>JABWDB010000008.1:0-1250000 GCA_019614645.1 Stratiolaelaps scimitus | reverse complement strand
GCCAGCGCGTCTGGAAGAAAGAGAGGGAGGAATACAACGGATCGCGGCAGCTCTGAGCGAACCGACCCGATGCCTCCGGGTCGTTCCTTCTAGTGGACTCGGTGCGCAGGGGCTCGGGAAGGCCAGGGAATGGAGGGCGCAGGGGACGGCTCCCATTACTTTTACAAAGGTTCTATTTTTGGAATAAGACGGACAGCTAGCAGCTGGTCCGTGGTACTGTTCGCACCGCGTACTCTCCGCTTACCAGCACAGCGTTCTCCTTCGTGCTTCCAGAAAGGTTCTCCTCTTGTTCCGTCTCGCTCGCAACGCCCGGACTCACTCTCTTGGCTCCCCCTAGTCTTCGATGTTAAATCTCGTTACGGATAAACGCCCAAAAGGGCCTGGACCCAGGACGCTGGATTAGGTTCAGGATCTATCTTGAAATCTTCTGCGTCGACGTGGTCGTCGGCGTCGGCAGCAGCGCGTTTTCTTTAATCTGGGGGCAGTCGCAGATGCTAATCGTGTAACCTTCTTTCCAGAAGGATGGAACTAGAGGAACTTTGGATTCGATCAACGACAGACAAAGAGCTAAAGAGAACGAGAGAGCGCGGGATGGCGAGAGTGGGATGTAATCGCAGCTCGAACCTTAAATACATTTCAGAGAACAACGAAAAACTATTTCGGGGAAACTTCAAAGGAAGTAGAGGCTTATGATGTATGCATTACTATTATTGTCTATACGTGTATTTATATTCGTGTTTGTCTTCCGGAGATGTACGCGAATAAAATTAAATTGAAAGCTGAAGGGAGATGACATTGACCAAGGGAACAATTGTAATTAGTTAACTTCCGAGTCTTTTGTTAGTACTAGAATGCTTCTAATAGAAGTGGTTCGGGTGCGGGTTGTACGACCGAATACCTCATTAAATCATATGCACCTTACGCAATGTTTTAGCCAAATCAACCAACGTTGCCAGCGAGAGGGATGGAGGTTTTCTGCAGCCACAGTGTAACTCCACTGGTGACTAAATCCCAGATTACAAAAGCCTATTCTCTTAGCGAGACACCCGACTTCGATAAGAAGCCTCAGTTTCGCTGCAAATTAAGCCAAACGTCGTGCTAATGAAAATAAGTTCCAACAAATATTTCCTTCGCGGGTGCCAGAGTGACGGCTGTGCTAAACAGCGTTTACGTTGGAGTACACGTTAAGCCGAAGGGGTTAACATTTAGGTCACACAGGTAATTATGCAAGAAATTCCATTCACAATTAACATGACCTCCCTGTTGTATACATAGTCAGGCATAGACTTCTGTCACTAACACCTTCTGACGTCATGGGCAGGCCCGCCCACCAGGCCACCGTTCTCGCCCATGTTCTTCGCCGCCTAACGACACCGCTACCACGAATGGGATGTTACGCATATCGTATCGTGGTGCATAGCGAATCTCGCGTAGGACAAAATGCATGCAGGTGGAGCACTCGAAAAACGGCTTCATATCGAGGGGCATATGGGTGGAGAAATTTGATAGCGAAAAGTATAACATGTAATAATATAATCATTTTTTCGTTGTTTTCGTGCGGTCTTTTAGAGTATAAAGTAATGGTCATAAAATACGCGTGAACAGGGAGACTGGCTGGGGAATCGGCAGTGATTCACTTGTAAAGTCAATGCTTGAAGTCTGTCAATGAACCCCAACACGTCCCGATCTCAAGCTGCTATGTTCTAAGACGTCGTCATGAACGAAGTGCTCTTCAATCTAATACACGGCAAAGGTTTCCCCGCTTGTTAACCCGCAGCTCAACAAACCGCCATGAACCCGGAAGTTGTGCTCGACTAGAAGCGGGCCAAGCCAGAATTCGTTAGAACTCCTTGTTGGTAATGAGACATTCTGTTCGGTCCCAGAAACAGTTTCGAACTCTTGGCAAGGCTCAGTACCGGTCCTCAGCGGTCCTGTTGAGCTAAACGAATTGCTCTTTGTTGATCTAGCACTTGAATCTTGCCGAGTAGAACGTAGCGTACAACGAACGGGCCACATTTTGACAGGTGTATTCTCTTCCAGCTCTGGCCCGACCATGAGAGTTTGTCTACCTACCGAGTCTACTTGACTCACCCCCAGGGTAATGGAGCCCGCTTTTCGAGACGAACAACTGCCCAGTGCAATTCTCGACTTTTTCGTTAGGCCAACGCTCGGGAAATACACAATATGTATGAGATCAAGCAGGCCGAGTTGGTTACTCTGTTGGATTTTGCTGAAAACACAGTTCTGCAATTGAGTTAATTCTATGATAATAATAATAATAATAATAATAATAATAATAACCATAATTGAAAAATAGGGTTAATTTACTCAGTATGTTCCTCAGTATATGCCCAAACACATTTTACAGTACACAGTTTTATTATTATAGTTAGTGCGTTAGCAAGAGAAGCATTAGATGCTTCCGGTCGACGCCCAATATTTTCAAATAAAGGAAGCCACACAGCGATCATACCGAAACATCAGGCAAGCGGCACTTAACGGCGACACGGCCACCATCATCATTGACGGCGAACGATTCAATGAAGACACGGAGCGTTCATTAAAGTTTACTATGTAGCTCATTCTTTATTTCAATTTCATAATTTAAATATAATGATAGATTTCTATTTGGTTTACGCAAAGACGATCGCCCCTTACAACGACTGGATTCGGCAACACCTCTATCTCTCTCTCTCCGATTATTTTGCCCAGTTTCCAGCCTCTCGGTCCACTCTCATCTCAGTTGAATTATTTGCTGTTTTTGTCCTTCGCGACAACTGCTGCGTGATTCCAGCCAGCCTGCTTCCTGCATCTCTACAGGGCCTGCTATGATCAGTTTACTATTATGCGGAGTCTGTTGCTGGCAATCGCTTGCATTCAGCGACATTCGACTTTTATTGCTTTAACTCGAGCGGCTGACGCCTCCGCTGGTATCCGGCTATTCGTCAAAATTGCTTCTCCTTTGTACAGTTGAAACAGAGCAACACGAGGGAGCGACGAACGATTTAACACGGTACTACACACGGCGGGATGTGGGCCGCCACAGTCCTGACATGTGTCCTGAACAAATTGAACCCATAACGTAAACCGGTGCACCACTTTTGTTCCGGCTGTTTGTCTCTGTTTCGTATTTTGAAACGACAACAACTATATATATATATATATATATATGTATATATATTTCTAAGAGTATATCATACTTGTGCTAGTTTATCTAGCCACCGTTATATATATATATATATATATGTATACTATAGACGCTCGAGATATGTACATATGCCTTACGCGAGGATAAGGCTCTCGACACGTACGCGGTACGGGTCCAGTTTGACGATGCAAGCACACAACGGCTAGTTGACGATCGCCATTCAAGTCGGCGCTCTACAGCGTTCACTGGATGTCCTTGTAAATCGTTACAGATAACCTTTGGTCTTTGGCTAGTTTCGTTCGGTTGCTATCGCTACAGCGGCGATCACCACAACTGCGAAAATTCGCCAAGACGATCTCCGCACGCACGTGTGTGTGTGAAGTCTCTGAATGAGTGTCTTCTATCAGCAAAACGCAATCCACTCAACACTTTTTTTCCAATTCAACCTATTTCACCTAGCTTAGGCCCTAACACTGCAGCCTACACTCATCGAGCTCTTCTACCGCCCGCTCTTCATCCACCCGTTCGATTCGATCATACGCGCGGTCGCACACATACAACAATGGCGAGACGCCCGCATCCATATCACGGCATTACAATTCCACGCATGAGGCGTTTCTTCGTTAACGAAAGGAGACACTAGCCAAAATAACACGTTCTAGTAACAAACTCCTCGGACACATCAGCATAATCATTAATAAAATTGTAATAGCGGTAATGCATCGCATGAGCACAAGTCGCGCCTGAACCGGTCGGTTGTCTCTGGTCGGTGCATCAACATCATCCAAATCCGAGCTTGACAACGTTGTAAGGCGAAGGGTGGTAAGGCGGTACTCAGCTAACTCCTTCATCCAGCTTAACCCTGTCTGACTTCGGCATCCTGCGGGCTGTCAGTGGTCGGTGTATTTAGCAGGCCCGTGTGATCCTGTTTTCTCGTCTTTGTCCAGGACCCATGACTCTGCTCAGGATAGCGATGTGATAGCAGTGCCGAGTTGTCATCCGACGATCCGGATTGGTCGAGGCTTGAATCGCGCGCAGCGTTGCCTTTCTCCTCTCTCACCGGCGGGATCCATCTGGGCAGGACAAATATAGCGAGCAGGCTAAAAACGTGCCCGTAGAAATACACCTCCCACCACATCGACATCGCCTTGCCAAAGCTAAGCAGAATGAATGGTATCGTTGCATAGGCAAAGCCGACGATGGTCACTGCGAACGTGATGATATGCCAGACGAGCCGACTGCCCGCCGACCCTTGGAAATATGGCCGAATACTTCGGCGTACACTGCGAGCGGCCAGCGTTTGAACCGCCAGCGTCATGAACGTCAGATAGTAGCCCGGATAGAATCCATGCCAGGCCGCTGAAAGGAAGAACGTCATCAGTGTCTTGCTTGTCGCCATCCGATCGTAGCAGATACTCCGCAGCCATTGCTGGGTTGACTTGTTCCAGGCGGCGAGGCCGTCGCGCTGCGAGATCGCCGTCTCGACAGCCCAGATGTCGACGTTCGTACAGCCGTCCCAATGATCTTCGCCGTTGTCGAAGCGGTAGCCGAAATTTGACGAATTGCAAATCGCCTCCGCCATCTTCCAGATGAGGTAGTACTGCTGGCGGGTCAGGGCCGTGTACACAAACAGCCAGAACATCTTCACGGGCATGTACGAGCTGCGGAACTCGTCGCTGAACAGGAAGTCCAGCTGGAAGATGGGCACAATAAACATCACGATGAGGATACAAAGCAAGCAGTACAATGAGCGTTTCAGCACGTATGGCGTCGGATCCGGATCGGACTCCGGTTTCGATCCGTGATCGCCCCGATCCTTCATGTGGCGTTGACGCTCGCTGAAGATCGTCCCGTTGGTGACCGCCTCAAACTGATGAAATGGAATCAGAGGCCCGCAAAGTATCTGGTGAAAATCGAAGCCGTAGGCGAAATATGAAATCAGGCTAGGCTTCGTGTTGACAGCGTGCTCGAGCATAAAAGGTGTGCACTTTTCGGGTAGTTCTCCATCGCGGAGGCTGAATGCCAAACTTGTCAGCCGCTGGGTAAGCATCATTAGGGCGCCTAGAAGAGACAAGCGAGACAGGGGCAGCACGAGTTAGGAAGTTATTTAATGGTTTGGCAATGATCGCTAATTATCTAATACCGCTAATTATCTAATACCTAATAAAGAACAACAGCAACATCTAAATGCCTCCTGCAAATTGACAACGTACTTCAGCCTAATCTACATAAGATAGTTGGATTAGTCTCGTTATGCACGGCAAGGTAGTGTATTATTATTATTTATATACTATAGAAGTGTGTTCCATTCAGAAATAGCAACTTTAGCATCGCTACTAATACAATAAAAATTTATCCACCGGATTCGTCCAACGGATTCGAGACGAAACCGTCAAAATTACGGCAAGAGAATCCTGGCCAACAGTGAGCGGTGGCCTCACTGGTGTGTTTGAATTGTTTTTCGTTTAAATCGATCGATAGTCCGCTGAATTTTATATCATCGTCTCTGTTGTGTCAGTGCAAAGTAATCTACCCTCATATTTGTTTAGGGATGAAGGATCTTCGCTGGCGTTGGGACACAAAACCCCGCAGAGAAGTTGTCAAATCGTATACAATATGATAGCTCACAGGAAGGGGTGCTCTAGTGCCTACGTCATTATAGTCACAGCAGAGAAACAATACTCTACGATCTGATGAAATCTCGAAATACCATTTTTTATTACTGATGCTGATGCTGTTTCACTGCGTACATTAAGAAGCTGTCCGTGGTGATACGAGTATGCAGACGAAAATAGGGTCAACTATAACGGAGTGTTCATTATTAACCGTGAGGGCGGTGGGCATCGCTATTTATGGGCGAGCGGCCAGCAGCCCGATCGATTTGTTAGAACGAGAAAGATATTTCCATAGCAAACACAAAATAACAATCATCTTCCCCCCCACCGGGCTGGGCCCATTGCAATACTTGCCACAACATCCCTCAATGTGGCGTTTCGTGTCGTGTTCAATTGTTACTATTCCGTGTAAGTGGCAAGCGACGGGGGCGCCGTGTGCTTACGTGTGTGAGGGAAGCCAATGCCAGACCACTATGACGATCTTGACCATAGCGATAGGCAGCAATTGTTGTCGAGTCATGTCAATGAACGGCTGGATCGGCAGTTCTACTACATTATCAGCTATGCGCAACAACCGAACTACGGGGTAGACATTTAGACACAAGGACCCACAGGTGGGTACGACTGTGAACAGCGGAGCGATGCACGCATTGCGAATCACGAGGCCACCACCATCGCCACCAGCGCAGATTGGCTGCTGAAGAAACGGTGATCGCGAACGCCAATGGCTGTTCGGCCAGTCAAGCGCCCGGAGGTCAGCAGGATAGCCAGGGAATAGCCGACTGCACACAAAGTCACTGCCCCCCCCCCGACGCCGCCGCCGCCGCCGCCGCCGCCGCCGGTTATCCACGTCACAAGCTGCCAGCAACGGCCGCTGGCCAGTCACCCACGATTCGAAGGCACTGCACGGTCGCCCATGTTTCGCTAACCAATGCAACCTATTATAACTAACCAACTGGTCGGGTCTGATTCCCTGTTTGTCTCTTTCTCTTTATCTCTCTCTCTCTCTCTCTCGCACGATGGACGGTAACTGCATCCATTGAGCATTTGTTTACATGCTTACCGCAAAACGATCTATGAGTGGAGTGCTAACCCGTACGACCACCTATCACAACAACCACAACCTCAAGTGGACAAAGAAACTGCAGTTTAAGATCTCATATTACTCAACTCTGATCAATAAAGCCTTGCCTTACCTTACCAATACTGAACTTTTCTTTCGAAATGAAAGCGACACACTCCCAATCGAATGTTACTAGCTAGTATGAACTAGCTAGTAACATTCGACAGCGAACACGACGTGAATCGTTGTCTTTTAAGCCGAGCTTTGAGACCGACTACAAGATTGCGGCAGAGACTTGAGGATAGCTAACATCGATATTAGCTAGGGTATGAGCGAAGTCACCTGACGGGCGACATGCGACAAATATCGAGGAACTCATATTAAAGTTCTCCAATTCAATGTCTAAGTTGTTAGTGTGCTCGGAGACACGCGCCAGCGTCTACCGGATAGATAACATATCATTCACGTCTCGAGGCACTCAACGGAAAATCGCGAAAGGCGGCGGCGGCGGCAGCATTCGTCTCCAGCGACATGGCCAGGACGAGCCTGGAGGGAAATCACGGCCGTCGCAGAAATCGCATAATAAACTTTAAACGCGGCTGAGCGGCGGACAGAGTCGACAACGAGTGTACAGGAAGTACCTGGCAAGGGACCTTTGATGGACGTCGAAGTCGGCACGTGGCCACAATGTGAACCTGGAGTTCCGTCGGAAAGAACTAAGCGACTAAGCGCGGCTGTTTTATAGGCAGACCGTATGGCAGCGACAACGAAGGTGGCAAGCAATCGTACTGTAGTTGGATGCCCAGCAAAGAAGATAAGAGCCAACGATAGACACTTAAGCAATGGCAACAAGGTAAGAAGTCGGCGAGAGCATTTGTGACATTTCGACGGTGGTAAAGACCGTTGGCAGTGGAAATACACCTACAGTAAACTTTTCAGCGGCAGGTCTACGGGACAAGAGTTTGAAGTAGACGAGTCTAGATAAATATTCCATGTGTCCGCGCGACGCTAGGAACGTTCGCAGGTCGAGCGGATAGCGCTCTTGGTGGCAGCCACCAGCAGCGGCGACTGTTGGTAGTCACCCGATCAGTCTATGAGTTGTGTAAATTGATGAGGAGTTAGCTACATGGATCATCTATCCCGAAAATTTCACAGTTCTAAAGCAGCTAGCGGCCCGCCACATTGGAAAGGCCAGCTGGGCATCATTTGAGCCCAAAACTAGTAGAACAGCACTATTATTATTATTATAGCCATGCGTAAGCGGCAATAGCCAACAGATCTGAACATAATCCCACCGGAACAGGTTATCATTGTAAATGAGGAGCTCTCTGCGACCGAAGTACAGGGGACGGTTGGCCATGGTGCCATAAAAGTTGACGATGGAGGCAAGATTGGCAAGGACAAGACGTTTCTTTGTGGTTACCACCGACACTCCACGGAACAGTAAACGGAATAACATATGATCCGTTTTTGTTTCGCGCTAACCTGCGCGTATCAATTACTGACCGTGACTGTAACTGACAATGAGTGTAACGACAAACATTGCTGACCGCTGGCGGACGCGTACGGGCTATTGCATAGGCGATACGACAAGCGGAAAGAGGAGGGATGTATCCGGCTAATCACATGGGATAGGTGTAGCTATTAACATAACATCAGAGTTACGTCAGTTTATTGTGAAAGCGTTTTTCCTACGGGGCGGCACGATTCACCATACATACATATATGTATATATAATATATATATATATATATATATATATAACGCTTTTCTAGATGGTCCGTTCGATTTGTGGATAGATAGTTGATAGTCTTCGCCACCGAGTGTCGCAGACTGGAAAATGATGTGTTACTTCGTGCTTGCGTTTTACCTTTTGCTATATTACAACGTTTGCGAGTACACTTTTGAACAATAGGAATAATCGTAATTGCAATACATGATAGTGGTGGTAACTATATATACGCGTTACAACAATATAGCCAATATATAACCATAGCTAAGCTTTCGGTCGGTGCCGATAGGGCGAAAGCTCGGCGATTCTATTCTTCTACTCGTAACTAGGCAAAATGAGATCGAGAAGAACGAAGATCAAGAAGATGTACTCACCGGTAATATCAAGTGTGTATCCTTCATAGTCGTAGTACATCCGGAGAGCATGCATGATACTTTGGTAGCCCAGATTGACGAACAGTGTCACTCTCGGCAGTGACTCGACGGGGCAGAAGACCATGAGTAAAAAGCTGACTGTGGTTTGAAGGAACATGTGCTTGATGTCTGTCCCGAAACAAAAGTAGAGTATAGCCACCCCCACAATGATCGTGTACAACTGTCTCGCCAGCGGAGTCACTCGAGACGGGTGAAGAGCAACCCGGTAGACGCTACCGAGAAGGATGCAGCTGAAGCCAGCTGCGATATAATTGAACTTATCCAGTTGAACGCCGAGGACATCGGCAACAGGCCGCAGAAGTTGGCTCCCCTGGTACCAGCCATCACGCACCACCCAATGGGACATGATTGCCCCCTTGAAAAACCGCAGCTGACGATCCGAATTCGCAACGCCCTGATAGGCACACCCACACAACCACTGTTCTCGAGATAGAGAGAGAGAGCGAGTGAGAGGTAGTTTCACTGACTCATTTCAGCCAGCTCGATGAATAACTGACGAACGCTGGCGGTGTCGGCCCGTGTCGTCTGCAGGCGACAGATCCCTCACGAAAATGTGATGTAATGGGTAGAGGAACAAGCGTACGCTGCTGTTGTTTTCGTGAATCGTCAACAGCTACACCACCCCCAGCTACGCTCGCACAACGAGTTACCGTCGAGTTCGATTGGTCTCACCGTCGGCACACACAACAACGTGAGCAATGCGTAACTTAGCGCTGTGCTCGTTAGTTGACAGAGTCGTTCCAGCTGAAGGCGCGGAGGAGAATTGTCTGGAAACACAAAACGGCGTAGCCAACAGCGTCAGCAGCGGTTGTATGGTGACATCGCTTTGGCGCGGTTCCACCGCCGGTGGCTTGCAGGACCGCCAGCCTCACAGACTGTACACGTCTCTCCTTACTGCCGGCTGTGTGTCTGTGTGTGGTGGTGGTGTGTCGTTGCTGTCGCTTCAAGAACCGGTCCCATCGGCCATCACCGGTCGGCTTTCGCTCGCCACTGTGTCGGTGGGTCGGCTCGGCTGGGCCCGGCCCAGCTGGCTGTTCAGCCGGTCGATCTTACAACCGTCACCACCGCTACTACCACTACTAGTACTATTGGAGCGGCAGTGGTGGAGCCACGGACAGTTAATGCCGATGACGTAGTGGCGTAGAAGCTTCACCGCCGGGACGCGAGGTAGCGAAAAGCAGCCAGCGAAAACTCACAAACGGATGATGATGATGATGACCTCTTGCTGCGTGGCGCGGCTTATATCATCTCTCCCCCCTTCCCACTGGTTCTTCCCGATCGACGGTCGGAGTTACTCTCGCCTAAATTTTCGGCCGGTATGTGCGCGCGATGCTTGGTGCCTTCGGAAGCCACTATACCTCTGCGGCAGATAGATCAGATGGAAATATATTATGGTTGTGATTCCCTCTGATTCCTCGGCCACTTCGACCGTTGAGCGTTCGTTGCCCGTCGTTAGGGAACATTCACTGAACGCTGGCCTGCATCGGTCCGTCCGTCTGAAACGTGCTCTCGTTGACTGGAGCTGCTAACGAATCCGCCCATAAACACAAACACACGCACGCACGGACGGGGTCGGTGCCCGAATCCGATAGACGAAGTGGCAGGATTTCGCAAACGCGCCGGACTAACCGCAGCCACAACAAGACGCGCTGTCTGCCGACGTCCCAATGACGGCCAGTTAGCCGGCGGGCCTTGTTACTGGGGAAGAAACGCCACGCCGTTTGGCCCTGGCGGCCTAGTCGTCCCGTACAGGCGGTACACGTGCGCTTGCAGACGGCTCGCTATGGCCGGCCAGCGTGTTTCGTATCAATACAGCAGGCAGAACAGCGGGCGATACGTTGTTGCTGTTGTTGTTTTTGCTATTATTATTGTTGTTGTTGTTGTTGTCGCTGTCAGTACCAGCAGCAACAGCAGAAGCAAGCACAACAGTTGTCGCGGATCCTCTTGTAACGCTCGTGGCACACTTGTGTTCGTGCTACATCGAAGTGGCCCTCACCGTAGGTAGCACATGTAAATCACCCACTGCGACGGCGGCTGCCGCAGCCGCAGCAGCAGCAGCACTTAGCACGTTTGGTCAGCACATACACGAACATATGAACACATATGAATACGGCGATAGAAGACGTTGTTCTTGTTGTTACTGCTGCGTCTATGTGAACAACCAAGAAGCTGACTGGAAGGCGGCGACAGCAGCAGCAGCAGTATCCGCTTCGAAGATCCGTTTGTGGTGCACACGGGGCGAGGGGTGACTACGCAGATGCTGGATGTGAGTCCAACCGGTCGCGGATATCTCTTTAATTTTTTTCTGCGCTCGTTCCAAGTGTCACCCACTAAACGCCCGACTTTCGCTGTAGCCGGGATTAGATTAGAAGCGGAGAAGAATTGTGCTGTTTATCAGCTAATCAGACGACAACACTCCACTGACCAAAACACACACACAGGTCCGGTGCGAGTAATGGCCACGAAGATTCAGGTTTATTATTTCTTCAGAGCGGCCATGTGGCTTGTGGTGACCTTTCACTATACCAGCTGGGCTTCGTCATCGACCACGATGGACAACGAGACGAATGAACGTGTTCATTGTTATTATCATTATTATGTAAACAAACAGAATAACGCAACGGGATCCCAGTCATGAGATATTCTTATGGGCTTAATATCGGATTTTTACGATCGATGATGCTCATCTGCCATGAGATGAATTTTCCGTGTCAATCGGTCAACCCACTGAGGTGGTAACGGCAGAGTCCAACACAACAGTAGATATCGTAAGAGCGGTATAGAATGCCTGTAGATGGTGGTGGTGTAATATGGGCAGTTGTAAAAACTCTTGATTGTCATCTATAATGCCGTAGACTTCATTTCGATGCAATGTTTAGGCGTGCACGTCTAAACTGCTAGCTGCTCCCGTGTACACGCACGGAAGACAGTGGAAGACATTGGCTACATCCACAGAGTCGGCTGTGTTTGGCATAGGCTCGAACTATTCGGCGATCATCGACAGGACATTTCTTGGACCGGTCTCGATATTCGACCACGCAGAACGAACGTCCAGATCTCAATAATGAATCAGTTCGTGCGAATGACGAAATCAAGCGATCTAAACAAGGGGTTGAGTTCTCGTTTCGAAGGCAGACAACTATCGGCACACTCTTGTTAATCAAATATATTTCGATAATTCGCCATATTCTGCCAGTACACGCGGCAAGGCTCAATAATAATCACAGTCATTAGAATCACAGATTGGGTAAATCTTGCGTAGCAGAGCGTAGCAGCGCAATCTTGACGCACGAATGAAGATGACGCTGCTCACTGACATCGATCGCAGAGGTGTCTTGTTGTTGTTTTGCCTGTTGATTTGCCTGTTAAACTCGTCTGTGTTCTACAGGGCCAAGCAACACAGCGGTGCTGCTGCTGCTGCTACTGCTACTGCGATATCTGAACTTCTCTGCCTCGTTAGCTGTAATCGCGATTTTGACGACAGAATCTGTTTGACCTTTGGCGTTGTCTCCATGCAGAAAAACCAACTGGTTTTGGTTAGGTTATCGGGCTGGTCAGTTCGTCAGGTCCGTGATTTCGTCAGAGGTTGTCAGAGGTCACTCTCGACAGCCAGCGATGTGGTCCACAACCCCCACGCGCTGCTATCAACGTTCGCTGAACGAGAGCAGCATTTCCAATGGCAGAATATCAGTAGCAATAACAGCAGAGGGTGGCCAAGAGCATTCTTCGGCTCCGCCGGTTGTTCACACAGGTCAGCGACAGAGACAGAGAGAGAGACGCGATAGACAGACGCCGCCTCTCTCAATTCTAAGCCCCGTTCGAGCTTCGTGCAACGGCGGACAACAGAGGCAACAGGGAAATATCGGTCGCCCCTACCAGCCTCGATGCCGGCACAGATTACTTTCAAGGCTAACGTGTCCTATAACGCGGCGCTACACGGCTGTAGTGCACTGCTCCTGTTGTTCTTACTGTTATTGCTGTTATGTTTATCTTGAAAGCGTGTCAACACGTCTGTGTATCTATGTGTGTGTGCGTGGGTCTGTGCCATTAAAACCCTCGACATGCTGAACGAGGCGGTGGAGCACAGTATTTTCCGCATCGACGTCGTGCGAGCTAGGTCACTTCACGGGGAACCCCTGAAGGAATGATTTATTCCGAGCGTTTTTTTGGGCCAGTTGTCAGCTTATGTCGTTTGCAACCGAACGCAGAGTCAATCACGTTCAGACCCGGGGGGCAATGCAAGGCAACACGCACCCATACATTCACGCACACACTCTGACGTCTGACGGCTCCGCGTGGACGGTGACCCTTCGGAGGCCACCAAGAAGAACGGCGACAACAACGGCGACGACGACGATGATGCCGGTGACGAAAAGTCGGCGTCAGCAATAGGTCACCGATTATTTTCTGTAGTGGCTGCGATCGCAGCCGCTGTTCCTGTTCTGATGAAGTTTCTCGGCCATCACTGAGGTCTACGTGACGGTTTCAACGGTAGTAGTGCACGCTGGCTGAGGGCACATAGCCGAGATCAGGTGCCGGCCTTTGGCGGACGCGAACCTTATACCTTTCGATTATGAAGCAGACAGTGCCGATTTCGACAAATCGAACGTATTCTCTCGAGATTTCCTCTAGCCAAACTTACGCGTCTCACCCATCACAGTCATTAGCATTCACATTGGACTATTGAGTTGTTTATCAAATGCATAGCCACTGCTACGCAATACAATGGCTCGACGTCAAGCCGTTGCTTATACACACGGGACATATACACAGAAACACTTATCACAGCAGCTGTCTATATGTGACATGATGAAACCGAGGGAGAGAGCGAGAGAGAGAGATGAAGAGATCGAGTTCAGCAGGGTCGATTCACAGACGAGTTCAGCGGGGTGTAAGATGGACAACTCGGCTCGGCTGACGCGACGATCGCGAGGACTGTGAAATCCACAGTTGTCCATCGATGGATACTAAGATAGAGGGGATATGGAGAACACAGTACGGTAATGAGCTGCACTCACGGATCATGCACTTCTCTTCGTTGAGATTAACCATATTCCTATTACGGCTGATCCAGCTCCAGTGGTACCTTACAGCGACGAGCCGTTTGCCTGTTCGCGACATAGTCTCGCCCACAGACCACTGTTCTTGTACTATCAGCCATTGGCGACAAACGTAATGCCATCAGATATCGCTGCTGCTGTTCCTACAGTGCTGCTGTTCCTGCTGCTGCAGCAGACGCCGCCGCCGCTGCCGCCGCCACCGTGTTCGCTATCGAACGTCTGCAGTTGTAGCCGTAGCACATTTATACGTATGTCTGTCCGTGCATCCGTGTGTCCGCCTATCCGACGCCAGCATAGGCGCCCGCTGTGCTGCCGCTGCTGCTCGGGTCGGAGTCGAGCTTGTTTAGTTGGCTATCTGCGATTGTCCGGTCTATCGCTCAGTTCGTCAATATCTATGTACGTGTGCATGGATGCTTGTTGTGAGCTTGTTGGTTTTTCGTCCGTGCATCGTTTCCTTGCTCGCGTTCTCTCTATATCTGTATTTACACAGATGGCATGTGCGTCGTTCGTTGATATTGTGATGAAGGTGGTGGTGGTGTTGATGGTGATGGCAGTGGCGGCGGCGGCGGGCGAAGAGGCCGGCTGCTAAGCTGCCGCTCTAGTAGCAGATAGGTCCTGGTTGACTCTCCCACAAGCTTGCCCTGAGCCCTGTATCCGAGCCCTGCGTAGCCGCAGTGGCAGGACGAGATGGTGGCGTGAACCGTTCAGACAGCCGGCGGAGGGCCGCCAGGGTCGCTCTCCGATGCTCGTCGGCAGCTTGGTGGACCGGGCTGAGGCAGCCGGGGGAGCGGGGAGGTTTGCTCATGCGCTCCGCTACGTTGGAGCCTCCTCCCTTCGCGAGAACGCGATGAACGTGTGCAAGAGACGCGGAGATATATATATATATATATATATAGAACAGGCGGTGTAGACTCTCAGATATATATATATATATATATAGAACAGGCGGCGTTGAGAGCGCAACTACCGATCGATGCACTCTGGCCTCTCTGTTCCTTTCTTCCTCGTATTCGAGCCTGTGCCCGTGCGACCCCTGCAATCCCCCGGGTCGTCGCCCCCAACTCTCCCCAACTTCCAACCGACCAGGTAGCGCCAACACAACTACGGAATGAGCGGTGTCCATCGAATGCCAGAACGCCAGCCAGCCAGCTTACCTCTTCGTGCAGGATATTGCCCTGAGAAGCTAGCAACAGTAGCAGCAAGCTGGCACTGCTACCGATCGTCGTCTGCCGTTGTGACGTGCCCACGAAATTTAGCCAGATAGGGAAAGAGATGTGGGTAGAGTAAAGGCAATTGTGTTAATGTTCGCTGGGGACAGATGCGCAGCCGCGTCGGCGCGTTGGCCCCTCCTGGAAGATTTTGTCGCGGTGACGATTGAAGAAAATCTTGGCTCGAGAGGGGGAAGCTGAAAATTTCTCGGCGGGGTGGGGGGGGACATCGGGTGAAATCTGTTGTTGATTGTGTACGCGTTTCAAGTTCATGATCTGACGTGTCTGGGATTCGGCGGGATATTCATCCCAACGTTACATGCCGGTTCGTGTAGCGCCCGGCGAGCCAAGTTCGGTCGTAGACCCACGGGACGAAGAAAGAGAGGGCACGAAATGTCTTCCTGGTTCGGGAGAGGGAACCCAGGCTGAGCAAAGCACACGAACAACCTCTCTCTCGCGAGGACGACGACGGCTGCGGCTGTTGTCGCTGATCACACGGCTCCTTACACCATAGGCTCTGTCTCCTGGTCACCGACAGAATCCACGTTGATTCGCAGACGAAGATGGTGCGCGCGAATCAACGGGAGGCCGTTGTAAATAGTACGAGATGGTGTTTTCGTCTTGCGAGTGGAGATCACTTGGCAAGCTCTTGCCAGAAAGTTGCAATATAATGCAAGATAATAATGCAAGATGTGCGCAGGTTTGTCGAGCCGTGTGCAGGCACGTAGTATAAGGCGGATTGAGAAGATAGTCACATATTGCATAGATATAATATCATTTGATTGGACATCCATGAACGATATGTGCATGACTGCAGGAAGTGTTAACAAATAAAAAAAAAAAAATATATATATATATCTATATACATATAGACAACAAACAACACGATTTCTATATATATATATATATCACTTATCAGCTTCCGAGAAATACAAGCAAAAACGAACTGTTGTTGAATACGGCTGCATCGAACACATCTCAGCTAGTGGACGTCACCCGCCGCGAAAAAAAACCTTACATCAACCACGAAATGAGTATTGTTTCGAACACGCCGAAATTGAGTTGATACCGCACATGACAGATAGTTTATTAGAGTTCAACAAAATGTAAAATATAGTGTAAAATATAGTGTCAGGCCGAGGCTGATACGTGATTGAAATTAATCAGATCGCCCGACAAATCATCACTCGCCCACGACTAATACCCGCCACTCGACGAGCCCGTCATAAAAGTGAGAGCAAAAAAAACGAAGCGATTTTGTCCAAAATATTTTCTCGCAATAACCGAGTTGCGCTAAATAGCTGCTAGCATAGACACAGCAATGCAAAATCGGCAGATACACTCTGCCGTCTATAGCAACGCCACTGTTCGATCATCAAGAGACACCCGAAACTTTCCGACAGCTTCGATCGATTTTCGCCCTTGTGGCTTCATTGTGACTCGACGCGAGACAATCGTCAAAATGAGGAAGAAGGATCATTCGGAACGAGTTCGCATCGGCAACCAGTCGGAGCAGATTCCACTGCTGGTTTTTCCCTCCCGGAAATGTGGACCATTCGACCGATAGCATTAATTGGTAGCATCGTTAAATGAGAAGAACAACATTATCAGTTGAAAGTCGTATATATATATATATATATAGAGAGAGATGGGGGAGGGGTGAATAATGCTTGTGTTGTATAATAGTTTTTATGTTGTTTCATCACAAGCCAGAGTATTTCATGCGGCGTCGAAGTGGGATGGCCGAATACAAGGCTAATCGAATCTGACGAATCTGTTTTCGTCTGGAATTTTGAAAAATCCAACATAATTTTGGATCTACCTTGTCCACGAATTGATAATCCGCCAAAAACCGAATTCATTTGTCCAAAGTTTGTTTAATTTCGGAACAACTCCCCTCTTCAAAATGACGTCACAAACACACACACACATATTATATTTAATTTTCGTTTTTACGATTTTGTTCGTTGGCTTTGGTTTTTTTTCCTGCGCCTCTGCCAGGGCACACTATCAAGGTTGCTACGGTACAAAGAATCACAGTAACGTTTACAATGTTTTCCATTTCGGAAAATGCGTAATACTTTATACAAAGGATTATATATATATATATATATATATATATATATATACTGCACCACCAGCCAATACATCTATCAGCTAGTAGTCCGGCAAAAATCTTGTGGCTCATCGACAAAACCAAAGTTAACTAAGAGCTGACCTTAATCTTGACACGTGCAGTCTATTTTCGTCCTATCCGACGTCACACTTCATGCTTATCCTCTAATTACGGTTTGGATCACACTCATGCCAATTAATTAACTAGCTAGCTAGCTAGCTAGCTGGCTGGCTAACTAACCAACAAACTAACTAACTGACATAATGAGCGTTCATGCGTCTCGGGCCGTGGCCGGCGGGGAGAATCCTTCTCTATGACCTTATCATAATGTCCGAGGCGGCATATATTTGCTCGTCGAGCTGTACGATGCGTTATCATTCGGCCCACAATGGCCTCTTCGGCCTGCCACCCCCCGCTCACACCGCGCACTCAACGCGCTTCCTCGAATTAGCATCAGACAACGTCGTTATCATAAGGATAGCGCCATTTTGGCTTGCCGTGAACTGTTACCCGCCTGCACCACAGTGGGCAGTCCACTCAGCGACTACTACTCCATTCCGATTCTTAGTATCTGCCACTAACGCTACTAAACTCGGATCTCTTTCCATCTCTATGGTCTTCGGTTGGACATCACGCGCTTGCATCCGGGTTTCCTCCTCTCTCCTCGTGCCGGCCGTTACTAACGACTCACAGTCCTACTATAACACACTGGCCTTGTTGTTATCGGACCCTGCTAAAAATATCCTCAGTGGATCCCGGCCGAACGGCGTCCGGGGGCCTGAGACACTCGACTATATCTGCACTACCACAATAGTTTGGCAGGCAAATCGGCCTGGTTTGGAGTTTCGGCGACGGGCCACTGGCCCCAGATTCACTACGTGACTGGCTGCAATGTCGTTTACTAAACGGCGCCCCCTGTTCTGTCCACGATTCCCTCTATCAGTCGAATCGTCGTAACGTCGATTTAAGATGCGTCGGCTACGATGATGGCCGAAAAGGGATGTCGACGTCTTGGCCTCTTCCATTGCTCTCCCGTGCCGCTATGCCTTTGACGGGGAGACTGGTTTGACAATGCGGCGGCTTGTGCAAGCAACGGTGGGAAATATCAGCCTAGCGAGGAGCGAACGCGCTGGCAAGCGCGCACGCCTACGGCCAAATAGAGCCGGTGGCTGGGCCCGTGGATTCTGAAGTGGCCCGAGAAACACACACACACAAACAGGGTTGTCTCACCGAAGAACGCACATTAATGGCTCAAAGGCAGGCTGTCGCCAGCCATCCCCAGTGCAGCAGCGTGCAGCGAGGATCCGCTTCGCCTGATGCAGGTGCCCCTTAGGGTGCAACTTCCATCGGACTCGTTCACTTGGCGGCCATCCAATCGGCGACTCTCGTAATCCACCTCAACGGAAGAAGGTTCGACGGCAACTTTGGTCACCGGGGGTTCGGCGTCTAAGAAGACATATGATAATAGCCAGCACGAACGACTCCAAACAAACGAGAAGACGGCTCCATCGATCCGTCGAGCAAGACAACCGACCACATCAACAGGTGCACATTAGATATTGCATCTGCGACAATGGCAAGAGGGGGATTGTAAACGGCTTGCAGCCCTCCTCTGAAAACCCGCGAGCCGGCAGCAGCCTAAGATAGACACACCCCCACAAATATTAGGCTGTCCGGATCAAACTGTCCGCTCGATAAATGCCAATAAGTTTTGAACTAAATTAGTTCAAAAGGCGACTGGTTTGTTGCGTATAAGTCTTCAAATTAGATGTCGAACACTCCACACGCATTTTTATCTGCTCAGAACTCAGTATATAGGGAACCCATTTTGCATTGATTTTCTTCATCTTTAGTATATTGGTGACAATTTCATGACATGTCACCCGAGGAATCACAGTTTCAGCCGACAAAGACCTCATGGACCAAGCTCTAGTTAGCTCACAAGCTGCCTTGATTCTGTCAATCCGTTCGTTCCTCGTTGCACCTTATTTGTGGTCCCCGCCTCATGGTCATCAGTGTCCAAATTTTCACTGTTAAATCGCTTGCACCAACTTCGCACCGTTCGCAGGCATAAGGCAGACCTGCTGTACGCGTTCACTAATTTTCGATGGATTTCAGCTGGAGGGTGTTTTTGGAGAAACAAAAACTTGATGTTTTCCCGTTGATTTTTGGGGGAATTTGATTTTTTTGCTGCAGTGTCCATCTTTCTGATCGTATCAAAAGCACTCAGTGTTCGAAAGGAAGCCACATTCCTGCCGCGTGCCCACTCCAAAAATGAAAGCTGTATCGCGTAGTTCGGATTGTGCGCCATTCGAATGGCGGGACAGTTTGATCCGGACAGCCTTATACAATCACACACACGACCTGACCGCATTAACCCCCATCAACTCCATTTTTTTCCATTTTTTTTGTCGAAGGCGATCTTTGCCACTCTGTAGTGAATAGTCGTTTACTAGACAGGCGTCCGTAGAAGAGTCCATGTCCAACCTTCTAAACAGAGCCTGTCCTGCACAGAACTGAACGACAGAATGAGCAGTTCGAGAATTTTCAGCAAGTAGAGCTATCTGTGCTAAGGATGAGAAGGGAGAATCAAATAATTTCATGGATTGCCATCTGCTTATTGGATACAACGTGATCAAGATTAAACGGAGGTTCGTCTCAGCTTGAGTGTGATCAGCTATACGAATCTGATTCCCCTGGGTGATCCCAATAAAAACAGGAGCTCTAATAAACGAAGAAGAAGAAGAAGGCAAATAGCCAAAAGGTCATTCAGAAAGAGAAGAAACAATTCAGCCCCGTAGAAATTGCTCTCCCAGGATGTAGCCTTTCAAGACGCTATGTATATAATAAATATACCTGTTATCTGATTCGTATGAACCGTATCATTTTCCTGATGGGCCATTCGCCCGACGAATTGCTTTCCTTAGAAGCGTAGCCGTCTTTGCTACCACCTAAGCCGATACATTATGTGCTCTACACCCACACAACATATATATATATATATATATATATATGTATGCTATATATATATATATGTATATGGGTTGGTGTATAATTGCCAACTATACCATTGCACGGTCTGAGGGACCAAAAGGGTCGCTATAGCACCGTGCGCTGAATAACAATATTTTCTATGTACTTTTTCCCTCGGGTGCATGTGCCAAAAATAAGGGCTCCAGGATTTGGTTTCTACGAATAGAAACTCACTGCAACATTCAGCTCTCTAAGGGAGAGAGGGAAAGAGAGAGAGAGAACGCTCGCGTAGATGTTACAGCGGCTGGTGGTCGAAGTGTCGACCCTCGACTTGTTGACTGCTGACCAGGCTGATCTTAGCGATCCTTCAGCAAAAACCAACCCTGGACCTACTCCTAACTCCTGTCGGCACCGATAGTTACTTGTGTTGATATAATATAACCTCGTGCTATCGACGTGAGGCTGCGAAGCTAGATAATGGGACATCACTGCTTAGCAACGCTGAAGTCCACTGAAGTCAGCTTAACCGTCAATCGTTGGGGTTGCAATGTTTGCAGTGTATTCGTCAGCATTCGTAGGTTCATTCGACCATCGTAGACAACAACCCTCATCGAAGTATGAACAAGGCGTACACTGTGTCTACCAGTTCGTGTGTCCACCTACTACCGTGAATGGCTTTACTGTTGATCATGTAATCTGGTTCTTTATCTGGTACGTGGGTGCTAGCGTACGATATGTTACCACCGCGTATGTTATCTGCTATGCCACTGCGATTGCTCACAATCGGCCGTGGATGATACAGCACGACTAATTATCTGCACGCCTGCATGCTAGCCCATAATGTTAAGCTATAACAGCTGAAGGATTTTGCAGAGGCGCCGACCGGTGTTTCGGCAGTAACAATCATTAAATGGGACGATTCCATGGAAAGTGGAACTTCTCTGTCGTTGAAAGACACGCCCAACGCTAATTACCCTGTGCTAATGTCGTGACTATAACGATCGAATGGCAGAGGGGAGCGGGGACTTGAAAATAGGAATACCTTCAGGGACGATGCTTCACTACGTATTCATTACTAAATTAACAAGGTGTAAATATCCACGACGATATACTTCGATCATGCTAACTAAGCCACTCGTCAGGATATGAACAACGTCTGCCCTCGAGATTTCGCTCATTTTGCGGCACAACACGTATACTCGAATGTCACCGACGCCAGCGGAAGGCTAGTCATCATCCACGCGACAGCTGCACCATCTGTGCCACTGGCAATTGGTAGCAATCGAAAACGTGACTTTGAAGTCAAAGACAACATTAACTCGGGAATTCCCAGCAGCCGGAGCAGATGGGGAAAAATATATTTTATAATCTCGGCAAGCAAGTGAGGAACCCCTTTGAGCTTTGTGGCAAGCTTGAAATAGGTTTCCAAATCGTGTTGAATAACTTCAACAGCAGCTTAAATTCAGCAGCAAATCAATTTCAAAGGCGTCTCCTTCTCTCCGTCTACCCCACGGCAGCTCGCATTCGGGCCTCGAGCGTGCGGTATATATATATATATATATATATTGCATGCATACGTCACTGCGGTGCGCAGCTTCTGCTTGACTACCTGCCATCGAACAGCCTTGATAACCCTGCGTACACCGTGTGCTGGCTGAGCGAAGGAACGTTTCCAAGAAATTTCCGCGCCGGCAGCTTCGCGCGGCGCCGGCGGCAGCGACCTCCGAAATCAGTTGTGCTTTCGTCATCGTCATTGTCCCATTTACTCTGCTCGTGCCTTGAGAGATTCCACTGACCTGTTTACAGGCTCTCATCGATTTGTGAAAAGTACACGAATACGTGGATGCATTAATGAGCGAATGATCGATTGCCGACTGCTTATTGAAGCTCGCGTTATGCTCAAATGTTCAGATGTCCCTAGTATTAAAAGCGATGGGACGATTGAGATTTCATTTGGTTTCTTTGTTCGTTCTAGAGAGACGACCCGCTGGTTCAGCCACGGAAAGCTAGCCGTGTTGCATGCTACGAAAGGTAACTATTATACATTAGGACCGTTCCATTGCGCTTTTTCAGACGGCAGCCCAAACTGCTAAGATGGCCCCTTAGGCAAACCTTAGCTTCGGCAATTGGGTAGGTCTCTCATATATGGCCTATGATCAGTTTGCTGCATACAGTTCCCTGTCGCACTACTCATCAGCGAGCACTCCGCGAAAGTTCGCAACAGTGACGTACAACCTTTGACTCCACGTCATGGCCTGAGTTCAGAGCTACTCCACAATAGATCTACCCCTTGTTCGTACACACACGGTACAATGCACGATTCGATCATTTGATTAAAAAAGAGAAAGTAACTCAGCCTCAAAACCATCCCGTCGAACCCAACCCGCGTCGACGTTCGCTCTGATACATCTCCGCTTTCCGTCTGATCTGGGTGAACACTAAAGATCCGTCGTTCGTCGCATAGGTGCGTTACAGCCATCGTGCAGCCAGCCATTGTGTGTCGTTGTCTGTCCGTTGGGGATGAAATATAATAGATCAGAGATCAGCAGCAGCAGCAGCAGTAGCTGACAATGACGGGGTACCTCACATCTCTCTCTCACTCCCCGCCTCTCCGTATCTCGACGGTGCTCCAATGCCGGTGCCCGCTACCGGTTGGCTGCCTGCAGGGCGACTGTTGTCTGTTCGTTTCGCGTCGCTCTGCTTTACTCTCGCACCCTATCGTAGCCTCAGTAGCGTTGTCTGTGTGACCGACCAGCCGACGGTGCGTTGACGTTTCCGCCGGAAGCATTAATGGCGTCATCCCTCTCCGGCTATGGCGACCGTAGCCGTTCGGGACGTCGCTCGCTCAGCGATCAGGGTCCATATACATTGTCCCTTCTACCCACTTCAAACTCCTACGAACCCACTTATAATCCCCTTTTTTTCTAGTTGGTTTAGCTGTGTCCCTACGATGTCCGTAGTATTTGTCATCAGTTCCCACTACCCTGTAACAGAAACGGCAGGGGGGCAGGGATTCGGATCAGCTGTTGACGCACGTGATATCTCTGTGCCTTTGGGCATGTTACGTTAGGTGCAGGTCGAGTACACGAGAATCCATCTTGTCCAAAGAGAACACATATAGAGAGCGAGATGGAGAGAGAGAGGGATCACATGGCGGTCATCGATGTTGGCGTAAGCATAACGAGCTATCAGTTCTGGATCAAGGTCCAAGTCGAAGAGGTCCAGGGTTTTAGTGGGTGAGAGTCCCACAGTACCAGACGAATAGCTTAGTCGTGAAGTCTGGTCTGCATAATGCATTTTTCCCTTAACCTCTTAACAAAAAAGCATAACGAGCTAAGGTGTGGTTCCAGCACGAAGATATCCCAGGGAACAATAGGTCGCGCAGGACCGAATAGTATCAACCAAACAAATAGATAAAATCGATATGAAATATTGTCACTAAATTAGAGAAGATGGAAGAAATGCTGAGAGACACAGCAATGAGTTCGGTAGAATAAAAGTTCTCGTATTTCTAGCCTTGAAATAAATGCTCGCAGTTGGATTTCTAGCGTCTGTCTCGAGAGCATACTGGAACACAGGACATCAATGAGAAATGCAAATACGAAATAATAGCTGTGCAGAGTCTTGAAGAAAAGTGACAGTAAATCAAACATCATAATGGCAGGTACCATTATGATGTCACTGTCCTCGCTCAGCTCTTGTCAGCTAGGAACGATCAATGTTCGTAACCTGAGTTCGCGCCTGTGTAGGCTCTCTCCCCTCTTCAACCTCTGAACTTCCTGATCTCAGCTCGTTCGAACTAGATCGGTTTTAATTTCGATGTACAGGTGTCATCAGTCACGCTCGGAATGACAAATTTGACGCTCAAGCTAACTACAAGCAGTCCTCGTGGTGCTCCCGTTGTAGTTGCTGCTGTTCTTGTCAGTTCGTTCGTTCACCGAGCGCGCGCGCGCGTCCGATGCTAGTGCTAAATTCTATCGTTACTAGCTATCACTAGTGGCAGAGGCGTACAGACAAGCCAGAGATCGAGAGTGTAGCAGGTATCATGTTGTTGCCGACAACGGCGGCCTTAGTGATATTAGTGATGGCGGTCGTGCTGGTGGTGATCGCCGTCGCGCTGGTGGCGGTTGGCAGTTTAACGGACTACCAGCCGGCTATGTCAAACGGACAGAGCCACTCACCGATCCCTTTTGTCGTCCCCAGCCTTGCTACATCGTCAGCAGTCAGTGCCATTGCAGCGCACACGGCAACCGCCACTGCCACCGGCGGCGTCCTCCGGCGTTTCCGCCGGAACCGACCCGAAAACGCCGCCAGCAACAGCAGAGCAGTGGCACCAACGGTCGTTCGACCCGTTAGAGTCGAATGGTGCTTGTAGTCGCTGTCGTAGTGGTCCATGAAGCGACTACTGTCAGCCGAGACTTACGCCATTGACATTACTGGTGGTAGCGGCAGCGGCGGCGGCAGTCCCAGCACGGGATCCACACGAACTAACCCGAGCGACTACATACGAATATGCCTAGTCGCAGCAAGACCCAAAGAGTCATAATCGTGGGCAATAACTCAGCGATGGGTAGTCCGAAAATTGGGTGCTCCGAGGGTAGACGCGCCGAACGAGTCAGTACACGCCTCACTTGTGAAGCAGGTACTGTCACGCGTTTTGTTGTCTGATCTGTCGTTGCAGACTTCACCTTTTCATGCGCTTCGATAGAAACAAGAAAATTGATTAATACCTCGTTTCTGTCCTTCCCTCCTGTACTGAACTGCGTTCCGAGTTCTAGCTCAATCACTTGGGATTACTTAGGCTTATACATATATAATATATATATATATATATATATCGATATCAATAGAACTCGGATGACAAAGTGGCCTCACGAAGGAGTGTGCTACATCCCGGTCAAAATTAGTGTACTAATTTCTAATAACTACTTCAGTAGAATTAACTTTCCAAAGCTGGTGTTCTCAATCTAAAAATATCATACCCAGCCTACTTCGTAGGCGAGTTCTCAGGTCGACCATCAACGAATCAGCAGATACCTTCGATAGGTAGATACACACGCATGCATACAGATGAACGCCTCTGTACTACTTTCCACCCCATCGCATCTGTCAGCTAGGGGGACTGGCAGATAGACCACGGCTATCTTATGGCTAACACACCTGAGGCTGAAAGGTTTTCACTATTATCAATTCACTCGATCTCATCCACTAGGCCCTTCTGTCTGGCAATCTTAAAATCAATGATTACTACTACGATCGACTTCCGCCATCGAGTTCCACCGGTCGCCTTTCCAGATCGATCATTCACGACGGCATGCCACCTTACCACGCTGCTGTTCGTTGTAGCCGTTGCATCTGTACTGTCTATTTGCCTGAGTCAGGACAACATCAACGATGTCAATATTGATCGCTGCTGATTCATCATCGTCAGCGCATCACCGAGGCGACCACCGGAACCGTCGTCGTGCGATAAATTAACTGTCAACCAGACCCAGACAGAAGCATACACACACACACATATATATATATATATATATATAGCCCGCGTACCCTTTACGTATTTCATTGACGTCATCGCTTGACGCCGAGTTACTTGGCGCTACCGGGGGCAGCCCATCGCGATGGACGGGGTGAAAGATGCCCCTCAGTTCTTCCGACGAGCAACGACCTGCACTAGAATGTCCTGTCCTCTCCTGTCACCCGCGAATCCAGGACAACACAGCTTCTATCAATGCAGGACACCAATACAGCGGGAGAACCTTTCACAAAGGTCGGCGGGGGGGGGCTCTCGAAAGGCCGAGACGGGGCATGTTAAGGTGACGCAGAGAGACACACAAATCGCGGCAGGGACGATCCTGTCCTCCTCCGAGGTCTTCGAAGGGTGCTCCACCATACCAACCACCACTCACCATTCACATCCTGCACCACTATTGAAATTTGCCACTGCGGACAAGCAACGTCGGGCAATGAACTAATATAAATGTACATGGAGCGCTATGGTGGGGTGTGGAAGTAGCAACGGTCATTGCGGACCGTCGTCTCGTGTTGGCGCTAGGTAGACAGTTTCTCTCGCCGGCCAAGCCGCAGGCCGCCAAACAGTGGTTGCCCTCTATCTCTCTTTCTCTCTATGAAACATCTGCTCCCGCGTAACGCAGCAACGAATGAGGACAGTCGCTTAAGGAAGTGCTGCAAAGTGGTAAAGAAATCTCAGAGTGCGAACGTTCCACCCTTTTTGATTTCCGGGTTTAGGTTCCTTCAGTTAACGTATCTGGGCATGCGCGATGCTTAAGCGCGAGCACAAGATGATAATGAAGCAAGCCAAACAAGAGATTTCGTGTCGGAACTGGGTTGTTCCGACTATACATATATATATATATATATATATCTATTCCGCTCTCTCTCTCTCTCTCTCTCTCTCTCTCTATATATATATATATATATATATATGTCCCCAAGAGCGAAAGAGAGCTTAATAGCGTTTTATTCATAGAACATATTAACGAACGTGGGTGAGACTGCCGAATCGCAAATCATTGCCCTTTGGTCTAACATAGGATGTGTACTGACGTTCACAATCCTCAGGGCCGTTGCCCTGCCTGCGCTTCTATCTGTCTTGATTTCTACATTTGCACAACCTTCAAACCTCTAGAGACCCGCCGAAATCTCTCACAACGAAGGCGACAGTCCGAGCTCATCAAGGCTCTTAGAAAATAGAGAATGAAGCAACTAGCAGAAGAATATGTCATCGACGAGATCTGTTTAAAACAACGCGGCCGACCCGGGGTCGTGCTCTTTGCGCCACCCTGCTACATGGAGCCTCCTCCGGGAGGACTGCCCTGAGAAGAAAATTAAATAAAGTAATTCACACAAACAGCAAAGATCGGAGAGCCCCGGTGAGGAGGAGGAGATGTTTAATATATGGTAGATCGACTATGTGATTCTTGAAGTTATGGGCTTACCGAATACCCTATGCTATAGGGTGAACAGGCTCATTTCAGTTATTAATCTTACCCTTACTATAGTCGTGTCGTTTACGAAGCGCGCCTTCCTTGCAGTTCTATTAGGCATTTGATTATCGTCGGCCTTGGGGAAATGTAATCCACGCGGTGTGCTGTCTTCCTGTTTGGGACTATGTTGGTGTCACATTGAGCATGGTTTGTAAGACGTGCAATACAGAAGCAGGACAATGCAGGACCTAGAGATAACATGACTCATCAGGAAGCACAGGTCACATGGCTGCTGGTCTTGCCAGGTGTCGTCCAGCTCCAGGAATAACTCGGACGTTAACCAACAAAAGCATAACTACCCTCTGTAGAGCGGGAGAAGATCGTTCAGAAACAAAGACCGGCATAGAACTGCCTCCACCTAAAAGGAACAGCTCACCGTGTGAAAAAAAGCCCTTCGACGATGCGTCTCGATCGAATAGAGCTTCTACGTCAACGGGACCAACAACATGGCCCGGCTAGTGCTCCTCGTCGCCATTGAGCGCCAGCGCAATGAGTTCAAAGGGGTGGTGTACCAACGGAGCGTTGAATTGAACATCGCAACAGCCTGGGCGGTCGAGCGTCGCTGGTTGGTACGGTACCATTTGCGTGTTCTCTGAACATTGTGTCCGCTCGGTTATAACATGTTGCTCACCGCTGCCGTCGCCGCAATCGTAGGGTATTTACGCCATCGGCGTAGAAAGAGAAAAATGATGGCTAGGGGGTATGGGCAATGAGTGGTGACCACGAGGCTGCGGCAGTCGCAACAGTGTTTGGCTGGTTCGGGTTGGACTCGCCGATGTGAACAAAGGCACGCCGGCAGGGACGGCCGATGGTTGGGCCAATGCCGATCGAACGAGCGACGCTTGACCTTTTGCGGGTAATGCCGGCAGCGTGACGCGATGGAAGGCCACAGAATGCAACCACGTCGCACAGCGTGGTGATGGTGCTGCTGCTGTATCGAAACAGCAGGTAACCCGTACACAACGAGTGGTGATAGATTGGATACACTGAGTGCCCTCCTTACCTAAGCCGAAGTCGAACTCCTATCCACACACACGCACGCACACACAAAGCGACTCGAATCCTGGGCTCATGAACACAACTCCACCGAGTTATGCCCACTCTCACCGGCAGCCATAGAGCCAAATACATGTGCTAATCTACTACCCGGAACCAGCTCGAGGATGCAGATGTATTCTACCAACTCGCGTGTTGTTGTTGTTTCTCCTGCTGCTGCTGCTGCTGCTGCTGCTGCTGCTGCTGCTGCAGAGAGAATTAAGTGGGTAAATGTGTAGCCAACATCGCCACATGCTACACAGCACGCCTCTGGCAATGTGATGGTAGATGGCATACGCTATCTTGAGCTCGTTTTTCGTCTGACGAAAAAATTACACATCTGACCGTTAAATTATATATATATATATGTGCGGACGCAGATCATCTCAATCGTCAGCTGTTCTGAACCAATAAAAAACAAGAGGAAACCAGAAGACGCTTGATGTAGTTGCGGATTTTAGAGCGTACCAATATACAGACGTATCTTTTTGGGCTCCAACAAAGGTGAGTTCTAAAAATGCATGTGTACCCTTGGAAAATAGCACGTCTACCCTTGTTGTTCTAAATTGGCCATCCATCGATCTGTTTTATGAATAACACGTTTCTCCAGCGTTTTCCGGTGAACTAGAACTTTGGTAAAGCTAACGATCTCCCCTGCGCTTACTCGCTAGAACACAATATGTCTGCATGTGAGGCAGGTGCTTGACGTTTTTATCTCTGTACAAGCTCTGGCCATTACGACTACTACATACTAATCAGCACAAAGTAACTGACAAAGTCCCTTCTTACCTCTGCCACGTTCAAATAGCAACTTTCCACACTGCCCCATCTGTCCACCTCCTGATATAGATATATTTCCACATCTCTTTCTCTCTACCATCCTCCCTTTTCTCCATATTTTCATCATTCCTTTCATCGTGTTTTTCATTGGTTTCCTTCAGCTCGACGGCCACCTATGCGGAATGAACCCTGACCACTGACCACGTGGGGAGAGTTTACTGCCATGTTCAAAATTTGTTCCGGACAATGGCCGCAAAGTTAATCAATAAGGAAAGACGGCAGTGACGTGTAGGTTTGCGTGTATGCTAGTCCATACGTATTATTATGAAGTCCGCGCCGTCCGCGTACGATGTTTCTCGGGCAAGAATGAATGAACGAGCTGGGCTAAGCTGAACTGAGCTGAGCTAGGCCGGTGTACATGCGTAGGTGGGCAGCCGGCAAACGCGCAACACCCACGCTATCACAATGATTCTAAAAATACAACACAGACCCCCCCCTCCCCTCGCAACTTTCCCAAGCCAGTGCCGCCGCCGCCGCCGCCGCCGATGCCGCAAACGGCCGACCGGCCCAACGCCCACATAGTTCGATGTGGACGATACGTTCCAAACGACTAGAACAGGCTGCGCTCTCTCTTCCTCTCTCTCTCTCTCTCTCTCTCTCTCTCTCTCTTTTCACTAACATATGAGGAGATAGTCTCGATCACACACACACGTACATATATGTATAACGAACCCACTATAAATATATCTGTGAAAACACTCGTTTATATATAGAATAGAGCAGCGGCAACCACGATAGTAGCAGCTCGCCGTCCCGCGAGGAGATCGTCCACCTTGAGAACAAATGCTCCTTGCTCAAGTTCAACGCTTCGCGGATGATTGTGAGGTAGAGAGGACGGGGAACTCCTTCGTATCTTTCACCTGTCTGCATTGCTTCAGCGGGCCGCAGGAGCAGCTGAACCAGCGAGAAAGCCAGCTGAAGTGGCAAACGGGATAATGGTGCTGAAGCTATCTCTGCCGTCGGCAGAGAGAGGTCGCTTCTCAACAGCCCTCGACTGAGCTGCAACGCTTCGAGTGTGCTGCGTGGGAGGAATGTCCGATGTAACGCATCATAGATCCGATGGGGGCGAGTATCCTTACGTTTGGCGGGAGCAAGCGGCACCGACGAAGCACTTGAACGAGACGTCGTGGCGGTGTACACGAATCCTTTCTGCTATACGAACGAATCGCCCTCCAGAAAAGGTTGGCGGGGATTCCAGGTATGGGGGCTACCGCCACTACCGACTACTTCACGGGGGTGACCACAGCGCCAGCAGAAGGAGAATGAACTGTTGCCGAGAACAGCGAGAACGGATGATTAGAGATCTGGGTAAGGACGATGCGGCAATTCTCGGCGTGCAACGTAAGCAGAATCGTCCCACCAAGATTCTGTATGGAAGCTGCAAATAGCGCCCGCATAGGTTGCTGTAGGCGGTTGGGTCGCGCCTACCGACGTTTGGCGTTTCGAGTGGGCGTCATAGGATGAAGTAACAAACAATATAGTAACAGCGAGAACGAAACTAGAACTGGCCATGGCGACGCGCTACATCCATGATCACGTGGCCTATAAGGCCTACTGGCAGGCCCTGCAAGATTCCACTGCGGGCGGATAAAATATCAGGCACACGCCAGCGTACTATAGCTGAGTTACTATAGCTTCTATATCGTTTCTGCAGCTTCTTATCATAGCACTGCTAGCGTATTAAGTTCGTTAATACGTAACTGTGGCAGTCGTTGGGATCGGACACAACAGCGAGTCAAAACTGATGAGACCACCACAGAGACGAAAGTTGGACAAAGTGCAACGCAGCCAAAGTAAACGGTGCTATGTTTACGTCCAGCGAGCTTAACTAGACAAGCCGCCCCGCTATAGTTAAGGCGGCTGGGGACCTGCTTCTTTACTGCCAACCGCTGCTGATGCAATCGTTGTAGCAGAGTCAGCAGCTGGTACTGTGAACTGAGAAACTCACAATGTCTGACCGGTAGTTAAATTTAGACGACTTTCGACGAGTTATCTCCTCGATAGGCTAACTATAGAAAGAGGGGTTGAGAGGAGTCGGTGGCCGGAAGCGAGGCACTACGAACCCACGCCCCTCCGCCCCCCTGTTCCTAACGGGGACCAGCGACGACAAGAACCGCATCACTGCTTCGAGTTCACCACCGCCATCACCAATGCTACTACAACTACAGCTGCTATTACTAGTGACAGCGAACGGAAACGGAACTAGCAGCTACAGCGGCTAAAGCACAGAGGCGGACCAATCAACGAGCTCAGCAGCGCGCAGTGGTCGTCCCTTTTTTTCCTTTTGCAGACACTGCACCCCCAGCAATAGCAGCATTTCAAGACACGAAGCCTTTGCACCTTTCAATGTGTCCCCGACAACGCCGTCAATGAACGCCCACCCTCCCGCTGACTTATCTCTGGGGAGTCTCGTGCTTCTGGTGATATTTTCGTCCACACAGTTCACTTTGCTGCTACTGTCCCTGCTACTGCTGCTGCTACTGCTGCTGCTACCTCCAAAATAAGTCGGTCCGTTGCCCGTTCGTTCGTTTTGCCGCGTTTCCTACCGAGCGTTCTCCAAGCCCTGATCCGCTCGCTCGTTTCGCCTACCCATCTAGGTATCCGGCTGCCCGACTGTCTGTCTACCTGTCTTTCAACTTGTCAGCTCACTCGGCATAGGCGCTCTAAGTCCTCGGCGTTTGCACCTGGAGGCACATTTCGCCCATCTACATCCTCCCGTTCCCACCGACTCTGTACCTCCTCTCGGAGTTCCTGTTGGTGTCGTTCGCTATCTCTCCTGGCTGGCCTCAATTCCATTGTCTCAGCACATACGTGTCCCGTATGCTGGACGGACGTCTGAGGACGTCCACGATGGAGAGCGCTCTCGCGCGCGCGCGAAAATCGAGAAGACTTTCGTAAGCCAGTGGCGATCGTCGGCATAGATATAGCACAAAGGGAGATCAAAGTGTACGAAATCCGACGAACAGATATGCGCCAATGGTTGACGATTCGTACAACAGGTTGCAGGCACGAACAGAAAAGCAAACTGGGATGGCAAAGAAGGATGGAACAGAGGAAAAAAATTAGCAACCATCAGGTTGCGAGGATGACCTTCAATGACGGCGACAAATTTCAATTTTTAAGGAAAGTACTATCCAAAAGGGTGGGGTAAATTATTATTATTATGCTTAAATGCCACAAGCCATAACCACTTTTGAGGCTCCACTATTTGTGGCTCCACCAATGGCTCAAATGACTACTTTATTAAAAGCGGACAGATTTATTAGAATCGCGCAAATTATTATAATACTGGAACATAACATAAATGTATTATTAAAACAATTAATTGGCAGGCAGTGCCCATTAATTACATAACAGTCACAAATGAGGAGAAGCACGGCGTACGAAATAACCCATTGATCGGATGATCCTGTTCTTGCTAAAAAAAAGTTGTCTACGAGTGACTCGCAATGTGCGAGTGTGTTAATGTATATTTGCGTGGCCAATCTGTCCAAGGAAGATTTCTGAATTAACTGGACGAAAACAATAGTCAAACGATGGCAATCGAAGGAGAATCAAACATCAATCTTTCCTCAATATGAAACACTAACAACCAGGCATGTTTACCACTTACTAATATATATATATATACACTCCACGACAAAATGATCGGACATTCCCATTATTATTCTGACTTTTTTCTCTCAACCGCAAGTAGCAATGCAATTTCGCTTTCAGTCACTCAAAGTCATTACATTTCAAGAACATCTTCCACGAATATTTGGCTATCTAGCTCAGATGTAGACATTTGACATCAGAAATTGTCGTTTTGAGGGTGCTACAAATCGATAGGGCAGTTAGTGTCTGTTGAACACAATTGTGTTCTAAGATCCGTTCTCGTACAAATTTTCTACAAAATTTGGCATTCTGTCGGGACACCGGTGTTCTCCAGGACAGAAATTCATCGATTGAACTTACGGTCGACAAAAAAAAGTCAGAAAAATGGGGGTGTCCAATCATTTAGTCGCGGAGTGTACAAGCGAATACACTTTGTCGACTCACAGTTCAGGTGACATAAAGTTATACGTCTCATAGATGAGTAGAGTACTAATGAATAGCACACAGCCGACTGATATGGCCGCTCCGAAATACGTTGGCTGCGTGAGATCCGCGGGCACCTTCCTGTAGACGTCCAATCTGGAAATGAAATCCAACGATGAAATTCTATTGCTTTAGAATCCACTCATCCGTGTTTTCATACACCAGTCTCAATATCAGAGTGCACCCTAGCTATGTGCTGTTCGGTAGTTTAATCGCCGCAATCTATGTTGCATTGAAAAGTATATCAATAATCGGTACAAAGAAAAGGCTGTCAGCTCGTCCCGATCATATTTTATTTATCACAGAAGACGTACGTACTCAACGTGTGCCACGCCAGCTATCAAGACGTTGGTATCATCATGCTGTTTAGGTGTCAGACATGAGGGAGGGAGGGAGGGAGAGAGAGAGAGAGAGAGAGAGAGAGAGAGAGATAGAAGTATATGTGTACATATCGAAGGGGTAATGTGTATCGTTTATAAGAAACGAAACAAAAGTGGCAATATTGAAATGAATGCATAGGAAATTGATGTCGAGCAATGTTATACAATACAAGTGTTGTTGGTTTAGTGGCATCGTTTGCAGCGATGCTTAAATGATTAGTGTTTTAATAACGGATATATAGAACAGGCTGAAACGGCTGTCTTTTATTAATAATAATAATGGCAGCATTTTACGGCACAGAAGATCTCGAAGTGCCAAGTGATTTCACCAGATCGGTGACAAGATCAAATGTGCTCTATTTTCCCTAATAAACAAGAGCGACAATCATCATTATTATCATCTAGTAGTTATCCACGCGTACGCGGCAATCAGACTATGTATAACCGCATGTATATGCAGCAGTACAAACTGTCCCATTCGATTACTATAATTTATTCCCAAGGTAAAAATGCAAATAGCAGTGCATAGCCTATTGCGGATTAGTCGACAGAAGGAGAGCTGACGTTGAGAAACGATTTCAAAATGTTGCACGAGCCGTCTATGGCGTTCCCACGGACCGATGGGCGTACGGATAAAATACGGCGGAAGCCGGCACCTGTGACCGTAGCTCCATGCGCAACGTCACCGTACCCATCGCTCCCTGTGGAACGAAGCCCTTCACCACTTCGTTTGCTTAAACGCGGCTGACCTTAAGAAAAGCCCCGCTACCTTAGGCATTCAGTCGAATGATGACGTCCAGCCGACGCAAAATATATCCACCCTCAGACATTTAAAGGGGGCTTGTCGAAAGGTTAGCGAACGTTAACTCAGAACGCTTGCTAGACTATGTTGATTATTGTAGCAGCTTTGGAAAAAGCAATAACACTGATCGGGTGAAATTAAACTATGGTGAATCAGCCGTATATAAATATCGGGGTGGAATTTGCCATTTTGTCTAGGCCGAGTATTATTATTATTATTACCACTGCTATGTATCGAAGAAACCCGCCACGCTTATCTTGTTAATCCATGGCATCGTCTCGTACAACCGAACTTCTGCGATGGCGTACATTTTTCGTCATATATTTGTATCTATATTTGCGTCTACTGCGAATTAATTTCTATTTGTACGACGAGAGCGTGGGCTCCACAGATGGATTTGCCGCAGATTGATCTTGGTAGTGAGTTGCTCACAGATTCCGAGACGTCCTGTCACAGGGCTCCCGCCATCCGGTGATAGAATCACAGTTAGGAGCGACATGAGGACGCAGTTTTGCGGGACTAGACACCTCTATCTGTCTGGCAGTTTTGATTTCGAATCCGATTTCGGCGGGGGTGGAAATGTCCACAGAAGGACACGCACACACAGAAGAGCATACATACATAGGCACACACACACGTGTTTGCCTTGCGACGCGTTCGTCGACGAGGGGCAGCTGAGGTGGCTGTCACGTGGAGGATAAATCCAGTTCGAACTTCATCTTCGTACACAGACATTCACATTGTCATGTCATGATACCTGATCATGGTGTTGTTTCCAATATCGAGCTACAGCGCTAGCTTCGACAATACGACAATACTAGGTAGTTTCGATACGTTCGATCGATACCGGTATCACATGAATACTGTTCTGCTAGCAATTATTATCGGTTATTAGACAGGTTTATACAGTTCCTTGAGGCCGCACGAGGCTTCAAGGCCATTCTAGCCATCCAGGTAATCCAGGACGATGGTCGTAGCAAACGTTTCTAGCTGGACTTTCACTCGATCTGCGCACTCAATCGATACGACCTTCTCACTCTTCATTAGCGGGGGCGGCAGAAATGACGACGTCGGCGACGTCAGTCGTAAGCCGCGAGTGAATGATAAATACAATCCTCATGAGGCGAACAGGTGCCTGTATATATATATATATATATCACGAAGAAGTAATCACGTAGGGAAAAGCTTCTCAACAACCCTGCGTTCGGGGGGATAGCTTATCATTCAATTGTATGCAACTGGCCTTCGTGTAAATATAGAATCATGCAATTGAGCGTGGGCGGCGCATCACCAGCCAGCTAGTTCAAGTGCACCCTCCAGGACGTCGACTGCTCGTGTCATAGGTGACTATACAACAATTCGGACGTAAGCAGTATCATGCGGAATTCGATAGCAGCCATGTGTACAGGCTGATGTAAGGTAAAGTTTAATGAAGGGACGGCGCAGACGGTGCTTTCTATTTGGGCAGACGTATCTCTGAGGGGTGGCAGACAGAGAGACAACAGGAAGCTCGTGTTAACGAGATGCATATCAACGCCATGTGTAATATATCCTAGATCCTATTTCACGTTAGGCCGTTGGAGGGGAAATTTGTGATTAGATCGGGCAGAGAGATTGTTACAGAGCGGGTGTTATTCGAACGTTTGCGACAGATTTTCACAGCCATTCCAATAAATCACATGTTCATGCGGCGGCTGCTCAGAAGAATAAACGAGTGCACAATTGTATAAATAATAATGTCAATGTTCAGAATGTACGAACAATCTCATCAGTTGATAGGAATTATTCTATCTTGTCAAATGATCAATTTTTACAAGTCCTTCTCGTCGCACCATATCAGCATTGAAAAGTGCAGTACTAGTGCTAGGATATGTTGTATTTTGTCAAACACGCGTGACCTAGGCGACTTTCATGTCCACAATTGCTAGAATGGTTGGAGTCCTGTTTTGGCAAACGAAGCCCCAATCCCTAGTTTGGGAGCAGTGTCAGCTGAACAAACTGTCCCTCTCAAATCTTGTTTACGCTCAACCGCATCATAGTTTCACTGAACGCCCGAATGGGTCTCCAGTCTCGAACAAGCAAGCAGGTAGACACTAGGGCGAGCTTAATCGCAGATCGCGTGCCACCCTCCCATAATCGCATCACGTATTGACATGAACGGAGCACCACGCAGTGATTACAGAGGAGAGGCTGTAACACGGAGCAGAACTACAAAAGCCCCCTCGACGCTGATCGGCTGATCGACGATTCAGCTGCCCTCTTGATGCGAGATTGATCGCATCCTTCATCCTCAGCCAATCTGATCTGCCTCTTCTGCTGCTACAGCAAGAATAAAGCATCCAATACCATGTTGTGTATAATGGTGCTACCGCCAAAGAAAGGAATCGAGCACATTTTCCCCGAAAGGCGTAAAATACTCGGAGAAAATCGTCAACTTGTACCACCAACAACAACAACAAAATAAAAAGCTTGGTTGACTAATCAGCCGCTGACAGCCGCTTGATGGTAACCTGAATTAAATTAACTCAAGCAGAACTCGCCATAATCAGAGCACTCGATAGGAACCCTGTTATAGTTTAATATGTAACCGTAGACGGAAACCTCGATTACAAATTCACCACTAAGCCGAGGAAAAAAAAGAAGAATCTATATGAAGAAAGTGGCCACCGAGGCGAATTCATCTCGATTCTTCACCTCGGTACGAGAGCGACTTCGTCAACTGATGCACAGCTACTCGTATCATCAGCTATCAGTAGAATTTTGTGCAATATAATTTCGTAGATCTACCTTCCCCAGTTGGAGTTGCCTGTTACGAGTGTACGGATAGGAACAGATAGGGTGAACAGATAGGAAGGGTTCATGACGATTTTTCCAATGCGATTTACAGTGACTAGAGGCAAGTAAATGATACAAGAGTCAGGTCCAGCTATTTTACAAACGACGGCTCGTTATTGCACAGCAGAATGCGAAGTCACTTTCGCTTTCCGCTACTCTTAAGTAATCGACGATTCAACCGGTGTACGTCAAACGTGGCACAAGCTGGACTCCCAATAAATGCAGCGTCCGGAGGAAAAACAAGGCCTAACCGATAAGTAGAACTCAAAACAATGTGACGGACCGTAACGCAGCTGACGGACTTTCTTGAGGGCCTTCTGGACCCCGCAAAAGCAATCGAAGCTTTCGATTTACAGTGAAATATTTAGGAGTCCACTTCACCTGGTCAAGTACCACGTTGTTTTGCAAGGCTAGTTATCCTCAACTTCATGGATAGGTCGTGAACGCTATATTGAACAACTATACAAATATTTGATGAGTACGATGGCAAGCATCTTCCAAGTTTTCAGGCGTGTTCTTTAACTACAAATAGCGTTTCTCTCATCAGGCTCTCATGTTATTCGGCACTTTTTAGCTAAATCACTGAACATCGCAAATTTGATCGCAGCTAATACGATACTCCGAAAAAAAGGCCTGATGGCTAAACAGCAACGAAGCACACAATCTCTCAATTTGGCTCGAAACTATATCATATCCTTATAATACAAGTAATATTTTGGCTAGAATCACTACGCTTTCAATACACCCCTTCATTGTACCTCCCACACTGTTCTGAATGGGCTTTTTTCATTGGTTTCCACCGTGGAAAGGCAGTAGCCGGTTGAAGGTGTCCTCCAGAAAGGCAACAGTTCCACGAACGCAGTCCGACTTAATCCCACCACCTCCCTGGTGAGAGCTATTCAGGCATATATATATATATAAATTGACTAGGTCTCGTTATGGACTAGCTATTATTATAGATCCATGTCGCGTCTAAATCCTGAGCATTGACTCTGTCAACGCAGGCGTTATTTCTGTACCGTTTTATTAATCACCCTAACATCTAATGCGTGGTTAATTATTGTGGCGACCTGCGAACCTGCTACCTGTCCAACCTGTCCCCCGTTAGTCCGGCGAAGTCAGCGACTTCATCGGCTGTTGACAATGGACTCAACGGCTCCGTTCTTCGTGACAGCAAGTTGAGCGAATCAATACTAGCACCAACTGATCGTAGGAGAATTCGAAGATTGAGCATATCCGCTGGGACGCAGAGTTCTCAACGGAGTCTGTCAAGTACAACTGGGCATAGTGTCAGCTTTCGGCTGAGCGCAGCCGACGTCGACGAGCTCACGCCGACAATGAGGCCATCGCCGTACGCCAAACCGAGAGATCGAGGCGTGGTAGAGATCCATCACGAACAACTTAGTGGTTTAAGAAAACTTCTCAAACTTGTCAATTAACAGCTTTGCATTTAGATATCACTTGGCAAGGGCCTACAAATGATGACATGGGTCATTAACACGAACCATTACAAACGGAGCTAATTAACTAATTTAGTTGTAATCCCTGTTTCATCACCTTCAGGTCAAACTTGTTATGGTCACTTTTCACATGTTGACTGCAGCCAGTCTCCGAGTTGCTTAATTAATTTGCATTTCATCCTCTCGTACCAATGTATGTGTATGTGAACAGTATTCCGGCAAAATATATATTCCTAAGCTTAATAATAACAATAAATGTCCTGAATAATTCGTCGTTTAATGACTGTCTATTCGTCTGTCACCGCCGTATAGATTAGACGGCTACGTCGTTTGGCGGAGAGTATCCGTCTCTGGCATGAAAAGCACGGAAAAGAACTCCCCAGGGAATATATTACAACCACGCCCCCATCACTTGCCCAGGAGCTGGACAGAATTGAAGAGGAGCAGTCGAGGGTAAAACGCCAGTTTTGTGATTCTACCCGGTTCGGTTGTTCTTGTCCTCCTTGTTCTTATGGAGTTTATGCGTGTCGATCTAAAACCTAACCTGATTACCAGACGTTCTACTCTAACTCGGCAACTACTTGACGACTTTCAGAGCAAACGCGAGAGGAAAAATCGACGAATATCCGTTTTACAAAACAACCACGACCAGGGTAAAGCCAAGAAAAAATCGAGGATGCGATTTTTCGCCCGAAGGCCAAAGAGGGCGCGAAAACATTCGACCGGTTCGCCGTCGCAGTTGTCAATGATGGGCAAACCAAATGAAGCGCCGAAGTCCAAGCGATCACCTTCAGCGTCAGCCGAATTAGACAATATGAAGCTTACGGCAAGGTCGACGCCACGGTGAAGTTAGGCCGGGGGCGATAAAAGTGTCCCGATTTTATAATCTGTCTCAAGTCGTCGCTGATAAAGCACGAATAGTGTGTGAAATGTGAGAGTCGAAACCGCTAAACGTGACACTCTGTATAGCGAATAGCTATTACACGACTGATGGTGGAGTTCGATGTCGCATAGGAATCGAGTAAAATATCAGCAGGATGTTTTAGCCAGCTAGTCAAAAAAAATAGTAGCTAAAATAGCAGTGCAGCAGAGAGCTGATAACTTGTTTGGGTGTATGAACGTTTGTGCAATTGGCAGAGACTTCTGGCAGAAACGTGCTCGATGCTGTTTCTAATGTTCGCATGTGTTTCTACACAAATAAACCCTCTTCACACAAATGGACTAAACTATCTAGGAACTGACACTGATTTCAATAAGAGACCACCTGAGACACAGATGGAGGAATTCAACATTTAAGAGACCGGCGCCGGTATTCAACACGACGGGCTGTTACAATGACGACATGCATAGGATATAAAAATTTACTTTCTAAAGGAAATTTGTTGTCATGCAAAGCAATGCCCACACCCCGAAGGTCACAAATGACCGTCGTAGAGAAATCCGCAAAAAACGAACAGGCTTTTCACACTCGGATAGAAGTTCGACAGTAATGACATGGGTGACAAAGGGTGGCAATATATTGTTATTGTTTTTTAACGATATTGTTTTTCATAAGTAGAGTAGCCCCCTCGGCAGCTGGATGCTCATGGCAACAGCAGGGTATATTCAATTAAATTTGCGATAGCTTTCGCATAAAGAAAGTCATATTTCTTTCGCGTAACGGTAGGTCTCATTATTTTACGATTCGTGAACAACATTAGTAGAAATCTTCGAAAACTTATGCGCAGTAGCGGATGCTAAGGTTTAGAGGTAAACCATATTGCGGAATCATTTAAACTACAATACAAGCTTATATAAAAACAAGATTAAGGCCCAGTTTTTGAAGATATACTAAGAATATGATACTGTGGACTACATTCAACCAAGTCGTCGATTCAGCTATCAAACGCAGTTGTAAACGAGTCAATTATTCTCATTGTTCACTAGGTCAAATATCTTACACATGTCAGTATCTAGCATACAGCTAGACGTAGCCCAAGTTATTGGCAACACTCGGAAGATAAAATTGCTAGCTATGAATATTTTATTTTGTTTTCTATTATTTTGCCCACGAAATGATCCTGCTGCTGTTGCTGCCACTGCCTAAATTGTCAACTGGAAAATGAACACCTTATGTATAAAAATAATTAAAACAAAAGTGAAGCGCATATCTATACTAGAAGCGATTCAGCCACATTTTGGCTGGGCTATGTCGACCAACGGTGGCGGTCTCTTCCACCAGCGTTTGAATATGTTGACACCCGCAATTTCTACGCATGGACAGCTTTATCTGTCCTCGGCGGCCGCCCAATGCTCGCGAGCTAGTTGACTTCCTGAACGGTAGCGTGCGACGACAATCAACGACGACGTGGCAGATTGCAGTCTAAACAAAGGTCGCCCGTCCTAGCCTACCTAGCCAATTCTGTCGACTAAAACTGCCACCTGGCGACTGTGGAGAATACTTCGGCATACGTAAGCTATCGGATTGTCCATCGCTGAATGGTCGAACTCGCATCTCAACGCAGCGAACAAGTAGCTATTAAATTGTAGCCACACTTCATATTCGTGGTTATACAATAGGAACTACTTCCTGATGTCAATATCATTCATCACGTCATTTGCAAAGCTAACATTCGCCCACTTCTAATATCAGGCAAATAAAATAGATCGATAGGCGGACACTACCGACGATCAGGTCAACGATCAGGTGTCTCCGACGCGCCGTGAGCGCACATTGCCAAAACGCGAGTAAATATCGACAAGTAGCTTGTATTCTATTCAGAACACTCATGGTCATGATCTAGATGCACGGCATGTAGCATCCTTATGGACGACATCTAGCATCGGATTCAATTTTTAATGACTATTCATGGCGTTGGCATATCGAACGAAATACTGAAATTTCATGGCAAATTAACTGACAAGGTGGCCTTTTTCTTCAAAAAAAAAAAGTGATAAATATTTTCTATTCGCAAAAGTCTCTCATCCGATCGTGACACTGCACAGCTCGTGTTCAGCGCTCCCCCGCTACCATCTGTTCGATGAAATAGAAATCATTTTCTCATCAACACTTTGTTATCGCTGGCAAAGCGCGATCATGATATCATTAAGTGCAGGTACATATATTGTTCTCCCCCAACAACGCAACGAAAAATTACAGAATGTTTAGTAAGAATATAGGAAAAAGCGAACAAACTTTTCCTTGGACATTTCCTATGTCTAGGAACACAGTCATAACGTTAGATACATTGGCGTTTATGCCGTTTGCGAGCCACGGCATTTTCGGCGCGGGTTTTGGCCCACTCATTAAAATCATCGATGACAATTCGAAAAGCGGGACGTCTCGTACACCGAGAACATTGGAGGATGCACGGAGATCAGCTGACTAATATTGGTTACAGCGCGCTCCTGTCAGGCTAATAACACAGAGAGGCCGAGGAGACTACAGCGGAGAAGATGTGGCTTGACAGAACTCTGCTTAAGAAAGAAACTCACTCACCGGCGAATGTCGAAGCCCATTGTATCTTTAACAGTTGGTGACAGCTCACCGAAACACGAACGGACAGCAGGTGCACCGAAAATAAGTAAATTAGTAATGAGCTAATCACAACTCTTACACACAGACACGCACACTTCGTAGAGCCAAAATATACACGTTCGACAAGCACCGTATAGATCCACAGCACCGTATAAGCCCGGTAGGGATCCGGTCTCGCTTCGCTCAGTATGTGACAGCACAACCACACACACACACACACACACGTCACTACCATGGGTGGCCAGAAGATCGCCGGTTGGGTGGGTAAATAAATCCAGCCGATTCGACAGCTTGACGTCTGCTTTAAACGTTTGGCGCGCAGGAGGTGAAAATTCACTGAAGTGAGAGAAGGGACAGCTTCACTGGACAGAAGGCGGAGGCTTGGCGTACGATGGTTTATGGTGGACAGTAAGCAGGATTCAGGGGACCACCCGCCTCCAGAGAACTAGATGCAGCGCGAAATCTCGTATTTTAATTTCACCGAAGCCCAGTACGTGATCGTCGCCCACGTAGCTCAATCGCAGCCGTGTCGTCTTGCAGGGAGCGAGACATGTATTCTCAACACTCTGCAGTCAGTCCAACGGCCTTGTCTGATCAAGACGGCGCAGGGCCATTGCTTGCTTTGGCCGATACGTCTGCTATATAAGCTGGAAACAGCAGGATAGAATCAGACTGCCCCACGTTGGCCCACTGACCATAGAAACCGACTTCGACCATTTAAAAATTAGAATCTGTGTCAGCAGTCTGTGGCGTTTTCATTTTTCAGCGGCGGGGGCGTCAAATAAGACCGGAGCTGGAGCTGGCCTACATGGATGACACAAAATCGTCCCAAGGTGCTCAACGAATGCTGAAATTTCAAGCACACGTGTGCACGTCTTCAGTGCACATCTAAAAAGCTTTGCCTGGATGATGAACAATCGGCGAGATGTTGATCGTCGAGCTTACAAAATCTGCTTCTGAGGGCATGCTATGTACATTTCATTTTTACCTAAATGTTCATTAGTTCTTTAGCATTTATTTGCTATTATCTTTGCTCATTCTAACAATTATAGACAATCATGTCTATAATGCTAGAGGATCCAAGATACAGGTTGAGGGGCAGAAAATAACTGCCATAGGTCGCTTTCACCGATACCACCTAGAGGTCGGCTAGACAAAAGCACTTCCTATGCCTGGGTGTATTATCACCTTTTTCCGGATAGCCTATTATAATCACAATGTATTCCTTTCTGTCTCATCATTTACTTACGTTGATCGCCCTCTATTGTCCATAGACAAGCCAGAAGCTGCAGGTTCGAGCCCCGCTGCGTGACATATAAGAGAGCTTAAGCATTGCAAAACTGCAGCAACTTTAATAAACCAATAAACCTGTTCCCTTAAAAATAAAATATATATATATATTATTAGGTAAAAATGGCAACTGTACTTCATGCTCCATTTATGTAGTCGTTCATAGGGTTACTCAGACAAAGTAATGGGCCTCTCTTACACTGGGCCTCTCTTCGTAGCTTGGTTCGTCATTCGGGATACACAAAAGCAACAAGAGATTACAAGCAGACAAACGCTTGTCTGGCGTTTTTCAAGAATCGAATGGACGAGATGAATTACGAGGCGAAGAGTTTTATCGTCATATGTATGTTCATGTTTTATCATAGGTTCGTAGAAGACCTTCGACGAAACGTTTTTTCGACTACTCGATGATGCTATTCCTGAATGGTTTTACCTACCCCGCTACAATTTCTATTATATATTGAAGTTCCTTGCTACAATGTGCTGGCCACGACATTTCGCAGAAAGCATATACATACGTATTATGTATAGATGGAATTGTCATCGTATGCCATCTCGAGGCTGTCGTTGAAATATGGTCCACCTTCCCAGAATGGGTCATAATTTATTATGGCCTGTCCTTGGAGGGAGTTCCTTTTTATAGTTCAAGGCTACGTTCGTTGTCAGTCGATGATGGTCTTCCATGCACGTTCTATCCCCATTATAATGAGCTTCCCTTCGCTGCTTGTGCAGCTGGAGACGAATCTCAACAAACAGTAATAAAAGTGATTCTAAAAACGATCAACAGTTGTTATCGACCTCATAGTTTCTACCGTTTTCTCATCAAACACCTATTGGTACTTACCTGTTATTTCATTACCACGAGAAATGTCGCGAGGAAACGTCCCGCCCTCAGGCCACGGTAGGATTCGAACCTGCGACACGGGACGTATCTTATTATCAGCTTGGATATCCAAGCTGTATCCCTTCGTGCTGACGACGTTACCGTTTCGGCCATCATGGTGATACTTGTTGCTATAGGTAGTACTCGAGCAGAAATTCATCTGACTGTAGTCTATGCTGCACATACGAGAAATCGTTTGTCGTACCAATTATTGATAATCATTTTACCTTAGCATGGATGGGGTAAGCACCTTCGTTGTATTGTAAAGAATAATTACGTGTTGGAGTGACCTCGCTTACCCCAATATATGACAAGGTACGGTAATTATCCTTCAATTAAATCAAATAGCGATTCAAGAGCTTCCAGTTACAGATGCAGAGCTACAACGCAAAACGTGCAACTTTTACCCAGGTGAAATTTCAGTTTGTGCGTCCGACGGAATTAATATTTGTATACTTTCTCGAACATAATTCAAACTGTTTTGAAGTGCACTAGTCAATTTAGTGTCAGAGTATCACATCTACATGGATAATAAGAATATTTAAAAAAGACAAAAAATTAATAATTTCAAAAACAATTTAGAAATTGCAAATTATTTTTTAATTATAATTTCAACAAGCACTCATTTATCGACATTGCAACTCCCAGCTTCTTGCCCTTCTGGACTGTGTGGGCTGCCACTATTGCTTCCGAACTCTCCATTGAATGTGTATGGAGAAAGTTTTTCCAATTGTTGTCAGTGTTAGACCGGGTCAAGTGAAGGGTCTCTTAGGCCAAGCTGGAGTCGGTCACCAATATCCAGGCTACCCCCTCGTCTGAATTTCATTGCTTCCCTTAGACCTTTATTGCAGGTTCCGTGGCGCAGATGCCTAATGTTGCCTGTCCTAGATGGAACGTACTCTCACCCATAGCATATAGACAAGCTTCACAGAAGGCTGTCGTTACATGATTATCATGGGTCAATCACTTCTCACCAGTGAATGAGAAGACCAGGCTCGAATCGCCCTCATGGACGAATCTTGGAGCTTGGTAGACTACGCCTTTTTCTCCGCCTTGCCTTGAAACAGTGCCTTGAAATCACCTAAGACCAAGTATAGAGAATAACTACTGCTCCATACATAACCTGGTTGGTTCCAAATCACCCTACCTGTTGTGCTGTATGGAGTAAAAGTTATGTTGAAAAAAAAAGTAAAAGTTATGCATTGAATACTCACCGAACGTGAAGTAAATACTTTGAACAGTTGTCTAAACCTATACGTCATTTATACATGAGTGTTTTGCGTGTTGTTGTTTTCTCTAGCCAATGTGTGGACACGATTGCCACAGCAGAGATCAAGTCAACCGAAACCTATCGAAGCCTACCACGTCCGGTGATACTCAACCATTACAGTAGCACCTGTAGCATCCAAGCACTCTTGCAAGTATTTCCTAGTTAACTTGGCAGCTTTGTCAAGCGATGTCCGTACCTTAGACTGTACGATCATCGCTTATGCAAGCCATCGTAACATAGAACACACTCTGTCAGAATAAGTTTATCCGTACAAATACATATACCCTTCTTCAGTTCGTCCAGAAAACGGAATACTTTTTAAATCGTCCCGCGTTGCCGTTGCCGCGTGTCGCCCTCGCCCTCTTCTCGGAGCGAGCACCGCGCGCCAGCAGAGGATCTAGTTCTACTCTCGGAGGCAGCGTCCCTCCTCACTTTTTCGCCGCCAGTGGTTGTAGTAGTAGTAGTAATAGTAATTGGCGCGCCGTGCTCGTATATATATATATATATATGTGTGTGTGTGTGTTTTGCGCGGCGGCTGCCGCTGCCACCGCCATCGCCACCGCCACCGTCGTGTGTTTTGCTCGCGTTGGTCCATCGGCCGTTCGTCAGTTGGTGTGTGGCCGGCGTGCGGAGTAGATTGCGTGCCCATCGTGGCGACGCGCTAAGTTCGACAGTGTGAAGTGTTCGTGCTGCTGCTGCTGTTAGGCCGTTACAGCCTCGGTAGCACCACCGTCACCATCTCTTCCGAACCCACCAATCTCGCAACTGCAGCCGGTGGTGGCTACAGCGACAAGCGCACGTAACCGCGACAATAGCTAAGGAGCGATTAGCGTTAATAGAATCCCGTTTTTGTTCGTTTCGTTCGGTTCGTGAATGGTGCTCGTATGTCAGTCATCAGTCTCTCGCTACGCGCATTGTACATGGATAATACACGTCTGCTACAAGTGCCACTACGCCGATTGCGACTGCTAACCACTACGGTTCCAGCACGGTGCTGAACTACACATCTACTGCTACTCGCCAGAGATACTACCCACAAAAAACGCTGTTGCTGCTACCGCCATCACTTGTATGATATCTATGATTACAGCAACAACAGCATCATTCTTCGCCACTAGCGCCGCTACTGCACAATTCTTGTACTGGCAGTGATCACAGCCGTTCGAGTACATTTAAGAAAAGGATTTCTCGTCAATCGTACGCGGTATCTGTCGTGTCCTGTGTATGCTATCTGGCTAGCCAGCTTGTGTATACAATCGTGCATATATCGCAAACAGAATACGCACAGATCACAGCGGCAGCCGCAGCAGTGTTCTTGTTGTCGTTGCTCGTCCTCTCGTCGTCCATTGCTGATGCGACTGTTGCTGCCTCTTGATGAGAGTGGACTATATGTACAGCCGAGAGGTGTGTACCGCGTACTCTCGCTAGCAAACGAATCTATCCATCGATCTCAGCAGCATTAGGCGCAGCAGCTGCAGCGGAAGCAACAACGCCAACCAACTAGCCGGAGTGAGCATTGACGACAACGGCAGCAGCAGCAGCCAGCACCTGCCGCAGCAGCAGCAGTGTTATGAGTTTCGTGCTGTGCAGTCGCCGACCGCTTCGACTACAACTGCTACCACCAGTGGCATAAACTACGGCTGTTCTCACCACTACGTGCACCCATTGATGGAGGCTTCGAACGAAAGAGCTAAGATGTGTCTGTCCATGCCGAATCGGTAGCGGACGGTGTGAGGAAAAGGCTAAGCGGAGCTAGGCGGCTGGCTGACCAATATCGACACAGCTCTCAATCGATGTCTACGTGAAAATATATCACTCAGTCAGTCAGTGCTTGATGTGTGTGTGTGTGTGTGTGCGTGTGCGCGCGCGTGTGTCTAATATGTGGGTGAAAATGCCTGTTCAGTGGGCCGTTTGTCGCCTTTTTACTGTTTTTCGTTCGTTCGTCCACATGTGAGTTTGCTCGTTCACGGAGTTCGTTTCTCGACTGTCTCTCGGGATTTTATTGTCGATGCTTCGTTTACCAACCGCCATCCATTTCTCCTGGTACTACTATTCATCCATCTCGTATGATGTGTTCTCTCTACATTGACTGATCAATCCTCGATTGCGGTCGAGGCAAACAAATCAGAGCCCGGGTCGACATGAAACAACAGCGTGCAACATCGTGCAACTTCGTGTTCTTGTGAGCGGCGGAGGTGGAGAACAAAATAGAAAGTTCACTGGTGGCTACAGCATCCGCTCTCGTCCACGCCGGCAAATCCCGCACCGAATCTCGAGAGTGGCGTCCACGGTTAAAGATACGTGTCGGTGTCGTTGTTGTCGTTGTCGTCTTTGTGGTGACGACAGGAGAGACAGCGCGGAAATACGACCGAGAGAGAGAGGGTGTGCTCGTAGCTGCTCTGTACATGATCGTTGGGCAAACGTACAAACATCATCATCCTCATCAATTACCATCATCTTCTAGCCCAATTTCTCAACGCCGAACCGAGTCACAAGAAATAGCAGCAGCCACGTCAGAAAATCCTCCACAGCGCCCCCACCGCCGTGATCTCCCCCCCCGCGGTCGAGCAGTGGTCGGTTAGTCGCCTGAGGTCGGCACCCTTCTGAAATCTCGTCGAGCTCGAGTTGCGGAGACGGCCGTCCGATGCCACTGCTTCTGCAGTCGCCTGGCATGTTCCTCTGTGGCGGCAAGGGAAGTAGCGCTGCCAAGGGCCCGCCGCGCTCCCCTGGTCCCCATCTCGGGACACTCGGGTCGCATCTGGCCGCCCATCATCATCATCATCATCAGCAATTCCAGGTGGTGATGGCTCTGTCGTTCTCATGTGAGAACCTGCGCAACCATCTCGAGGACGCGTTGTCGTCGCCCCTACGGCAGCGAGCAGTGTCGGTCACGAATACGAATTCGACGGCGGTGGCGGCGAGCACAGGGTCAGCGGCAGCGGCCACAAACTCGGCAGCAGCGGCCACAAACCTCACAGTGCCTCAAACAGCAGCTGAGGACGCGGAGCAGCGCATTCTGATTCTTGACTGCCGGCCATTCTTGGCCCACTCGGAGCGGCGGATCGGAGGCGCCGTTAACGTCCACTGTCCCGCCATTCTTCGGCGTCGGCTCGGTAACAAACTGCCATTACGGACGGTTATACCCGACCTCGAGGTGCGCGACAGACTTCTAGCAGGACTCTATTCGCCGGTGGTGCTCTACGAAGAGGCGACGTGCGTTCCAGGGTCGCAGCAACAACAGGATTCGATGGCGGCATTTGTCGCCAGATGTCTACAAAACGAGGCTGGAGTTAGCAGTGTCTACATCCTTGAAGGTATGTGCTAACCTAACCTAACTAAGAACTACCGATATCGGATACATGCCCGTACAAAGGTGTGAGCTAATCATAGTAGCTATGACCAACGGACGCCCGTGCATAAACGGATGCTGTCGTCGTTGATGCCGAACAGTTCCTCGTGCTGAATAGCTCTCTGTCCGGTCCCCTTTACTTATTCTTCAGTATGTTCTCGGTATTTGATTTAGCTGGCCGGAAGCTCGCGAGGACACTTCTGATATCTACGATGTGTGGTCATATCATAATGAAAATGATAACGTTGTACTGACCGGTGGCAGCAGTACAACAGCAGTGATGTTCTTACGAGAGCAGGCCTCAAACGGGCAGCTTTTCTCGTGCGAAGTCGTACCAAACACTATGGAGGGTAGTTTCCGTGACCGATGCGTATGTATGTACTACATATAATATATATATATATATATACATATATATATGCAGGGGAAAGAAGCTTAGCTTCAAATCTCGAGATAGAAACCTCGGGAGATAGGCAGCGATGCCATACGGACTTAGGCAATACACTTGGCCTTCGTCCACTGCCTGCGGTCATTTCGTGTGACATTCATCTATGTACGCACGCGTGGCAGAGCTGTGAATGAATGCACAGTAGTCACCCAGGTTGCTTTCGGCATACTGACTTGCCATGATTATTCCTGTAAAATCGCTCGTGTCTGTAGTGGTTTTGTTTGAAGAGACGCAACCACGACGACGTTCACCATCTTGCATATCGCATAATAGTTTCAGATCGAAATTTGCACAACTTAGACAGATTTCATTCAAGCACACGATGCCGGCTTGCAAACCAGCTCTTCATGGATCATTTGCTTGCCTTATGCCAGAATCAGGCGATATAAATTCAACCTGTGTTATATATTTGCACGCTTATTGTCCTTAGTGGCTGTGTGAGTATATGAAAGTCATTTGGAGACAACAACAACAATATTATCATGATTATTTGTCTAGTTCCTAACTAGACAAATATTCCTTTGCTATCAACTTGTTTTGAAAAAGAGGGGGCCATTGAATACGAATTCAGGTCGAAAGAGAAGTCGAATGAATGGACGTGAACAGGGTAGTATAGTCACACCTCTGATCACAGCATACACACGCGTTTCTAGCTGCGGTCTTTTGATTATGAACGAAGTTGATATGATATAATCGTCTACGAATTGTTTCCACTGACGAGATGTGCCCACGTTGCTTTATTCGTTACGGCTAATTGCGACATCTTTGTTTCATGATCATTCACTCAATCCGCTATTTCCGCTGCTTCACTATAATAATGACGATCATGTTTGACCCCTACCACATCAACCACAATCATGATAATTATTTGTAGTATTATTTATACTGTCGTTGCATTTTGATTATATTGTTATTAGCCGGCGGCGCCCGCAGTTCTGCCACGTCTCCCAATGCACAATTCGGCCAGCCACCAATCATTCGGCAATCATTCACAATCGCCGCGGCTCGTGTTACTAAATCTACAGTCAAATCCAATCGGGCGACTACACTGTGGCCTAACTGTTGTTGGTGTCGTTGCATACAATCTATCCCTACGTAGTACGCGTTCATTCGATCATATTCTGCATTCACAGCGAGAGGTCGTTCGCTGTTTGTTACCCGTTCCGTTGATAAGGAGCGAGTTAGCTAGCCAAGCAGCGAGCCAGCCGGTCAATCAGTAAGGTAGTAATTGTACGCGTACCCTTTTACGAGATGAGGTGGCGTACTGCTGCGATCTAGCCAGCGCTAAGTGCGTGTTTCTCTTCATCTCAATGCTTCTGTCTCTCTCTCTCTCCTAGCACTGGTTGGTAGTATGGTTGTCCGTGTGGACGTACCCTGTCCAAGTAACACTCCCCCCCGTACAACGCAGACCCCAGCCGGCGCGCTTCCGCGGGTCACCGCTTCGTCAATGGCCGCTGCGATCTTGGCAGCGTGCGTTCAAGCGCTGGCCGGCCGATTACGCGATGGCCGTGGCCCTGTTGCGTACACGATCGCTGCTGCTGTTGGCCAGCTGCTGGACTCTGCCGTGAGTCGTTGGCAGTCAGCAGCAGGTGATCGGTAGTAATTGAATAATAACGTCTGCAGCTGCTGCTATTTGCGCAGCGTCTTTCATAAGCGCTTGCGTATCTCTCTCTATCTCTCTGTGAGTGGCCGTGGCTCAATACGGTCGTCGGTGGCCGATCGTGTGCGACGTCATTGAGCCCCAGCCGCTCGCGGGCTGCGCGTTGACGCTCGCAGCAGCAACCGTAGTCTTCTGTGAGCGGTCTGCTGCTTGGCTCGCTGTACCATCAGCATATGCTTATTTGCCCGTGTAGTCATTTGTTGCGCGGCAGCAGTAGTCGTCGTCGAGCAATGCAATCGTGGCACGAAGAGCGCTAGTAGTCATGGTGGTGGCAGCAGTAGTGGCCAGATAGATGCTCAAGTTGTAAGATCGATGATGATGATTATGGCGCTGGCGTTGTTGCTGCTGTTCTTGGCGGCTTGGCAACTAAGGTCACCTTTACGTGAATCAGTAGCCAGCCGTCATCAGCGGCCCGCTCGTTCATTCATGCCGTCGGCCGTCCAGTGTCTGGCCGACAACTGACTACACACGAGTGGTCACGACCACGTTGATTCATTCACGCTGCAGAAGTGGCGACGACGACGACGACGACGGCGGCGGCGGCAGCAGCAACAACAACGATGTGTATGAGACAGAAAGACGTTGATCGAAGAGGGCCAAGAGCGAAGAGGCCAAGAGCGGCCGGCTACTCGCTGCTGCTGCTGCTGCTGCAGGTGTAGCTGAAGTTGCCACTTACGGTTGCCGCCTCTGCTATTACCACCAGTGGCCTTTTTTACCACAACTACCACTGGCATCACTATAGCGCGTAGTACTTCTGACGATTCTGCGATATTGCAGCCCAACGGCTGCTACAGCAGCAGCAGCAGCCGGACGAACAACAACTGCAGCTTCTTCGTGCGCTTCTCGAAGAGCTGTATCACTTTTGCTGTCAGTGCCGAAGCAGTGTTTGGTTACTATCTGTTTGTCCGAGCGTCGTGGCGCTGTTTGCTTCAGATTGCGTTGTCCCGATGCTGCTGATTCTGATGAGGTTGGCATCGGGCCGACTCAGTTGATACACGACTGGCGATAGTTTCGACAATGGTGATTGTGATGATGATGATGAAGCAACTTTTTTCTAGCTAACGTTGTTGGCTGGTAGCTGAAATGTGTATAACAGAACTTCAGCTGCCACTGCCAACGTCGGCAGTAGTGGTCGCCTTGGTCATGGCTGCCTATTCCCAGATCTGACGGATGAAGACAGCCGGACTCTGAATGGCTGGCTGACAGACAGACAGCTGAGCGGAAAATGTTGAAGGAGCTTCATAACAGAAGGGGGGTGTGGGGGGGTGGGTGGTTGAGGAATAAAGGTGAAAAATAAAGGAAAGTAACTTGGAAAGCGGCACACTGCTGCTGTATGAATATGTGAATGAATCGATCAATAAGCGTAGACGGGGCCAGTCCAGCACGATGGAGTTGCTGGTCGGGGGGGTCACCGGGATGTCTTGCACTGTAATTGATATAATAAGAAAAGAGCACAGTAACGAGTGGGAATAGCAGGCAAAAATAGTGGCAGATGATGATCATTCGAAAATGGTATTATTATGATTCTATATATATATATATTTATATGTATATATGACTAATTTCTGTGTTGATTCTCCCTGTGCATTATTTATATAAACTGGATGTGGCTTCTGGCTTTCTAGTATTACTTCGATATGACTGATTATATTTTACCGTTGGTGGAAATTCAAATATCTTTTTTTGAGTTAAAAATTGATGTCTTTCAAGTCTGTTCCCATGCTGTTTATACTGCCAATGCTGAGGACAGGGTATTGGTGGTAGTTTGCGCGCTCTAAACAGTACGAGATAATCATAGGCCAATCGATCTAACTGTGTACCTCGTTCTTTAGCAAAATTGCCCCTGGTTACACTGGTAATAATTGGAGTAACGCGAGACGCCTTGTGTGCGTGTATAATTGTCGTCGTCGTCGTCGTCGTCGTTGTTGCTGCTGCTGCTGTTGTTGTTGTTTTTGTGATATAATAGTATCAGTATCATATTCGAATTAATATCGTAGTAGTGATGGTCGTTGTGGTCTCATTCATCCGGATCTTCCTTCTTCATTCAGCAATTTGCTGTCGCCATTATGTCACTACGACGGACGTCAATGTCAGTTACGACCAATTACGCGCTCTGACTCAATAATTCAATTATCGCCATTACTACGTCTTTCTACTATTTCGACTTGTATATATATATATATATAATTTTTTTTTGGGCTAGACGCAGTTGAAATGCTTGTGTGTCAGCCGATCGCTCATGGGCACTTCGTTACATGTAGTGATTAGTGCGTGCTTGCTGTTATTATTATTATTATTTCGTCGTGATTGCCTATGCGGTTAATGAGAGGCCGAGTCGCGAACACCGAGCGAATCGTGTCGATGAACTATCGTCGTCATCGAATAAAACCGTCTTTCATTCTCGCCTATAGTGGATGAATTTTACCTCTCTGTTTATTTGTCCAGCTGCATCTCACGTTCTCGACAATATCAATGCACACGAGACAGCAGGCGTCCATAGACTACCCTCTAATAATAATGACAATATCGTTTAATTAAATATAATATACAATATTAATCATAGTAATAACGTAGTAACCATGAATAGTCAAAGTAACAACTGCGGTCCCTGTTGCAACGAGGCGTAACGATATCCGCCTGTACCGTAGACTGTTGTTTGCGCGAATCGTTGATCCATTCATTCATTGAGAAAATGAGAGATACCACTATTCTTCAACGTCACCATCAATATCGTCATCTTCACCGCCAGTGACGACAGCGTCGATGATCAAATATTCGATATGAATTCCGAGCCAACACACGGCCGCCTCCTAGAACACTGTAGCACAATACATAATTCTTCGAATGGAGAACGTACACACGTCGAGTGTACATCACCGAATATATATATATATATATATGACTAGCGTTAATATCGGGTGTCACGATATTAACGTTGCACGCTGCTGTGAACGGCTTTCCTCCACTGACCGAATGACCAAAAAGAGAGAGACAAGACAGTTGATGGATAGTTGTTACGTTCGCTGCTCGCTTGGTTTTAGTTGGTTGGGTCCCGGACGGTTTGCAGGGGTGAATCGGCGGGAGCTGGAAAATCTACAACAGAAGATGCCAGACAGTGTGTATGCACAGCAGCACATTGTAATTTTCTAGATTCTATCACGACTGCGGCTGCGGCGACTCCTACTAGTGCTAATATTACTGTTATTGGGCACGGTGGGGCGTCGGGTGCCGCTGGCCGATTCTTGCCCGCTACAAACGAACGAACGACTGAATCGAGTGCCTGCTCCATTTCATCGAACGCAGTGTGGCAGTCAATGCTGACGTCATCTTTGTCCGTCGACTTGGCCAGCAGTGGCACAGCAGTATCCGCGTACCCATGACATGTGTATGCTTTGTTCTCGGCGCCTATAATGCCAAGCAAGGAAGGTGAACGAACAGAGATAGAGATTGGGGCAGACGACACTTTTTTCTCAGTTCGGATCAGCTAACGCTGTTTCTCTTAGCTGTTTTCCTTTTTTTGCGCATTTTTCACCGTTTACTATCATCCCATCTACAGTGCTACGCAGCTGGCATACGAACACACGTACATCGTAGCGCAGCCAGCGACGCCAACGTGACAGGCCGCTACAGCTGTTGCTTGATTTGCCTTTGTGGATGTGCGTACAAACTCACGTTCACGGCTGGTTTCGCCGGTTTCGTTTCACTCTGCCGGTGCTTCCCCGAATGGGCTAACTCGTTTAGTGACAGAAGATATAAAGCACAAAATAGAATAGCATCACGATGATGCATATCTAGTCGTTGTCGTAGTACTAAAAGTAGTTGGTGTTGGTGTTGTTGTGTTAGCTGTACTGGAATTCAATGATTTATCTTCTTTGGAATTTCTGTTGCGGCCGACCCCTGGGCGTTTGTTCGTCGCTTTCTTCATCTCTCGTTCCTTCTATGGGCCGTTGTTGTCGTTACTGCTCTGCTCTCGCGCAAGCCAACCAAGCAGCCAGCCAACAGCACAGCATTAACAACTAGATTATATATATATATATATATATATATATATATCAGATAGACAACCAGCGATTGTCAAATGTCGCGTAGCACCGGGTTGACTCGACGGCCCGTTCGGAGACTAGCACTGTGGACACAGCCAGCGGAGCTTTCTATAATACATCAGGCTGCATATATATATATATATATACACATACGTCGCTTCAATCGTCCTGCTCAGCGTAGTGCAGTGACTTCGACGTATGCTTTGTTTATGTGCGCCCCTTCGTATATATATATATATATATATATGGGGGGATGTACGTTCCTTTCGTTGTCCACGTCCCTTTCGGGTCATCCGTCGGTGTACGAAGCCGCCGCCGCCGCCGTCAACAACTCCGGCGGCTCTCGTGCTTCTGTTGATGCTGCCACAATGTGGGCGGGTTACCGGGTGTATGTATGGATATATGGCCATTTGCTCAGCCATGTCAGAAGTTTCCAAATATGAACGAGCCAGTCAGCCAACGAAACAGCCGAACGAACGGAACAGAAACAAGATAAAGAGGAGCACAACAGCTCGCACGATTTGGCCAAACGATCCGGTCGCACGGCCCTCTGCTCGATTCGTCGTGTTTGCCTGACCGCTTCACGCTAAACGTGCATGGGGAATCACGTGTGCTGATGACACTAGCTAGCTAGCGTGGTCTTCGCTTTGCGCGTATGGCGCCAATGGTGGCGTGGTTTCTCACACGATTGTAGGCCGTTTCATCGTCGGAAAGCAATGGCATAAGATAGATTTTGTACGTCTCCGACGTGGCAGGCAAAGCCGAGACGGCACTAGCGATTTTGTCGTTCCGTAGAAAACGCTCGCAGCGAGCGATCGAACGACGAGTTCCGGGAGAAGAAACATGAGAGAATTCGACATTTGTGTGTGTTGGTGGGTTCGTGACGTACTAAACATCTGGAAACTTCCAGATCGAATCTGCGGTGGGGCGGCGCGGGGGGGGGGTCAAATGGGGTTCGGACGAAAAATAAATGCTTCATAGAGATGACATAACAGAATACACAGTAGAGTGTGCGCTATATGTGCTGCTCTATGATCTCGCTGCCAGCTTTGTTTTGTCGCTATCAGTGTCGTTCTAACAACTGTCGAAACAGGGTTGGCATTCGTTAGAACTGACGATTTTCGTTGCTGTTGCTGTTCCTATTGTTGTTGCTTATTTGAAGTTTCGGCCAGCAGATTTCATATTGTCTTGTTCGTCTTGGGAACGAGGTTGGCAAGTCCAGAGCCGGTTTTCCCTCTTCGTCAAATCGAGCCGGCATTCGGCGTGTTGCTAACAATGTAAAATTCGCTGGGTTACGAGATCTCTCATACGGACGGGATAACTACGTCTTACTCCGGCCTGCCCGTGCCGCAGAGTTGTACAACAATGTATGGATTTTCTACGACTTGGTGATAATAAAAAAAATGATAATAATAATAGTACTAATTATTATTATTATTATAAAAATAATGATAATAAACAAAGGTCTGAACAAAGAATGGACCAAACACACTGAGCCGAAGTGCAGACAGAGGCGGTGTCTCGCTGTCTCTGCCTCGGTATTGTGTTGTCGGCCTGCGACGGGTCGTGGTCGACCTCTTGAGAGTTAGCCGCCGGAGCTGTGCGGCTCCCTCGGTTGCAATTGTTGTTCTCGATCTTCCTGTCGCTAGCCTCAGCTCGTACCATTGGAGCGATCGTCGGCAACTTCTGCTAGGCTGGTGTCGCCCGACGTTCCAGGTGCCACAGTCCGTTGTTTTGGCAGCAGCAGAAACAGTGGCATCAGAAGTGTATCATGGCTCTGCATGCAGTCGAGATGTATCGACGAGGCAGGAGAGATAGATAGCGCGCGGATGGATTGGCAACTCGCTTCCTCCCCGTTCCTATGACAATACAGCGTAGATAGAGCACGAACTGATTGGGATTGCGGTTACTACGGCTTCTATTACGACGATCACCACGACCACGAGTATTATTTGCTATTGGCTGTGATAGCAGGGCACGGCAGGCAAGCACCAACACGACTGGCGGGATGTTGCTGAACGGTGACTTTCATCTGGGCAGGTTGCTGCCGGCGGTACGATTGTGCCGCTTGCGGTGACAACTAGACAAGTGGACGCTGCTGTTGCTGCTCGCACTGCTCGGGTCTTGGCAGGGGAGGCTACAGCATAAAGGGTCCTCTTTAACAGAGATGGGAGAGGGGGCGCGAGACAAGCGTCTCCAGACGAAGAGAATCCCCCCGTGAAGAAGAAGACAACGCGGTTTTCCGCCACGGTTTTGTCGAACGACCAATATGATACGCACATCACGGCGATACCGTCGAACGGCCACCGCGCCAATGACTAGCGCTGGTGGCCGGCCAGCGACTGCATACGTCAATTCTGCAACATATTATATTCAAAAGAACACTAAAAATAATAAAACAATATTTAGTAGTTCAGGGTGGCAGGTGAAGACGGACGTTGAAAGGAAGAAAGAGAGAGAGATATTTGGGGAGAGCGGGAGGCTCTGTGGTTGATAACAATAAATTTATTTTCTTTATCTATTTAGCGCCCATTTCTCCTTTGGACGCTGCCGTCTTCTTTCCTATATCTAATGAACCCGCACTGTAGCTTCGTTTCGCAGACAGGAAATATACACAAGTGGATGTAGCCATGTGTGTGTCTGCGGCAGCATTCGACATAATGTACGAAATATCGGTATCGCAAATTATTGATTGGTAATGCAATATCAATTTGGGGTGTATTTTAAATTTCAAATAGATTGCATCTCTGTTCAGACTAAGCAACACGGTGGCAAGAAATAGGAATTTGCTCGGGAGATACAACAAATAAAAAATAAATAGCAATCATCCCCGAAATATATCTGGCGATTTTTCCACGAACAGCGATGGTGACGACGTTATATATATATATATATATATATATATATATATATATATATATATATATATATATATATATATATATATATGTATATATTAGCATTGCTCCCGAGAGGTGGGTGTGGTGGAGTATCTTTAGAATTGATAGATAATAGACATGTGCGTGTCTGTGTATGTGACCACGTAATTGTTTTGTATTTGATGGTTATACATGTGCTACTCTATATACAGATATGTATTTTGTGGTCATTCGACAGTCTCGCGATCTTTCTAAATATCCACACAGTAACGCATGTTTCATCGTGGTAAATATCGCATATGATTCAAAATCAGTCGTTCACAAATACACACCACACACATATATATAATATATACACACACGATGTCACGTGATCGCCAAATCAATCACTGTCCATCAATCAAGCCACGAGCCCTAACTGTGGTGAAAATTTATTAGTTGTCAATAGTTGTCTGTTTGATGCCAGCATGTCACTGTGTTTAAGTTCGAGCGACGGCCTATTTTGGTTCGTTTGACCCGAAGGCGCAAAAATGCAACGATCGATGACACTATCAATCAGCCAGCGACTGTTACCAAGCATCTGCGCTGTACGGTCACCAAGTGTGTGTGTTTTTTGTGCAGAAAGAAGCGTATTATATAACTTTAGGTAGCGTCGCCAATGTCCTTGCTGTGTTTTTGTGGGGAGGGGGCGGGGGGGGGGTGCTATTGATGCGTAGCGCTTGAATATGTAAAACTGTGCTATTTCTCCTGCGTTATGGAGGAAATGATGAATTTTATTGCAAATGACGACATCGCAGCTTAAGGACACTAGGACTGATGCGGGGAGAGGCTCAATCAGGAAAATGGCCGGACGAATATGTTTCGTCGGGACTAGTGTCGCACGTGTACAACATTTTGTACTGACGCTTGTACTGCGGTTGCTGTTGCCGCATCTGCGCACGATCTTCCATCCAAGATCGCGCTTCCTTTCGCGACAAAAACGCCCGACCAGCCTCGACACGGCGCCAACCGCCAGCGACCAGTGGTGGCGGCTGTAGAGCACCAGCAACAGGCAATGCAGTCCATTTCCGTTCGGCCGCGTCCGCTCCGTCGTCCGTAGCTTCTTTGTTGCTGTGAACGTGAACTATATTGCACTAACATGCATGTGTTAACTGCTGATCGCCCACGAGCACCGACACAGTTTCGTTTTCGCCCCACCGTTGTTGATGCTAATGTCTTCCCCGGTGTGTTCAGTTGCGTCGGTGTCAGATATGGCATTCTCATGGTAGTCGTCGTTGTCATGGCTGGTGGCCATGGCTGGTGCGCCATCTCTCGTGCGCTCCGCCGCCGCTGCAGCCGAACCGATTGACCGCGCCGGGATGAAATACAGCGTTGGATACGGTGATCCCGGTGGCGGCCGAATTGTTGCGGCTACTCGCAAAGAACAAATGCTCACCCGAGCACACATTGGATGCTGTACTCGATTGATTCAGATGTTTTGAGCGTTGATTGGCTACGAGGAGCGTGTTTTTCTTGCATTAGCTTGACGTACTGCGGCTAGAGCGGAGAATACTGCTACTGTTGCTGGCCGAGAAGTCCTATGTTCGTAAGTATCTCTGTTGAACGGCTGCGTGGCGAATCACAGCACCCCGTTACTGCTGCTGTTGCTAAAAAAGAGAGAGTAGTACACTAAGAAGGGACGAGCCAAAGAGAACGGGTTTGTCGGTCATGAGCTTGAATCGGCGGCTAGCCGCTAACGTTGGGATTGCCTTGGATTGGATTGGCTTGCAATGGACTGGTGCTTGGACAGCCAGCTCAGCTCAGCGCTTAGCCAGCTGGCTATATATATATATATATATATATATATATATATATAGATAGGTAGAACGGATAGTAGCAGTAGCGATGGTGGTGGTGGTCTACAAGGCAATCCAACTGGCAACAAGCTGGAGAGGACTGCCATCTTATCACTTCCTGTGGAACCTTTTTACTGCTCTGCGCGTCGTCGCTGTCGACGTGCTGATCATTGACGGCCGTCCTTGCCGTCGTCATCCTCCGTTGTCGTTTGACGGCGACGGAGGTCGACAGCTCTGAACAGCGCACCACAAACACCACCACCACCATAAGTCCATCACAAGCGTTACTCCTTCCAGCCGCCGTCACTGGTACCCTCAGCAGTACCAGCAGCAGCAGCAGCAGTTCTTGTTGTATTTGCAATGTGCCGTCTAGAGAAAATGACGCCGCTGCCAGAACAGCTCGGGTGACACTGGTGCTCTCCCAGCAACAGGAACTACTGCAGCAGCAGCAGCAACGCAGTTTCGCGTAGTCCACTCACAGAGAGACAACCAGCCACTCGCTGCCACGAGCGGCACGACCGCGCGCGAACGCACCCTGCTACCCTCAAGTAGCAGAGTGATTCAAACAGCATGAGAGATTGGAGAGAGCGAATCTCGACGTTCGAGATTCGACCGCCACCACCACCACTACAAGATAGATCGACTGTCGGCAACTGACTGATGGCGCCGGCGGCGCGTCGCTACCGCCGCTTGAAGTTCGAGGGCAACGAGAGGGGAAAATATGCCAAGTAAAAAATACGTCTCAGCCGAACTCCTGCATAGGCTAACTATGGAAAAGTACAAGTAACAACATACTCACTGTGAGGCAAATAACAGGAAGAGCGATACGATACTGGTTGCTTGTATTTGCTGCCAGGTGAAATCGGTCAAGCTCCGCAGTCGCCGCCGCCGGCGGCTGTTGGCTGCACGATGAGGCAAGCTGGAACAGGATGATATCGACGCGCTGTCATTTGTTATTTCATTTTCGTCTTCATGGCTATGACTATAGTGGTGCTGCTAATCAGGTGTATGAACCTAGACGATGTGTTTGTGAGCAGGACGCTACTCTGAGAGTGGCCTCGTTGTGACTATGCATAAGCCGAGAAGAGACATTTGTGTCTCGGAGAGAAGAAATATGGTTGGGCAGAAATTCGATCCATATTTACATCATCGTCGTCTTCATTCTCGAGCACTCGGTACGAGGGGCGGTCACGCAGCAGCGTGGTTCGAGAATTGCAAGGAAGTCTCTAGCGGCTGTTTCCTCATGAGAGCAGATTCGGTTTAAGACGCCGATCGAAGGAGCAGGCCAGATGATGACGACGAGTGGATAGAGGCAAAAGTCGAATCATAATAATGCACAATGTTGTGAGATCAGGCACCATTTATTATGGTGACTGCGCGTCAGGTTAGGCACCGAGTGGAGCAGTGTCTGATTGTTCTATGCTGATCTCACACTGAAGAGTGATGCGGACAATCCCGCGCGGGCACCGGTGTCGAGGTCATTTCTGTACGCATTTTCTGGGCGCTTTTACCTTATATATATTTTTTTTTATGCCAAGCCCACACTTGATCTCAGCTGTAGGGTTTGTCAAGTTTTGAAGGCCAGGTCGTACCAATTGCAATAGCTTGCAATGAATGGCACCTTGTTATTTTATACACGTATACATGAGTTCAGTGGAACACAGAACACGAGAACAGTTACGATGGATCTGTGCGTCTAAACGGAGTCGTGTATACACCACCTATCTACTGAGCGTTTAGTTCGTAAATACATACATTGTATAGATGAACCTTACATAATATATTGTTCTACCACTCCTTAAGTGTTAACCATATAGTACAGATGGACGAAGAGGCGCGGTTAAGCTTGCGCGGATGACCCGTTGCGATGTGCAAATTGTATCATTATTGGAAACTAATGAAGAATCGCACCAAGGTCAAGGCAGGCAGCCACGTGCGCGGCCATGTGTCTTCTCGGTTTGATGAACACTTCCACTCGAACAGCCGGCGCTGTGTTATCCGTTATTGGAAAACGGATTTTGTTTCGAACAGATTGAATAAACTTATCAGTAATTTCCACATGTAGTGGTTATGTGAAAATATGCGATCTTCTCTATTTTCGAAGTTACAGGCCGACTGATGTAACGTGGTTGCAAAGAATTAGCATTTCAAGATCGATCTTTTTTAAAGCAGAAGGACACCTCATAGGTTTTATTTTTCCTCGAAGTTCAGAGCAAGCAGTGCTTTCATGCGAAGAGCATTGAATCCCTTATCGCTTTATAAATGAAATGGAAAACATTTCTCGCGAAGGGGTTCAACGTCGACAAGGCCAATCAATCTTGCTCGCCCTGTGTCGGCTCTGTATATGTATCTGATTCTGGTGAACAAACGCGAAACTAAATATGAGTATTGTTATTATTATTATAAATAATATTCGCGGAAGAAACGGATAAGGGAGAGACGTCAACATGAGATGATGATGATTGTTAGGAGTAATTTTGTGAAACAATTATTGTTGCTGCCACTTCATCGTTGTGTTATGACCATGATATTCTTGGTCTCAATTATTAAACGTATATATATATATATATATATATATATTGCCTGCATTGGCGCACATTGCCATTTGTTCGTTGGGCTGATGCTAATCATTTGAGGTAACGTGATCGTCGTGTCTCAACGTCGACGTTTTCGTCGTCCGCGGCACTCTCGAATTTCTTTCAGCACGTGAATGCTTACGGTTAATGAGGCAGTAGGCAAGGCACAGTGGCTTCTCCACCCTGTTGTTCCTTGCCAAAAGCGACTGTATCCAGCAGCATAGCACATGGCGGTAGTTACCGCAGCGCTTAGCTTACGCGGCAAAACGGGACGCCGAAACGAAATCTTCGTTCGAGTGGTAGACAGCGGGCGATTCGATGCCGGCTTGCAAAAGCGAGATAATCAGATGAAAGGTCCCCCGTTTCTCTGTCGATGGACTCTCTGACGACGCAGCAGGGCTTTGGGTTTCGTTGTTCCGTCGCTGTTGGCTTTTTTTCGAGCCGCGAGAGAGAGAGATGTATTAGAACGGGAAAAGAACGCTCATCCACCGTGCGCCATCGAACGAGCCTCGACCGAAGCCGAAGCAAGGCAGTATCAGGAGCCCAAGAAAAGATCAGGTAGTCGCGCGATTAAGTAGATGGCCGCCTGCAGGAGGACCGGTGGGGGGGGAGGGCGCCAGCGGGAACGCTTTCAAGGGGGGAATATACAGGGCGAGGAGGGCCTTGACCCTTGAGGGGCCCCGGTGTGATTCGAGGCAAGCCGACTGTTTCATCCACGTCGACGGCGGGTCACATCAGAATCGCCAGCGTTCGTCGATGCGGCTATCTTTTCTTGCCTTGGCCAAGCGTTCCGCTCTTCGTCGGAACCGGCGAGCTAGCACCAGCACCAGTGAGAACGTATAGAGACAGACAGAAAGAGAAGGGGAGAAGCGAGTTACAAGAGGCGCGGAAAGTCACTGCGTTCATCGCTGAAAGATGCTTCGTGGTTTCATGTTGTGTCTAGCTAGTGCGTATTTTCTGTTAGCGGCGGCGGAGGCGGCGGCAGTGGTGCCGGCTGCGGGCGAACAGAGAGAGAGAGAGAGAGATTCGCTGCGCAACCAACGGTTCTTCTGCCTGATCCTTTGCTGCCAACGTGGAGATGCCGATGGCTCTCGTATAGCTAGCAGCGTGGAGCCAATGGTGGCTGGTGATCATGGTGCTAATGGTGGTAAGGGCAGAGGAAAAAAGGTATTGGAGTTGCTGCTGTTGCTGCTGCTAGTGCCGATCACGGCAACGACGAAGTGGTAGGATAACTGAGCGAACAGCAGGGGATACTGAGGCGGGACTCGTTATGGTGATGGTGACCATGATGATGAAGGCAAATTCAAGATGGGGCCCCTCATATGTCCAGCACTGGTGGACACTTACCAGCGACCTAGCTAATCGAGAAGCGAGGGAGAGAGAGAGAGGGAGAGGGGGGATCAACCCTGCTAAAATGAAATTTGACATCGGTACGATAGGTGTTAGAGAGCTGTGTTTGAGAAACGTACGTCAGTCAGTAGATCTTTTTTCAGCCTCGTTCTTCGACCGGCCATCGTCCACGATGACCTCAGGGTGTTTAGCGTAAACCAGCCCGATCATGGTCGGGAGGAGTGGGGGTCGAGGCGACGAATGAGTGACGAATATGGCGGGCGCATGCGGAAGTACTTCCCGATCAGCCGCGCTCGAGTGCGGGCCAACGTCAGGAGATTTTGGAGGTTCGCGTTGTTCTGTCAGTTGCGGACGAAGATACAAAGACTGGGGGTATCGTCGAGTTTGGCGTCATTTACACGGCTAGCTGGCATTGTCGCACTCTGCGCAGCCAGAGTTTGAACCATCGAGTTTGCATGCGTGATCTTCATGCGTCGAGTGATGGACTGTGGATCTTTACCTATGCATTCTTGCGAGGCCATGTGATGTTTGAAAGCGGAGGCGAACTAAAGCTGACCTCGGTAGGAACCTGAACTAGCACTCGAAGGAGTGGTTCAGCGACCTGTCACCTAGGCGGAACAGTTGAGAGTCAGCTCAGAAACAAAAAGAAAATAAAAATGATCGACTACATCCCAGCCATGGCTTTGCTCCGCATCGGAGTTGACACAACAGTAAACGTTGGCGGGCAGACGAAAACGCTCTGATTTCTGTACACTCCTCCTGTTACTGCTATAACTTAGATTTAGATTTCAATCAGAGTTGCGGAAATAATTATTTTCTGCAGCGGTGTGTAGCTCAAACACGATAGTCACCAGAGGAGCAGATCTGGCGATTGCTGCTTAAATCAACAACGGTTACTTTTGTACGCAAACAATCCCTTCCAACTACATCGTGTGGTGAGATATCAGATACACGCGCGCGTATGGTCACATTCGATCCAAAATAAAAACTGCTTTTTAATATCAAGCAAAGAAACAGACCCTCGGTGAGTGGCGCCCGCAGCTCAGAGCGAGTGGCTCGGACTTCAACGAGACTTCGACTTTTGAATGTCGCTCGTATTTCGCTAATTTTTCTGCTACCGACTGTCTATTCGATTACTGTTATCAGTCTAGTCGGTGCCAGACTGTCATTTTGCAGCTAGAATTGGTTTGGTCGCGCCAAATACCGAGTGAATGATTTCACCATCTACGTGATGGTGACGAGCTATTGAGTGATCATTGACGAGGCTAATGCCACCGGTATATACCGGTGGATGACAGAGGATGTGTTAGCGTGACGTGCGTTGTTAAGTTGGACCTTGCCTTACAGCTGAAAGGCCACTAGGTCTTCTCCCACGACAGATTTTTCGCTATTTATCCATATGACATTACCTAAATATGATAAATGCCAGTGGGAAAACTACACATCTCCCTAAGGCCTCCGTCATGTTGCCGTCATGGGTGGGGGGAGGGATACACATACAGCTAAATTTGCCTGTGCATACTAAGAGATATCGATACTGATCATCGAGAGGAGAAAATACTCGTTTAGCGATATTCATCCAGCAAGACTGATCACGAGTACTCGAGTATCGTACGAATATATAAGCAAAGATATCTATATAATATATATACGTGATCTATAAGTTCTTGTAATATTTCGGGCTCGGTCGCTCTCGTTGTTTAGCTGTTCATAGTTGTTATGAACGACACATGAAGCCGTCAGCGCGGTGGCTTGGACGGCTAAGTCTCTGGTTATCGGAAGCAAGAGACCGCAGGTTCGAGTCCCGCTGCGTGACATATAAGAGAGCTTAAGCATTGTAAAATTGCAGCTCCTTTAATAAACCAATAATAAAACCTTAACCTTAACACCGATGATAATGATGACATGAAAGTGAAATAGATTTGAACGCGTGTCTGCTGCTGCTGCGTCCCCTCAGTCGGCTGGAATTGATTGCAATCTGTTTGGTGATTCCGTTGTTTCAATAAATGCTCGATAAACTCCGATGATTAGCTGAGATTTGCTATCCGTCCGGGTACGGATATCGTTTCGTTTCCGCTGAAAACATTTCCCGAATTGACCAAGTTGTTGGTGTTCCCCTGCAGAAAACGTTCGCCTTTCTGCTGCTGCTGCGGCTGCTGCTGCTGCTCGGACTTTTGCTTCATTCCATTTACTAGACATCGAAATTGTAGCAGCAGCAGCAGCATCAGCAGCAGCAGCAACCGCGATGGTGGCCGTACCACCACCACCGCCGCTGTCACTATTCAACTCTTCGTGGTATTTTTCATTGTCTCTCCCTTTGTGACCTATCGCTCCCTATTGTGCTAGCCTTGTGTAATCTGACCTTAGAGCCACCCCCGCCGTTTCAGGTTTTCTATATTCTTGGCGCGGGATAACAGCAGCAGCAGCAGCAGCTGCTGCTGCTGTGCGACCTGCGCCTGCGACCCTCTCTAGCAGATTGGGATAAACTCAGTCGGAACTATGTGTACGAAGTCCGGCCGATCAACCCGACGACCCACTTGCCTTTGGTGAACCCGGCCGTTTCAGCTAGCATCCAATCAACGCTGTCTGGTGGTGGCTAAAAATTCCGAGTTTCGCCAGTCGTGAACCGCTGCCGCGACTCCGCGACGGACCCGAAAAAAAGCTCATGGTTAACCATGCCAGATGCGATCTCCACTTCCAGTCGCCTGCTCTGGCTCTCTCTCTCTCTCTCTCTCTCTCTCGTGGATATCGCTTGTTATGTTGTCCGGGCACCAGCGTCATGGGAACGAGCGGACGAACGGGGAAACTACAATAGTTCCGAACGAATTTCGCCCACCCCCGGCTGCCACTAGCTGACGATCAGGGGGGTGACGCTATCGGCGCCTGTGTGCCGATGACACACCCATATACGACTCAAGTTTAATATTATCTAATCAATAGAACTACTAAAATGGGTAGGAAATAACACCGAAACAATGTGTGTAGATGAAACTATTAGTTGCTATACACAAATGGACTCGCTGTTCGCAATATATCCGCGAGACCTCAAGGGGCAGTAGGAGCTGGGACCGGGACACTCCAGCGCCTGTGCACCATGAACGTTTGTACGTTAGGGGCTCCGTTAGTGACCGTTACCCGTCAAAATTGTCCTCTGCCGTTGACTTCCAGGGACGCATAATAAAATGTGAATACTGCTCGAACGAGTCAACGTGGCAATACGATGCGTGATCCTGTGTGCTTTCTATGATTGCTGGCATTTGTTGTGTACTGATTCGGATTTGCCTAAGATGAACCGCTGCCGTGTTTGTTATCTGTGTGACGCGTCGGCTCTTGCGAGCGGACCCCGTCACTGAGAAGCTCGGAATGGACCCTATCGTGCACCGGTGGTAAAAGCGTCTTCTCTCGATCTATAAGGGTGGCCCATCAAGAAAGCTGCAGCATCACAGTAAATTCGCGACGGGGCGAACGAATCGACGCACATGGCTCGATACGGTAACAATAGGGGCTTCCAGCTCAGTTCAGCTTGCTTTTACTCTCGCCGAACGGCAAGTCGTAAAATGAAGGCCTTCATCGTGGGCCGTTCCCTTCGCGTGATGTACAATGGAATTACGTTGGACGTTGAAAGATGCCCGTACTACGATTCGGGCGACACGTTTTCACCGAAAGCGAATCAACGGCGGCCAATACGTCAGACGATCATTTAGGCATAAATACATCTCTATATACATAATATATATCGGCAAATGTAGTGGTAGCAGCGACATGACGACCAACGGCAATGGCAGCTACGAATGACTTGATCGACCTTACACGGTAGGGGGTTGGCGTTGGGTGAGATGAAGCGCGGTATCGAGGGTACTGGCAGAGCGTCGCTATCCCGTCTCCGGAGACGCCGTCATCCTTTGAGACATGGAACGGCATCGAAAAAGCGGTCCATTCACAAGAAACGCTTTTGACAAGCTGTTGCTGTGACTTGTACGTCTGCTGCCCTTCTATCCCGTGTGATTTAGTGCTGTACGCAGACACGTCGGAAACGGATCGGCCGAATTCTCTGGCGTCGGGAAAGACGGCTGGTCCCGCCGCGAGCAGCGCAGAGATGGGGAGTTGACAGTAGGAGGATAGGTCTGCTGCGCAGGGCGGCTTAAGGCGAGATCGAAGATAATGTAACAGTGCGAGGAACAACGCGAACGAGAAAGCGAGTAACAAACAGACCGAGATAGAGAGAGAGAGAGAGAGAGAGAGAGGGAGACAATACACTACTGAACGGTCCATTGGCCGTTTTCGCTAAACGTTTGAACGTTAGGCCGTCACAAGAAAATAGGATGAAAATGATGGTCACTGTCGGGGATCGCGAGTATAAAAAGGCAGCAGAAACACACCGAGCAACGACAACAACGACGGTTTGTGACCGTGTCGACGGTTGCGGGAGCTCGGGGCTTGACGACCGCCTGAGCGGATGCCCCTGAGCAACGGTCAAATGGACAAAGCCTTCGACGACGAACATGCCGGCGAACGAATATATATATATATATATATATTTAATAGAAATGCATCCGCCGTGAGCGACAACGATCGCAAGTGGCCGGCGCTATTGTGGAGTACGAACGGTGCGCGATCAATTGCCCTCATCGCGGACAATCGGTTGTACAACGGTCGCTGTAGAATGTGCGTTACGAAGGGCAGAGTCACGTGAGGTGAACGCGAAGCGAGAGCTTCGCAGGGGTTGTTGGTGGAACCTTCATTAACACGAGCTAGTGATAAATACGCGAAAGAGAGGAGAGAAAAAAAAAGGACCCACGACAGAGACACTCCTTGTTGTCCGTCCTCTGGTGTCAGCCCAATGCTCAACAACGGACACGATGAACATACGCCATTCATCGACGCCGTCGTCGTGTAGTTCTTCGTCTCGGAGCAAGCGTGTACGAAGACACGTAAGCGCGATCTTCTCGATTCATGATTATCTCTGTCAGGCATTGGGACGACGAACGGATACTACGCTGCCACCAGATTGTCCTCAGAATTTGTTAATATTGTAGATCGTTGTGGGCCCACAACGCTCCGCGGGATACGACGGGCGAAAAATGGGTTTGTTCAGCATCGGCTGGCAACGGTAATCGAGCAGAGAATGCGAGAGTGAGAGGAGACTGCTGGAAAACGAAGTTGGTTCTTGATTGTTACCAAAGACTACCAAAAATTGTCACTATTTATTATTATTATCAGCATACCGCTACTATTCCTGCTGCTGCTGCTGAATATGATGATGACAACGTTGATGATGAATACGGTGACGTGCATAATTTGATGTTGCATAATAATAATAATTGTAAAATTATATCGACACTTTGCCGGCAGATTACAACGACTACAATTGTATTCAATATCTATGCTACAACATCAGTTACTTCACGCATTCTCTCTGATTCCGCTTTAGCATTGTCTGTTTTGCTCTCAGATAAGACAATCTAACTGGTATCGTACAAATGAATATTGACGTATGGCCACGATGTTGATAGACGCGTTGTTACTATTTTCATGAATCGCATTCACCTGGCACCAAATATAAATAACCGCATATTGCGCGTCTGGCTAATCTCTCTCTCTCTCTCGTCTGTCTCTCGCTTCAATCTGTGGTTTGGTTGTTGCTTATGTTGCTTTAGTCAGCAAGTGATATCTGCGGCGCGGCAGGAGGATGTCATTGATGTCACGAGACGATTACTTGCAATCTCTCATTCTCTCTGTTTCGTTTGCTAGCTTCCATCTATTGTGATATCATTTACTCGATCTCGGTGCCGCTCGCCCATGTCCATCTTGCCAGTTCAACCTCGCTCGGCTGTGAAGGATATCCTGTTCCGGTTGGCAAGCGTGAAGGTAACGTCGGTAGCAGTAACTCGCTGTGCAGTAATAATCGCTCTCGGCACCCACTATCAGTGGACGCTGGAGCGGCGGTCGACGCCGGCCGTGTTTGTGGGCCTTGACGTTCAGTCGCTGTCGAATCGAATTTTCACGTTCGTATGCCATTGTTGGATGGATGGCCGTCTGGAAGCCTGGAGAGCGGGCAGGTAGCAACGTGACGATAGGCGATTGATAACACGGCGATGCCGATAATACCTGCGGCAATATTTCTTGAGCTTGCTTGAGAGTGTCTGTTTGATCGTGGCGTTTGTGGCAGTGGTGGAGGTGGAGGAGGAGGCGACGGCGGCGGCGTCACCGTCACAGATTTCTTAATGGTAGTACGAATTTGAGCGCTGGTCGCCGACAGCGAAATGGCAAACCAGCTCATATCGAGTCAACAGAGAGTCAGTCACCAACATCGCGGTCATTGGTCACCAGTCAGGGGTGTCTGTTTGTAGGCTGCATCAGCAGCAGCTTTTCGTTGTAGTACATGGTAAGCATGGATATAGAATGATAGAGATACTTTGTAGAGATAAAGATTGCCGGAGAGGGAGAATTGCCAAGGTATAGTAGATGATGTTAGCTTGCTGCGTCCTGCTGAACCCTGCCAGCGATCGGTGCCCGCCTTGCTCGCTCGTCTCGCCAACCGCTTGCAGGCTCAGTTATAGCTGGCTATATTTGACTGTGTGTGTGTGTATATGCCTGTGGGCGTGGTGAGAGCACTGAGTTACCACGAGACAATTCAATGAGATATTAGAGATACTACTACCATTACTACTACTACTACTTCTATAATTTCTATTTGTTAGATGTTAGACATGGGTAGATAGATAGATAGATCTGTGCCGCTCCGCTATGCAAACACTAGACGGTGTGCAATTACAGCACTGTGACGACACAAGAGAGATACACACATACATGAATGGAGGGACGGGCCTGGCGACAGGTCGACCCTCAGTGGCCTAGACAATGGGTAGGGGAGATGTATCGGACAACTGCGTGCAACTGCGGCTTCAGGTAACGTTTAGACTAGACTAAGCTGGTCATAGAGCTCTTTGGTAGGTGGTGGCAATGCAGCTGTTGTTGTTATAGTTGTTGTTGTTGCTGGTTGCGGTTATATTATAATTCGCTGGCAGCCGCTTTTTCGGCTTCTGGGTTATAGCGCATGTGTCATTGCTGAGGGCTGAGTGGAATCGTCCTGGATTGTTCGACGTGTGGAAGGAAAGGTACCCGGCTGTTCCAATCGGAATAATCAAAGGTGCGCGTATGTAAGTAGCGTGGACACAGACCCATAGACGCACACGGCTCTCAACCAACACTGGCGGGGTATTTCCACCAGAAGGACAGAGAAAATGGCCTGTTGACGCGATCAGGCAAAAAGTGGTGCCTTTGCCAGTCTCCATCGTGGGCCACGAACGTGTTACGAGCTGTTGTGGGAGTACATCCATGTCATCTGCCTATAGGAGGTGTCTGTCTGTAGGCTTTAGGTGATTGTGTGTTTTGATGAGTGTTTCGATCGATATCCGTTGATATGCTACGAGATCGGCGAAATGGAGATAGCGGCTAGTGAATCGAGCGGCGTCGAGGTCATGGTAAGCTGAGGATATTGCTCCTGCTATTGCTGCTGTTGCTGCTGCTGTTCAATTGAATGCCAACCGTAGATTTTGTGGTGGAAGTAAAAGTCCGTCATGCGGTAAATGCTGACTAGAGATGTAGCTGCCGTCGTCCAATGAGCGAACTTTGCGGGAAGCCGCAGACATTTCGAAATGTTACATATGTTAATAACATTCTGAAAATCGAAATTGCTGTCCTGGCTTCCATCGGCTCTTCTATGACCTATGCTCTACTATCTCTCTCTCTCTCTCTCTCTCGCTTTCTTCTATATCTATACATGATCGCTGATTTACTGTTCACTGATACTAGCTGGTGAGAACGTTGCAGACGCCTCTTTTCACTATGCGTCGTGGGCGCTATTTGCCGCCCATTTGTAATGACCCTTTGACGTTCATGCGCTGGACGAACGGTGCCGAACTGATCGGCTCCGATCTCGCGGCCTGGCTGGCTCTAGCTGATTATGGGCTCTCTGAGTCAGAGCGGATGGCATCGGCCCATAGCTGTCATAAGAGAAAACAAACAGCTGAAGTGGACGGCCGCCGATGCAGAGCGGACATCGCGGGGTGACCCACCGCCGGCAACACGTGTGGGCGCCGCCGACATGTGCCGTGTGTCGAACGCATTTGACGTCATACGAGAGCTGAGCTAAGCCGAGCGAGATGCTGGGAACATCCCATGAAAGGCCAGCGCTTGCGTCTGCTGCTTCCGTCGTGCTCCCCGCGACCCACGACAGCGTAATGCCACCACCAGCGTTGCTGGTTCTCCCACCGCCGCCACCGCCGCCACCGCCGAGGTGAATGAAAAAAATCCTGTTGAAGGCGGTGAGTGGGTAGAGGAGAGCGAGACACAAAGAACGTTATAGGAACTGTACGATACACGTTATACACACATACGTGCGTGCGTGCCTGCGGTGTGACTCGCAGGCTCGTTGCAGGCAAGCGCGACCAGGACAAAGCAGGCAACCGATTGGTGCACGCGGAGGTTTGACGGACGGACCAGCGACCTGACGAAAGGGCGGTTAAATGAACGAGCCAGACTCCGGCTTATCAGAGGCCGCGGTGGAGGGATAAGTTGTCGATAAGGGGTCACGAGAAGAAACCACTATTTAATCATAATAACGTTATAATAGTGTTCATGTATACTAACCATGATCTCATAGTGTAATTTCGAATCACACGTATGCTCGGTACCCGTAAGCGTACCGTAATTAAAGCCCCTCGACATCACCCTCGACATAAATGCACATGCAATTATACAAATATCACAGATATGATATCCGGCGTAAACTGTAATGTGTCGGACGTGTCTCCATCTCACTCACGATCGCGCACCCACCTCTGCGTCAATTATCATATGATTGTGTAATGCTATTTCTTTTCATCGTTTGTTCTCGTCGACAGCGACAGGAAACTACCACCCGAGAGCATTGTCGTCATATGGACGGTGGTGTACAGCGAAATCCGCCATATGTGTCTGTGTGTGTGTGCCTGTGCAGCTTGTGTGCTGTCTAGGGTGGGTAGGCACGAGGTCTAGGGTGGATAGGTAGCATACGGACGGCTCGATCAGGTTAAGCGGCGGCGGCGGCAACGCTGCTGCGACAGTGAGGAGCACGGGCCATTATGCAAGGACACGCGTCCTAGCGAGGAATAGGCCACGAAAGAGAGCACGGCGACGATGACTCGACTACGACACAAGCAACCAACAGAAATAAACAATGCCAACAAGAACAGACGCTCCACGCACGGGCAGACCGTGCCTGCGACGATCTATAATAGATAGAACGGGTGGGGGTGAGTTAGACAATGATGACAAGCTCGCCGCTGCCGTAGCTGCTGCGGCGGCTGCTGCTGCTGCGGTTTGCCGGCATAATATCTACTCGTCGTAGCGATCGTCTGGGCAAGCTAACATCACTGTTCCCTTCGGTTAACCAAGCTCTACCTAATAGCGCAATATAGCGGTTTATTTCTGTTTCGGTGTCACATTGACTGGCCGTATTAAGCCCCCCCAAAAAAGAACTTTGTGGCAATGTATGCAGTTCCTTTAATAAATCAATAAAGCTTTACCTTACCCCGAGACGGCAGAAGCGCAGAAGTTCATTCGCGCTCAACGGCGCGTTTGCACTCTGTGGTAAACCTCGTCACCTGTGGACCCCGCGTCCACGATTTTCGGTTATACCCGACTCGTCGGAGCTTAGTCAAAGCCTACTCAACGCTACGGTTGACGTCGTCACAACGCGAAGCTCGACCCGATGATGTGTTTTTTTTGTTGTCGCTTAATACAATTATTTCGCTGATATGGCAGCGTCGTTCGATTTGTGCTATTTCGTTTTAACATGATCACAGATCATTCGATTGTTCACCACTTTGATTATGATCCATTTTATTTTCGTTCACGTCTTGGTTGCACCGTCTGCAATATTTCGCCACTGTCTGTACAGTGGCGCTCTGTAATAGCAGCCCCATAGCAATCTAATAGCATTACCGCCACTGGTCGCTGGTGCTGCTGGTGCTGGTGCTGTTGTCGGCTGATGCGGCCGCGAATGCTGTATTGCCCTGTGCTAGCCGTCGGTGCTATCGCTTGCTATGGTGTTCTCTTCATCAACAACAGGACGAAAGAGAGAGAGAGAGCGGGCAGGGGGAGTATGGGACGGAGGCCTGCTCCTGGTTCTGTTGTCGTTGGCTGCGGCGACTACTCAGATCCGACTACTCTCTCTATCTATCTATGTCTACCGAGCTCGTACGCATGTTCGTACGCATCAATAGTAGTAGTCCACCACTACCCGCTGGTGGTGCTTCTGCCGCTTCCTCGTCACCCGAGCGCGGATTGTGGGTCTATTGCGTCGCAGAGCACATCCAGCCATCTCGTGGCGGCAGAGTCGTTACTGCCGCCAAAAGACATTGGCCAACAGCAGATTTCGCTAGCCAATAGAGCCAAGTTACTTGTCCGCTTGGTCGGCATCAAGAGAGTATATATATATATATATATATATGACTAGCTATTGAGTATACATGGAGCATGGTTGTCTAAAAGATCTTCAACGCTGCGGTGTCATCGCGACACATCGGAGGCGCTGATGCTGCATGTGGTGCCTATTTTGCTATTTGTTGCTCTCTGTCGCCGTCTCCGTTATCCTGTAATACGTCGCTCCATGCCCCACATGACTACGACTTCTGTGCATGAATCATACGACTGCCGCACCGTGTGATCTCCGATTCGGGGGCAGATCGAGCGCCGGCCGGCACCAAATATCAGCACAAGAATCATCTCGCACAACGGCTTGGCCACAATGACGCCCGGAGTAGAAATCGCTTTGTGTCGGTTTGTTGCGCCTACCGCCGACTGCCGGAGCGCTTCGGGTCTACGCGAGTCAACTTCGCCACCTCACGACGCATACTCGTCTTCTCCTACATAGCATATTAGCTATATGCTGGTGCACTACGGCGGTGCGCTATTCGAATCCAGCAGCCGTCTCGCGCTGATACGAAAGGATCGAGAAGATGGACGCGTTGGTTTGGACAGCCAAACGCTGGCCACCGAAACGACCTGTGTGTTCTTCGTGTTGTGCTGATGGTGGCGCGCTGCCTCATCGTTGCTACCTCGTGTATCGGCTCATGATGGACGAATGGTGCTCATGAGGGCTCATGACGCTCGTGAGTACTGCTGCTGCTGCCGCTGCTGCTTCGGTTTACAACGGAGTCCATTGTGTCGCAACTAGGGGGCAGACCTGACGGCGACGACCGTCCCCTAGTATTAGTTAATTAATAGACAATTAACCGACAACAAAATTAGGTGGGGCGTTCTGAAGTCTCTCGCAAGACGGTTCTCGAACAGGGAGAGCGAACTATGGACAGCTTGTAAAGGATGGTACTATAGGTATATTGGACGGAGCCACACAGCTGGTGTTTTTTTGTTATCGTTGGATAAGCACAATGTGGGTGCCTGACAATTACGTGGGTGGACCATATCTTGTCCGATGCGATTTTTTTCCTCCTGTACTGCCACTATCAAGCAGTGCTATTGTAAAGCTAGTCATTGAGGTCGCAAAAGGCAACACTGAATACGCAGTCGTGAGTAAAGATTAAATTATCAAAAAATAATAGTAAATGTTCAACTCATGCGCAGCATTGTCATTTCACTAACGACGTTACGTGAGATTATGCGTTATTCTAGTGCGCGTGCCGTTGCGCAGTAATACGTGTTTTCAGTTGATGAATACGATGATGTCGAAATCAACGCTGCACCCCATCATTTTGTTGTTGTTATTCTTATTGTAGGCTGCTGCTGAGTAACGTCTCGAAATTATTGTATTATCATCATTATTATTCTGATGATGATGGCACTGGTCATACTTGGCCAATAGCGGTTTGAGACGGCAGGAGACGATGCAGAAGACGGCTCCAGTAGGTACTCATCGTAATCGTGTTCACCTTTTCATGTGCGAGACGAGAGGGTTACTGTAGGCCGTCATTCGACATCCTGCACCCTACAACAGGCACGGCTAGGCTGATTGTCACCAGCAGCTGACTGCTAGCGGCACTTCAGTTCTCGAGTCCAATTCCTCAGGCTCGTCAGCAGGCTAAGCACAATTGGACAGACGGACCGACAGAGCCGATACAGGCGCCCGCAGCCGCAGCTTCTGCACAGGGATTGGCTGCTCTGCTGCTGTTGCTGCTGCTGCTGCTGCGTTTCAGAGGCCCCACTGCCGCCAGTCCACACACTGCTCGAGACCGAGCGACCAGCAAGCGGCTTGTGGCGATCAGTGAATCACTAGCAGCAGTAGTTGTTGTAGTGCCGATCAAGCGGTAGCTGTGGCGTTCACCACTCACTCACTATTATAGCCTTTTCTTGCTTCCTCGCTGGTTTTGCCTATCCCCTGTGCCTCTGCTGCAGCGCAGCTTATCCACGACCACGACCACCACCGTCACCACTACCACTGCTAGCACCTAAGCTCTCGTCGGATGCTGCTCCGGCGATGAATAGACGGACAGTCAGTCGAACCAATGCCGGGTCTCAACAGCTCGAGCAGCGACAGCGTTCGTTGCTGGAGACTGCTTGCTTACTTGCTGCTTATTGCTGCTGCTGCTGCTGCTGCTGCTGCTGTTGGCGACAACGAATGAAGAGCTATGGTGACTCTAGCCATAATAGTTTTGCTGTTGCTGCGAGCGTTCGCAGCCAGTCTCGTTGCTGCTGCTGCTGCTGCTGCTTGGTACCCACTATTGAGCGGTGTCTGTCTTCGTTTGGGACTGCTGGTGGCGCTGATGCATATGCTGCTCCATCTATCTGCCGGTCGTGTGTGAGGACGTCGGTATCGTCGAGAACACTCTGCTTTCTGGCTACCAAGCACAGCCACAGCGCAGAGAAAGCACGGCGACCTGCCGCAGCCATGGCATATCAACAGGCTATTGCCGTTGTTGCTGGCTGACGTCGCCATCGGCTTCAGAGGCGGCTCTTCGTTTCAACAAGCTGACCGACGATAGAGCTCAGATCGGCTGATACTCGCGCGCGCAGGCGCACACGCGGCGTTCAATATTTCACTCACACAGTTAGCACAGACGTACCATACCACAACACGCTGATACCAATACCTCCGGAATTGTTGTACACCGCCGCTGCTGGCTTAACTGGCTAGCATATCAATCAGACGTATAGTGTACCACGAATATATATATATATATATATATATGTCAATGATAATTGAATATTTATTCAAACATACAGTAGTTCAGAATTTCTAGGGATTATGGGGGTATATATATACAAACACAGACACAACCACTCATTAGGATATACATAGAAGACACGCATACGGAGGGTACAACTCACTCGTGGACATATGCGTATCTCAACGTGTCTATCAATCTATCTATTTATATATGCTTGCGGGTATGTGTGTGCGCATTGATTTGTTCAATGGTCGCTAATTTTGGCGGAGGAGGACGTTGTATTTGTTTGACACAGAGCTGCGTCGAGATTCAATGGCGCGTCTTGCAGCTATGTTGCAATATCAGCTCGTTTTGCCTTTGGGCCAATATATTTCGATTCATGGCCAATGCAAAATGTCGATGCAAATGAAAATCTTACTAATTCCTCCTTCCGTTGCTTGTTTCAGGTGAGAGTCAACAATCTTCGGCCAGACAACTTCGAGCGTGTGGACTCACGTGGTCAGCGCTGAGGTTATTCATTATACGCGTTCGCGCGTGCATCCATGCTAATAGTTACGACTTCCATACTAATGTCGGCTAATTCATTCGGTTCATGTCGGCTGAGGATGCCGAAGCATAGCTCGACTTGTATCTCAGCTTGTTAATGAAAATGACAAAATATGATTTAGTAGAAAATATATTCTATATATGATCTGAAGAGAGAGAGCGATCGTTCTTTGAAATATCATAGCTTTTCATGGTTGCTGGGATACTCTGTTCTCATGAATTCCCGTGAATTGCTATATATTTGTCAAATATCGACTTCATTTTAACATACACTGTACCATGAACTGCTTTGCGAAAGGTGTATGCTTGCCGAGTTCTGCTTGTGATACCGAGTAATGCAAACGCTCAACCATTGATTGGACAATCATAGTGTAGTAGATACAAGAAGAACGATGCTTCTTCAGAAATACATATTATACATCAATCCACTTCTCCATACAGTAATGACATCATTCTATCCTGCCGCGACAGATTTCCCTCAGAAAACACGAAACTAGAGGCGAGCTACGATGATCTTGCTGAGGTAATTCTCGCCTTCAGGGATATATATAAATATAATAATCGATTTTGAAAAATGCGACTGCTTGATACAGCTAAAAGCAATGCTTTCATTATGCTCTAGTTGAGCCGCCGGGGGGTCGTCACTGAATAATGTGAAAGTAGGTCGGACACCTTTCCTGCTGTATTTGTTCGAAGCCAGGAAAAACATGAACGCGTATATTGTTCGTCTGTTTCTTTGTATCTATGTATGTATGCGATTTCTACAACGTTGCACTGCTCGCTAATGCTACGTTGGTCTGCCTTGGTTTGACCAAGGCGTCTATAACATTGGCGACAGCTTCGCACCTGCTTCTTATTACAGGTTACTACCATTCAGAGGTCATCGTGAAACTATGGAAACGATGCAACGCTAGCGTATATATATATATAAGTCGTTACCTAACCGGTACACGGCATAGGATGCTCATACCTTGATATTGCGTTCCACCTTTGGGCAACTACTTGACGTCCGACCACATGTTCGTATTATATAACTGCCCTTTTTTCAACTGTTGACGTCGTTTTGTGTAAAGATCTAACAGGCGCGCACCGCCTGCCGTAACATTCGTTTACGACACAGAATGCGTGGAAATGCCCCACAGCAGTGAACGACGCCAGTCTTCGTAAGTTCGTGGCGGCGGCGGCAGAAGCCGATGCAGTGTACAGTGTAACGAGACCGACAGCGGAACGAATTGGGCCGGCTTTTAGGGGATGACGTCGTCACAAACATCCGCTCAACGGTCCCAACCGAACAGAGGCCCAACGGATAGGTCCAGCCCGCTCTGTCTGAACACTGAAACAGAATGGGGCTATCATATCGTTCCCATAGCTAGTCTCCCAGTACAGTGTAGATAGAGAGCGGCAGAGACAAACGGGCTGGCGGTTGAGTAGATCATATCGCGTCTTTACGATCTAATCTCTTTATCTTTGCTTAGTAGTTTCTCCTCGTATCTCTCTCTCTCTCTCTCTCTCATGCTCCATTGCTCCATTCGTCCGTCCGTCGTTGAAGACTTCCGGCGTGTGCCGTCAGAGAACAGAGACAGGCCAGATCAGCTCTAGCCAGCGGACAGAGGGCGGTCAGCAGTGAATGAGAGACGGTACAAAGAACGAAAACGCTCCGTGAGGAACGAGGGGATTCGCAGGGCGATTCACAGGAACGGGACGTCAGAGAGCAAAGCCGAGTTCCCAATCCTGTAGCTTGGCCTGTAGACGACGTCAACGACAAGTCCGTTGGGCGTCATGCACATAGCGATGACAGTGCAGTCCTGTGTCTGCTGATCATTATTATACGTTTCCTATGAGATGAGGTAAGGTCGGTACGAAGGGAAGCAATACTCGTGGAGAGGATTCCTCCGTGGTAGATTCCACGGTGGGAGCCTTTAACTACCACTACGGCTACCGTTTCTCCTCGGCAGTGTCCATCTGTGTGTAGCTGGTAGGCGCGACGAGTCTGCTACAGTAGTATGCCCTCGCGACCCCACATAGCCCCCGACCTGTCGAGGGACAAAAAGAGATCTCGTCAGCCGTGGCGGTAGTCGTCCGTCCGCTGCGGATCACAATGACAAAGGTAGGTCCATACGAAGATGATGCTGCCGTTTATGCCGATGATAATGTTAATGGCTGAGAAGCGCTAAACGAAGACCGGCGTCGGTTGATGGGTCCGAGATGGCATAGGGTTTGAATGGGTGTGCTTTTGTGTGTGTGTGTACAACGGATATGTGTAGTTGTGTGTGACCCGTCTGGCGATACAGGCGCGGTGGCTTGGAATGGTAGCCCCTCTCGCGGTCATTTAGCCAGAGCAACGTTTTTAGGATGCCATGGCATTATAGTACCGCAGAATGCACTATTATTAGACGAGTGCCTGGGGTATATGAGGGGTGAAGCAGCAGCGGAGTTCTTCTACTGATGGCTGTATGCCTGACGTTTGAAAATAATGTTAGACAAGCAAAATAGCGACGAAAACCTACTCAAAACATGCATTTCGTTCGGGAGAACTCGCGCAGGTTGCGCCCAACTATTGCCACCGTTGGCTCTCAATAACATTAATTCAACTCCTACTTGGCCAACGCCAATAGGAACTCAAGCAGCACAGAGACAACTTGTATTGACGACCACCATGAGGGATAGGACATGGTTGGAATCAACTGCCGGTCCATAGAAGGCACTGACTGAAGTAATACTTTTGACAGTCCCGGTCAGTGCCCCAAGTCAAAATCGGTTCTGGGTTTAGCCAGTAAGAGTCCAACACAACCAGGGAAATACCTTAGTTGTGAAGCCTGGTGTCCATGCCGGATTTACCTTTAATCTCTATAAAAAAAACTAGTGACGACCATCAGAGTTAGTGTTATTATCGCGTTTGTATGTAGCAGTGTTATTGTGCTATGCACGTACACATTGGCTCATTGCAGTCACAACAAAGTCGACGACAGTGTACCTGGAGATGTTCTTATCTGGGCCACCGCTCGGAACTACTTTTGTGATACTTCAGAATATGATATGGTGTCCTGAGGTGTTCGAAAATTGCACCTTGAGCAGCAGCTTATGAACATAGCGATCAACGGTGGGGGAAGAGGCACCATACTGACTGTTTAACCCAGTATTTCAGTTACGCGCCGTACGCTAAGTTATCTACTTTCGTGAGTACGCCCAGATGCTTGAAGCTGGAGCGACTCGCCTTGAGGACACTACCATTCGAGCATGCATTGAACTGCAGCACGACGATGGACGCAACGTTTCAACGGCATGTCCCCTTTGCTTCGCGGTTGTGCCCTCTCGGAGCATTGTTCGTTCGGTCGCCAGTGCTCAACGGCTTTCCTGACGGTTCCGGCCGCTAGGGACGACTGCTCTTGTCCCAGATCTTGGATAGGCGGCGTTCTCATCCGACCCATTATACACGAAAGTGGCGTACACGAGCGCGTCCGACAAGCAGAGCGCGCCCTACTCTACATTACCGGCGCGTTATCGCCAACTCAGACAGATCTACAGGTTAAAAGTGCTGCTGCTGCCGCCGCCGCCGCCGCCACCGCCACCACCGCCACCACAGCCTTTGAGCAGCAGCAGTGGCTGTTTTACAAAAGCAGCAAACAGTGCAGTAGATCAGGAACGAACGGTGTCGAATCTGTGAGATCGCCTGCTGATGTCGGGCTGGTTACCCTATCTTGAGCGGTGTTGGCAACACAGCAGCAACAGGGACGGTTTGCCCAAGGAGACGGGCCGCTCAGTCGATCTTACCACCTTATAGCTCGCTAGCTGGGTATCGTGGCGGGCGGTCGAGCGTCGTCGGGTGCGCTGTGCTCTTGCTGGTTTTGCTTGTGTGTGTCGAGTTTGGCCGACTTTCAGCGTGAGGCTCAACCAAGCTTAGACCACCTAGACAACTTTAGACTTTCTGGGGTTTCAGTGAAGACAGAGAGGCCGGTCAGAATAAGCGCAGTGTATGCAGATAATCAAAGTGGACGAATTCCGCGACGGTCAGTAGCAGCAACAGCAACAGCAGCAGCAACAGCAGCAGCAAAAATATTAATTGGCTCAGCCGGCTTGTTTGCCTGCGGGTGCTGCCTGGCACTCGGGCGTAGCTATGTCTCTCCCTGCTGTTCGGCCTCTTGTGCCCGTTGTTAGCCAGCAACTCTGTAACAATGGATACTCACTCCGCAGAGAATACTGTGTCAACGTATGCCAACTGACTCACTAACTAAGACTCGTATAAAGCGAACACCTAGGATATACTGGAAGCTGGCGGGGGTTAACCTTGGAAGCCTGATTCATTGGCCGGGGTCTGATTGCTACGAATCGCTGTAAATAAATCGTAATAACGACGCAAGCTAAGCAGACAGCACCTACTGCATAAGGTCGAGTCAATGAGCGCTCAATTGACTCGCCGTCGTCGTCACCGCAGCAGCGCGCCGCTGTGGTCCCGGCGATCCGCCGCCGCCGCCGTAGACCCAGCTTCAGCGGCGACGGCTGGCGACTGGTGGGTTTCAGACGGGCGGGCAGCCCTGCCCGTTCGCTTGGTCCGTGTGCCGAACTCGCTATGTATTTATACTAGTTTCACTATTAGCTTTACTCTATGGCATGTTCGCGCTAGCTATTTCGCCAGCAAGTTACTGTGAGTGTGTGCTTGCCATGGACGCTGCTAGCCGACCCGAACTCATCGCGACAGAAATGGGCCGACGCTCTGGTCGTGCTCTGCTGCACGCACCAGTTGACACCTGTCTTTCTGTCTGCCTGAACGCCTCGTGCTGCGGCAGCTTGATGGCGCTCTCAGTGTTTGCCGTTGCCTGTTGGCTCTTGTTGCCGTGGAAGCAAGCGACAGATCGGCCGGCGACGGGTCGCGCCGGAAGCGGCCGTTGGACATGATCGTTGACGGCGGCCCACTGCCATGACGGGCTGTGGTTGCGACTGCGTCGACCGCCGGTGACCCGCCAATGCCATGTAAGCTCTATGGGCGCAGCTCGGAACCGAATGCTGGGACGCTGGCGGCGGCGGCGACGGAAAATGCTACCCGAGAAAAAGTCGGTAGAGAAACGCCGTTGATGCCTCGCGCACTCGTGCCAACCGAATGACCCACGAAGTCGGCCACCGACAGTCAGTCGGGTGGTCGTACTCGCTCACAGGCGAAACAAAAGAATGATTGAATGAACAGCCGAGCGAGCAAATGTATGAATCAACTTACAATGCACGCATCTACCGTGGCGGTGGTGATGGTGGTGGCAGCGGCGGCTGTTACCGTGCTGTATAATAGTACGCAAGGTACCGGACGCGACAGCATGGATGTCCCTCAAAACTGGGAGTGAAAGAGGGTTTCCCAAATGACCGTTGAAATGTCGCCGATTACCCGCTGACCTCATAAGGCCGCCGTGAACGTGTTGCGGAAAACACATGAGGCATATGTGAACGATGTGGAGCTACGCTGGTGTATAATCTTTTTTTTTTTTGTTTTTCTACACGAGAACTCAAGCGTTGCCAAATTGCACTTGAGTTTCTCAACTCGAAATTGAACGAAGGAATAATATCAGTTGATGTATCAGCAGGTGTGCTGTCGTTTTCCGATTCAAGAGGGCTCGTTCGCGTCGTCGCGTAACGTCGACAGCTTTGCCTTGATGAGTAAAACTTCGATTGTTGTCCCAAACGCCAGCAGCACTCGCTACGAGAAACTTACAAGTTGTATCGCAGAACAGGCAGTCGAAAGCTCAAAGGCATCCGATCATAAAATTTCTACGATCTCAATTTTCGCCAATCGAATGGGACGTTTTCAGTGACGCGTCACTCCGTTTTTATGAGCTGCAGTTTTCATAAGAGCTCGAATGACGTACGTATTACAGAATCGGTTCCTGCTGATCTGCCGGCAAAGGCGACCTCGAGTTGATTTTGAGGCGAGTAAAGTCCCACGTGGGATTGGCCATGGTGTACGATTCCTAAAATGACACAACGAGATCGTTCGAAATTCTGAAATGCTGCTCTCTCGCCCACGCGTCCTCCTACGCTTCGTTCGTATAGGCGTATCTGCCTACGGTGATTCGCTTAGTCGCGGCTCCTAAGTGATTTGTAGATAAAAAAGTATATCTCTGGCCGTTTTTGGCAAATCTCTCCTCTATCCTATATGGCTAAATGAAATATACGGTAAACTTCCATATATATATATATATATATATATATATATATGCGAACCACCATGCGGCCCCGCCTGGCCAGCTGTAATATATATATATATATACTAACGAGCTCAGGGTTTCCGTGTACGGCAGACAGTGCAAAAGCGATTAATGTGTTTTCGATATTTACATTTTGATGAAATATATACTCGACTACAGCTATTCCCTAATAGTATTGGGAGTGTGCTATTCAACAGGTCAGGGTGAATGCAGCAGATGCTTCGTCCGTCTTGCTGGCGCCCCCTAACGCCTATGCTTGCCATAGCAGTTATTGGCGATTTTTCGAGAGCACTGAACATGGGGCGACGCGTTGAAAACACCAGCAGAACTACACTGGATATTTCAGTACAAGACCACCTCGCATCGCATCGCCCCCTTACGCAGTCCGTTCTACAACTACAGAGAAGTGTAGAGTGAAATTGGTTGTGGCACCATACGCGCAGGATGGTTGACAGAACCGCGTTCAACGGGGCACAGCCGCATATGACCAATACAGCCAATGTTTTTGAGCCAATGCGTCAATTTTTACATGATGCACGTGTGTGATGAATTTTCTTATTTTACGAGCGATTTTATTCGCTGTCATAAATATTGAGCAGATTTAATCTACTGAATAGCGGAAGGCGTAATGCTACCCGCCCCCCGCACATGATATAGGCCTCGTCTGCGTGCTGGTCCTCTCTGCTCATGTGGGTAGGGTATGCTGCACAGGATCGCACATAGACACACGCACAGCTCGACATCGCACCACAGATATTTAGTATATTGTAATCCACTGAGTGAATGACGAACTGTGTTCCATTGCAGCCGTGATCAAACGGAATTTTACAGCTGCGACACGATCAGTCAGGGAACTGTGGGCGTTTACAATGCGGCGATTTGTGGCGCTATTTGACGACGGGCAAGCTCATACACCCAGCTTCGTTCCCTGCTACGTTTCGCTTAATCCCTCTGACCGCTGATTGTCTTCATTCTGCTCGTCTAGCTCGCGCGGTTGTACGAACATGTGTGTATATATACGTGTGTATATATATATATATATATGTATTTCTAGTTGTCGTACCGTCGACAGTTTACACCAAACTGTACGACGCCATTTCTCTCTATTTCCCGGCTAATTTTTTTCATCTTTTCTCAACTGAGCCTTACGAATGTCGTTACCGATGTCGGACGTTCCCGTTATCCGTTATATATATATATATATATATGAAGGAGTCCCCGGTCAGGCTCTCTCCTTTTGTCATCTCCATATTCTTTTTCTCCGACGCATCCTTTATTATGCCGACCTTTTACTCACTATATCGTCTTGGTACTTGCGTTCTTTTTGGCTAATAACTTTCGTGGCCGTTTTCTGCGACGAGCTTAGCTGGTTCTGCTGGCTCAGCAATCCACCCGGATGTGGAGGTCACGATCTTTTGTAGAGCTTCGACTTGATCACTGCGGTTCAAGAGAGGAGATGCGCCGTCCCCTTCTCCAGCAACTGTACCGAAGCTGTCTATCAGCCAGCCTTGAACGTCGCCGAGTTCTGTTTAGCTTGGTGGCCGTGCAGGGCTTCGCAGCGTTTGATGCGCGTGGTATTGTTGGTGTAACGTATGAGCGTATATGGCGGCGATCGCCTGGCCTGGTAGCTCTACGTACCAACCTACTCGTTATTCCCTTGAACATAACAAGGTCCGCAGACCAACTGTAACCGTTGAACAGGCGGCAGGATCTAACTAGATTTGTTTATAAGGCTTTCATCGTCGGGATGAGAATTGCCCGATTTCCTAGGGCTTGAAACGGCAGCCGTAGTTGATGTTGGTTACTCACAAGTGACCAACGATCATCGATGTTTGTTTCGGGCTGCAGCGAGACTTTTCTGCTATATCTGGGACTCCATACAGCTTTGGTTGGGTTATTGCTTGCTGCTAATTTCAATACTTGACAGAGCGCAAGTCTTTCCGACGGTAGCCGTGACTCATTATTAATTCACACATTCGCTCCCTAACATTTCCACGATATATATATATATATATTTTTGTTTTAGATATATAACGTTTACTTGTCACACCCACGTATGATGGGTTTGCACCGATGTTCGGCCGATGTCCATGTTGTCGTTATCGATCTCAACCCTGTTGCTGCCTCGCCGGCCTCACAGCTTAATCATAATCATCGTCAGCGTCGGCATAATAAGCGAAAATCAATGGACGTGTTCGTAGTAGCCGTAATTCCTACTTTTCGTGTACTGGGGGGGAGGGGGGAGGTAACCATCGATTGACTCATTCATTCATCGTCGTGCAATAATAACAATAGTCTGTCGGTCCTCTCGTTCGCCAGTCCGCAGGTTACACGCCTATACCACCCATTCGTCTATACAGGGCTCTTCGTGGGTACTCAATTGTATGCACCTATATATATATGTATATATATACACACACGCCTTCATTTTTGCATATCCAACGGGGTAGCAGTGTTGCGGTCCTCGGGTCGTTGGCCCCCTGCTACGGGCTTGCGACCAACCCCCAATTCATTATTCATTTCAACATCGCCACATATACATACTGAATTGAACCCATTGTATCAATAACATATATATATATATATATATATATATATATATATATAGATCTATATGCGGCGAGCACCAGTAAGGCAATTCTTTGACTCTCTCGTATGAAACTCTGTTCAATGGGTGTGAGTGACTGGGTGAATGTGTGGGTTTATTCGGGTCACTATAATCCTTGCTCTCCCTCTCTTTCTGCCGATAGAATTACGGCCATGACACGCCTGCGTGGCATGTAAACTTCGAGTGATTGTAGTAGTACAGTGGAAGGCTGTTGTGGTGGGCGGCTGGCGAAGTTCTACCCCATTGACGGCTGCTATGATTGACGACTACTTCATGGGAACTGCTCCGGCTTCTTGTCAGATTACGATCCGTGCTGTCCTTGGCCAATCTCGATTCGATACGGGGCGACGGTCCTCTTCCTGGTCCTGGCCTCGCAATGCCTTCATGCGTGGGCGTATGACGTCTTGTTTGTCGGCGGCCGCGGCGGCGGCCACTGCGACGGCAGCGGTAGCATCGCCCGACGGACACGAAGGCTCTATGTCCTGCCATAGGCGGATCGTGTCGTCGCGTGGCGTCGCTCACTGTTCTCCGAGGTTCCGTCCAACTCAACAGCTTCCTCTCGCATTCTGAATCGGCAATCCGGCCAGCGTAGCTCACCCCGTTTGCCTGCTGCCTACCTCGGCCTTCCATTCGATTTTCTGATCCGTCAGCCGAGGCAGACCACGTCGGACAACAGCCATCCGTCCAATATTCGGAGGGTTAATAAGGCCTATATATATATATATATATCGACGATCGAATGTGTATGAATATTTGACCGTCTGTCTTCTTATCGGTTGTATTCTATCTTCAGAGCCACCAACGGTGACGCCAATGATGAAGTTTCTATGATGATGAATGGTGATGACCCACTTTTTATCTCTCTCTCTCTCTCTCACGTGTTTGCCCGGTCGTTACAGATATGAGAGGGTCTATGCGTTGTCATTTCGTTGAAGAAAGGCGACAAGGGGCAGGGCTATTATTACTGCGGCGACTCAATACAATTTGCTCTGCAGAAAAGACACTGAGAGTAAAGCGATAACATAATGGACACAAGTTAGGCTGGCAGCGAAGACGGGCCGGAGACGGGACGGCCTTCGCGGGTGTGGGGTGTTCCAGGGGGGCAAGGGGTGTTGTCGGATTGTGTACTTTCAGCTAACATGCCAGCCTATTACTGTCGTAGCTAGACGTCGGGGTTGGTCCCGAAGGGAGTAGGCGGTGTGTTGTGTTTCGTCGCCAAGAGAGACCACATGGTCGGGGGCAGCTCAGACAGTGGCATTTCGTCATTAGATGAAATATTCCACAGAGGATATTTTCGACGACGGATACTCGAGACACAGGAGAGTGACGAGAGTGAATAGAGAGACCGAGAGAAAGAGAGAGAAAGGGGGGGGACTTGCTAAAGGGACCTCTCTGCATATCGTCGTCGAAAGATGGAACAGCGACCAGCCGGGCAGGCAGAGCCAGACAGCGGGTGACGTGGTAGACGTATGCAATGCATTATCGTTCGGGGTGAGGATATTATGTGGTACGGCTGCGTATGTGGGTGCGTTGTACCCTAATCTCCTGCTGGATGATTAGGTATTACTGCTCAACGGCGGCGGCGGCGGTGGCGGCGAACACCTAGGATATTATTGCAGTCATGAGCGAGCTGATCTATCGTGGTCGAGTTTCTTCTGTTGGAATTATTACGTACCTGTGCCGATTGTATCATCGACCATTGTCGTGTGTGACTGGTGTCAGCGCGCCATTGATGTCAGCAACAGGGACGGGTGACGGGGCAGATATCAGCAAGAATGGGCTGTTTCGCGCCAACAGCGCGCTTGCTTTCCAAGCAAAATCTTAGGGTGTTCTTACGCAAATACCCTGCGATACGATCCACATGGTTGAAGGTGTCATGCCGTATGACGATTCGTAGAAGACCATTTGTATTTATATGCTATCGCTCACGTCGGGAGCATTAAGTGTCAATCTGGAAACGACAACATGACGTTATCGCTTGTCACCCTGTTTATGCATCTGTTGAATACCAGGAGGCCATGTACCGTCCAGATGCTATATGTGCCTTGTAGTTACTACTGCTGCTGCTGCTGCTGGAAATCTGTCAAAAATCATTTCATAGAAAACGTCGTCGGTGTCCGCGCCGACACGTGCTCAAATGTCAAAATCTAAACATTCATTGACGCGCTCAATCTCCACGTTCGATGTTCGCCGCGTCCTCGAGTCTAAAGGTCGTCCGCCCCTGTGGGAGGTGGCCTCCTTACCGAAGAACTTCGCTGCTGCTGCTGTTGGATAAGATAGAAGACAGTGGTCGTTTGGGTCTGTCTGGTGCACCCAGCCATGTACGGCATCTTGAAGTGAAACTACTCAAGGTCGTTTGCAAGGTCGCTTGGGAGTATGGCACGCCAAGCCACGCACCGGATAGGGGCCTAGTGGATGGAACATAGCGAAAACGATGAGTGGGTGTCTGCGAAGTCTGGCCCCTTATGGCTCCACCGTTGATAGCGACGGCCGCCGCTGCCGCCGCCGCCTCTGCTGCTGCTGCTGCCAAAGGCACTGCTCGGGCGGCGGGTGGCCGCCGGGTTGGACGCGATGCGGGGGCGCTCAGCTAGGTGAAGGTCGCACGAACAACGTGACAAGCGGTATTGGGGCCATTCCCGGGATGGCTGCCTGGGAGATGGTGGGGATGCTGTGCTCTCCATTGTCCTAACCGGACTGGGCTTGGCGCACGGCTTGGGAGCTATAATAGCTCGTATTGCAGTCGCTGCTCCCGGAGTCGCCTCCCTTCGCGTGGGCCGCTGGGGCACTTCCAACCTTGACCTAGTTCAGTCATCGCTCGTCTATCCTCCGCCGGCTTCGCAGTGACGGGAATGGCCCTTCTCGCCTCCATCGGGGAGCAGAGCGGAGCGAGCCAGCGGAAAACCTGGGAGGTCTGAGCACTGCAAGCCTTGACACCCAGCCAACCGACCGATCGATTGATCCGCCCGCCGGCTGACACACACACTGCATCTCTCGACAGAGAGGTATAGCTACACGCTGTAAAACGTGCGACTGCGATCGTCCTGAACGGCTGCAGCTCTCCTCAAAATGCAACATGTTGTACGCGTGCCGTTGATTCCGATATTGTGTTCACGATACAACATTCACTCGTGTGCCAGTTGCAAACAAGTGGTGTAAACGATTGTTCGGTGATTGATCTTGAAAAGAAGAGATTGCGCCGGGCGAGAGAGACAGCAGAAGCTCGTCGTAAGGCGTTTGATTCGCGTTGAGTTCAGGTTGAGCATCATCTTGGGAAAGGGCAGCTGCAGTAGTCGGCCCGTCGTAGTAAGGTAACAGAGAACGTTTGATCACTACCTGTTCTGTTATGTTTATTGTACCTCGTACTTCGATATCTAGAGACGTTGCTACCACTTGAGGGAGGGTGGCAATATGTAACAGCAAATTAATGAATGGAATATAAAATGGATGTACAGGTTCTGCTGCTGCTGCAACGTTATAGTTCGGCACTCAGTTCAAAAAAACGGTATTACCTAAGATGCTCGTGGTGTCCGTCCGTTAGGCATGATGTCTGTGCCAAGCATACACAGATAGAACTATCACGTAGAAATGGCAAGAAATCAGCGGGCGACAATGATGCGGCTACGCCCGATGCAGCGACGGAGACGACGAGGGGCTACAACGACATCTCCGTTGCCTTCACAGCAGCAACGTCGGTGTCGTTACTGGTGCCTCTGCCTCTGGATCGATGCCCCCCGCTCCTCTAGGTTAGGGCAGGTGGCAGGGCAGCTCAAGCCAAACCTACTGTCCGGTCGACTCGAGTCAACCACTGAGTGAGTATGCTTCGATCAGCCGGTCTGCCGGGCCTGAAGTAAGACGGAGGTGCGGTTGTCCGAGGAACGGAGCCAGCACAACCGGCAGCGCCATTCGGTCGGAATGCTTCTGCTGTTCGTCGGATGCCCTCCCTCTTCTGCTTCTGCTGGCCGCGCCCTCATCCTCTTCCCCTTATTCCTCGTCGTCTTGTTCATTGTTGTCGTCGACAACAGCGACAACCCGACCAGCATACATACACACAGATGTGAGTGCGCCCGTGTGTGAGTCCGTCTGCCTGTATTTCTGTGAGTCCCTATGTGCTGGTTCTGTTTGGGTGGAGGTAAAGCGCTCCTTGTCTCCTACCTCGGCGGCCCTTTTCCGTCCTTCGGTCCTCACTAGTCGTCGTTGGAGAACCAGCTCCAATGGTGGTAGTGGTGGTGGTGGCGGCGGTGGTAGCGGCGAGAGCAGGAGTAGTAGCAGTGATGGGTGGCGGCGCTGGTGGTGGACTATGGGAAAAGGGCCTCATCCAATGCTACGACGGCGGCTGCCGCCGTCGCCGCCGCCGCCGCTTCCGTCGTGTCGATCCTCCGAGATCCAAGGCCGCCGATCCGCCGAGTGGGGAGCGAGAGAGGAAACTCGAGAGAGAGAGAGAGAGAGACGGAGAGAAAGAGAGTGAAAGAGGTTGGAATGGTAGTGGAGTACGCTAGATGAGCTTCTCAATGGCAGCAGCCTCCAGCTTCTCCCCTACAGCGCCCCTGTCCCATTTGCCCGAGACCCCATTCAGCCCGCAGCAGCTCGAGCGTCGTCCGCCATCGCGGCCATCGCTGGAAGTCTTCTCGAGTCATGCTTGTTTTGGCCGGCCTGCCTGCCTGCCTGCTTCCAACGCTGGCAAATATACAGAGGGAACAGGCCTGTGGAAAGCAGGCACAACGGCCCTGGCAGAAGGAGATGCGATGCTTCCGATGACCTTGGCACCACAGGACGATCGACAGTCGTCGAACCACATCTGGCCCCGAACAGACGAGCAGGCTGCACGACAGACAATGAGCTCGGAAACAGAGCTAAGGAACCAACCGACACTGGCATAGGATAGTATAATCTCGAGGGTTTTACTCAGCCGAGTTGCTCCAATTTCTTGTGCCACCACACTGCTACCGCTGCTATCTCATCTATTATTGAATGGGCAGTGCAGCATAATTTAACGTCCCATGTTTTGCGCCCTACTTCGACTGCTACAACTTTTTTTCCATAGCTGACTAGCTCTCAGTTGTGTTTTCTCCCCACGATTGCTATTACTAGTGCAGGTAATTTTTTTTAGCTGAGTCTCAGCTGTTCCCTTCGTATGACAAGACTACTACAGCTACTGATACTGCTGCCTCTTCCATCCGTAGTTTCTGCTGCAGGTTGAATGAAGGTTCGAGGCAAAGGCAGACAGAAGGAGCGGAGGAGAACGGCGAAGGGGAAACACGAAGCCTAGCGAACGATACGAAAGCGAATAAATAGGCCACGCGAAGGGAAACGAACAGGATTCGGAGGACGAAGAGGGGGAGGGCAGCAGTGGCCTGCTGAAGATCGGGAAAGAGAGCTGTGAGATGGGGAGAAAACACGCCGCTGGGTCCCGCCGGAATGGGGCTCCGGCGGGGTCTGTGGGCCCCCTGTGGACCCCTCGTCCGGAGCCTTCAGCAGGCTCACATACGGGAGTTGGGAGCACAGTAGAGGGAGGCATGAGGCGAGGGCTTCGTTGGGAGTGAAGACAGCGGGTCGGTCGGTCGGTCGGCCGCTTGCCGCTTGGTCTGTCTGTCGACCGGCGGGTGGGTGGGCTTGCTCGATGGCGGTGGCGGTAGTTCCAGCCTCGCCAGCCGTCAGCCTCAGCGCAGACTCGGCAGGCGTGTGTGGCTAAAAATAGAAACTCCTTTTTCGGCAGGGGCAGAGCGGAAGAGCGACGGCAGAAAGAAAGGTGGGGAGAGCGCGAGACAGCACACATCAGTCGTGTGTCGCTCTCTCTCTCTCTCTATATGTTGGTTGGTTGGATGCTCGTTCGGCCGGCTGGTTTTGCGTATGTGTGTGGGTGCGTCGGCCTATGGCCGTCACTCTGTGGATTCGTCGGTCTGTGTATGCGATGAGGTATTACGGTGGCGGCGGTGGCATGGCAGCGCAGCCAGCGTATCTAGGCCTTGGTCAGAGGAGCTGTACGAACGACGAACGTTGGAAAGCGAAGCCTGCTTGCCTGACTACCCTACCTCGTTGCCTATCAACCTGGTTGGCTGCCGATGGGCGAATGGACACAGCCACTACCGTCGCCGCCGGTGCTTGTGCGTGAGTCAAGAAGGCGAGAGTGAGAGAGAGAGAAAGAGAGAGATTGTTGGGAAAGCCGAGGCACGCACGGACGATAGCAGTAGAAGGTTAGCAGCAACTAACCGAAAGTAGCAAGAACTACTGAATGGAGCCGCTCGAATGAGGACGTCCTAGGGACAGACGACTCAGGTGAGGTTGCTTGCCTTGGGCTGGGTAGCCCGCCCCAGCAGTAGGGAGAACACACACACGCGCATGAGTCGTCGTATTTGACTCGAAAGGCGCTCGATACCTTCGACTCGCTGATGACGGAGGCTGCTACGGAATACGGGAATCTTTGGCCGCCATAGTGGGAGATGGCTCTCCGGCGGTACACGAACGGTTATCGGATGACGACGAACAGCGTCACCCTGCCATCGCAGTGAACCTCGTTTCGTCCCACGTTAGAATGTCGGTGGTGCCGGTTCTCCGATTCGCGTGCTCTGCCCTGCTTCGCAGCTACGACCGGGGTCGCTCGTGAGATCACCACCAGGAGTGGGAAGGCGTTGCGCTAATGTTTACGTATGCGACGGCGGCAGCGACCGCCAGCGAGTCGCAATCATATGGATATAGTAGATAGGTAGACAGAGACATGGCTGACGCATGCATGTGTGTCGTGGAGACGAGGATTCCTCCATCATCACGTCCTCGAATTCGAACAATAGAGGTTTTGTCCCGCGATGTCGACGTATCTCTGATGTGGATACTCGAACGACTCGACGAAGACAGGAGAGCTGTACTTCTATTGATACTAAAGATCCTAGTTGTAATACAACAATATGCGGAATGAATTAGCCATTGAAGAAAGAAAACACGAGATCAAGCTGAAGGCTGTTTCTAATCTGCCAAAAGCGACATGTGGCATGCCCGTTCGAATCTATGTCTATTTATTGGAATATATATACATATATATATATATATATCATTCAATCTGAGGTCCGCTATGCCTTCTGCTGAGCCTTCGATCGATCCGAACTCTTTGATCTATGAGATGACGTCCAATGACTCCGTGATCCAGTCCTTTGCTCACACACGTGCAGCCATAGAGTTTGGAGGGACCAATATAACCACAGAGCGGCCGTTTGCAACGTTCTGCGGCAAACTCGCCTCCACGTTTTCTATCTGTCGAGTTTCCGTTCGAAGTCTACAACGAGCTGTCCGAGTGTCACGAGTGCCATCGATGCTGACTCCGATTTTCGTCTCGATCTCGTCTTGAATCGCCCCCAACTAATTCGTGTCCCACCTCGTCTCATGTTATCGTATTTTACCTAGCACATCTAGCTTACCATTCAAGACATACGCATGTGTTGAGGCCTCCTCGGACGAGCCCAGTCGTCGTCACAGTATCGTGAGCATAGTAATATAATACATATTTATCATTGTGGCATATTGCAGCCGCCGCAGCAGCAGCATCTAAGCCCAGTGGATCTATGTAAATGTCGCAGTAAGATACTATTACTATTACTACGACGAGTAATTGTCGTTCGTTGTGGTCGTAGTGTATCGCCGTACGCGAATGGGGCCGGCCATGGTTTCGGAGTGAGCGGTGGCTTCACCCAGAGCCAGCGGGTGAACGACCCCTTCGTACCCTCTGTCAGTTGGGCCATCACAGTTCGGGCCGCCAATTGAGGGAGGTCCCTGCACTCGTCGTCCTGCGCACAGCCGCCCTCCCTTCCACTGTTCCCGCCGCAGGGGCCCCAGTAGTGTGGCGCAGTGGCTAGGGGCGCAACGGGGCTTTGGCTGGCAGCGGCAGCAGCAGCAGCAGCCGATGTAGGACCGCCGGAGCATAGAGGCGCCCATTCGCTCGCTGGTTGCTGCCGCCGCCGCCGCCACCGCCGCCGCCGTCGCTGCTGCTGCTGCTTGGGCCCGTCGGTCGGTTGGTCGCTATGCGGTGAGGGCGAAAGGCTGTTAGAGGAAGGGCGGATCAGACACGGAGGCACGGAGTATGGAGTACGTACGGAGAGACTGAATGATCGTGGCGGCTGTCTCCATTCAGAGGGAGCCGGCGCGGCAGCAGCAGCAGCAAGCTGGGGTCGACCAGGCCGACGACGACGACAACGACCCAAGCGCTAACGTTCTACTTACTCTGCAGCCGGCTTTAGCTGCAGTCGTCCTACCCGTCCATCCTGCCGTTTGCCCTAGCACCGAGCAGTCGGGCGGCAAGGTTGCCGTGGTGACCCGCTGGGGTACCGGGTCGCCCATGAGGAAAACACACTCCGCTCTGCAACATCTCGATGTTGCCACTGTTAACCCGATGGCGTGGCCTGCCCTACTCTGCCCTGGGACAACGACGTTGGAGGACGATGACCGGCCGTCGAAGCCAGCTGTCTGTCGGTCTATCTGTGTGTCTCTGTCTTCACGCGCCCTCACATGGACCCATGGCCACATACACGACGCCATTCATTGATTCTCTCTCTCTCTCCCTCTCTCCCTCTCAGATACACACACATACAGGGACATCTAGGCAGAGTGGGAAGTAGGCAGAGATAGATGCCCAATGAAACGGCAGATACGCGTCGAGCGTCCTCACTGAGTAGGAGTTGTAGGTGTAGTCGTTGGTGTAGTAGCAGGCAATGCTTTGCATTTAAAAGGGGCCCGTCTTATGGAGCAATGCCGAAAGTAGTTGTACCGTGGAAGTTAAATATCGGCAGAGAGTCTGCCCGACTTTACTGGCAGCAGGCAATGAGAAGGATGATCAATGCAGATGCTATTCTATAATAAAAATTGTGAATCCCTCCGCTGAAGTCAAGCACAGTACGATACATATTAGCTGATAAATTGGGATACGTTTAAACCTATGACCTGACGCATGTTCACCAAATTAATGCAATGATTTCAAGTTATATATATTATATATATATATATATATATATATATATATATATATAACTGGATGTTCACTTACTCATAGGGAAACATTAATGCAGGTTCGACGATACTGTATAGCAAAGATGTACATCATACATATGACTTCTCGATTGCGTGAACAGAGACACAATCATTGTACCCATTGAATACTTCGCTTGAATAGTCACCGTGCGTATTGAGTACGACGCGTTCACTGTACGCCCACAGCGTGGCAATCGCCCGCCCACCCCCGCCCTTCGCTGTTTGTTCGTGTAGCGATTCATCAGCTGGCGTACAACGTCACGATGTGCAGAGGTTTTTGGCTTCGAAGGCGGTGGCATTTCGATACGAGTTCTTCTTTTTGACTGTCCTTCTCTCTCTCTCGCTCGCTGTCTCATCCTTGTTCGCATCTTCATCCTCAGCAGGCGCACGTGTAGTGATGACGGTTAGCACGTGAAATCTCAGAGTCGGGGCCTCTGACCCCAAGGAGACCATGACCTCGGTGCCTTTCCCATGCCCTACCACGTACACCATCTATCGTCTGAGCTTGTGGCCACTTTCGAACACCACAACCAACACGAGCCGGCATCCGCACCCGATCATTCGGCGTTGACCGTGATATGTTACTATATTATTATATATCAACGAGGCCAGTCTACGGCGGCAGCGTCAAATAGCAGGCATGGATAGGCCCTGGATAAGGACAAACGCCATCGTTGCCTAGCGAGTTGCGTGCCTGTAAGTTGAGCTCCTTCGGTACGCTACCATTTCTCAGTATTTACTGAGCCGTAATAGCAAATAACGTGCGTAACGCCGAACACCTCAACGTCTCCAAGGCTCATCTGAACGTCCTCATTTCGTTCTAAACACAGTCTGTCCTCCCACTAATTATCTTGTTGTATTATACAATACGTGATTTAATCCTGTATTTAACTCATGGCATTATATTCAGTATAGTACCTATATATATATATATATATAATATTTCACAAATTTCAGCACGTCGTAACCCTGAAATGTAGGACTTTCCACCACTGGTACCCATTCACCACTTTACGTAGCAAATTGATGCATTATGGACAAATACAAACTGTAGAATATTTTCCTCGTCGGGAAAATCCCCACCAAATAAGGATTGCCACCGAACATACCGCCGCTCGAGTATGAGCCTGCCCACGATCTCTCTGTGCATGCACCTTTTGTGTTGAACGGAACACGAAAGACCGGCCGTGTCCTGTGTCCTGCCTGCTACTCGACCGAGCGGTCCCGATGGCCACAGCAGTCCTAACTGAGCCGGCCTACCGCCTAATCTACCCATCTAATATATGTATATTTATCTATCACTAGGTGATTTCCTTATCTACTGGTCAGTTCCGCTCTGCTTTGCGCTACTGAGCTGCTGCTGCTGCCGCCGCCGCCGCTGCGATGGCTACCAGCTGCTGGTCGAATTGCGCCTTACGTTGGCCTGCCATGTGAATGTGCAGCTCTGTTCGAGCGTCCAGATCTAGAGAAGGCGCCGTGAGACGTCACAGCTCGAGCAGTTCCATTGCTATAGTAGCAGTAGCAGCAGCAGCAGCGGTTATAGCAGAATCAGCCTTCTACAAAAGTAATAGTGCAGATTCAGCAAATAAAAAAAAACAAGCAAATCAGCTCAGTGCCACCACAAGCGCCTCTACTCGCGGCTCGGTGCTTAATACTTTTCGCCACACAATATACATGCGCCCATTATATATATATATATATATATATATATGCGCGGGACTCTCCAAGTTGCGGCATTACAAGCGCTCTGCTGATGCGTCATTCTTGTAAGCGTCGTGAGCACTCGAAGCGCAGGACTGCAGGGCGACGATGACCCTGGTCATCCTCCTGTTTGTCTGCCTGTGTGCACGTCTGGGTGTGTCTATATGCTGAAGTCTGTGCAAGGCCACCGACCCACCGGCGGCAGCGGCGGCGGCGCCGGCTGCGGAGAGATCGACTGCGTGATTAGTTGCCGCTATCGCTACTGCTGCCATGGGTGCTGGCGGCGGCGGCGGCAGTAAATATAGTATAATTGTAGCATCATCGACGCGGTTGCAGTTGTTATCATGATTATTATTATCACCATCAGCAGCAGCAGCAGCAGTATCGCTGCTCTCGCGATCAATTCCATCAGTCACTGTCATGGCATATAAAATAATGGCCGCAGCGGTATAACTACCACCAGTAATAGCAGCAGTTGTAATAGCCATAGTAGTATTTGCAGTCGTCTTTGTCATATCGTCTAAGTATGATCGTTCGCGTGCAGCGGCTTGGCCAGGGACGGTATTTGTTGGCCGTAATCGTTCGCTATGCGTATATCGCATCCCGTACGACCCAAGCCTGATTCCCGGCCGTTGTATTGAGTTACGATCTACAGACACACATACACACTCATATCCACAGGAACAGGCACTCGTACGTATTTACGTTTCAACGGAACACAAACATGATGTACATAGTTCGCATAGGATGAACACAGAATTAACACGAACTTTGCGCGCCGCCTACTGGCATCATCATCCTTGTTCGTTGCTTTTTCTCTCTGTTAATCGTCAAATGTATCTATATCTCAATGTTGAAACGGACAAAGTCTGTCTTGGACGAACATAAACTCTAAAGCATTTATAAACTAGAAGGGCGCATAGGGTTAGACGAACTTGTGGTATATTGGTGCACTGATGGTTGGCCTTCACTCGAACGACGGCAAACTGCTCCAGACACGGAGTTCTGCGAGGGATGTCGCGGCCTTCATTGCCACCGCCGCCACCGCCGCCACCGCCGCCACCGATGCTGGTGATAATGCTGCCGGGACGGTTTGACGACTCTGTGGCACAGAAACAACACGCTATTCACTTAGGCAGGGCCTAATTCTGAGTTGTTATTATATTATACATGTGAGGGTAGTGGTGCGCGTGATAGCGAAAAGCGTTGCATAGTGACTGTAATAGGCGACCAGCGCAGTTGGCTTCGAACGAGCAGACTCGTGTACACGCATACGACGATGACTGTCTACTGTTTCCTGCCACTCGTGTGGCCTGCGGCCTAAGCCAGGCCCGCACGAGCTGCACATTGCTGGCGAAATTTAGCCCAACTTAATCAATCGGCCGGTTATGTAATATGCGTATGTTTATATCTGTTTATATAGAATGAATATGTGGAATCGATTATAATTGTTAGATCGTAATTGCATGACTAATTTGGTCATAATACACTCGTACTTCTTATTTATTTTTTTTCTTTTTCTAACGTGAACTTGAGCATTGTTAAAACTGCAGTTCCGTAAATAAGCCGCAAATGTCGTGTTATATTTGTATAAAATATATCTTCACACACACACACGCACAATGCAGTCACTCATATGCACTCGCCCGACGACGGAGATTGGCGGGCGCAGGTCGGACGGTGGCTGCGAATCTTCATTGTGTGTTGCTGTCATTGTTGTTGTTATAGCTGTTGTTGTTGAACGAATATCACGGCAGCCGCCGTCTGAATGACACCATCTCTGCCGTCGGCTGCCGCCGCGTAAATGCATAGAAGTCACACTGACTAGCATAGGTCGCGGATAACAATAGCTGTAGCCTCAGCTGTAGTAGCTGTTGTAGTTGCAGTGGTATTAAGATTACGAGACCCATTCTCGGTATTTGTTTTTGTGCGCGTGGATGAGATCTTAGTTAAGTCTCAATGACCGAGTAATAGCGTGCCTAGATGCGGCTGATGTTAACACAACGTGCGAATACAGCTCCTATAGCTAGAGCTGCTGCCGTCACTTTCTATTATTGTTATTATTATTAATAGTATTTTTATTATTAATAATAATTATTATTATTACCACTGGTGTTGTTATTGATATTTTTGTGTATATATATATGTATGAATGAATGTGTGGTTAGGGCTCCTACGGCTAAAGGATACTGGCTGGATAGTTAGTGGCCACTATTCAATCTAATGTTATTTTCGGGTACGTTTTTATCTGTTGTTATTGTTCTATCATCGTTGCTGTTGTTGTTATTGTTGTTGACGCGTTGTCTTGTAGCTCATGCGCGGTCCTGATCCAATCCATTGAATGTCGTACTCAGGATCGTCACCGGATGACCACACTCAACAGGGACGCACCAATGCAGACCACACATTTGCATATCTGGTCTGATCGCATTTGCACACTTGTATACAACAACTACTAAGGTTTTCTGGCTGACTCTCAGCCAACAACTACAGCAGCTGTATATACTACTAGTAATACAACTGTTGTTACCGATCGTACAACGACTACAACGCTCTCTGTGTGTGTGTACAGTGTTTATAAATGTATGATAATGTTCATGGATGTATCGACAGATGAATATTAAACGGGGTCACCGCACAGCGAATCCTAGTAAATGAGAGTGGGCTTCGTTTTTACCTTATCGGCCGTTACCTGCTTGCTGAAAGATCCGAATGCCAGTAGCCGATGCCAGATACTAATCAGAAATGAATCGACTAGAACACTTCATGCACATAAGGTTGTTGCCACACACCTTTGTATGCTACGTCTCAGTGACTGTGTGACTGGCTGTGTACGGCAGCTAAAACAGTTCTCCGCCATTTCGTACATAAGCGTTCAGTAATTTTTCGAGTAAGTCGTAACTGCATACGGCGATGAACTCAGACAGGCGAGTATACTGTGCGCAGACGCATAGGTGCGCCCAGCAACACCCACAGACATTCAGTACGTACTCTTAGCTATGGCAAATGCGACCTGCTCCCAGGCATAGACACGCGTGCTTCGTTGAGTGTTGCCGTGAGAACTTACATATATATATATATATATATGACAAGTGCGGATCTATGTATGCGCATCTGACTACATACCTAGTTATGTACCTCTCGATCGAGCGCCGCGAGCAAGCAACCAGTTAGCGGCCAAGTGGCTGCCTACCTACTGTATATGTCATGTACGGGGGCGTAGATACGCTCGTGTGATGCGGCCTATCGCTTCATGCATGGTGTTGGCATCGCTCTTTGTTTACCTATATGTCCTGTCACTGTATAGCGAATAGGGCTGTGTATCTGTACTTTGTCGGCGGCTCCTCTGCACGAACGATGTGGTGGCGCAAGCCTCCGCGAATCACTACGCCAACCTGACAGCTAAATCGCTGACTGTCGTTGTGGCGCGAGTTCGAGTTGGGAAAGTGGATAGCGCCCTGACATAGCGTCAGTCGATCTGACCTTCTTCGGCTGTCCCTTCCACTACTGCAACAGAGCTGACACATCCACGCGCGTCGATACAGTATATGGGATATATTTACTACTACTATTACTACAACTGCGACGACGACGACGACGACGACGACGATTGTCGTTCAGTTCATTCGTCGTTCGCCTCAGCTCAGCCCGGCGAGCAGTTGTCCGTGTAGGTAACCGAGTTAAGCTAGTCGTGTCTACAGTTCACCACCCGCAGATTCATGACGATGATGTTCCCAGCATTGGTGGTGGCTGGCGGTGGCAACAGCAGCTGACCGTTGTTGTCGCTCTCCCCCTTTGATGGCGACTGCTACAGTGGCGGCAGTCGCTGCTGTGACGATGACGGCAGCGGCGGCGGCAGCAGCGTTGCTTGTGTGCTGTTGCTGTAGCAGAAATTCACCTAGCTAGCGAGCGAGCGAGCGACCGGACAGCCAACACAGACGGGACAGGGCTCTTGCTCGACTCGACTGACTCGTCTGTTTGTGAATGGGCGCCTGCTACTGCCGTGTTGTTGCCCCTCCCCGCCGCTCGTTGAATGAACTACGCCGTCACGGCCGCCACAGTCGCGCCACGGCTACAGACGATGAGAACTATTATAGTAAGCAGCGAGGCAGTAACAGACAGCGGCGGCGGCGGCGGCAAAGTATCTCTCTGTCTATGTGTCTATTGGCCGCAGCAGCCGCATCAACGTCAGCAGCAGCAGCAGCAAGTTCTCGGCAGCGTTGCTCGTTCGCCTGTTTCGCCAGCGTCGCTAGTACAAGCATACAACGTAGTGGTTGTGATAATTGTGGTACTATATAATATATATATATTAGATAATAGAATATCATGTATGATACGGAGACAGTCGTCGCGCGGTGGTGAGAAACCCATCCCGCCTCTATCGAGATGGTGGCAGCAGTATAAGAATATTATTATTATCATATTATTATTACAACCGTTATTGTCATTATAAAATGCCATTTGTAGTGGAATAACGAGGTCATCGGCAACATCTCATCTCGACGATTTACGAGGGGGAAACCCCCTCGAGTAAAGGAAAAATAATCGACGGAGGAATGAGGGAATGGTTGGCGCAATGGCAGAGCTCGTCGACCACCGACAATTTCAATGGGAAAGTACAGATTAGGGACCCAGCTGGTCAGGAGGAAGCAGCATCCGGACAGAATAGCAACAACGAGAGGAAGACGATTCGAGATCGACGAACGAGATGAGATGAGAGAGAGTCAGTGAGCTGTGTAACTTGGAGTGAATGATGATCGTGCGCCGTCAATGGTCTTGTAGTCCGGTGGCCGTCGATGACGGCTGGCCTACCGTCCACGTAGTCATCCACTGTCAATGACGAGTAGCCAGTAGTATTATACATATAAATAAGACACGATAATCGTATTGGTAGCAGTGTATAGGCATCATAATTTACCTGTAACATATCATTATGAAATACTGCTGCCGTACACGGGAAGAAGGGTTGGCTGTTGGAGTGCTGCCGTTCTTGGCCGCTGTAACTATGTTCGTCTACGGAGTTGCGTTACGTCGGGTGCACCGGGTGTTACAGCAAGCCGATATAGCCAGCTCGGTCGGTAGCTGTTGTGTCCTTTGTTTTGTTGACTGGTTCGATTGCTCGTTGCTTTGCTCGGCTGACCGAATGAATGAGCGAGTCAGTCAGTCAGTCGATAATCAGCCAGTGAATATGTGTGGCGCAATGATTCGGATAATTCGACGCTAACCGCTTCTGATTCGATGCCAACTACTGCAATGAATCGACCGGCTAACTGATGGTGTTTGACCAGTCTCTTAGTTTATTTTCTCTCCCTCTCTCTCTCTCGCCTCCTCTCTCGCTCTCTCTCTATCTCTCTCTATCTAGCGGAGGACAAAGTGATTCGGCGACGATAACGCCACGCTTTATTATTAAATTATCTATTATTATTATTATTATTATTATTATTATAAGAAAGATGAGATGCATGATGAGAAGCACTCTCACTGGCGAGCAGTAAACGACGAACAGATATAGTAGCTTTCTATTTATCGTCGGGCAGGTGGCAGGGAGAGTGGCGCGGTTAGTTCTGCTGTTGCTACCACATTATAGCTAACGGTCTATGGGGCGCTGGTCGGCCGCATTTGTGGCTGGCACAAAATCGAAGCTACTGAATCAGCTCGCATTTATTGTAGGCGAAATTTCGCGTTAAGCTTGACACTGGAGTGTTACAGATGACGTCCGCAGACGTTGTGATCAATTTGTTAGATTAGTTGCCTATTGGTAAAGAAATCCCATCTTGCAGACCTTAGCTTAGCGATAGAACTTTGCTGACAGCTATTGCACCTGCGGCTGTTTGTGGCGTCGTTGCCAGCAACCCCACTTACATCCCCACAACTACATGTTGTCCGTTCGTTGCTGTTGTTATTGTTGCTGTAGTTCATGCTGCGGACAGATCGAATATGTTTGTTTTGCTGGTCACTGGGGCCATTCGTGAAAGGTCACCTCTGCGTGGACGGCGGAACAACACCCGATGATTCCAGTGTGAAGGGCATCCAACACGGGCTTCTATTATAGATGCGAGCCATTCATTGGCACTTGTCATCGCTGCTGCTACTGTGTGCTGTCCAGATCAAACGGAACTGACGGCCGAGCTGACTGACTAAGTTCAGCTGCCGATCCAACTGGTGCTGTTACCACTGCTGCCGCTGCAGCTTTACGCCGGAGATGAAGACGAAGTAAACACTTGCTTGCCCGATGACCACGAGCTAGCCTGCTGGCCATATATGAATACGGATTGGTCATCACTTGTGTCCAGTGGCTATTAATGGGGCATGGCTTAATGCATAAGGCCTGCGTGTGCGTCCATTGTATCGAGTCTATGTGCACCGCAGCGCTCGTGCACGTTAATACGCCGACACAGCATTGTGTAACTGCTGTCGATGCAGCAGCACCAGTGGTGGTGGTGATTGTGATGGTGGTGCTAGTGCGGTTATGTCTTCGATGGCGATTGCAGCTAAGCTTACATAGGCGAAATAGCTCAGTCACTGTAAGCTTGACCGTTCGATCAGAGAGCCACATAGACACGCACGCACACGGCTACTCTTTTAGAATGGATTGTACGTTCTTCTCATCCGCGATAGGGTCCATCATTTCATGTGTCACTTCATCTAGAGACATCGTGAAGGTTGCATAAAGCATTCAGCAGCAGCAGGACCTAAAATGATTATTAACAGGTCAAACGTACCTATATTCAAATATGATTATATATCACCATGCAAGCTTGCAATAGAGGAAGCTAATCTTTCCGAAATGAACCAATCGCATATACATCCGGTGTATAATATATTTTTTTAAAGAAACTTATTCAATTGCCCAGGGCAAATTCAGCATTTATTATGTTCCACACTTATAACTTCTACTGTTGACCCTGCGTGGAATTTTTGCGATAATTCGTCAGTAAACGACGATTCTGTTTGTGATACTGTTGCTGGTAGATGCGGGGCCGTCGGCGGCGGACAGCAGCCGTGAACTGACACTGGTCGTTGTTCGTCTGTCAGTAGCATCCGGCCATACAACTATAACTGAGCAGGCCACAGCGTTGAAGTGGGCTATAGCCGGAGCAGATAGATGTGTGAATATTCATCACATAGTACACGCACGAGTACAAACAAACGAAGATCTCCTCTGCTCTCTGCAGCAGCGCTGCCAGTACCGATTGTGACGGTGGCGTGCATTGCCTGCCTCGCCAGACCTCACCCTGGCCGGATAGATTCGTCGCGTTCTACAGAGACACCATATATATATATATATATATATATATATACTGTATAAGATGGTACGCCTCTTTGAACGCGCGTCACAACAGCGCTGCTGCTGCTGCGTTTGTTGTTGTTCAATCGTACAAGTTGCAGCCATACCCGTAGGAGTGGTTAACACACGTCGCCAGCGTAGTTGTACGGCTTACGCTTTCTTCAAAGGCAAACAAACAGACAGACAGACAGGATTAGGAGGAGACAGCTGTATCCTGAAAGAGTGGAAGGGATACTCAGCCAGGAGTTTGCTATAGGCGCCTGCTACTGCAGCAGCAGCAGCAGACAACAAACTGCTGGCCAAGTATCTCAATATATATATATATATATATATATGGTGCCACATGCTGATGATGAATCAATTTACAATCCTCATTAGCAAGCAGTAGCAATGATCCAGCTAACGGCGCGGAGTAGTTCTTTTTGCGGCAGTCGAACTGTTGGAGGGTGACCGAGCGGACTTATTGTTATTTATCTGCACTCCTCACGGGTGACAACGCTGTCCAGTTCAAAAGAGAGAGTCATTCAGCTGAAGCATGGCCAGCAGCGTCGGCAGTGGTTCATGATGTCATTGTGCTGGCGGCGGCGGCGGCGGCGGTGGTGGTCGTCGTGATGACTGCGTTGTGCTGTAATTTTCTCTCGTGGGTGCCGCCATCCAGCAGCAAGACGCAACAAAGAGCCCCTTCTTCGTTCATCGTCTGTTCCCGATCTAGGCGTAGCAGTAATAGCCGTAGTAGTCAGTAACAGCAGCAACATAACAAATACACATGAATGCACAGCAGCAGCAGCGATCGGTCGGTCGGAGCCGCTGCTTCCGCACAATCGAACGAATGCTAATTAACGTGAACATGGGGTCACTGCATACGGACGAGCGTCGTGCGTCACATAGCGCATGTGTCCGTGGAACTATACTAGAACTGCACATATGTGGCAGAGACGGGTGAGGGTTAGCAGATGACGAGGGTAACATATCAGCGCATGCTGATAGCCAGCTAATTTTATTTAGTTAATTATTTTGTATTTATTTTTTTCTTTGTCTTGCAAAGCTTGGGGTAACAGCCAAGAAAGGTGAATGCCCCCGACGAACTATGATATGGGTATTATTATTATTATTATGCCAATGTAGGCTACGACGCAATCAGCGTGTGATATTATCATCTAGGGTACAGCTTTTTCAAGTTGGAAATATTCTCTGACCTGACCTGTGAATTCAGTGTACTCGTTATTAATGCGCGTGCAACTGTCTGATGGAACGACAAGTCAATGGATGAACATCAATATGCTCATTTCTGCTCCCCTCGAAACTAAGTAACCATACAAAAAAACACCACATTATCGTCATGTACTGATTATACTATAAAATAACGGCAGAAACTGTTATTATTATTAAGCATTTGTTTTTATCGCTTACAAAAGTGATATTCATTTATTCGTATGATTAGTCACAGCATTCATGAGCTTCTGAGCTATCGTAATCTAATTCTTGTTCAGTCTCAAACTCGACTTTACCGTTTGAATGTACAGCTGGCATCCGTAGTCTCAACTCGTTTTGGGACAACACTTCGCTTGTCGTCGACGAGTCCTTACCTTCTTATGAGCGGACACTTCTAGTGGCGCAGCAGCCCTTCGACCATAACAGGCGGCGTCGCGACACGAACAAAATTAATTATTAAATTAAAAAAAAAATATATATATATATATAATATAATATATATATAAGTGTGTCTGTGTGCATATCCGCCAGTGTTGTCGATTGGCTGCGTCGCGTGACGGTTTGCCAACTTTTTCATCGTTCGCTCATTCGTACCGATTGACAATAACAAATATTTGATTCGCAAAAGCACACACACAACGCTGCGGGCGGTTACAGTTAGCTAGTTCAACCGCGTTCCGCTGCCTCGCACGCCGGCGCCACTAGTAAAATAATAATAATACACTTATTATTATTATTACTAATGGAAAGCCACTGCATTTCACCGCCATCTGAGTGGCAGCAGTGGCTGCATAGCCTGCTGCTGTTACTACATGCTGGCATAAGGAGCAGTAGACGTTTTGTTTTGGCGGGCTGTTGCGTTTCGACGTTGAGAGGCTTTCCGACGATCCGGTCTCAGCTGTCGACCAGTCAACTGCCTGTGACTGACACCGGCCCGAACTGCAATGACTGCTCGTTATTCCTCCCCATCTTTTGGCCAACGCCACCCGCCGCTCTAGACTGTAACAGTGGTTGGCCGACGCGATAGCCTGGCCGGTAATAGCCTGGGCCTGTCCCGCCGAGCTGATCTGGACAAAAAAAATATGTCACCTAGGACCCAAGTAGCGACAACCGACCGATGTTGATAAAAATTGCTCACTGTTGGCAGTAATCTATGATACAACACATTTGCCACAGTCAAATATCCGAGTGCATGAATGGGCCCAAACATTGCTGCCGTTGGTACGATTAATGCTCGCTGGTGGCTGACCGTTTTCCACTGGGAATTTCGATTTTGAGGCGCTTTCGTTAGTGCACCCACGAATTTGATCAGGTTCCTTAAACCATGGGGTATTTCGCGCGCACTATACTACATGTACTATACGTGTGTCGTCCTGCTCGGCAGGGAATCTCAGCAACAGTAAAGTGATCCCTTGAGCTTAACTTTTCGTTGGCGCGTCCACCATCGAGGGCAGGAACGCGCAGCGAATGTAATGTCGTTCACCTTTGGACAATGCAGACGTCTTTTTCATCAACTCCGATGGATGGCCGGTTCTCGTGTCTATACGACGCTCACGGATGACTCGCCCTTTTTTGTCCTTCAAGTGACCTATAAGCCATCCACTCACACATACGCAAATATATAGGGGTCTTGTGGATGCTACTTGGGCCCCGTCCACCAGACCCACCGTCGACGCGCACATAAGCCTCCTCCCAAGGCGTTCTTTCGTTCATGTGGCATTTGTCGTTGCGATCCGTGGTCACCGAGCAGGGTCGCAGTGGCCCCACATTGAGGTTGTTTGCCTACCCTTCCAAGGATGGTATACCTAGCCGCATTACTCCTACACCCTCGTTCACCAACTCCGAAGAACAAAATGTCTCCTCTCTGAACAACTGATCAGTCTCTCTCTCTCTTCTACCGCCGTCGGTCTGACAACGTGTCGTTCCCCTGCACAACACAAGGGCTTGATCGTTTCTGCCAACTGTCGGTAACACAAAATGCGTGGCCGCATTTGCGAGACTGCGATGGGGCGTCTATCTCTTTGTTTGTGTGTCTGTGGGTGACGATGTTAGCGGCTGAAGAAGATGCCCAGTACAGAAACGACTATTGCCACTGACTGTTACACCATTACGTTGTACGTGTACATGTGGGTTCTTTTGTGCGGGTGGATCGTATATATATATATATAATCAGTATAGTGATTTGTCCTGTGAGCCAATATTGACTGGCATCGTTAAATGCCATTCAATGTTATTCAACATACAGCGCAGTGAGGCGGTTGCGACTACGTGAAAGGCTGACGAACAGATTGGTAACACTAATACTCGCAGAAAGAGACATATGCAAGCTACAGAAACATGAAGTCAAATGTCCTCCTCCACGTATGCAACTCTTAAAGTAGTGGCTCGATGCTGAGTTTCCGTTCGACAATCGTTCAACTCTCGCCATGGCTGGCTGGCTGGCAGCTTAGTTCAGCAGCTGACGGTGATGATGGGGCAGAACAAATAGGTATACAGCCACGTACGACAACTTGCGCACTCTCCGCCGACTGACTGAGAGTGCACAAGTTGTGCACATCCCGTCTGACTGTCTGATGACCGAGCAGAAATTTAAAAAACGAGATAGCAGCAGCGTCACACGTCGTCCGGAAACCAACAGATTAACCTATGTAAGTGTTGTCTAGCCGTTCGCAACGCTACGGTTCGCGGCAGAGAGGATTACGCCTATAAATTAACATACATAGTAACTTCGTGCGTGACTTGATTCATGGCAAAAGCGGCAGAGTGGAAAGATAGACGTAGACCTACTTCAACGCTTAAGAGGGAGTCAATTTTTAGATACATGAGAAGAGATTTCGGATGACACAAGAATAGGAAGCTTAAATTCTATGATTTTTCATAAGCGCATATGCTTACCATGTTTCCCAGAGGTTTTCGCTATGACTGATTCTATGATTTTAGGGGAACAATTGAAATCGTACTCTGCATGAGCTATTAGGTTGTTCCATAAGTTCCCGCGGTTCGTTTGAGCTTGCCGCCCTCTCCACCAAGGCCCTCTTTACTTTTGTTCGAACCCGACTGGTTTCGAAGCTTTTTTCCCGCTCTTCACTGCGGAGTTCGATTTTCGCTGTGAACTGGATTTCAACTCGAATATAACATCTCGGACATACACATATAGTAATAGTAATAATAATAATAATGTTATTTCCTATAGCCCATGCTGATGACCCATGTGTCGGTATTATATAGAATAACGCTACCCAGGTTTAGCCCATTTTCAACAATTTCCCTCATCGTCTTTGCAATTGATTGCTACTACTACTACTACTATGATCAGCACTACGACAGCGACCACTGACTTGTTATTGCTCTCGCAATCTCTACCCTCTGTGGATCTCTTCTGTAGCTGTCGAGCTGCATTGTCCGTGTGCCGTGTAGCATACGCAGCAATCTCTGGTCTCTGACAAGGTTGCATTTTTGCTATTTGTCGATTTATCGAACTTGCAGGAGGCTTCCAGCAGTTTTGGCAACACTACCCGCATTTATGCGTATCCGGCCCAACGACGTGTGGATCAGGACAAGGTATTCATCCATTGGGTCTGAGTCACGCACCTCGATCTCCACCGGCCGCGCTACCAGGCCACGCGGGCCACAATCATCTCTGGCCGCCAACACTTTCGCCACTGAGGGCGCTGTCGCGCAGTTCGTCTACGCCGGCCCTGGCGCAAGCGGCCAACGGTCTCGGCCCAATCAACAGTCATAACAATCACAACGGCCACGCACCCCATGCTAGCAGCCTGCCATGGTACCAACAGGAGCAGCAGGACCCGGTGGAAATTCTGCCACATCTATTCCTCGGCAGCGAGTACCATGCGAGCAATAAGGCTACGCTACAAAGGTTAGTGTCGTACGAACTCTATAGTAAACTCAAAATAGTGAAATTGGTGAAAAATGCCATTTAAGTAATTTGGCGCTACTGTTACTATATATATATATATATATATATATATATATATATGGTTGGTCTTCTTGGCACTTGTATGCATTGAAATTAAATTATGTGTACCCACAAACCCGAACACCTGTAGACATATCTAGCTGCCTATTAATGAAGCACTTTCTTACGAATGAATCGCATTATGGCCTAATTAATAACTAATATATATATATATGTGTGTGTCAGCGAATCAAAGTTGTTGTCAAATGAACACACACTGACTCTCAATGGCCACCGATGATTGTTTATTTCAGATTAAAGATCACAGCACTGCTGAATGTGTCGCACAACTGTCCGAATCATTTTGAGGACGTGTTCCGATACATGGCCATACCTGTCGAGGACTCCACCAGTGAAGATATCGGAGTGTGGTTTCGGCGAGCAATCGAATTTATCAGTGAGTATTCGACGACGAACATCGCCTCACGAATTAGCTCGAGCACAAATAGTTCTCACTTATAAAAACTACGACACATATTCGTGGATACACCCACACAGAGGGAGCCAAGGAAAATAGCTTTTATCCATCTCTATGCAATCTCTATTTATGAAGTCAGCAGGCCTGTGGGCCTGTGAGCACCTACGATGCATCTAGTAATCAGGGTGACGTACACAAATCTAATATGCTAAGCACCATGTGGGCCAATGCGGGCGTACCCACCCGTCTTCCTGCTTGACCGCCTGGCGGACTTACTAACTGACAGAGTGAGTGTAGTAGGTGGCATTATTCTGAATGGGTGTGGTAGTGCTACTGGATATCAACAGTGCAGCTAAAAACGGCTGTCGTTTCACTGGTGAACAACGCATACAATACACACACACACACACACACGAACACACAGAGACAGACAGGGTGTGAGAGGACGAGGTGAGCGTCCCATCAGGGAGACGATTCCATCAGGCTTGTCCCCTATCCGCCCACGCCTGCCATTATAACTACACTACTATAATTCTCTCTACGTAAGCGATATACCACGACGTGTATATATATATATATATATGTGTGTGTCCTGGTATATCGCTTACGAATTATCTTCTTAACGTTTACATAAGAAGTAGTGCAGCTACTTTTCTGATATATAACGGCACTCACTGACGCTTCTTATACACGAATACATATGTATGTATATATATATATATATATATATATATATATATGTTAGAATGTGAGGTAGTGGATATATATAGATATACTCAATATTACCTCCACTCAACGGTAGAGAGCCTGATGGGCCGAAACAAGCAGCAGCAGCAGCACCAACAACAACAATATTCAGCTAATATTATTATTATTGTTGTTGTTGTTGCGTTGCTCTCGTTGTGATCGAAGTAGCGCATTGCCCGTTGAGGCACCAACGCTCCTCAGCTCGGTGCAGCACCGCTTTCACTGCTCTCAATGTCTATATATCTTCCCTATAGGTCACCTACCTCACTTAATCGTTTCTTCGATCGTTCGCTGCTCAACCCCACCGCGTTTCCCAGTCCCGCCTACATCCACGACTACTCACTGTCATTGATGTGTGTGTGTGGCTTCCGATGAAAACTATCATATACACATTTGGAATACAGAGATCCACAGAATACATCGACCTATTTTGCACATTTGACATTTCCGCCTATTGTAGAATAGGATCCCATCGAGCGTCGCATATTCGTCAGATATTCTAGATTGCCTCGGCCATCGCGATACCTTCCCGCTCTCTCCCGTGGACTCGGTAGCTGGGCCGAACTGACCGAGGATTCAGGCGAACGTCTCGTACGGGAAGGGCCTGCTGCTGGTTGAACAGTTGCTCGATTCCGTTATCCATGCGAAACTCGTCTCGCTCACTCGATCGTGGCCATCCCCGCCTAGGCCTTCCACCTACACCAAGCGCCCCCATCTTGTCATGTTCATATTTAACTAACAAAAAGCAGGCGTAACTCGAGTGACGAGTGCGTACGCCTCAACGCGCTGCTGCTGGTGCTGCTGTATCCGCCTACAGTGAACGTTCCTACTCGTTGGTTTTGACAGCGAAACGGCAACTGTGTTGCAGTGGCCGTGGCCGCCTCCGCCGCTTCGTAATGTCAACATTATCAGCATGCGCACCGTTTGCCTCGGTTCATTGCAACCTCTCGAATCCAGCAGAGCTTTATAAACGAGAGCTGTCCGGCGTCGAACGCGCGAATTGCTGACGCCGCCCGTGCAGCCCCATTTGTTGCTGCTCTGCTATCGCCCGGCCGAGCGATGGTGCTGCTATTGACGCAACTGTCGCAACTGCCACTTATGCTAGTGCTCCCCATTAATGCGCTTGGTGGTCGTGTTGATATTCATAATTTTTTTTCGTTACGATACCGTTGTTTGATTGAGTCATTCTGCATCCTTGCCAAAGGTCAGCGTCACCATGTTGAGTCCAATGCAATGAACATACTTACAGCATACGTTACTGAAACGTTCCCCGCACTCATATATTACACGTTGACATTGATTGGAACGACCCTTCCAAGGGATTTTGAATGGGCGTGAATTACTAATCATGACTAATATATATATATATATATATCACAATTGATTCATTCATTCTCATTTGATTCTGTGTCACCGTTACCTCGTTTGTCATTCCCTAATTCCTAGATGAAATAGCCTTACCATCTTATCTATAAAGCCGAATTTATATAAGGGTTTGCTAACACTGCGTCTTCCATCTCTCTCTTTCTCTCTCCCATTCTACGCCGGTTCTCTCTGGCGACGTTCTTCATCTGCGAATTTCAGACGACGTCGAAGCATCCGGAGGCAAGGTTCTAGTTCACTGCCACGCCGGCATCTCCCGCTCAGCAACGATCTGCATGGCTTACCTCATGGCCACCTTGCGACTTCGTATGGAGGACGCGTACGAGCATGTGAAGAGTCGACGCAAGATCATCTCGCCCAACTTCTCGTTCATGGGCCAGCTTTTGTCGTTCGAAAGTCAGGTGTTCTCACCGCGCGGGGTGACAGTCTCATCGCATATCGTGCCGCAGTCAATCGTCTCACAGAGATCGCCACGCTCACCATTGACGAGTCTACCTACAACGTGCAACAACAACAACAATAACTCGGCCGGCGCAAGCCCATCGCAACGGCCGTTGGACTCGCCGAAGACGCCGTCCGAGCGGGGTGGCCCACCCGGCGCCGGCCACGTGACTACGGCGTTTGACTTCTCGATTTCGCCGTCGACGCTGGCCTCGCTCGTCAACGGCACCTCGAACGGTGGCAATACCAGTCCGAGTCCGACGCCGTCGCCGACGACACCGCTGTGTCCAGCTAGCCCGTACTCACCCTGAGATCGGATCCGGCGGTCTTCGCGTTTCGAGCTGCATGTGCCTGGCCAAGGGCGACAACGAATGCTAACACCATCACGATCTCCGCGAGCAGGAACATCATCGAGACCAGGACCGCTAGTGCTAAGAGCGCCGCCAATGCCGAGGCCGGCGGCGAGAACGACAACGACGATGACAAATAGTCATCAAGTGTTTTCCCGCAGTCGTCGGTGACAATGAGGCCACTGAGAGCGTGTAACGAGTGTTAGGATAGAGACAGCCAACAGGTGAGAACGAGACAAGCCACAAGCGAGAAATAGCAACACGCACCTGCGTGTTTGCCGGCAACAACCGGCCGTCAGATTCGGGTTCGAAGGAAGACCGGACAATGGGAAGGCGCCGAACGAACTCAAGGGGGGGACCATCTGCGACGGGAAGCCAACAGCATCGACACTGAGATAACATAGAGCAGTGCGGAGGCGCGACGAACAGTGATCAACATTTGCCAGGCTCGCGTTGAACACACAAACATGTCACATCAACCACAACTGGTTGACTGATTGATAAACCTGACCAACGTACCGACTGACGAAACATGACGTATTCCACGCGTGCATCGACTAGCGTCGACAGGAAAGGTCCAGGGACGGCGAATCGTTCCTAGGGGCCACTTGTCGCGTTCCCATCGATGACGACGGTGCCGGCACTGTGCTGAGCATGAAACAGGCAACATCGATTAGGAGCGAGAAACAGAGAGAGATGGAGAGATGATATATTTATGGATAGACACACGTTAGATAACGTAACTTGATGAAAAGGGGCATTCTTCTTGTTGGCAGCCATATACGTATATGTACATTAGATTGAAAATAGGAAGTCATTTCTGTGGTAGATAAATAACTATAATAATAATAATAATAATAATAATAGTAATACTATTTTGGAAGGCGCAGCGTGAAATTCCCGCAACGAGTGTTATCTAACCCGAGAAGCGCGCCATCTCTGATGCCAACTATTTTCTAGTAGATTATAGAGTAGTAGATCAAACTTCAACGGATATCGATGATCACCAAAATCAGATGATAGCGAAAATAAGAACGTTCCTTACAACCTAATGCAACGCCTGATAGGCGGATGTTTTCAGCACCCTTTTCAATATGGGACAGAGAGAATAGATTCGGGAATTGAACGCATTGAGCACATGAATGCACAGTCACTAACCAAGGCGTCATTGTCGTCGTATTCACGTCAAGCGGTTATCGGTGTAGCACAAGGTTTCGTCAACCATCAACAAAGCAACAACAACAACAACAATTTCGACGGCAGATACTTCAATTTCGTCAAATTTCACCAGTGAACCTACGATGAGCGTAGGGTGGCTGCTGCTTTACAGTCAGCCGCACGCACGCGCAGCAGAGAGATCAGCGACTACAACAGCAGAACAGGGCTGGGAGCGTCAGAAGCGCCAGCGTTACGAACAGATAATAATGAGGAAGATTTTAGGGCACACAGATAGTATATATATATATATATACTTTTAGTAAATCTGCAAGTATGGCCGAAATGATACGTTCAAGTGACGAAGCTATATCTACAGATGACTGATGCGGATGGTGATAAAGGCACAACCTTTAATAGACACACTCACCCATACAGCTGATAGTCTATCTCTCTCTATATCGATATATTATAGTAGATATTAGTATATGTTTAGTGACAAACATTTCTCCTACAAACTCTTTGCAACAACAAGATAATTATGATTATTATTACTATTGTTAATTACTACCACTACTACTACTACTACTGCTACAACTAAGATAACAATGTCAAAGCACGAAGCACAAGCGGCATTCTGTTTCGACAGTTGTCACTGCTACTGATGTACTATTGATGTATGTACAAAGTCAAGGCCGCCGAATAACCCGGGTCTCCCTCATACTATGTGCCACCAATTGTAATTTTTCTCTCCATAACAAGCAGAACACTGACCTACTAACAACAGCAACAACATGATCAACGCAAACTTGACCAAACACACCACCCCCACGCCCAGAGAAGCACGGAATTTAACCAGATATGAAGAGGCATTAAGCGTATAGGCGGATAGGGCAGCATACGATTATGCTAAGCTCAATAATGATCATATATATAATTATACTGCAGCTCTATGGAGGCCCGTTACTCGTTGCAGTGATGCCACCAACCGGTGTCCAAAAGACGGGGTCCAAATTTGGCTTCGTGATTCTGAATTTCGCTTGAGTATTATTTATTTGCGCTTGATGCCGCACACACATCGAGTGGATTGTGTGATGCTAGCGTCAGGGGCGCTATTTCGTGATGATTAACGGACTTTTACTATTATTGATGTTAATTATCGGATTTCGAAAAAAATCGGCCCGTTCTATTAATTGACTACTGGTTGAAGGTGAAACCAAACACAAAGAACAATAACAAGACTCTCAGACAAGGACCCACATCTAAGACTGAACTAACTAACACACACAAATGAAATTTGCACGTTGCGCAACAAACCGTTTATACACAGATTATATATATATATATATATATATATATATATATATATATATATATATATATATATATAATGTGTGTGTGGGTATACGGCAACAAACGTAGAAATGTCTGACAGGGTAACAAATGGCTGAATAGCTGACGGAGATACCCGCGGTCGACGGCCAAATATTTTGATCTCGATCATTGAAAACACCAACAGGAGCGACAAGGGTAACAAATGACTCTAGGGTGATGATGATAATAATAATAATAATGATAAAGAACTACATTAGGCGAATTAGCCATGAGATAGAGATAGCGAATGTGCTGTTTGAGATCGAGAAGACGCAGCAAAGAAGCAGATGAATGAAATAAGAGAAGATGAATTTATGAATATTAAAATGGATGCGGAAAATTTAGAATGAATAACAATGATAAAAATGGTATTTATATATATACCAAGGTCTAATTTGAACGGCGGTAGAAGATTGACATGTGATCATTACAGTGTGCGAGCGAGCGAGAGGCAGCGGGGCAGAACAACAAAACAGAGCTAGCGTTCACGACAACAAATTAGATACCATGATAATAATGATAAGAACTGTAGAACTGCTCGTAGAACTACAACTACTATGACCACTACCACAAATTACTATTTACCGCTATAACAGCGACTACTGCTACTACTGTAACGGCAATTTTTGCAGGGCAGAATGAGACCGGTAGAAAATGGTCGTGGTAAGATTGCCGCTGTTTGTTGAAGCGGATGAATGCATCTGTTGCTTTGTTGGCTGGTGTGAACGTATCTGTGAGCGTGTCTAGCTGGCTGAGAAGGTTTGACTGTTGCCTGCGTGTTGTGGTTTGTGCACGTGTGTGGGATTGTTGAAAAGAAACGATGTGAACACACCGAGAGTTTCATTGTTGTCTAGTGGTAGGCGAGAGTATGGTCTGTGTGTGGATTTCGGTATGCCTGCGCGTGTCTGCCTATGTTCCGCGTGTTGGACTGACGCGTGGAGCGCGCGGTGAGCTTACGCTCGCTGTGTCGATGCTTGTCGATGCTGGTTGACAGAAGTAGGTCTGCCCACTATCTGGGTCAGGAGGCAATGGTCAGTGTGCGGTCGACGGAGGAGCAAGAGATGGTTGAGTGGCTGGCTTGTTGATCTGTTCGTTGATTGATGGTTGACTGGTTGGTTCATTGGTGTGTGAACACTGGTAGAGGGAACAACACTTCGTTGAGCTTCGTTGGCATTCGTGTCCAGGGTAAATGGTTGGCTGACTCGGAGTAGCGAGATTGAGTGTGAGAAAGAGAGAGAGAGAGAGAGAGAGAGTACATGAGAATTCGATGCATCTGTATGAGAGCTGTTGAAGTTGCGAATGTTAAATGAATTTCTGGTACCTGCCACAGCCTGAGAACGAAGAGAGATTAGAACGCTGAACGGTGGCGAGAGTTTCGCTAGCGATGAACGGGCCTTGAATGAATGACACCGTTTCGGAGCGAAATTAGAGGTCGGCAAATACGAAATCGACAACAAAAACACGGTGTTCAAGTCGAACTATAAAATTATTTGCAAAATTTACTTTCCCTAACGAATTTTTGGGAACCCAACAGTACAAGAATACGCCGCAGAGGTTACGTCCGATTGTTATTACTATTATTATTGTGGCAGAAGTGACAACGAGTCAAGGGAGTCAGTGAAAGCGATTGATCAAGTAACCATTGTGGGGTTCGGGATTCGGTCTATGGGCTAATCGCAAACAGTAACTACAATCCCGTTCAATTGTTCGTTGGTGTCAACCGTTCCTACATTCTCGACAGTTTTGCTCTTGTGGTGGTGTTGTTGTAGTAGTAGTCATCGCAAACTCGCGAGAAACACAAGAAACCGGGAGAAAATAAGAAACAAATTATATATATATATATACACAATACTATATTGAGGCAACCTGAAGCAAGAGAGAGAGAGTGGGACAAATAACGCTAGACAAACCATGATGGCTGGTACGAAGAAGCGGTATCGTCTATCTTGTTCACATGTACACAACGTGTATATATAAAAACTGAGTTTATTATTATTATTATTATTATTGCTATTACTCGAGACTGTCATAGGTATGCAAGAACCAAGCATTAACTAAATATCGAACCTAATGATTACGAGCAGCACAAATGAACCAGTCGATTACCTAATTGCGGCGCAGAGTGCTGAAAGGAGGCAGCGCCAGCTACAAATGAAAGCGTTCCCCGTTGATCAAATCGAGCGAGCAGGACAGATACAAACGGCCAAGAATAGGGCGGTTGCAAATTGATTCATACGAAAATGACCAAATGGAGAAATCTCAAATTGGCTAATACGTACGGGTCGGCTAAGAGTCGTAGCCGATTAAAATTTCTCGTCGGAGAATAATTTTTGTTGTTGATGTCGAAATTGATTCCCGATGGTTTGCTAAAGTTGTTTGCAACCGTCTCTCGGTAAGACGAACATAGCTAATGTTTACGCATATATATATATATTATGTATATGAACGTGTATACAGATACAAATCGCTAGATGTATACGTGTCGGTAGATGAGTGCATGTCCATATATATAGATATATATATATATATATATCAATGAGCGTCTGCGTGCTCTATTTGAACGTCTGTTTCAATGTGGTACGGCGTACATACTAGAATACTATTATCATGACTATATGAGAATGACTTGTTCGAACAGGAGACAGTGGGGCAGGAAAGCGACATTCGACGACAGTGAAGAGAGTGGCTCTAATTGCTGGCGAAAAATGTTTTCCGTTTCAATTCGATACAGAGCAATAAGTTCATTCGTCGATCGTCGATATGTGGGGTTTGTTATATATTGGAAAACACTGCGGACACTGCTTCCCAAACAGGCTCATTGGGGCAAGCAAATATACATAGAAGAAATGGACACGTCTCTCTATGGAGGAATTATTACAATGGTTAATTACAGTGATCTGGATCGTACATGGTTGACCAACACAGTATAACATATATAAGTACACACTATTATGAAAATTATATATATATATATATATATATGGACGTAATTACAATGATCATAATAATAACAACAATAATCTATAATATTTTAATAATACTAATAACAATATGCCAATAATATTGTTACTGGGAACTTTGCCGATTCGACAGATTGGTCTGTGTAGTGGTCCTCCCGTTCGTATCTTCGGCGGACAGCCAAACGGCAGCAACGAGTCCAGCAGCAGACAATGTCCCCGGTGACTTGAGCTGTCCTATCTGTAGGTAGCTGCACTGTAACGGGTTAACAACCCTCGGTAAACTCGAGTGGAAAATGCTAATTTACCATTTGACGAAGTCGATGTGCTGCTCAATATTGGTATTTAGTTTGCGAATCGGTCGAAGTAAACACAATGCTTATTATGTATGATGACAATGTGTATGTGCGCATGTGACGATAAATACGAGCGTCTAATATGAACTCTGATTGAATGAGCTGTTACATGAGAGAGAGAGAGATTGGTTGTATGTGTTTCCGTTTCCTGTGTTCATTATGGAAATGCGCGAGAAGATGAACAAGAAGAAGCCAAACACAATGGTAGATTGTCTTGTGTAGAAGTAACCGAGTAAATAATATACTATATGACCGATGATGGTAGTAGTAATAATAATAATAATAATAGCGTTAGTAAGAATATAATGATATTAATAATTATTATAATTAATGATATCTTCTCTGTATATGTATTATAAATAGTTGAGTTAGTTCATGCCCGATATACATATATATATATATATATATATAAATAGATCCTCAACTCGATCTGGCGAGAAGAGGCAAACCCTGGCAAGAGAAAGATGTTATATATATATATATATATATATATATCGGTAATCTATCGAGAGTGAAAAACAAGCATAAATGCAGTGAATATATAGGCGAGGTGCAGTAATGAGTGTGTATGCTATGATGATTGATGAATGAATGAACGAGTATGAAGACAACAACAACAACAAAAAGGCGAACCGACGCCATAAACAAATGAAGAAGTTCCAACAGTACAAATAAAATTATATGTAATTATTTCTAAAAAAAAGACGACCATGTTTTTATTTATATCTAGCAGAAGCAATGTGACGGACGGGGGTCAACTGGTGGCGAGCTGTTGAAATGGTCTATTTTCTGTTCTAGGTTCTGCTGTTGTATGATAGATACCTCTACAGTGCTTGTGAAAGGCTACCACCAAGCGAGTTAGTGGACCTCAGGTGGACTACGCATCCGTTGTTACCTGAGGCAGATATGTATTCACTTTTCGTTGGCCGGCCATTGCTTGCACTAACTCGGGTTGAACTAGGCAAATTCGTAGCAATGATGATTTGCTGATAACTTGGCAAGAGAGCTTGGCTAGAGCTGTGAGTCCGCCCGGGAAATTTACTTCAACGTGTGAACACAGTAAACAAATGAAAGGATACCCGATCGTCATCAGAGAGTTTCGCAAAACTGGTAACGTACGATACCTGCGATAGATCCCGTAAGGACTTGCGATTTCACAAGCAGTAATTCTTCGTCTCAAAAACAGATATAACAGGATCATTGAACCGATAGATTAGTTCAGCTCTCAGCATGCTGGCTCAGGAAAGCGTCATCAAAAGCGTTTGCATTTCAAATGTGTCTTTGCATCAGGAGATTCTACAGAAAATTTCTAAAGCATTACAATCTTATAGTGTAAGGTTAAATGGAGAATTTCGTTTGGAATGTAGTTGTACACCCGTAATTGTTGGCAAACAGTCTTGAAACATCACACAGCATTCGTGCATAGTTTTCGCGTATATATATATATATATATATACTCATTCGTTCAGCTTACGGCACGGCCAGCGTACAAACCAATTACTTTAGAAATGGGGGATCCTGTTACGCGAGGCTATGTTAACTGGCCACCGTCAACAATACGGCCCCTTTTTCCCAGTCAACAACCATTCTATAATATAATACAAACGTCTGTGGGGAGGTTCTCCCCATCGGAAGGGCGTATCTTTTCTCGGCTTTCCTATCGTCGCCTATCGCCGTCGTCGGCCTCACGGCGCTCAATTTCGTCCACTCATCATTAATGCTCAAAGAGCGCGCGGAGCAGCCATTGGTGCTCTCGTCGCTCGGTTCGTGGTGGGTCAACCACCGAATCAGTCATGTGCCGGAGCGCCTAACCAATATCCCGGGCAAACGAGGCCAGTCTAAGGCAGGACGATCTCCCGGCGGCGGTAGATACTCGCCGCCGTACGACGCCTTTTGGCGCGCGCGCCTCCTGTTGTCTGTGCCATTTCGTCCGGGTGACGTCCAGAGTTCTCGTATCGGCTGTGTGCCCATCCGGCTGCTTTCTTGCGGTGGCTGAGAGCTGAGTTCCGGTTTCGATATTGCCATATGCAGTTTGTTGTGCTTTCGTGTTGTGCTTTTGGCGCCAAGGCGCCTCACGAAATCCGGTCGTATCTGTCGTTCGAATAACAAAAACACGGATAGTTCTTTCGTGTAGTTAGTTATTCGCGAAATCGGTTTCGAGCGACGTTTAGTTTGAGTGGCGCCGCGGGACAGCCGGCGCCAATACACCTGGAAAGAACGTTCAGTGGAGTTGTGTGTTGTGTTGTTGTGCTTGTGCGAGTGGACACTGTTGTGGGTTGGTGCAGTTCTTCCGGACAACCCAGTGGGTCGGAGTCGCGGTGACAAGATGAAGCAATGTAGGTTATGCTATGCTCCACTTTCTACTTAGTCCTGATGTTAGATCCTGAAAACATGTACACATCTAGGTATCTGCGTGTCGATACCATGATCCCAATGGAGACGATGCGTGTACACTCACTATTCACCTAATCAAAACCGCTCTGTGTCAATGGGTGAAGATTGGGTACAGTCATCAGACACTGTTATTCGATTCAATCTTTTTTACTAGTGAGTACTGGCTAGCGCCGAGAACGATCTATCACCTGTATAGCCAAGCAATAAGATGTCTAAAAAATATATATATGCGTACGTAATTATAAATATTACGTTTACTATATGTGTACTAATTAATTGTGTATTTAATATAAATATGATTACTAATTAATTGTGTATTTAATATAAATATGATTACTAATTAATTGTGTAATTAATATAAATATGTGTACGTAATTTGTACGCATCACAACGAGAGCAACGAGTTTCCCTCGAATCCCGATATATAATCGTAGTTACCCTATGTCTTTTGGCAGTCACCCAAACCTGCCTTGTCAGTTTCATTATCTGCAACAAGAACGAATTGAGCTACTGTAATGATCCCACATCGAAAGTGAGCAAATTGAGTTCTCATTCACTGATACTATAGTAAGACACGAATCACTTGGGTGTTGGTCCTTTAGAGGATATACTTTTAGATTTCATATCGATGTAACGCATTGAAATTTCATTTTTATAGAGCTTATTAGTAATATAAGCACCAGCAGGCCATACGTGCTTATTAGTGCGTCATGATTCGCTTTGGGACGTTTTACGAAGGAAATGCCAACTGATCTTATCGATTTGCACTGCGTTAGCATTCAATGCGCGATATCGTTGCTGATTGCTGGTGATTGATACCGTTGTCGATTGGCGCCAGAATTGAACACATTTAAACGTGGCAAATAGTGGGCAGGAGTGAGGTCGAACTCCGACATCTTCGACAATGTTGATTCGCTATCATTTAGTTAACTTCTGAGACAAATTCCCATATATTGTTGGGCTCCGTTTAGCTAGTTTTACGGATTAATAATTTGGATAGTAATGTGGATATGGTTCTGGTAAATCAAAGCAGCATTATGCAATCAAGTATATATATATATGTATACAACTGAAATCAGGTAGTTTTTTATCATCGTCAACTTTATCAATTTCCAGATGCCACAGCCACTGTGCTAGACGTCTGTCGATAAATGACGTACCCAGGAAATGGGCTCTTGTTATCTAATTGCATTTCTTGCGTTGTATTTCACATTAAATTTACTAAGGAAATTGATCCAATTGGAGAGCGGTAGCTAGCTTGTTCTACCTCAAATAGAGTAAGCTAGAATAATTTGTGGTTGGTCTCGAAATGACGTAAATATTTGAAACCCATTTCTATATGATCGAACACATAACATAACATAACATTTGCGGTACAGACGACATATAGATAATATGGGTAATATGGGTATAATAGGTAATATGGGTACTAATAGCATTTTGACAATATTCTACTAGCGGCTCTTCGCATATCGAACACCACTAATTTCAGCCGTTGTTCATTTTCACTTGAATTATACGCATGCTAAAAAAATGGAATTATTCAAAAAATGTCTACGAAACAAAGTCATCGTACATGTAATGGAGGCTGAAAATGACTAAAATTTTCAGCCCGCTTGTCATTCGGGACAAAGAGAAAAGACAGTCCCAGTTCGTCGAGCAAAATAGTCGATACAAATTCTACGGATGTCGTCGAGATTATTGACGTGTCTGATGATAGCCCCAAAAAGGTAAGTAAAGAATTAAATGTATCTAATTGAAAAACAGAAATACAAAACATATACCTCTCATTCACTTCACTTGGCTCGAATACTATATATATATATAATAAGATGAAATGGAAGAGACGTTCGTTTGCGGCTCAAGGTCTGCCCACAGCCCTATTCCAAGGCGCCCGTTCGATCAACAGAGCTATGCCTTTTCTTAAATTGCAGTCCGCAGCACCACCCCCGAAAAAGGTCCGACGAACTGAAGAGAACGAAGGCATATCGTTATCTGAGGTAGCCAAGGCCCCCAAGAGTCCAGCACGAACGTCTGCGAGGAGGAGTTCCGCCAGCTCGCAGGCGGATCCTGTCGTTGGCAAAAGTCCGGCCAAGCTAACGCCCGTCAAGCACAGCCCAGCCAAAACGCCTTCTAAGAAAACTCCAGTGAAGGCAGTTGAAGGCCAACATTTAGGGACGACGACACCTTCTAGTGAAACGATGGATACGATTCCCGCGGAAGAAGCTCCAGCAAGTATCCATTTCCAGTCGAGACTAGAGAGATTCGTGTAAAACCGCCATTAATAATTTGTTCGATTAAGTACTACTGGTGTTGATGCTAATATATTGCAATGATAAGTAACCAACCACCATGGAGGGTTACTAGATACTATATATATATATATATATATATATATATATATATATTATTTATGGCATTTCATTCATTGTTACGAGCATATTTACGAAGGTTATAATATTGTCGTTAAACCCATATATCGTTGCATCAAATACTGCGATAGCAGAATAACCCATCTAGTCAGATTCCTATACACCGAACGGGTGCGCAATGATTAATCACATGTGCATTTACTTCCAAATCAGCGATCATCAATCCTAACAGTGCGAATTAAACTGACTTCCAACCCTGCTGCAGGTAACGCCGCTTGCCAAGCGCTCCCGCCTGGCACAAGACGACAGCGGAAACGCAACGCCAACTAGAACGATTTTCAAAAGTCCAGCAAGGGCGTCGACGAGAAGGAGTTCCGCCAACACTCCCGTCACTTCTGATTCGATGAAAACACCTGCCAAGGCGTCGCCCTCGAAGGAAAGTCCAGTGACGACACCATCTGACCAGACTCCAATTATGACACCTTCTAAACAAACCCCAACAAGAGCACGATCCAAGGAAGGTTCCTCCACATCAACTCCGGGTTCGACGCCAACAAGCGAGAGTTCTTCTACGACTCCGTCTAGCCAAAACAAGGACTCATCTCCAAGACGAACTCCAGGAAGAACTCCCGTAAGGCATCGCTTAGCGTCACTTGTTCAAGGGCTATATTCAAGAGAGAAATATATATTAGTTAGATTTTTAGGGGGAAATTGCACCCTGAAGTCTCTAAGGCGAGTACCAATCCACGGCGGAGTTTCCGGTGTGGCAGAGTATTTGTCTCTGGGGTTCACAATTTGACATTCAGCTCTTTGTGGATGTTCAACAGAACCGATGCTTGACATCCGTCGGTGTCGCGCTCTGCCGAGTCGAAGTTCAGACACCGAGTTCATTAGTGTAGTTGTTAACCAGTGATGGTCTATTAGTAAAAAGTCTACTCGTTGATATTGCAGAGACGGAGCAAAACGGAGATTGCCTATTTGGAGCTAGCGAAGCGGAAGGACCAGGAGCTGCGCCTCAAGGACAAAGAGGAAAAAATGAAACAGAAGGAGATCGAGAATAAAAAACGAGAGGTTCGTGACGTCAAAGTGCAATACTTTCGTATAGATTTCAAGAATTGCTGCCTGTGATTGTTCTATTACAATTTAAAGCGGCATCAGCAGGACGTGTGACTGTGGCGGCAGTCAATTAAGCGCACATATTGGGACCTCATATAATGGTTTTGGTCGAATGAAATTGAGTCTTGCGACCGAATTTAATATATGTATATAAAATAAGCAATCATGTTATGGGGTATCAGTTATATATATATATATATATATATTTCTTTTTTTTAATAATTTAATACGAGAGAAATGCTTCACGAACGGGCACCACCTTTACATATTAGTTACCGAATTCGCGCAAGCAGGTCAAGAACAATCATTTCTTTAAGTCTCGTTTTTCTTATATATTTGATCATCGTAGTTCAGTTTAGTACAAGAATGCTCACCAGGTGTCTCGTTCTGTCTGGCTTACAGGAAGAACGCCTGCGCCGCGAGCAGGAAAAAAAGGAGGCAAAGGAACGTAAGGAGCAGGAGCGTGTCGAAAAGGAAAAGAAACGCGAAGCTGAACGCCTCGAGAAAGAACGCAGGAAAGAGGAAGAGCGCGTTGAGAAGGAGAGGGATCGCGAAGAAAAGGAGCGACTTCGCAAGGAGAAGGAACGCAAAAAGGAGGAGGAACGACTGGAAAAGGAACGTGAACGTGAGGAAAAAGAGAAGCTCCGCAAGGAAAAGGAGGACGAACGACGGAAAAAGGAGGACGAACGACGACGCGAACAGGAGGAGGAGGAAGCAAAAAAGGAGAAGGCTAAACAGGCGTTCAAGTCGTTTTTCGTCGTCAAGACGACACTGGGCAAGGGTCTTGCTGGTGGAGGCTCTGCAGAGGCTTGTGGACCTGGCGGGCCAGAGGAGTTAGGTGGCGATGGCGCCATAACAGGAGCCGATGATGGCATTGGTGGTGGAAGCTCGCTTGCCGGAAGCGGTTTGGGAGGTGGCGCCGCGGGAGGCTTCGGCTCTGGTGTTGGCCCTGCCAAATTTAAGCCGTTCCAATTGAGAAAGGACATGGAGCTGGCGGCGATCGTGCCACCAGCTGCCAGGGCGAGATTTGACAGAGGACAAATTGACGAAATTGTCGGCTCCTTGTTGGGTACCTCAGGGACAGCTGAGGTGGAAACACAACCGTCGGAGGCTACGAAGTCGGTCAATACCGCTCACGAGGAGAGCGCCAACACGATGGAGATAGCCAATGGCGAACGTCGGAGCGAATCAAATCTGTTATATCTTGAAGCACTCAAGCGAACTGACTACCGTCCGCTAAAGACGACAAAAAGAGATACTCGTAAACAGGAGGAAAACATGGATTGTTTCATTGTACAGGCTGGGAGGTCAGCAAACGATCAGGAATCTGCAGCTGGTGGCAGGATGCGGGCGAAGTTGCTCCAGTTTGTGGAAAACTTTCGCCCGGCCTACTACGGCACTTGGAGAAAAACATGCCCGCAGGTCAGACTAGTATTTTGGACTAGGCATTTCGAGCATTGTTCATCCACAGCGTACGCGAACATGACCATAGTGAAAACAATTCGCATATATTGTATCCCGTCTAGCCCTTCCCCATGCTATACAGAAGTAGAAAATAAACATCTATCCTCGATTGACGAACATATTTGCACGTCTCTACATAAAAAAATATCTCATGCATAGTCTTTGCACGCGACTTTTAAAGATCACGGGACGACGCCCCTTTAGCAAGTACGGTGACTTCGACTACTCGGTAGATTCGGACGATGAATGGGAGGACGTCGAAGGCGAAGGAGAGTCACTCGTTGGAACCGACGATGAAAAGGACAAAGAGGAGAACGGCGAGGACGACTACGAGGAGGATGACTTCTTCGTACCTCACGGATACCTCAGCGAGAGTGAGGAAGAGGAGGCTGATGATCAGGTTAGGCGGTACTGAGCATCATGAGAGTCATCACACTTGCTTTTGGTCAGTTCGTCGATTTGGGAAACTTATGAGCTTTAGAACACGCATTGTGTAGGATGGATTTGTATATGTGCATGCGTGGAAGGATACCAGGCAAACATACGAAATTGGTCACATGATCGGACCACTGATATCGGGCTAGACAACCTTCAGAAAGCGAGAATTCGCTACTGGGACCGCACTGAATTACTAAAGATTTTCACTCTCTGTTGTCGATTGTTTTTATAAATGTCTGATGCTGTTTGATAGCCACTTGACCCGGAAGCTCTCAAAGCGCGGATAGTGGCAAGGCAAGAGGAGTTTAAAGAGGAACGCAAGGCAGGCTTTCAAACAAAGAAGATGGTTGCTGTGTGTGCTGTTGCAAGGGACGGACGTTACCTCGAAGCCGAATATCAAATTCTTCAACAGTTCAAGTAAGTCGTCACTATAGATGACTTCTTCGTTTTTTGTTTGGTTTAGATATGCTGCTATTTGAATAGCTAACAGTACATAGCCGAGAGCTAGTATTGGGCAGTTGCTGTACATATTTATTGTATCTCTTAAGACATTCCGGTGGCGTGTGAAACGCTACTTAGTGCGTCCGAAATAACTAGCAGATTTGGTTAGGTGCGCAAGGTAGTTGAACGAATCGGTGTGTTCTTTCACACACTTGTTTAACTTCGATGCCGATCTTTGGACCTTGCTTTATAGAAACGGCTGGCGGTAAAGGTCCTGGCAGCCATATGTCCCACATTAAGTTTGAGTATCTGATTCGCTTTGAAACAAACTCTATGGTGTGAAATTTCAGGGCTTTGCTCCTTGTAGCGTCTCGGGACTGTCCCCTCAAGCCCAGTTGGGAGCGAGAGTCCGACGTCATCAGTACGCCTAGAAATAACAAGGAACACCTTGAACCCAAGATACTAACCGATGAAGGTAAGCATTCAGAAATATTCTGTGAATTTTCACCACTGTCTATTGTTGTCGTAGTGAACCGCCGGGTTCACGAATGCATAGCTTTGCGTCATCATAAACGCTGCTTGGGCAAAACTCGAAAGGCGAACCGAATAATACACATCTTTTTGGGTTTTTCCACGTGCCACGAGCATCCAGGCCAAGCATCGTTCGGAACATCCCTTGTATAAACATTGTCAGGAATAGGCAAACGAAGGTCGCCGAATGCAATCAGTGTATCAGTATTTTAATGGTATCGCGTCCACCTTTTATTGCAGCCCTGAAAGTATTTTGTGAGACGGCCCATGGCTTCCGAAGTGGAGTGCGTCAGCTGTACGAGGAATTCTACAAGAAATGGCGGGCCGTGAGTGACGTTAAAATAAACCTGCAAAGCCTCAAGCTCACTTTAACTGGAACTTGTAGGAGAAGGTCGAAGAACCACAGTCTTGTTGTTAACAAGGATCTAGTCGAGAGGTTTGGCCTCAAGGAGCTAGATAACGATAGCCCTGAAGAAGGTACTCTTAGTTTCCCCGGGAAACTGCTTCCAGAAGAAGTTCTCGCTGACTTAATCAAGGTTGCGCACGGTACGACTAGCACCAGCCAAGTGATAATGGAGTTCCTCAGCCAAATGAAAGGTTCCCAGTTTGGCAAGGCGCAAGTGAAGCGAACATTGCGCACAATCGCTGTGTTCGACCACGTGCATTGCCGCTGGCTGGTAAAGCCCGAACTTCTCAAAGCGCACGACCTTGATGAGCTCAACAAAAGGATTAAAACGGAGGAAAAGCCAGCGAAGGAGAAAAAGGACACTCAGAGAAAGGAAGCGAAAGAAGCCGCTGAAGAGGACGGAACAGCGTCGACAAGCAGTAAGGACCAGAACTTAAGGAGCGGCGTAGGCCAGCAGGACTCGAATAGCAAGGACTCGTCGACGGGTGATGCAAAAGGAAAGGAGAATATTACAAAAGTGTCAACGCCAAAAAGTATGTCGATCAAGAAGTTCTTCAGCACCTCGAGCAAGAACAACGGCAGTCCGACGAGCTCTTTGACGCCGACTGTCGAAGGCACGCCGAAGGCCAAAAAGCGCATTCAGCTGACAACGCTGTCGAGGACAGCGACGATGAAGCAGGATTCCAAACCTCAGGCCGTGCTTAGTCCTGAGGAAGTAATGGTGATTGATGATGATGAATAGATTAGATGACAGGAACGAACAACTAGAGACGTTTGTACGAACGTCTGCTCGGTCCATTTCCGGTGGCTAACTGTCAGCCTGCAGCTGTATTCATTTTGCAGTTCGAGTGTGACGACCAGGAATTGGTGACACACACATATATATATATATATATATAATGTGGCGGTTGGAAAAGCTGTTGGTGGTGTATATCAAATGTTTAGCTAGTGTTTTCGCTTTTTTCCATTGAAAGAAATCATGAAGCCCTCTGTCGCCAGCTTCGAACCAGGATTGCTAGAGGAGAATAAACAGAAGTGTGTACACAGTACGAATACACGTTGAATTCAAATGCTTTCTTAGATCTTATTCGTTATATCGTTGTAGCCTATGCCCTTACGTTTTTGATTAGACGACTGGCGAATTTGTATATTTGATGGATAGAACACCGAAAATAATCTAAAAGGGTTTCGTTATTGTTGCGACTTGTTGGAATATATCGCATTTGTACCTGTAACTAGATCACTACTAGATAACATTTGATGCCGGCGACTTGCAGAGAATACAGCTCGTCGTGAAAGGCATTCATCCCCTTCAATTGAGTACGACATATGGAAGGCTGTGTAGAAATAACCTCTATTTATAATGAGCAACTCATTGATTTATTATTGTTCGCATCGGAATTGTGCGAACGAAACGCTGCGGGAGACTGCGATAACTATCAGGAAAAAAGAATAAAGCGAAATGAATGAATATCTGTATCTTGTAGATTCAACGAACGTTATGTAAATTTTTATTTCGTTAATGTGCCACCAGATATTAATTTCTCATTTCCGTACGTTCATATATATATGTATGTATATATATATATATATATGAAAAAGGGTCCAAATGATCTGAAAGGTGCCCACAGGACCTGGTGGGCATTTTTCAACAAAGTAATTGGTCTATGCAATATTGTCTTTCGTTTTCCCATAGCATTCATGTCCTATACATCCGTAGGACGCTACTATATTATACAAACGTATCAAGTGATTGTTTCATGCTGTATACTTTCCCACGTCTGTGACTATACATTTAACGCAAAGCGTTCAGTTTAATGCTAATTTTTAGTTTAATTCTAGTTAATTAATACCGTATGTATTAGGCAGAATGCAATACGCTCGGACTAAATGCAAATTCGATTCTTAGATGGTCGAACGCATTCAGGTTGACACGTTTCGTTTCAGTAGATTAGACATTGCTCCCCTGCATTATGATGCAGTAACGAACCAGCCACTGGAGAATTCAGACTTTTTCTGCAGACTTTTTTATATCGCGATCGGTTGATGACACCTCATGTGTGATCACATTGTTTGACTAATTGACTGATGCGATAATAATAATCGAGTTGGTTAACGAAAATACGTGCCCTTTAAAATTCAGGACGGCACACGTATAGTCTAGCACGTTTATTTTGTTAAAGGTCGAACACACATCTAAACAACAGCTTCGATGAGAGCTTACAACGCTAGCCCCATTTAGACTAATTCCCTAGATGGGAAAGGTGTTTTTCTTTTAGATTGAAACATCACAAGCATATGTCCTCTATTCCGATTAACTGCAACATACTCAGCTCAGCTCTGGCAAGCCATTATTAGACAACAGTGGCTTGGACTCTTCGACATCTCGTCGCGTTTATGACATTGTCAAATCAGGGTTCCAGTAATCCGTGCGGGTTAGCTCGGCCTCGAGGTCACCGAAGAACCAGGTGAGCCGATTCACGAAGTAGCCGACACAATAGAGAACTCCGCAGATCACGTAGTATACAGCGTAAAACTGTGCGGCCAGTCCCGTTGTGGTGTGCTGCTTGAGGATCTGGTATCCGACGGTAATCCCCGTGAAGCAGCCGATAACATGAGGTAACAGGAGCCTGGCCAGGCTCGTCCAGCCCTGGTATGGGCCGGCTATCAGCGTCGCTGAGAGATTGAGAAGGGAGCCCATCGGGGCGATGAGCAATTTGAGGGCCGCGTTCTGACAAAGTAGTTTGTTCAGAAGAGAGACAGAGAGAGAGATCCCTTAGATGATAGCTATGATATATTGAATAGGGACGTGTTCCTTTTGCCGCGTGGGGAACAATAGTCAGAACGATCTATAGGGGAATTATGTCAGAAAATTGTTATTTGCGAGTGTTTATTTACCATAAAAATGGGGTCATACGTGTGGGAGTCGTGCTCTTCTTGCAGACGAGTGTCGAATCTATCCAACGGACACAAATGATAAAACTACACTCATATATATATATATATATATGAACAATGAAGACGTTATTTAGGGATTGTGTCAATGGAAAAACGTTGCAATTGCCTTCGAACTAACCGATATCTCCGTCTGGTTGACCCACACGAGGGCAAAGTGTGCCCAAAGGAACGCTTCGTTAGTGACCGTGCCCCCGCAGTAGAACTGGGTGCGAATGCAGTCAGCGATAACGCACGCCCCCAGACTAGCCGTGCCCATCACTGCCACCGGACGCCAAAAGCTCAGCGTCAGTGACCACGGCAGCACGAGGAACAGGTTCACGGCGACGTTGAGTACCTGATTAATTAAAAGAACGACAAGGCGAAGCCACGCAAGATGACAGGGTAAATCATTTTAACGGATAACCTGCAACCAACGTATTTGCATCGACTCATTAATTCGTTTACGTACCTAAGTATTGTAACGAGTACTTCTGTCAGTAGAATAGACCAGCCTACTGTCGAAAGGATTAAACGATCTTGAGAAGCTGGTAAACGCGACACGGTGTATCAACTCGAATTCAAAACCCATCATCTCTCTGTGTGTGTCTCGACGAATTCTTTGTATGCGTTTCGTGTTATAGTATTTACAGCCTTATTATTTATTTGTTGTTTTCATGCCTATGTGAAAATGTTTTAAAAGGCACCAGAGACTCGATGATCATATTGAAACACTAACTCAATTTATGCAAAACCATCCCATTCTTTCGTTCTATTTTGTTTTGTGTAGGAGTTATAAAGAATGCATTGTTCCAGGATGTTTCCGCTCCTCTCTCCAGTCACACCCGTGCTCAAAACGAACTCTAAATCTGAATTAGACAATTACAGACATGTAGCTCAAGTAGCAATAGCATGTATCATTTTAGAGAAAGCTAATCATATCTAAAATTATCTAGCTCATTATGACCTATTAGACAACAATCAGCACGGTTTCACCAAGCGCAGATCTACCTCTACCCAATTGGCTACTGTGTCCCATCACTGAGTTCAATGTCAAAAGATGAAAAATGAACTCTGACTGTATGATTTGACCTCGACTTTTCCAAAGCAAAGTTTGACAGAGTTTCTCATACACGATCGTTATCGTGTCAAGGTCAAAGTAAACGGTAGTCGTTGTCCTTAAGCAACCTCCACAATGGTGCTGACAATGTTTCGTAAACCAGTATAGATAAATATGATCGACCGGTTTCGAGTTCTTCATGATAACTACTTACAGCGCGGTAGAACCGTAAGCGCTGTGTATTAACACAATCATAATGAAAAAAATTAACGTCAAACTTTAATTGTATGACTAAAATCCTACCAAGGTATACTGTAACCTTTACGGTTGAAATCGTTTCGCTCTATTACTGTTTTAGACTCGCAGTTTCTCTCCCTCTCACGACAGACCTCCAAACTTAACCTTAATCGATTACTATGAGGACCTTATGTTGGGACGTTCGCATATTTTTTTTCTTTTTGGCGAGAACACACAGACAAAGAAGACATGATCGAATAGTCCAAATATTGTTCCAATTCAATAACTGAGATCACAACAGGTTAGTTAATACATGTAACACGGAACCCGATTGCGCCAGTAGACGTTCGCCAAGAGTGTGGATGGTGGTGGTGGTATTGTTACACGCACCGCTCGATATGGATTGTCCTCAACGAATGGGGCGGTAAAGAACCAGACTCCGTAATGGTAACCTTCGGTTAGGAAGCCGAGATTGCTGTGATAGCGGAGATATCCGAAGATTGTCCAGGTTTTGTTGGCCGCTAGAAACGTCCTCATCTGTCGATGCGGAGCAGAGACAACAACATCGTGGTTTAGAAGAAATACCTACATTAGCATCCAGCGGTAATCAATTTAGAAGTGACGGACTTCGAATAGAAGGGGAGAACTGGCCTCGCCACGCAAGCCATTGTGTAATATATTGATACTGCTATTCAAGCTGTTACAGAGTTCATCGGTGATACGGTGGGTGCTTTCTTCATGTGTGAGCATACCATTATTTGTAGTTACATCGATGTAAATTATATCGAAATAAGAGCTTAATAACACAGAAGCCTTGTGCTTCTTGTGTTTTTCCCATGTGACCGAGCGCATTGGTAGAGATATTATCGATGCAGGCGTGTTTTTACTTAGCACAAAAAAAGGGTACCTTAGTGTCTCCAGATTAAGGACAAGTTATCGTTCCTACCTGAATGCAACTGATGAGCTGTGTGACGAGAAAGACGATCACGCTTACAGGACTAATCAGCGAAAATGGGAAGTCGCTCAGAAACAGACGTAACTGGGTGCTGCGACGTGTTTCCGGAACGAACACCTGTTGTTGTTGTTGTTGTTGTGGTTGTTGTTTTATTGAATATTTATTTGTAGAAATAAATCGTCGTTGTTGTTGTTTCTTTTTATTGAATATTGATTTGTAGAAATAATGCAAGCCATAGAATGAGGGACATTCGTGTGATTCAAAGTGAAACTATCACCTTCCCCGCAACAGCAAATGGGTGGTGAGCGAATATCAGTCCAGCGCAGGCTGAAAGCAGCCATCATTTGGACATGTTATATTCTGAAAAACTAGCATATTTTTGAGAAAAAAAACACACTATTTTCATAGATTACGTTTGCTGCTGATTGCGCCCAGCCGTAGAGCGCTTTCTGAAGCATTCCCTGTGGTTGTCTTCCAAGGCAGATCACCAGGAACTGGTCCATAAAGATCCTTTGGTCTGGTTCATCTTTGGCAAGACACAGCAGCTCGTTACGAGCACTCGTTGAGAGCTTGATATCGTGCTCTGTGTACGTAAACAACAAGAGGTGTACATTGTATTAAGAAACAAACGAACGGAGGAAGCAACGGAGAGAAGAGAGAGATAGAGAGGTTTTCGGGCTGACTCTCAGCCAACATTTAACGTCCACGGTACAACATTGCTTTTAGCATTGCTTCGTAAGATGGACAACCCATTTAAATGCAAATGTGCAACGGTGGGGATCGAACCGGTGCACCTACGTGTCTCCCCCGATTGCGAGGCGCACACACGAATGCGCCTTGGAATAGCAATGCAATTTATGAATAACTGTTTATCTTACAGAACTTGATGAGGTTGTGTAAGATATTCTAAGAATACACACACACAAATATATATATATATGTTTTTTTCCGAGCTGACCCGATGACGATCCGTAAGTTTGCGAAATATTGTCATTTGGCAAATAGGATTACACAATGGTATTCGTTTTAGTGTTGGCTTAAACAATTCAGCAGTATAACTCACTTTCGATGTAGATTCCAATCTGCTTATGCATCAGAGATCCATTCCGAAGCGGGTCCATCTTCTGGAACTCCTTAAGGAAATAGACCGCGGGGTCCGTCCCGAAGGAAATCTCTTCTGCAGCTGCTTTCGACATACCCGCAGATGAGGGATCTTCGAACTAGGCTCGAGAACAACCCTTTGTCAATGTTCCATAACATAGCAAATATAGCTTTTGGTTTAATAAGCTGTTTCGTATTCAATGTCGGGCATGTTGCGTGTTTGTTTTTTGAGTGAGCCTTCTATTGTTGATTTTCTAGTCATGAATGGCAATCTCTACGAACTTTGAATGGTTCGAAATTTGCGACTTAATTTTTAGAAATTGAACTCCAACTCAAATTACGTCTTACGTAATTGTACTTTAATTTTTAATTTCGAGTTCGTCTCGGTATGACCGAAGGAAATAGATTCAAGTGATTTAAGGATAAATTAACAATTAAAAAGATCTTTGACGATGAACCCTGCCGTCGAAAATGGTTTTACTCTATGTGCCCCGAACTATTAGCACAATCGAGCTGAATTAGTCTATCCAGAGGCTTTAGCTAATATACCAGGTATACGAATGCTTAACGAACAAATACAGTTTACCAACGTATGCTATTTGTGTAAACTCACCTCGTACGAAGTGTTTATCGCTAGACAGCCAGAGGTGGAAACAGTTTGAATTAACGACGAATCCTCGCAAGCAAGGTCTTCCATCCTGCTATATTCCCCTGATGGAAACTTCCGAGTTTCTTGAGGGAGGGGCTTGTATATATATATCGCTGAATACGCCGTTGCTATTTCCAAGGTGCCATCTGATATTTTTCTCTGGGAGATGTTATAGCCCATTTGAAATATGTCAAATAGGGAGCATAGTCGAAGGGGTCAGATCCCAGGCGGTGCCTCGCCTCGATGCTCCGCCTACAGTATTGAGCGGCAGCGGCCGCGGCCGATTGGAGTCCACAGGGACCTATCAGTTCGTTCGAACAAACAAGACCGTCCATATGTCTCACGGGCAATCAAAGGTTTTCTTGCTGAGTGTCCCCATATTTCGATAGATCGACCATAGGTAACAAACAGCTTAGGGTATGTTCGTGAAAGTTCCGGGCACCGTTAGTATCGACCAGGTAGTCTGGTATTGATGAGTTCCACAAGGGGACCTTTCACTATAGCTACTGTGCGTTTGTACAGAGCCTGAAGCGGTTCGGTGGACTCATCACCGATAGAAAGTAGCTCTTATTGCAATATCACAACAACTATATTCGGTCCTAGTTAGAAATGCTTGCTTTCAAAATAGAACTTCGATATAACTTAGAATAAAACTTACAGGTTATACTGTATGCATCGGCAATACGTCTCGCCCATAAAATAGCAAAGAAGTAAAGCGTATGGTCCGCTAACATCTATTGTATTAACTAGTTGCTAGATTAGTACCCTAAGGCTTCAGCTGCGATTTTCTGAAGCTTTCGATCGCGTGTGCCATAAATTGCTGATCTCTGAACTTCAGAATTTGCAGTGAGCTAAGAAGAGCATTGGCTAAATCAGAAGTTATCTCATAGATAGGACGTTCTTCCGTGTTGTGATTAACAACACTATCAGCTCTAATGAACCGTGTCCATCGGGAGTTCACCAAGACTTCTGTGTGGCCACCGGCTGTTCTGCACTTTAAGCCTAACGTTAACCTTGTACAGTTCTGACCTTAATCCTAACCTTCTTCTGAGCTTAACCTCAGGAGCGAACGCCCCCAGGGAGTCATTCGTAACTCTTATGAGGACAGTTTGGAGTTGTGCGAGCCGATCTGCTGTCCAGACATTGACTATTGCAGGTCTATAATAGATGTTGTGGGTGCGTGGTGCCGTCGAAATGACAGCAGTCTAATCTCCATTCTTAAGTGCGCAGTCTTCTATACTGTCCACCATACAACAATAACGTGGTTATTAAATGCAGCAGCTCTATAAAGCATCAATGCGCGTAGTTGTCACACCCTCGTCGAATTCTGAACCCCATGACGTAGTGCGCCCAGACTGGCTGATTTCTACGACAATTTTCCTATTTTCTGTTTGTTAAGAACATTGACTGTTATGCTGCGCTCTATAAGGGTTAGTTTTATCGAAGTATTTATATTTCTTAGTCGTATGGAGATCTCAGGAAACATATTGAGGACATATGTACGTATGTGGTACAAGCCAGGTCCATTCTTAGAGTAGGTGAGCTTTGCAATATCCCGCAGAAGTGCAATTCGTGAAATGCATGGTTTAGACAGACGTCCAACTATTATTATATATTATTAAATGTTAAATGTTTATTAATTGTTTATTTACTGTATTTATTAAATGTTTACTGTGTTGAAGCATTGATTATATTTGAGTGAATTCAGCATAATAGTTCAGCGAGTGACTTCAATGGTAGCTGCAATGAATCACTTTCGATTAGTCGATAGCTATATGCGAAAGATAAGAGGATCTTGTCGTTAGAGTTCGACCTGTTGCAAGTTGCTCTAAGGTGCTTTATCTTATAGTTTCTAGCTAGACAAGGAAGCATCTATGATATTGTTTATACCATCTTTCATAGGCATTGTTCGTTATATTTCTATTCTTACAGCACATTCAACACAGCATTATACGGAACGAATCCCTTAACCCATATATATATATATATATATACATATATATAGCGCTTTCTATTTCATGCGGGCATTTCAATAATCATCGAAAATAGGTAGAGCGCTCTAAGAACCCGTTAGAATATGCATAATTAGAAAGACGGATAGAGGGGGAGCTTCGCAAGCATCCTTTACCCAATTGAATTGCGCCCGAATGTCGAATGTGTTCGACCTTCTCGTCGCGCCCCGAGCTATCATTGGCTAGCTCATTCACCACAATCACCGGAGCCAACCCTGCTGACGGTACGATATTTGCACAGACTATACAAACTACTATATAACAATTACTATAATAAGAATCATAACAACAAAAAATTATCATAGCAGCGTTCATATATTAAATAAGTTCGTGCTTCTGCATTTTCAAGCCGGAAGAGTCTGCTAAGTTGCCCCCGACTCTGAAGCCGTTTGTTCAAACTGGGTCGTTTCCAGCACGGCACTTTCCATGTCGGGCACTTTTTCTTTCTCTGCGACATCTGTTTTTTTTTCACCTGTTGACTAGATCGGCTTAATTCGAATCACAATAGGGAGATATATCTATGAGCGCGTAGTCTACATTCGTTTGCTTCTTCGTCTGATGCGGCACCGCCACCATGGCAGCGATCATATCAATCGATGCGAACTTTCAACATCAGTAGCAAATATATATATATATATATATATATATGACTGATGATAGAGGTATCATATAACATGTGGTGCCCAGTGGATTATCTATTCGCGGATGTTCCTCGTCACCGCGATCTGAGAGGACACTAGCCGCGTGTTCACCGCCGCCTCAAAATTTGACAGCGAACCGATGACAAGTCTGATAAGATCTCGACATGCGGTGCCACATAGCGGTGTGCGCATTTGCAGTGGCAGGCTACGCTAGCCGTGTCGGAGCTCGATGCTGTGACGCTGTTGCTTATGCAGCTGTGAACAAAGCTGTGATCCGATGTAAAGAAGGGCGAGCTAGCCACCGAGCTATGGGCAAACTGCCACAGTCGGATGCCTGACCATCCGTCGGTGTATCCGCGAGATGCCGAGGGTAGGCGAGGGTATGGCCGGACTAGACATATAAAAGTGCTCGAAACCCCATCACAGTATCATTGTCGACGGGAGATATTCAATCATAGAGCAGATATCGAATTGATTTCGAGGTCCGAGTTCACCTCAGAGTGGCTAGTTGAGGTAGCGAACCCTGATTGATCTCGCTGTTGCCTCCACTGAATCGCCGCCTTCAACTACGAGTGACATACGAAACCACCAGTGGTTCCTGTTCAGGACGAAGGATGAAGTTCTCGCTCGTTGTGTTCGGCCTATCAGCCATCGCGCTCCAGTGTATCGGTAAGTTGATCTCGGGTTCGAGTGCACGGGTTCCGCATGTTTCGGGATTCGCGCATTCATACCCAGCTTGTAACCTCGAGCAATTTAACCCCGCGCCATTTGCATTCGTTGCAGATATATGGCGCATCTACCTACTCACCAAACTATGACCCTACGATATTTGACGACACCTAGGCAGCCTAAGCGTCGTCGAGAATGAGTAGAAAAAGGGACGCAGCGAGAGAATAGTGCACATTAGGCCGCTGCGTATGGCGGCCACCACTGCCTACATTTCATCCGTCTCGTCCTCAGCGAGAGTAATACACTCTTCGTCTTTACCTGCCCCTCTGGATAATAGCTTCTCGAGTGGTATGGCATTATCGAGTTGTTTATGATGGACAATAACATGCAGAAACAAAACAATAAAGAGACATCACCGGTTAATACCGGATAGACAGGCCGTTCAAGTCAAATAAGTCAGTTGAGTTGAGTCAGTGAGCTGAGCTCCGGGCCCCTTGATCCCTTCATCGCAGATGGTCACGCACATCGAGTCTACGCACCTGCGGCCGCGCAGTATAGCCAGTACCAACTGCAGCTGACCCCCGCCGGCCTCGTGGCGCGGCCCTATGTTTCTACCGGAGCCGCCGTTGCCGCCGTCGCAACCACCACCACTCTGCAAGGCTATCAGCAGCAGCATCATTCTCTGCCGTACAGCAATATCTGGCAGTTCAGCCGGCCTATGCCGTATGTTATGCGGCCGGGCCGTCCCATTGTCACGTTGCCTGGCCAGTACGGTTACAGCTACGTGCCACTGTCATCTATGGTCACTCAGGTGATGCACTATCCGGGCGTAGGTGGGATGTTGACAACGCGAAGGCGTCCGAGCTCACCGTCGGCACCACTGGCCCCGCTGGGGTCTCAGGCAAAGCCTGCAGCCGTGACGACCTCCCCGCACGATATTGACGTTGCAACAATGTCGCCCCACGGAGATGCTGTGGTCACGGATGCCACACAGCCGATCGAGCCGTCTGCAGCCGATATGCCTGCTATAGAGCCGGTCGAGAACGAAATGGCTCCGGACATGGGTCCTGACGTAAATGATGAAATTGACCCCGATATGATGAGCGGCGACAACAGCCATATGGAGGATGGCGAAACGCCAGTCACATCAACGACTGCTTCGGCGAATAACCTTGAGCAGCAAGCGATGACCGAAACCGCGATGTCTTCGCACAAGCGAAAGTTCTAGCTGTCTTCCAATGACAAACTTAGAATTTTCCTCCGAAATGCCTGAGTAGAAGCAATAGTAGTAGTAGTAGTGTAGTGTTGGCTTAGAGTTCGCTCTAAAAAGTTCAGTTTTTAGTAGTGTTAGATTGCACTTTTGCATTTAGGGGTTGTCCGTCTTACGAAGCAATGCTACCAGCAGTTGTACCGTGGAAGTTAAACGTTGGCTGAAAGTCAGCCCGAAAACCTTTAAACCTTTTTAGTAGTAGTGTTAATACAACTTGCCGTACATTACTGCCAACTATAAACGAAACGAATTGACGCAGCAATCTATCTCGATTTTTGCAATAGCAATTTATCAGCAATCGGTCATCGGTCAACATGTGAACGCCGCCACCGCCGCTGGTTTCAACCGTTGTTTGTTTCTGCTTTTGTTGCTTGATTGTTACATTCGAAGTTACGCTTCTCGTATATAGTTATCTAGAGCAAACTAATCCTCGAGAACGAAGAACTGTCTCAGAGCATGCTCAGTGCGTGGAAGCTGTGAAAAACCTTTGGATTCCGTAATGAAAGCTCAATACGTAAAACCTTTGCAACGCTTCTCTGTAATCACCGTCTGTCTCTCCCTGAAATTAATCCCTTGGCCGTAGCGTTGGCCGAGGAGCCGGCAGCAGAACTTCGCGCACCGGATCTGAAGCAGCTCGACCTACTGCAGGAGATCTTCTCCAACCCGAATGTGGGCGATGACAAAATAGCGGCCGCGATGAAGAACTTCGACAAAGCCCCAATTGACAAATCAATCCGGGATTTGGCCAACATCCTCAAGCTTCTCGTCACTGAGCACCAGCTGTCGTTACAGTCACTTCGCATCATCTCTGTCGCTATGGACAAGGTGAGCACGTGTTTACTATGATTACGAATGCCATCAGATAATTAATTTTCTTTGGCAAATGTGCCGAGTCTGCCCTAAATTACGCGTAGCCGAGTTACCTACACAACAACACACAAAAGTCCAACAAACAACAAAACAGTTCTCATGTTTTTCTATTTGAAATAAACACCCCTTCATCATGTTAACCATCGTTGAACCCGATAGATAAGGATGGTTTGTATTGTACGACAAAGCTAAGCAAAACACGACCATAACGTAAGCTAATTTGGCTCTATGCTGATTCGGGTGTGTGTTCGACACAATCTAAACGGCAACGTATGGCTGGCTGCCATTCCAATAAGCAGCTATCGATCCGTACCAATGGAGATGCACTGACTTCTATGGGCGGCAGCAGCAGGGCTGAACCATCTGCGCAGCCCGTTTCAATGCCCTTATCACGAACTCGCCGGGACGTACTACCTCGTCCAGCTCATCCGGTCAAACGGACGGGCGCCTATGATGACTACTCAAGCTATGAGTCGTTTGGTGACCTTGGACGTCCTCGCCAGAAGAGGTTCGTACTCCCCGTCTCAAATAATTACAAAAATAATATATCACAATGATCACATGCACGCGTCCGCACATCCACGTTTTACACATCTCCTAACCTAGCAGGTGATCCTTCAGGAAAGTACACAGGAGGGACATGGCAAGGATGTCATTTGAGCCAGCACAAGGGAGCTTCACATCTCCTCGTAATTTTTTCTTGATTTTCCGTGTTTTCTTTCTCTTCTTCGCTTTGTTAAAAAAATAACTAGCAACAAAACTGCTCCCAGCTGCGGTCTTACGTCCGAAAGCTTACGTTGAACCGCTTGAAACTAGTATTTCCCGCACGCCATCCGTCAAATTCGCATAGCGCGCATCAATATTTTGAATTGCTATTTCGTCCCGTGTCGATTCGTTGCGCGTTAGGTTCTCGTATCATACTGTGGGAGCCCTGGCTCTCCTCGCGCTGGCCTCTTCACCCTACCTCTGGGGCGGTCCCTGGGCTTTCGGTCCATGGGCCTACCGTTACGGCTACCCCGGATACTATCCCGGCTACGTGCCTGTAGGCGGCCCTCCAGCAGCCGCTCCAGCAAGGAAATGAGAACCGACACTCTGGCGTGTGACACGTTAACGTCTCGTGGTCATGGTAGTTGAAACAAGTGCGAGGTAGAGACACATTAAGTGAAGCAGAGAGCACCTCGAAAAGCTGAACTCGGATAGTCGTTGGCGTCAAGCGATAAACACGTATTCGCCATTGGAAACGTATCGATCTGTTCGTCCAGATCTATTACACCAATTGTAATTGGTAAAGTGCGATGTATTCATTGTGATGTCACCCAGAGCTCGGTATGGTTATTCGTCTTCGCGTTGTTAATCAGTTTAGAAATTTCGGCTGAAGTGCAGATGTCATCAGGTTCGACGACTATGACATACCGTTCTTTGGTGACGCGTATGATGTTCACACCAACGAATAACCGCGACAGACTAATCACGCCTGGTGAAGATTAGATATATATATATATATATATATATATATAGGGCAGACTCTTGGAAATGTACAATTCTAGGAATATAACATAGGGTTAGTAGTTGTAGTGGTAGTTGCCTGCGTGAATCACAAACAAATCATAACGATGTAATTGAACACATTGAAAAATGCTTATCTCTCGAACGTCGATCAGGGAAGCTGCTACCCAGAAAATAAAGCGCTAAAGATGCTAATGAAATTACAATGATGATGATGTAATTATTTGACTATTCTCGACTAGCTGATATCCACTCGTCATTCGGTGGTTTCGCAAAGCCCCACAAACGCCATGCTCAAGGAGAAGATGGGCTCGATTTCGCATCTATGACCTATATTTGAATCAGCATTGACCAGCATATCATATATATATATATATATATATTTTCAGCTCGGGTAAGGCGACTGAGACAAAAATAGTATAATATAATTATTAACACAAAAATAATACTAATATCTATTGTTCACTAACAAAGAAGTAGCTTTATTAATTATTACATTGAACATGTGTGTACAGGTGTAACTTCTCGAAAAGTGGTTCTTGACAACTCTTCTGTAAATATTAATCATTGCCATAATAGAACGTCACGATTGCAACCGGTCACTATTGTTTTCCAAGATCAGCTGTAACTGTCAACTTCCCTTGAAGTGATCTTCGTTGCGCGAGACGGCATTTTTGTATGAATTACTTTTGATAAAATCAACTCGTTAACGTCAGGCAAGCACCTTGGACATTTGGAGTTAGCGATCGGTTGACCCCTGAACTCAGCAGTGAGTTTGTTTTCTCTAGGATGAAAGCCTATGAAAAGAATGCCACCAATCCCAACGAAAGGTCGCTGGCAAAGTTAGATGGTCCTTGGCACATATTGCAGAATTTCCGGTTGAGGACAAGAGAGCAGTCGTCAATTTCTGTCCAATTACGAAACTATCGACTACTACATCGCTACTGCTGCGCTCATGAGCTTGTCCATTGATTGAACCACGTTCACGACGCAACCCGCGATGGACAACGGTCAAAACAAGGGAGCCCCCTACCCAATGGCCGATTTTGCTCGTTCCAGTCAATGACTGGATGAACTACGTCCGCCGCGCAGACGGCCAGAGCGTTTTGACCCAGACTACATACGTAACTTGTAGATATGCACGTTCTTGTTATTGGATGCACGTGTTCTTTAGCCTGCGCCGACGTGACGATACGGCGCTGCAGCAGCGGCATAGTAGCCGATTCATTCGTTGCAATTAACGGACAAACGAGTTACATGAACTCGCATTGGCACAGCACTTCGGACAAAATGGAAGATTGCATGGTTTAATCAAACAACAAAACATTCTCTCCCCCCGCTGCCGTTGAGTATGGCCGAGATAAGACACAGCTACACTATCCGGCTAAACAGTGGTTGCTTGTACACAGACATCAGCTGTTACCGCACACACACACACAACATTCACGTCACGTGAATGTCACACGCTGCATGAGCTTAGGACCGACTGGCCCACGATCAACTACTGTTCACATGGAACCCGTGACAAATTTCGGTGCTCAAGATTTTCAATTAACTATACAATACTTGCTACTACCAGCGAGTACTCAGTCGAAGATCCTGGCTGAAAAAGTCCTTGTTTATCTGCACATGTGACAGCTCCAGATAAACATACATTGAACTCCTTCACGGCTGTCACATTGCATTTGTACCTTCAATGTGCACCAATGCAGGGCACATCTGAGGTTGCGTATAAGTACAATGCTATAACTCCACGAATTTCTGCTCAACGCTGGTTCATACCTATCCAAAACTGCTAAAAGGAGGATAACCCATTAACATAATTGAATAGTCTATGGTACCTGCGCCTCGCCTAACTCTCACCCCGAATCCTCCAGCTGCAAATCTGGCAATCGCAATAGACATATGTGAAATCGGTTAAATGATACAAACATACGGCTTATGCTTCGCCCAGAAACCATTTTCGTACTAATTCATATTGAAACACGTTTTTCGTTCTTCATCTAGCAGACGTTTCAAGGGAATTTCCTCATTTTTCAAAACCACGCTGATCACCAGCGATCATGTTCAGCGTAATCATTCGCACAACAGCTGAATGCTGTACCTACGCACAGGCATCGACAACGAGATTGTTACACTCGTTAGGTAATATCGCACCTCGCGGAAAAAGGTGTCCCAAAAATACAAAACCACACTATTTTGGCATTTGACCATTCATCAGAGCATCTCGTTGTATGGAATATCGATATCACGCTCAGGTACGAAATAACCACTAACCACTAATACTCCACGACCCCCGCCTCCCTCCACACTCTTCACGCACAAACAAAGTATTGCTCCCGAGCATCGTCGAACGTAGTGACCCCGGCGGCGCGCGAATGCGCCGAAAAATACATCAACTATGAACAACAGTGCGGAGAACTCATCAATCAAAAGGGTGATTGCTCCATTTGAGCTGGCCAGCCAGTCGGATAAATTTAATAGTTGTAATCATACATAATAAATAGGCATCATCGCTCATATCCACTGAACGTGGAGCATATACGAAACTGATCAATCACTGTTAGGTCCGCTTCTGCTTGACATCGAAGCGCTTCGTTTGTTATCGTAATTATAACAATAATAATAATAATAATAATAATAATCATTATAAACGGGCCACGAGTCCCAAAGTTTTGGCCGGGATAAAATGCCACTGACAAACTTGAATCAACCAACTAATTAATCAATCGTGATTCGTTAATTCGCGTTTTTAGTCAACGGCAATAAACGTAAATATCTGATAGACGGCCAGTCGCCAGCAAGATGTAATGTTGTAATTTGTCCCTTTACAGCCATCTCGAGTAATCGATCGCATATATATATATATATATATATATATATATATATATATACATGAAAGCCAGTTCTATAACACCACTACTAGTGCATAATAGGCTTGGGTCACTTTGTGTGTCACGTCGACATCTTAATGATTGACCCTTCTTGTTGACCACACGTACTCAATTGGTTAAGATAATAAATAAATAGGTGCTATAATTATTTCACTGTCAACGCCACTGATGGCCTTGTTCGGCATTCCTTGTTCTATGGATGTTTCCTGTTGTCCCACACGAATATGTGTTCACAACTTATTTATAGCCCTTCAATTTTGTCGTCATTGTTGTTGTTGATGATGTTTCTTCATTCTTGATAATCCAGTTCAAACATCCAACTCGGCGTGTTGCCTAAGCGTTGTTTCGAATAATCTCATTCGATTTTCCGAAATCACGACAGCATTCGCCTACGTTCATTCTCGGCTGAATTTTCTTCAGGTGGGGTTGTCGCTACACAGGTCGACTCGCGCCTTGTGTTACGCCAGCTGCCAATGTACTCGTCGAGAAGTTTCATCCACGCCGAAAGCGGTGTGCGGCGAATCGGACATCGTGTGCTCATAGTTGAATATTCGGACTTTTGATCAGACAGTCGAGTCCCGCGTCGTCGCTCTGAAGTGCTTGGCACGCACTCTCGCGTTGCGATTTCTAGCTTCTGAAACAATGAAAGAGAAAAGCAATGAGACATTAGCAGCACGGGCCCTCGTACTCCGTCAGAACGATGTAATATACCGAATATAATGAGAATGCTACGATGCCTATTCATATCGATGAATAGCGTAGGTTTAGGCGTTTTTTCGAGCAACTCGATTTTGCCTTCAGGCCTTCATGGATTTTTCAGCCAGGCATGAGAAACTTGCGGAAATTGTGTATTGCCCGCGCCGCGTATATACCATATCATGTGATTATAAGATGCTCTCACATGGACGCTCGTTTGTGCTTACCTGTCATTGTCCGAGGACTGGATTTGCTTACCCTGCTCGGAAGCCGTTCGTGTACTAATTAGTGGAAGCGACACTTTTTGGGATAGTGTACCGTTCATGACGGCTCACCGCATAGGAGGACAGCGCATCGACGTCAACAATCATGGCATTCTGCTCTTGGCACCAACCTAACACAGCCAGCTCGACCCTCCTGTCGAGAACCTCGTTCGCGACTACAGGCCTATCTCGCCACGGCACCGCGAGGTTGAGTATAGCGACTTCGGCGAGAACCGGCGTCGAACAAAATTCCTCATTCAGATGAACAACCGAATCGCACGCTACCTCTGCAACAGTACCAAAATCCACGTACAGAATCAGGACAAGACGATCCTGTACGGGTCGCAGCACGACGGCCCGGTGATAGTCCTGAGTGCCTTCGAATGGCACGGCGCACGGTTGGCCTTTGCGCAACAAATTGAGAGGAATAGGTGGTTGCTTGAACTTCCCGTAGTAATCTTGCAGTTGTTCGTGCAGCTGATTTCTCCGTTGTTTCTCGTCGATGTCGGTGATGAACAGGCGAATGTTTCGTGGGACAGCATTCACCTCGTTTACATACGCTTGAATTCGTTTCCCGTAGACCCGAGGCCCCCTTGAACGGAACACAGTGCAATAGGGATACTTCTCCATGTACGTGGGCGCACGCGTCGGGTGGCCTACCTTGAGGTGGTGATTATCGTGAGCCCAAGTTACAGGGCATTCCGCATCGGCTTGCTTGATCAAGAATTCACCGATGAAGTTGAGATTAGTGGCTGTAGCCCGCAACTCCAGCGCGCCCTTCATACCCGGAAACGCCTTATCAAGTTGAACTAGATAATCGTGAAGACTAATCACTTCTTGAAAACCTAACGACAGGTTGAATTCTCTGGTGCATTTTACTAGTTCGACCTCTGTGTACGTTTTGCGAAATGGCACAGAACGTTGCTGAGGCGAGTTTCGCTGACTATTCGAACGCGATGCAGGGCTGTCCGAGGGTGACTGGATAGAGGAGTTTGAAGAAGGGAAGGAATTATTTTTCTTTAGTCGTTGATGAGCTACGGGCAACAGTATTCGGGCGTTAAAATCGGGTGCAAGGTACAGACGCACTTTCTCAGGTGACCATTGTGGCATGAATTCCACTTTGAAGACATGATCTAATGCTTGAACGAATTCCAACAAGCTCCAACCATTCGTGGAAAGATTCTTGTGATTCAATCGTTTGTTTTCTTGGTTAAAATAGGCCTCGAATTCGTCGGGAGTGACCCATTCCGTACCAGATTTACCAATCACGTCCCGCAAGCGGGTCCAGAGGATCCTGCAGAACTTGTCATTAACAGTACCACGAATTCTTGTCTTGTCATCTTCACTTAACCTTGTCCCGCCCATCTGAAAAGCACAAAAGGGCCAAAGGAAGAACGCTTAGCACAGGAGCATTCTTGCTACCTTCGAAACAGAAACTTGCTTGATCTACCGGCGTCAAATTCAAAGAAAACATTCAGTGACGAACTATGATCACTGGCCACTTGCTCGGCCAGCCCCCAACGAAGGAGATTACCATAGTAGGGTTGGACGACACGCTTAGTCGCTTCAAAAGGCAAACGTCTCCAAGAGGGTCATTAATCGTTTCATACCAAGGCGAGCTAATATACTTACGTGTTTGCTTGCCTGCAAACACCTAGCGCAGTTTGGCCAGTTTTCTAAAGGGCCACTATGGCAGATGGCTGCTTGTAGATTCAATTTGCGTTCGCCTCAAGCGACACCGAATTTCCCGAGTATGAGAATTCTGGAGTCTTCGCGAACGTGGATATCTATTTAAGTCATTTTATAACGCTCCACGCCCGGGCCGCAATCGATAACTACTCCCGCGATGCATGTACAGTACAGTTCGTGACTGACCGTCTTTATCGGCGAAAGCCACAGGGCGGTGCCCGTTAATGTCGTTCTTGAGCTAGTTCGCTCGTTGCCCAACCCGGAGACAGCTGCCGTGGCCTCAGGAAGGTGTGGATTCACCTCCCGATATTTCTTGTAGTAATGCCCTAACGGGTAATTAAAACCGAGAAAGGTACTCTGATGGGAGAAGGCTTGAGTGGGGGGCTCTTCAGCCGCAAACGGAAGTCCGTATGTACCGCTATGCGGAAGCGATCACAGGCGAGGATTGACCGCGACACAGACCGGCCATTTGTCTGGTTGATAGCGAACATCAAACCATTTGGCCCTCATCGTTGGATTAGCCAGAAAATAATATAGAAGCCCGGCAACGCTTTCGACTGCAGAACAGAATTAGCGATACAGTGACTCAAACGATACAATAATCAATCAGGTGACTCACACGACATCCGCGGCGCTCATCTCATATCGCGACGAATTAGCCACTTCCAGGTAATGTTGGAAGATTTCGAGCAGGGATTATTGGCATTTCTACTGAGTACAAATAATCGTGCAAGATTAACATCAGAAGTAAACGAGAAGCGTTCCAGCCTCATGATATGTATAGCGTAACCACAGCTCAGGCCAACTAGAAGCCGTGACTAAGGGTTAACGCATGTTAAGAGCTGACGTGTATCTCAACCGCTCTGCCGCACCCTCCTTATTCCACGGGCCAGTCACCTACTACACGCCGTTCCCAAATGTTCAAAATGATCCAGAAACGAATTCTGATTTTTTTTTCGTTAACAAAACCTCCTTGCATGATAGTGCGTTCTCCACTCGTCAATCGCTGCTGTGCCACAAGGCCGCCCATCAACTTCTCGAGATGGTGCTAGAGGTTGAGGAGGTAATGTTGGTGGCGGGGACAGCTTTGAACCCAGGAAGAAAGTCGCACAGACGCCAGACATAGGAGGAGACACCTGTTGTTGTTGCTGTTGTTGTCATAAGAAATCAGCGAAGTAACTTCGAAACCCAACAGCAAGTTTCGCACAAACATATCAGCTATCGGCCACTGACACTGGGGTAGATCACACTGTGGCCAGCAACAATAGCAACAACAACAGGATGGAGAATGCAGAAGAATACCCACGAGACGCTCTCTGTTGCACCACTCGCAATAATTACCACCCCGTACCCTACGTCGATAAGGCTGTGTAGCTTGCCATTAGTCTCGCTGTATATATGTATGTTCAATAACGAAAGGTTGAGGTAGAGAGAAAGAGAAAGCGAAGTTTCTGCCGAAACGATTTCGCGCCCTGCCACTTACCAAGATAGTAGTATCTTGAGCATACTGTTCAAGCCCGCCGGTAGAATCGCGTGGTCCCATCTGTATCGAAGTGGCAAGAAACAATACCACTTGTGTAGACTCGCATCACATAAACTCGTTGCGTAATTCACCAGCAACAACGGCTCAATGCACTTCACAATTATGTATACATTATTGACGGTTCTGGTAGCGCAGGAGCGCTACTAGACGAACGTCACAGTTCTCATTCAGCCAGCCAGCAATGCGCCTCCTTTCCCTCTGAAAACTGATGCCCTCTCCAACGCCTGGAACCGTCTCGAACTTTCGCAGCAGCAGCAGACGACGGACCGATGATAGAACGGTCAGGATAGCTGGTTGGCTAATACGCTTTTACCAGGCTAATGCTATGTCCGAACGGCCGCGCGAAACAGAGCAATTGCGTATGAATGAGAACTCTCGTCGTACTTCCTCTTCTGGAGTTACTCATATAAAGACCGCTGCACGAAAATCACCTCACCGCCCTTGAGTGTGTCTGGTCGTTTGATGATGATGATGAATATTTCAGTCGAAATGCTCAGACATGTTGCTCTCGCTGGCATAGTATTTTGTGTGGACAAGCATCTATCTAAGATGCCACTGAGAAGGTTTTCTTCTCCGAAAGCAAAAGCAGCGAAGAAAATCCATAAGAACGCCTTTGTCACGTTAGGCTCAAGAATACAAGTTTTACCCTCGAAGCGATAGAACTATTCCTTTGTAGAAAGATGAGTGCAAGCGTGGCTGAACGAACGTGGAATATATAGAACGTCTTGAACCGCCGAAGAAGAAATCTCCATCTCATAGAGCGCATAGACAAAGTCGTGAACACTGCACCACGTTGTCAAAGAGTGCTATATCATCTAGGGACAGATATCTTTATTTTATTCACACTAGTTGTGTAATATTATAATATACCTATTTTACAAACTGTGTGGTAAGTTTATAAATATAGTTACAATGTGCTTTCGCCAGTCGCTGTGGCGAGAGTTCGGTCGTTGTTGTTGTTATTATCTACAATCTCATTTAATCAAATGGTTCAGTGATCTTATGTGATTGTACTCGCCCGCATGATATTTACAACATTTAGATGTTTCGCGGACTTCTTCTACGAATGATGGTGTGTCGGTCAGCAGATAGACAATTCGATTTCGGGCCGTCATGTGCAATCCAAGTACCGATTTCAGGAACGCCGGTTTAACTCTGTCTCAGGTGGTCAGATCCCAGCAAGTGAGTTTGTCCCAGACAACCTGGACTCCATATGTAGCTATAGGCGAGATTTTCAGGTTAAATAAGTTGAGGGCTGTGCCCACCGATAACCGTTGTGGTCGCTCGATTGTGTGTACTGCGATCAACGCTTTCCTGGCTTGTTCTTCAACATGGGGGGTGAATGTCTTCCTTGTTGTTGTTATAGTTAGAACAAGGTATGTAAACGAATTAACTATTTGCTGTCGCTCTCTGTCTAATCGGAACGCGTCCGTCTCGCAAAGCCTTCTCCCTTTTCGAAACTTCATTGCCACAGTCTTAGCATTGTTGATCTGAAGCCCGATATCGGTGACATAGTTATTTAGGGTTGTCAGCGCTTGCTGGAGATGAAATCTACTCCTGCAGTACATCACGAGGTCGTCTGCGTATAAAATGAGGCTCACTGACGGGTGCCGTTGTTTAATACATGATGGAAGGTAGCTGATGAGGAGTGAAAAAAGCAGCGGACTTAGGTTATCCCCTTGGGCGAACCCCGTCGTCTGTTCCATCCCGTGTCGTTCCACGACTCCATCGTCTATAAGTACCATATTCTTCTGTAGAATATCTTTCAGCAGCCCTAGTATATTAAGAGGCACGCCGTGATATGCTAGCTTTGAGAGTATTATGCTTCTGGACCCCGAATCAAAGGCGGCTTTAAAATCAACGAAAATTGCGTAGAGAATGTTGTAACTGATATCCTCGTTAATGAGTTCTGATCCTAATGAGAGATAAATCAAAAGAGCACCTACAAGCAATTATGCCAAATTTCGTTCTGAAAAGCATTAATATACCATCAAAACGCCCCTTTGAATAAAGCGCGTTATGGACGGCCGTTTAATGAGTATTTTAGCTATGCAAGAGCCTACTTGGAAGAGCATTGAGGAAAAAATATGCTGATTGAAGCCTCCGTTTTTCAATAAAGCTGCGCGCCAATTGAAGCATACGTTTGCCAATTAATATGTATGTACACACCGTGTCAAAATGATAGCCTACCCCCATGTTTCCAATTTTTTTTCTCAACCGTAGGTAACACTGCAGTTTCACCAGTAAATTTAGGGCAATCCCACTCCAAAGTTGCGGCTCAACTATTTTTTCGTTTGAGGACGGCGTTCATCATATAATTTTTCATTCAGTATCGACTCATTAGCCCATGTATAAAATTGCCATTATTTTTGCCCAGGCATCTCTATTTATGCCATCCTCCCTCTGCGTGATGATATATAAGAGAGCTTAATTAAGCATTGTGTAATTGCAGCTCCAACCAATAAAGTTTTACCTTTACCTTTGAAACAAATGTTCCCTATTTGCTATGTTCACAGAGAGAATTGACATTACGCATACCTGATTTTAACAATCAATTGCCGAATCAAAACTCTGAGTATCGGTTTTATCGCCAAATTAGTTGTTTCTAGGCCGTGATACAATTGGTGATTGTGCACTAGAATTGCGATACTTGCATCTATTTGTTTTACGCACTATTGTGTTGTTAAGACAAGCTTTGTTTTAATTCAATTGCATCAATCAAAGTTTATATGTGTCAAAGGTGAACGTCTTAAGAAATATAAGACAGACATATTATCTTCGTACAAGTACTGTGTACTCTGCACTGATGCGGCTACATGCTGAGATCGTTGGAGTGTGTGTATGCAATTGTTAAAGCGTGCAGCCTTTCGTGTGGGTATTCAAATTATTCAACTGTGTCGTCAGGGAGCGGATACGCACAGAATTTATGGACCACTCTCGAAATTCGCTTTCAACAAGTCAATCAAAACTGAATTATTGTTCTTCTCATGGAGACAGAATATCCGTTGCTTGAGTTGAAGATTAACTACTCAGTCAAATGGCAACGAAATATGAAATAGACTTTGACAAAATGGACTCGCAAGTTGTCATCACCAGCTGTTTCGTGTAACTACGCTTACAGCGATTGTTCATCGCGGAGTCGTAGAGCTCACCGTAGACTTAGCCATACAATAATAATTATAATAAAATCATCATCAAGTTCATTTGTTGCCATCTTTTTTTAACGAGGAACGTCGACGTTTCTGACCTTGCCTCTATGACAACCTTCGAACTCGCCTCGGTCCCCGGGTTCATGCCAATCTCGAGCCCGAAGCTTTCCACCAAGAGCAGAATACCGGCTTTACTGGGAGAAGGGGATCTCCGGCAGGGGTTTCCTCATCTAGGGGAACCATTAGCAGACAAAGACCGAAGCACTGTAGGGTTCTCCATTTTGTTGGCTCCTTGCCGACAGCCTCGTATAGCCGGTTTCGCTTTGGGAAGTGGGGTCCGGCTCAAGGTCTAGGCGACAAGCGGGTGCCACTTCGAGTGTGTGTGTGTGCGTGTGTCTGGTAGTGAGGATTGATGCACTTGGCGTTGACAATCCGTGTCTACAGTAGGAAAACCCTCTTAACATTACATTCTTCAAGAAATACACGCGAGGATAACGAGAGAGGAATTGAGCAGAGTGAACAGTGAGGGCGTCTAGAAGGGTCGAAATTCGTCCGTTTGCCTTAGACGGGCTGACGACTTGGGATCAGTTAAGTCCAACAGGTAAGGCAATCGTATTTCGACCTCACGGACACTTATCGTACTGCCTTAGGTAGCGTAAGGACAACCACGCTAAAAAACATTAAAGACTAAAAAAAATAGCAGCTATATAACATTGGGCAGGGTCACTTAGAATATTACTTCGAGAAGGCCTTGAATTATGCGGAAATCAGGATACGGGCAAAGGTCGACTTCCTGCAAGCAACTCATCAGTGAGTGCTAGCACACAGGGACACACCACGACGACTTTGTAACACCAGCTGCCGAAGAGAACAAGTTAGACATACAGCGGTACAGCAATTTTTAAGTGTCAAACCGTACATTTTTTCGGCCACTTGAAAAAGTGTCATACTTGGGCACGGGAATTCACTCCAGCGAAATTTGGCTGACCTTGAGAAAATGTCAGTATGGTAAAATATAACCGAGAAGCACGCTTTCAAATAAAAAATAAAATGCGAGACAGTTTTCCCGCTCTAACTCGAACGCAGGTCGTACTTGTTAGCTGCAATACAGCATCGTCAATGAGTACTAATGGAAAAGGGCATGAATTATTATAATTAGCCAAATACATGACAATCGTTTTGACCTTGTGAACGACGGCTTCGAATCAACGATCTGTGTGTTCTCTCGTAGGCCTTCGACCATCTGGTGTACTCGTTCGCTCCATATACGCCACTGCATTTGCTGTGAACCAGCAGAATATGAACGGTGGCTAACAGGCCGAACAAATCAGGGATATGATGGAGGAAATTGTCCCCATCCGCGCGAAACCCTGTGATCAATCACACGTTGCTATTTACCGATCGTCAGTAGTATTATCCGTACAACAACAATGCCCACCACAACGGAGAAGGAGCTGAACACAGAGACGCACATGGTACAAATATCTGACCCACGCGGTCCTCATTGGCCTCTTCCTTGGGGTGCCCTCTCCATCGTCGTGTCGGCCCTCTCTCCCCGGGGCTCTGGCCCCGAAGCCTGGGAGGCGACAGTGCCCGCCAAGCGGCGTCAGATTATCTGGCAGGGTACTCAGGACGACGACGACGACGGGGCGACCTGTTACCGAAAACGAGCTGTCCGCGTACCTTTGCTGACGTGCCCAAAATCGTCATAACCGACTGAACATCTATTCGTTAAATAGGACCGTTAACAACATGTAGCAACTTAGTTAGGCTCAGCTGTTGTTCAAGAGGTGAACGTGTTATTTTTTTTGTAATTCCAATAAAAGGCTCGAAAAGTGCTATTTAGGGTCTCGTGCGTTTAGATTGACGTGAATCTTTCAGTTTCAAATGTGAACTATTACTACTACTGCTACTATTACTACTACAAAAAGAAATCACCAAAAACGAAACCCGAATTTGCCCCTGGAAGAACGAGAGCCTCAGGTATAAAATGTTCCTAGTGTTCACCAACGAAAAGGAGTACGCTACATGTAATTGAAGTTCGTCAGTGTGCTGGCTGTGGTGGTGGTGGTGGTGATATCTGAAGAAACGATGTGCTTTTTCAGTCCTCTTCATTTACACAGAAACAGCATGATACTTTTCGAAGTGAAAGCGCTAATTGCTGAGTGATCGATCGTATATTGTGCGGCAGCGAACCATATCTGGCTGAGTGAATTCGCTTGAAGTGAATTGCAGCGATCCCCGCGGATTCGTTTTTTCCTACGCAGATGATCTTTTTTGTTCGATAAAGATCAGAAATATAACATATGTATATACTTTCTGTGAGCGATCGTGTGTACAGACGGTTTGACGGTGCGTAACGCTGCCTGAACAGAAGTGAAACGAATATTGTTCCTGTGTGGATGCTTTAAAATCGGACTCAATCGATAATTGGTTAGTATCTGGTCTTAATGATGTGATTGTTAATAATGATTCAATGGCTACTGGTGAACTCGTAGCTTTCCCCCTATCGATCCGCATTTCGATTTAGACAGGAACATTCACTAACGAATATAAACAGATTTCTCATTTTTATTTTAGTATTCGCGCGGCTACCTATATATAGATATATAGTTAATTGCGCAAATAAAATGAGAAATTAAACAAAAACATTATAGGGAAGGCTACTTTCTAAGTGTCCACACTTTTGCGGGATGCCCTTCTTTACTTGAAATAACGATCCGTATCAAGCTGAGGCGACGCTGTTCACCATCTAACGTGTACGCTCATCAAACCGTATTTATGTATGGTGTACGCTTTACGAAAAGGCTTGCGAAACAAACAAGTCGCCTGACACAAATGGCGAACTCATCCATTTCGACCTATTTAATACCTAAACTTGTCAGTCCCTGGTTGTTACTACTATTCAAATGAACAAATGTTTTTTTTTTGTTAGGAATTTCTATGAAGAAAACATAGTGATGCTCCAGATGCCAGAGAGAACTTCTAGTTGACAGCATCGACCTCTTCACGAGACATCTAAACAATATGAGAACGCCGGTCGAAGACACCAAGTTGAAGTTTTTCTTGGTGAGGCCAAACCGTTGGAATATAGACGTGACATTAAATCAGGCAGTGCGCATCTTATGATTTGCCAATTTGAGTATACAATAAGAAGTGATGAAGAATCCACTCGAAGTAGAACTAAAGTCAACCGATGGCAAATGGAATAGCTACGCCGAAACTGGATGACGTGTAAATGGCATCGAGAGACTTCAACGAGATTTCATCAGAGACACATGGAGATACACAACTAGCAATGGACGTCCCCCCGTAAAACCTCATTGGGCACGATAATGGTTCGGGAAAAAACAACCTATCCATAGGTTTTGTGCAGCGTCATTATGTAGCGATCCGATGATATCATTTTAAGTAGATATGAAAATCGATTCCGTACTTGGTGTGAATCAATACTTTCGGCTTGCTTTAAATGCAACGCTATTTTGTTTTCTTTGAATTGCTTGAATACGTTTTCTTTCAGGTTAGAAAGAATTCTACTACCTAATTCTTAAATTACATTCTGCATGTAATCATGCTTATCTACAGAATTTGGCTTGATACAATCACAGGGCGCACGACAAATTTTGGACGACACCGCATATGACCTTGTCCGCTCATGGTCAACAAAGGCTATAACTTCGGTCTATGGGGCCAAGTGTTAGTTTCCGGAGCGCCGTGCTCTTACGCCTAATTAATTGTCAAGCAAAATGTTTAATTTCCACTTATTAGATCTTTTGGTAGTCTTTTACGTGGAGAACGATTGGTTTCAACAAGGGGTATACCAACACTCGAAATATATATATAAATATATATATATATATATAGGTGATAGCACTTATCCTTCCTTGTACGACGGAACGCATTATGGAGGATTGTCATAGGCGTGGCGCTTCAGAGCTTAATACGACGCTTACCAGAACGACGACGCTTACCATTCGACCTGGCATAAATAGCTAATGGCTGAAAGATTCATCGCTGCATAGGCAGAGTTGTATCCTAACCTTTGCAGGTACATAGTTCCAGAATCGCTATGTGTTTCAACAAACTCGCCTAGTCCAATGAAGATAATGAGCGCTTAAGTCTTGCAATCTCCATAGTCTCCCACGGACTCAGCGCAGAAACAACGCCACCGTCGCCGAGAGGAACCGCACGTTATTGTTCTTGTGCACTGCTCGTGCTGCGCGGCGCGTTTTTTTTTGCGCCTTATCGCTGTACGTCCGCAGCTGCAGAAGTCCATGAACCGAATTTCCTGTGAGGCCTACCCTTGCGAAAGATCAATTTCCCTTTTCGATCAATTTTCACACAAAAACCATTCCGCGTGACGAGCAAGAAAAGGGATACCATTGCCGGGATAGACACGCTGTAAGTTGTTGGATCTCAGTACGGTTATTCGGTCTAAGCATCAGATGCGGCTGGCCTCGGCTCGGGTCGATTTCGGGCCACGCGATTGACACCGTGCCAACAACGTGTGCGGGACTCGCTAGCAAACGGGCCGACATATGAGCCGAAGTGAAGCCAACCCTTTTCGAATTGAAAGTCGTCTATGATTCAAATCCATCTTGACCAAGGGGAGATTTCAGGCTATTGTCAGGCGACCCTCGACGTGCGGTCCATTCTTCCATTCGAGTTCATTCCTGGTGAAATCGCTTCGTCCACACAGATGATGATAATGATAATTTGGATTTTGAACGAAGCACTAGAATGAACCTTGACCAATGATTCGTAGCACCTTATAAATAATACTATTATATATATATATATATATATATATATATTTATTCGCCGTAATTATATAATATAACTGTCTATCCTGTTGTAATCGACGTCGCAATCCCTAAGGAACTGAAGTATCAAAGGTGAACCATCTACAGTCGAATCTGTCACGCAATGGCGTTCGAAGTTGAAATGCGATCGGTCATTGTATATAACATAACAACATAACATAACATTTGCAACATAACATACATATTTGTTTGCAACATAACATAACATTTGCATAACATTTTGCGGTTTATTTCCGGAACTGCAATATGGTCGACCACAGGGGAAAACTATTTAAAATCCCAAAAACAAAAGCTACCACAGCATTGTAACACTGAGGCATAGTGTTCACAAGTACAAAAAACAATACTAATTATTATTAATGTTCATATTCCGATTGCTCAAACTACGTTGAGCTCGTCGGAGGGTGCCAATGAAATCTAGTCGCCACATAGCAATAGTGTGCCCAACGCTAGTTATCATAGATTGTTGGCTGTAAAAGTCAGCCTGGAAAATTTATTATACTTGTCGTAGATCATCCTCACGTGTCTCAGGTGTCTGTGGGTCTTGAATATATTGCTTATAATTACTTTCCTCGTTTGAGTCAGTATAAAACAAAAGAAACTTAGCTGATGATCAGTGTTCGACTTCGCGCGATAACCGTCTAACCGGGCATAATATAAGAAGCTATCAACTAAATTTACTCACAGCGGTCCCGGCGGTGCGTTTCAGGCTGCCGAGGTATCGCTTGGATGGGGAAATTCGATCCCGCTGAGCTGACAAAACTCGACATCGGGAACTTTTTGGTTCGGCGGATACGCCTTGTGCATAAGACGACATCTTAAAGAGTCGACCGCATCGATCAATCCACTGTAGTAATTTATAAATGTTTCGCACTGTTATGAGTCACTGTGTATATACGCGTTATTTGAAGATAAATGTCAAGTCAGACATCTAGATAAGATAGCAATGGCTCATTTACGTTTTCCAATCAAATATGTTTCGTAAGCCTACATATATATATATATATATATATATTCAGCTCAGCTATCAATTCAGCTCGACGGTATTCTCTCTATACGTTCAGTTGGCCGCTATCTGCGAGAACAGAGCGTCTCTCACAGACGCGTGACGATTTTCGAAGCTTTAACACCCTCTTGTTGTACGCACGAGTGTGTATACGTATATGAGACGATCGTTCACTCTACCTTGAGCGAAGAAAAGTGAGAGAGAGATAGACTCGGTCAAAGTCTTTCATCATACTAGGCTTTACGTCACTCAATCTCAAAGGCACAGTCGCTTGTGTACAGCGGTATATTATTATTATCATCATCATCGCGGGCGGGAAGAAATCGTTCTACCTTGTATCGAATCATTCTCATGTATATATATATATATATATATACTAAACTTGTGTTTCTTATACTGTCATTGCAAGCTATCTGTCGGCTTGCTTTATTGGGTATGAACCTCATGTCTGCGCGCAGACAATAACTACAATATTCTGGCCGAATTAGGGCGAGGGCGGTACTTAGCGAGGATGCAGGGACCGAGTCGAAAGTCAGTTCTCGACCCAATCGGAACCGAGGAGATGGATATCTCAATCGACCCTCTGTTCTTGACCGACGAACAAAGGCTATGCATAACGGCCTTGCCGCCGCCGCCGACATCGTCTGGAGTGTATCTGCATGCATCTGTTTTCCACCGAGTGGCGGCGGGAGAGAGAGAGCGAGCTACTATACTTCTCCATCGTCAATTTCGACCGTTTGCAGAACCAACTGTGTTCCCTTCCCGGCGCTGCTTAGAGCAGCGGCCATCGTTTGGCTCGTTTTGTTCCTGTGGTGCGAACCGCATCACTCGTCGCATCCGTGAACGAGACCGTGGACATTCGCCGCGAGGCGGGTTCCGCTCTGTCTGTATAGGTGCACCATTGAAATATGGCTTGTTTCCAACACAATATTTCGAGCAGTTCTACGCCACAGGCTAAACACTGAACGTATGGACTGAACAGTAGACACCTGGGAAGCTTGTGGGCTCGCGTACATTGTGGAAAAGAGCTGGCCAGGGAGAAAATGCTGGCTAAGAAATGAATTGACGTGCATACGTTTGTTTTTTTTTTGTTGGCGTAATGGCGCTTTGTAACGATAGGAAAGGTAAATCGCAGGGCGGAGATTCATAGATTTTAGTCAATATGAAAAGTAATTGTAACTAGTCCCCTGGATGGTCGTCTAGTGGTGAGCGTCTTGGACTGCTAGACCGGAGGGACGCGGGTTCAAATCCTGTCAGACGCGTGGAGTTTTTGGAGTTCTTTATCGAAGATTCTCGCCGGGTACGAGGAAGGAAAAGAATAAGCAAAGGTGGCCCCGACAGGTCCTCATTGTAATACCTAAAGGTTAAGAGCTGAGGTCTGTCAGATCGGGGAACAGCTGAGGATCAGCTCGAAAAACAATTATTAACTAATTGAGCTTCGTCTTCGGCAGAAAGAGAGAGAGAGAGAGAGAGAGAGAGAAGGGTGGGAAGATATGAATTCTATGGTAGCTATGAAAATGGATGTAATGTTGTAATTAACCTCATAGATTACTATTGAGGCGGACGACTAGTATTTGACGGCACGGTGACCGACATTGAGAGCCTAGGTGAACGTGGGTCCCCCAAAGCTAACCTGCTTGTAGTGAGTTTATCAACGGCTCGTCTCAAATACAGGGGCGGATAAAGGAGCATTTATTTTTCTACAACGTCTATTATTAGAGACGGAATTGCAGTTCTATGTACTAGATGACCACTTGGATTAGAAGAGGATTCGACTTCCCGTTATGTAATGTTGACGAGTGTCCCTACATATTGGCATTTCACATGTAGACGCTATTCATTTGCTGACCTCATGCTGACCTACGAAGCCGGCTTTTTGAGCTAATATAAAGCTCGTTAATTATTACATGTATGGATTAGGAAGTGGTGCTTGATAATTAACACCTTGTTGTCCAAGTGTTCAACAAATCGAACACATTGTTTATGAACTCACTGATCAACCGAACGTGGGTATCTCCGGAGATGGTGGATGGTGGAGGCTGTCTGCCCGTGTTACTTAATTACCTCAGTTTTAATAACTGGAAGAAGCTTTGATAACTGTCCATACACAATACAGTGTAGTAGAAGCCATATAATTCTTATCTCTTCACACTTACTTATACGTACAAGTAGCAATGTGTTGGAGACAGCGATGTAGCATCCACTCAACGGACTTCGTTGTCCTGATCTTGAGAATCATCAAAGAGCCTTGTCTGGCCCCGGTGCACACGGATCTGTATTGGTTACCATACCTCTGTATATATTAGTGGTGTAAATGCTTGGATCTGTTCTGATAGTTGGTAAAAACGATTCGAGATAGTTTGGCAAAAACAGAAATAAATGCGATTTTTCTGGACAGACTTCTGCGAACATTTAAACGAGGTTGGATTTTAAACAAATTCACCCACTAATTGCTCTACCTGCACCAGCATTGGCTTCTTCTGTCGTGTGCATTTTTTCCTACTGAATTGACGATCTCCAATGCAGTTAATTCGACTAAGCAAAACCAGACTTCTTCTTCTACACTCTAGTCAATATCGTTATGTAGCCCCAATAATTACATGTTCCGTTTGCGTCGGTTAATGCTGAGCTACCAGCAAGCACAGCGCGATAATCGATCTCAGCCAGCCCGCTCGGAGGAGTAGTTAACAAGATCCGTCGGTCGCCGACGACTATGATCTTCAACCGTTGTTTCCATTGTGTCAAATTCTGTGCAGTATTGTATACTGCACATCGCGATTTGTTGATCAATTTCAAACGGGTTACCCTTTAATATTAACCATTTGATTTGATACTAACGGCAGCTCGTAGGATACCGAGCGAAGTTGTAGATAGCACCTAGTACGTGGAACAGCCGCAGTTGCGGTAGCGTGTCCACAAAAGTACCAGTGGCCCTTCATCGAGAGAGAGAGAAAACACTGAACTGAACTGGACAGTGCATCTGAATACGTATGTGTCTGTTGCCGTGAGTCAGAGTCGTATTCTCGACCATGACCTCATCGCCCTCGACGACGGAGCCATCATGCCAGAGCTCCAGAGGTTTCAAGTCAGTGAGTGTTTTTCCTCTTGGTGGAGAGGTCAAGTCATCTAAGGCGTCTCAGGGCACGAGCGTCTAGTTATACCTACGCCGTTCTTGCTTGAAGGACAACAACAATTCAACATCAGAGGTTGCCATTATTGTTTCTCGCTACTACCACTTCCTCGCTACTACTGTTGCTACGCGAGAAGGCAGTATGAATACGCTGGAGAATATCCCGCAGATAGAAGGGACCGAACAAACACAATAGGACATTTGAGATCTCAGCATGCCTTTTCCCTTGGCCTCGTACTGCTGCAAGAAAGAAAAAAAAACCCAACCGTACACGCGCGGGCCTAGTTACGCGGAACCGGGGAGATTCTGCAACGCCAAGAAAGGCCTCAATGTTGACCTTCATCAAGGACATATTTAAGCTGATCTCTTTCGTTTATGGTCCATGACGACGGCACTGTATCTATATGCTCCTATAGAACAAGGCAGACAGAGACACCCGGCGAAATGCTGCCGTCACTTTGGGCCATGTATATTCCGGCTGCCAGTTATATATATATACACAGAGGATATCAGCAATTTTTTTGCACGTTTTGAGCTAGCGTTTTCATAGAAATATAGCTTTAGAAATCGTAGAAATCGTAGACATATAGCTAGTAGAAATCGTAGCTTCAGCGGGAGCTTGACCATTCTAGCCAAATTAACGAAACTGTAATAAAGGAGAATTTCCGGGAATATAGCCAAATGACAAGACAACTTGAAAAAAAATGTGTCTAAATATTTACGCAAAAAGTGGCCAACGTAAAATTGCAGCACATACTCGCCACACCGACAGCACCGTCATCAGTGTGGCGCTCAACGAGCTGCGAACTGAAATAAATCAATACAATTTCCGGGCTGACCCACAGCCGACATTTAACGTCCACGCGCTGCGAACTAATAAATAACTAATAACGCAGAGCTAATATAGTGTGCCTTTGAACAGCACCATACCGAACGTTCGTACGGTTGTTCGACTGTCAAACGTGACAGCTTAAGCTGGCTATGTGGTCGCATCCTCCCAATAACAAGCTCTTGCAGCAATGGGGCGTGCGGGAAGTAACTAGCATCGGAAAAAACTACAGGCACAGAACTGTCCTATTTCCTTTGTAAGTTCACCGCTTGTAGCTATTGTTATTTTGCTTTGTTGTAGCCTCAATATCGAGATTGGGTTCCGTCACGCTTAATTAAGCAACCAACACACATCGATGATCTGGACCATGGGACAGTCGAAGAAGACCCTTGATTCTTTCTTCCTCTTTTTCCTTTGGCTGTTGAAATATATTTGATCAGTGTTGACATCACACACACACACGATCGTCGTTTCGTTGCCGTATATTGTACAGTAGCTGTTTCGGAGCAACTTCGGTGGTTCGTGCTAATAGGTGTCAATTCGACAAGACGCGGCCTTCTGGCCTCACTCGGCCTGAGGACAGGAGATCGACCTTTTCAAGATCGCCCCGGAAACGGCCACAGCAAACGGTCCCTGCTGTTAATTAAATATTTGGCAACGAAACAGCAAACTCTGCTAAATCCCTAAGTGATTTCATTGTTCGTTAACGATTGCCCGTAAATTCGTCTCACCCCGCTTGGTCTATGACGGGTGACGTGTCTGACAGAGAGACCGACTCCAGCATGACCTCGCCTCTCTGGATGCCTATACGATGAGTCTTGCACAGCTGTATCGCCGCGTTACGATCTCGTCTTTCGTTGCTACTCTATTTTATTATACGGCTTTTGCCAGTGCGCGGCCCTGACGTCGAAGAGATCTTGCGTTGTCACAGACAATATAAGTGTACCGACCGGCGTTCCTATTATTAAAAACGAATTTTGGCAGTAAACCATTGATCTTCGCGCTGTGTGAACGTTTGTGTCGTTTGCTGAACTCTCTGAAATGTAGAAAGATGGAAGATGGAGAATAGCTTTAGTTTTGAGCCTTTCGGAAAGTCTTCGTTTTTTTGATGAGGATGAGGGTCCTAATTTTCTAGTATGTGCCAGTAAAGTATATATACAAAAGTTCCTTGGGTTCAAATAGATTCAGCTGGCGACGCTGAGATAAACGCGTAGATGAACTGTACAAGTTTCAACATATTGTCATTCTATTATGGGTAATTGTATTGTCGAAACATAGTGTATATATATATATATAGTCGAGTAGAAGGCGACGCACTACTCACTTTATGGTCGCGAATGTTATTGCAGGTCGAGACGGATACAAGGGTTCGTACTAATATGGCGTGCTGGCATGTTTCAGTGATTCTCCACTCAAATCAGTTAACAGTCTCAATCCACCAGCCATAGCTATAATATTATTATTATTATTACCATTGTATCACTTACACTGCTCATATCGCATTTCTTATGGTGTTAGTACAATGGCGAAACGTTCGCGCCGTGCCAACTTCACATTACAAGTGGCGGCTTATTGACGGAACTGCAATAGCAGTAGTGCAATTAAGTTCTCGTAATAAAATAATGAATAAAGGAGTGTCACAAATATTTAGAACATCAGAACATAATTGTTTGTACCTATACCTGAATAGGCACTGATTTCACACCGTACAGCATCTACACTTTATTAATACGTCTTAATAGTTCGGTAATGAACTGGTTAGTCGATACGAGCACTCGCAGTTCACGAGAGAGGCAAGGCCACAGTGACGGCAAGGGGTGGGCTAGAACGTGTTTGCTCTCGACTCCGAGAGAACTAAACATGTCACAAACATGGCATTGCGACGATTAGAGCAGCTGGCGATAGCGGTGAGCTGGAAGACGATCTCGGGTGGAATCAGTCCCCTCAACATCTTGAATGCGAGGAGGGCGACACGTATCGTGTAAACAGAATAGATAGAGCTGTTTTGAGCCAGTTTCCCCTTCATGTAAGGCGATTGATTTACGCAAAAGCAAGCAAATAATTTAGTGTTGCCCACTTGATTTGATATTACAATATATATATATATATATATTATATATATATTCTCTGTTTTTTTCATAGCTTTCATAGCTCATTTGTTCCAGCCACAATTTTACCAATTTTAATTTCCTACAAATAGTTATTGTTACTATTATATGATATCTATTGTATATTGAGACGTTACGAAACATTAACGGTGCCTTGGGATCTGCCTGCTAATCTTTTGGTATAGCAGTATTATTTATAGCGGCGACGATGATGCATGGGATAGCTTAGGCCAAAAAATGAAAATCATGGCGATAACTACGAGAGGATGTCACTGATATTTCTTCTATTTTCCTTCCAGGCACACGCCCATTTATGGCGAACGCATCGAGCACCGATCTGTGTTGTGATAGCCGCGAAAAATTCGACTTCTGAACTTTGACGACATGTCCGCTGCTGCCCCTGTTACCGCAGCAGCAGTCGCTGTATAAGGCCAATTTCGCCAATTCAAGATGGGTGCAGGCTGAACGATGGCGTGAACTACAGCAAAGCTCAACAGGATGCCTGTCGACTCTCCTGAAATCGGTGTACGTTTATGTTAAAAAGAACAGTGAAAACACCGGACGGATGAAGAGGGCGGAAACCTCGAGTGACCAACAACGTTAGGAAAATGCTACCCCGTCGCGAGTAATTGACACCTATTGAAATTGACTTCGATTAAAATTGACGATAGCTGCCCTCTGGTCCTCTGGCCACTCAGTGGAACTAATAGCAAGCGGTCAGGGTGAAACTGACTGAACGTGGGTGGGAACACTGTTTTTTCTTGTGGACAACGCGACGCGAAATGGACGACGTCAAATCTGAGATCTCAATTCCGAACTCGCGGGCAGATGGAAACAGATCCCGGAGGGTTCGATTCAAACAGTGCTTCAAGGTGTTTCTCACACATCTTCTATCTCAGGTACGTGATACGAAGAGAGATGAATTTGTCTCATCTAACCTTATGAACGTATTTGAATGATGAGCAGGTGCATACGGATGAGTTAGGTGAGATCGAGATATTGTCCGAATAATATCGAGATTCAAAAATATATTAAACACTCACATACTAATTACATACTGTTATATTGGGTGCGATACCCAGTTAAGGTATAGTGGGATTATTAAAATCATTCTAGCTACAGTCATGTTGGACCAGAGTGAATATCATTAAGTAATGACACGCGTGGAACCGAATCTAAGGAAGAGATAGACTCTCAGAAGAGGATGGTGGTTTTAGCAGATAGAGGCGTTTTGTCATCCACGCCAACCCAACTGCTCTGGATCGGATCACTTTTATGGAGATTCGTACGTCTCTAGTGGTGTCCATGCGTTTGAAGAAAATTTCCTCCTCAACGAAAAACAAAGAATGCATATCATTACACTCCCCGCCTGCTTGAAATGGTCCCATTTGCCTCACTGACCATAGACTGTGTTGGTATATTAAGTAGTTTCAATTCTCCCAGCAGTCTAATATTTGCAAGTCTAATATTTGTTTTTTTTTCATCTATAATAATTTCCTGTAAATTTCCCTCCCGTCGATGTTTTCTTTGGAAGGACTGGAACCTCTCAGTGTGAATATTTCCAAAAGAAAACAACCTTACCCAATTCTTCCCCTTTCTAACGCCAATGTAACTCTATAATCAGCTGAATTTAGACGTTCTAATAGGCACTCTGGGATTTTGGCTGACGGGTGTCAAGCCGTTTGCAGCGATTTCCTTCGAACTTTTCGCCATTGCTTCTTGGAGTCGTTCGGATATTCGGAATGAAGAGATAACGTGCGGTTCAGTTCTCAGCCAGGGGACCTTACGGTGATCAATCCATAATGCGTTTGTTATTGACTCGCTTTCCAGGTGGGACTGTGTGTATTAGTTGTTGCATACGCTGTTGGGGGAGCCTTCTTGTTTAAGCACATCGAGGCCGAGGCGGAAACACTGAACAAGCAGCAGGTTCGAAGTTATCGACAGGCATGCCTTCAAGATATGTTCAACATTACCGAACGTCTTAACGTTCTCGAACGCGTGCGTTGGATAAAAAGTATCGAAACGCGTCTAAAAAGGTAAGGAATATTCTAGTTTATTCCAGGCTGCACAGCTGCGTTTTTTCATTCTCCTTGATTTTTGCTTAAGGCTTATATATATATATATATATATATATATATATATGTTTTATGGACAACTCTAAGGAATTTCGGAACACTTCTCCTGCCCGCAGATATGAGGAAGATGTTGTAAAAGCGGTTCGTGACAACGGTTACGACGGTACCGATATCGACCGCCCTGTGCAGTGGACCTTCTCGGGTGCTCTGCTTTATTGCATCACGGTCATCACTACCATAGGTGAGTGACTGATTAAATGAAAGAGTGAATAAATAGATAAATAAATAAGTAAACAAATAAATTGATGATGCTAACGCTTTCTACTTCACATACAAACACGCACACACACTAGGTCGTTCTACCATCGTAGCGTCCTGGATCGTTCGTTTTTATGTCATCGTAATTAATATGAGGATTCATTTTATAGGTCTGAAGCGCTGACACCAAAGTTGCTAATGTTCGCCTAGATTATTCGTGTGGAATTTATTTTATTGACAAAACAATTGCCGATGCAACAATCACTTATCAACATTGCCTATATTGGTGCTCAGTTTGTCTGTGCACTATAGACGTCCGAATCAAGTTATCGGGTTCACAATTATGCCTGCACCACTACCACTACATGATTCGCAATAGGAAGACGAGAGCCATCGAGAGTTTAGGGAAGGACAAGAGAAAAAAACTGTTTATCTCTCTGTTGAACATTTCGTTTTAGACCCTTCCCCCTCGGTGCATCGAAGGGTCCTGCGTGAAACATCCACGCATCGGATTAATTAAAAAAATATATTGCTAACTGCTACCGTGTTCCCAGCTCAATAGCATGCCTGAACTAGCTACGGTCCAGAGGGGTCCTTTATAGGCTTCAAGAGTGATAGTATAATATCTAGTAAACTATGAATTTATCGCAAAATATAGCCATACTCTCTGGTGTACTATGAATTGATCGCAAAGCCGTTATCGCACAGACCATGCGAGAAGTAGATAAAATAATCTCTTGTCCGGTCAGTTGTCACACTACCGTATATATGCGAGTGTGTATATTGGAGAATATTGAAAATCTATATATTTAGTATCGTTCGAAAACTCGTCGACACCGATGCTGAACGCTAGCAAATAACCAGTTGATGGCTCCGCCATCCTAACCTAGGCTGGGATGGCGGAGCTAATCTGTTCGACGACCATCCAACTGCAAGGAAAGGTTGACCTTGAGCCCAGCGGACGACGATGCCATCTCTTCCTCGCTCTCGCCATATCTTCCTTCCTCGTATTCGACACGTGAAGTCGCCGACTTTGTGGCTTTTGTCGGAATCGCCCCAACTCTTGCATTGCGTCAACCGAAGACTGCTGCTAGGACAGGCTGAGATGAAAAAATAGAGTATATTGTATCAACCGTCCTCGAGCCGACATCGATTGTCGCGTTCGAACGAGCCTTGATAAATGCGACTTCATGTTGGCAAGTCTCCCACAGTGCGTGCGCGCGGTGAATCCACTCATTGGCATGCTCCTCGTCGTGGCAAATTGTCAGGCGGTTGCACTCTCTTTCTCTCTGTCTCTTAGCTTCTTTCCAGCTCTCTTTGTATACATTTATTTGATGTCTATATGTGCGCGTGCGGTCGTCGCCGTATACGAAGGCCACGATCAAGTAAGGTCATGGTCACCCTTTCATTACCGAGACGTATTATCATTCATAGTCGTGCAGGACTGACTCGGATAGCACTGGGACCTTTAGTGTGGTCGGTCGACTTCCAGACGATGTGCGCGTGTATGGTAGTTTGTCTTTGCACTGGTTCACATCATACCCCCCACGTACAACTCAGATTGGCTCCGCCTCCCAAAGCACGAGTGCATACTCTCGAGCTGCGACGCAGTGGCGATCTCACGATCTCCCTCGTGAGATCATTTGGTTAAGGCGACCTTGCCCGACGATTAATCGTCACGCAGCATCGAGGAACCCTGGCCAGCTCGATTGTGCCGGTGTGACGGACCAGTGAGGGACCCCACTGGGACGGTATGCCTGTTCTGTGTGTGTGCGTGTGTCTGTGCTGTGGGATCGTACTCTGTATCCGATAAGAACAGTGTCTAGGAGAGGCGAAGAACCGTTCGCCTCCCAGGTATTGCTACTAGCAGGCCACAGCCGTTGGATTGTTAGTATGAGAACAATTTGGCTTCGTCAAAAGAGGACGACAGAGGACAAGATCGAGTTAAGCTAGCTTAAATATATAGCTAGCCATTGTTTTTAGTAGTTCGACTATTGTGGGCGAGTGTATGCGAGTGACGTAGTGAAAATACACAGACAAGTATATGGTTACTGTATGCGTGATTTTGGTTCGCTCGTCAAAAGTCTTATGTACCAAAACGTGCCGAGCATAACTGGCAAGGCCGGTACGTGTGTATTGCTGGCAAACGCCACAAATTGGTTAGTGAATTGGTTAGTGCAGCAGAGGTCACAGGCGAGCCAGCAGTTAGTGTAAGTTATATTGTCGAAGTGAACTTTTATAGATGGCAGGGTTAATGTTTTGAAACAGTACCGTTTTACGACAGACTACCTTTGACCTACTAAAATTAAGTTTTGTGCCGCCCAACGGGCTCAGTATATCAACAAGGACCGATCATTAAGTCACAAGATATACATATATTTAAGAGATCTTACGTCTTACATCATTGTAAACCTACATTTTCCTTCCCGCCCTGTATATGTAGCATCCATATACATAGTGTGACTTCTCCCTCTTCGAGAAAATGCTAAGAGGGTTTCTGCGCAAAGTGGAATTTAGACTCGACGTGACACGCAACTCGACTGAGATTAGTTTAACTAAGGAAGGTATGGAAGCTGCAGATATGAAGTAGCTGATACAAACACCTCAGTGTGAGGCCTGGTGTCCGTACAGGATTTACCTTTAACCTCTTAAAAAAAAGATAGGAGGTAGCTCGTCCGAATAATGAAAAATGATGGTATGTATGACATAATGTTCGAATTGGCGGGAACACATTTTGACAAATTAAAATCTGCTGCGTACACTCAGGAGGTATATATGCCCTTATTTAATATGATTGTGTGTCTTAAAATATACAATAATTAGTGATGCAGTTGGGGACTGGGTGTCAGGCTGAGGTCGAGGCCGTCATAGTCCTGAAGGGGACGATGGCACTGCCTGTTTGCCTCCCAGCAAGGGAAAGGCGCTGCAGATCGAAGGATTCTGCGAGCTTGTGCCCGGTGCTCGGATCAGCCTATGGTAGACTCCCTCGAGGAAATTGTCATTGAGGGAGCAGTGGCCGCCTAGGGTTTCGAAGGTTTCGTTGTTTTCGTTAGCTTGCTCCGAACGAGAGATCGCCTATCAGAAATGGTTGCCCAGTGGTTGACACCAGAAAGTGCTATATCCCCTTTTTGCCACCCATGGTAAAAATTGCAGTTCCTCTAATAAATCTTGACCTCACCTTTCCTAATGTCTTACCCCAATTCCAGCAAGTGTCTAATTAAATCTTGAGACTTCGACAAGATACCCTTGATTGCTGTAGCAGTCCCGTTGAATTATTCAAATGCCAAGGCTATTCATATTTCCATGCATCGTATGAAATCTGGCTAACCAAGGGAATGGCTCGTATAATAAGCTATCCTTCTTGCCTTTCCACTCGTGATAGAATACATACAACGATCAAAGGGCCAAATCAAAGAGAGTGCCGGCATACGCCGGGTCGTCGCTTGAAGACTAGACGCGTAACGAAGATGGAAACGCAGCTCTATCGGCGAGTTAGTTACTGGGCGGTTTTTGAGTCCTTTGTCTTTGACTTTCGACGAGTGACCGGAGCCGAAGCCGAGAACCCGTTTTCGATTCGTTCATTGTCTCGTTCTATTTGTATCTGTCGGCCGCTTCGTCGTTGGGTTAGGCCAGTTCCTCGTTGTGTGTCTATGCAATCTTCCTTCATCCTTTTCTTTCCATTTCCGCGCGGGCCCTCCATAAATCCTCCGTTTGAGCCATTGATTCATTTAGTATCATTCTCCTTTAAGCGCTACTCGTTCCCCTTTAAAGCTGCTCAACTCGGATACGATAACGAAGACGCGACTGCGACGCCCCGCTCTTCAAACAAGCAGCGCTACGACGGCTCGGCTGTGTTCGCTTGCTCTGAACGAAGAGCTTTGTAACGCGTTCGGGAACGCGTTTGATCGTGCGTCACGAGAGCTTTCGGGCCAAGAAGCCACCGATGGTCCTATTTCGTGTGCATTCGCTCACGCTTTTTGTAGGAGAGAATATCAACACAGAGTGAATGGGATTTGCAGCAGCGGTTGTAAAGGGAGCTGCTGGAAGCGGCGAAAAGTTCAAACGCGAGCGGTTTTTTTTGATTGTGGCGAAAACAAGCAGTGGGCACCCCCACCCTAGCAGGTATATAAGAGATTTTACTGCATAACATCACTGTTGGTTATTAATGACGTACTACGAGCGTTGTTCTAATAGAGTAAATATAATAATAACTTCTCATAGATCCGATTGTTAAATCCGGGCTGATCGTGACGACTTAGCTCAAAGAGATGATGTCAACCGCAACAATATCGATCGGTGAAAGTTGCCTTCGTCCGCACCGCTACAAACGCTTGGCGTGCAATCGTAGCCAAACGCACAACATAGCCGGCATCTATTGTTTTTGCAAGTAGGCCATCCATTTATCTTGTGAGACTGTGACCGAGCATTTCGTTTGCGCCTGTAACTCTCTCTCTCTCTCTCCTGCTATGTCCTCTTGAAGCAAGAACACATAAAGGAAAAAGTATCATTAAGCAAACGCCACCACTGAACCATTTTGCGCGTTTAGCTGCCTTGTTAAGTATGGCCAAGGACAGCTGTTTTTGTGGGAGAAGAAATCGTTAATCGTTGAACAGGTTGACAAAGGCTTTCGTTAGCACTTCGACTATGGCCGGCATGCAGATGGGAAGGTGGTATGACTTTAGAGAGTTGCGATTTGATGCTGGCTCGCATTTAGAAGTAGGGGGAACCTACGGGGAAATAGACACAATAGTGGAATATTAAATGGGGTGGATACAGTTTAATATAGGTTTAATTATATTAACACGTTGTCGACTTAGCGACAAGGATGCGAAATAATCATAATCATCTGTGCTGCGATTACCTTCTTCAGCTATGCTACCCTATGGTACAGAGGGGCGGCATGAATTTATTATTGGGGTGATTAGCGGCTTTTACCATAGCTGTAGGGATTCAAACTATGCTCCTCGATTACGTGAACGACTAATTACTTGTACGTGACGTGAAAACTTAACGGCGAAACTGTTGGCACAATATAGCAACAAGCGTAAATGGAATTAGAAATTGGGAAAGTCTTTGGCATAGCTCATCGGAGCGTACTTGGTAATGATTGATCATACAGTGCGGGGCAGCTCTTCCTATATCCCGAAGTATGTGGTCTATCATAAGCGAGTGTCTTTCCATGAGCAATACGAGAGACTTCGATTTTGAATTTCGTACAAGTAGTAATCTTGTGTACTGCACATATATGTAAATTAAATTCAGCCCTGCTAAGATCTCGGTAAGCACAAACGCCTGACAACGAAGACGGTCGCTTAAAATGAACATTCAAGCGAAAGGTTCAATTCTCGAATGTCGCTAAAGGCTCACCTTTCCCAAGCAGGCCCCAAGTGAGCGGCCACCTGGAGGCGATAATTCGCACTCATGTGATAACTTCTCACACTTGAGCAGATAGAGCTTTTCTGTCTGCGTAGCTGAGGACACCTCTGGACCGCGTCTTGCTTTGCCGTTGACATATGTGAAGCAACCAGCGTATCGCTCACTGTCAGACCCCTCAGGTCCCGGTCGGCAAAGGCCTCGAACTGCACGGGGAAAGTTTAGTCGAAAGAAAGCCCATTTAGTCGCTTGCCACCTTTCCGGTAGAGGTTAATAAAGCTATTATAATTCAGTATGACAAACCTTTCCACCCGTTGGGGTGTACCGGTGTGACAGTTCAAAGACTACCAATCGTTTGTATTCGAAGGTCATACGGGTCGCGGTTGCAACTCGGAACGTACAACCCAAAAACGCCCCTAACCATACGCGTTAAAGCGTTCGGCGGCATTCATCGGTTGTCTTCACGCTCATATTTCTCATGTGGGTACATCATCAATGTCACCCGAGCCCAGCTTTAGCGGCAAAAACGACGTCGACGCGTTGTTGGAAATTTGTATCTGCTTCGCAGAAGACCGTGTACTTTTTGTGGAGTGTGATAAACGGGAAGAGACATCTGTTTAAAAGCCGAAAAAACCTATGAAGGAATATCGTGATTTATGGCAGCCATCGATGTAGCTGGGTTAAAGGTTAGAAGTGTTTCCCTTTGACTTCAGGCGTTTGCTAATGCTGTTCTGATCTGCGCCAATGACACGCACGTACAATGGCTCAAAATCTCCCTCTAGCCTTTTACTAGCGACGTCGATTTTCGAATACAACGAAGGAGCGTGATGAGTTCATGGAGAAATTGTAAAAGATTAGAATCAGATTTCCTTTACGAGTTGACGCAAAGTATGATGATGTCAACCGAAAAATACTCGAGATCAGCGTCACCAAGGCCATGCTCGGTCAATTCGATCTAAGCGTAAGATACCCCTCCTTAATACGGCCAGAATGTTATACATTTTGCTCTTGGGAAGTGGGGCGTCCGCCACGAGAAACGTTTATTGACAGGTTCAGTTTAGGTGAACTGAAGATTTTAAAGACTTTAAACTTTAAAGACCGTACGATCAGGCTTTTATATCCGGATGTGTATACGGCGAGGCTTTATATTCAAGCTTAAACATATGCATAGCTATGCATAAGGCATTGCCAAAAAAAAAAGGGATGTCTAGTTGTTTTCGATAACATGGATTGACTTAGCTTGCAATCGTCTTTCAAGTTGCTCAGTATTAGCGCTGCTCAGAGAAGTCATTTTCGAATGTGAAAAGAAAGTTTTTTGTTATACGAACTCACCCTCAGAGCCGGGAAGGGAGGGCCGATGGCAGATGGCTAGTTCATCATCGGCAATAAGAGCGTACTTCGTTCTATCCATAGGATCAAATACTTCAAGATCAGATACGGAATACTAAGTACCTGCTTAGTATTTTGCAATAACTTTCTCCAACATATAGTAAACTAAGTATAGTTCCAACAATAGCGCAAGCATGTATTAACCATGTCTTGCTTACCTAAAATCTCATACAGTAGCTGCGGGATGCCGTGACCCGTAATGTACCCGATGACTATTATGGCGCGAATTGTGAAGTCATTTCTCGCAACTGTTACAGTTATACGTAGATATCGCAGATGGTGTTGAATGGCTGTATGTTCAAAGCTTATAGCTAGAGGGGAAACAATAGAGTCGGGGAACTCTCTGCTACAAATATAGCATCTTAGCAAGTATAGCATCTCAGTCGTACTGGTAGCGAACAAGCAGGGGCTCGTTCACCTTTATAGATGTCTCACACGGGGGCACAGCAAATAATCAGATCGTCAGGGCGTATGCGAGTCAAGATGAATATTGACAGCCGAGCATCGTAAGACAATCGCGAGGCTGCTGCACCGTGTCCAGACGAAGCACTCTTCAATCACCAAAGCAAAAAGCTATCCCGCCTGAGGACAATGTTGCGAATGCAAACATCCATTTTAGAGTCGTCTTTGTCGGCTTTTTTTCCCGCGAAACTCGTGTCACATTGTGTTACAAGGCGATCGAAAGGGAGGCTCACTGCGATTTGCTTTTTTGTGATCGACCGCTGAGGTTGAAGAGGCGAAGGTTGCTGACGGTCGCTGACCGGGAGTGAAGACGCAATCGTCATAGGAAATCAGTTCCCGCTTAAGCTTCACCTCGTGTGTGACGACACGTATGTGTGCGCGCGCCATGTGGAAGCCTTCAATTAAAGGAACAAGCCTAGATATAGGTTCGTCGGATAACACCGGAGATAAGGAGGACCGTGTGGTACAGAAGGCCTCGTTTGGCCCATGTCAAATGTTAACTTCACGTCAACATGAGTGATTCCTCGCGCGTGGCTTGGTCTATTCATCTGAGCACTGAAGTTTCATTCTGACAGTTTTGGCAGGTACAATTTATGTCATACTGATCTATTGTCCACTGTAAAACACTTTGAATACGATTGAGCGATTTTTTACAGGTATCTATAGAAAATAAATTGAACTATAAGAGTACGCGAACGTCTTCATGAGCAAAATTAATTCAAAACAAGGCGTGATGAGAAAATTCTCTACACTTTGGGATATCTCTATGTGGCTGATCTTTCTAGGGTTTCTGTTACGCCTCTGATGCTAAGGCTGGGAGCGCTCATTCTAGTACTCGCTAAGAGACCTATAAGGCTCGTTTGAATTGCTGGAGCAGACCTGCATTGCGAAGAGACTTCGCTAGTAAAAAAGGCTAGAGAAACATAACAGCTATATATATATATACTGTACAGGAATATCGGCGGAACAAGGGGTCAGACCATTATCACGGTCTGTGTCCGTAAACATATAAGCTAAGAGTGGTGCTTTGTTGTCATATGCAGGCTTTGTTTGAGCCGATATGTGTATCGGACAAGAACGTATTGGCATATGCATGGCCTGATTATAGGCGAAATTGAGGGTACACAATATACAGGCGATGGAGAGGCAAGTCAGTTCCTGCCGTTGCATCCTATCTTCTTTGAAATCTGTCAGGCGTTTGGGGAATAAAGCAGATATGTCAAGCAGATGCGCTATTGATAAAAACTACACACTTATTTCTACACATTTCTTCATCACGCACAATTGTAAATATTTACAAAGATGCTTACAAATGAACTAAGTGCGCGGGATGATTTAAAACACAATGAAATTAGCGATTAAAATACACTGCGCTGGGGTAATAGCAGAAGATTACCGTGTTCCAAACCTAAATATTCCGCCATGAAGCTATCGTCATACATTTTCAAGCGTTCGCTAACTATAAATAGATTTTTATATGTACTCATTTTAACGGTTCCGGTATCCGGTACATGAACCTCATGTCAGCTCACTGAATATAATAAGCGCCACCGATGATAGTCAATTGACGTTCTCAGCATGAACTACTCGATATTCTCCTCCTATTCCCGCAACAGCTAAGGCGGCATCTGCAAAGTACCGAGGGACCTAGCTCGGGTCTCCCTCGCTTTCGAGCGAATTCGTTACCTTTGGTAGCTATAATATCGGCATTAGATAGCCCGAAAGCGTTTCACAAATTCATGGCAAACAACTTTCTTCTCTCATTGCTAGCTACAAAACGCTATCGTAACCTAAACTACGATGAAATACCCAATTCCTGTCTTTTTCTTGGGCACTGTAGAATTCGCCACTGGATGCTAGAACGTTTTGCCGGTTCTATCGTGTGTAATTCTTCGGTTGAATCAGACCGAAGTGCCCACGCCATGTAGTTGCATGAGGGCATATTTGATTTATCTGTTTTTGTTCTATAGATGGAGGGAGTAATGTTCTACACATCAATGGGTTCGGCTTGTTGTTTGATTTATCTAGGCTTCTTCAATGTCTCCTGGTACATGACGGCACGATGATGCAACAGCTGTGTTGTCCTTCAAAGAAAACTGTCTCTACACCAAGGATCAAACGACGCTATGGCAGACGCTAGCCGCGCCGAGACCAATCTTTCAATTTATTATAGCAATTTCCATGCGAATTAGTTCGCCCACATTCGAATTCGGTCCTTTACATATCTGGCTAGCGTTCGTCCACTAAGCCACGGTTTGCTAATATAATGTCACTGGGTAAAGTTCCCTTCTCTCTCTCTGATACGGTTGCGGTTTCGGATAATGCCGGCAAATTACGAAAGAGAGCATCCTCACACTCCTCCATCCCGGTACGTGGCCACGTGTTCCCTTGCCCTCGAATGCGTGCTACGCAAAATGTTCAGCCTTGTATAGATACTTGCAATAATGGAACGCTGCCTGCAAGGCTGTCTGCTTGCCGGAAAGGTGTCAATTGGTTGGTTTCGACGTCCTGGCAGGACGCCAATGGAATCGGTCTGGCCGAGCATAAAGGTCTACATACGTACGTAAAGTACGATATGGATGACTACAATGATAGTGTGTAGCAAACTAGCTGTGGCATACAAACTGTACCGAGAAACCGGGCCGTTCTTGCTAGCACGGAAGCAAGACGAATCTTTTTCGTCTGGCTGCCGCAGCCACACGCTCCCATGGTCATAAAGACCCATTGTACAAAAGGCTGCGCACGCTGCGCGACCAATGCCGTTGCCAAGCAGACAGCGTCGGACAGACGGAGTTGTATCGACTACGCCGAATCTAGGTCTAGGTCCAAGTCTACTACGGTCCTGTATGGCCTAGCCATTCTCGATATGGATGCTGTTAGACATTGGCCTTGAATCGATATTTTCTTTGTGGAAGCAGCCTTTCCTCCCGAGAGAAGGAAAGGGAGTTAGGGGCGAGACAGGCCCGATAAGCCTGGTAAGGAAAAAATCACTCGGTCATATGTCCCACAATTTGAGACAGCTAGGTCGGTTTGATTAATCGAAATTAGAGAGAAAAATTTTAAAGAGAACGTTCTTATGAATTTTTAAAGGAACAAAGTTACAAAGTCCCTTCGCCGGTATACATATATATATACATATATATATATTCGTCAACAGACATTCGTAACTGTTAAGAAAGCACACCAAAGAACCAGTATGTAGACATGACAAATCGATGTGTTCACTGACAAATCGTCTAGCCCAAAACCGTTTCGAGTTGCGATATTCGGTTCGAAGACGCTGCGAGACTTGGCCAGAAATAGTCATTGACAATACTCAAGCAAGCCACCTCGTTCAGGGACGTCAGTGCGATACGCGAACTTATGCACGGATAGATGTATGGACACTTTGCTAATACATAAGGATCGCTTTTAATTTTATTTTTGCCATCAGAGGCTTTTTTGGACATTTGAGGAAATCCTCTTCGATCAAACATGTCCCAGCTTCAGCTCGCACTGTCAAAAGTGGAACTTTTCCATCGATTGCCTCTTCTCGAAGGGTTATTATTTTTTTTATAGACTTAATCTATTTTCTAACTCATCCAACTCAATCCACCAGAGAGCAGCCACAGTGATTTCGTTACAAAAATCTACACGTTTATCGATATGAAGAGCCGAGCACTTAACAGAACAAATATCTATTTTCTAAGCTGAGCTGTATTGATCAGAAACATTGTGCTTCTCTTCTTGGATAGCTGCATACTCCCGTGCATTCACACATTACACATTCAATATATTCGTCGAGGGCTTAGGGCTGAGCCTTGTATGCAAATTTTTCAGAGGGGCCAACCAGAATAACTGCCTCTGCAAAATCCTTTGGAGATCTCCACGCGTCACCCTTCCATAACCGGCGATTTATCAGATGAAATTGCATTGACTAGTGGTTGCGGCCCGATTCAGTGACCGGTCTGGTTTGTTTCAGAAGCAGAAGCCAATATCATTATTATAATCCGTACTAAGCAAAGTCGATCTTATTTTATCGCCAGAAGTCAGGCTACTCTGAGAACGTGCTTGATGCTACGATAGGCCGTCTAACAATGTTCTGTACCAAGCTGAATATCAGATTCGAGCCAATGCTACGTGCATAAGACCCTCTGTTCGTTTGCATATGGACACTATCGACGTTTAGGATAGCTATATTCTGCTTGTACACAGAGTAATACTTGATCTATGTGTGCGTGTTCGCATCGTACTATTTAACATAACTCAATGAAAAACATGTATTATACTATTCAACTCACCTAGGCATATTATCTGTGTGGGTTGTTCTTGATATATATATATAGTCATTCGTTATATTCGGGATGTGGAGGCCTGTCCTCACTGTGTAACATTTATGGCAATTCAATGGACGACCTTTACTGTGGATTTAGGCAGCGTTGTATACGTATACCGAGTGATCGGCAATAAAACCGTTGGGACTGCTTCCGGTAGAGATGCTACGCAGATGAGGGAAAATCGGATCACAGAGTGCAGGTGTGCACAGCGGGACATGGTCCCCTTGCCTTGTTCATATCAGCCACTCATGAGGCGTGCTCCATAGGATCATAGCCATATAACCATAATAGTTGTCATCACAAATCAAATTAGCAACGCGGTGGCCTGCAGCCCTTGTTGCTGCTTTTCATAATGCTCAATACAAATCGAAGTCGAAGCTTGTATAACTTCCATAGCTCTTCTCTGATGCTCTGTCTTACTGTTTACCTAACATGAAAAGCAGAGGCAAACTTATGAGGGCTCTCGTATTGAATCGGGTGGCCAAATACAATATAGGCATATCTCATTCTAGTTGACGCTGCTCGAGTCCAATATAGTTTCCTAGTCATGTCGTGCACATTGTAGAAGAGTCAGCACCTCGCTAATATACGATGCATGCGAGAAAAACCTAAAATGACGCTTCGCAGACCTGCCGCCCCGTAGATTGCTCGAAACAGTTAGTAACAGTTAGTGCTACTAATAATACAGTACATCCTCGAGTTGACAATTCGAATCAGCCGAGCTATCCCTGAAGCATTTTGCACTACGTGTCATATCAAATTATCTAAATCACGTTGCTGTCTCGTTTTCTGGTCGTTCCGTCACGCAGCCTTCTTCGTTATGGTCTTCGTCGTTAGCGCGTGAGGTAGCGCGGGTACCGATACCTCTAGTGCACAAACTCCCCATAGGTGAACGGACATGTTTACGTGTATCCCTAAATAAGCCTTCAACCGCAAATGAAGTGTCTATCTTCTCCGATGGTGAATGTCGTAGTATATTATGTCGCATTGCCCGCCAAAGCCGCCAGCCTCTACTGTGCCAACTGACACCGAAGCTAACCGGGCTCATTTGTTAGACTGAAACGAGACAAACATCGCTCAGGGCAGCAAATGTGCTGTTGTGATTAGTAACGCTACCGCAGGTTAGGTCTAATATTATAAGAAGCACTTTAACGGGAGACCAATGCTCCCCGCGTCCTGTTTAGAGTGAATACGGCGTAGATAGTTCGTGTTTTAGGTCATTCTAAGTAGCTTCTAACCAAAACGTTATGTAAAGAAAATAAAAATGATTATTTTATAATATTTTACTTGTGGACGAAAGGCGTCGGGGAATAGCCCAAATGAGGACTGGATGAAAATTATGTCAGGTGAAGATTCTGGCAGCCTGGAAACGAATTTTTTTTATGTATACATAATATATATATATATATATATATATGTGTGTAGAGAGAGAGAGTGAGCCGGCGCTTTAGACTATAATGTGGTTTAATGTATAACAAAACCGTTGTGTCGTAGACTCTCATATCTGTGGCCATCTCTCACTTGGCAGCTCATTTGACCGTGGATGAATATACGAAACGGGATTTTTATTGCATTAGAGCTTTACATAGTTATTGTGTACCTCGTTGATAAGCGGACAAGCGACGCGGCTGTTTCAAAATCAAGTGATCTCTCGAAACCCTATGCGGCCACGGCCCCCTCACTGCTAACTTAATCGAAGGAGTCTACCACAGGCTGATGGAGGACGCGCACAGGATCTTCCCTATCGAAACGCCTTCCCCTCGTTGTCCAGAAGCAGAGAGGGATCGCCTCCCTCGGGGTCGATCATGACGTTATGCGGCCTGACACCCCGGTTCCCAACTGCTTCTGCAATTATTGTATATGTACATTTTTTTAAATCGAAAACAAATATCCATAGTACTTGTTATACTTGAAATGAACGACATTTGGCTGGGACCTGCGTTGAGGATACGGCACTGTGTGTATGAAAAATAATGCATGTCTCGTATTGAACACTAAACTTGCGTCGCTTTGCATACAATACCTTGCTAATCCGATAGAATATTTGTTGAAATGTCAAGACCTGTTTTTCGCTGAAAGGGTCCATACGTCAATGTACCTTCTATGTATTTTTGTATGTGCGCGCCTGTTGTAGTGTGAGATCGATGTGTTCGCTCATTCCGGGGCTACCGACAGCTACATATAGTAGCACTAATGTTATGGGGAAAATTCGTTGTTTGAGGGCAACTCCTTTCTCTATTGGCTTTCTGAGGCTAATGAGCAACAGTATCTCTCTTCGAGTTTCCTTACTGATAGTCGCAGCGCGGCGATTCGGTGTAAACGGGTTCGATGTTTACGGTCTGGCCACCCATCTACAACGGGTCTCTCAGCTGGGTCGGCGGTTGTGAGATCTCAATTGATGTTGCCGTATTTCCATTATGGTGGCTAAGCTATAGCTCGGCCGAGTGTGTATGGGGAAATCGAACGGAAATAAGAGAGTTCATATATTCAAGCTAATACTGAGTGGGATAAACGATGCACATTGAAAATTCTATAGGACCTATGATTTCTATAGTTGTTATGGGCCTCAAATGATCAAATAGTAATAACCCTGTCAACATATCGCGCTTATTGTATATAATGTTTTCGCCTCTAAATACTTGGTCAGCATAGGAGGCGTTTGCGCTCCTTGGCTGCCCTGACCTACGGGGTAAGGCACAAGTATGAAGCACGAAACTTCAAGAGAAGTCTTCTTCTGTCACGTTCACTGGGTGAACAGGGTCTGCCTTCTTAGAGTCGGCTTAGAGGAGGCTGTCATCGAAATTGGTATCTTGGGTAAGTGATTGGCACGGTCTAACCACAGTTTCATCTGACCGCCATCTTGTAGTTCGGGCGTTGTCCAAAACTGTGATATTTTAAGTCCCATTTTTTTTCTTTTCTATCCTCATCCAGCTCGCACGGGCCTCGTTGTAAACGTCTTTCTGAGCGGCCAAGTTCCCGTCCCCTACTGAATACGTCAAAGACAGAGTGTACGGCGTAGTCTAGTACACAGTTGATGGGGGTCCTGTTGGATCCAGCCTAGTCCTGTAAAGTAAGTGCTGCTGTAACACTTTAGTCCACCACATTTCGCTCTGCCGAACATGTCACAGGTTCGACACGCAGTCCACAGTTATCAATTTAAGGCATATCAAATATCGACGAATGAAGGCTCAAGAGCTCGGATGGAGTACAGGAGTTTAGTAAGTGATGAGCGGGACTTGATGACACTGTAGGGATAAATCACTGATATATTTATATACATTTTATATCAATTATATATTTTTTCGCTTATATAGTTTGCCGGTCGTTTATAGTACATACCTGGTACAACGAACTATTTCTAAGGCACTCCCCATATTACCACACATATGCATTGATATATAGGGTTATTGATAGGTACCATGAGCTCCCATAGCTCGTTCACCGCGAGTAATTGCCGAGAAATGCCTGATGAGAGGCCACCATGTTGTCACTGTGTCTCCACGGTGTGTTAGTTAGTGTGTCGTAGAAGGAGGTGAGAGGTGATCTTCCATCCGCAACGGAACTCAATTCAATAATCGCACGGTCATTGGCAGTCTATTGGCGCCTTATGAATCTTTCCTCCTTCAAATGATCACCCGAACGTTTCTCTAAGCTACAGAAAGTGTCGTCCATACGATGCGAGTCGAATCGAGCATCCGCGTCATTACCCGGGTCCGGTTTATTCAGGACGCAGAATGGGCTCGTTTGCCAATCTCATACATATATGATACTAAGGGTTCACCCGCAAGAGCACCCTTCGCCCACAGGTCAATTTGGCCTATCTTCGAAGGCCTCATCGTCGGCTTGTTGTGAGCTCGTCACTCATCGTCGAGTAGACTGCGACTACACGAATCTTCGCGGTGCGTTTCTGTCGATGCAGCGATATCAGTAGTAGATGGTCCTAACCTCTGCCGTTGGCCCCTAATCGTCCGAGTTCTGCGTGAGCTATATGTGTTCGTGTTCTTGTGTGTGTGTGACCAGAACCTTGCGGGACCTGCGGTGTCCTGCCGGTGGCTACTGCGTTACAGCATCGTATAGGGGCGTATCGGCATCTCTCACCCTCTCAGAGGTGTCCGCTAGCTCGTCAAATCAACGCTAGTTTGCCGTGGAGGGCGGGCCACCGATGGCGGCGGGCATTGCACCGACGCGGCTGGTGTCACCGCCACCGCTGCCACAGGCTTTACAAATCATCAACCTAATCTTGAAAGCAAACTCGAGCTGGGTAAGCTGGGACGAGCGTAGGCTGAGATGTCGGTAGCCTTTGTTCGCTGTCTCTGGGTCTGCATCAGCCGCATGCCGCAATCGTGACAACAGCTGCAGCGGTATCCGCAGCGACTGTGGCGATTGGCAGAGAAAATGTCAAATATGATCTATTGTGGTTACGCGGTGGTTGGTCCTTGTTGTCGCTGCTGTTCGTAACGTATTATTGTTGTTTTTACTGCTTTAGTTATGGGAAAGCAAGGCGGAAGGGGTAAACATTCGTATGCAGATGCATCCGCTTAATGGTATACTAAATTCGAGCAAATACAAACCATATGAATTTGTGTTTAAGTATTAGCACCCACTGAAGGCAATCATTACAACTCATATTGTATAAGTCTGGCCCGGTCTATATAGATCGAGCGGCAACGATAATACCAGGATTAACACCATCATAAATAACGCTGTAGGATCTACCGATTGAATAATAACTTCTTCTCCATATTGACCACCACCACCACCAGCTCAAAGCACGCTGGATTGTCTCCTGTAAACCTTTCAATTTGTCGTTTTGATCAGCTAGTTCATTCTCGATTTTTACATGAAGCGATGCTCCTGTATTCGGTGCAGCTCTGGGAAGACTTTCTAAGGCAGACTCTTCTCGGTAGCTCTCGCCGTTTCTTATGTTTTTCGTGAAAGACTTTGTACAGTTCATGCGGTCTAACGGAGGCTTGATTATTATGTTGTCGAAGTCCAGCCCGTTTTATCGATTGATTAGCTATTTGGAACCTTAGCAGGTGACTTAGTGATCAGTCTGAATTTCGCATTAATAATTGCGTATACTGTATGGATAAGTCTTCTCATATTTACTTTGTCACTATTCAAAATGAAAATATTCCATTCTCAGAAATGATTGCTGTGGCATCTACATGCTATGTCTCTGGATGATATAGCACCCTTTAACAATGTGGTGTAGTGTTCACGACTTTGTCTATGCACTCTATGAGATGGAGATTTCTTTTTCGACCGTTCCAGACGTTCTATATATTCCACGCTCGTTCAGCCACGCTTGCACTCACCTTTCTAAAAAGGACCAGCTGTATCGCTTCGAGGGTAAAACTTGTATTCTTGAGCCTAACGTGACAAAGGCGTTCTTATGGATTTGCTTCGCTGCTTTTGCCTTCGGAGAAGGAAACCTTCTCAGTGGCATCTCGGATGGATGCCCATCCACACAAAATACTATGCCAGCGAGAGCAACATGTCTGAACATTTCGATTGAAATATTCATCATCGTCAAGGAGAGACGCACTCAAGGGCGGTGAGGTGATTTTGGTGCAGCGATTTTTACATGAGTAACCCCAGAAGAGGAAGTACGACTTCCCGTTGATACTTGCTCCAAGCTCCCAAGATCTCTAAGCTGTACAGAGCACACAAATGTCCCGGACCGATCGGGCGCCACGTTGACCTCACCGGAAAGCATTAAAGGGGATGGTATCTGGCCGCCAGGAACATCCATCTTACAATGGATACCGTGACACACGCTTAACTTTCAAACAGCAAACAAGAGCCTGCACGCTTTCATAGTGCAAGCATACAGCATTCGAACGGTGGCTCACAGCAGCCGCCCAGGAGGAAGTGAAGAGGAGGACACATTCAACAAGCGTGGCTCGATCTGATACCGGGCAGAAGGAATAGAGGCAAATTTGCTGTGAAAAATGTGTCGTCGAAGTTGCAAATCCACCAGCAAATGGTGAGGGCTGCTCGTTCTTTTCGCCAAACGTGTTCTATATCAAATATTGTCGCAGTATAAATAGAAGAAACGAAGAAGAAGCGGGACTCCTCTCGTTCCCCTGAGGGCTACGGAAAAAAATCACGTAAGCACAAATACTTAGATGGACAAGCCTCCAGCATGCCTGTCTTCATGAACAAGGCATAGTTAGGTTGATTTGCTTACGACAATTCGTGTCCAACAAATGTTCACGTCGGATTACTAGTCTCCTTGGCCATTATGTTGGCGGGTAGCCGAAATGTCAACGGCTATTCCCACAACATCGTGGCAACTCTCCGCGAAGAAAATGGCCGGCGGCAGGATAAAGCATCTCGTGAGTTCATCGCCACCAAGGTCATGGGCGTCATATCTCAACGGTTCGTTGTGTTACCGATTATTGTTGGGTCGCTTGAAGCTGAGTCTTTGGCGTAGTTACATAAAGAAGATCGTCACACAACGCACAGATTCAACGCTGAGTTAGTCTCTATCGATCGAGGATTTTAGAGTCGTTCGTAAAAGATTGAATAATCATGTAACTATCATTCGCGTTAAACGTTGGCCATACATATATTATATTATTTTTTCTAGGACGATATGAATAAACCTCACGAGTTGGACTTCGTATAGCTCAAGAACTGTACCAATCCCACCAATGATACATTGAGCTGTGGCCAGAGTTGATTATGTCCGCCCATGAGAGCTATTCAAGTGATTTCAATGACCGAATGCACATCTAGGTCTGCACGCTCAATCATAATTTCATTTGTCACATCTTGTCCTCCCTATGCCAGTTCCTAGATTGATGCTCTGGTTATGATGTCCTCATTCCGCCGGATCGTAGAATACATCAAGCGGTACCAAACTGGCAGGTCTCTGATTCGAATACTAAATGTGAGGAAACCCTTCAGAGGGTTTGGAGAGCGTTCAATTTTTCAAGACGTGTGACATTACTCGAAATATATTAACTGTTATTACAGATATTACGACAGTTAGCACATAGCTACCCACTCAACGTGAGTGATTCGATAAAGGGTTTGCTCGACAGTGATAACAACGGCGATGAGCAGCTTACAAAAGGTAGTATGCTCCAATTTGAAGTAAAAAAACAACATGACGTCTTGAGAGCTTCTGGGGGTTTTTTCTAGGCTTCGTCTTGAACGTACGAGCGACTTGAACGTTTGGAACACGTACATACCCCCCTCCCCACCATATTACTGCCGATCCAGCAGATAGCGGCAAACGCAATTGTGAAAATCGTCCACAAAACGTATGGTAGCTATCGTCACGAGGAGACCACGAGAGAACAGCTCGAAATGATGGAATACGGACTTTACGTCAACGTGCAAATTGACTCGAGCATCTGCATCGAAGTGAGCGTGAGGAGACGTGCGCGAACGCCGTTTGCGAATTCAACTTTGTGTCATTCCCATGTGACATTCGTGACAGACACAATGTGCTTGCGATTGTCTAGTTGAGTATCAACAAATCGACCTGTTCGCTGTCTCTCTGGCCTGTACTCAAGCCTCTTTCTGTCTAAGCCGAGTGCCGAGTACGTATGCCTCGTCTGCTCGGAACCTGAAAACCTGCTCAAACAAATTGCCAGAGGCAATCGAGACCCTCTTGTACTGGCTTCGTATGGCACAGTGAACCATGTATATGAATCAGCTATGAGGGAGTTTCTCAACGTGAATCGTATGCCGGTCGATTTTTTGTTGAGGATGACAGTGACAAGTGGCGAAGTTGATGAAACCGTTTGCCCAATGTCAACGAGCGTTCCCAGCCCTTGACCCGGTTGTTGTTAGACGGACTTGCGTTTGGAGCGCCAGGTAGCAGAGAACCAACGACGCCTCGCCGTTAGGCTCACAATTTGTGTATGTCTCACGAGGACACGCTCATCTAGTGACAAGTCTATAAGCTAGCACAGATCAGAAATAGTCAAACGAATATATATATATATATATATACTCTCCACATCGCTTTTTGCTAGTTTGCCTGACATAGCCGCTCTCATTCATCTAAAAAAAATTGGCATTTTCCGCAATAGCACCGAGTGCTAGCGTTATGCTAAGCCGCGATGACGTTGGCCATGTCTAAGACATATAGTCATCGCGCATACAACAATACATACGTACATACATACGAGACTATCTACGAGGTAAACTATCGCCGACTGTTGCCGCCACCGAAAAGTAACAGCGGCGTCGTAAGCAGCGGCCATCACCACCACCGGCATAGTGTTCTGACGTCGAGTCAGCGCTTTGATCATGGGGGCCAGCCGGCTGAAGAACAAAGAGTTCCCACCAGGCGCCAAACAACTGCAACAACCTCCTATGTATTTTCTATGTTTCCGCCGCACAGTCACTCGTTAAACTCATTCGGATTTTCAACAGCAGCGATGAGAAGGCAACAATTCAACGATTCGCGCATAGCGGAACGAGCAAGGCTAGCACTCGGTGGCGAAGGCCTTACGGGAAGCGTTTGTCCCTCGCGTTCCCCTTCGAACGATTTCCGAGAGCAAAACCGTAGTGGCTGAAACGCTCGGCCAATATGCTGATGCCGTTGTGGCCATAAATTGCGATTGACTCAATTTGCCACTTCAACGACTGCACGCCATAATACAATACATTGAATGGGAGCTTCTGCTCGTTTGCCCGTCTTGCCTATACGACTGTTTCATTGGCCACCTTTCGGGAAGCCAAAGGCAACGAAGAAATGGAGATTGCTGGCAGACGCATTATGGACGAGCTATAATACTGGTGGATGATGGGCGATGATATTACGGTAGGTTAATTGTGTCTAATTGTCAACGAACACGGTGGGTTAAATTCGAACGAAATGTTAAATTCGACTTACAGAATGCCATACGAATATGCTTAGAGTATTGTATACTATTCATCACCATCTAGTGAAACAGGTGATTATTTACGGTAGGTTAATTGGAGACACGTAGGTGCACGGATTCGATCCCCACCGTTGAACGGCAAAATCCCGTTATGGACACCTGGCCTCACATCTGAGGTGTTCGCCCAGGTTGTGTCGGACTCGCGCCGACTAAAACGCCGAAACGATTGCTAACTTGGTCCACCGTCAGGAACTGCGCAGGAAGAATACTTCTGATAGCAGCTTGCAGAAACCGGCAGGCGGATCCAGGCCACCCTATCCCCCGGTCCGTCGTCTATCACTCGTCCGAAAGTCTGCGCCCCCTGATCAGCCGTCCACTTAACAGTGTACAACTGCCATTGACTATTTGACGACATGTTGCTCACGACCTTGCACAGAAGAACCAAACACAGCGTTGTATCGCGTTCGAGAGTATGGTGGATACCCGTCTACATTGACATACTTTCAGTCGTCTCTGGGATCGAGCATATTCGCCGTGGGAAAGTTATTAAGCATAAAATCAATAAAGAAATTACTCGTTCGTTTAAATACTTGAGCAACAAGTGCAACTCACCCTGCTCACGTCTTGTTATGTCCTGGAATGCCCTGTATTTATGAGGGCGTTCATTTTATAGACAAATGCTTCGAGTTCCTTCTAGTTCTGTTTACTTTCGTCAGGGTGCCTAAAATTAGACAGGGTTACTCGCGCGGACTTTGTTTCAATGTATGAGTCATCGTTCGGAAGCTTCATCTGAGGTATTATAATTAATAATGAATAGCGATTATATTGTTAATACATTGTTAATCTATGCTAATGCATTCTAAAGACGATTACTAAAGCTAGCATCATCGCTGTCGGCTCTCTCTCTCTCGTCGATTGCGTCACATCGCATAGCATGCGTCAACCGAACGGCAGCTCGAAGCAACCGCTAAAGAAAAGCTCGCTGATGTATGGGTACAGCCGATTGAGGTCAAAATTGACCCAGGACCACACTACACGTTACACAGATCAATTTCTTTGCCACAGTCAAAAGTCGAGAGTCTCACAGGGAAATAGCTAGCCACTCACTGTTGGCCTGGCTTACACCGCCACACGAGATTTGCAGGCGAAGCTCTCGAGCCGATTTGCGATTTTGCGTTTCATTTTCGATAGAACATACCCACCGTGAGCTGGCGTTGCGCAGCTGGGCGGCCGCGAGATCTAGCAAAAAAGTGGTCGGGCAAATTTCGCTCTCTGCATCAGCTGGCGGCCGTGTTCGCTCGTTAGGAGAACAAAAATGAAATGGTTCCTAAACACGATCAGCTAAAAAAGAAATCAGAGGAAAGAGGAAACGCCGGAGCCCGACGACCTATCATCATAGCAGCACATATCGGAGAGCACTTTGCTGAGATCGTCATGTGGTCATAAAGATTTATAAACCGTGAGCGAATGGAAGAAACTCCATCTGTCACCTGATTATAATTATACCGACGACGAATTACGGTGCTGGCGAACGGAGCCAAGGGAATTGGAAACATTTTCTTTGGAAAATGGCAGAGTTTTCGAACGTTAGCGATCTATTCTATGCTACTTCGCTAAGCTCGTGCAGGCAACATAAATGGTAACATAATGACTGCGCTTGGCGACGCCAAAGCCACAGCAGTGCCATGCTGGTAATATGTCCGTACTGGACTAACCTCGATAGCACTATAAAATACAATAGAAAGTTTTGGTTTATTAGTGGAACTGTAGTATTTTAGAACGTCCAAGTTCTCAATATGTCACCTGGTCACGTAGCCATGTTGTTTATCCAATGCGGTTGGAATGATACAACATTGATGCAATAGATAGATAGAGAAAGAGAGAGAACGAACGAAATGAGGAGGAGGTATGAAGGTATGAATAACAAGGCTCATTTCAAGTTAAAACCACGATCCTCTACTGAGAGTCTATCTTCTCCCTCTTCCCTAAGTGCTTGCTCTTTTTTTTGAGAGGAGGACATTTTCTTCAAACGCACGGACACGACCAGAGACACCTTCGAATCTCCATGAAAGTGGGCCGATCCAGTGCAGGGGGGTTGACGTGGATGATAAAACGCCTCTGCCTGCTAAAACCACCATCCTCTGCTGAGAGAGTCTATCTCTTCCCTAGAGTCGGCAGCATTGGGCACATACGAATCGAAATTAAGTGCTTGCTCTGGATGAGGACAACTGGACAATAGCGTGGTCGCGCCTCTGCCGCGATTGCTCAAGCGCGCCTCATGAAATACCGCCATATTATGTAGGACGCGCGAACTCTGTGAGACCGAGCAGGCAAGGCCAAGGAAGTTCCGCAAACTGACAAATCCGACAGAAGAGTCACTGTGATAAAGTGGTCCGTCAGTTGTCTGGTTGATTGCAGAAACGTACAGTTCCTCTCGGGGAATTCGTTGTAGATAAGCAGAGAATATAATATGTACGGAATTATAAAACTATCAACACAAATAGTGTAATAAACTGGAGCCTTCTATTTGCAAAGCTTCAATCATCGAAATATCGCATCACGTTGAAACAAAGACATAAAAGCCGTCCGAACAGAAGCTTAAAAGGATCTTTTATTGGTTTGCTTTTGTCGGTGATTAACAACTCTTCAGGTCTCACTGTCTCGCATAGCGATGTTTCGGAGCCGTCCGATATCATATTGAGTTTCGTTCAATGTGCGATATATTATTTGAAGTGCCAGACGCCGAACAGCATGAACGAGCGCCATATGATGATATATACTTTAATGTTATACTGTACGTGCTATCAAATATATGAAATAACAGCACACCTGAATTGCCGGCGCTTCTCCCGCCGGATGGCCGAGGCTGTAAATTGCTTAGCAAGCTAGTCTTCCATATGCCAGCCATTGCCACACATTTGAATATCCAGTCCAAGAGGGAGGTACGATACAAAAATGGCAAGCGTATCTGCTCGGTCTCAGCGCAAGATACGAGACAACAACAGGCGGGGCTAGCGAAGAAACTCACGGACGAAGGTAGCGCACTGTGTCGAAGTGAGCCACTATATCCCACAGAAGAAGAAAATAATAGATACGTGGTGACCAATAAGCTGCCAAAGAAGACGATTTAAATGTATCCGACTGTCGTCTGGGAAGAATTCTAAGGGTTCTAGGTAGTTCAGTCATCGTATTTTGGCGCCAAGAATTAGCCAGGAAAATACTGATAAAATATTGGGGGCAAGTTGACCATTGTGGTGATTACCTAATTATTGAGATATTTAATATTCAGTAAAATCTCTCACCTTCCCGATCGTGCGCAGCTGTGTGAAAGCTCATGTAACACCCATAATAAGGGCAGGCTGGTCTTCAATTCGTGTAGGGCGACGTTAAATGGTTAAAAATCTTGAAATTTTATCGAATTCAATGCCATTTTCACTCGCCTACAGTTGGAACTCTGTTACTCCGGGTATCTCGAGTCAGGGCGGAATTCGTATTCATGATTATTTTGTAGCCAAGCGTGAATCTCTTGGCTTAGGGCATTATACTTCCATAGGGTACAATGATTATTATTTAAATTTAATCATCTGTAAAAGTTTAGGTTACTAATGTAAAAGTTGAGGCAGCTCCTCTAATAAACCAATAATGCTTTACCCTTACCTTTGCGAGGGGTTTTCGTAACGGTGTTGCTGTGTGATGTTTCGCCTATGCATGTGATCGTGCTGGTGTTCTCAATCGTCTTCTCTGATGTGGTGTCATCTATTCTACCGTTGAAGATTCCCAAGAAGATTGTATGACCATTTCGCCTCTGCTGGTTGTTGTTGTTATTGTTATAATTATCATTATGTTCACTTTCCGACCACGATAGTATGTCTGTCACAGTTGTAGCTAGTATAACTAATTGCGTATACGGCTCTATATTATTATTATTCGATTTCTCCTTATTGTGACGTTCTGGTTAGGCGACACCACGAAGATCTAATCAGTCAGCCATACGCATTGCACTACGAGGCTACAAGAGACCCTGCCCCCCGGCTGGCTCCTGTTTTCTAATAGGTTTGCCTATGCAGTATTATATTATATCCTATACCCCGAGATGGGCCAAGTAATCCTTCATCCACAACATGCAATGCGGCTTCGACAAGGGCAAAGGCTGGGGCGGCGCTGGTGAAGCGTAGCGGAGATGATGTCATTTTGTGGTTGGCTGCCCTCCCGTGTTGATAATAGATTGTGCTAACTGAACCGGCCCCTCGCGAATGCAATCTCGTTGCACACAATGCAGCACTAGTGTCGTTCAATTGTATCTCTACATGGTACAGTGAGTTAAATTTACGTACATCGTGGTATTTCAATCCAGCGGACGTAAGTCGTGTTGTTGATCCTTTGATAGGATAGGACAAAGGATTCCCTCTCATCTTGTACCCTGATATCTGGACTCAGCCCTTGATGGATTCTCCTCCAGAACTAAAAATATATCATAAGGAACTTTCGAAGGAGATTTTTTGACAGTTTTTTTGTATTATTTACTCAATGAACTCTTATGGAAGCCTTAAGAACCCAACATTATAAAATAGCAAAAATTTTGTGGAATCTTTCTTACTTATTATCAAGCATATGGAGCTCTATTTAACGCCATGTGACATCCAGCTGGTTCACATTCGTTGAGCCGATATGCTGCTCGTGTATGATCGTGGGAAAGTACTGTTTTCTCTGTTCTACTCCAGAGTCAGAAGGGGATTATGTGATATTTCATTGTGAGCGAGAGTTAAGTGATGAAATTACCTCGTCCCGCTAGCAATCCCTTACTACGTCATACATGAATTCAACATGGACTTCCTACATAGAGTTAACTGTGATAACCACAGTACCTATTTATCTCCACGTTTCGAGATTGTGCTGTGCCATGACACCCTTTCATCCCTTCAGTTATGCCACTACTTATGTTAAGGGTCACATTGAATTCGTGCATTTCCTAGCTTTTTCAATGTCGGCCTCGTGTCCAACAAGCATTCGGAAGCCACCGAATAGAAAAACCGCAATAACAGCTGGAGCAAGATGCCTGACACAGATGTCATCAACAAGTCCTTTCTGCCAGCTGCGTTTTGCCGACGTACAATACGCTACATTCTCTATTCCCTATTTTTTTTCCTTCTACACTGATAACATTGGCAAGGATCTTCATCATCAACCGTACAAGTACAACATTATCTGGACGGCTCCGTTTCCACTTCGGCTAGCATAGAAGCTGTTCGGGTTCCTTTGCTATTATACATACAGGATCAGACGGTGCCCAGCCGGAACGCAGCCAGCAAGCCGACCGGCGTACAGCATTCTTCGGTGGACGCCTACTGGCGCAGTGACTCGGACACGGATGGCCTTGAGGTTGGCGTTTTTGCAGCTCGCGTTGGTCCATTGAGACGCCGCTGGTCCTCTGCCGAGAACCTGTAGAATGAACGGCTGTAGTGGTGGCCCCCCCCGTTCGCTTGCCCTCGCTAACCGTGTCGCATTCGCCGAAACGATCTACGCAGCGTACGTAGCCAGCGTATCAAGTCCGTGATCAAGAAGCGTGACGGCAATGTCTTTACTCGCCCCCACCACATCGCTGATTCCGTCTACCAGTGTCGCACTGCTGCCGACGAACAAAATTCACTGTGTCCCTAGATTCCATAGTCTCATTGCACTTATCATTATTATTGACGGGAAAAAAAATTCGTTTGCGAGGAGATCACACACAAGATTCACAAGCGATGTCTCGATAGCTGGTGTTTCCGCGAATTCGGCTCGTCGACTCCTATCGATGTAGATGTACAAATTTTCCGTATATCGTAACGGAGTGCGCAGGCTCAGTTAAGCCTCGTTGTCAGCTGACTCGTTCAGCGGGTTGGCCATCCTTAACCCCATTTTTACGACAAAGCAGAGCGGATACTACGACGTACCTAGAGTTAGGCTAGACGACATATACTTGTGCGACAGTTTACAAGACGAGCAAACCATTCCTACAGCGACGGCGGTTAGGAGAAGTATTATGCCTCGGACTCCGTATGACTGGGAACCTTCATCAAGTCGAAACGTATGAGCCAACGAAGGCCGGTGCGGTTTATGCTTTGAACGAAGTTCTTGACTTGACACGAAAGTTTTTATTCGTGTCAAGTTTTTATTTATTTTAGTGTCGAGCACCAGCGCAAATCGACCCCACGGCGTCCAGCAGTTGCCACAATGTTTTGCCACTGTTTAATGCTCGTTACTCGTGCTGATGCGTCCACGCAGATTTTATCCAGACTTGACGTCGACTAGCACAATCTAAAAGTGCTACATATAATTAGTGACACTGTAATTATCCTCGCCCAAATCAATATATTTAATTATTTTCGGTACAAGTTGTAATATATAACTATTATCTGCTAATTTTACCCATATGAATGTTTGTTCGACGCAATCGATCGGCAAGCAGGACGCCATCACCTGAATTAACCAATACTTTCAACCCAAAACAGAACCCAATGCTAGAAGTATTTCGCGTACAGCTTAGCGTGAGTTCCATCCAACTCTCATGAATAGTTGTTCCAGTATAGGGCTCCGTTATACTAGCCGTCCCATGTAAAGCGAGCCATATTGACCGCATACCTACGTAAATTGACCTTCTTTAGTGCTTAGAGGAAAAATAACATACCACACCAGACTATTATTGTACGTACGTGCATCGTAAGCTGCCATCGAAGACAGCAATTTGTCTATGGCATACGACCTCCAGCTGGTGAATCAGGTGATTTCTTCCAGCCCGAATCGATGATGTCAGCTCCCAGACACCATCAATATTTCTTTCGAGTATAGTATTCAGTCATTTAGGCAATAAAACTGCAACCTGACGATATTCCACAACCTTCCGAACCGCTTATTCATAATGAGAAATAATTCCGAGAGTAACCATGAAATTGCCTGTGTGCGCTTTTTATGTGTGTGTGTGTGTGTTTTTTGACCGGTAGAAAATCGAGAAGATCTCCGTCGAGTGTTCGGATATGCTTAAACTCTTCAGTCTACTTCTCTTTGGCTTTATCGAACTCTTCTTCCACTTATCTTACCGAATCTTACCGGCCCCTGAAGTCGGCTTGACTTGGGGCACTATGCAAAACAATGCACCGTTATTCAGCCGTCTGGTACTCGGTGGCGATATCTAAATATCCGATGGCCGCCCTGCAATAAAGGCAAAGGGGGAGACACTACGCTTACTTATAGGCAATACAAAAAATCGAATTTCTCCCAAGGTCAAACGATCGTGCCGGCCCGCCTGTGTCGTTAGTAATCCATTGCATGATACATGCTAATGTGAGTATTGTTTCTTATCATTCTGTGTTTGTCGTGTTCTATTTACTGCTCAACAGGCTATGGACACATTGCTCCAAAGACGAACGAGGGCAAGGTGGCGACAATCCTGTACGCTCTGGTCGGCATCCCGTTAATGCTTCTCTGCCTGTCGAACATCGGCAACGTTCTCGCGGGATCGTTCCGCTTTGCGTATTCGCGGATGTGCTGCCTCTGCGCCCCCATACCGCCACCACAGCAGCGGAGCGCCGGGACTCCAAACGGCATCGATGGGTATGGCCGAATATGTATATATATATATATATATATATATGTATATACAATGCAGACATCTCTTGATCAAGAAAACAAAAATGTTGGAGCCCCAACCGTTGAGCCCCGCGTAGGGAGGTTGAAGATAAAAAAAGAATCAATGCTCGGTCAGCTTCGGCTCCGGCCTGTCAACAACGAAGAGTCGAGCTGATCATCTTCTATTGTTTGATCATGATTTTCCGCTAAACAAATTGACTTTCTAATAATATCAATACTCATACTATTTAATTGATCTCTCTCGATGCACAACGGCGGCGGCCGCCGTTGGCCTAATTATGAAGCATCACGCGTTCCAACTCTACACCTTCTTGTTTACCTCTAATTAGAAGCCAATTTTCTCTCAACAATTGAAATGTAGAGCTTTTCCCTAACTCTCAGCATAGTTTGTCGCCGTCATTTCGTATAAGAAAAGACAGTAATTAATATGGGGAGGAGTGACCAACAATATCTCGTAGTTACGTAAGCGTATACATTACATTTACACAGTTTTCTGTTCAAGTTTACTTTTACGCTACCCGTAAAAGGGGATCCTCTTCATATTCGAGTAACGTTATATGCCCCTCTTTATACTCATTTTACTCATGTGACCAAAATACGCCCAAACGTACCCAGATACACAAAAAGATCGAACGACACAAGCCCAACTTTCATAGCATCATCTCTCTCTCCCTCCGTCTGTATATATTGATTGAGTCGGCTTCCAGCTATTCATCTCTGCACGGTCTGTAGATAAACTCTATTCTCGTTCATGAAAGTGCGAAAGATCAGAGACGCTGTTCCTCCTGTGTAGAGCTCGGCCGATGTCTCCCTGTCTATCGAATGTCTTGGTCAGTATTGCTTACGGGGCCAAAGGCGTCGCTATTGCCATCGACCGATCCGATTGAGTGGCTCAACTTGGTGTTCAGTTCAGCTGTCTTGTCAAGCACACTTTTGCCTGGCCACTTCACGACGATCTTCCGGACGCCGCAGCTTGACCAAAGTGAACTTTTCATCTCGCTCCCTCTCTCTTTCTCTCTCTCTCTTTCTCTACAATCTACCTGATACGACGTAGTGGTAGTCCCTGATGAGAGTTGATAGTAAACACTTCTTTAGCTCGTAGACCCGGTAAGGTGACCTGTCTGAGAAGAGGTCGCGTTCACTCTGGGGCGTCTTTCGGCTTCCTATCCAGTGCTTCGATGATCTCTTTCGAGACGCTGGACTCCGCTATGGTGTTACATACTAAATGTAGCCATAGCTCGGGCACGATCGTTCATGCATGAGTATCCTGCTATGCTACTGTTACTACTATTAATACACAGTCGGTCCCGATCTGACACCTCTTTTCTCACTCGCGTTTACCCAGTTGCAATGTCCTTATATATAGATAATATAATGTAAATGCGTTCGCCTGTGTTCGATATCAGTGGGCCGCTCGATCTGCGAAATTTCCCGGTAAAGACGGGGATGCTATAATGGTTCTGGCGACGCCATACTTATCATGGGCCAGATCTTCTTCTCTGATGCTGCTGAGCGGACTCGTCCGAGAATAGCTCGAAGGATAGATACTCAGCAGTTCACAGGAACCGAACACTGAATCTGACATTAGAACACCTATGCTTAAGCCGATTGGACTTCGTGTCGCCTTTGTCGTCATTTTTTTTACAACTTATTCAGTGTTCAATATATGTAGATGTTTTAACGATAAACTCTGCAGTTTCGTTTGCTAACCCATGCGTATACTATACGCCGACCATTGTGACCATGCCGACTGGGAACGTGGAAGGTCGTCTGTTAATAGTTGTTGGCAAATCTATTGTCAATGTCTTGGGACACATTGCGCGCATGAGTGCTTTTGTCGCGCACTCGACTCGAAGAAAGGCTCCCGACCGCTTTCTGCTTCAATGTACCAAGGCGCAACAAACTCAAGCATAGATGATCGCGCAGCCGACGGTGTCGTTTACGAAGGCGCCCTAACCGAGTTAGGGGTTCTAGCATCCAAGCCCTCCAAGGAGTTGTAGCAGAAATTTGTTGTTGGGAAGCATTTGCCAGACAGCGAACAGATAACGGTCTCCATTTGTCTGACGGACGTTCTCCATTTGCTCATTTCAAAGAGTGAATATTCGGATCGCTTCAAGGATGTTTTCTCCTTTACAGCGCGATCCAGGACTAAACATAAGGATACTGACCTAGAGAAATTTGCACCGTATATGTTCACGCTCCAAATAACCAACGATTCCGGCGGTGCTTTCAGTGCAGAGAGGTACCAATGTGCAGTTTAGCTTCATCTCACTTTTCCATTGCCCGAACGAAAATAGGGATATTGAATAGACGACAATATCATAGGCCGTTCTTGTTTATGGGTAGTTTTTGGTTTGCAAACACAAACAGACTCGGAAAAAACTCACACACTCGTGAGGTTAGTTTTTTTGTTTTTGATAAAATTTATCCTTATACATATTTCGTGTATAAGGATAAATTTTATCAAAAACATCGAGAAATTTGGCTAGTTGGCATCGCTTACTGACTGCCCAATTCATTCGCGAGATGACAGCTGTGGACCATACGCGAAACATCCAGCTTGGATGACCGATTCTATATTGTTCCATTCTATTCTTTCACATATCTTCCCTGCATGAACACGAAACACATGGGGCGGTCAGAGACAGCCGGAATGCTCGTGTTGATTTCTGCAATTGCTATCGTTCCCACCATATCAGACATCTGGCTCGCTGAGGGCCGTAGCCGAGTATCACGGCGGAGAGGGTGGAAACGCAGACAAATGAATGGTGAACAAAAATCGGTATCAGAATTCGGCCTTCTCGCGCTATATAGCTTGTCATGTAAACCGCAACGGAGCGATCAACTTTTAGCATTGTGCGTATGAGCGCGGCTGAAGGGCGCGGATCCATCTTCTAGCAAGAGACGAGCATCCCTCATATGTCATCATATTTGTGCGCTGGGCCAGAACGCCCCTCGTCGGCGCCCCGCTCATCTTGTATGGTTATCATCTGTCGGATCTACATAAAAATCTACGGACAGCAAGATATACTTCAACCTCAACGGCTTGTAGCCATTGTGAGTTAATTTTATGTGGTCGCTTCCGGAACTGGCAGAGCCGACCATGAGATATGACGAACTTTCTACGGATCATTCGAATGTAGCAGGCTACATAATCATATCGCTTCCTGTGATTCCAGACCACAGAACATCTGCAATGCTTGCTTTGCATGATGAGATATTTAGAGTGTGTCCCGAATAGTTACAGCTGCAAGAATGATAACGAATCTGTGCTCCTTGCTGCAGTATATTCCTCGTGTTGCTTTCAATGTAATACACCTGCCTGGTGCTCAACGGCACGGACGTCCTCTGACACATATCGATCGTATGGAATTTTCAAGAGCATACTTTCCAATTTGACAAGAAAGGTTCAACAAAGTGATTACACCTGATAAGCGCTAGATATCATCGACGCGTTCGCTCGTTCACGAAAACGTGTTTCAATCTGTTGTGACAGCTTGAATATTAGTTGAATACACCTATGCAGGTTCGCCACTGTATTTATCCACCAAACGTTCTGCATAAGCATATTATACTTGGTGGGAGCACCGAGTCAGAATCGGATTGCTGTTAAGGCGAATCAGGGCTTTTTCATGACGCACGATTGAGAAGCGTTTGAATTTGCAATCAGCGTCGAAGCTACTTAGTCCTACATACTTTCTCTGAAAGACTGCCCGCTTCATGCAGCCATTAAGGCCTGCCTGATCTGATCACGTTATAAGTACATGTTATCTTCGAATTTCTCTCTCCATTATCCCGGTGTAGGATTTATGGCGTCGAATGTGGCGCATCCATGGAAGTTCCATACGCCATTGGGCATCTTTTGAGCGTTTCAAGCTGCTTTGTAATGAGTTCGTTTTCGCCTCAGAGGGCGTCTCATCAGCCGTTGGGTACTATGCGACACTAACAACTTTGCCATTACTTGCCACATCATTGCGTCTGATCACGTCAGCAGGAGCTACATCAACAGAGTTTACAGCTAAGATCGTTTGCTCTAGTTACCGCGTCGTGAGTACCGTAGGATATAGATATGGTACGCTTTAAGGAACGATATTGGAAACTTCATTTCAGTTACAGCAGAAGCAATCTAGCGCTATGCTGCTGGCCAAGGCCCAACCTATCGATCGTATCGAGGTAAGACAACATTTGAAATGGTGAATCTTGTGGGTGATCTTTTGACGACGTCGAAACACTCCGGCGATGATAATCACCATCATCGGATGACGCAAAATCACTCCCTTTAACGGTCCAAACATTTCAATTCGACTGTCGTCCTTAGCTAAAGGCCGTGTACGCAACAAATGCCGCCAGGAGAGACAGATGAAAATGCAAGCTGAATCGCCTAACGATACAAGGCGCGAAGACAAACTTTTACAGTGTACGCCCCCGGGTCGGTGGACGTCGAACCAGCGGCAAATCTACGATTTCGTTTGGCATATATCGCCTTCAATGTCATTCTCATGTGTAGTCTCCATTGAAGACCATCCGTGAGGTTGTTTAGGCAGTCATTCACCGTACGATCGCGTGACTACAGTCCGCAGCTGCTAATAGATAGCATGCAGGTTGATAACCCAGGGCTCAATTTGCCTATTTTCGTGTACGGATCAGATGGGGGTGACACTGAACATGATCGGCCTGACTGACCTTTGCTCATCCCTAATGACTGTGTGCGCCGGTCGGCGCACGGTGTGAACGGTGTTGGATCAGGGATCGCTGCTGGTGTCTGATTGTATCTATTTTGCATGATAAGGTTACCGAAGCGACACAAACAATACGCCGAATGATCTGCGGCTGATCAACGGGTCGAGGCAACGAACAGCTAGCAGGTAGATTTACCTAGGTGGGGACAGGTAGCGAAAACCTACGGATGGGCATATCCATAATAATTCAATATGAACAAACGACAAGCGGGTATCCACAGTCGCTTCCTTCATTAAGGCTAAGGTTGATAAGCAATTTGATAAAAGAGAAGCTAAAAAAATGGTCATTAATCGCAACATTTAGTGATATACTGTGATATTTTATCATAATATATTAAATCTTGTAATTGCCTTTAATGAACGTGATTAAAAGTAGGACCGCACTGCACCGTGTTCTAGTCCGTTTCGAACCAATGTGGCCATAGCACCCAGCGCTGCAACCCCGTCTCCTAATTCTACATCTAACGGATAGTCTTTGTCCTAAAAATTAGCTTAATCGCTTATCCCCTCCATTTGCGACGAGAAGTTTAATTTCTTCTAGTAGATTAGCCGCGAGAAGGTCTCCAAAGTCGATCGAAGGTCTCCAATTCAAGTGGACTCAAAATGACTATATATGTCGGTACTCGCAGCATTGTGGAGTTGTCGTTTCACCGGTTCTCGGCATCAGTAGACATGGAACCTTATCGATGTACAAATATATAATGGAGATGCGCTCGTACAAACGTGTAGTATCTTTCGCAAAATTCATCCATATACCCATTACAATTGGCAGCTGTTGTTTATCTCCGAAGTGAGAGTTATCGCCCACTCAGTTGCACTGATGTTATCCCTTAACCACGTCCAGTCCTTCCCGCCAAAATCATTCATAGCACAGGCTAATTCCATAGAATGGCCCACATTCCCTGTGAGTACCGGGAAGCGATGTGACGAACGGCAAGAAGCAACAAACGGCCTATTATATACCCTCCTCGCTGTTTCTCGAATTGGATCTTCATTCCTCTTCCGTCGAAAAGCAATTCTACAAAGTTCGAAACGGACAACGCTCGATTTAGTCGTGTTCTCTCGACGTCTCGGGCAACCGCATCCGTTTAATCGAAGGACATAGTGGCGCATCAGACCATTACATCCGTACACTGACTCGGTGCGATCTGGCCACATCAGCGAATGCGACTCTGCGGCCTGACGTCTGCTATAGGGCTTTGCCACGCACTGAACACAATTGCAGGAACAGCTGAACCAATGACTGGCCGGCAGACGAGGCTGTCAAAAACAGATCCATTCATTGCCTTGCCTATCCGAACTCGCCCTCCTGTTCTCTCCTGTGAGTTCTTACGCTACTACGCTCGTCTGCGCCTTTTAACTACGAAGACCCTGTGTTTGCTCGATCGTCCGTCGCCAAGACGATCAGGGAAATGTGACTAAAAACAGCTTCTTCCGCCTTTTCTTCAAACCTATCTTGAACCCCTCCATGATCTACCCACACTCGAGAAACAAAACACTGCCATGTCTACTGCGTAGATACTCAAAGCGCATACATCGATGTGGTGATATGTCAGAGTTCATCCCGCGAGGTGAAGCACTTCCCTTGCAGCTATGCTAATCATTCAGTTGACCACTACTGTTCCAACGATATCTGGGCTACGTGCTTATTGCCTCACTGCATTGGATTAAGGCACGGGTTAGAACAGAGAATAATGTGCGACACTCATTCATATTCCACAGCAGCCCCTTATACCAGAGTTGTGCAACTAACTGTACGAAGATGGAGAATAAATGACGACATTGAGCGGTGTCTGTGCAAATGCCCATCGCAAAATAGGACTTAAGTTGGGGTCCGCCCATTTTCTGCTTTCATCATTGCATAAGTTGAACAGATCTTGCGGGCTCTCCCCATCCACCTATGAAACATAGCTTTCGACGAACCGAGGCCTCAAATGTCGAGAGCAATCTCGAGCTTTGTAGCTTGTTTGAAGACGAAATCTGTGTTTGTCGCTCTGAATTGGGTTTCGTTATTTCGATTCCGGATTGACACTAAAATGAGCGGGTAATTGAGCATCGGGGTCTGGCATCTAGCCATTCGTCCTTCTAGTCAAGGTCTTGCGAGTAGGTTATTCTAATTATGACGTGAGAGAATCCTATACGTGGGAATGTACCATGAACCTCAAGTGAATCATAGCAAGGAATCAAATGGAGCAAAACTATTATATATATATACGATTCGCCTTCTACGGGATGATGGAAACAAATTCTGCCTATAAAGGCCGAGGATTACCGTCTCACTGATAGCTGCCTAGAAATATGCATGTATGTATGAATATATATATATGCATATAGTATGATGGGATCGCACGCCGACGGCAGCATCCGAGATCAGATTGAGGGTACGAAAAGCAGGAGGGAAAGAAAGAGCCAGAGCAACGTCAGGCGTCTACGACCTCTATGTTGTCTCTTTATCTCTGTGTTGAAAGGAGAGCGCTGTTATCAGGCGCATCCGCTTCGTTTTGCTTGGCGCCAACTGTCCGTGGCTGTACATTCATTGGCGCACGTCGCCAGACCATGTTCATGTGAGAAGCTGGCGAATCGAGGCCCAGAGCTTAGAAGAATCGACACTTACGATGACCAGCGGATACAGCAATGACTGTAGGATGAGAGAGAGGGCATGGAGGGCCGAACCCCCCCTCACGACCTAAGTGCTCCCTGTGGACGTTGGTACTGAGTGGTGCTCGTTCTTCCAACATTTCAGCGTCATGTTATACTAGAATGGCGGGACCTATCAGGCCAGCTCGTATAGAGCTTCGTCAGCAGAGCGATCCCAGGAACCAGGGGGCAGTCATGCTGCCTGGGCGTCATAAGAGAATCCAGAACCCTCATACACAATGATGTTTGATGGGAAAACGTCACGGGGGACAGAGGGCCGTTTTGAATTAAATCCAAGATGTTGAACAAAAATGCCTTCGTAGAGTGTGGGGTACGTTGTGAGCCTGCAGCCTCTATGGAACCTTTGATTCTCTTTCTAGCAATAATTTCAATGCTTAACAGTTGATGCACAAATACAGCTCGGTCGTCTTCATCCCAGCAGCTGATTTCATCTTCATTCGTGGCGTTCACACTCGTTCCTGCAGAATTTCCGTGGTACTGCCTTCATCCATCTTAAGGACCTAATACCTACATATATAGACACGGTCACATATCTTGATGAAGAATCGTTTTCGCCTATACAGCATCAGTGGGACACCATCCGATAGAGGTTTTCGCGGCCGGGAATTTCATTACCCAGCGAATCATCAGGCTGTCGAAGTGACGGGCCGGCTCGATAGCAAACCCAAACGATAAAGGGTGCACTTGCAGTAAGCATTGGAATTGGAGCAGAGATTGACTTAATTAGGGGTAAACTGTGCCTGTGTGAATGTTGACCTGTTATCGGACCCTTCAACTTATTATCAAGGTTGTAGAAGAATTAGTGGTTTGATATTTAGCCACATCCCAGGTGGCATTTTCCGGGTATCTATATAATAGGCGAGTTGCTATTTATTTCTGTTGTGATCGTTGCTCTTGTTACCATCGTGTATCTATGAACAAATTTCAGGAGCTCTCCAAATGGCTCAAGTCCTGCTCCACCGCCCCGAATCCCAGTCTATCTCGTCATGCTCTTTGTAGCCTCATACATCTGTCTGGGAGCGCTGATCTTCTCGAGTTGGGAGCGCTGGCGTCTGCTCGACGGTGCCTATTTCTGCTTCATCACTCTGAGCACTATTGGTTTCGGGGACTTCGTACCCGGACAGAGCACATTCGGATTTGACCCCACTACTAACGCACTCCAGGTACGTGCCCAGCTATGTTAACCACGTATAATGCCTCTGCCTTGCCGTAGGTTGACTCGTGAATTTCGCTGAAAATATCGATATAAATACCCTAGTGGTACTTATTTGAATTGCATCAAGTGTCTGTGTATATGTACAAGTCAACGAAATCCACTAGGAGGAAAAATCGGATGTAAAAAGAATGATATGAAATGATGTAAAAACAGCCGGTATAACAGCTGCACATGGGTCAACCTTAATGACTCTTATAACTCCGATGCAACACTCAACACACAGGAAATACTGCCAGGCACATAGGCTGTCCTCATGTCGTTAGGGTTCATCTGCTGCTCGACCTGAGATTTGAACATCTTTGCCAGTTTCACCTAAGTGACAAACCATTATCCTCTATCGTAACCTGTAGAAGTCGTTTCCAAATACCCCTTGGATGGACCTTTAAAGAGAAACGTTTTTATTAATATGTGAATATATACTTCAATATATATATTGGCAGGCTGCAGATCTTGAGAAGCAGGTCAATGGATGGGCGTTTTAGATAGCTAACCTACTGCAGGCCGGCTTCCCACGAAGATCTCTCGGGGACCTGCCTCAATTCAGCCTTCCGCGTTTGCCTTTCAATCGGCGAATTGGTTGAACATTATTTGGTTTTGAAGCTTAAAACCCTCACTTGTCACACCTGCGAGAGAAAGCTGCCCTGGCAATCCACGGGCATTTTTCATTCTTCGACATCTTTAAATGACACAAATCGCCTCGGCGGCCATTGACTGCCGATGGCTATTTCTCTATGCTCTCATATATAGGACTATCTCAAGCGTTCGTTTCATAACGAAAATATGTAACGGTCAGCTATGGTGGCGTTCAAATAGCGAACATGGTACATACATATCATATTCCCGTTACAAACAGCGAATAGCCCTTCCTTCTTGACGCGCCATACATGTTTCTATGTCTTTGCCATATGACGATATATGGATAGTCATCTGCGATAGCGTGAAAGGCTGGGGAGGAGGTGAGTTGACTAATATTGGTGAGAAAATTGAAACAAAAAGGCACTTATTAAAGCTCTGCTTCATATTGTTGTCAATGTTTGTAAATTTCGAACTAGTCAAGCTGTCTTGCGAGATGACCATTTTAGTGGCGTAACAAACAGTGACGTTGTCAGTAGCAGTCTCCGTCTCGTAAAGATGCGTTTCTGCAAGAGACACCATACATCGTATGGCTTTTGCAAGCCGTGCATACGGGTGTTATCTATGTTCGATTTTCTTGCGAAGCCATCCACGTCGAAAGGAGAATAATTCTTTTCGTGAAGAGGGCCAAGCGAATCCTTAAGTTAGCGGATCAGGCTAAGCTCTATGAACTGAATCTCTTTACCCAGACGTACCTCCTCCACGCACCTTGTCCTTGTGAGCTCTTTGTATTGTTGTGTCCTCGAGCATAAACGCATCTCCAGGATTCGATTGATATAGTATTCATGTGCACTTGATTGCTACGAATGTCTACCCGGCCTACCGATACAGAGAACCTTGAAAGTCTTTTCTCAGACCAGAAGCTACGCATACTTGGTTATATGTTTAGTATGCCTTACGAATTCAACCAGAACCAAGATCCATATTTAGGTCACCAGTGAATAATCCGCACGTACGACTGCGTCACATGTCCAGTGACATGAAATGATAGGATACAATATGAGAATGCCGGAACGACTGCGACTCCGGCACCGATGTCGATCTTCATCGGCCAACGTCGAGACGTCTTCAGTCCGTTCCGCCATGATGAGCGGATGGGACTCGGGCGAGAACGCCGTACGATCCGCAGTTGTTCTCGAAATAATGATGGACAGTGCAAGCGTCTACACAGATGCGGCCTTGTTCATTCGTCAACAAACAGCCTTTAGTTGGCCGCAGGAGTCCTCTGATATAGATACACCGATAATTTCGAGAGGAGGAGAGAGAGGGAGGCTGTGGCAGTGTAAAGCCGACGGCCAATATTTCGACAAACCGAATTACTGTTTCGTAGGCTGAGCCAGAGAATCCGCAAAATCGAGGATGTACAGGGCTATTGAGTTGTGTCGGTCAACGGCAACCGCCAGACCCAAGGTAGCAGGTTTATCGGCGTTCAGTACGTCTGTGCGCAGATACATAGGTCCGCGCTGGCCGTCTCCATCAGCCGTAGTCGCCGTATATCGCTGGTGGACGTCCCTTTCATTCGACGTTACGAGCGATCGTTAACTAGGTCAAGGACGGCTCATTCCTTAATCAAATTATATTGTGCGTCCTTTTTGGCATTTCAACATAAGGACACGTAAACACCACGGCGGACAGCAGCTAAGGTAACTGTAAGCAACAAAGCACCAACGCGGTAAAAGGAGGAATCCCATGTTACGACAGCACGTTTACATTGGCCCAGCGGATAAGTACGCAAGTCTCATGGGAGACATTGTGTCTATATAGATCATAATACCTTTATGCTAATATGTGTAATGTTCCATTTACAGGACGAGAAAAAAATTGCTGAATGCCACTAGTCCCTTCGTTTTGCGGAGGGCGAAGCCTTACACAAAGTGACTTAGACAAATGGGAGTCCACTGTGTATCATCGTGCCGTTTTAATTTTTATGCTCTCTGACATTAGGCTACACATAATGCGTCGTTGAGATAATCCCCCACCCGCTCTCTCCCTAGCGAGTGTAATCATAGCAGCATGTACCGCAGTAGTCGTGCAAATATCGCTGCCTGGCCGAGCACCAGTATCTACAGCACGCTCTCAAGGGCAAAGTGTTTGCATCTATTTTTGGCAAGCCACTTGACGGACGAGGAGCATCGCTTAAGGCGGCCCCATCATATCACAGCGCCTCAACCTTGTCAACAAAGACGAAAAGAATACTTATGAAGACAGACAAATGACATTTGTCTCTCTGACAACCAAACACTGTAGCACAGTGTTTGGTTGTGAACAGCCCAGTGCATTGTGATGAGATGAACCCATATTTGGAGCATAATAACGCCTTTATTGACGAATTATAATATGCTAAAGATACAATGTATATACTAGGTGTATGTATACTGTATGATGTACATAATACACAATCGTTTTGAATGGTTGAGCGGTTTCATTTTTGTTCAGTCTGAGAAACATCAAATGGCTTAATCACAAAACCATTGCTGCTGTCGGTACGAAATAGATAGAAGTAACGCCATTTTAAGCCAAAAGAACTTTCAATTTTCGCGATGCAGGTAACGTTAGCTCTATAGTTGTAGCTATATGTCAGACTTTGAGTGTGCGAGCAGGTTGTTGTGCTAAGCAGCTGACCGTAGAGGCCAATGGCGCTCTAACTACGATAGCGATGAATCTCCGACGTCCGAGTCCCGCCGACCTGGTCACATATAGGGAACTTAAGCAGTGTAAAACTGCTGTTCCCTTAATAAACCGATAAAATATTTATCTTCACTTCTTTGCTAGTATTATACATTTGAACTGCTAATTTATACGGCTCGGATGATGCGATCCCAAGCCGAGTCCCAACAATGAAATAGGAAATGAGCTATTGTCGAGACATTAGTTAGGCCGTGAAGTCAATTTTCAGCAGCCTCCGGCTGTTTGAGCCAGAGACCTCGTCGTCTGGGCAAGCATCCCCGTCCTTGATGTTTTTAGGCTTGCTTTCTGTCGTGTGTTTATTTGATTACAGGATAAGGACGCTCAGGCTAAACTAATCATCTGTTGTCTCTACCTTATCCTCGGTCTCGCCATCATCGCCATGTCGTTCAATCTCGTCCAGGAGGAGGTAATGACTGTGCTAGCTAAGGAACACTCTCTACGAGGTGTTAGCATGTGCCATCTTTTATTATTAGTATTACCACCACCACCTGCTTCTGATGCCCAAATGAGGTATAAATATTATATATATATTATATATGTACATATGTCTGTAACTGCGTGACTCGCCATAGCGGTTAACAAATAAAGGAATTCTCTATATGATCGTGTCAACTTTCCAAAATTCTACGTTTCATTTCACATTAGCAAAGCAAGTTGCATCTGGCGATAGCCTGGCAAACTTCTACTATTGTGCAATTTTTCGAGTTGTAAATACGCTATGTTTGACACCCTATATACCACGGCCGAGGTACAACATTCGTTGGCCCACCCATGTCACTAGCAAAATCAATAGTGTCGCCCATAGTCGTTAACAAAAAAACAAATCAATCGATAAACTCTCTTGCCGCCGCTTCTCTTTCTCTCTCTGTTTGTCTCTCCAACTCTCACTGGCCCCCTGGAATGACAAACCATTTTAATTTGTGGCACCTTCAGGTGATCCTTAAATGCAAGGACGTCGCCCGCCACCTGCGGCTCCTCGCTCACGTGGAGGATTAGACGACACACACTTCAGTCACGCCCAGCCATTCGACCTGGCAAGCAAACAACAAATCACAAGCGAACAGCATCCATCGTCGGCACAGCATTCACAACAATCTCTATCAACAACAACAACAGCAACAACAACACCAACAGCTTCTGATCGCGACGACGGCTCAACTACAGCAGCAACGCCTCAGTCCGACCCACCTGAGCAACGTGTACTCGAGTGCAGCTGAGGCTTATCAGCAGCGGCGTGTAAGTCACGCTTCACCGACACGCCAACCTTTGTTGACAGCATCGTCGACGCCGGCCGTGTCAGCCACATCGCTGAACGTCCCTAACGGCACTGGAGCTCTACCAGTGATGTGCGTACCGGTGTCACCTGCCGCGTACGGCTTGACGCCGTCGCCGGTGAACGGCGCCGATCAGCTACTGACGGTCGTTGTCGCCGACGAACGCGGCATACGGCAGCCGCATGTTGAGGTTCTGCTTGAGTCGCCCCCGCCCGAAGTCGCTGATTCCATTGACGTGCCGGATGGCCGACTTCGGACGTACGGCTCTCTCAAGCTGAGTCGCAGCCCTAGTGAACAAGGTCAAGCGGCAACCGCCGCGGCTAATTCCGCCCCCGGCAAGGCTCAACGTAGACGGAGCATGTGGAGTATACGGCGGCCAATGAAACGGAGGCCCAGTCATCCGAGTATGTAAAAGACGTAACGTCTGACGCACGACTTCGTCATCTGCCGACATGAGACGTCAAACAACGTGAGTCGAGTCTAGATGGTCCAGCCTGAACAATAAAGGCCGTCGTACGGCAAGCACACATGGACATGCGGTGAGGTCTAAGAAACGTGTCCGCTGCCGAACAAATTGTCCTATGTGCATGGAAAGCTACAAAGGTTTACAGTCTCCGCTTCTTCTCGCTCTCTCTCTCTCTCTCTCTAGTTTCTATCTTACGGAGTCATTTCTAAGTGTAAGGTTAGACCTTCTGGCCATAATATTGGCAGGAGTGCTATTCCATATATATATATATATATATATATATATATGTCCAAAAACAGCCACTCTAGTCAAGTGAAGTCGAGGACATTCCAATACCTGATGTGTACTCGTGCAGCCAGTTAAAGTCATCAAGGCAAACAAATCATTAATATGTACACGAACTAAACAGTCGTACTTGAATTCATGTAGGATATAATCAAAGCACAAAGCAAGTAAGATAGATGAAGAGAGAGAGAGAGATAGAAGATTAACTGGTGGAGGTAACTCACGTCTCAGCAGAGTTCTGACCCACCCTAGCTAAACACCCAGGCGTCGAAAGTTTCCTGACTCTGCTCAGCATACAACGGACTCGATCTAGTTGACGAAGAAGTCTCGGCAGACGGTGGTAACGATCCGAGGTGATTGTTTGTGGCAATGTCTGTGATGACTGTGATTGTAAACCGGTCTAATGAGATCTATCGAGGCCCAATAGTTTGCTACACCTGCTGCAGTTCTTCTCTGGTACGAATGTCGCTGTTGGCGATGACACGCCCAACCACTACGTCAAACAAGCAAGCAATTGTCGTGCTTCGTGTGTTGTCAATGTTTCTCTGTTTGATCATCGTGTCGATTCAATGAGATAATTACAAAAAGAAAAAAACAAGAAAATTAATGAGTCGACCTTCATCTCGTGGCTTCGTGAGCTTGCGGCCCCCGTCTGAGCGACTAATCTGATTCAGGGAGGCTTTTGATCGACGCTTTCCAAGGTGCAGCTATATGTTTCTGGATGTGATATCAAAGGAGTCGATTTTCTCTCACTCTAAGTTTCAAAATCTCTAGTCTCCCTTCGTTAGATACATTGGGAAATTGTGGCTGATTCCGTCAATCGAAACGAACAACAGTGTTGCGCGTTGAGCAGCTTATTTAGTTCAAGTCGAACTCAGTGATGTCCCTATTCATGTATTATAATTTGACTTATAACAGAAAAAGCGAAGCAATCGTCAGAAACGTCGATTTCAAGCTGTTACCCGAAATGTAATGATAGATACGACCAACGAATTTAACGGCCAGGGCCAACGGGGAAGTGTCTGTGTGAACTTCCAACTAACTTCAACAAAGGAACCTTCACCAACAGTAGCTTCCCCTCACGCAAAACAACATAATTCACATACGCATTGCGCTTGCACTACATCGAAACAGCTACAGGAGATAACGGCGCTTTTGTGATTGTGGAAACACCACGCTACGGTTCTGTCAACTGTCGTGTACACTAAATATATATAATATATATAAATATATATATATATATATATACGTAGAAGAATCAATATATTGAATATATATATATAATATATAACATGTATAAGAAAATAACAGTTAAACAATACTGAGGCGGAACTGCTAGCAGTTTCAGAACGTCCTCGCTAGTCGAATGAAAGGGCGGCCGTTTTTGGTAAACTTTCCAGAGGAGAGCAGAGACAGGTGGTGATTCGCTTGGGTAGCTGTGGCGAATATTTAGCGGTTGTTCGTTTATAATTTGCGATGCAATGCCCAAAAAACTAGAGGATGCTTGAATATCACACCAAGCCGAATCTCTTTCTCCAGCTACCTTTTGGCTTATTTTTAATACACTGTACGTTTCGTAGTTAAGTCAACCATAGATCCTGTCGAATTTTTACGGCGAATTGTTTTTTGACGAAACTACTGATTTTACCCGAAACCCTGCGTCAGGATTTCTCTGATTTGTTCCGTCTGTCGTATGTGTTTTCATACGGTTGTGTTTCGCACATGTCAGTTGTGGAGGCGGGTACGAATCGAGAGCACAACTTGTTAGTCGTCTATTGAACTTCGGCATTCGATTTGATAAAGGCAAAAGTTGACATCTCGACAACTCAGGCAGATTGCTCGGAAATTTACAAACTTATATTTAGCCACGTTGGCCAGCGAGCAAGTGCCTCGATATATTTGTACCAGACATTTGGCCTCACGACCTAGTCAATCATTATCTGTTGAAGGGAGTCACGTTTAATTAATAATATGCACTTTGATTTAATTTTCGCCAACCTATCTCTAGCCTCTAGTATATGACACGCATGTATATAGTGACTAATATATTATTACTAATACTCGATAATTATTAATACATCACAGAATACTTCCTGAGGCATTGCCACAATCGTCCAAGTAACGTCTGTTCAGTAACAGTCGATCCCAACTCGTAACATTTAAAACGAGCTCAGGACGAATATCTACTTCTTGCATTTGTTATCGGTGCCTAGATGAAAAGCTAACCAAAGAATTCTCTTTTAATATGTCCTATTCATTCGCATCTCAATTTTGATATCATATGATGAACTGTCACGACGGCCTTGTACTAATTAGGGAGGGCGCCTTCGGGAGACGTCTTTCATTTTCGCTTCGAATTCGTCATCGAATGAACAATTTCCTAATGTATATCAACGTGTAATATAGAGTTATTAAGCTAATTGCACCAGGCGAGCAATTTCGTAGATTACTGCTAAACAGATAAGTAATAAGCCACACATTCGGGAGAACAAAGTGACGAGATTGCGCCCGTAGAAAAACCGAAAGTGCCGAGATACCTAATTGTGGTAGCAGTAGTAATTGTAGAACAAAGTCAAGAGACATCGAGAGGAGAGTCCCAGTATGTGCCCCCTCCCGTGAAAGGTCACTGAAGCAATGAAGCTACTCAGAGCCGACGAGGCGGACCATCGAAAGTAGACCGCCAGGGATCAGCTATGAGGCAGTTCAAAAGCAGTAGTAATCCTTAAAGCCCCCCATATTCTCATCTCAGCGACGAATACGCCAAAGATAGTTGGTCTCGTCGCATCGCCAGTCATACATAGATCAACAGCTGTAGAACGAAAAAGCTCAGTCGAACACATGGTAGGAGTTGGCTAGATAATCGAGACGTAGTATTTTTACGCATCACTAATTAGCGAAACTCGTGGGTTTATGTCAAATTGTATAATGGGACAAATTCATCTATCGATGTCTAGTTGATTTGTCTATCAACTCAAATGAGTCAGCCTGAAATAGACAGGCCACCGATCAGGTAAAATGATCAGTTCAGAATCGTATAACAAAAACAAGATGTTTTGACGGCATTGAGAGACAAAAAGATTTCATGTTAACGTGAATCAAATCGCCGATGTTGGCCATTTCAGCTCGCTCTTACTTCCATTGTTTTTTACCGGGGGAGGGGGTGATCAAAATTGACCCATGATGTAATTCTCTATCAATTCATTATGTATCCTTAATTAGCAAAGCTGCTGTACCCTGTCCAACTCGACAACAGTAGTAGGTATACCGAATTTCCACCGTGCCAATCAAGTCCCGAATCAAGCGGAAAATCAAGCGCATTATACCGGCTACTACACATATGACGGGTTATAGCACTGTAAACTGCGACTACAGTCACAACAAACAACACAGATCCTGTTAAAAGGAAAGAAATAAAGCGCAGATATTTCAGCATATCGTACATCTGTTATTATTTATATTATAGTTATACCTCAGTATAGGAGTGGGGAGTGGAGGGAAGAGTTAGATTACGCGAGTTATCTTGATGGATCGTCCTAAAGACGAACCGCTCAGGTGATGATTGTCATACGTTGGTAGGTATACCTTATATTCGATATGTACATACATTGCTTTTTATCGAATCGAGAACAAAGTGTATGTGTTTCTTGTGATTGGCGTTACCCTAACTTACACTTAATATTTCTAGCCTGATCATGTTGATGCACGAGGTGATGGTTGACAGCGACTAGACAAGAAGCGGTTTCAAACGCGCTCCGCGACCGTGCACTAAATGATTAACATAAGATAACTAATTAGCGCATAATTAATGTCACTGTGCTTTCAAAGAAACAATAGCTTGCCAAACAGAGAGACGCTTGTCTGAGAGACGCGGACCTCATTCGTGTGCGTAGCTCCACTCAGGCAGCAAGGATCCATCTATAATAATCTGGACAGAACTATGGGACAATCGTCTTGGACTAACAGAGTCATTCACCCACGCCGAAGAGGTAGTATACTAGATTTAGCTTCGCTAAGAATGGCCGCTTCCATCGAGGTGAGGGTTCATCGACCCTATTGTTCTAACGCGTACACTCCTCCTTGCTAGAATTTCATTGTAGCGATGCTGCAGTCATTGTACTACTGGACCTCGTCCAAGACTATAACCGTTATCTTTCCCTGTTTTCCTTCTGGGCACTAAGACTTCAACGTCCTCTAGACAACGGGTTACGCTCTGCTAACATGGGCACACTAAATGAAATGGTCAAATCTCCATCTTCGTCACGTCGCGCCGTGGTGACGGCCGAGGTGCGTTGACCTCAACGGAGAACAGCAACAGAAACGACACAATAACGAGCGATTCCCATCAACCATCCGGTCTAGTGGGGGTTGTCCTTTGAGCCGAGACCGCTTCCCCCTACGCCCAGACAGATTGCACTGCACTCGTGTCTTTGAAGGAGCCAACCTAGATTGTTCTGCCCATTGGGCTTAAACGATGACAGAACACGTGTTTCGGTTGGTTTCCGACCATCAAACAGAAATGAATAAAGATAGATACAAGCAGAGAAAGAGAGAAATACATATATAGCTGTGTGGGGACTCTCCAAAGTCGAAGTAGCGACGACATCATCTCTATGTACCGTGTATCCCTATTTATATTTTCGTATGTTGTCCGGGCAAACACGCAAAGAGACTACCGTCCGGTGCTTGCCCTCTTCGTCGAATTCTCCTTGGGGGACCGTGGGGTTCGCATCTCGGGAAATATGGTCTTCTATCTTCAGACGGAGGCACCCCTCATGCCCGAGCGGCGTTCTCATCGCTTGGCTGACTTACTACAATACGCCATCGTGTAGTTCCGGGAGCGTTTGTCTGCGGCTTCCGGTCTGGCTGCTAGTGCGCCTCTCACTGGCTCTCTCTATCTCTCGCCGTCTGTTCTACTCGCTTATCTAGTCCTGTCGCGCATCTCACGTCTGATGCTGTTAGCAAACAGCGATGGATGCGAAAAGATGATGAACTGCAACGATGACACTCGCTAACCAACTCTCATCACCGGTTAACCTTCGCGCTCCCCTCCGCTCTAGCGGATACAAAGGATTTTCGTCTTCCCGTTGACGTCGCCATCGTTCTCATGTCGGATTGGTCGGCATGGCGTACGATCGTGTGGTCACCGCATGGAGGCACACCGGCCATCAAATGTTGGTGGGCTTTTGCAAAACGATCACTAAATATTGATAATGAATTGGCAAGACCATAGGTACAATGGAGACGCGATGAGGCAGCAAACCAAATGGATATATAGGCAATGATTCCAGGTGAAAATTAGCGGTGTCCATCGTTAAGTCGAAAGGTTCGCGCAACAAAAGGAAATAGCTTTCACAAGGTAGATGGGCCTTTTTTAAAATAACCTTCTCAAAATCCCCGTATGCGTTATTTTACAGATCGGTTGAAATTAACTCGACGTATACATACAATATGCAGATACACTCAGTGTACGTACGCGACAAAATGCAAAACAACGCATTTTCAGGTTACTGGTTCAATGTGGTAGGTTCAGCTGGCCGAAACAACAGGCAGTCTACTTCGACTCGAACCCTACATATTTTTCAGCAATTAGAGAAGGTTCTATTTAGTCCCAAGTAATTGAATTTGTCGCCACAAAGCCTATCTTCTATCCCATCCAGTATTCTCAACCAACCTCATCTTACTCGCTGAGCTAGAGTACACTTCGCCATAAAACCTTTAGTTCACGGAATTCAATCAAAGGATAGATATAGAGGGGCCAACATATAGTGCACAACACGCGGAGTCTCACAGCAGTAGCAAAGGGATGCATTACATTCGCTTCCGTTCGTTCAGGGAAGTCCTCGCCAAGACATCTTCTATATATTTCTGGCCTTCCCGAAGCGTGCAACACACATGCCCCTCAATGAAACATCTCTGATACGGATAATGTTTTCAACGAACTGGTTTCGACTAGCTATTTGCGAGCTATATTTCATCGAGCTATATGCACGCAAAACCTTTAGCAGGGCCTGTGCCTTCAATATTTTCCTGAGCATGAAGTGGCACATGAACCAACTCGCTGTATGATACAATTCGTAGCCGCAGGACAGCCTTCCAGAACTCACCAAAATGACTATTTCAATCCGCTCTCGATTGCCTCCGAAGCAGTTCGGTGAGGAATCGGACTAGGATCGGGTAAGGATATCCCTGCGCTCCTAAATGGGGTGTCCAGCACGAGATTGTTGAGGAGGGCACTCGGCCATATTCGGTGTTATAGCAGAACACTTCGGAAATGTCTATGGAAATAGTGAAATTGTAACGGAGGCTAGGAACAGGAAATCTATTAGGATACCCAGGCAGATACTGCTGATGTCGAATAGCATAGCAAATATTTGCCACTAACGCTAGAGATATCCCGTGTATCTACTTGGTCATTGACAGTCCTGTGTCCTGACTGTAAGCGTCAACCGAGCGCTCCCTGTATACCATGGATATTGGATGTATACATAATTATGCAATGTCTATGTTCGCTTACTAATGCATGAACGAAACTCGCGAATGGAAATAGCATTTGGAAACGTCCTACGATTCAGCCTGATAGGAATTATCATAGTGTCACATAGCTGGGATAGAAAATCCATATCGACAGGAAGAAAAGACAACAACACAGCATGGGCCATTTGTACATGACGGCTATGCCACAGCCTGTTACCGAAAGAACTTTGTAGTCGCATTTGCAAAGATCAGATGAAACCGTCGATCCGATCGACTTCGACTTCGTAACGGCGTCCAACTGGCTATCGTAGGTTACTGAACGGAGTTCCAGGATATTTTCCAAAGGCCACTCGTATATGAAGCCACTATTCATCGGTTGAGAGCCGCACCATTCTGTTCTAGGTTGCGAAGTTCGGATGCACACAAGAGGAAACGACGCACGATTTCTTTTGCTATCGTCGGGGCAAAAAGATCTCGCCCAGAAAGAAGGTTTCCCGAAGGGAACACAAAGAAGGAACGCCCGTAACCGAGGGGAGGAAAGCGCGCGAGGGAACTGCAAACAAATCTGTGACAGGTGAAGAATACGACCTCCATTTTGCCTGAGGTACGCCTCCGTATTTGGGCTGTGTCTCTAGACACAGGCATTTGCTCTGAATGAACATATACTGCATGAGGATATCACGAATGCTATTAAAGCTTTCTACATCTTAAGATCATATCCATCGAGATCCGCGAGTGTGGTACGTGGTTGAAGTGAACTTTGAACATCGAAACGAAAACGCGTTTGTTCCTGCCATGCATTTAGCTCATTGGTTTCGAAAAAAAATACAGAAAAGTGTCGCGAACTCACAACTGCTTTTAGCAGTGCTTCGTAGGACGGACAAACCCTTTAAACGCAAATGTGCATTCGGTGGGGATTGAACCCGTGCAATCCCCACCGAATGGGGGGGGGGGGTTGGTGGGGATTCGACCCAGAACGGTGTAACGGTTGGTCGACTAACAAGGCGACCACATTGACTATAATATAAATTAATGCTAATAATAGGACGAGTATCAACACCGAAAGGTGCTCGATGCGCCTCAAATATTAAACAACGAAGGCAGTAGAAAATTCATCTCAATTATGAATATTGCATATGTGGTCGCCTTGTTAGTCGACCAACCGTTACACGCTTCTGGGTCGAAGTCATGTTGAGCCCGGTGGCGCGGTGGTACATTCGTGTGTACGCCCTGCAATCGGTGGAGACACGTAGGTGCACGGGCTCAATCCAAACCGAATGCACATTTGGAGTTAAAGGGTTTGTCCGTCCTACGAAGCACTGCTAAAAGCGGTTGTACCGTGGACGTTAACTGTTGGCTGAGGGCCAGCCCGAAAACTTTAGGGGTCTAAGTCATCTCGCCGCCGCCACCGCCGCCGCCGCCGCTGACATAAGAATAGCGGCTGGCCCCAGGACATTTCGTTAGCGCCGCAATGCATCAGCTGTGTATCGCCGGCAGACACACCCGTAAACGCAGACGCTCGTCGTTCTGGTGTTTTGATCGACGCGTATCCCACTTTGTTTCATGATGTCGAACATGTTCGAGGCGGAAGCCGGACCCGTAAGATAACGTTGCTGATTTTATTATTGCATACTGTGACAAATTCTAACAACGAAGCTGGCCTATGGGAGAATATTTGTCGACAACTCAGCCTGCCAACCGAGTCGCTTGCTGTCTCGAAGGTGGCATTCCCTATTAAAACGTGAGCACAACTCGGAATGTATACGCATGCCTTGCTAGTGATTGGCGTCGATTGACTAGCAAACCGCGCGGAGAAGCCTCGCAATACGGTCATAGCTGACTAGTGTTGTTACAAATGGTGCAGGGTTGTGCAAATGCCAAAGTTATACCTTATTAGTGAACCAGACGAGCAGAGTGCTACGTGAGCCGCGAGATTTTTTAGATGGGATAACTGAGGTGAGTTCTCACAGTGTAGGAATACCGTTACTAAAAACTACTTTTGTGGATTACTGAAAATTTTCAACCTTGCTTTTTTTTTTGACAGTAGACCTCGGTATCTGCATTGAGTCTCACGATTACCACAAAACGCCCGCCTACCTACTGTCCAATACGCCTTATTTATATGAAAAACTTTAGTTTTTACGGAAATACTTCATATATATATATATATATATATATCTATATATATATATATTCAACATGACCATTTGAAAGCAGAGCTTAATAGTTACTAATAGTTGGACGGCTAAGTCTCTGGCTATCGGAAGCTAGAGGCCGCAGGTTCAAGCCCCGCTGCGTGACATATAAGAGAGCTTAAGCATTGCGGAGTTGCAACTCCTTTAATAAACCAATATAGCCTTTAACTTACCTTAATATGCAAAACTTGATTATAATAATCATTGGCAGAAATAAACGAATACGTGTTATATTTATCCTATATATATATATATATTTAGCCTTTTCCTTAATATCACATTCGATTGCAATTTGTATGATTCATTATCAGTTGATGCATGAGAGACGGAGGGCCAAATACACTGTTGTCGCCAGTGATATCTGAACGGATCCTCCCCGTAAAGTTCTGTCGGGTTTGTACGCTTTTCCTGATGTTTACTTCAAACTCTAACTGTTTCTTCGAGCTGACCCTCAGCTGTTCCCCTATCTGACACGCCTCAGACCTCAACCTTTTAGGTATTACTATGACGACCTGTCGGGGCCACCTTTGCTTATTCTCTTCCTTACTTGTACCTGGCAAGAATCTTCAGATAAAGAAAGATGATAAAGAACTCCAAAGATTCTCCGCGTCTGACAGGATTTACTTCGAACTCTAACGAACTCAAGGTTCACCAAATCTATATTTTCTTTGGATAAATTCGGTCACTTACCGTAAGAACAACGGAGCTGCGAAATATTGATGGCAGCTTCGATATATTAACGCCTCGTATTCCTTAGTTAACGATCTAGACTAACTAATTCAACAGTTCGACGCCCATGCACCATAGATTTAGCTGAAGAGAGGTCTTCATTTCGATCGTTTTCTAATCTGTTCGTTCACACTGGTAACCCCTGCACAATCTTTCACAGAAAGGCGCCAGACAGAAAAACCTTTGTCAAAATGGAGCTGACCGTGTGGCGTGGCGAGTGGGGACTTGGTTCTGTGAGCATTGACTGCCTTGAAAGTCTGGCCTATTGCAAACTCTCAAGTGCCCTCGGCCGTCCGGTTCATCATCGCAAGTACGTCTTCTCCGCGGACCTTTCGCCCGTGCTGTGGCACAGCGCCTATGGCAAAACGGTAGGAAAGTTATGATCTTTCCAACTTTTTCCGCTCTTTTGAAGCGGGGTCATTTGGCGTTTATCTTACGGGTCAGTTCGTCCCATGAGATGTATGAAGTTGTTCGATTTTACAGCACGGGATGCATGTTCCGGCATGTTGTTCCAATTACGCAGATGTGTATATATATATATATATATATCCCCGCTGAATTGTTGAACTGTCATTTACAATTATTTTTCTTGTTATTATTTCTACTACCAGTAAGTAACAGCAACAGCTTTGTCTAGACAAAAACCCTATGTTGCCTTTATTTTTCGCAGGTAATCGGAACGTCGCCGATACTTAGCTATTTGAAGAAGGAGAAATTCGACCTGGACCTTCACCTGTCGGATCATGACCGCGCTGACATCCTCGCATATAGGACAATGGTTCAGCAAAAACTTGTTCCCGCACTCAACTATTCCGTTTGGTGTGTTATTGTTCTAATTGTGTAGTTGCCATTCCCATCAATCATCGATTCCATCGATTAGAGAAGCTGAGGTTCGGACTAACGATGTATCAACAGTCCACAAAGATGTTCTGACAAACCACCGGGCTGTATGCTTCATCGAGTTAGCAAACATACAAGCTTAGTTTTATGTCATGTGACAGGCGGCGGCACCTCTTACATACGTTTTAAGGACGATTTATTGATATCAACGCCAAATTAATATCGATCCATCATATGCCTCTTATTGTACTCAGGTGTGATGAACGAAACTACGCTGAGGTGACGCGGCCAGCTTTCGCCCGGATTGTGACATTCCCCTTGAATTACACCGTGCCGGGTCGTCTGCAGCGCGTATACCTCAACGAGTTGTGGGCGCGCTTTGGGCAGGCTGCTAATCCGCACGACGTCGAGACGCGTCTAAACAGAGAAGCCCGGGAATGTCTAGTAGCCCTCTCGGAAAAGCTGGGTAAGCCGGGCTCGGTGTTATGTACTAGTTCAGCCAGATGTTACCTATGTATGCTGGGACTGGCTTTTGAGTTGAATATTGAACTCAAAGAGAAGTTCAGGTCTGAGCCCGATACTCCACAGACGCTTAACTGACTCCTAGTAGTAAACGCCACGACAAATACAACTTTCCGCTCGATCTAGCCTCGTTATCCACTTTTTGCTTTACTATTCTACTACGAAGTATACAAACTTAGTGAGCTTATCGGCAATTCATCTATACGTTCATTTGATTATGCCTTATTGAATTTTCAGGAAGTTCTCAGTATTTCTTTGGGCCTAAGCCAACATCGTTCGACGCATTTCTGTTTGCGCGGCTTTCGTTCACCCTAAAAATCCCTGTTCCCAATGGGAATCTTGTATCGCACTTGAAGACGTTCCCGAACTTGGTCGAGTTCGTCAATCGAATTCACAATAAGGTTCGTTCAGTTCGCTTATCAAAGTATAAAGATTAAACATTATTTCGTTTGACACATCCGGTTGTTGTTTAAAATAATGGATTAAATAGGGATTTTTAATAAGTAATAATATTAATAATAGAGAAAATCCCGTATGAGTGCTATGTTGATTCGATTATCAGTGGGCAACAATTTAAAATTATAATAAGACATTTAATAATCATCACACATACAAACATCTGGAAAACCTTCGAAAACGAGTTTGCTCATATCGTCGAGCATTAATGAGGACTTGCTCAAGAAATGCTAGAGTTTTTTTAGTATTCAAACAGCACACTGTTGCATTGATGGGCGTGCTTTACATATTGCGTTTGTTCTTATTGCGTTGTGACTGTGTCTGTTTGTGACTCCCATCCCGTGTTTGTGTAGCACATCGCTAGTGAAGTTCGCAAGCAGAGCAGCATGAAGGAACGCCCGGAGTGGGTTGGAATTGCGTTATCGATCTCATTCGCCGCCACAGTGATGTTTTACTACGCGATTGCTAAGGGCATCCTCCAGATCGAGTTCGAGCCCGCTAGCGCGAGCTCGTCCGCCGGTTGATCGTTTTGCAGCAATTGGTGCCACCGCCAAACGTCGAGCACACCAAGGATCGAAGTGGCTAGAGCTCGCCCTCAAATAAACGCGCCAATGAGGTCTCTTCATCTGGATATTCAACGAAGATATTGATATATACTATAATTGTCGTATATTTTTCATTTTTGTCCTAACATTTTACGATCATGGGTGACGGGTCCAAATAGCAGGTGTCCTTCTGACTTGCGGTTAATTTCAGATGAGGCTAGAATCTACACGTACACATGTGTAGTTTCTCGTGAATTCACACATGTGCAGGCTAATAGAACTATCTTCATGTCAAATACTATTACTGTATCGTGACCCATCGTTTGCTGCAGAGATAGCGGTCACTATACGTTCTGTAAATAACCGCCAACGTTTATACTAGTCCCGAGTGTTCTCTGTATTTTTTTTATTTGTATAGAGTTCACGAGTACTAATGCCTCACTATAGCTAGATAGGTATATATATATATATATACTCGTTTCAATGGTTGATGGGTGACTTCCTTAGCCGGGCGTTGTTCCTTTACCGATACAAAGCATGTGTGGGGCCTTCGTTCGACCATTGAGATTCAATAAATACTATAATTAATATACGCAGGTAGTTGTTGATGCTCACGGACCGTGAGTTACATTTGTATGGGATCCCTAGACAAGCCTGTCGTTAGGAAGGGACTCGAACGGGGGCTGTCGGAACTCCCGCAAACGATTTCAAAGTCTCTGAAGAATTGCTGCATTACGCAGCGAGTCAGGGAGGGTTGTTGTTGAGCGGGTCGGACCCCACAGGGGTCCCCTCCATCCCAAGAACAGGTAGTGCTCGACATTGCCACTTTCTGCACACATAGATTATGGAGCTGTTTACCGCCGCTTTTAGCAGCTGATGGAAACGACATACGGACCACTACTGAATTGTACAATTGCGCACGGTGGAAACAGTTTCCGACGACGATATTTTCCGACAACGAAGATAGCAAAGCCAACATTACATCGATTGTTATGAGGAAATAAAGTAGAAAGACAGGGAGAAAGAGAGAGAGAAAGATAAGATGTTCTTAATTGTCAAGGGAATTAACAAATAAGGTTCTGGCTATTTGTGTTCTCTGTGACATCCCAAATCGGCAAGTTCTAGCGTGCCTGACTAAATATTTCCGTCTACGGTGCGATCGAAGTCTGCCCCGAACTATGTTGTTCCATGTTCGAGGTAGCAGGCGTTGATGTCTGTTGGTAAGATTTATATATATATACATATATATAAATTTTCGCGTGCGAACACATTTTCATGTGATTCCAGTACCGAGTAATAGATAGCGGATAATTTGTTCGGGTGGGAAACGAACTTCGCTTAGAAATCGCTTGGCATTTGTGTTTCGTTCCAAATCAGGTTGAAATGGTGGTCGGGTTGTTCACAGCGGTATACGCGCAAGGGATTTGTGGAAGCGCTCTCTCATTCGATTGTCTGTGGATCCGTTTATTTAAGAGATAACGAGAAAAAGAGATGAATATTCCCACGTGTTCGATCGGTGGAGGCGGGGGACTGCCTCACAGCTTGTATATATGTTGGAACTCTCGGCACTGGTCAAACAACTCAAAACAAGAATGAACTTCGAACAGATCGAGCTCAGCGGATGGTAAAGGATACCTCCCCTAAGAAAGGTTTAGAACAAAGGTGGCGTAGTTGATCTGCCGCAGGAAGAACTCGTTTATAGAACAGAGAAGGCAATGAGAGACCAATGATGTTTTTCAGAACACCGCGGGGGTAATATTGAATCTACAACAATTATTCCATATTTACTATACACAGGCGAGATTGTGCTTCACGTCACCTTTTGGCTCTTTCCATTATAGAATATAAATATTCATTATTATCCGCCTGTCCCAAAGATGTACTATTACACAAGATTAAATACCTGCACACCTAATATCAGTGATGATGATGGAAGTACGTTCAGAGGAAACCAGCCACCTTAAACTGGCATGCAAATACGATTTTGTGAGTTAACCGTTTTTCTTGTTCTTACTCATTAAAATCTCAATACCCTACAAAACAGCCCAGGTTTGGTCTTTGTGCCGACTTGAGCATAGCTTTTCTTTGGAGGCCCGTAAAGTGGCATATCCCCTTGAATAAAAGAGACATTTGTATAATGTTGTAATTGGAAATCTTGAATTCTTTTCTACGCTTATTCCTATAAAACATTGTGCTGGGTGCGCAATGATATTAGTATGCAATTCATTTTATCATACGTTAATTATATCATATATATGCACACACGCAATAGAGGAAACAGTGCACCAGCAATCGTTACGAAGTATCTAGCGAGCTACAATGATGACACTGCAAGTATATATATATATATAATATATATGATAAACTGTGGGATGGATGATATGATTTATTGCTCAGACTTCACAAGTGTGGTTTGTTCCGGACGGAGAGCACGCACATGTGCGTATACGCCGTTTTTTTTACGTTGACCCCCGCCTCATTCGTGTCCCTCGTGCTGGTAGCACCACCTGGCGGACAGTGGTGGTGTTTTCGGCAAAGTGATCTCTCCCATCGACATCGGTCCAAGCCGTCCCGAGCTCATCGACATAGCGTGCCCCATACACCACAATCGTCATGCTAACTTATCCCCAAATGCCTATCTATACGCCCCCGACCATACCCGACCTTCAGTTGTCCACTCCGTTCATTTTGGCTCGACCGTCCGTCCGTTCGTTCGTTTATCCGTGATTACTGTCGCCACTTCTCGGCTTCCACTGCTATTGGTCACGATCGAGACACTGTCAGAGTGTTATAACCCCTGTACTACTTGCACTACCCCCGCCCGGCGTTCCACGGTGACCCCCCGACGATCCGTACGCGCTGCTGGTCGAGCTGTCGTTGTGGTTTGGGTCGTGCTGTAGATGGTGATGGTGATGCTGGTGATGCGTCATCGCGGTATGATCGCGAATTTCGTCCTCATCGACGTCGCTGCTCACGCCGCCGGAGGACGCGTGCGACATCTGCGAGCTGCGGGATGTCGAGCCGCGTCGAGGCGGCAGTAGGGTGCCGGTGCCGCCGGCGCCCTGATTCGCCGGCCGGATCGTCACGATGAGATTTGACGAATTTGCAACCATCATATCGGTGACCTGATCGAGAGATTTCCCCGCGACCTGTACGAGTGTGTGGACAAACGAAGACGTCAGCGTGAATGGATCAATGAAATGAACTCGGACGAATAGAATAGCAAGTTCGGAATATGATGAAAACTGGAGAGGATTGCGGTAAATGATGTCGTTGTGTAACGTATTGAGCAATGCCTAAATATGCCGACTTTTGCAGTAAACGCGGTGTGTTAAATAAATTGATGATTGAATAATTATTCCTGTCCGCTTCGGCGTCTGCGTGACCGGATGACTTTGGGGAAAGATTATATACCTTGTACATCGGAGGGTCGCCTATTAAGTGGCCTGCTTACCTCAATGCCGTTGACTTCTAATACTTCGTCGTTAACAGCAAGTAGGCCTGTTGACTCCGCGAGACCCCCAGGGACAAGTCGCGATATAAAGATGCCTGGTACCTTCTCTAAACCTTGAGGCGTTACTCGTACGGAAGTGCCATCTCGAATATAAAAACCTTAAACATCATAATGAGCGTGGTCCATAGTGAAAGGTGAGTTCATATTCTACTTTCAAATCAAGTCCTGAGAGATTGATAATTTATACGTTTAGTAGCTCCCAACGCCAACAGCAAACGAATCACTGCGATATCAGATGAATACGGGCTATCATTGACTGCAGTCTCAAGTGACGTTAAATCCCTTTGGAGTTTCCCATTATGAAAATCTACACAGGCGCATTCGCGAAGACTGCAGACGGAAGAAAGTGTATCCGTTATTCCTTAGCTTGAATGTTTCACTATCCATATACGATGTTGGAATACAATACATAGCATCTACAGCCACATCGATATCGAATCCTTCGTTGTCGTTTTCAGTTTTCAGAGATCGATAACGACATGAATAGTAAACTCGTTGGCAAACCCTCGAGCGTAACGAACATCGGTTCGATTACAAGCTAATTACGAACACATCATTGATCAATGAAGTTAAATCCTTCACCGTTATACTGTTATCGCATACGAACCTAATGGCCGATCAGAGCCATGTTTCACGAGTCGCACTCTCCGGCAGGTTTCGGGCACCTGGTCGACATCTATAATGGCCGACACCTGGCGGAAGTCTTCAGGTAGAGATATCTGCGGTTTTGCCTTCTCGGAATGGCTCCTCGGCAGGTACGAGGCCAAAAAACCTTTTCTCGCGCGATTCCCGTAGCTGTTCAAACCTGACAATTTGCAGGAGGAACACAGTAAACCATATAGCATATGTGGTTTTCGATGGTTATTATTATTATTATCATTAATCATAATAATAACAATATATGTCTTTTCACTGAGGAAATTCTTCTCCGGGTGTCGTAGATGAATCAAGACACCAGTGAGCAAATATATTAGTTCAGATCTAACATCTTGTTCGACTGAACATGAATATGGCGTAGCAGTAGCAGGATATAACGAGGAAATGCACTTAAAGAAGAACCTGATTGGTGATGCAACATCGGGTAAGGTTTCGAATGTTCTCTAGACAACATTTCGACGATTTTCTGCCTATATATATACAGCCATTATCAGATATCGCACTAGCACCAATGGCAGACACTCTGATCGTTATTAGCAACTCACCGCAATGGAATCTAAGCTTTAACACATTTGGAGTTCGGTTGACTGAAACTAGTAATGTTTACAAATCGGCTCATTGATCAAAAAAACTCCCGACCAAAACTCACCTTCCCATTGGTTCCCTTTTCGCTGAACGAATAATCTTAGAGTAGGTTTAGCATTGTTGACAGCCCTTGCGAAATTTTCATCGTTATTTATAGGCAGAACGTCCCCGTGAATGGGATCTGTGTAGCACAGGGCGAATGGCACTTCGGCCAGTCGATGGAACCTCTCAACGAGCTGATAGAAGTCGTCAAATTTCACCAGTTGGGCGCGTTCCATTGAAAAACGGCGAAATTCGGCGTCAAACTGAAATAGAAGCCAAGTTTTCTTCGTTTATTTTCTTGGAAATTTTTTCCCCGGTTTATGCCGAAGTTATTCTACCTGGTATATATTCAATATGAACCGCTTTCCCTAGATTTACGTGTGTTGCATTTTGACAATGACCATGTAATATTATCACTCACACACGTCGATCTCATGTGAGACATGGACATATTTTACAAATGCTTATAAACTTATAAAATTTCGATTCCACACGATAAACTCAGAGGATCAAATAGTGATAAAATCAAATCGTTTCCAGGTAAAGGTCTAGCTGTTTCTAAATATTCGAACATCGCAGCACAGCACATCGCCGGCCTTTCGATACTGCCAGAACAAGCATTGCAGCACAATGCAGACGCGTGTTTGGATAGGCCCTTAGCAGTCTCCATTGCTACAGTAGCATGGACCATCTAGTGACTGTCACCGTGTTTCACAACTTCATCTAGTGTCGTCAGAAATTCGTTATAGACCCATTAAAATTACAGAAGATTACATTACATTTGGCCCTCGCAACTAGCTGCAGTACACTCAATTGCACAGTGAATTTTAGGACAAAATTGAGCTCAAGTTGAATTTACGATGTCAAAAGCTGTGACGGTTAGCCAAAATAGCGTCAAATCCTGCACAGCAATGCGGCTAGCTTCGGCTCGAAATCAAGCTGGGGTAGGTTTCTCATGCCGGTGGCCTCCATAGTTCCATTAGTGAAGGTAAAGGTTTTTATTGGTTTATTAAAGGAACTGCAGTTCTACAATGCCCAAGTTATATTCTGCGTCGCGCCGTGGGACTCGCGAGCTTGCAGCCTACTATAGCACAGTAGCGTTTAGCTAATTATAGTTCTACCCCGTTTTGGTATTTGACGAAATAACTGTCCTGGACACGCCTATGTACGTAGCCTCCAAACGACAAACAAGCCGCTTAGAAGCGTTTTGCTGTGAGCGTACATTTTTACTAGCGCCATATAAAGGAGACGTCGACATCTTCGCATCATCCACCTTCCCTGCAGACAGACGAAAGTGGTAGACAATTTCTCCGGCGGTTCGGCATCATTATAACAGGAAATGGAAGTGCACGCGTTGAAGCACCCGCAGGTCAAGTAGCCATTAAGAACGGCCTTCCGCGAAGCTTCATTCTAAGTCAAGCAACTGCAAGCAATACTCGAGGGCAGCTAAGCGAGACAAATAAAATCAACGCCGGAAACTGCGCCAGTCGTTGTTTGCGCAGCTAACGGAAACGGTCACGCCTCAGACACCCAGGTAGCTGTCAAGCAAAAAAAAAAAGAAAGCTAGTGCCGGAATCAAGCCATCAATATTCAACTAGCTAACGCCAAGATCAGGAGAACAATCCACCAAGATGGGTATCACACTTTAACGAACTGAGTCATATTCTATCATTGGACAACAAAACATGAATGACGAAGAAAGATGAATGGAAATGCTAAACATCTCGACTTGCAACAGGGCGACTATCGTGCACCGTAATCCAGTCAAACAACACTGTGATGAAATCGAAAACGCCGTGATGTGAATTGCTTAGGCAAATACGCCGAACATCGAATCGATGATGCGCACGCTCTGTCAGCGCCGAACGTTAGACAACCTGTCATACTAGCGCAAACGAATTAAACCGAGAAACGGAAAAAAATTGGCAGGGTTGTCAGCGCACTTTAACGGCGGCGGCGGCGGCGTTCCGACTTGATACGGGGCTTCGAGCGTCATGGATCGTTCAACGTTTGATGACAACTACACGAACGATTGTAGTAATGTATTAATTCGTTGAGGCAATACCTGACGGTTGGTCGTTCAAAAACGGACGCCGCTCGCGTCACTTGGACTAAACGTTCTCACATTAATATTGGCATGGCGACAACTCGTCTACTTGTGAAACAAGAAGAGAATCACTATTTCAGCTTGTCTTGTTCATTGACGTTTAATTAGTTTATATATAGGAGAAATCTCTAAATTTCAAGTTCGATTATAGTCAGTTAAGCAGACACACTCGAGCCGTGTATATATATATATATATATATATATATATGTGTGTGTGTATGTGTGTACATGCGTTTGTGTCTATTACATGCATATATTTTTTTTGTAACAATTAGCTGACTTTCAGCTGGATGTCTTCGCCCACCGACACCGTCGTTCGCCCTCACTTTCGGCATATTCCACGATTTTAGCATACACAAACACACATCACACACAAATGTCGTAATACAAGATGTTGTTGTTCATGCGATGTTGCTGTTACTCTAGCGAGATTTTCCTTGAACACATCCGCCAGGGCCAGAGAAATCGTAGAAGAAGATCATAATAAAAACTACAAATGTCCACTATGAATAAGCTACGCACTTATCTAGGCGGATACACATATATAAATTGTATGCTGACAACAACTAATATTGAGTCATGCTTGTTTATGCTGTAGTGGTACGCTGGTAAATTTATTTAGGATATACACACGCATATTTGAATGATTTGATGTCGGTTGCTTTTTTTTTTACCAATTCGTTACCTCAATCCATGTTCCTGACTGCCCTTCATTAATAGCATGATATAATTTGCTCTGCTCATCATTATTATTATTATGACTACATGTACGTATTATCGTATGATTAATTCCTATCAGCCATTATCACTCTATGGGACGTCATCAATGTTTGATGTCACCATTGAACTGCTAATGTCTAATGTGTATTTTATGTTTTGTCGGTTCGGACCAGTGCCGGCGCCAGAGCCAGACGAGGACGTATACTCCACACACCCCCTCTGCGATTCTTTTTATAGACAATTTTCACGTGTACTTTTTTTGTGTTGTTGTTGCGTTGAGTATTGGCCGGGTCGAGAAGGGCGAGTGTTGGCCAATAGGTTGCTTTATGTTCGCTGTACCCACCTTGCTTTTCACTTCAACAACGGTGGCCGACGGCTTCGGCAGCCGCGGCTCATGTCGCGACATGACTAATGCCTGCCTCTATTAGCCCGCGTGTGAATACTCCACTTAGCACCCGGAGCGTTTTCGTCTCCCCGAGACCCACCGCCTGTTTCTTTCTTTTCCGTGTTGTTGTTGCTGTTGCTATTGTTGTTGTCGTTGTTGGTCTTTACTGCAGCCGCTGCCGCTGATCCCGTCGCTGTTACAGGTGGTGTCACAGCTCGAGCTCACCCACACGAAATTCAAGTCCCCAGGGAGTGTACGGAGTCGCGTTGGTTAGCTGCAGCAGGCGGGAGTCGGAATGGGGACCGCCAGCGAGTGTGCGGCCAGCTTGTGTCAGCAGCTAGATGGAAGATGGAACAACGATCCCAACTAGACACACATGGCACACTTTCACTTCCGAGCTTTTGAAATCACCTCAGACAAACTTGAAACTTTTCGACGCCAACTCGAACACACACACACGGTCAGATACTCGGACACACATGAACATCATATACACAGACCGACCGACCAACCCAACGTCACGTCAGACACGAAGCAAATCACCGAACGGCACTTCGAACGAATCCACGGGTCCATGGGCACCTGCTAACTTCATCTCAAAGTTTGTCTGTTCGACATGGTGATGTCACGAAGCCAGCTCGTTTCACAGTTTGTATTTTGTTGTTCGAGCTCCTCGGCGAACTTTTGCTCACGGCTGTTGCTACTGTCAACACCACGGCTGCTGCTGTTGCCGCTGTTTCCGCCGCAGCCGCTGCCGCTATAAACGGCTGGGGGTTGGTTGAGCTGTGTGTTGTCACCCACCAACACTGACCGACTCAACGCGACGTTCAATCTACGATTGCTGCTGCTGCTGTCGCTGCTTCTTCTTCTGCTGCTGCTGCTGAAGTACGATGGCATCCCATCATCAGCAACAAGTACCAGTCGTCGTTGTCGTCGTCACCGTACCACCAATACGGCTACCAGTATCACCACAGCCACCACCACCAGCAGCACCCGCTACCACCTGTGGAGTCTTGCGGCACAACGACCGTGATCACCGCCCCTCACCTTGCCAGGATACTATTACTCACTACTAAGATACTACTACTAAATAGAGAACTACTGCCCGAGCTGTTTCACTGCACTGCCACCTACTACTACTGCAGTACTACAACTATGACGATGACTACGAAGGCGACGACGACGACGACGACGACTATGGAACGAGCTACTGCTCCAACTGCTGCTGCTGCCGCCGCCGTTACTACGGCTGTAGGCTCAGTCGTCCCAGACAACGGAGCGACCGACGACCACCACCGACCATCGACAGACCCCGCAGACGTCGACAACACAAAGCAGACAAACAGACAACCTACGACAACAACATCATTAGTTGTGCAGCACCAGCGCCGCCACGGTTGTTGTTGCTGCTGCTGCTGTTGAACAGCTAGCGGCGGCGGCGGCGGCGGCAGCGGGCGACCCACCGAGCGACCAGGTACAAGACACACACAGACGAACGAATGCGGCAGATACACCACCGTGAGCATCAGCGAGAGGCGTTCCGCGGCGTCGTTCGCGGTGTCGTTCGCGGCGGCGTAGCAGCAGTGTCTCTTACGTGAGGGCTATAACGTCGGCGCGTGTGATGTTTTCGTTACTACTCCTCTCTTGATTTTCGTCCTCGACGAGAGATGGTGGACCGAGCTGGTGGACGGCGTTGAGAGTGCAGCTAGCTCATGCAGGAGTTGGTGGCGAACAGTGGCGGAAGAGTTTGAAAATATATGCGCCGCTTGTAGTTTGAGAGGGTGCGTATGTTAACGGCGGGCCGACGGGTTGACGTGAAGGAATAATTGTACATGACAGCATTGGATACTGGTGCGGCCGATAGTGTCATGAAGGATGCTAGATAATTAATGTGTCATTATTGAGGCTTGCGAAAATAGATGATAGAAGATATAAAGAATAGCACTTACAGAAAAAATACATTTATTAGGCAACAATAAAAGTTCTATCGAGGAGATTATTGGATAACGCTCTCGCCGTTAAAGATGAATTAATGAATATTCGTCAAAGGCCAAACGACGACGTCTAGTTCTAATGTTGAGACGTGAGATGTACGTCCTGTTCAAATCGTTCATGTACTGGTTTCTGCAGAATGCTACCTGAATACAACACCATCTCATATTAATACTTATCTCATGTCAATAAATAGGTAATATATTTTAGATATGATATCATTTAACAAAAAATCGCACCTAACTTAAACTACTTTGTTATGTCTCTATACCAGAAGTGACCTTGCTGATTTTTGCCGCGATCATCTTTGCTTAAGTAGCATATTATTTAGCGCTTTGTGGAACACGCGTTTGGCAACTCATAACGATCACTCATAACTTATGAACGAATTAACTTAAGGTCCTCGAAATTATTTACCATTATGGTATTTAGCATTAACCTATTTGTATTGTACGCGAACAGTTCACGGGATAGGGTAACCCTTGCCAACCAAAATATGAGAGCATCTACCTAAATCTCTTCAAACATGAATTATTCCGGTCAAATTCATCTCTGGGTTCTGACCGCGATCCTACACAGGATTCAACTGTCCATATGCAGCGTACACTATAGTTGGTGTACTTAGCTTCTTCAACTAGACGCGAACAAGTTACATAGCAAATTACAAAAATCAGCACCGTTGCTCTCTTTTTTCTTTCGACGTCGAGTGACCATCCATTCGAAGAACTTCCCTCATAAGCGGCCACACAAGTGAAAACTAAGTTTTGTGCATAAACCGCTCGGTTAGAGACTGTTCCCGGCTGCAAGATTTCGCGTTGAATCATTCGGAACCCGCCAAATCGGCGGATCGCGACTGGAACAGTGTTCACTATCGCGAACTTAGAAATTTCTATATGTAATCACAGCTAGGTGATTGCATTTGTAATCAGGCACAAAGCAATTGATATGCCTTCAAGATTTGAAGAGTTGCTTTGCGGATCGCAACGCGTTTATGAATCGTTTCCAAAGATTGTTTTTGAGATATTCTTTTATGAACAGGATCGTCATCTGTTTTGCTCTGTTTGACGGAAACAGCTGGCCTCCCTCTCCTTCACGCGAGGGGCGGGCCGACCCGTTGGTTGGTCCCGACAATTACACCGTATAGATTTGCACTGGTAACGGACCTCGTGCATCTGTTTGTGTCTGTGCTCGCGGAAGCACGCACTGCGTTCTACATCGTTCATCTTTCGTATTTGTGAACGGAAATAATTCCTTACCTACACGGTAAGCTAAATGACTTGCCTCTCGGCTGTAACAATCGTTTCGATTTGTATGTGCCCAATGGATAATCATAGGGGTGTGTTATATAACACTCACACACTGATGAATATTTTTCCTTCGAAATGAATTGCATCAGCTTCAGTCGGACGGGTTTCGAGCAAAGCGTTCTCTACGGATGCGCATCAATCGATCAGAATCCACCGCTTGGTCGGAACGATTAGCTGGCATCTGAGACTCTCGACTTTGCTCGACGAATCAGTCAGCGGCGTTTGATCCTTGTTGCCAAATTCATACCTCCACCCTTCCCCCAACAATTGTTTGTAGATTTTATGTTCTCAAGTTAACATGAACGCGGAAAATGCGTTTTTTTTTTATTTCAAACTGTACCAACTACGTCTGGTTGCGAACGTAAAACACCTTTTCTAAACAGAGTAAGTTCTAATTGTTGCTAATAATTACCGTGAGCTCTGCGCGATCTTTGCCGTTCAACTTTGTATGGAACAACACATCGGTTTGAGACACTTTTCAGTCAAACTCCAGATGCGTTTAGAGATTCCTTTTTCAGAGAAACGCAAAAACACTCCGTCGTTCTGAAGTTGCGAATGATGATACCGATACAATTGGCTATCCTGGCGATTCTCTCTACCTCTGTGTTCAAACTTCAGCATCATTTCGTAGGACAGTTGTGATTTCATTATCAGACGAAATAAGATGCGGTTCAAATCTCCATGGATCAGATGAAACAATAAACTGACCAAAATATACGGAGTGCTTCAGTTCAAACCCGTAGTCCATGTCGGAAAAACAACGTGCATATCATCTCTGTTACATCTCTGCATATCACGTCGCTCAGTTACAAGTGACGAATCTAACCGTTGAAACACGTTCCTCAGATGTCTGGAGGTGGTATATCCGGCTCCACGGGTCCTGCCATGTCGGACGAACAGCGAGAAGAGCTTATGAAAAAATTGCAGGAGGAGACCGAGCAATTTCTAGCCAGTAGACAACGAGCAAAATACCAAGAAGGTATGGGATCATTTCGTATCTAGTCGTGTTTCTCTGCCTGCCCCGTAGAACATAATGGTTGACAAATTTTCAATTCTCTATCGTTGCCAGGGGGGAGGGTAGCGCGAACATGAATACGGTGACCACTGAAACGACACAGCGCACGAGTCATCACTGACGAATGTCATTAACGGCGAGTGTAGCAATTATGCAAGCATCTGTTATCTCGCACGAATTGAAGTGGCCGAACAGACCGACAAGGAAAATGTATCATTATCTAGCAGAGTCGTTTCTCTTTCTCATTGCTACCATGCTGCAGGATGGAATGAAGGGTCCTGGGAAAAGGAGATGGCTGATCATCCTTTATTCGCACAGCAGCTTCCTGACGCTGGCGGCGATCTGCCCCCTCTACTGGAAGCGCTGCGTCAGGTGAAATACGACGAGACGGAGAACTCGCCGGAGGAGCTTGCGAGAAACTATAAGGATGACGGAAATCATCTGTTCAGAGAGAAGAGCTACCGGTTCGTTATTTTTGCCCCGAACAATGTTAATGCCTCAGATTGTTCATGTGTCTCGTGAGATGGCCATCTTTTTGAATGTTGTCGGAAGATGACGACTAGAAGAAATTGACAACTTTATATGATGATCTTTTCAAAAGTGTGTGATAGCAACAATAAGTTGTGTGCTCGCTGTCACAAATCTACATCCTCCTTGTCACCTTACTGGTCCTATAGCCATAATTGCTAGTTCGCTAAAGTGAATTGCAACCTATCTCACTCACGTTGACTAAGCTTTTGCAATTGTTACAGCGCTGCGGTAGCGAGCTACTCGGAGGGAATCCGCCAAAAAACGCTGAACAACGAACTTAACGCGCAGCTGCATCTTAATCGGGCGGCGGCTCAGTACCACCTGGACAATTTCAATGCGGCCCTTGAAGACTGCATGTTCGCCCTGGAGTTCAAGCCCAACTACGTGAAAGCCATGCTGAGGTAGGTCACTAGTATTGTTAGCCCTAGTGAAAAATCTGCTCGTTTTTAATCGACATTCAACTTTTTGAACTTTTCCGCGCGACGGAACTTGGAACTTGCCCTGTTTTGCCCAGTCCAACCAAATCCTATTTCCGGTTGCTGAGTGCAATTAACCCGCAAGCGACCGAGACAGTCCCGTCACTCGTCGTAGGTAATCATCCAGAAATCACGAGTTGATTCGGTTATTAAATTGCCTTAGCTCTAATATATTGTCTCCCGTTTCTAACAAAAGGGCTGCGCAGAGCTGTTGGCAACTACGTAAGCTCGACGAGTGCGACGAGTTTTGCATTCAATTGGAGAAGGCCGAGGGCGCCCACAGTGTGCCCAGCGCTGCTGTTAAAGAAGCCCGCGAATTGATGGAACGAGTAAACAAGGAACGAAAACTGCAGGAAAGGAATCGTCGGAAACGCGAAAAGGAACTTCGCGAACGTCGCCAAAAAGACGAGGTAATTCACCATTGGAGCAAATAGTCTACTTATAGTGAATTGATGTTTCTCAAGGACTCGTGAGATGGGCAGATCTGTTGAAGCTGCTCAACTGAAATTGTTTAACAGCCAAACTAGGAGGCTAGGAATTTCTCGCGTGATGCTAGACTTAAATACGTAGAGGCCTATATATAAAGGTAAAGGCTCATTAAGGGAACTATAATCGTTTAAATGCTCTCGTTGAATCTACATATTGAGTTCCACAGATCCGGCTATAGGTTTATATAGGTGAACGTTACGTCTGAATTTATTCTGTCAGTTAATTTCTCCCACGGCTTTTCAGTCCATCTATGTGTTTCTCATAGGCGTCCGTTCACGTACCTGTTGATAACTAAAAGACCCAGGAGATCTATCAGCTGTACTTCAAATAAGGAATACAAATAACATAGCTGATTGCGGAGATCGTCACTTATGTCGTAGGGTCTTTATCTTGTTATAATGCGCTGCGTACCTGTTCTTGCTTATCATGTCGCTGTGTTAGGAGCTGGCGGTTGCAATCGAGAAGGCGGGAGTCACGTTAGTTCCTGCTGCCGGAGAGGGTGAACTGCTACCCAGTCTGATGCCGCGATTCCCTGCTCTACGAGACTTTTCCGTTACGCTCGAGAGTGACGCTAATGGATCAGGACAAAAGACCCTTATATGGCCGGTAGCCCTTGTCTATCCGGAGCTTAAGGAAACAGACTTCGTTCAGAGGTCAGCACATCGCTTGATGAGTTTTAATGCAGATTTTAGTCATCTGTTAAGAAATAGTAAAATTCGACTGTCCTAACTATTTAGTTACACGTGAGGTATTTTTTTTCGAGTGTGATAGTCCAATGATAACTCGATTGTAGCTTACTGCGTATAAATGCCCTTTGTTTAAATCTATTCGTGATCATTAATTATAGCACTTCACCGAACGGTGCTCAGCAGCAATCGCTGAGGCAATGATTTACCAAAATTATGCTGTCAATGATTGCCCCCTATGTTTCCTCTTAAACGAACAAACCCCATGGGTGTGGTGGTTATCGGCTGCTCATTTTTATTGTCATCGGCTATTGTTTTTCTACAGATGGAATGAAGACACGACGTTTGCGGTGACCCTTGATGCTATGTATCAAGGCCGCCCGGCGGAAATGTCTGTCCACGGCGATAAGGAAAACCAGACGACTATCGTATATGACCCTGCCAAACTTCAGGTAAGAATAATTCAAATACTGAATAAGGTAGGTGTCTCTTGAATTTCGTATGAACAGGAATTTGACTCTAATTGTAACACCCTTACGAACCATAAGCTCAGTGCAACGAACCCCAAGCTTATGAGAATTATTTACATACAAACGATTCGTGCTTTGCTCATTGTTATCTCTTCATTATTTCGTGCTCTCAATCTGGTATCGGATAGGTGGCTTTTGCTCGTTAGCAGTACGAAACTAGACATTGGATTTCGTTTCTTCCGCCGTTGGAAATGTTTTTCTTTGTCGCGGAACCGATAAATCAAATGTTAACTGAAATAGACGTGACTTTAATTCCACCGTCGTTTTATCCAGGTGTGGTACAAATCATCGAAGAATGACAAGCCAGTTGCTGTACGCGCCAAGAGCAGTTTGCGTCAAGTGCTTGCCCGAAGTGACTGCGTTGTCGAGGATGGAGTTCCCTCCTTCTGGGTGACACGTAAGAACTCCGAGGCCGAGCAAGACTTCCTGAACCAACAAGGCGTTTAACAACCAGATCTGTAATTAAGAAATATAAATCTCCTGTATAAAGAGCGTGACTGACTACGGTGTGAATAGCACGAAGCAGTCCATATCATCGTATATATATATATGGATATATGTATTTTTTTTAGATCTTGAGTAGATAGGATTCTTGATTAGCAAGGCTTGATTACACTGTAGATCTTCATGGAGATGCAAATTATTGGCAGTCTTATTTTTCCCAACTTCTGTGCAATATCGTGTGTGGTATTGTCAGAATTACTATAAAAATTATCGGATAATCACTCACTGCAAATTCGCATCGTTGCTATTTTCGATATTTCGCCATTTCTTCGCTGTTTGTCCCCCATTTGTCCTGCTTTGGCCTTTCACCTATTGTGCGTTTGCCACCCCTTATTGAATTTTTGCTAAATTATTTATTTGATGTCACCGATTAGGTACCAGCCGAATGTGGAGCTATGCTAGGTGCTAACAAGAAAGTGCACATTGGAGCCATCTTCTTTGAATGACCGGTACCGTTCTAGCTCGGTACCATGAAAAGTTTTGCGATATATACCTGATACAGACGAAGGTACTTCCATAGTCACACTATCATGGGTTTTCTCGCTATTGAAGTAGCGATTGCCGTATATATTTTGTGTTGACGTGCCAGTGGCCGGTACAGCTAACTACTTCTGTGCGCATGTAGACGCCATGCGGATTGGGTGTGATATCACAAATGAGACGTCAATGATGACGTCTTTGTGATAGATATATCTATACAATCTTTCGTCGTAGATAGACCCTTTGCTAGTGTCTGGATGCTTGAAAGGATATATAAGAATCAATAAACGACTCGTTGTTACACATGACCTGTATCTAATTTGAGCATTTATTTAACAATCCGGAGCGATCCGTTGTCCACCTGCTTGAACAAAACACCACAGTCGATCGGAGAAGAAATGATTCACGCGACTCGAATCGTCTCAGATCGATCCCGATCGTTAGGCTGCGTACCTCACATGGAGCGGGGTATTCACGTGTGATTAGAGAGCGTTAGCTATGCGTGCTTCAACCCCCTCAGTGTAAGTTCTTGCTTTACTTCCCGATCAGAGCCGGATGGTGCGGGTGACCAAGTCCAGCAGGCCTGAGTCCCGGGTATGCTGCATAGGGAAAGCCGTAGGGTGCAACATATACGGCTGGTGTGTATCCATAGCCATGTGAACCGATGCTCCCGTAAGTGGCCGTGTAGGCTCCGTGAGGGAAAATGCGCTGAGCTTCGACAGCTGACATCGACAGCAGCAGAAGCGTGAATACAACTGGCACGACACTCCTGTAGGTCAAATAAATACATAGTAAGAAAAAAGAAACACTAAGAAGTTCGCCACTCCAAAAAGAGATGAGTTTGTTAGAAAATAGCGTATCGTATAGTATCACCAAACTTCGAAGGCAGAATTCAGGGCACGTTTCTCACCGAGCTAGAGTTCTCATCGTCTTCGAGTTCATCGCTCAAGCCACAAGAGAGCTGCGAGTCAAACGTATCCACAAAGCTCCGTCTTGGGTAGAGCAAACCGTGGCACAGTGCTACTAGGTGAACCACGACTACTACTTCGACTCGGCGCAGTGTTTTCGTCCCTGTGTCATCGTTTAAATATCTGTCCGATCTTAGCAAGCTGCTGGATTCGGATCAACTGAGCGCGGGAGGGAAAGCGCAGATCGGGGGCTCAGAGGAATATCTGAGCGAGCATGGCTTGGTGTTGATCACCGCTGCCAACCAGTTGCCGTGTTCGAATAACCTCGACATAATGACATATGTCAATGAATGGATCATCGGATCGTTCTGGTCTGATGTCGAAGCTGTGATAGGCGGTACAGAACATCTACGAATTATACATACGTCGTTGTTATTTGTTGCTCGTGCTTCGGCTGTTGCTGCTGATCATGAGGCAATCAATGTGCGTTATAGATTGCTGTGGACGTGGATTCACGATCACCGTTTACCGCCGTCGCTCCGCGGATACGGCACAGCTGATCCCTGATCTGCTTACATTATCCTCGGTCCGTTTCTGTCTGGTCTGATATCATTCCGCCTTCTTCAGTAGCATTTCACACTGGACGGACACATTGCATTGAATTATGCTAATTCAGCCCAATGCCGCTGGCAACAGGGATGCACATGGCTAGAAATAAGATCCCATACGAAATATGAAGTGTGTTGTCCCATGTGACTCGTAAATATGAACGTCGCACCTTGGTGATAGCGAATCTGAATCTATCTAAATAGGTGAAACTTGTCGCTTGAACGAAGACCGAGAAAAACTGGAGAAATTCGGAGCAAGTGTGAACCTGGGCCGGGTGCCCTCTCATTCACTCAACGGTAGCAATATACTGGTCCGGCACTCCCGTGCATAGCCCACCGACCGACAGTGGGCTCCCGATTGACCCGGACAAGGGTTGGACCCGGACAAGGACCCGGACAAGGACCCGGACAATTCAATTGAACTCAGCTATATTGAGCACACGGTCAAGGAACAATTGTACACGAACACCGCGAAATGGTTCCCCTCGAACTGGCCATACAGATCCACTGACAAAGATTATTTATCGATGTTCGTCACCTGCCACGAATGGACGATCTCACATTTACCGAGGGGCGCATCCCGATGTCACTTGTATCATACGCGTGCGCCGGATTACGAAAACAAATGTGCGCCTTCTTCCCACAGCTGTTTTGTTACTCATAGCTTGATCGAATGCAAAAATAGGTACACTTGAATGAGTTCAATCAGAATCATGCTATGGCGGCACTAACACCCAAGACGCTGCGTGTTAGTACCACCTTGTGTTAGCTTTTATCGGTGCCTAAAATTGTAGATTCTATTTCAAAGTTAGCCAGCCAATCACTAATTTTGTGTGCGCTTGCTTCACTATACCCAGGCGTGAATAAGCAGACATTTGTGAGTGCTTGTGCCATGGTATAAAGGCGATAAAATCTGTTTAGGTGTACGACTCCGTTGGAGTGTTCTGTTTCGTTCGCTAGCGAACGTGTAAGCTTGATCGCGGGAACCCTTAGTAAGTGATGTGTACGCTTGTGTTATATGAAAGAAAGATGCTTGTCGTTCTAATTGCTAACAGTTCAATGGTATATCGTTGTAAATAGATGGTTAATCATATTTAAAGTATGTTCAATTAGCTTATGATTAAATCAAGCCGTGTTAACGAATTGTTTCTTCGATTATAGTGTAGTGGATGGTTGATTAAATATTTGAACGACTTCCATCTGCTTTAAGTTTCAACATTCTCTTTTTATATGTCGCTATTGCCAATAACTGCTTATATATTTATTTGTATTTCGCAACGAAACAGAGCCGTTTCCAAACGAAAACATCTTAGGTTAGAATGAGCCGTGTGAAAATAGAATCGAACACATTTTACGCTTGGCAAAAGTTCGAGTCTACATAACTGTACACCAAATTGAGTTAGAGCAGTATTTGATTTGTTATCAAGGTGTCCAGCCTGAAACAGCAATCTTATACTTATTCAGTGATCCCAACCTAGATTAAAATGAGAACAAAGAATGATGGATATTCAAGACGTTCACGGCAGCATTATTTAGCGCGATTTAACTCAAGTTATCAGGTGCACAACAGAGAAGATTTCCATTAGCGCCATCCAAGTGAGGTATCGTAGTCATCGAAACAGCTCGTCGACAGCTCAAATGGAACCCTGCTTCGTAAATGTCATCTAGGTGACCGCGTAACTGAAAACCACCTCTCAAGATGGATGTGGAAATCAAGGGGGAAGGATTAACAGAAATGATACCCTACATAAGAAAAGCTGTTTCACAGCAGCTAACCAGGCAAATAGTGTTCTCCTGCTTATTTTGAGCTTACTACAGTAGCGCTGCCAGTGAGCTACCAAAGGTATCTAGGCTCTAAATAAGGGTAGCAGACCTGGACCTAGTCTTCCTCCAGATCATGTTATGGCCAATGAGTCATGGAAATTTATGTACCGGATGTCATTGACCATATTCCCTACACGAGGCCAGGATATCATGAGCCGGCAGATGCATCCTAATGCCCACGGTATTCGTGTTGATGTGCCCTGTGCTAGTCCGATCAGCCGGGACGCACCGCTGTCCACTGCCTTGGTCACTGGCACTTCGGTTGTCGCTGTTGCTATATAACTTGCCCTAGACAATATCCATCAGGGCGATCGACATAGTATTCTACATACATATGCAAAATGTACCTGACAAAAGTGTGAACATATGATGAACTAATTCGAATCATAAAACAGATGCCTATGGCCTATTTTGGATGACTCAAGAATGCCACTTTCAGGAACAACCAAGTTCGGTTTTGCAACTGCTTGTGGTTTACCACCATCTCGACGACATACTGTATGCACAGCAGAGAAACAACTAATTACCAAACAGAAATGAGCTGTTGCATACGAACGCCAGTTTCAGACAGTCAGCTTCTTTTAACAATGATCCCCCTAAGGACAGTTAGTCTTGGGAGCTCTCTGCGGGGCGCCGTCTCCGCTACATTCAGTCGTTCAAGACCGCAAACACCATAACGTACAATGGTGGAAAACGAACAAATTGTGGCCCCTTCAAACGGAGTATTATTAACAGCTCGTCATAATGCTGCCATGGTTCCAAAGTGTTTGAACAATGTGGCATTGTGTCGATTGTCCGTCTCGACACTCGTGCACTTGTGGTTGAATGGCATAGCTTCTTCTGCATTGCATTCGCTCGAATATATTATATACTATTGTTTGTTGTAACAACAGGACTTCTCCCGCCGCCGCCGCCCGCTGGCTGGGCTAATCAGATTGTCGCTTGTGACATGACGCGCTGATCGTGACCGCGATGGTCTCCCCGTTGGCCGAGTGAGATCCTAATATCTCTCTCATGTCGTTATATGATCTCCCATCGCCTTGACGGCTAGCCACAATAGGATCAGGTGAGTTCGCCGAACGCAGTCGTCGCCACTCGGCGTATTGACCTACACAGTGGAAGCAGGCCTGGTAGATGTCATTTGAGCGTTCCGGAAATCAGAAACTGGACGTGCTATATGCTATATATTTGGCGGCGTTCCCGTCGTTGTCAATCCGACGTCGTCTGTGGCCCATCTCCGCAGACTCGGCAGGTTGCAGCTGATAGCTAATGTTTGTTCCTCGACCGACTCTTTGGCCAAACACCGCGGCCCCTCCCTTACCCATGTTCATGGCTCCTTTCTCATCGAGAAAATCTGGCCCGCACAAAATCCACGCTGACTCCAACTCGTACGTCGGCGGCAACTGATCCGTTGGAAGCGTTTGCCGAAGTGTTTGTTTTCATGCGATACCAGTGCAGTGCCAACGAGAGCGTCCAGCACCGCAGCCGCAAGCATTGACAGCTTTGTAAAGGTAACCAGTTAGCGGACGGTTTCAGCAATTGGCGCGCGTTGAAGTTGGCCTTCCTTCAATCGAGCGGCCGATCGACTCGGCCCCGAGTGCGGAGCAGCGGAGGAGGTCAGAGAGGAAGGGAAGCAAGGCCTAGCGGAAGGGCGCGTGGGCAACCCAGTAAACACCGACCGGCCCTCTGACCATTGCCGCTATCATAGGGGCTCCTGTAGCTGCTGCTACCCGCAGCCGCCGCCGCGCTTTGCTGTACTATCTGCTTGCCACGAACGTTCAGTTATCGGTCGGTGTGGGAGGCCGTCGGACCAAGTGGGCACCTACATCCTGTGCACCCAGACCTGGTCCGGTGATCCAACCCGGGCCCAAAGAACACTCACATACGCGCACACACAGAGACATCAGCGACAAGCCACACTCACGGACCCAGTCAGTGTATGCCGTGACCGACCGGGTGGCCGCTTGCGCGAACGCTGTCGTGGCCAGATCGTTGTGGACGAGACGATCGGACCGCCGGCGTGGATCGGGCAGAAAGAGCAAATTTCGAGTGGGTGACATTTATCGGCAGTCCCGTCAAATTGAGCTAGCTCGTATGATAAACGCATGACGGCCAGAAACGCTGTATTTAGGGTTATTTCGACTATCCAGAAACCGCTATGCGATCAATTGCTCACCCGGAGGTCGTAGACCAATCAAGGTGAGTTGGAAAACCGCAACGAGGAACAGCACACGGAAACATAGTAGAGATATATGGATATATGAATGAACACATGGATGTGAACGTAGCGAGAAGTGACACGTCTGTTCTTGTCGATAGGTCGACTGTCCCTGAATCCATTTGTGCAGTATATATGGTAGATATATACAAGACGAGTACTGGCCGTACTGGCCGCTAAGCGATCTCGTGCTTGGACTCGGCGTCATGTGTAAACGGTGCTTAGATTGTTACACAAAGTATACACGGTTGTTTCGACACAAACGTGGACTACAAATGCTCGCTGCTAATGCGTTGACATTGCGACCGGGATCGCCAAGCGTCAATCGTATTGTGTTCGTGGCCATCTCGCACCTTGAATACGGACGTGAGTAGCTAGCCCTGCCCGTTATGACAATCTTGCTCTCAAGATCTAGTCACATAAAAGACATAATGGTTGCACAGCAGAGTGACCCGCTACGGGGGACACTACACGTCGCTGACAAGTTGTCAACGATGACAACCGAATGAACTGGAGAGCTCATGTCGCTCGTGTTTGCGAACGCCAGGTATCATCAGGTGAGATGCGTGACCCTGGAAGCTAGCAAGTCACGCTTAAGTGCTAGGCATTGCATTGTGAAGCGGTCGCGGCACTGTCCACCCTCAACCCATTCGCATTTGCGCCCGATCGTAAACTAAGGAGGATTAATTCCCCTCGTTTGGCCACTGTGTCAAACAAGTGGCGCGCGTTTGTCGACGTTTGCGGCGACGATGCGGTCGCGGGTGCTGCTCACGTTGGCTGCAGACTGGACCAGTAACTCTGCTGTTGCATTGGGGGCTTATTTTGGCTTGTTTGTTGACCTGATGACCTGGACCGGCTTCGTCTCGTAGCTGGCTGTCTTTGTTGCAACCTCGTCGCACCCAAAACAGGTGGAGGTGGTTGGTGACTAATCTATTCGAGAATGTCTTGACTCAACGCCAGAAAGAGGCATACGTGCGAAAATACGTCTTAATACTAACATCATATACGGCATCTCTAAGATAATGATACAGATTGAATCAATTTTTTCTTGTTGCCTTATCTTATCTATTTCGCTTGACTGTATGGTGTTATTGATATGTGCTTGCAATGCGTTAATGTCTCTGCGTCACAATGGAAGTCCTTTACATGAGTATCCGTGAGACCCAAGACTGGTTGAGCCCCAATGTGATCGCGTAATAGTGTCAACCATCTACAATAACACTATCTTATATCTTGCTTTCATTGCTCGCGTTGAGTAGCAATCTGTCACGGCTGGGCTCGAAGTCCTGTTAAGTCGAGTATGTGTGTTTTAATTATTAGAACTTGACAATCAATATATAAGTTCGGCCTGGTTGGAATGGTGTCATATATTGTCGAAGATAGGGATTCGGAACAGGATATTTTTCTAAAACAGGCTAAGACGGTGATATAAATTCGTCGCGGATATCTAATCCGTTATCAGTAAATCTAAATCAAACTGTGGCAATATCGGAAACAAACATTGTGCGGGGTTAGGCAATTAGGCTTCGCTGGTTGTTGAAAAGGTCATCGCAGTTTGCAACACCCAATGAAGATACATACACATTCTCCATTGATTTTTACTGGACATCAAAATGGTTGTCCCAAAATGCGAATGGCATAATTAGTTCCTTGCTTGTCCCCATCACAGAGGAGAGGTTCGAACGATTGACTGTTGGTGCGTGCACGACCCACATCTTCATACAAAATCAATTTTCCGGGCTGACCCGCACAGCCAACATCTAACGTCCAGGGTACATCTTTCGGCCTTGCTTCATAAGACGGACCCCCCTTGAAAACGGCCACATCTTATTCATACTATGGCTACTAATGGCCTTACTACCTCCCGTTGTATCATAGTGACAGCCTGGCTCAGCAGTCAATCGATTATGTGCTGTTATTAGGTCATTCAAGGGCATATTACGCATTGGAAAAAACAAGCAGCGAGCTATGATTTTCTAGTACGTATTCGAGGTGTTCTCCTGTATTATTTATTCCTTGGCGCCAGCGTTCTGAGAGCATCTGAACGGCAGTGTACTTTCGATTTGCGTTACCATACAAAATGGTGTTGTTGACAGCATCCTGAAGCAAATCGATGCTTGCATAATGTACACCACCAATTGCTCCAATGTCTAACGCACGGCAACGGCCATAATCACACGAGCATAAATCTGGCGAATATGCAGGTTTCCTCCATCGATGGATATTGTTGATCTTCATCCAGTTCACTGTTGCAGCCGTGAAGCTCGGTATTGTCGCCGAGAAGCCACACCGCGCGTTTTCGACTCCCGCGCTAGTTGTTCATGACTCTTTTCAATAAGTCCAAATATCGGGGCTATATTGATGTTTCCGTTGGTACGCAGTAACTCAAAATATTAAATGCCGTGTTTACGTTCATAGAAAGAATAATCATCACTTTGATCTTTGAAATCTTTCGGCGCAACCACAGAGGCCCGGATTTCAACGGGATTCATAAGCAGTTATGTACACACAAGGTGGTGGTCGTTACATCCAGTGCGACAACTTTGTGAGGTAAGCGCGTCATCCGAGTACCCGAATGAACAATCATCCAGTTAGAATCTCAACAGCTGTTGGCGATATTTGTTGGCGCTTCCCTTCTGTGGCTGAATGTTTTGATTTTTTTTTCAAATTGAGTTGGTTCAACGAATCCGACCTATGGCTTCGCGTCTGTTGTTATGCTTCTTGTGTGGACCAGCCGACGTAGGAGTTTTCACCGTCTTGGTATAATGTCATCTATTAATAATAATAATAATAATAATAATAATATGGCCAGCAGTGATGTCAAGACCACCTAAAGAGACACACGATCTGTGCGTCGTTACCGCAAGGATCTGCCACGAAGGTAGCGTCTATGGTTGTGTGTTAATTCGTCGAGTTTAGGGGCTCAACCTGTGCTACTCAATAATGATACCTACATTCGGAGTCGTACGTTTAAATATATCACTTGATTTTTTTTATCGAGTCAGCCTCATATTTACAAAGTCTCCACTCAAGGTAGTTTGTGGCCTGTTAGTTCTTTATTAACTTAGCTCGAAGTCACCTACCCGATGGCCTTAGTGGTTAATACGATCCTTTTTTTTATTTTTGAAAGGGGCGTGTTGACATGCTTATGCACGTCAACGCCTTGACCGCGTCCCCCTCTGGAACTGTTGACGATGTTCAACAGTACCGCCCTTAGGGCGGTGAGATGTGTACAAGCCCAGCCACGAACACCGCACATCCTCCTTGAAAATCCGCTCCTTGATGCAACGTCAACTAACGCTGGGATAGTCTAAATACACCGAAGCTTGGGTTGTGTACATACATCGACATATGACAAATATATTCCCACTCTAAGGCAATCATCTCTTCGCCTTGGCTGTGCAAGCCAAGGTCTCATGGAACCTGGCCAATGAGCAGGGATACTCGTTACCATGTTAGATTAAACCACGTCGACGGCTTGTGCTTAACATATACAGAAACACATTGAACACACAATACCGTTACTGCATTGAACTTACTGTTATAGCCGACGTATCTATCCAATATGTCTTTTTTTCGCTATGGTGTCAAACTTCTTCGCATCTCAGGATTTTTCTGGCAATAAAAGATCGTTCAAAATCGAATTCGTTAACTGATCAAGCTTCCCGCAAATGGATTTTTCTTATGCGTGTCACTGGTAAATCATTAACGGCACGATTTTGAAAAAAATGTATAAACAAACATCGCCTCTGATATCTACTCACTTGCAGGAAACGGCAACGATGAACAGCGAAGTTCGTCTATGCCATGAACGACTGTAGATGACGGCTTATACAAACCCTGTAAACGTCTTTCAAAGCAAGATCACCGTACGTGAAAACTGCAGCTGCTGCTGTTGCCGCGACCTCTGCGCAAAGGGTAACCAGAAATTGCATCGTTTCCCATATTGACGAAAATTTCAAGATGCTCCATCGACACATTCACCGCCATAATTCGGTGTCGGCCGCCCGAAAATACTCCAACGGAACGAAGCCGTTCCCAATTCGAGGTGAGTGATTCATTTCGCACTGTTGCCGTAGACATGCGCCCACCACTGCACCACTACATCAACAACAACAAAACGTTATCCTATTGCTAGAAGTTGATCAGCAGAAGTGGTTTACTTCGCTAAAACGAGCACCGCAATGGCTGGTAACGTTCATTCTAAACCTACCCCCCTCCCATCCCATGCTCATATGTAATTTACTGTCACCTGTAGCATACAATGCGAACAATCCCAAATGAGGTTTTTCCCTCTGCTGCGTCGAAAGTACACAAATCTGAGGTGCATTAGTGCGAGATGCATTAGCTTGCTTTTGAAAGACGTTTCAGAGCACTCGTCACGCGAGACGAACATGTTCTCAGCCCATCGCCATGCTCTTATCAGAATGTGTTGGACGACTAGAGGCCCACGAGTGTTTGTGGACAACAATCGTCAATGGAAATAGATTGGGTTCGAACGTGTACTGTTATTATTATTATTATTGTTATATTCTGCGAACTTTGTCATTAGTCAATAGACATTATTATTGTTGTTTATCACAAATATCTCCATCATGCTCGAAATAAACAATCGTATATATTTGGTACAAATATTTTTCGGACTAAACGTTCTTCGACCCCTTGCTCGGGGCTACGACATCGGGTACCCTGGCCGCTCCCAGCTATGGTTTTACCCTGCAGCTCCTTTAATACACCAATGAAGCTTTACCTTTACGTCTATCTATATAGTTTTGGCATGTGCCACTTAACTCAATGTAGCAATACGTACAACCACTGAGCCTACGACCCCGCAGTTCTGCTGTGTCCACTGAGATAGATGGATAAAACGGCGATCCAATTCGCGTCACGTCATCGCATGTCATTGTCCGGGCCGTATAGCGGTATATATATATATATATATATATATAACCACGTCTGTGGATAGATAAGTGAAATATCCATAGAAAAATCTCCCTATGGGATGTCTATATATACATATATATATATATATTTAGACACATTGATAGTGGTGATTAGCGTGTCCCTCCACAGCAAAAATGATTGCATTGGTAAACTTCTACATCCGTCATAATTGTTCCTGCGCTACTGCTCACGAAACATAGTCCGTCCTGTCCGTCCGGCTGGCCCCATGTGACAGGTCCCACTGTTTTCTCTGTATGGTAATCTGATCAAGGAATAGCTTACACGCACGACACGTTATACGGCATGAACGAAGCAGTCATAACACTGTATCAATAACCACAAACGAATTAGCTAGTGTTCTGCTGTGTCCGGTGACTGGGCGTCGCTCAACAAGAAGAACGTCACGCTGGCCTGCGGGTCATAAAACCAACGACTTTTGATGATGTTTGTTCCAGTCATGATTACCTAGCACTATTAGTATCATTATGATTTGGTGCAATAAAGATAAATAGCGTGCGTTTCACTGTTTGTTTCTGTCATTCTCGACCTCGAATCGAGAAATACTATCTGTGACAACGTGATCATTTATGTTTTAGTTCAAGTGCAGTTTAGATGGTGACGGCGTCGGAAATCCGAATTGTCCAGCCACAAAGTAAACACAATAACACTAAGTTGCTTGCAAAAATGAACAGAAAAAACAACGTGATTGCTCCGGTGACGCCGCGTAGGTGGCCACTACATGCGAGATGTAATTCTGTTCCCTTGAAATGACACTCGTTGGGTAATTGGGCTTTATGCACGGTTCAGTAAATCCTATCGTACAGGACATATAAATACATAGATTGGTATGCAGTAACTAGTATGTTTCTTACAAAAAAAAAATTTAATTTTCCTAATTATAACTCCAAAGATGACTGAGGGCACTGTGCTATTTTGAATTAAAACTCTTTCAGTCCTCGCGTGAGAAGCGCTAATATGCCTAAAGCACAGAAGAACATGTACAATAATTAATTCATATGTTTTTTTTTTGTTGTAACTTCTACACACGTTTTGTTACATTAAAAATATTGCAATAACACAAATACATGTACACGTAAACACATGTGGCTATTATTTCATAGTCAATGATCCTTTGAACGGCAGCTCTACTCAGAAGCGGCGAGTCTCGATGGGCTCGTATGACTCATCCAATATCAGTCATTCGACCGGTTCGGCCAGTCACAGCACTGGCCAGGTCCGGCGAGGATCTACTCCCCAGATAGCATCATGTACGCATGCCAGCCAAGTCTACATGGGTTAATGGTAACGACCTCACGAAACCTCTCAACCGGCATCGATACAGGCGACCATACGCCCAACTGTTCTGCCTTTAACAGCTGATGTCCCCGCCTTAGCAAGAGGTCAGCCAATGGATCGTACACGGGGCAAGAAGGCACCAGACACCGATCCAAGTATTGGTGCCGAACGAACGGACGGACGGACGGATGTACCCGAGGGGCGATGTAGTCAGACCCCCGCTCTCTCTCTCTCTCTCGGTCTTTCTCGGGCTCGCTGAGATCGAAAACTCTGTATGTATATATTGCATTAAGATGCCTGCAGGAGTTGTGACGTGGCTGCAGAGGCGAGGGCATCAGCAATCTGCAAGACGAGAGATAGCCCGCTAACAACCTCTCGGTTCCAGTGGACCCGACAGAAAGCCTGTCCACACGCGCTCTACTGAACTCCGTTACATGCATCTCTGCCAGCAGCACATACGCGCGCGTACACACACACTCACAATTCGTCATTGGCCAATTGAACGATTACGATCAAGTGGTGGTGACACACTCTCGCCTGTTTTGTCACTCGCTTTGACAGATACCTCGATATCTCGAAACGGCATTTGTATTCGAGAGGAGAAGTGATATGATCATCAGCGGTGAACAACCTTGTGTGCAACAGGCCTTTCTAGTAGCGGTCTAAAAGGTATCCTTCGAGGAAGCTCGATCGGCACTCCACAGGAAACTATTCCGCTACAAAGTCCCCATAATAGTCTCGCCCCAAGTCAATTGTTGGCTCTCGCTCGTTCTCCCTGACCGTCCTAGGGAAGGAATGACCTTGGCGGTTCTGCCTGTTGCAAGCAAACGCTACCCTGAACTAATTATCCGCGCGTGCCCCGGTTTCTAGCGACGTCGCCGGCTACCTTGCGCTTACGCAATACGGACGAAAAGCCACGGCCATCCGTAAACGAGTTTGAAGGACGACACTTGTCTCCATTTGTATACACCTGTGCAAAAGTTGTGTTATGTTATAACGGGTACGGTGAATTCGAGTGCTTGAAGGGTGAATTGATACAGGCGACGCGACGGGGCGGAGTTCGTGGACAGACGCACAGCCATTGCCTTAGAAGCGAATGCGTTGAACGCCCCAGACCGTACGAAATTTCGAAGTGTTGTAAGTCATTTCCATTCAGCGACGAACAAGCAACTGGTTACGCTGACGACACTTCTGCCCTTGCCGACGACAGCCGAGTCTAGGCAGAGTACGTGCAATTTGCATCTGTCATTAATTCCGGCTACCGTTCCACCGTGACCTCTGGCTCATTGTGCTTGGCCGACGTGTTCAGCTAATAGAAATTTATTATGATCAGTGTCTGGTCGGTGTGACGTACCCTGCCTAGCCAAATGGCGGGTAATTAGTTGGAGAATAGGAGCCCTCACTAGAAGTGTCATCACCTGCTTTCATGCTAGCCAACCACCAGCGGAGAAAGTAGTAGCAGCAGGAGCAACGGCGGCGGCGACAATTGTGGCACTCGTCGGAGCATGTGAGTCCACATATAAAGGAGCGTGCACACTATACCCAAGCCACGAGGAGAGACCTAGTCCAGATACAGCAAAGAAACGCACTTTTTCCACGTCTCGTACGTAGAGACTGAACGCTGGCAGTGTGTGCAAGTGAAACAGACAGATCAATAGAGGGACATCGATTGAGAGAGAGAAAGAGAGATAGAGAAAATACAAAGAGAGTGAATCAGTGAGTTTTCTTCCTCAGCGAAATCAGCGAGGTGAGTCTTGTCAGTCTTCCTGAGGGAAGGAGGCCTGTATCGCAACTGGTGTTGAGAGAGACTTGACTTGGCTGCTAGGCTAGCTTGGAAGATTTGAACCCGAAACAATGGCTTCTGTGACAACCGTTGCCTCAACGACATCTCCAGCTGGATGTGGTTGCCAGGCTGGGATGACATGCGGTCAGCAAGGGCAAATAGCGCAAGATGCCCATCTGCGCATGCTCGCTGAACGTATAGATCCTGGCCGAAGAAGACGATGCAGTAGCAGCACAAAGCCGTTCCCTGTCAGAGGTAGGTCTCTTTCGTTCAACACGTTCCCGAAACGGTAGCAAACATGAGCGGTCGCGTATACGAACCTGAACCTTGTTCAGATGGAGAAGTCTACAGTCGCCGTCTGCACAGAGGCATTCAAACTGACCTCGAACGACCTGCTGACATAAAGTCTGGGACTTCCTGTGGAGCTAAAAACGAAGTTTAAGCCTGTATATTTTCCTGAGTTTTTCTGCTTGATTCTCTATTCCTGCTTGATGATATCTTTCATGAAAGTCCATGGGCATGTAGCTGTGTAGCCAATGTCGACTACAGGGCGGCCATCCAAAAAAAGTCCACTGAGAGAGCATATCATAGACTGTGCAATCATTTCGCCATTTTTTGAAGCGCATGGTATTCGGTTCTATTTTTTATACATAAAATATGTTAAACGTACTTTACTGGAAGGTTAATTTCGAAATTCGCCAATTAGTAGGTTTGGTCTTTCACTTCACGAGCAATCAATAGCCCGCAAAGCATTTCGCGCACCTTCGTTAGTTTACTATAGGTCATGTGTGCTGTTTGATTACTACTAACCGCACTAGGGCTTGTCAGTGATACCTTATTTTCACGGACATCACACAGTAAATTTCAAAAAAGTGTGTACAAGTGAAATGGTCATAACAAAAGATCAAGAGAGACTGGCAGAAATGGGCGGGGGTTGACTAAAGACACGCCTTTAGGAGTTAAATTGATGTAGAATATTTCAGCCTCTCGAGTCCTCAAAAACGAAAAACAAATTGGGTTGACGTAGACTTGCCTCATGCATAGATGAAGCATGGCATTCTGGAACTCGCATACTTAAAATAACGAAACCACATCAGGGCTCGTGCGCTATGATTACATAAGCCACGTTGGTATCACCGATTGCTTTTGCGCGCGTTTAGCCAAATGATCGAAAATCTGAATCCGCCCTGAAGATGCGAGCAGATTCGAAATATCGCAATCTCCAATCAGGCAAACGATTTTTCTGCAGAGGTTCGGCTAACGATCGATGGGTTTGAGATTAATGGACGATTACGGCTTGATTGCCGACATCAACGTGTGCAGTATCCAGGACGCTCACAAGTTGTTCCTCAATGCAGGTATTGTTTTTTCCCTGCTTGGAACATTCGTGTATGTACGTCAGTATGGAAGCTGTCGTTTAATCACTAAGCATATTGCCCATATTAGTTGCGCAGGCAATTGAAAAGCGTCCCAGAAAGATGTTTCGTTTTGGTCGTGTTATCGTTAACGACGCCCTTGTTGCTTACGACGCAAATAAGTTTTCTTGCATTGAGCCGGTGCGAGGTTACTAACGAGATTGACATCAGACCATAGCGGGCGAATGCCGAGATTTGGTCTCGCTACTGAAACTGTCTCGATTGTTTGCTCTACCCATCCTTGCGAGCGATAAGACATTTTTTTTTTACTACTGCTGTTGATCAGATTGTATCGCCACGGTGGATTGCCAGCTAAATATTTAGGTATCGACATAGTTGTTTATTTGAAAGACTTCAGTTGCGACTCCGATCCGCTCCTGGCAACGTAACCCCTGCTATTCACTAACGTGAGCATCAGGTACGATGTGCCTTAGAATACCGAGTTTATCGATTGCTCGTGGCTAAATCAAAGCAAGCACGAGGACTAAACGAGAAATCGTTTTGATCTCCTGAGCCAGCTTCATCGTTCGTTATCTCAAGTGGCTCATTATACGATAGTTGTTTCGAAAAAAAAAAGCACAGCCAAACGGCGAAACGCTTACCACAAGGAGAATCTAGCTATCGACCACTGTCGTTGTTCACCTCGACGTCGACTGCGCTGTTAGGCACCGATTTGTGGCCTCTTGCAGATATATCGAGCAATCTCAACTGATTATACTTATTCGATTCGAGTATATCGAACCTTGTTCCGAGCGCTATTCGCATGCGTAATCCTGTTACGTTCGAGAGGTCTGACAAGCGATCACTTAATTTCCCGCAGGCTCTCAATATGTTGTTGATTTTTTTTTCCCATCACGTCATCTCACCGTCTCGCATTATGCGATTTCGCTAAGATTCATAAATGTCGCCGCCGTAAACTGAGCACAGCAAATGGACGCTCTTCGCGCAATAACATTAGCCCTCGTGCAACACGATGTGAGGCGATTGTGAACACATTCAACAAGGCTGATGCGAGTGGCATTTGCATATGCTGGTGCTTGTGAAACTATGCTTTTTCCTATATCGTTCTTTCAATCGCCGGTATCGCAGCGAAACCCTCAGACAATGTGGCCATTCCCGATACAAGCATTCGTCAGTGCACTTGAATGGTCGTCTACAAATACGTCTGTAATGTCGTCCATATCGTTTTGCTTGGTTGTCAACCGAATGGGTGGCGCGAGGGGAGTAGGGTGACGTCTTGGCCCGATTTGTAAAGGAGAATGCCGAAATTCGCCACTTGAATGTGTGTATTTTTGGTAAGATCATAATCGGGTGGCATGGTCTGCAATGATCCACAAGAGTTGACCCTCGTACGACTGTGCCGGTTACCAGCTCTTTCTCACTCCGTTCAATACAGTGATGTCACAATGAAGACACACGATGTCATCCAGCGCACAATTGCGTCCAAGAGCTCGTTGGCTCAGAAGTGAATGGTGTCGCGGAGGGCTGCTGGCGTTTTGGGCTTGACCAAACTCAGTAAACGCGGCCTTTTGTGAACGCTGTCGTCATCATGTATATTTGTATATGTGAACGTCATCGTGTATAGTTGTATATGTGTGTGTGTGTGTATGTACAAACCCCAGTCTGTTGCTAACAGAACTTGTAAAGCTATGTTTAACACAACCGTGATTAAATGATCTATCGAACTTAACCGAAAAAAGAACACCAAGAGCCTCCAACATATCCGATTGTTATGACATCTAGTCGAATTCAATAATAGCACTTCCATACCACCAATGTCAACAGTGACATCCCGCCATGGCCTCGGTTGACTACATATCTATCGTCATCTTAAGTATTGTAGAGCGATTGTTTTTGAATAGGTCGGCCACATTTCATGGTTCTACAAGATCATATCGATAAGAATAATACTACTAATAACAAGATACATGTATTTAGTTATAGTTATTTGGTTTTTTATTTATTTATTTATTTATATATATATATATATATATATATATATATATATATATATATATGGTGATAATAATATATGTACATATGGTGATCCAGCCAGACTAGAGCTTGCTATCGGCTTTGATTCTCTCATATCTGATGAGAGAGCGCGTAATTGGCTTATGTGACCTTGCTGACCGCATTACGCTGAGATGCTTTTGTCCAGAATACCAAGCAAAAAATCGTAACACCACCTTGGGAATGAGGCGTGTATCCGCTTATTAATAAACTCAACTGCCATCTATCGCAACTACCTTAAAATATACCAGCTACTCGGGAGAGTATTTTGAGCTAGTACAAACGGCAGTGTGATTAATCGGCCAAGCAGAAGTCTTGAAGTGATTGCTCCGCCCTCTCTCTCTCTCTATTCTCTTGATTTTCTCCCACAGCACATTTGAATTTATTGATACCTAGATTTTATATCAATGGGAGAGATAAAGATGCGTTAATCATTTAAAGTCTCCAATGGTATTAGTTAAAGAGCGGAGCCGGAATCACCTCCAGTAGGGCAAAGCAAAGATATCTATTTCGAACGAAAGCTTGGAAGACCGGTAGCAATTTATAAATTGTGTTGCATGTTATCGTCTCACACTACAAATCGAACTGAGGAAGAAAACTCACTGATTCACTCTCTGAGATTGTCGGAACCTAATGAAATTCAAACATTCTAAAATACATGGACTGTAGAGCACGTAACTCGATTGTGACATTTATATTAGGCAACGCGCAGGACAACTACCGTGTTCGTAGCCCCATCCGATTTTAATCGGTCCAATTATTCATAGACGTTGTCCACATGACTCATGATATGAATCCCTAAATATACAAATCGACTGTGAATTCGTATGTTCCGAGAGAGAGTTTTGCTCGCGCACATATCGTATACTCGGAACTACTAACGAAAATAGCCAACTAGTAATATAGCAAAGCCAAACGCTGATCACGGCGCCTATAGCACGCTGTATGTGTCTGCTTTCACGACATACTGTTGTGGTCTGCGATTTGCCACCGGATATTTCTCAGCTACTCAGGAGTGGCGAAACCGATCTGTGTCTGTGGCTGGTAACCAACCAACGGCGAGAGCTGGCTGTGATCAGCTCTACCCGTAATACAACAGGTTAGAAAATACGGGGTTTGACGCACTGCCGCACTCCGCAACCTCTCCCGTGGCGAGGCGTACCCTAATCCGGTGGGAGGAAATGCGTCCTCTGTTCATACAGACGAATTGACCTGCCGCCCGATGATCCTGCTGGCAGCCGTCTGGGTCCTTCTTAGTGGCCGTTCTAGCAAAAGGCCCCGTTACGAAATTGCACCATGGTTTACAAACACCGCTCGCTGATTCCCCCTTGCCCGGTAGTATCGAGATGTGGCGGAACGCATATATTGTATCAATTAGCGTCCCTGCGAGGATCAGTTGCTCTAGACTGCCCTGCTATGCAAATGCAAAAGCAGCATCTCGTAGCTCGTATACGAGAACAATGCCAGTCTTCCCGTAGTCGGCGGGGCCATTTCGTACAATCAATGCCACAGGTCGCCTATCGCCCACCGTGTCCTCTGCTCTTTAGGACCTTTGCGACGAAATATATACGCGTATGTTTCGTCGTCGGGGATGTGTTAAACCGGGCACAGTTCGACGTAGCAATGCGGCGAATCTCGGCACTGGACACAAAGTACAGTGCGAACAGCAGAGACGAGAGACAGCCTCAGCCTGAATCACGAACGAGATCTTCTCGTCTCGCTTTAGCAAAATGACCAAACAAACAAATGTGCAGTCGCTACTTTAGGGTTCGGTGTCGAACCTTGGATTGCGAGGCAGAGTTTGGCGGCGCGACAGCGACCCCGAGCGAGAGATGAACAACGACCCGACCTTTAGTCTCCTGCCTGTTGACCGAACCTGACGCTGGTTAGATATCAGCGGTGTTTGTCGTGTCAAAGTCGCCAGAGCCCGCGCTTTCACATATATATATATATATATATATATATATGTATATGTATATATATATATATATATCAGCATTGACGCTCGTACATCGGGGAGCCACGCGTTTGCCAAGCCGTGTTTGTTTGTTGGACGTGCTTCCGTTGCTCACTAATGGACTAAATATTTATTCAAACATACAGTAGTTAGGAATTAGTTCTAGGGAATTAGTCCGTTGCTTGATTTGCCAGAGTGAGCGGCCAACTGTGCGGACGATTCGCGCGATCCACTCGATTGCGCCACTATAAGCCTGAGTTGTAGAATTGTATAGCTGGAGAGCGCAGTATACTACACAATACGCGGGCTCACTCGAGCGGGCTGCAGATTGAGGCGAAATTCAGATTTACAATCTCCTGCCAAACAGAGCCCGTTCACTCTACGACAGTGGCAGCTGGCTGAAAACAGCGTCAGAGAAACTTCGTCGGCGCCTTCTGCCAACTTGCGAATTTATTTTCAATTCTATGCTGAGTGAAAAGATGACGATCAAGCTTTCGATCGGGACAAAAAATCGACGGTGTTTCGAGTCGTTACACACACACAAAGTAGACGAGCCATGAGGAAACACAGAAAGTTACCTTGTAACTAAACATAAATCAGTGTTTCGAACACAGTACATTGGCCTATTTTGTCCTAACGCGCGTGAATCGGTGGCGTGAAAAGCGGCGATGTCAATGCGGCAATAATATATCGTCTCGTTTCGCACGTGGTGTCTGATCAACGAATTAGTCCTCTAGATTTTTTACCATGTGACTACATAAGTGTATTTCGCACAAAAATGTTTTGTGGTACATTACAACAGTTATATGACACATACGGATAATCATACACGGATACTATTGGCACTAATACTCTTAACCTCACCTGATCTAGTTAAGTGGTTAGTTTCGGGTTAACACGACATGCGTACGGAGTTCGCTCACACGTGGTAGCGATATATTATTATTATTATGGTTATTATCACCGCCGAGACAGCTATCGTCGTCATCACCAGCAGCGCACAGTCTGTTCCATCCATCCACTGATGCCAACTATTTCCGTGTAGTGCCGAGTCGCTGTCGTCAGCCGAGGGCCAGAGCCTGACTCTCTCCACCGCTGCCAAAACCACAGCGACAAATCTCACGACAGGGAGACAGATTGGCAAGCAAACTGGCGGGCTAGACAGCCCCCTAGCCAGCAGAACGACCAGCCACCCAGCTGGACACTGCGGCGTTTTACCGCTTCTTTTGTAACAACGGCTTCTGGTCGAAGCAGAGCGGACAGAGACCAGTCGTTTGGTGTGTGGCACGCAGAAACACCATGCTTCGGAGACGCCCGTGTACAAGTGGCTGTCTGAAGCTAGTTACTGTCTACTTTGTTTGTGGTGTGCGCGCGTGAGGGTATCGTGAACGTGTGCAGGGGAGGGCAACCCTTGGCAATTTTTGAGTTATCACACGTTAGCGGAAGTGGAATTGTTTCATATACATCGGTAAACTACTCCGAGCTGTACCGTGTGATTTCGGACTCGGAGGAAACAGTGGCTTGGTAGCGGATTGATAGGGTGAACCAGACGAACTCCTGCAACAGCGTATATCGTATGAATGTAACGTTACCTGAGGGACCTGACATTACCTGCGTCAGCTTGCTCGGGAACAACAGCAACAAGAGCTGAGCGGATTACCTCATCACGAGAGGCGCATATTCCGCTGGTCTCATGGCACTACGAGCGTCCCAAGTCTCGAATGACATTTGAGGATAAACAGTTAATTCCGTTGGCGGAATGCTCGGAGCAGGCTCATTGCTAGACTCAACAGCCCGAAAGGCTGATCAGGAGGGCAGCGATCCGAGGCGGATATTTGTCGGCGTTGAACTCTGTGGTCTATGTTCGTCCGAGTGCCAGCTCGCGCGTGCTGTGCATGACCAAAATTACCGTGAACCGCAAACACGCCTGTTGCCTTCAAACTGCTGCAGCTGCAAAACCAACATGAGCCAGAACAGAGCTCCGCCACTAAAGAAGATGCGAATGAACAGCGCGTCCGGTAAATCTTACCTTACGATTTGTGTCCTGATCGCCTCTCGTTCGTGAGCCTCTCACGCACAACCAACGGCTATTATACCGCCGTGGTGCTCTTGAACAAATCAACCCCGATATAAGCCGACTAAGTCGGCCAATGCTAGCGTTCTCGAACGAACATAGTCACGATTTGCGTGTAGACATCGGCTATCAATCATGGTTTCTAACGTAGCAGGCTGGGTACTAGCAAGCGTCAAAGAGTTTGGTCGGTACGCTTGAAGAACCTCACCTTGCACAATAATGCTTCGGGGAAACCCGTTGAGAACAATCCGATAGACAACGCCGTCGTTCCGTATGTGGACTTCGACGAAATTTAAGGGTCATCACTGCTATTTATATTTCGCTTATCTTGAAATTGGTGCGGTATACATGAAAATTAGTATGTCTGAAGCTAATTACGACAAGCTCATCATGTACCTTACTGAATTATGTTTACATCAAACAGCTCGAGCGAAGTGCAACTGTTTGAGTGCATCGGCCAAAATATATATGTATATATTTATGGTTATCATTAAGTTCGAAGCTCTGCACCACTGATCTTGAACCGCTACACGCGGAATTCAGCCCGATGATGACAGCTTCCCCAGAAATACATAATTTCACATATATTTCATTGTATCTAGTTACCAAAAATCGGTGCAAATTCGAAACCACGACTTATTTCGCTACGTCAGGTCTGCCTACCCTTCCAGTGTTCCTTTTCGCCACGGTTCATATTTGGTTAATTGTCTACATCCATTGATTCTTGTGGCTTTTAGGTGACCGCACGAACTATGTCAACCTGCCTCACGTCATCGCCATGGTCGGTCTGCCGGCCCGAGGCAAGACCTACATCGCCAAGAAGCTCACCCGATATCTCAATTGGATTGGTATTAAGACCCACGTGTTCAACGTGGGCGAGTACCGGCGACAGGCAACCGAAGCCTACAAAAGTCACGACTTCTTCCGGCCAGACAACACCGAAGCTATGGCCGTACGCAGCAAATGCGCCTTGGACGCTTTGGAAGACATGTGCAAATGGTTTGTATACGAGCAAAAAAAAATGGACATAATACATACGAAAATATAATAATTGCATCTGCTTCATACTAGTTACATGTCAGGTGCTTCTGATTTGGCTTTGGGTCCCTCTTGGGTTTTTTCGTCCAAGATACTGACATATTAAAATGGAATTTTATTGCGGAAAAACAACACAATTCTTATTATGTTTGCTTGTCTATTGTAGCCTAGTCAGGCGGCTTATATCTCGAAGGTCAGGTGGCGAATGAACGTTTGGATATTGACAGACAAATAGTATAACTATTATGAGTAATGCCAGAAATGTATTAATGATATCGTGCACGCACTATCTGCATTATCTGCCTGTTTGTGTAACGTGCTAGAATTGATAGCTGAATCATGCTGGATTGCTGTGAGCATGAAATAAATCCATTCGAAAAAACAGGGGGTGAGACTATACGCAGTTCTTTGCGGGTTACCCATAAGAGTTAACTATGCACTATCGACCGTTGGCAGCACTACCATGATTGTAGTACTACCAATGCACACTACTACTAGTGTCCGCCCACCGACCCAACGAACATTACAATTAGCCACTTGCTTACACGTCCTCGTGCAATGGAGGAGGTCGACATTTGGAATCAATCAATCAGTGTTCGTTCGGTAAATCTGCGCAAACCGCTCGAGCTCTTCGACAAAAGAGTTTGCTGCTAATGTTCAATCAATTTGCGTCGTCGATTCTCGACGGCAGCTTGATAGGACAAACGTTCGTCGAGTAGTTCATGATGACGAAGAGAGCCTCGTTTGATAATCCCTCGCGTATTTTTAGTCTACGTCACATATGCTATTAAGGATCTTACGGTCTCACCAATCTAATCCATTTCCGCAATACATGTGTACCCAGGCTGGAAAATGATGAAGGTGAAGTGGCCGTCTACGACGCGACAAACACGACAAAGGATCGCCGTAAACTCATCCACGATGTCGTCTGTGAACGCTACGGCTTTAAGCTGTTCTTCGTTGAAAGCTACTGCGATGATCCGAACATTATCGAGGCGAATATCCGCGAAGTGAAGGTGAACAGCCCCGACTACAAGGGCTATATGAACGAAGACAAGGCGCTTGAAGATTTCATGCAGCGTATTCGCCACTACGAAGAGTGCTATCAGACGTTGGACGAGAGCGAGAACTACTCGTTCCTTAAGGTAATGAACGGTGGTAAGGCTGCAGTTGTGCTCTTTCTCTCATTTGTGTGCGCCTGTGAACTAACGAACACGATAGTGAATTAGGGCGGGACGGGATAAGTGGCTAATTTTATCCTCGCATCTGCAAACACCCCCTTGGTAATTTGCCAGTGTAGCTGCGTCCGATGTTATTAGGGCGTGTTCGGGTGGTGTTTACGAAGCGTTTCTACGAAACCACAAAATGCGCCGGCGTCACCTGGTCAACAAAAATGTTTGTTCTTGATCGAGCGGGTACAAACAGATACGATGTGACAATGCCCCGCGTGGACAGGATCAGTCGTCCATAGGGTACTTTCTAAGATACTGCGGAGACACGCTCTTGAAGCTAAATATATAGGCAAATCGTATGTCATTATCCCGAGTAGTGGCGAATACATTCATTTCAAGATAGAAGAAACAAGCCTTTACTAATGATATCTAATGCTCGTTACTGTAATCATTCGATGGCAACATCTGATAATTGATATGAACACGGTGATGTTTCGAGTCACCACCGTTCGTCCCGTTGCAGTCGATGATGACGTTTTACAAGGCAATGACAAAGGCCATATTGTGGATGGTAGTTATCGCAAAACACGGCCACAAGTGATCATTTTCGTCATGAGATAAGTCCCATTTTTATTTCGTCCCGCAACTTTGCTGCTGTTAAGTGGAAACGTGAACAAAAATAATCATATGAAACTGTGTCCATCTCTTACGCAACCTTTACAGTCCTTTGTGGCGTACGATCCACGTCAGGCGTAAAATTCTCGCAATGACGTCATCCAATCTAGCAGACATTGTGTCCGATCTAGATGGCCTTTCGAGTTAAATAACAGCACAGAGAAGGAGTGATCGCGTCATGGTTGCCGTTTGGAAACAAAAAGCTATCAGGCATTCTAATTCATGAGCTATAAATAGCTGTCAAGATTGATGCAAAACAATAAACCAAACTAGCATAACCTCTAATCAACTACAGAGAACGAGAATCGTGCTCTAACTGCCACTTGCTGTTCGATTTTGAAATGTTCCCTTCAGATTTATTAATCCACCTCCTCTGTGGGTCGCTTTGTTTTTTCGACTAATTACGAGAAATATTAATTACGAGAAGTACCACCGATTTTGACATGGACACAAGTGGCCGCAACGGATTAGGTCGCCCGTTTCGACAACGACAACTCATTCTCTTGTCCTCCTCTGGCCGTTCTCGCTGTCAACACTGGCGGTAGTTGTACCAACGAATTAATCAGATATTGCTCAGTGTTCTTACGCACGACGTCATTTCGAAGTACGTTGACTCTCGTTGAAAATTGTGACTGGCTAGCGGGTGAACAAGCACAGCCGGGTGGAGTGGCCTCTCGTTGGGGGACTACCCCGATCGTGTGTGATTGTCTATGACGTTGCACGCTGCGCGCTTCCGTTTGTTGTCGGCCGTTCCAACGTCGCGCCAAGAGGGTCTCCCCTCCACAGGGTGTTCTTCCTCTAATGAAGCCAGCTTAATCAAAACATACCCACGCTGACTGTGTCCCTTTCCACAATAAATTATATATATTTCAAATGTAGAATTCATTTTCTATATGTGTACGCATACATACGCAGAGGTAAGGAAACGCACCTCTACCATCAGCAAGAGCTAGTCAGATTCAGCAGTGGTGCAAGTGAGAGCGCAGAGGTGTGCTCGAGTGGCTTTTGAAAACATCGAATCACCCTTATTACCCAAAGTCACCATAGCAGAACTAAGCTGTTCCCAAACAGTCGAAAGTCAGCTTGTTCTCGGCCCGCCTCGACTGCTGCTGTGCGTTCAACAGCGTTGTTCAGAACAGTGCGTAGTGAAATGTGAGCGACTCGGTTTCTGATTTTCTGGCGTGTATGTGTGTTTAACACGGATACACACGTGGGGATCGTCTATGCACTGTGAACTGCATTGAATATACGCGATGAGATATTGGACTCCACTGGCAATGCCACGCTATACGCACCGCTAGCGAATCGGTATGAAAATATCTACACCGATCATTTGTTGCCATTCTGGTGACGTTCGAGTGTAAGAATTATTTGCGCGATTTTTCTTTCCATCTGATCAACGTTTACGATAATTAACTGACTGATTAAGGCCGGCCAATGCGTTGATATGCTGCATATTCTAGAACACTGATCTGCATCTGGGATAATATGGCGCGTACTTCATTCACGTGAAATATTGCTTAGCTATATGCATAACTGACGAGCTAATATGTTGGTGAATTTCTGTTACAGATTTATAACACTGGTCAAAAGGTTGTCGTCCACCGTCACGAAGGGCACATCCAGTCACGGGTAGTCTATTACCTAATGAATATACACATCATGCCGAGGTCCATCTATCTAACGCGACATGGCGAGAGTGAGCTGAACTTGCAGGTATGTTTCAGTTACCATACATCTCGGGCATGTTTTTCATTGTAATGTTCGAGCAAGCAAAAATACACATATCTGTTCACCTCGAATAAAATCTCGGGTAATCGACGATGTTCGTGTTAGCTAGCCACAAACAACATCAATGTAGCAGCACAGTAGCATTTTGTATACTCACCAAATATGTTTACGGTGAGATGTTGAACTATATAAAAATTCTTTCTATATATATATATGTATATATCAGTGAATGCGACGTAATAAATTAATATCACATTATCTCTATGTTGTCTATCGACAGGGACGGATTGGGGGTGACGCAGATTTGTCTCCGAGGGGATGGGAGTACTCGCGGGCGTTAGCTAAATTTATCAGGGAGCAGAGCATTCCGCGTCTTCGAGTGTGGACCTCGCAACTGAAAAGGACAATCCAAACTGCCGGGGGAATTGACGCGCCCCAGGAACGCTGGAAGGGCCTCAATGAAATTGATGCGGTTAGTTGACAATATGGCTTTATTATGATTATCACATAAGATGAGATTGGAATCACTGCATTCGAGCGACCGAGCGTTGTTTAGGCTGACACAATGAAGGCCTAGCAGAAGGACAGCAGGCGCTTACCTCGAAAGCAGGTATGTCATTGCAGTCGAGCTATCAGAAACCTGAGGTCGCGTCACGCGTTCATATCGTCAGAATGTCTATTTACCTCAATAGTGTTATCTCATTGGGGTGTATTTGCGCGTATCTATCTGAATGTATTTCTCCAGGGAATCTGTGAGGAGATGACATATGAAGAAATCCAGGAGAAGTTCCCGGCCGACTTTGCCGCACGTGACCAGGACAAATTCCACTATCGCTACCCACGAGGTGAATCCTATGAGGATTTAGTCGCGCGACTCGAGCCGGTCATCATGGAACTCGAGAGGCAAGAAAACGTCCTTGTGGTGGCGCACCAAGCTGTTCTGCGCTGCTTATTGGCTTACTTCCTCGATAAAAACTCCGGTAAGTACCACTCGAGCACTGCTTGACAAAGGCTTTCTAACGTTTCCACTGTGTCGCTTGTTATGGGGGAACTACGCTGCGTGGACATTATGCTATCTATTATTGTCCCACCACTTTCGATACGACGTTGGTGTAATTTAGTTAGTGGGGCTACGTGTTGAGAGGGGGTGAGATACGTATTGACCAAAGGACACGTTTTTTGTGGAAGCTCTCGTTGAGGAGTGATGACATGGTGCTCAAGCCGTATTCGTCTGTTCGCTCTAGAGCGGTAGAAAATATATGCAGTATATCATCAGAGTTCCATAGGATTGAGGAATGATTACTACAGAATACCTTCGGGGACGATACAATCAAATTGAGAACTCGTAATTGGTTTCGTAGGGACATTCCTGCATTTGTACTGAGAGTATGTCTTCAAGGACAGCTATCCCGTTGTATGATACTTGGATCTATATCCTAGAATTGAGTTTGTTCAAAACGTTGTGCGTAGAATGTCCCCTTGGAAGCCTTAATGAAAGCGTATGGCTGATCGAGCTTAATATTGCAACGATGTGGCCCATCGAGCTAGAATGAGTTGCGACAGCCCTAGTCAGCCTTGTCCTTAAAGTGATTCCCGCGACCTGAAACCAACGGGCTAATTGCTCTCTTTAGTTTCTTAACACCATAGAGATACGAGGTGTGCCTACGCGATAGATCAAACATCGTAACCCATCTGGGACAGCCACCAGCTAGCGACATCGCGGTTTCATTGAAGTTCAAAGACATGCCGGATTTCAGTTCTCCCTTGAATCACCCGCAGCGTTCACAGGCAGCACACAATCACAGAAACACGGTATCTCGCCACAGTGGTGACCATCAAAAACAACGGCAAAGTCCTCAGCCATAGCCACCGGAGAGTTCGCGTCACCCTATCAAGTTCGTTAGTTTTAGTGTTGCATACTGCAACAGGTACCGACATCCAAATATGTTGGCCCCCGGCAACGCTTAGTCACTGTATCATATCGAACGTCATGTGAGGAGCCCACATCAAGGCAAAAAGCTGTCAAGGTGACAATGTCGCGATAAACGAATCCGCGAATGCCAACATCTCACACACTTCCGAGGCCGAAAGCCTCTACGAGTTCACAGGGTACTAAATAGTGACACAGGCGGATGTCTAATACGGTGGATTTTAGGCACCCCAACTTACCCCCCCGTCTGAGGGTTCACGCTATTCTGTGCTCTCCAAGCGATAACACACCACTGTTTTCACCCGTAGTGTATGCACTTTGAAACCCGCCTACCGGGAATGCATCATCAAGCTCGCACTGCTTCCTAAGGTTATTAGAGTCGACGGTTATGTGGAGAAGAGAGTAACTTCTCTTTAATTCCAAGTTGGACAATTATCGCCAGGATTGTGAGCTGTCGATTGACCCCAAACCCTGTGACGCACGTCCACATTGATATTGAATGTTCAGATGGCCCCTATATCGATACTTCTAGTGACCTTCGACCAGGTTCGATGGAAATACATCTCCGAGTTTCCGCATAGATGCAGCGTATATAGGTCATCGCTATCTGACTTATTGACCGTATTACCATCAAGCTCTAAGGAAGTGACGATGAATTGCATCTCCAAATTGCGTGGGGAACGTCCCGACATTCTCACGTACTTAATTTGATTTCACGCTTATAGCTCGGTGGCAAATAAACTAGTTTTTGTCCGACGCCATCCACTCGGGAACGCTTCTGCATATCAGGCGCACGAGTTCTCGAGTTGTCTGACGAATTCCATACGCACGCATGAACCGTTAGCGGACGGCACACGCTGCCACTGACCAAATACGCGACCTCAGCAACTTCAGCAGCAGCTGTGCTTCTATATTGACCACCCACTCCGACTGCTGTGCTCACCGTAGAAGCAATTCCACCTGTAGGTACCGATAGCGATGCCATGGGAGATCTGGTATCGGTGTTTCCTCCTGATATTGGGGCATGCCACAACAGAGACAGACTATGACCGTGTGCCGGAGACAATTTACCAGAGACAATGATCGAACGAAAGTACAAGAAATACAAACAAACAAACACAACGTGTGCTCATTTCTGAGGCATGTTATATTATTGTCGTTGTTGCTGTGGTCTTGTGGCTGTTTTGGTTGTTGTTGTTGCTGTTGTTGTTGTTGTTCTCGTTGGCAGATGAGATGCCGTACCTACACGTGCCGCTCCATGCCATCATTCGAATCCAGAAGAGCGCGTCGGGCTCCGTCCAGACCGTCTTCCATGTGCCGATCGAGGCCGTTCAAGATCACCACCTCATTTAGACTCGAGAAAAAAAATGTCACACAAACAAAGAACACAAAGCAACAACACAGCGAGTGCTATAGACGTACAGACGTACGTAGATAGATTGATGTCATTGGCTGGATTGCGAGATACAAGAGAGAATGTTGAACACGCGAGGATTGACGACGACAATGAACGTGAACAGAATTGGAAATGATTGTCTTTCAAGTTCGGTTTGACGATGACGGCGGGGTTTTGGGTTTTCATGGTTGTTCGGGATTCGTTCGACCTCCACTCGACCACAATAGGCTCGCCCTGAGTGCGTGACATCGAAGAACGAAAAGAATCAACATCGAACTATCATAATGGGGTGACTGTTGATGTGATTTGACAGGTTTTCGATGGGAGCGTTTTTGTGGCCGCGCCGCTTTCGTATGTAGCAAGAGAGGGATAGGTGCGAAATGTTTCAGCCGTTGTTGAGTTTCGCGCGTCGAATATTTTGTGGGCAAGAGCGTTGTTAAGTCTCGCCATTGTGCGAAAGTAAATAGAGTCAGTTGTAGGGTAGACAGGCGCAAAGTAGTCTTACGATATGGGGCAGCACGCTCCGTCATGTGTAGTCTCTGCCTGTGTACGCTCGCTCCTCTTCTCTACCTGTGTGAATCTCACATGTACACATATCCTACTACACGGTGCTATCTTGTGTTGATATCACATTACGAGAGAGCAATATGCCTCGGCGAAGATGGCAAGGGCGCGAGAGTCTATCGTGGTCATGCTGCCGATAAGCGTTCTTCCACACGAGGTCACTTTGTGGTCCGAATGATTGGGCCGGGACGTCGTTGTCGTCATCGTCAAAAAGCGACCCTCTTTCCTCCCACCGACTCCCCAGGTTCTGATCCACAGCCACGTCTGAGTTCGGCCCTTGATGATGAATGACACCGTATGGGGATGGCTTGTTTAGTGTCACAGAGATGCGGGGTGTTCGGAAGGTTACGTGGCCCGTTATGTGCGACTATGAGAATTTAGACGGTGTAACGAAGGTAGCTTCCATGAACGTTTGTGACACCTTTCTGTGAGACACATATCCAGTTTGCAACAAACAGTTTTGAAGCAAGAAAGAAAGAGGAAGAGAGGATCTTCGGGACAGCCAACTCCATGAAATCCGGCCAGGGCAGTGAAATGTTTAATGACTGCTGGGTTAATCTTGTTTGCTTAGTTTTGCCTCGTCCTTTTTTGCTATAAAACTCCCGGTTCTATCTAAGTATGAATGGGGATCGAAGGAGGTCACATGCAGGGAGGGCTGTCTTCGGGACCATATAGCGTTGGTTATTCTCCCACAGGGCTGCGTGACTTTCCAACCACCCTGTAGGTAGAATTCTATGGTATATAGGTATATATATATACACCGTGAGTAGCATTCAGGCAAAGTTAGCATTCATTACGCTGTGACTACGTATGCTGTTCAAAGTCGAAACGCAGCATTATATATATATATATATATATATTATATATATATAGATATAATATATATGATATTCCCGTGTCACCCTACGAAAGAAGTAGAAATCAATCAAGTCATCATAGATGAGTCATATCAATACTAAGCGTGCTATTTAGAGTACTTATAGACAGACACAAATTCACCGAGTTACGCGCGATCTAGTATTTAGGATTATACGCACACCCATGCTCCATATACTATTAATAGTACCATACAGCACCAGCAGTGTATAACGAGCAAACGTATGGCCGGAATTTGCCCAGTATGAACATCACACCTTGTGTTCCAATATATTATATATATACATTATATAAGTGTATGTAGACACGTATCATACGTCTCGAAAGCACGATGATCTCTCTGATTAGAGTTGCATTTCTGTAATGTGCTCTATTTTATCACATACGACTGAAGCCACCTAGCAACAGCGGCAGGTTGTCGCGAGCACGGGTCTAGGTTCCTATATTTCTACAGGTTGAGAAATATATATATATATATATACATATATATATATATAGATTATCTTCGTCTTCCAGATCACCGCACTGACTTTCAGCAATGTGCCAGAGATACTTAATATATGAAAATGTTATACTATCTATTTAGTTACACATACGTATATTCTATATACATAGAACATGATAGCTTCTCTTGGCGACGGTGGCATGTTGAACAACGTGAGAGAATCCAACCTGCGCAAAATACATAGAACATTGTTCCAATACTATACCAATGAATGGTGAATGTTCTGTTGTTATCTACTAGTGATAAAAGCAGTGACTGTTGTTACTATGAATCGTTACTATTATTATTATGTTAAGATGATGACAACAAATATCAGTAAAACAGAGAGAATGTACTGGTTACTGCTACAGCATTTAGACGATGTTAACGAACGAGATATATCCAGCCTCGGATCTCATGTTAAATTATTGCGCAATAAATCACTGTATACAATGCTCTTGTAGCATTTACTGTATTTATTGTTCATACCTGGTCCGATGTAGGACACCCGCTGTTTTGCACATGTCTCGTGTAAACGAGCAGAGTATATCTATTATGAATGTATTACATTTGTACGTTTGACTTTATCACTGACCTTTGGTCAGACCGTTCGCGCTGCCAGTGCAGGCTAGCTTTTGGGGCTATCGGTAGCACGATACGTGTAGGCCAATTTTTTTTGGATTTTAGCTTTTGGAGGATTTTAGCTGAGACATCCCGTAGCGGAGAAACCCAACCCCTCCGCTGATGGTGAAGTAAAATCTCTCCCATCTCAAAACGATAGTGACCCGAACCGTGCAAACCGTCACTCCGCCTTTGAAGGTTCGACGGCTCTCGCGAGTGCATGGTCGCGTTCCCGTGCCGTGGTGAAAGCGCTGGCCGACCCGGCCACATGACCCGGCCGGACAAATGGGCCAACGCAGGTCGCTGCTACACCACGAGATTGGTAGCCGTTTTGGGGAGAGAACTGATTTCCAGCTAAATCTATGCTTTTACATTCTCGTTCATTGTTCAATATCTGAAAGCGAGATTGCACTGAAAGCGGCTAAGGAGTGTTTGACAAGGGATCTAAATTGGAGATTATGTAACGTAAAATTACCCTATTGAAAAAAGTGAGTCTGAACAAGAAGGCTATGCCGTGTCCAAACACTCCGATTTGATGGATGATCTTTTCTATGGATCAATACCGTCCACAACAGTACTTGGGTAAAGGCGTACGCTGTCCTCGGGATATAATAATAAATGACAAAAATCTTGGCAAAACTCTCCCGACTCTCTCGAATATCGCGAAAATGGCGAGTCCTGTGACAATTTAATGTGGATAAAGTTGCCCAGAGCGAAGGGGTGCACCTACCGTATACACTTGAGCGGGTAACACAAACTCGATAAGCACATATATATATATATATATAGACACTGGTGTATCGCTGTCGATATTATTATAAACCTTTTACCCTTTTATATTCGAAAATCGCCATTATTTTATGTTCGTTTACGATACATAACTAGCTGCTGAAAATGTACATTTTATACGAAGCCCCGTCGTAAAATACACGAGAAAGTTAGAAAATGCTATAAATTTGGATTTGCACTTGGAAGTATAAAATGTCGTTAAGGGGTATTATAGAAGCCTACGGAGGCAGGCAACGCCAGAGACTTTGCAAGAAACCCGAAGTCTGTTTTTACGGAATAGGTTAGGTTTTTCAGTTAGAAACATAAAGAATTGTCTATTATAAATGAAATCTCTATTACAGATAACAAACATCTGTAAAAGTACCACCAATACCGAATTTCCTATTGAAAATATCCTTGTATCTTGTCTCCTATTTAAACATCAGATCTATTTTGTAGAAACAAGCTTCTGATCTGACTGAGTTGGCGGCGTAATCTCCTTCTTTACGTCTAGATATTAGCAGAGGTTAAGTCACATTTTTCAAGATGCGTTACCAGGAGGATTGAAGCAAATACCCTGTGCAAATTTCCATGATAAACATTATTTTTGTTCTTGTTCTGTGCTGCGGCTGTCTTTTTCGCCTTCCTCGTCGATGTTGTGTGTCGGTGTTGCTCGGGTTCCTTCAACTTTTGTCGGCGTTATCGCTCTCGTCCCGCTGGCTGGCTATCCACCATCCACCCGACCGTTTTCGATGTGCCGCCGAAATTACAGATGAGCTCCCGTATCTACGCGTTCCGTTGCACACAATCCTCAAGCTGACTCCGATGGCCTACGGTTGCGATCTACAGATGCTCCAGATAGGCATCGAAGCAGTGGACACCCATCGCGAAAAGCCAGCGGTGAGTACACAATGTCATACACACACACACACCAGCAGAGGCACGGAATTCGTGAAAACATTCGCTAGATTTGTTTCAGGGCGAACACAAAAAACTTACTTAGTATGTGTTAGCAAACATGTTAGCAAGTTAGATATTACCCAGTAGACAGCTTGCTTAGTTTATAGCGGGTGACTGGTTACGTCGGTAGAATCTAATGCGTTTCATAGGGTGATCGCAGGGAAGAGCCGAGTCTCCGCGTAAAGGTTGACCAGAGGTAGTCCTGTAGTTATATCTATTTTTATACAATACTAGCAGTTTATACAATACTATATGATCTCGGTATCCCTATATGCCAGACTTAATAAACCAACATCCATTTTGAAGAACAATATATAACTACACATACGAATGAAGGTCAGATTTCGTTTTCGACCTTGTTATTCTTGATTCCCTGTGAATAGCATCTAAACAAAAATTCTGGCTTTTGCCTAAGGCGATTTTGGACGGCCTGGTTCTTTAATAAGTCTTCAAGACTTCCAATTACACTACCTCTGCATGCACCCTCGACGACATCTGTCAAACAGACCGACGTCGTCTTAGAGCAGACATTCGATTGGAAACTAAATAGTGATATCACTCTATGCATAGGTGGCATATTATTTCTATACATATTTCGTATACAACTAGAATATAGTGTAGTATAGTTCGGCCTAGTGCACGCTCCCGAACCAGCAAGTTGACCGGTCCCATTAGTTTTCACTGGTCTACGTCGCACCATGGTACGCTCACGTCTTTCAATTTTAATATTATTTTAATCTGTCCAACTCCGCTCGTGTATGACGACACGCCCTATTGGGTTGCAACTAGTAAATGCTTCGTCAGTGGCTGTTCATTGTACACAGCAACAATAGAAATAGCAATGCAGTGTGTTTAAATACTTCCGTTGTTTTGGCTTCGACGCCGCATCCGTTTTATCGTCCGCAATTTCAACGGTTTCCCGTGCGTCTTTCAATCCCAGTAGGAACCCGCAAATGATGACATTCAACTGAGTAATTGTTCTCGCTGTGTGTCCTCCTCTTGCACCATAGTGGCTTGATCTAGGTTACAACCGATTTTTCACATAAGCTATTAGATGATTGCAAAACGTGAGTGTAGTATTATGCATAGGATCTCGCATAATGACAGCTTCGTGGGCACCACTTTGACAAGCAGCTGTGCAACGATGTCATTCTAACACCATAATAGCTGTATCTCTCCCATGCTAACATCACTTGCGTATCCTATACGGGATAACCCTTGACCAATTACTCCATTTTGCTCATTCGGTGGACGGATTTTTTGTTTCAAACATATCGCTCACGATAATCGACTACAATAATTCCTAATTATTGTATGTTTGTATAAATTGACAATCTCATCCTCGTTAAGGTTTACGCCAAACTACTAGTATCCAATCCGTTAGTTTTTCTTACTCTATATATATTAAGATATATATATATATATATATATCTTATAGATATATTTCGATATAGTTAATAGCCACATATTTCGAATTCAAAACGTTCAAAATATATTCAAACCTCCGGCCAACTCACTTTGTATACGAACTTCAGCAAACCACAATGCGTATCGAAAAAGTGCTACCTGGTTATGTTAGGAAGATTTTCATTTGGATGATACGGACATTCTGGTCTCTATAGTCGAGAAAAGCGCTGACTGAAATTACATTTTGCTTTTTGCCTTATTAATTTGATATTTTATTCTGCACCGAATTAACAACCCAATACTCAAAGCTGTAAGCTGTCGACGTCTCTTCTCTCTCCGGTTATAGATGTGAACTGATTGAGCCTTAGCCAGCTATCATAATGAATAATACATTTCAATATATTGAGTATGCCACAGAAACGGGTTTGGTTCGTCGTGTTTCTACGGCACCCGCGGGTCGTAGTGGTGACAATATTGGTTAGGCACTTCGATTCTAATTTTTTCACCCTTTCATCATGGTCATACATATCACCGGTTGTGTGAATCATTATATTCTAAGAGTTATATACAATCAACCCAAGTATACGACTGTACGCGTAGTATCTATCCAGAGATCTTAAACTGAGCATGAATACGACATTGAGGAAGATCTTTGTACACCTGGAGTTGTAGTGGGTGACACCAATTCAACTAATTGGCAACAACATGTTGCACAGTATGACTTAGATTGTGGCCACGCCGAAATCTGTTTTTGTCAGTGTTTGACCGGTCGAAAGCGTTTCATAGGATAGTGGTGATTCGAAAACCAGTGTCCACGCGAATGAGATTCAATATAACGTAAGGCGGTACCGCTGAACCACGCTTACGAAAACAACCTGTCACTTGCTAGCTTCAATTGATAACACTAATTGCACGCACATGCTTGCATGGTTATTACAAGCTGGCTGCATATGATACAAAGACGTGTCTATTCATCAAAGCGTAGTTCATTTCACACGATAACTTTTCCCCCTACGAATCCATCCAAAATCTTGATGAAATTTCCAATTTGTTAGGGTTTTCTATGGTATATTTAGTTTTCTCGCGAGTTGGCGTATTTTGTGAGTGCCTTGGCCATTTAAATGATATTTGTACGCTTCTTAATAATTTCAGGAATTTTGGTGGTTTCACAAATGTATTCGATAATCTTCTGCATTAGATAATATGGTGTCACTCCCTAATATTTTTTCCTATTACACCTTCCTTATGAAAAAATACGAGGAAAACACAATGTCAACGAAGAGAGTGGATATGTCCAATTAGGTTTAATTATTTCTTATCACAATTTCCGACCATATCTTGCCCCCTACATGCCGATATTATTGTTGTCAGCCAACCACTAGATGTCCACCAAATCTCGTCCATACCACATCATAGCCATGGGGGCACTTTGGTCTGAGAACGAAAACAATCCAAGCGAAGTTAGCCAGAATAAGGTTTAAATGAGACGAAAAAAAAGGGTTTTCATTTCCATTTCAAATAATCGTGGCTGCAGGAACGAGTTTTTCTAGTTGTTTTTGTTCTTGCCAAGAACCCTTTTTGGCTCATCAGGAAGGCTAACCGCGCCGTTTCTGGCTTTCTGTCGCACAGGTGAGTTTGCTGAATCTAGTTGCAGGTGATCACAGACACAAAAGAAAATTGTTCATTTCGTGCCATGTTGTTTTTTTTTTCGCCGTTCTCGTTGTTTTGTAAGCGTTGTTGTCGTTTTGCCAAATGTTCCTCTTCCGCTGTCGATTGTCCAATTGGAAATCTCTGCCCCTCTCTCCCTCGTTGCCCATTGTGCGTATAAACATATATATATATATCAGAACGACTTTAAGACCGGATTGTAAAAGGGGGTTTGATAGACACGTGATGTGTATAAAAGTTGACTGGCTCGTGACACTATTATTAATATGGTGCAGCAGTATATATCTGAGCTTGCTGTCAAATATGTGATACTATGATTAGATATAGAAACGTAGAGCCAAGCTGTTACTTACTCTCTTGTCTGCTTCCCTGCAGGAAGCTCTGTAGTATGCTTTCTATTATTAGAGCTTGAGCGGTGATGGTTTCTTGTGTATAGCTCATCCAGACGATGTAGTGATGGCGAAGTTGATTGGTTCAAAAAAAAGCACTGGTGTAAGCGTCTACACCCAATTATAAGTCTACGTCCCCCCCCCCCATTTAAAGCTAATAATATAATATATATATATATATATATTATCAGCTTGAAATATACATATATACATACATATAAAGGGTGAATTCGCTATTTTCACCATTGTGTTAGATTAACCCAAAAAGTGTCATGTCCTCATTGAGCATATATATTTTATTGTAGAAAGAAACACCCCATATAATTATAGGCGAATGTACGTGCACTTTTTTTTCGGCAGGAATACGTTATAACACTCGTGCATACATGCACAACTCTCACTTATACATAATGTATGCTGAAATGTGTGATTTATGCATCACGCCATTTTTCTGTTGACTCAACTCTCCGAAGGGATTAATTAGTTTGAAAATGCGGATAATTAATTAGCGGGAAAAGTTCACTGTAAAAAACCTCCTTCATTCAGAGATGATTCCCAAAATGCGATTGATCCTCGGGCCACGTTACGCAGTGAAATTGTCGTTGACTACAGTAGATGAAACTTGAACTGAATGTCGACGTTTGTAATTTCCTGAAAGTATCATCCGTAAGAATCAGGGAAGTTCGTCTGGTGCTGTCTTCTAGAAAAATACATTTAGTTACTATAACGTATGCGTAATAGAAATGCAGTCATCCAAGCAACCCGACAATTGCTACGAACGTGGTGGAAATCTTTCCAATGTATACCCTTGAACTTCACTCGCACATTTCCCTCACCTGAGTTGACAAGTTGACGCATTTTACTCCAGCTCTGAGTTTTGCTTTCTCCCAGTATCCGATCGGTTACGTTTTGTTAGAAGTTTCGAAACGGTGAGCGTGTCTCAGGTGATAGGCAGTCATAGCAGTTATAGAAGGAGATGAGCCTGGCCATTAGAGAAATCGCGTGGAGCAGACGTTTCGCCACGTATCGTTGCGAACATCAGCACACAGAAAACGAAACTGAGACATGTACTGAGACGTGTAATCGATTTTTGGTAGGCCAAATCCGATAGTGCTTTTTGACAATGTGATCAACGCAATGTATTTTAGGTGCCCGGTGCCCTCGATCCCGTCTTTCTGAAGCAATTCGAACCCACTCCTACCAAAACGGACGAGCAGAAGGATTCGTCTTACTCTGAAGAGACTTCAAATGAGCAGAAGCCAGCCGAAGCAAGCACGGCGTCGACAAATGACAGCGGTACCGCCGAGCAAAAAGATCACGAGAAGTAGACTCCACGGCATTCGCTAGAGAATTAAGCCTCCGATTTTAAAGTTCTCCCTTTTCTCTGATTTGTTAGGGATTAGAGGAACAAGTGTCGGTTGCTGCTATAGATGCCTTGCGTCGACAGATAGTTCACCTCGATAGTTTCACCTGCCCGATCGACAGCCGTTACGAGGAATAGCGATGTTTCTTATCCACCAAACAGTGGCTACATATATTTCGTTTTTGACATGTGACTCGCTCTCACAGGGCGATATCAATAGGCGAGCGGGACCCTGGATGGGAGATAACCTCGAGAGAAGCTACGGTCTGTATCCTGTTCGCGTGTACTTAAGACTCGTAACTTTCATAGCGATTAGCGTCGGGGTGACCTGAGTCCTAGCAATTGTGACAGGTATAACGGTTTCATATTCTCGTTGTCGATTATATACTATATACCTACTTTGGCATCTTACACCAACTAATATGATCTGGTATGGAAATTTGCCTATTCGTTGAAGTTCTCGAAACGCGAATTTTTTTTAGTAGTGCTTGGCTGACGCAACTGAAACGTTCTTCGTACAAACAGTGTTCTGTACCTACCCTTCGGACTGAACTGTGGATGGCCGATGTCGATGCAGTTCGCTACGGAAGTGTAACGCCTTTGAGGAAGCCGGAAGCCTAGAAGGACTATACGGTCTATAGGAGGCAAAATAGCTAAGGTAGAAAAAAGGGTCCAACAAGTGGCAGGAAGGTACTTGTTGCACACAGGGCTTTTCACCCTCTAGTTACTACTGTCTTTCTCTAGTGCAGCGTCGAGAGCGAAAATGAGTGCACCGCACCTTGAATTCAAGCAAGGTATTTCCTCCCTTTCAAGCCCTATAACGTGGGGCAGGCGAGACGCGCACATTATCGCAGTGCCACAGAATTCGAACTCGTCAAGAGAAGACATCAGATCTCTCGGAGGTAGAAGAAGAACAATCGTATGGATTGATGTCGTTGCGTTCGGAGGGATGCCAACTGCGATCTTGAGCAAAGCTTAAATAAGTGCTGTGTGAAAACGAGAAATCGTTACAGAGTATCTTATACAGGAGGTATTGCAGGGGAATGAGCGAATCCCTTATTCGTCTCATATTGGAACAAATACCTTGCTTGCGGTAAGTCGATAGAATATGCCTATTCTTATATATATATATATCCTCCCATATTTTCATGGATTCGCTCCAAAGCAAAAATGCCGAAATACTGTTTGAAGCGTTCGGACTACGATCGGGCAGAACGCATACGTCCGACGCGAGCAAGACGTAGACGCGATGATGTTGTATCAGCGAGGGTTAGGCCGATTTTCAGATTGTATTCTTCAATCGAAAACAGACGACATCCATGTTTGTATTGATGTTGTTTGTTGTTCTCGAGAAGCTTTTTATAGGAGAATCAAATGTGAAATGATATTAATATTGATTGTCTTGATGAGTGTCAACCTTGTGTAAGGAACTCAAATCGCCAAATCGAGATCTATACATACCGTGTATACGTGAACAACAGCTCGGCCTGACTGTGTAGGTCCCCGGCCGCCTCCCCAACTTCCGATCATAATTATCTGTTGTCCTGACAAGCGACGTCAACATATAACGATGGCGTTAGCGGAATTGGCCTTCGGGTACTTCGGGTTGCATGAGCAGCCGCCGATGCAGACACGTCCAATGGTGATGGACTTTCTAGGCGAGGGTGGGGATACAAGCGAAGGGTAGAAGTTAAAGGCCAAATCAAAGGCTTTTCACGGGTGAACGGCCGCTTGAGGAACGTATTTACATGTCGTTGTTGACAGACAATTGCATTCCATCATAAGCTTATTATATTCTTGATTACTTATATATTATGTCGATCGATGTGTTGATCATATTCTCGATGATGATAGTAATCTTAGTACTTTCGTCATATTATATATATATATTTCCCAACCCGTCCTGGGCCAAAGACGACGCCTTACGGCGCTGTGGGCAATTTTAGAAAATAAATATTACCATTACATAATTGTGGTAAGTTCCGTCATATATGATATTTACAAAACGCGCGGTAATCGCTCGAGGTATCTACGTATAGTATTTTGCACCAGTTGTTGACAAGGAGCACATGTGTAGTAGCTATGAGCTATGAGGATCGAGAGTGAACATCGATCGGGCTGAGATTGTCGATGTGATATTGTGGTCACACGACCGTAACAGCAAAAACAATAAAAACAGCAACAACAGGAGCAACAACAACAACAACGAGAAGAAGCGAAATTCAAACCACCTGACAAACGCAATGTTTCAATTTATTCAGCATAATAAAGCACATCTTATGTTAACTAGATATATATATATATATACGTCTTATATATATATATATATATATATATATAAATATAAAGTCCCGAGTTTTTATTTGCGTACTGTTTCTGAACTGAGGTCGCATATGATAATTTTACTACAATATAGGCTGATCTATACTAATTAAGTGCCACTTAATCTACAACGCAGGCTGCGTCATTTCGGTTTTGTCATTGTATTCTACCAGCTTTTGCTGATTGCTCTATCATTGTGCGTACGCATCACGAAATCGCCGAAGCTATCGGCTCGTAGTACGTTGTCTCTGAAAAGTGACCAGAAAAATTACGTCTACGCGAATTTACCCCATCTGAAAATCTCTACCAGTGTTAAAAACAGCGAGTTTGCTGCCAATCGTTAGCGGGAACGACTGTCGCGAATCTGCGACTTGCTGAACCTCGAAGCGGAACTAAGCAAAACCATTTGTATACGTTCGCACAAATCTGGGACCTCATCTATTTCATACACTGGCCACGTAGTTGTGAAATTTGTGGTGAGATGATGTATGCCTGGGTACTCTTAATATACGCCTTGCGCCGACTGGTGTGCGTGAAATTTCGGTCGAAAATTCCGAAGGAGACTCTCCTTGACATCACTAGTAAGAAGCGTGTAGCACGCACATAAGCGTATGATATTATTAACCATTCGTAGTTTCATGTTGTTTTCTCTTCCAGTCTGTATGCCGATCGATCTATCTACGTATCTATGTATCTAGCAATAATTTTATTATGCTACTTCTGTAATAACCGCTGATTCCGGTCATGTCCCCCATTGTGTCCAATTCACAGGATGAGGAGGACGAAACGCAGTGATATTGCCTTGCCACTGGCGGGCGAGATGGAAATGCGAGCCCGGCTGCCACTGATCGACCCCCCCCCCCCTATATACATTGATACTGGTGGTTGAATGAACCACTTAGCCAGCCACATGCTTTCAAAGATGCCGCCGAATTCAGAAGAGCAATGTACAAGCATACATTTCTGGTCGCGCTGTACATCGTCCATTTTACCACGACGTTCGTGGGTGCGCCGCTGAACTTGAGTACTACTCCCCATAGCGGTTCATTCTCCCGTGCGACCCAAGCGAACAGACCAGTCCCAAGTCCGACCGTACAGGTCTACCGCGCGGTGGTCAGCTCGAGTCGAGGGGGACAAATTTTGGGAATCAGCCCGGCAGCCCATTTCCTTATTTGCCGCGTGTGTGAGTGCACAATTGATGATGATGATGATAATGATGACCTGCCCAGCACAACACGAGCCTACAATGAGAGACAGAGAAAGAGAGTGATTGAGATAGAGACCTCTAGCAAAGGTAGTGTAGATCCTGATTGATTGTCTGGTGCGAATCCTAAATCTGATTGCTTCTGCTCTTCCCTGCCCCCTCCCCATCAGCGACATGACACAATGCTGCTTGGCCCCTTGGAAGTGTCCACACATGCCGCTATATCGTGCATCCAGCCTCCCCGCCCGTGCTCCTGCGCCTATCGTGCATCTCAATTTTGGATTGTTTTTACTGTTTCAGTATTTTTATGTTATTTGATGTTTGTGTGTTTGTGCGTTTCGTTTCTCTATTTGTTTGTTTGCTTTGTGTGAGTGCTCTGATCGCTTTCGTCGGCCAACACGTATAGCACGTTGATTGCGTGACGAGCCGACGACGGGGTGAGAGATCGTTCTGACTCTAGTCCGCTGTGTTCTCCAACAGAGTCGGGGTGACGGTGTAACCAATATTTTAAACATTTCAGCTCGATTTATGGTTGGACTTCGTATACAAGCGCGAAGTTCGCGTATGAATCGAACTCTTCATCATACACCAATGTGAACTGTGCCCGAGCGGACACTGAATGAAGTTCCCGCTGCATGACGTGACTTGCAAGTTTGAACCTTCACGAGTGTGTACTACGTGTGTGTGTTTGAATTGAGTATCTCTACGTGCATTCCTGGTGTGTCTCCATTCTGTGCGTGTGTACCGTTGCCCGCTCGAAACAATTCCTTGTTCAGCATACCCTCCCAATGCTGCTGATTCATCACTATAGGGTTTAACAGTAGTTGACGGTCGTCGATCCGATTCATCTCGCAACACCGAGACAGGGGATTTCTGTCGATTGTATTTGTCTGTCCTTGCTTCTGTGTGCGCTATTTCTGTATGGTCTGTTAATACGAACTGTGAACGTCCTCGGCCTGGGAGGGCAGGTTTGTTTTTGCCATGCCAGCCAGGCCGAATTTTTGTTAATGATTTCCGCTGGCGATGATGATTTGAACCGCTTGTCATTTTATCTACGACAACAGCTCAGATGGCCCCCGTCTATCTGTTGATACCCAAAACAGCGATTCCACGAAACTTTACGAAACATAACCGATTCGTTCTGTCCTCTATTCATTGTTCTGTGTCTCGAATTGCAGAACACCGAGTTGGACCGCGAGGCACATGAGGCACTCGAGACTGTTCCAGAGCACTTCTAATTTCGGCCACTGGGAGAAGAGACCCGTCAGAGCTAAAATCGTACCATTTCAATGCAAAATTGCCCTTGTCGTTTCGACGAAACTTAACAATGCTGCATAATGATGATGAAAATAAAAAACACACGCAGCTCGGTTTTATCTAGCTCCATATGACATAGTCACTAAGGAGACGTGACGCTGTGTTCCAATTTGTCGTAGCTACACGCAATCCCGATGTGACATTAATATCATGTACGAATTTTTTCTCCGTGTTTGATCGTGATGGTTTCGTTCATAGTGACCCATGTTGAGTATCCATGCATATTCTGTCAGTGTCTTGTAGATAGCTGTGAAGGTGTATGGACGATAGTTGCGACCTTATAACAAAATGAGAGCTCAATAAGCAATAGAAGCACCAGTAATAGCCAGAGCGAACTCGGCGGACTCGGCCCGTCAGGGAGGATTGCGCTGTTGTGCTTCGTGGCAAAAATTATTAACGAAGGATTAATCGCGTTCGGGAAAGCGTGGCGACTTCTAACATTCCATTTGGAAAGAGATTCGTATTCAATATAATGATTGTGATTGACTCTAATTGAGACTGACTGATACTAGATTCTACTCGTCACCGTGAACTGTTGAATATATATATATATATACATATATTATAGTGTAGTAGTGTTTACGATGTTGTTGAAAAGATACATTTCACTAATCGTTAAGTTTCCAAAGAATTCTAACTGACATAAAGCACCTTGCACAGTCTTCCGCGAGCGATAGCAATGGCGACCATCAAATAATTATAACAATAATGTTGTTCTATAGCTAGACGTAACGAGCAGCTATAACTAGATCGCCAATATACTAGTTTTCGCTAGATATTGCATTGTAGTCATTTATATTGTCGTATGTATGCAATCTTATCCGAATATTTTCTTGGCGTGTTATGGTTCCATTTGTGTAGTGTTGATGCTGAGCGCTATGCATCGGCAAAATATGAGTAATAATTTTAGCAGGCGCCGTAGAACTGTGACTCAATTTTGTGCTTTTGAAATGTCAATAATGTTTCTGCAATAAAACAACAGACAGAACTGAACGAAAAAGGGTAACCTTAAAACAGACTTCCAAGGGCTTGGCCACTCTACGGCTCAAGGGATTAATATACCGGAAACGAATGATCAGGCCGATTAAGGCTGAGAAGGGGCTTAAGGACATGGGACATCCCAAACTGGAAGCCTAAGGACGTATTTTCGTTCAAGAGAAAGAGAAAGAGAGAGAGAGAGCGCGAGAGAAAGAGAGAGAGAATATCGAGTATCTCTAACAGCACTCATTAGCCTAGCAGGGATGTTGAACAATGTTTCATTTTACAATCAGAAATGTGAATCAAAAGGCAAGACCAGGTTGTCGCCTCCGAAGACCCGAATCTTGGGCGGGATGTCCTGGACAGATTTGTTGCTTGCAGCTCATCACACTCGAGCGAAAGCTGATCATTTACGCGTTAATGAGTAGTCAGTACGTGCCATAGTGGAGTTTCAGTGTGTTACGAAGACCACGAAGTAGAAACCGGGTGTGTTGCAAAAAACGAGCACAAATTAGGGAAAGAAAAACTCCCACTTCCCTCTGCCGAAAAACAACCGCGACCCGTTTCTGTCGTAGATAGAAGTGCACGATGATACGCCAATGACCATAATGAGTACTATGAAGAAAACGCATATTGTTGAATGGACGGATGTATCGAATTTGCAATCATCGTTTTTGCTCATCGCGTTCGTGTGGACGTCCAGGTTGCGTTTTTCACTAATTTAGATCATTTGCTCCCATCCGAGAGTACAAATTCGGTGACGTCGAACGACATCGCGATTTGGGATTATTATTAATTATTATTAATTCGCGATTGATTCGGATCCTGATAATAAACAGATGGAGAGTGGCAGATGTGTTATAGAATAGTAAGTTCTTTTTTGGTCATTGTCTGCCCTTGGGGGGGCTCTGTCGCCGCAGTGTAAGTATGAAACGTTGTGCAGGGACTTCGTTCCCATGTATCTATCTATTGATCATCTGATTGACTGATTGATATACGATCGACGTGTCTTCTTCAGTCCGATGAATCAGTCACTCAATTTATTGATCAAACTATTTGTTTCGAGACACAGAGAGAGAAAGTGGGAGCGAGAGAAAATTCGTGCACATGCACATCTACTCTTCGTCTGTAGGAAACCATTGAACGCGTTCCCGCGGCGGACTATTTCTTCTAATTAATTATCTCGTATCGACCAAAGCATACGGCTAGCCTTTCGTAGAGATATATATATATATATATATATTTGTGGTATGTGATGAAAAGGGGGCTAAGCCGAAGTATATCCAGGGGTGACACCTGTGTTCGAATATTACCTGCGAGATCTGTTGCGTCTTTTTGTGGGACGATGCATCTATATTCCCGTGCTAGTCTGCTGCAACACACTCATTACTGGTGTCGGTCTTCTGCGAAATATTGCTTCGTCATATCGTAAAATGTGAAAACTGCAATAATAAATGTCCGCCAAAATCGTTCACATGACGAAGATGCACAATTCCAGCACAAATTATGTGGAAAAAAATCGATAGTGCTGCGAGATTGACCCAATATGTACACCCGACATTAGGTGGAGAAACTCAGAGAAAGTGCAGTGTGTGGTCACGGCGGTCAGCAAAAGGCAGATGCGAATCTGCCAACATGCGGTGTATAACTACATGTATGTCCACTGATACCGACGTTTCGTGCTCGTGGTCCCGAACGGTGCCTCCCTGGTACATGGAACTTATGCGTTCATTGTTCGGCTTGGCTAAGTTCGACTCAGCTGGTCACAATATTTTTTTTGTCTAGTACCAGATGCGCTAGAAGGCTTAAAGCACAAAGTACAGGGCGATTCGTTGCATCTCATGTTTGTGCATCATTTTTTTGAGTAAATGCGACCATGTTCCTTTTGTGATCCCAAAAAGGAAACAACAATTAATAAAAAAGACGTAAAAAGTCCCGGGTGAGTTTATATCTATAACAGTAACGGTATATGGCGGGCATGTGTTTCACGTTGTCAACAACCATGACCACAGAATTTCGAGAGTTGTCTGAGTAAGTAATGTCTCCTGACGGTAGAACAAAGCATCATAACCAAAAATTAGCAATGAACTACCGAAATTGTGGATATTCGTTAGTACCCCGACCATCTTTCGCAAGCCAAAAAAAAATTGAGGGAATCACTAGCGAGCTGAAAATGATAGATTTTTGTTAGCTGGCGTATATCGATATATGTTATGTATGGACGATAAATTAGCTTAATAAAGCGGCACAGCTAAAAACGAGGTTAAACGTTTCGTGTGCCAGGGTTGAACATAATTATATTATAATTAGCCGGCTCGATATATCGGCAATTATATATTATTGATAAATGAGATCAATTACACAAGGCAGAATAATAAGTAACAAATCATCAACTATAGTGTATGAGTTGCTCTGTTTTATTTTTCTATTCAAATTATTAACAACGTATATATATATATATATATTGAAATGATTGTATTCATTAAACATATATATATGTAATAAAAAAAAGTGTAATGGAAATATTCGTTTCGAGTTATTGATATTTCAGGTTTTCTTGTGTACATAAGTATAATTGTATGCAATCGTGTACAATTGTAGAATAAGGATCAGTTTCTATAAAAAAAACATTACATGCTTAAAATGGTTGAAAACAAATCTGTGAAATTTCGTTCAGGGAAGGAAAGAAGCGTACGCATTCACATATGTGCATACACATAATTAGCACATAATTTGCTAGCACACATGTAATTAAATGTAAGAAGCTATTCAATTACAGAGATCGTTTGATATGTGTTAAGAAGTGGTTGTTTATCCGTTCCTTATGTACAGCTATTGGACGTTCGATCATCGGCCATCTAACTGACATTGGCGTGGATGACATTTTGTTTTAAGACCCCCTGAACCCATAGCCGAATTGAGGACATGGAAATGGACTATTCACAGAAACCATGACTAGACCCTGTATGAGAGGTCCTATTCTAAATAACACTCCGACGATAACGACGGACTGCCCTACAGGGGGCGTGTGGTTCGTGATGAAATTTATCACCGTCCATTGTTTCTATATAATAGCTCGGGAGTCACGGTAATGTTTGTCACACACGCGAGATCTTTCTTGCTCGTGGTGTTTCAGTTAGACCAGAAACTCGATAACAAAACTAGCTATTTGAGGGTACATGTTGCCAAGGTCAGTCGTTTCGACAACTAGGGAACTACCCCCTCAACCATGTGTGCGGATATGTCTCATATACGTCTACATCTGGGAGTTCGTAACACTATATCTGCATACGCTTGATCTTATAGGTTATATCTAGTACATGACAAACTACAAGCCAGACCATTGGCTGCGTTCAGTGATACCTGTACGATCAGCGACTACCACATTTCAGCTATATCTGTAACATTAGGAAACTACAGAAACCTGACCTGTAGATGCAAGTGTGTGTACGATCTAACAATAACGGAAAGTACCTTCTGGAAATAATCGGTTTGCAGCTAATAATATGTGGATCCACTGAGATTTCTATCGGCAAGTCCATTAAATCGCCGAATAGGTGAATCGTCTGACCCTGCATTGACCACTTGTAGCTCCGGCGTAGTCGAACGTGGTGTTCCCATACGAAAGGTAAGCTATAATAATAGGTAGCTATGAAAACCTTAGCGAGCATGCGTAGCCAGTTCATTTCCGTATGTACCTGCATCATTCAATCTAGTTAACTATGTAGGTCTTCACAGCTTCGTTCAGCCTTCAACGATGAAGTTCCTCTCGTGGCTGTCCCGACAACGCTCTCCATGCTGTTCGTCTACCGCGAGCGACCGTAGCTGCCATTGCTGCTGGCCAGGCCCAAACCGCAAGCGATGCACACCGCAGCCACCGAGTGACGCGGGTAGTTCGAAAAAATCGAAGAGGACGATGAGTTCCCTGCTGCGCGCGCCTCTCCGACTACTCGAGCGGATACATAAGCCCTCGTGGTTTGTTGTCTTTCAGCTGCTGTTTTCCGAGGCGACTTTGCCAGGCCTTCGGAACGTGTTTGGCTTTAGTCCGTCACTGCCTCGAATGGTGTTCGCTGGAGTATTCCTCTATCTTGTTCACCGAACCGTCAAAGATGTCACTGAACTGGTCACCAACTACCTTGAGTTCCACACAACGTTGCAGGTATTGCATAACAGCGGAACGTACACAGGGTCCTGACCTGAGCACAACCGCCCCGTCAGTTTAAGAGTTCACTCAATGGGAAGAATCCACCGCAGCTCTCGTGAAACGCTCAGATATCGATTTGATTTGTAGTAGTACCATATGGAATAGGTCCCCCTCCCATCTCCGTTCTTTGTTCTAAATGGTTGAGTCACCGCGCTACACCGGGTAAGACTAATGATGTGATAATCAGTTAGGGATTGTATTGATAATGCGAGATTTGAGCTAAATCCTAAAAACATAAAAATAGTATCCCTTCACTAAACAACTCTTTTCTAGGTTCACTGGTTTGGCTCGGTGCTTCTACCGACAATCGTTTGGTTTCGCCTCATCCATGTTTTCCTGTTTTGACGAGTGCATATTGATCCATGAAGCGCTGGTGAATTACTAACTACTGTCACTGTTATTGGTTGCGCGCCTGCTCGAAACGATTTCGCGTCGTCAGGTGACAATCGAAGAGCCAAAGGCGGACGCACCTATGATCATGCCAGCGGTGACAATCTGCAACCAAAATCCTCTGCTCCTGTCGAAACTATGTTCACCCGCAAATCGTAACCTTATCGAGATAGAGACGAATAAGACATGCCCTCAACCCAGTTGTGAGAACTTCATCACCGCGTACTATGAGACGTTGTGTCTCGGAGGAGACCAGGGTCCCGAGTCGCTCCGGTATATATTTGGATCTGCCAGACACAACAAGGCCGCGAGGATAGCAAGGTTCATACCATAGCTTTTGTAACCATTCGACGATTTAGTGTAGTATTGTTGATAGGATTTTATCATGTGATCACACTAATGGAAATTATGACTGAACTTAGTCAGTGGGAGGGTAGAAATGAACCCACATGCGTTGTATTGAAAATAAATAATAAAATAGCGATATATTTCGATTTTAACGTGGGCGTTACCTGTCATGATTCTGAAATCGTCAGGAGAATGTTCTTCGAGTGGTACGACGCATTGATGGACTTCGAAAAAGGACGTGAACTCTTACGTAAATTAAGCTATAAGGAGATACGCGATACTATCAGCCGGTGCAGTTTCGACGCGCATGACTGCCTCAGCTCCATCACTAGCGTATGCGTTATCTTTTCGGCTGTTGATACCTACGTGCTTATTAACATTTCGCAGCTTAATATTAAGGACTCGACGGTCTGAGAGCATCCCGGAACTCTTGATTTCGGATGAATCCTTACATAACTGTATCATAGTTGGTGTCTCGATTGGCCACGGTTGTATGTGTTAACTTACCGAAATTGCCGGGTATAGTGTCGTTCGTGCGACGTTCGGTAAACGCCACATGAACTCTGTGTCGGATATCATGAGGAAGTACACTCATCCGAACTGTGATGTATTCCGTTAACGTTGTGCTCCTTGCGTTTAAAATGGCAAATAAAACTAATCCAAATGACATATTACAGCTTTCCTAATCACCCCAATAGTGAAAAGAACGACCCGCAGACCGACTATATCCATGGCACCATTTGCTGTTAAAGATTCTAGCCGCCATGCTCTAGCTTATCGATAGCCTGTCGTCTGAAGCTCCCTTGCTTGCGAGATTCCTTCACTCTCTTGAGCTAAAAAGTTGCGCAGTTAAGGCAAAATGATTTTTTACAACCAAACTGTAGTGTGGACGTATACTTTGTGGTACATAGAGACCCTGTGTATACAGCTATGGACCTCAGAATTCTTGTATCAGATGACTCATGTGACATGTTTATCGATACGGATGTATATTTTCTTTTCATCAATTTTTCTTTCCTTCTTAAAAAATCGTTGAATAACCATTGTTTCTTCCTGTCGAACTTCGGCTGGCTGTGAATCGTCATCGGATAGGACCTGCTCCCGACGTATGGAGTGTGCTTTTGTGTGTACTGTAACTCGACGCAGAATGTTGATAGGTTCGAAGGGCCTGTGAACGGTCTCATGCTAGACCTAAGGGTGAATGAGGAGGATTACATGCCGATGATACCCACTGCAGGTGAGAAACTCGTTCTTTAGTTCATGCGGCGGGTTCGAGCCCCGCTGCTTGGTGACCTATAAGAGAGCTTAAGCATTGTGAAATTGCAGCTCCTTTAATAAACCAATAAGCTTCATCTTCACCTTTACCTTTACTTTATTCAGGTAAACTCCTAACTGTCGATCTTCTTCAAGCCTAACAGAGCTGAGCCTAACGGCGTCCGATACTGAACGTTCAAGATTCTTAACCCGCCCTTACAGTGCGAATTACAAATGTCATAGTTAGAAAATAAATAAACGCGTGTCATTTACAATTTGAGGCAGCTGGCTACGGGCGTGTGTGATCGACCGTGATTTGAAATTGCGTAAAATGTCATCTTCTGCAAACCTACTGGGCAGAGGTGTGTTTTCACCGTCAGGGATTTGCTTGTAACTTGTAGCTGATTTGTTTGTTGCCAATTGTTTCTAGGCCATTTAGTGATGATTCACGAGAAGGACGACAAAATCTCCGTATCGGAAGATGCCGTATATGTTCATCCCCTTGCCACATCCTATATTGGCCTACGGAAGTCTCTAAATATTAATCTGCCACCACCATCGAAGGACCCCTGCACTGGATACTATCCACCGGAACTTGCTGTCCACCTGAGCCCTAGTCGTCAACAGAAATATTCGTTGAAGCAGTGCCTCGGAGTATGACAATGCACCGAACTCAAGTTTTTCAATTATATATATATATATATATAGTAAGCAAAAATGTTTAAGTCAAGTGATGCGAATACATTCTTAGCTATTTGGCTGCTCCTCTTCCGCAGATGTGCACACAGATGGCGATTTTGCGCGAGTGCAAATGTGTCGATTTCAAGTATCCTCTACCGGAACACGTGGGGACTACCGAATGCTCTTACGTGTTGGGACAAGTCAAGGAAAATCACGATCGTTACAACAGCTCGATTAAATGTGCCATCGAAGCAGCGACCAGAGTAAGGGTCACCTTCTCTTGATTATTATTATTATTAATATTCCGATGGTTCACAAAGGGATTAATCAGTGTCATCCCATCGAACATGCTCGAACAAAATCAATATTTGCGAAAAGCGCTCGCTTGGATATCACCGATTTCCCCTTGCAGCTTCAGTAAACGACATTGTTTCGAATTCACCCACCATACTTCGGCCGGAACTGAACTGTACAGAAACGTACACATTTCATCAATTAGCGTTTCACGGGGGACACGTCCTTTTGAACATACGTTAACGAAATGGCCTTGTATAACTACGGGTGAGTTGTATTCCAAAGCTCTATAGTGGACAGACGAACCCCCACGAACTTCTTGATATTTCAGATTGGCAAAGATGCGCTTCGCTGTGGATGCCTTCGAAAATGCGAGGAGAGCTTGTACTACAAAGTGAACACAGCTTTATTTTGGCATCCTGACTTACAGCGTCAATCGCTCGGCACGAAATATTCGTCGAATTCTACTGTATACGTGTATATGCAGTCTAACAAAATCAACTTTCGTAAAAAGGTAGCTATTGCTCGAACTTATGCCTATCAGACTGAACGGCCAAACCACTGGACCAGTGCCATACACCCAATACCATACTTGACCGACATGGGCATGCGAGCATTGTCCTCGTATCTGATTATCAACGGGTATTTTCGTAGTTAAATTGAAGGTGCGCCCATGTCGAGACATGGGCGCACCTGGAAGCTGACGTTAGAGAGTGATAGCACAAGAAGTGCTAATATCACCAGTGAATCGATTAAATGCAAAATTACAGTTCTCGCAAATGTTGTTACGTTGTTATTCACACACGATACATTAAGTAGCCATAGATTCCTTATTTGTGAGTTAACAGATCCGCAGCCTGCGGGATTCGATTTACTGTCGTCTGATGGTATCGTTTGGCTCTTTGTGTTGTTTAGGTGATGCAGACATCAATAAAGGATCTATTGAATGCAATCGCAGGAACGATGGGTCTCTACCTGGGATACTCGTATTTATTCATCTTTTATATCATTGACATTTTGATTCGAGGCGTCCTGGAGATCGCTCGCTGGCATAATTTCAAGACCAAACAGCCACCACATTTTAAGGATGCGCGCCTCCAAGCCTAGTAAGTATCCAGCAACTAGTAATCAACCTCTTAAGTTGATTCCGGTGGCCTGGTGGTGAACTCGTGTGCGCCTTGAAATCGGAGGTGCACGAGTTCGGTACCCACCATTAGACATTTGCATTTGAAGGGGCTCTCCGTCTTATGAAGCAATGCAAAAAGCAGCAGCGTGTACGTTAAATGTTGGCTGTGCGTCAGCCCGAAAAATTAAAACCCATTAGGTAATCGACATTTAACCGCGAATGACTAAAAGCTGATATTTCAAAACGATACAAAAATATCGAGCGACCCCATTTACGCCATTTCAGCTAGAATCAAAACGGCGGCAGTATATGGCGGCGTATCGCCAGTGTTCTACATATTCACGATATTCAAGAGACGCGTGCCACACCCGACCTTTTAGGCATCGGTCAAAGACAAGCATAATCTACCCAAGTGACTGCGTGTTGATGCGTGAAACGTGGACAGCAGCAAAAGCAGCAGTCGTAGAATAAGCTTAGCACAGCTGTCATATTGTTGTACCCATTTGTACAACACCGACACTGTCTAATATATATATATATATAGGATATCGGCATGTATTTATATCCGGTCGTGATGCCAATGGCTGGCGACGCCGGCGGCTTCATGCAATAGGATCCCGATCGCGAGCGGTGCTCAGAAACATGACATATATTCGACGGACATATACAGTAAGATCCGATGGAGGGAGTTGCTCACAAAATACAAGTGTCCATAGTAATAGCAGGCGGATCAGTGGGCGCGCCGGATAAAAGGAGGCTGACCTGCCCAGAGGCTTGTGATTAAGCCCTCGACGTAACCGCTGTTAACTGAGACAAGAGCCGAAATTCAAGTTGGTTCCATCTACACAGGGCTCACGATCCTCAAGTTGTTCGATCTGTTGAACTCGTCGAAGAGGATGTCAACGAGAATAGTGTGGCTTGTTGCTCTCGTTGTGGGCTGTGCGTTAATCTGTCACATACACGCAGCAACCTTCCAGATGAATAATGTTCGCGTTGTTGACGGTGAGTGATTCATTACACGCCCCCCCCCCCCGACCACTGAACGATGAGCACGGTAAGAACCAGTTAGTTGCCTAAAATGGCGTACATCCGCACGCGAGTTGAAATGCAAATGTACGGGTCATTCCAAGGGAAACTTGCATAGCTTATGCACAATCTACATGCCATATAAAGAGGAACTGTTGTCGATAATCGTTTGGCACCAATACGCGAAACACGGTTCTCAAATACATTCGTCTCGGTCTACTGGATTGAGTAGTATGTTTACCCCATTTCTACTCGGCTATTCTTCACGTATCGTGGAGTTTTTTGCCTCTATTTCATCGATGAATCTTTCATTTTCAGGATCGTGTGAACACCCTCAGACGAAGGAGGTCTTCGCAGAGGTCCTGCTACCTGAAAACGACTGTGTCAGATTGTCATGCGATGTGAGGACAAAGACCATTTACGGGGAGTCGTGTTCATCCGTGGCGGGTGCGCCAGGATGCAAGAAGGTCGCAGGATCCGGTACCTACCCCAATTGTTGCCCAACCATGAAGTGCTAGCGTTCATTTCCTGATGAAATTCGAGGTTTGCTTTGGCTGCGCCTGTACTTCAATAAACGTACATTAGGTTTAATTCGATGTAACACAAGCGTGCTCGTTCACCTACTAGATATTATATTAGGTACCGAAATGTGCCCAAGAGTGCAGCTAATCATAAGGAAAAAGTATCTAAACAGACCGGTAAATTATAAATAATTGAAAACGTCATCCACATATAGTATATATAGAAGACATTTACCGTTTAAATGATGCATTTATTAAAATTGGCAATACTTACATAAGAACGCCATAGGGAGTTATTTACAGTGCGCTCATTAGTTTCTCAGTCATACATATATGCATATATATGTATATATATATAAAGAGAGACAGAGCTATATATGTGACTTCATTTCTATTGGAACTATGATTTAGCATTGCCACAATAATATCGTTATTTTTGTATGCTGTTTGGCAAGATCTGAACTAGATAGAGGAATTTTTGCATGAAGCGCGCACCAGTTAAACGTAACAGGTTATATCCGATCGGCCGAACGATCTCAGATTTTCGCCAAATAATTCATATAATAGTATAAGCCTGTATTGCTACAATGTACAAATAAATATAAATACACATCGGCTTCTCCTCTTCGTCGTTATCGTCATCATCACATAACCCATGATCTCGGGCGGGGGGGTGGTCGGCGAACACCGACATCGCACTAAACATCGCATCTTGCGCCGGTACGCCCCTCGTCGTGACAACAAAGACAACGCCGAATCATCATCATTCGATCTTTGTCGTGGCGGCTGGGGTCGCACTTGTGTGTGAGTGTATATATATATATGTATATATATTTCGGTGTTCTCAGATAGTGTGAAAAGTAGCAGTTCAGAGATTAGCGGAGGGGAACAGATCGAGGGGGTCAGGTCCTGAGATTGATGCGTTCCATTGCTTGACGCGTTCGGGAACACATTTCATCTGCATCCACACCCGTGCACCACCATATCCTGATAGTTCTTAAGTATGACGCGCTCGTACGCGTCAACGTAGAGCATCGAGATAGGGCTCAGCTCGGTGGGCACGCAACAAGCCTTCGGAACGCCGTTTCCGTTTTTGCGCATAGAGTTGACGAGCGTTTGGACGATAGCGTGATTCGTGCCATTCAGATGTTCGGGTATGGGAAACGGGCAGTTGCCCTTGCAGTAGTAAGCGTTGTAACCTTGTGGGGCGACGATCCAATCGTTCCAGCCCACTTCGCTGAAGTTGATGTAAAGGCTGTGACGGCGACACTGTTCCCTGTAACGAAGCAAGCGGGCAGGCGAATGAGTTGGGCTGTGTGTAACCGTTGGACATCGATGCGATTGTGAATATCATAGGGGTGTCTAGGCGATCAGGGCATTCATTGGGGTGATCGTGATGATAATCGTTTGATTGACGTTTATCGTACGGGGTTTAAGGGGAGTGGATCTTTTACAGAAATCCTTCAACACGAATTGACTACGAAATTGCACTTTTGTCAAGACATATCGCTGAATCGGTACGTCGTAACCGGACGCGAGTAATGAGCGAACAATATGTAGTGGATGTAAAATATTATTGAATCACTATTGAATGAACTAATGCTCACTGACATCCCAGCATCTATTTCGAATTCGCTAGACCAGCAGTAATGAGATTATCGTTATTATTATCATTATTATTATTGTTATTATCGTACCATGAACGACGTGACACATCGCATCAGCAATTTTGCCAGTACTCAATAACATTGCCAGTATTATTATTATTAATGTTAATTATAGCCAGATTACTCGAATGAACAACCTACTTCTGCCGATTGTGGATCTTCTTTCGATGATGCCTCAGGGCAGCTCGCTTGCTCCGGAGCAGCGGCAGTTTCTTCGAGTCGCTCTTGCCAGCATGATACGTAAGTAGAATTGGCTGCTGGTTATCCCACGAGGTTTCGTTCACACGGCCAGGGAAGTTCTTCAGCAGAACAAAGGGGTAAGCAACCGCTTGAGTGGTATTTTCACTCTCGCGAAACACCTGCACGTAGAGGCCGTAATTTCGTTCCGTCTTCCAACGTTGGACGGCTTGCACGACGTCGAGACCGAGCCACGCGTCACGATCGGCGCTGCCGTGCACCCGCTTGGTGTCGAGCAATCGCAGTATCGCGTCGGGATTCGTGCGCGTTGATGGCCGAACAATATCGTAAACCTGTATGATCTGCATCTCGGCCGTGCCGCCGGCGTCGTCGAGACGTGGCTTGAAGAGGCGAAGCTCAGCGCCAAGCAATCGCTCTTCATCGGCGATACCCTCGGACGATATGTTGAACTGGTAGCGAATGCGGTTGATGCCGTATAGATCTTCATCATGGCGCTCTGTTATATTAAATAAGTAGAAAGGAAACCAAATGAACGATTTGATTATTGTTCTTCACCTATACTGTTGTCGCTTTATTTCGCTGTTCGATGCATGAAGAGGATCCTTTAAAATTTTGAGATCCTCCTTGGACCGGGATCGACGGGTGAGAAGATCATTTGAGACGGGGAGGGAGTTGGGAGCACACAACTAAGACTAATAATAATAAAAACAATAATAGATACTATCATTAAACCTTCCAGAGATAATGGGAGAAAAGTAATCATCGCCCGCTACAGGAAAATGCAAAGATTTTCTTTAGATATCCAGCGCTCAGGCTTGTTCTTAATTTTCACTCGTTCGTCGTCGCTACGAATGTTGCTGACAAGCGGTTGAACAGTAATTTGCTGTAAATCTCGTGACAGCCGTCGGGCGCGAGTTATACTTACGTGTGTGGAAGTAGCTCCGAACAGCCTCAACGGGCTGTTGCATGAGAATTTGGTGATGGTCAATATCGATATCGTCGTCAGGCTGATCCGAATGCATGATGCGATTCTGCGCTGAATATAGATCAAGCATATATTGGGGAATACTCCGACTGCGTACCCGTTCGCCGACCTTCAGACGAAGTTCGTCAGTATTCGAGACTCCAATGATATCCTGGAGTTTACTCCGCAATAGGGACTATAAAATGGAGAAACAGATCAGTTCATGGATTTAGAGAATGAATAGTCTTACATAATCCATCGGGATGGCGTAGAGGCAACGTCGGGGAGTTGGAACCATATGGTCTCCGGCTCGAATCCGACAGGGTCCAGACGAATCAATGCGATATTTACTTGCAGATTTGTCAATATAGTTGTTATTATTATATATAATATATATTAATTAATTAATCGGATTATTTGTGTAGTGTAACAGTGATAATGTATTATATAATATATATATATATATATATATATATATATATATATATGTTGTTATGCTTCGCCAAGTCGTTAGTTACAGAGGTCTCGAAGTAGAAGCTCATAATGAAATGTGTGAACGTGTGCGAGTTATTTCGCTTACATTTATAGCGCCCCAATTGATAACAGCCTCCTCCACGCCGTTTAAGGGATCGCCATGGCTGACGGCCGCGAATACCGCACCTAGGTATCTAATAAACAAACAAAACCATAGGAGTATATTTTTTAGAGGGAAACGCTCAGTATAGATACGTGACGTCGGCTCCTGTTTACCTAAAACTGAATAGTTTTTCTCCAGGGGGACAGAGGGACAAATAGAGAGAGAGAGAGAGAGAGAGAGAGAGAGGAAGGGAGGGAATAGATAGAAAGATGAACGAACCTCTGAAACGGTCACCTGCAAAATTTGAAACCTTCCACCGGCTCCGTGTAGATGCCGGTGAATGGGAAGGCCAGGTGTGATCTACGTAGCTTTCTTTTCGTAGCTATGATCTGTAACGATCTTAACATCCGTTTGCTAAGGATCGGGCGCAGCTCTATACGAAAGTGTATAGCATGGTATTAATTTGTTTTTGCAATTCTATTATGATTCAGATGTACGAGGATACGCCTTACCTAGAAATGACATCGGACGATATTAATGTCTATGCCATTGCTTGATTGGTCGATTGAGCCTTCACGTGCCTCAATGCGTTTACGGCGTTAGCTGAGCCGTTCGCCAAGAGCAATAATAACATAGCAGTGAGCTCACACAGGGAACGTGACGCTTACGGCGATTGGACCGAGTAGGGTATATTCTAAACAGAGGCTGAGAAATTCCTGGCAATAAAATCATACGATGATGACGCTATAAGATTGCAATCGCTCGCTCGGTAAGTCAGCTTTGCAGTCGAAAGGAATAGAAGGTTCGCGTCAGCAGGAAGATGCGGGCCCTGAGCAATGCCGCAAGACAAACAAACATAAGTCCCCGTGTCCATATGACTAAAGCAGACTATTTCTCTATTGCAGGCTAGTTACGTCTGTCGGTTTTAAGGCATACGTCGTATATGCAGAGAAAGAGAGAAGAGGCTGCGCAGTAGCCGGTTGTGAGCAAATAGCATTTCCATGGAAAGCGTCGAATTTCGAGATGGCATGCTCACGTTTGCTTCTAACTACTCAAACTAATTAACATGTCAGCAGACATATATTATGTAAGCTATAGCAAATAGTCGTTTCAACAGATCTCAACGGGTTTCTCGAAAAAATATGTGTATTATTATGCTTTTCCGTTTATATGTATAATCGAAATCGCTTACCGTAGCTGCTAAAAATAATCGATTTCTAACCCTAAATATCTGTCTATAGATCGTCGTCCACTCCTCGAAGGGTATTTATGCTACTCGCAAGTCGAATTGACAGGAAGTAGCGCTCTGCGGTTTAGCAAAGCGTTTTTCTTATCTTCTCGATGTATATATATTGTATCTTAAGTATTTTTCGGGCTGACTCACAGTCAACCTTTATCGTCCACGGAACAGCTGTCAGCATTGTTTCTTAGGGCGGACAACCCCTTTAAATGCAAATGTGCAACGGTGGGAATCGAACACGTGTCTCCTCCAATTGCAAGTCGCACACGAACGCATGTATATATTGTATCTTAGTGTGTGTGTGTGTGTGTTTGTACTATTGTGCAAAGATCATCCATCCGCTAGAAGCAAACCAAGCAACCGAACAGTCTCAAGGTAAATGAAACATAGTAAAACAGAGTACTTGAATTTGCCTCTTTCGGCCATTCTCGCATATCAACGCGTACCCTATCAACTGAAGCGTTTTCGCGATTAGTCGACGCCTTGAGAAATATCCTCGTAGTCAACGCGAGCGTAATGCCACATCGTAACCTGGTGATATCAGCGGGGTCGGCGCTATTGGTCAAACCGATCGAATGACCCCGTGCCTGGCAAATGTCAACGCCGCAAAGTGCAGTACCCCTCACACGCAGTCTCCCCCTCCTGCGACCCTACGCCTCTAGATATACAGCAATAAGCTGCAGTAATTCGTATCGTTACGATAGCTCTATCACAAGGAACAAGATCAAGAGTCAGGGAGTTGAAAATCGCCAGTCCTCCATCCGCACATATACGCATAATCGGTCATCAATGCTGGCCGCCCAGTGGCTAGACAGGCGTCCAGAGCACGTAAACAGAGTGTGAGGCAGGGAGGGACGGGTGCAAAAAAGAATAAACACATTCTTCTCCGTTGCAAACTGTCGAGGGAACTCGTCCCGTTGCTGTCACTGGTGCAAGATGTTCCGCAACGGCTCGTTTACAAAGGGGAGGGTGTTTGCGTGGGTGTGTGCGTGCGTGGCTAACACGCTTGACGTGAAGCTGGCATCATGTGAGAACGGCGAGATGGGTACGATCACGGCGGTGTTTTAAATCGCAGCACGAATGGCGCCTAGGGAATACCGCGATGTCGGCCGGGACGATCGACGAGGGCGAGCTGGCAAAAGGGACATGTAATCAGAACGAACCAGGAGAACAGCACGAATGACGGGTCCACGTTGACCGGCTGGCAGCAGCGGTGGCTCTGCCGGCCGGGGTGGCACCGCCTCGACCTACGGAAAACCTCTGTGCCGACGCCGCCGCCGTCGTTGTTGTCGGTGACTTTCGACGCCGGACAGACTGATTGACAGACTCTGCGAACCGCCTGCCGGCGACATCCGACACCAGCGGCACCAAAGCGTTACGCTTGCGGCGCGCGAACCGATAAGCTGCATCAGCAGCAGCCACCGAGCTAGTGGCGGTCTACGACGGACGTAGGTGGCGAGCGGCGACGCCAACCGACAACGACGGTGGTCACGGCGTCGCCAGGCAAACCAAGAAAAAAAAACCCAAGTGAGAACGGAGAATGTAAATCTACCGAGTGGATAAACCGACGAATCGTTCGGTTGGTCGCCCGGTCGTTCGTTGGTGTGTTCAGAGTCCAGGGAGGTGATGATGATGACGATGAAGGAGGAAAAAATAGAGGGCGAAGAGACGAACGTCAAAGAACGAAAGAGATACACTGCGAGAAAAGCAAAGAAAAGAAATGGAGAAATAGAGAGAAATAGGGAGAGAGGGAGAGAGGCAGACAGTGATTGTCAACGACAAAACACCAGGGAGATGGGCGCATTCTGGAGACATTCGGGTACTTGCTAACACACCGTATGTGTCGTAGATACTGCCGTGCTCAGACTAGACTAGATGCTAGCCAGAGATAATGCCGAGATCTATGTTGATTCCTGGCTCGATGACCGATCATGTGTGAGCTGCAGTGACCTGCTCAAAGTGAGCTGATATGGTCAGGTAAGAACGTCGGATTTTCGGTCCACGGACTGTTTCAGACGACTCGGCTAGACGAGCATGGTTAATCGCATGCAACACTAGATAAGCCAATGCCTGTATCTGCACGATTCGAGTATTCGTGTGTGTGGCGTATCATAATCAGTAAGTAATAACACGCTAGCGCAGTCTGTCGAGAGTGAGTATTTTTATTTATATTTGATTTGCTCACTTATCTCTATAGCATGGCGAATATGCATCATTTGAAACATCCACGCTCGATTGGTGCAGTTCTTACAGTCAACTCATCTAACGGCCACAGAAACGTATCTATTGTATATGCCCATATATATATGTATATATAGCGCTTTTATGATGCATAATATAATTTAGTAAAGTAATATTTCGCAGTTCCGTCTATAAAGAAATAATTGAATTGAATTGAATAATGATGAGATGCACTGACTAGCTGAAACCCTGGCTTGGTAAGAGCTTCCGACACGAGTTAGTAGCCCAGGACACTCGTCGGGTAGTCATATCTAGTACACACTGCTATGATAAGTATTTCCATTATAGTTATCATAGCAGCTACGTTGATACAGGGGTATGATAGTGTGTTGATTGTTAGTGCTCGTCAATTAGCGTCGACATGACTTGATGTCAGATTTCCAACGCCCAGAAGACGAAAGTCTCCTACGGGGAAGGAAGATTTGTCATTCGAAAAGATCAAAAAGGAAGATCTGTCATTCAACGAATCAGCGAAGATGTACAGTCACCTCTAGTCTCGGTGCTTACAAAGACGAAGCGATATGAACTCGCTATTGAACTGGTCTCGGTGACCGCCAAGCTGATGAGGCGTATATGTGGATCACGCGAGCAGGAGACAAACATTGATTCCAATCCGTTAGAATACAACTGTCGTCAGAATAGTTCACACCATTGATATGTGACCACAACTGTATATACCATAGGGTCATTTTAAAAGTACATAGTATGTAGGCCTTTTGGATTTTTTTTTCATTATTATTATTTTCTTATGCAGGTAAGATAGCATGCTGATTTTATTGCTCGTACGAGTTCTCTCTACTTGGTCACGGTGGGCCTCAAAGCAGTGGTCACCTGACTGGAGACAGACAGTTTGGCGTTACGGCCACCGCCACTCCACGACACCCATGGGAATACCGCGAAGATAGGAGTACAATTCATATTTGCTGAAGTCGTTTTGAGGTACTTCATGCTCACGAGTGGTGCCACCTCCCCAGGACACATCTGGCAATGGCTTCATTAAAACAAAACTGGCCCATTAAACTAATCAGAGCGCTATAGTATCGTGGCCGCTTGAGCGAACTGCCACCTATCGTTGCTTCGTACGCTGTCGGGAAGCGCTTAAATCAGCCGTTAATGACAGCCTATTTGTCTATCTTGTGCTGTCCATCGTTATCTACTTGATTGCCCATTTAGGTGGGGGCCCTCAATGAGGTGCCTTCCTTATGTGAAGTCGTAACAGGACGTATATAGGTTTAGGTGACAGGAAGTTTCGTTCGTGCATGAACTGCGAGAAGAGCCATTTGATTAATTTAGTGAAAACGGTTAAGATAACGATGTAGATCTTAAGCTAACTTTTGCTTGTTAATGTTACTTTGAAAATAGTCGCCTTAGCAATAGCATGAGCACGAAGCAATTCGGCACAATTTTACGGGATACAGCATTTGCGTTGTACTAATTCTCAAATTGCATTTCTTTCAATGGAGAATGTCATGTGCTCAAGGAAAAGGCAGATCAAATGTATACGAATATTTCGATTATTCACCCCGTGTGGAATGGCTTAAAGTGCTCCCGCTAGCAAGGTTTGCCTAAGAAGAATGATACGCTTTAATCCAAACTAACATACGTCTCTAATGATTTTTAATAGCTGTATTATTGATAAATGTCAAGGTTCGGAAGCAATTAATGCAAACGTTAGGCACAACATTAAGTTCCACAACAAAATCGGTTTCACGGCCGGAAAAGAAGATCGATCTCACCAACTGACTCTATTCGAACACTCGTAGCTTATAGCACAGTGCTGACCGTCGAACCACGTTTGGAATTGAATGCAACCATCACCACCACCACGCAGGTATATGATATATTTGAACATCACATAGCCACACTCACATGATAATTAACAGGCACATCGCCGACGACGAACTTGTCGTTGCTAAGCAAATATCCTTTGTGTGACCACGTCCTTGCTCATTAGACATCATCGATTTGCAGCAGGTACCTGCACTTGGCAATCCTGCATAGTCATCTGTCGTTCTAGCGAGCGACGCCGATCGCCACCGGTTCGGGACTGCTTCGAGCGTCGCTCATGATACAGTTCCTGGCTAAACCGACTCGACGATGTAGGCTGGCTCTAGGATTCAAAGGGCGGCAATTATGAGACGAAAACCTAAAGAGAGGGTACGCGCATGGGTACTATGAGCAGCCTGCCCATCGTGCCGGCTATTACTACTAGTACTGCTTAGTTGTTGGTGGTCGATGATGGCTTCTTTGCGCCTGCTTAAGACAGGCGACGGACGAAAGCCCCACCTTGTTTGTTCAACGGCAGCGGCGGCGTAAAGGCCAGACTCCGCCCACCGAAGACCTCACACGGAGGCACCGAAGACGGACAGAAAGACGACGATGACGACAACAACAACAACAGGAATAACAGCAACAACAGGAACAACAACAACAATAATGATGACGATGAGCCGAAAGAGCCTGTACCGTCATCGCGGACGGTGACACAACAACGTTGTGCTTGTCGCAGCCTGAGCCGGCGATCAGGCTGATTAGGGTACGGCTACCGGCGATGAACACCAAAACGAGATCCAGACTCGGGCATAGGTTCCCATTTCTTCTCCTCACGCAACAATCATACATACGAACATACAACCAACAAACCGCCCACCCACATGCACACAGACAAACACAAAACCACTCGCAGATAAATAGATACACATAGGCAGCTTCATACACACAGAGAGATATTTACTTACACAATCGTCACAATCAGAACCCGTACGCACAAACACAAACAGGACGTGCGGCCGGACGCCCTGTTCATGGAGAGGGAGACGGGGAGGAAGAGAATCGGAACGAACGAACGGGGCTATTATAGCTGGCACTGGCGATCATCATCTGGTGGCGATGGCGCAATCCACCAGCGGATGGATTGTAGCGTCCTGGGAGTATTGCGTCGATCAAGTTGACAGCGGCGGCGGCGGCGGCAGCAGCAGCAGCAGTTCCACAGGTCAAGAGCTAAGGCACGTCGACGCAGTTCGGGAGCGACACCGAATTAAGTGCCTACCGACTGCCGGTGCCTGCGCCGATGGTGGTGGTAGTGATGGTCGAGACATAAAGTCATCAGGATGGCGACGACAGCTAGACTCATCTAGTTGCTGATATGACGACGGGGAGGTATAGCGCGCACTTCTTAGACGACCAAAGGAAGGAAGGAGAGAGAGGGAGAGATAGAACAGACAATATAACAACGAAGTAGATGGTCATGAGAGAGATGAGCGCGGCGGCTTAAGACGATGAAAGAGGAGACGAAGCCTTCGATGAAGTCTATTGAATACTTACTGTCCGGTGGAGCCTTGATCGGAGCCTTCAATACCTTGACATGCTGCCGCTATCCGCACATCCGATCTTTAAGCGAGGTAGCTGCTGTGGCCGGTCGCTACTCCTATACGATGTACGTTCACTCCTCTCAACACATACATATATATATATATATACAGATATATGTATATTTATATAGCGATCCACTGATCTGTATGTCTGTCCGTAGGCCGATCTCAGGGCTAGCTCGCCGTCAAGATGAGATGGACAGCGATGAGCCGCGACAGCGTTTGCGAGCTGCTCGTTTGTTCAAATGTATACACTGAGGCAGAGGCAGCACCAGTGGTAGCAGAACAGCAGCAGAAGCGCCAGCCAGACGTTCCGGCGACGAGATCTTCGGCTGTCGGCCTCGGACCACGACTGACGAGGTTCCGCCTGCATCGCTTCCCCCATGCGCCGAAGTCGAACATTCTGCTGCAGCCGGTGCCGTCTTCAGCGCCAGCAGAAAACGAGTGAGAGAGAGAGAGAGAGAGACCGCCGGAGCTGACCGTGGCCAGGCTAATCCGTCTGGCGACAGCCACGCTCGTGATCACTAAGTAACAAGAGACTGAGATCGAGAGAAGGCGGAGCAGATCTCTCGTTGAAGTGCTTTCCGTCTGGTGGGGGGTCGAACGAAGCCTAGGACCCGAACGCTCGCATCCACCCCAGCCCCAGCGCTAACTCGAAACCCGTCTCGTCTGCGTCAGCGTTCATCTCGTTCCCCTACGTAGTTCCCTCATTTCGCCTCATTGAGCAATTAAAGGCTGAATGAAGTAGTTGTTGACGTGCCTCTCAAAGTATGTAGACCTCCGGTCTCGGTTTCAGAAACGGACGAACGGGCTTCTACCTTCTACAAACAACAAATGAAATAGGTAGCTAGCTAGATAGCTACTGAGGAGGAGACCCGAGGAGATGTTATTAGGAAAACAATCGAATGCCCCTCGAGCTATGCCGAGACCGGATAGAGAATAAATTGGATTGATGAGACATCGTATAATAAGTAAACACATGGCTGCGGGGCGGGTCTAGCTCACATAGGTGATCATGCAATATAGCATACGAATGTTGAACAAATAGCTACATACACCCGTACAGACAGAACGAGATGTGTATGTGTAGCAGGCAACTAAATCGCACGACAAGCGCAGGAGAAGCTTGCAGGTCACCAACGAAGAACGCTCCCTGTGATGGATTCATTTACTGACACGTGACTATACACGGTTGTTATAATAGATCCGGTGAAGAGAGAGAGAGAGAGAGATAGAAAAAGGACAAATGAAAGTTTCCGCTTCTGTTAGTACCGGTAGAAGTTAGAAGTTTCCGGTTAAAAGCGTATATTAGATGCTGCACGGAGCTGTTTGCAACCGCAGACTTTTTCAAGGAGATCTCTTGACGACAGAGGGTTAACCTCAGCAGAGCAAAAATTGTAGAGGTGACTCAACCTCAGAACGCACGATAGGGATCAGCGCTATTCGCTATTCATTTGTGTTGTTGCGGCTAGGCACTACGGTTCAATCCGAAGAAGCAATTTGTTGAAAAATGACGGCCAAACTGCGATCTACGACGATCGGATAAATATTTGGCCCACGATGAATGGGTGCGTGTAGTAGTAGCCGTTCAGGGAAAACACGTCAAATTCTGCGACTATGCGAGCCCACCGGTGGGGTACATATGTGTGTATTTGTGCACAAAGTCCCCGCCATGAAATTCCCAAACTAGTGAATCTCTCTCTCTCGCCTCTCTTTCTCTCTGTATCTATCTATACACTTGATAAACAAGCCTTTAAGAAGCTATTTTCGGGTGTGCTTCTGGACAATTGTCATTAGACAAACTCGGTGTGTCCCGCCCGACGAGAGAAATTTACTGCGGTGGGCGCTTGAAACAGCGCGGCCACGGAACAGCAGCTCAAACATCTACAAGGGATGAACGTTTGACAACGCGGCTCGTTTGTGCAATCGTTTCCAACTAAAGGGAGTCTCCGCTCTTTCGAATCGTGGCAAACCTATTTCGAATGATCTTCCGCACAGCGGCGCGGTGACGATGTCTACGTGAGCCGCTGTAAACGCTGTCAACTGAAATTGCCCAAGTGAAAGGTGAAGAAGAAGGGGACTATTCTTCACTGTTGTTCTTCACGACGGGCGCTATTTACTTCACTGTTGTCGGCGCCACTCTTCACACCTAAGCTCGTTTAGATAACACCTCACGCAATCGTCCAAGCCATCTGCTCGTGGACAGGACGTGTCTCACATTGGAGCAGAAATAGAACAAGAACCGGAGTTACCGCACTATTGAAATCAGTTGCCGTCCAACGATAATAACATATGAGGGTTGACGACTGTTTCTGGCTTCGGATTATCTGCCGCTCCCGATCAGTGGTTCGCCGTACGAGATATCGAGATATCCCTCCCAGCCCTAGAATGAAAACAAAGGAGCTGAACTCCTTTGCCCGTTTGTTAATGCCTGCTACGGCCTGTGTGCCACGGCCGAAAGCCGCCAAATCTCGTTGGCCTGGCCTATGGCCTATGAACATTAAGCTGGCTGCCGCTGACAGAGGTCGCCCTCCATTGAAATACCCGCACATTGAAACACCCGACGCACAGAGATAGACGGATCGACATCTAGACGGACTATCAGGCCAGCCAGGTAGTATAGAAACAATCACACAGAAGCGAAATCGCTGCTTCGATCTGCCGCTGCTGAGAACTGACAGTTTTCGGCAGCAGCGGTCTCTTCTTTGTGGAGTGGGAGGAGGAGTATTTGGCCACTCAACTAAGTATCCGGTCGTCGTTCGCATTTTCAGTCTGCTGTTGTTCCCTTCCAAAACTCTGTGCGATTCAGCCGCTCGGCAGAATTCCCAACAGTACCGTCAACGGCTGAGCTTGGCTAACCTTTGGCGAGCAAGCATCTTCTCCAAGGTTGGCTCTTAGGTCGCGTCTTCGGCTCCCTATCTGCCAATGAGAATCTCGCCGTCCAGGTAGCGCACTCATCGGAGCATAGCATAGCATGGGTCGAGGCAGGGAGATAGCGAGAGAGAGAGAAAGAGTACGAGTCGGAGCATGCACGAGAGTGAGAGAAACCTTTGTCCGATCCACCGATCTGGATCAGACCGGAGACGTCCCGGCGCCAAGGACCACAATGACGACAACAGCAACAACAGTCACAGTGATAAGAGAACAATCCGCATACGATGGATGCGTACATAGATTCACTGTCGAGTCGACAGCGAGTTAATGAATGGCTGTTATGTATGGGATAGATACTCATGGGTATCTGTAGAGGACCAGTAGAAACTCTACGCAGTAAAGGGTCTCGTGGCAAACACGCATTGTTGCGGCTGGTCTTTAGCTGATGTTGACTATGTAGCGGTGGTGGAAAGCGCAAAACAAAGATGGTTGGTGGTTGTTTACAGGTAGACCTTGACGCGCCTACACATGCACACAGGTACAAGGCCCGCGCGAGACCTTCGTACAAACGTCTGCCCTATAAATGAAAGGGGGGAGAGGAGTAGGAACATCACTGATCAATACAATGCGCATTTATTCAATCGAGTTTTGCTCAATGAAACGCGAATATTCAACTCGCAACGCAACCATCAAGCCCACCGTGCTTGTCCTGCCCATAAGGCGACAGGACACAACTATCGTGTTTGTTCGTTGTTGCAAATAGCCGTTGGCTAGACGTTGTGCGCTCCACTGTCACGTCGCACGTCGATGAGATGCAATGCATTTTTCCATGTCGTCGTTGAAAACGAGCACAAAAACCAAACGAGCCAGGTGAACAAATGGAAGACGTGCTCGCTCTCCATCTGCTTAGCTCTTGTCCGCCCTGGCCGAGTTGGGTATCCTCCGGGGTGTGCCTGAGTGGGTCCCGTTGTTCTGGTCGAGAGGGCCTCGGCGTCGCCGTCGCCGCCGCCGCCAACTAGAACGATGGAGTTCACTGTCTTCTCTGCTTATTACGGGAGTCGTTAATTGATTGTTTGTAGATCACAAAAAAACAACGAGGCGAAGATCGAGGACAAGAAGGAAGGGGATGATGCCGACGAAGCGAAACAGTGACGAAATACATACATAGACCCAGTAGACCGAGCCGGAAGAAAGGCGTATTTTTGCTATTGTTAATGTGTTCATCATTAATTATGAACACGAGTAGTTATTGCTGATTAGCTGTGTTTGGGGTATTGTTGCTGCTGTTAGTCGAGGATTAGCGGGCACGTCTCGTTATAATCATATTCGATGCTTCTAACTCTTCGACCAGATGAGCGATCGCATTAAACAGATCCTGCTCGTACCCTAGGCGTTGTTGTTAGACGTCTTTAAGGGCTCTAGTGGTGGACGGAGGAAGTCTTTCGACATTGGCATACCAGGCGAACTCCTGCATATTCGTAGGTGAGCAGTATGTTAAATAAGTTTGCTCGGAGCGCCAAAAAAATATAACGTCTATTGTTGGATTGAGCGTCGCTCAAATTGTCCAAACTGTTATTATATATTTAACTAAATCGTATATATATTTCAGGTAGCTTTGGTTCTTTATTGAGCACCTGCATAGGCTTGTGTCACCCACCCGTCGCTATTACATTGTTCGAGCTTTTTTGATGAACAACAGCAGTAGCAGTCATCATCTGTCATCCGCTTGGGCAATTCAACATTTTTTGCTGCAAGAAATGCTCGGAGAGTGGTTGCGCCCACACATATTTCCCTCTCCTTGACGGTGCCACTGTAGATCTGCAAGGGGACCCTGAAATTCGCCTATTAATCGACTTTTCAGAACACATACCACAATAAACACCGCGATTTTATCAAGAGAAGCAAAGTGAAAGGCGACTCCAATGATCCACGTCTATGCTTCGTCGTTCCGTGATCAACTGGTCCTGAGCACGGCACCTTTACTGGCAATGTACACACAACGACCCCACTCTCCGGCGACGTCAGCCGTGATACTTGTTGTAAAGAATCACATCTTGTATCGCTAGAACAACACAATAAGACCACCTAACCCAAGGAACGGACATTCCCTTAATTCATGCGAGTATTTTTAAGCAGCCTTGATCTACACACATCGAATGACAGAGCTGTTTCATACAAGCTCATCTGACGTATAGCTATGAGGGTGTGTAACTAATTTATATTTTCCGCTCAGGTTGTTCGACGATCGAACATTTAGGGTCAAGTGTCGCCGCCTTTGTTGAATTTGGCAGATAGAAAACTATGATAAACTACAACCATGAGTGCCTATGCAGTATGGACAAAGTTCACTCCTTTGATTCGATTAAATATCAAAACCTCTCCATCAAATTTGTTGTCATTCTTGTGGATGCGTGAGTTGTTGTTTGAGATCTGCCGCCCTCTCGGACGGTACGAGATTTCTCATCATTTTATGAGTTACCTCTACTTGGCGAGATACAGACAACGACATTTTTCTTTATCTGAAGATTCTCGCCAGGTACGCGGAAGGAAGAGAATAAGTAAAGGTGGCCCCGACAGGTCCTCATAGAAATACCTATGGTTGAGAGCTGAGGCCTGTCAGATCGGGGAACAGCTGAGGGTCAGCTCGAAAAACAATTATTTATAGACAACGACATCGTCTTCGTTGCACGAATAGCATCCATCAGTTGGCCAGTCACTCAGAAAAATACTAATAGTAACAACAGTAGCAACAACTATAGATAACAGGCAAACAGAGGATGCATAGCTAGCTACCTGTTCACGGCTGTTCTGTGCTCTGGACTGAGTCAACTACGCTATACTACAATAGTGAAGAACCCCGGGGAACCCGACCGGGCTGGTAAACCATAACCTACGATAAACACACTGTTGCAGTAACCAGACGAATCTCTTCCGAGAGAGTTTTTCAATAGATACACTCTTACGATGCTACCAATATAGCCGGAGCCTAAAATCGTGACGCGAAGTCGGGATAAATATAACAGAGAGCAGGGTACTGGTTTCTGATGAAGGAGGGTGTTGCGAACAGTCGGCGAGGATGACTTTAATATTGGACACGACTAGTAAAATATTATGTCTGTGACACGTGGTAGAACGCAGTGAGGCTAATTTGTTTTTGTTGTTGGTTCTTGCTGTTGTCATTGTGGCTGTATAGAGAAGTATGAAATTAAATATTCGGCTTGGGCCTACCGACAAATGACAACCGACAGTTCTCAGCGCTGGGTATCCAACGCCAATGATGATGTCTTTAAGAGCCGACCACCAGGTAGCAGAGAAGGCCGACATAAGCAAACGCGCCCACAGCTGCCACGATATATATATATATTTTTTAGATATATATATAGGAGCCAAATGAGCATATGATACATTCGATATTCAGTACACTCATTCCTCGAGTGCAGTGCTTGAATGCACGATGACTGCCAGGGTCTTTCTTATCTGTTTTTGGTCATAACCTCATACATTTTCAACTCTTATTATATCTCTCCCGTTTCACCTGACCTCGACAGCGTTGATTCGCCCGCTCGCCGACCGGCTGAATCGGCCGCCCGTCCGGCTTTCAAGCGGCGGGAAGTTCCTGATTTTTCCACAGCTCCGAAATGGTTGGTGTTTGTTGATGATGACAGCGATGGCGGATCTACAGCCAGTGCGTGGTGTCAGGTCGCAATAGTCAAGCGAGCCAGGCAGCTACAATACCTGCCTGCCGGTCTGCCAGGTAGTGTAGCCAGCAACCCAAGCTCAGGGTAAGCTCTCTCGATGGCCGGCTGACCGTCAGCGAGCACCACCCGGCGATGAGGTGGCGGTGTCGAACAACGGCGGCAAGTTCGTCGACGCGGCAGAGACAGACGGCGCGGCAAATAAACGAGGAGACAGATAGAGGCAGTAATAGACGCTCTTGGAAGATGAAGATGAAGAAGATGAAGAGCGAGGAACGGGACAGGAAGACTTTCCACTATCGCCAACTCTACCAGCTGTGGTAGCACAAGCGGGAGGCTCAGCAAGGTAAGTCAGGTCGTCTTCCGCCGGGCCCGCTCTAACAGTAATGAAAGGGGGCAAATAGTGAGCAAGAGCCCAAACAGCCGTTCGCAACACCGCCCCGCTGAGCGTTTCAGCGTCGACTATCCATCCAGCCATCGGCAGCGACAACCAGCGTCGCCACTCCGTGCCGGCGCGAGCCAGACTGCTCGGCGCGCCCCAAGGCCGACGACACCCTCGGTTGCGGTGCCGGCTGAACTCTGCCAAGGCGAGATTCGATACGATTCGGTCGTTGTCGTCGTCGTCGTCATCGTTGTCGTTATCGCCCGCGGCGAGTGCCGAAGCCACACTAGTCATAGGGCAGTGACGCAGCCGAACGCAGAGGAAGCAACCTTGCAGAAGCAGCCACTTGCTAAATGCAGTCAGCAATCTATCTAGCTTGCTAGCCTATACATGCTCATATAGGCAACATCAGTAGTAATATATATATATATATATATGATACCAATGAGCTTTTCATCGGAGGGGACGAGGAGGAGAAGACAACGGGGCAACCAGGAACCGTGAGCTGCCCGTTCGTTCGCGCTATTGAATATCGCGGGTCGCGGCCGTCGTCACAGCTGCCGTAGCAACCGCCACCGCCGCCGCGGCTGTCTACCTCCCTCTCAGGCTAGCTGCTTTGAAAACGGGTTGGTAGCTCAGCCGCTGGTCCCGGACAGGTCCAAGGATGGGTTAGGCAACCGCAGTGGGCAACCGATCGTCGACGACTCGCAGAAGCTCAAAGGTAAGCAGTCATGATGAGTGGTGCGTCGTCGTTGTCACGGGCCTTCGCTCGCTGAGCACAAACTCGAGACTTGTTCTGACGAAAGGCTGAATCAGACAGCACATGCTATTAGCAGCTATACGCTGCGCGGTATGAGACGTATAACGTAGTGGACTTTGAAGTAAGTCTTATGCTGACAATTAATGCGATGCACTGGCTGCATAATGCAACTAGGGGTGCAGTGCAATGATAGAACTGAGGCATAATCTAATTTGCGACAGTGAACGCACAATTGACTTTTGCTGCCTGACAGAAGTACTCACTGACAAATGATGTATTCACACGCACGTACACAGCAAATACCGATGTATCTAAGTAGTTCTCGTTTGTTCAGATTGAATCCGGTAACGAACGCAAAGTATAATATCTGTTGCTAATGTTAGATTCATTTACGAAATTTGATTATGTTAGCATGATGACTATCCGAGAATGTTAGTTACATTTATCGTGAGCCATATAAACGCCTGTAGAGAGGGCGGGCGGTCATTGGCGCTAAGTGATTTCAGCCGTTGCAATAAAAAAGAGAAGCAGTTTGTGTTTTGTCAATATGCTAAACGTTTGATTTGAATTGAAAGGAAAAGATTTTGATTCAAATTCGCATAACGAAGAGATCACATTTGGCCTCTATTCGATTTAGCCTCCAGGTCGAATTCATGGAACAGGTTACATTGTATCGATAAGATGCGACCAATGATCGCTCAGCATTACCGTCCTACTTCGATGAAGATATCTCTTCATTAGATGATTTATTTGAATTCACTCGGCGTCTGAGCCGTTGGTGCTGTCATCTTATCTGCCACTGACCAACCTCATCACGGCCGATTGAAGAAGTTCGGCTGCATGAAACAGTTCAGTCTCCGGCATTTCGACAAGTATGAGGGGCGGCCGTTACTTCGTCGTACAAATCCGAATGACAGCAGCAGGCAAGTATGCCCAACATGGCAAGCTGCTCCCAGCCGACGATTGGTGTGAAGCTCTCACTCGCTTGGATCTACGTACAACGAGGCGTTTTCGTTTGCAAGAGCTGCTACCGCCGCCCATCATAGATACCGTTTTTATTCTCATTGTGTCTCCTTTTTATCTATCTACATCTACTGCATATTACAACAACAACAGCAACAACAGCAGCAGAAGCGTGAACGAGTTTTGCAGCGATCGACCTCTGTGTGAGTTGTCTGTCCTGCCGGTAGAGTATCTAGGCAGGCATACGCTTCTGTCGTTGTTGCTAACCGATTCATGTTGTCGTGTAATAGAACGCGTGATGCGAGATGTGATTGGCCGCTAGGATAAACTCGCTATGAGGGCGCGATAGGCGCTCAGCTGCTAGCGCCGAGGAGAGAGTCACCAGCAGTTCAACCAGCCATTTCGCTAGTCGCTACAGCGTTGACTTGCTGCTCTCGCGCAGAGAATCAAATGTCAGCAGAGGGAGAGCGAGGAAGAGAGATAAAGATGGCTGATATTGTCGGCGCCGGTGGTTGCAGCAGCGGTTCCCCATTCAGAGTTAAACGCACCCAGACACATGCGTTTCTATCCACAGACTGAAATAAAGACATGTGCATCGATACCCACCACACTGCATCAACGAACGAACGAACGAACAGCGAGGCGCGCGGCGACTCCGGCCTCTACCACCAACGGAGGATGCGGAGAGAGACGTCAGACCCCCCACAGGGAGGCCACAGCGGCGCTGTTAGCCGTTGCTTGCCCTGCAATCTCCAGCACTGTACCGCACCAACCACAATATAGATAATCACCAACATCATCATCAGCAGCACCAACGGTAGGAGTAGCGGTGGTGGCGGCGGCGGCGGCGGCAGTGGCCACAGAAGAATCAGAGATGAGCCAGCAACGCTGTCAGAACAACAGAAAGCATTATCATAGAACTGTTATGGCAGCTACTGTCGTTAAACCAGCGAGACCACGGCGCCGGCTTGGATGTGTGTGTGTGTGCCACAGCCTATAATATGAAATACAACGCAACGATGCAACTTTATCAGGTGGTTCTGGGTCGCTTATGCAGCCTCGATGATGACCGGAGCTACGGGCCGTTGCGTCTACTAAAGACGAACGTTTGATCGGCGCTAAGCTACCGCCGAACTACCTGGGCCTGGGGCCCGATCTCAGATGATGTACGATTTTTCGTTTGCCGATCTCGCTGACAGCGCTTCGAACGCGGCTGCCACCGTAGCAGAAACGCCGGCGAGGAAGGCAACAAACAACAGCTTCCAGCCGAGACATGGTTATCTTTCTTTTCGACAATCAACAGGATGTCGGAGAAGGATGTAACACAGTGGAGGAGAAAGGCAGAAATCACGAAGCACTTTAGCGTAATCAGTCGTATAGAGAAACAATGTTTACGGCAAGAGCCAGCAAGAACAACACTGGTAGCAGCAAGAACGACAGCAACAACACAACAAAATTTGCCTCTGCTAAGGTTGCAAACTAGTAGCGAAGTGGCGTTCCGCGGCAACAATAACAACAACAATAAGAACAACAACAACAAGTTCTCGCCTCGCCGGTTCGATTCTGTTGTTGCCTATGTGTCTGTGGTGAGTGTCCGTCATCACAGACGCACACACCCATAACAGCCAAGGTCACACAGCCGCCAACTTGGATAGAGATACGCTTTGCGTGGAGGCCCGTTCGTGTAGAAACGTGTACCCTGTATATATATGGTGTACTCGCAAAGCTTAGCACGCGTGCACGAGTGGCGTTCGTACCCAACGAGCTCCTAACTCAACAGAGCTTATGAGCAACAGCACCAGTACACGGCACGGCTCAACGAAGCTCAAAATGCATCGTCATTCTGAACGCGGACGTCCCTGCCACAGACGATGATCAGATCATGCAATGATGTTGACAAGGACTAAACGCTTAATCATGGTCGAGGACAGGTGAACGGAACAGATCGAGAACGAACGAATGGATACATTGATGGATATAGTAGATAGGCGGACGGGTGCGTATAAGGCCACTGATTAAACATCTCGAGCAGCGACTCTGTTTTCCTTTTCCAGTAGCGATTCAACGAAACTAGATATCCACACGGGGCCCGAGCGCTCAATCAAAACACATCAACAACTACAGGCATCTGTATATGTATATATATAACGCACTTTATTGTCGCGGTGGTAGAACCCACTCTCCGAAAATTCGCCTAAGCAAAATTCGATTCCCCAATCTTGAGTGGACATCGCAGGAAGTTCGCCTTGAACGCGGTTAGTTCATGGACGATCTGTGCTCGCATCTCTGGCCCTCCGATACTTCTAACTATGCGATTTTCTGAGTAAAGCCCATCGTCAGCATGATGCAAGAATACAAGTGAAAGCATCTATTACATATATTTCCTCGCTAACACCCCACCGCGCTGTGACACGAGGTTGTTGCAGCAAAGGTGACTCAATTAGCTCATCAGTACAATGCTCAAAATGCCCTTAATGCAGTTCGGTCGGAACGTGCCGTAAACATGACGACTTAAATCTCGCATCAGTTTCTGTATGACAGGGTTTTAATCTGCGTTCTATAGTAAAATACTATAATAGCTACGACGAGCAAATGATCCCAAGGAAAAAGATCGTCTTCGATCGATCATTATTGCGTGTTGTGGTTAGGCGTGCCGTACGGCTAGCACTTGCGAATTGTCCTTATGTGTCGTTAGTGCGGGGGCAGATTGAGCCTTTCGTCACATCACTGCGGCGTGCAGGCTTCGCAGGGTTAAATTGCCTTCGTCATTTAGTGGTCGATCGCGAATTAATCTATGTTCGATTTATATAATCACAAAAAGACGAGACGAGGCGCACATTGAAGAGTCGACGTACTGCGCGGTAAGGTAAACCAGACAATTTGCAGCTGTCAGCTCGAAGGCGCGTAACAGATCGCTGCCTTTGTTTCGAATCATATCCGGGATGATTAAAGCTATTTACGATACGGAAAGATTTCAACCGCCCGATGAATAGTCTAACATCTACGCACCTCGTAGTAAAAGCGCTGCTAATTTAAACTGCTCGCGCGAGGAGATCCCTACGAGCAGCGTAGACTACGTTTGATGATGCTTGCGAGAAGCACTTTTCATTATCGTTTGGTATAGCTGAACAATACGGCGACTTCCGAGTGAGCCTGATCTCTTCCATTCTGATCTTTCAAGATATCTGAGGAAATTGAAGAACACCATGGCCGACAATCTACTATTGCGACCGGCTAGTGTGTCGAGTTCTTTATACATTACTTACGCTTGCTGCTTGCCTGTTCTAAGTAGGTAAAACAATTAGCAGATCAGGACAACTCAGTTTCCACGTTCCTTCCTCGCAAACTCGGTGGAGATAAAAACCCTTCATCATTTTGAGGCGTACGTTAACGTTGAGCCGTACAGGAAAGATCAGCCGTCACAGTGCGCCACCGCGAAATGTACCCACTGCTATTGTTAATCGATGGGAACGACTCGGATTTGAAGTTTCTGCAAGTTTCTACGAAAATTGAAAGTTCTCTCAAGGCTAGACGGCTACGTTATCAATAGGCAAATCATCAGTGACACGGACGTCGGTCAGCCCTAGGGTTGACCATCACATTTTGACATCCTATACACGTTGCAGTTCACTACTAGACAGCGGCGTGGGTAAAACAATTGTTTTATTCACGCCTGCAATTAGCGCTGACACCTTGTTGGGACATGGAAATAATCTTGCTAGCCAATGGCGCACTCACGATAATGAGTCTCGCCTCGCTACGGTAGCAAACATTCATGGATGCTGCCCAAATGAAACTCGATCTTATGCCACTAGGGTACTAAAACTCGGTAGAAGTATAATTCGCGGAAAGCACAGCTTCGAATGTAGAAAATGCGCTTGGATCTATTCGAGCAGAGATGTGTTATAGAACAACAACATTATCAGTACAATTATTATTATTATTATTATCGTTTATCCAAAAGACTCGGTTTTTGCAAAAGAGACGAAACGTTTCAACTGATCCAACAGTATCAGTGAGTTGATAATTCACATAGATATATGATATGGAAAGCTGGTTACTCTGATTATCATCTTGATTAGTATAGATGACGTGCTCGTGGCGGAAGTGTTCAGTTGGGGCTGTAGCATAACGATAGTTGGCATCAAAGACGGCTGCCCATCATTTTTCTTCTGTTGACGCTGGATTGTCTCACTTTACTCAACTCTGCTCGCTTGGATCATTCACCAATTGATTTCGAAATGAACTTCGAGACTGAGTGTCTTGCTGAATGTCATTTGACAACAGTACTATATTGTGAAGAAGTTATGCTATTCATGCTGTAGCGTGGCATAACTGCGCGTGGCTGAAAGCCGATAGCTTGTCAGTCTCCGACCAACGGCCAAGTCCTTCAAAATGTCGCGGCTGCATCATCATTACTATGAGAATATTACCGTCAGCGAGACCCCTCCATCGTGTTTCAGTGACGACAATAACGGCGTAAATCTCTGAAATCCATCGCGTCTCCAGTAGTGGCGGCCCGGTCCATCTACCAAGGTGCAGGGGCATGGCAGGGCCCGTTGCGGCCTCACTTTAGCCGCACGAACAGCTCTACCAGTGGTCGACGGTGGTTGCCGTGAAAGACATGGATCAGTTGCCGCAACCCAGAGTTGGTGTTCGTCAGTTCTTCGGTGAGCGAGTCAAGTCGGCAGCCTCGCGGTCTCTGAACACTTTCACAGAATTAGTGATGAGTGTAGCTGCCACCAAATGACTGCCACCAGACTCGGCCGTTGGTCGGAGAGACTAACCTTAAATATCCCAGCTGCAATTTGACAGCGTAATCGCACACCTATCTATCAGTGTATCGCCCTCCTTGAAAGCACCCAACGGAGGGTAGTCATGCGAAGAACGCTGACGGGGGGCACCTCTTGCAAACTCTTCCGTTTGTCATGCAGTCAATTGTCTATGAGGACCAAGTCAACCTCCAAGAGGTTCTCCTTCAATAGGCAGCTGGCTCATGTAGAGTTGATCTGAAGTACGCGTATTAATCTAGCAATCACATTAAGCAAGCGTAATGTACGTTGATTTTACGGGTTGACGTATCAGTAACGAACGGTCCAACGTAAACCTAAGCTACTTCGACTAACGTATAGTAGGTGGTCATCCATACGATATGTACCTATCATGGTTATCTTGGGCTCAAAATCATTATGACTTACACACACGTTGAGATAATATGACACGGCGCTTGCCGCGGTTTCGGCATCTTGCTCGTTCGCTGGCGGCCGCCCTCAGAACAGAACGAACAATTTGTGAAAGTTCTGTCGGCTGGTTGCACCGGCCAGAACAGATCTGCACTCAACTAGTGTCAGTCAACTCACATTCACGCACAATCCCCCTCTCGGTTCTCGCAAGTGTGGTAGCTGTTCGGTATCCTGCTTATGATCCGGGCAGACAAATGGGTTCACTCACATGATGCTAGATATATATGTATTCACTTATTGCTCATTGCCCACTCAAAATAACGAGCTGATCACCGCCCATCAAGTCGTTTCCTCGAGCCGACGTCGAGGGGAGAAGTTTCTGTGCGAAGCACCTATGATTGACAAACACCTCTTACGCACCAATAACAACAACAGCCCCAGCAGCAGCAGCACGTCAAGAAAAGTCCCAGACACAGATGGCGCTCAACTGGGCACCTCTGCAACCACTGCCAGCTACAGCTATGTAGGACACGGCGTTGTCCTTCCCGTCTCGCCCAATTGCGACAGAGAGAGAGAGAGAGAGGATGACGCGATGAAGCACTCGATGAAGGTATACCGAGGTAGTAACAACAAAAATGATCTCGTTGCGCTGACGGACGCTGTGGCAGAAGCCCCCGTCACCGAACTTCGCCGTCGTTGTCGACGTCGTCCGCGTTGTGCGCCGCGCGCTTAGTGAACCTCTGCCCACCTTTGATCACCTGAGGTACCTGCGAACCCTGGCGTTTCGTTGTAGCGTTCGGGCGGGCTGCTTCGCATTGCTGCGCCAAAAGCTAGCAGCAACAGCAGCAGAAATTCAACAGAAATTACGCACCAGTAGCAGCAGTTGTTGCAGTGTGCTCGTGGGTCTATCGCGGTTAGAACAGTGGATCAAGAACTGATAGAGTGCGCGCCAGCACGGCCTAGCCGCTAGGTGGCGCGTCCCAGGATCGTCCCCGCGCCCAGTTGGGAGAGGAGGGAATCACCGCGCTGTGTCTATCGCCGCCGGCTGAACCGAACGCCCGCCCGCTCAAGTCAATCAGCAAACCGGGCAAGCAGCCCGGTGCTTGCTGTTTTATCACTAGTGCTGGTTGCGTTGACCGGTGGCGGCTGGTGGTGGCAGCTGTATAGAAACGGCAATTGGCGCACGACGATAAAGTAGCAGCCATTGTAGATGCGATGACGACCAACCAAAGGAGATAGATGGAACAGACACAGTTTGGACGGAGCATCGGAAAAATGAAAAAGAGAAAGTAACAAGAGACAGAAGATACGAGAACTTCACTTCATCCAGTCTGTGTGATATAAATATATATATATATATATATAAAAGCGAGCACTTAGGATGAGGAGAAAGCTGCGTATTGCACTGCGGCAGTAGGCCAGTAGCGGACTGTAGGTCATTAGTCCAAACAATTAAACATTAAAAGAGGGTCTAATTGGGTTTAGATTTTCTGTCCCCGGGCTGATTGAGCGCGAACATATTTTGACAGCCGGAGGCTGCAACTTAGTTAACCAGGGTAAATTGTGAAAGGCTAGCCCGTTGGTCGGGAACAGACGAAATGACAGCATGTAGCTGGTCAATTATAAGCAGAGTTCATCAGTCTTTCATAATTTGGTGCAAGCGACGAAGCCTAGGACTCACCAGTTGTGCGGAAATGTTTGAACCCCGACGCCTTGGTCAGGGCAGAAATAGCCAGGCTCGAGTCCATATATATATATATCCAACAAAAAGTTTCCACACCGTGCACGTTGACTTACCGTCCTGTAGTAAGAAAGATGAATTTGAACTCGTAGATAACAAAGGTCAACTAATAATAACCGAATAACGTCCACGATACAACTGCTTTCGGCGTTGCTTCATAAGACCGACTAAGAAATGCACCCGGCAACTATAATAGTATGTGCGAACGAGCTATCTATGGTTCATCATCATATATTCCCACATAAACGTATAATATACGTATATTCCCACACAAAGCAGTAATAGATAACGGTGAGACAAACAGTGTTAGTAGTATCATGAATGCTGACCCATACTAACGTCCAATAGAACGAGTTCAATCGTTTGCTGAGCTGAACTCGACAGCGAACTTCATTTCGTCGATCGTACGACGAAGTCACTCATCTGAAGTAGACGCACACCCGAAGCACATTATTGACCAAAGGCCGATGGAGCAAGTCAGAAGAATGATGGACATAACGACATTCACCTCGCCAACCTCGATGGCTTTCACTGGCTCCTTTGTTCGACATGGCCCGTACGCATTGTGCGTAGCGCGTCGTTGAATTCAGCCGTTCATGCGATGTAACTTCAACCAAGTGCTGACCTCTTCGCTGTCGTTCGCCTTCTTCTCGAGCTGTTCATGTCGCCGTGCGAGAGTCGCACGAGAGTCGTGTTGTTCGTTAGAGGGTGGAACGGAGCTCGAATGCGGTAGTCTATTCGCTCATCCGGATCAATTAACTGCCACCCCCGGCCGTCAATGGGACACCTTGTGCTGTATCATCCGGCGCTCTCTGTGTAATGACCGGTCTCGGAGGAACTTCTGACGAGACAAAGGGTTAGACATGAACATAAGGCCGGTCCATATGGCCACTGACGGAACGGGGTCTTCCTCATATAGACGTAACACAAATGTTTTGATTCGGAACGTCTCGCGGACAACAGCAACAACAACAACAACAACTGTTGTCAGTGATGAACCAATCGTTCTCGAGAAACAAATTGGAGGCCAGCGGATACTACGATGAAAGGAGACCTCGTCTTCCGCTCGAGAAACACGATCATTTGCCTATTCCCAGCTGCGCTAGTATCAACCGGGTGTTTTCCAACGTCGAAAAAGATAGCAGCGGTCAAGGTGTTTTCACGAGATTTCCGCAGAACAAGTATTTCTCAATGGTGGGCCACTGTGAGATGGGGCCGGCCTTCTTCGTTGTCAATGAGACAACCCGTATTTGTATTCGTGTGTCCGTGTGGCCGAGCTTATCGATGAACAGAACGTCGTGAAGCGAAGTTCCCTGTAATAGTCGTACCCGCTGTTACACGCAATACGCATAGATACGTATATTTCTATGTCAACACCACCTGCCCTTCCTGCCGCGTGAAACGCGAGTGAAGGACAAACCAAACACAGCGGTCAATCGGTGACTTTGACCAAAGGCAAAGAAAAGTGAACTTGTCATACAAGGTTGCCGCTTATAATAAATATTGCCTGCGATCACAGAGAGACGAGATTGTCCGCAAAACGACACAAAATAGACATTGCCGATAGACGATGCGGTGTTTACAATAATGTCCGTGTGGTATTGTAAGTTAGCTCATTGAGTTCAATCGCTCAAACCGATCACTCAGTGAGCAGTCAACATCGTGCTGGGTCTGGCTTACTGACACGTCGTCTGATTGCACTTGATCGGACCCTGTTCAGGCTCAGATTCACATTTCCCACTCACATTGATCCACAATCGAGTCCTGTCCGTCGATCGGTATGTATGCCTACTCAAGATATGCGTCTAGCCCGCTGTCTCGGAGATTGTTTGTACAACAGAATATAGTCGTAGCATATTCTCTCACTTCAACGGCCGTTGACTTACCAGTCCTACCCAAATCCACGAAGCGAAAAGCTTTTAGCGTCATCGACGCGGTGCTGAACGGAATTGCCATCGAGGGTATTTATGGAAGAGCCCTCTTCCTCTTGGCTGTCTCTCTCTCTCTCTCTACGAACGATCATAATCGTTCACTCAATCGCGGATCAATAAGCATTACGACTAAGAGGGGCAGAATGCCAAGGCATTTAGGCTGCCGACGCGATTCGATAGGTGCCGCTTGCCGGCGGTACCGCCCGCAATAACCCTTCACAGAGACAGAGCGCCTGAGAGAGGCAGGAAGAGTAACTCAAGTGACGGAGTGGCGGCACGAACGTGGCTAAAAAAGCTGTGGGTGGCGGACAAGAAACAACCTTCGACGGAACAAACAGCTGCGAAGACCGCTCTGGAGGTCTCGGAGCAATCTAAACAACAAAGGCTAAGTAAACGTTGAGGTTCACTAAGCGAAGCGGCGCAGTTGCCGGCTGATTGTGGCAGAGCCGAGGTCATACTTATCCGGTGGAATCTGGGGTAACAATGGGAATTTGACTCGCCACTGATCTGTGTCGAAAAATACAGGCCTGATGATTATTCAATATCTCTTTCGAAAATGGACATGGTAGGATGGGATCGCGGATTATTGTATATTGTATATCGATCGAATAGTCGATGTGCGCGATTTCTAGTTGTCAGTACACGCAAATGAGTTCTAATCAATTCGATAAGGGACCAGTTATTGTGTGTTGGAGTGCGATTGCTTGAGTAAGCCTCGCACACCTATTATAATACACAGAAACAACTCCACGAACTGAGTCTGCGGGCGTCCCGTGCTTGGCGTCGCCGACTGGATGCAAACTCCCAGGTATCAGGCTGGTACAGGCTGTTTCTGGAGACCAGGCTGTCTGGGTACGAATTCGTCTCGTGTCTGTCGACGTCGCCAATGTAAGTTACAACCGCAACGGCGCCAGCTGCTTTGCACAGGGGATTCGTCGCGTCGTCTGGCCGGCCACGCAATGGCCTTCGACTATCGGCCTGTTTCCGATTAGCAATTAACCCCGTTATCTCGGCACAAGTGCGACTTCCCGCTAAGGCCGTGTGCAGCGCGAACAAGATATAGGGAGGCTCACTAATTTTGGGCGAAATCATTTGAACATCCCCGGCGCAGTTGAACTGCACCAATAGGATTTCGAACGGCGCGAAACAAGTTGAGTGCACAACCACTCAATGGAGCACGGCCGGGGGTGGAGGTTGTACCCATTATTGAAATACTCATGAACGCGCACATGATACGATACATCGTCGGGATAACGAGCTGGCGTCCGTCGTCGCAGCACTGATTAAAAAAGGGACGATTCAATAGAATAGAGCAAGGTAACTGGAACGAATTACAAATACAAAAAAAAATATCTTCTAGGTCGCCTCGAACGCAGCTACAGAATTATTTCGTTGACCTATAACGAGGGCGATTATCATTTAAGAATAGCACGCAGCGTGCCCCTCGAACTCGATGCATGACGGGTATCATTTGTCTCTCTGTGATTTCTAGTATCAGACTCTTTGCCCGTACTCCTCAAGCAAGGAGCAGAGCGGACTCATTTAGTTATCATCGTAATTTAGCCAGCCGGATTGGTGAGTCGATCAGCTAGCGAGCAATCAGGTCATTACGAAGTTCAGCGCAGCAACAAGGGAAGTTGCATAAACAGCTATGAAGATGTATCTATAATAATAACAGTAATATTCTTGTCTTGTTCTATCGTATCGAGTCATTCTTCTCTCTCACTCAATCTATGTCTCTTGCCCTCGCAGTAAGTGTGCTTGTGCGTGTGCACGTATATGTTTGTGTATGCTGAGATTGCGGTGTGAGATCGAGGGTGGTATTATCAGCCGTCGTGCTGTCAGACGATTTCTAGGTCAGCTTTTCTATTAGGCGACATTCGCCGAGCGAAAACGGCGGCTGTACGCCGTGTGTGTTTATGGGTCAGCCCGATTCAGTGTCCAATGTCGAGCCGGCGGGCGGTATCCTGTCCTCCCATGGCCGGCACTCGACATTTCGTGTTACTACAACTTTCTTGTCATGAGACTTTAACTGTTTTTAACTTAAGCTAACGTGAGCCACTGTCCAGTATGATCGATTTTGCCTTCTGAGCCGGAACAAGTCCATCTTCAGCGCCCCCGCTGACATAACGCCATAATTGTAATGTTATTGCTCAGTACGATTCGCTGATGCGATATTTACATCAAGATAAGTGCCCGGACAATTCGCAGTCGTCAGAGAACGCCACTCTCCTCACGTAGTCTAGCTAATTATGCTCTAGCAACAAGGAATCTCCGGGCGAGCTCAAGCCGTTCTCGTCATTCGCAGACGATTTCAATTACCGTGCCCTTCAAGTATACGAAGAGTTGACCGCCGAACTGACCTGCTGATTGAAACCCGACTCAGATTCTCTCTCAGGACGACGAGTTAGCACCAGCAGCAGTAGCAGCAGCAGGAGCAATATTGCGACGTGCGGAACCACAGCACATAGGAACAATAATCAGCATTGAGATAAAAATAACACTAATCTTCCACATTTCCTCATTCATCTCTCTTCACTCTTCCTCGATATCATCCCCCTGCATCGTTTCTTCGTCATGTAATCGCCAAGAGTTGTTTGTTGTCACCTTTCATTTTCGCGTCGTGTCGTCCGTCCATCCGAGACAGATTCAGTGTCGACGACCTGCTAGCTACATAGAATCGTAGCACTACACATGTATATTTAGGTGGGTCATCTGACGATATACGAGACAGATAGATCGACACGCATACGACAGACACCGTAGAAGGTAGGCAGCAGAAGCAGCAGCAGTAGCAACGGCAGTCGGAGCGTCGAATAGAAGAGGTACACCTTTAGCCTCGCCACCAATGAACTGCCGTCACCGTCACCACCTGAACATGAACGCGTCATCGGTGAATAACACTCAGGGTCGGTCGTGAACCGCGATTATATTTTTGTACATCGAGACGACGGCGGCGACGGCGGCGGCGGTAGCAGCGACAAAGGTGGCTGATACAAAGAAAATATAAACAACCACACACGATCGTCTGACGGCGGCCTTAATTCGACTGGCGCCAACAATCGCAGCTATGTAATGAATGTAGAATATTCGTATAGAAGAATACCACCAAGTGAGCGTTGCAGTTGGTCACTCAACGTAAAGTCGACGTATAGTGAACTCCGGAAGAGGGCAACGCTACGGGAGCGTTAAGCGAATTTACAAGAGAGAACAGGTTCCGTTCAAGTATCTGTAATTAGCGGTATGTTATAGGATGCAACGTCCCTCCAATATATATATATATATATATATATATATATATATATATATATATGTATAATATGTCGCTTGTACACGTGAGCTCGATTTTAGCGTATTCTCAGCTGTTGCCCCATGTGACGGATCTAGCAGTCAATTTTGGTTATTACTTAGAAAACGGAACTGAACACACTGCCAATGACTCAAGACATAAATAATGCACACAGAGTGGTTAGGTGAAATTTCAGATTAACTTCAGGGTTATCGTTGATGCCGTGATTAAACCCAGACGTTTTCATGAGCAGGCTTCGCGCAAAAAGGCGTGCGTGCGTTTCATTTCACGTTCGTAATGAGACGTTATACATTGACTACGTATTCACGTGTAGAGACCATCTATAACAATCTGTGTAGCACAGCACCACCATGTTCTCTCGATACTCAGCACCAAATTATTAATTCAGAAAAGGTTGTCCTATTTCAGCGAGCTGCTTTTTAGATAAAATGATCTATATACAGTCCAATGTTTCGGCTTCCCTAGTCCTTCGTCGACCTACGCACTGCCAAGATCTAACCCGTACAGTAGGCGTACACCCATATTCTAGAATCCCTTGTATTGGCTAAGGCCAGCGAAATGATTGCTGGTCCAAAGCAGTGTCCATCATTTTTGCCTGTAGACAGAAAGATATCACAGGGTAAAATCGCACCACTGTCTACTAGATTGATCTAATCGATGTCCTCCGAACGACCGCGCCGAAGCGGTGAAGTGTTTCGGTACCGAACAACAAAGGCATTCCTATGCTTTCAACAGTGCTTCCAATGAGCGTTGCCTCTGGTCTCGGTCCTTGGGAGTGAAGCCATAGAGGAACTGTGCCCGTTGAGGTGTCTCCTTCACTCGGAAGGAGGTCCCGGTGCGAGGGGCAGACCTCGAAACAGAGACGATAGGTAGGTGGCCATGTTGAGTGAGTTCCACTGGAGAGGCTCGCTTTATCGACACCGCCCCCCCCCCCCTCGCCGAGCTCACTCACCCAAAACTGAAGTAAACGAAGATCTATTTTGTGGGCTTCGTCCTCGACGACGTGTGAAGACCATTTGTACGGGATTCTCTCTCGCTATCGGCAGCCCGTACGCATTTGCTCCAACTGTGCCATTCTTAGCCTAGACGAATGAAATCTCCATCCACGCTCTTCATTGCACTCAATAAGCTATTGAACAAGTCGAACTGAGAGGATAGGCGAGAGGAATCCCCAGTGTTCACTACATCGTATATCCGATGCTCGTACGAAAGCCGCCTCTGGGAACGTTGAGTTTTGTTGATGCGTGTTGTTCAGTTATAATAGATTTGACCTGTTGCGCATACTCTAGTTGCATATAGAGAGTCTGTCTGTCGGGGTAGATGCCGGAGAATTCCTGCACACAAACACACACACAGTTAGTTTCGTCTGGCCTGCTGCGATGAAAATGGTGTCAGTAACAGCAGCTTCCATGTTTCCATCATGTTTGTGGTAGTTATCACCAACAAGACAACGTTTCTGCCCACCTGTGATGTCAAAGCGCTCGTCTTAATGTGGAAATATAAATAATGAATTTTAATAAATGTCGTAGTATATATATATACCTTGAGCATTTCATCGGCAACATATCAGGGATGGTGCTATCCCGTGACGTATATAAGAGAACTTAAGCAATGTAAAGATTGCAGTTCCTTTAATAAATAAATGAACATCTCTACCTTTAGCCGCTCAACAAGCAAATAAGTCAACTGAATCTATTATTGCGCCAGTGTACAGACGTCGCATGCTAAGGCGCCTATGGACACCTATCGTCCCGTAGCTCAAAGGTCTACCGCTCGAGAGAGCTTCAGTTGATCTCACTGTGACCTCATATAGCATCACATTGTATAATTCATACTATTATGGACGGGTCCGCGAAGGGAGAGACGATGGGAGAGCCGCACCGGTAGTGACAGCTTGAGTCAGAACTCGGCATCATTTCGCAACTACTGAGAAATATTCGACTGCATTTATTGGGAGCTTTTTTGAAGACCGTTGACCGGGGTGATCACAATTTCTTAAGCGAAAACCTAATTCAGCTGCATTAAGTTCATTATAAATTACGGCCTTGACTTACATAAATGACGTATAGAAATAAAAACAATAAATCGCTAGGAACAACTCATTCGGTTTAGTTAACAATTTACAGCAATGAACAAATCATTTATTTAGCTAACAATTAACAGCAATGAAGCTTAGAAAAATTATGTGATTTGTTCAATAATTTGAATTCAGTATAGCTGTCGATTCCTTCAATTTAATTCAAACAGTCCTCGTACATCGATTTAACCTGTACGCTGTGTAATTGAATTGAACATCAATGTATTACACAAATAATATAAGTACACTGACCAATATTTAAGCATAACTATTTCCTAACACGTGCCGATTAGATTTCAACTAGTCTATGGGTGTTGCATAACTCTACTCTATGTGATCGAATCTCACTGCAATGAATAAGCGGCGATTCTTCGACTGTAACGATTCAGATAGACCACAAATGATGGGAACATACAATTATAATTATGCCAATTATACATACAATTATAATGATGAGACTTGTATCACTATTGTCTAATTCTCAGCATTTCTATCCAGCATGAGGCAAGTTCTTGGCGCTTCTACTTTCACTGGCGCGGCAAGACAGCCAATGATTTGCTCGATATACGGATTAGGCCGTCTCTGATTTGGTGTCCGTTATGCTAACCCTTATACGTACGCTCGCTTGGCGTGAACCGTACCGCACCCCTATGAAGGTTGCAAATGCAGCATGTTCATCTATCCATTATCTTTTCCAGTATGTTTCGTGTTAGCAAGGTCAAGTTGATCACCAAGGTCAAGTAATATGGGGTATCGTTTGATAGGCGATTTACACTTTTTCGATGAGGCGCTCGAAGCTGGATAACATCTCTTCGTCCGACTCTTCGGTAGAGCTAATACTTTCAGATGAGGCTTCCCTGGTATAATCGCTGCTCGACGTATAACTTGCACTCGAGCGGTCAGACACTCGTCTAGGTTCTTCGTTGCTTGATGTATCGAAGCTTCCTCTCATATCTTCTGCATCATCCGGTGAGACTCGTTCCCCGCTGGTACTTTCCGATACTTCGTAGTCAAAGGCGAGAACAGCAGACACAATCAAGCACATTGCGCTCATCGCGTGAACCACCCGCAGATTCATATTCGAATAATGTGTCCGGAGTGCTAAATCAGGCAACAAAAGCATGGTTTCATCCGAAACGCCCAATCTTATATTTGCCATGACACGGCGCTCGCAATCGTAAGGATTGCCTTGAGCAGAAAATATCCCTCTTCGCAAGTAGAGAGACATGGCTTCGTCAACAGTGAGGGCGGGGGCAATAAACATTAGGATTAAAGACAGCGCGGCACCATCTATGCTTATTACCATGATTGCTCACGAATGACATGATTGTTTAAATACATGGGCAGCTAAGAAAACAATTACCCATAGGATATGAGTCAATCAGTGTTTCGTGATCTTCTACTCAATCAGAGCCACGTTGCTTCATAGGATCTTGCGGAATACCAGTACCACCAGATACAGCCAATAGTAAATCAAATTCAACATGGTGCTAGAGATATGTGTTCGAGATCTACCCTAATACATACAAAAAGAAATCAAACCTTTCGAAAATTAAGAGAATAGCCCAAACAGGACAAGTTCCGTGGGCAATAAGAGCAATGTAAGTTCTATAATTAAATTGTTACTGAGCTAGATCGGACGGTTCAGTATGTGTTTTTACGCTTTTCGTCCTAAAATATGGCCGGCATATTGAGCTTATTTATAGGCTCGGAGGGACGGCGGTGGATTTGTTTCGATCTAACAGAGCTGGTTAACAGAAAATTAAGTGGATCCATAAGTACCAATCATCGAAGACATACCATCGAACTGTTCCAGTAAGACTGTCGCTTGTAGGGTCATATTATTATTAAATTTTAATTGGTGCTACCGACGTATTCGTTTTCGAGTAGCACCAGTAGTTAAACACAAGAAGAACAATGCTGAGTTATTTCGCAGAGCGAACGTCACATAAGAAACAAACAACAACAACGAGATTGGAATCAACAAGGAGATCGAAATAGATCTAACAATGTACCATCAGTCTAATTGATGATTCATTAAACATGCTGTCATGATAATGCCAAATAGAACTATTTATTTGCTGATACTCTACATTTGCGCATGGCGGCATGTTCCGGGCCGGCTCTGCGCTAGTTTTCAGAACAAGGAACCGGCCTCGATGTGGCCTTTCCGACTGCCACCGATGTCCCACACACTCATTGCATCACAACATATTACAATATTGTATTGATCAGGCCACCTACAACGTCATGACACCTACGCTAACGTCAAAATGTAATTTCACGAAACAAACAAAAAAATAACTTCGGAGTTATCTCCTCGTTGAAAGTCGTAGTTTCGCAACGAAATACGGGTACATCAGTGTCGCACGCGTATCGTCAAGGTGAAACTGAGCCAAAGCTGTGGTAGTCAATAAATTGTAAAGCTTTTACAGGGTCAAAATCGAAATGCTATTAACATCGGCTGGTGTATATGGTATACTACTAATAGCAACCTTTAGCCGTGAGTGTTTGGCAGCTATCTAGCTCGATCGTCGTACAGCCGTAACCAGAAGGGAACCAGCAGTATAACCTGTTATTTCCTACTCGGTCGTGTTGTGGGGTCGCCTATAGCACCATGATCGGGGGCACTTAAGGACACAGTTTGGATCAATAGACGAGTTGAATAATATAGCCGTTTCAAAACCCTGCCCTGCCGCCTCCCTGATGTGTTTGTTAGAGGTGTGGATTTTGCCTTGCGATATCTCTCTCGTGGTAATATCGCCACACCGAGATATGTGGGTGCCGGAAAAGTCTGATAGGAGAAGGCCAACGGGTGCAAGTGGAGCGCAGGGTAGCGGGCAATGAGGCAGCGTTTTTGTTTCGATGCCGCCCGGCGCAGTGTGTTCAACATGCTCGCGTCGTCTCGAGCCGTCGCTGCTGCTCGTTGAAGATATGTTGCTGCTATACGACTTACTGATATAGCGGTCGCAGAGAGCCGCAGCCTCTACCGAGATCACCCAGAGGGCGCTGTTGGCCGGCATTCATGTTTTGGGCCGATCGCGCGCCCTGCTGCCCGCCGTCCTGCCGATCTCCATCCGTCTCAGCTGAGTCTGTGGTCCGCAACTCTCAACGGTGGGTACCGCCACCGCTAGGGGTAAAGCGGTGAACACGGTTTAAAAAGACTGAACAGCTCTCAGTCCCTTTGTGGTCTCGCAATCGACAGACGATTTGTTAGGGGAGTGTTGTTACCATTTGGCGGGCACAGAGTAGTAGTGGTCGTTGTAGTAGTGGTAGTAGTCGTAGCTTGAGAGACGGAAAGGCCGCTGAGAAAACAGAGGAGAAGAGAGCGAGAGAGAGAGTCCGACACACCTGCACTCACCACTCAGACACAAATATCAACACAGAGCACAAAGCAACAACAACAATAATAATAATAATAATATCAAGAACAAGAGTGACAAAGGCACCGAGAACAACAGTTGCGGAGGCGGCAGTGGCAGCAGTTGCAGCAGTGGCTATATTGTATATATGTTAATGGTGACGTCTCGGTGATGTTTACCAGGAATCTGCGACGTCACCGGAACCGCAGGCCGTTAGCGCTAGTTGAGACTCGGACGTAATTCGCGTCGTTGGGCAGGCTCCGGTCAGCCGTGCTGGCCTATCTGTGTATCAGCTGCTTCTTCATGCTTCATGCTTCTGGTGGCAGGGATCCTTCCTTAGTTATTTGTTACCCGAGCGTTATTCTGTGCCATGTGGTTAGGGGTCGCCTAGGAACGTTCGTCTTGAGATTGACAGTGCCTCCGCGAAAGACATCTGCAGTGGATCGGTGAGTGAGCGAGTGTAGTAGCGTTGTACCGTTGACCCGTCGACGGATCGCGCTGGCGCGTATCCGGCGGTGGTCTGGACGAGGGTGCGTCTCCCTACCAGTGAACGATTTGGTTGAATGATAGTATTTCGACTGTGCTCGACGTGCCCGTATTCACGCATCCATTACAATCCAACGCTTTCCGCGTCGGTTGTAGGTAAGTGATGACATTACGAAACTCGGTACGAGCTGTCGCCACCCAGTGACTGTGAGGGGCAGAGGGGTGTCAGCGGCACTAATGCGGCAGCCGTGTTAGGCTACCGGTATTTCTATGGGTACCGGCATCATATGGGCAGCTGCCTAAACTGAAGATGTATCGTTGTATGCGCATCTGTGTAGTATGTCGCTACTTGGCAACTGGGCATAAAGAAAATCGGAAGATAGACCAAACGTGAAAAATAATAGTGGCAGTAACAGTAACCGTCGAGTGGCCGAAAGCAGTTGTACCGTCGACGTTAAATGTTTAAGGCTGTGGGTCAGCTGGAAAAAATGCTCCTTTATTTTAGTAACACTACGTCGTTTAGGCTGTTGCGTCTTCATTGCGATCTTCGCTCACGCCTCGGATCCAAGTCTGACCTTAACTCCACCCTCGTGAATCCCTGTTGCCAACTTTCATTACAGGTCAAATCTACATTTCCGCAGATTAGTGCAAGGCTTGAGTTTGCCTCGCAAGCGCACTGTCTCTAGCGCAGTGTCCAGTAGTTACGGCGTACGCTCATCTATCGTATATATCGCAGCAGTCGCTATCGCGACTGACGACACAATGGTCGGCAACAGTGGTATTTTTTTGAAAAATGCTCATCTAGACAGAGTGGCCAAGAGGCAGCCGGTGTATCGTCTCCGTGGCTAGAATTACGTGCGTGATATGCTGAACGGAAAGTCTACGAACTTGATAATGCTTATCATTATCACTCTGCTGTGTGTCTGTGTGTGTGTGTGCGTGTGTTAGACATCGGCTATTGTTTTTCACGAAGCGTGTTTCTGAACCTGCGAGTCAACTGAACCTCGGTGACTTATGCCACCTAATAACATCTGCTACCATGGTCGAAATGGCATGAGAGAGAGAGAATTTCTATCGCTATTATGAGACAAATTCGCAATCCTCCGTTCAGTGTATCGGCTGTATCGAATACTGTGATTGACTTTTCTTCCCGAACTGATACAATAGGAAATATCGTAATTGTATGTTGTGTGTTTAACTAGACCGTAATATGCTGCGTCGAATAGAGAGTCATCCCTTTACAGGAAAGGCTTCTTTCAAGTGTACCGCTAAAACCGCTTTCACTTGGACATGCTCGTTGTGCGACGCTAGGGTGAGTGGTCTCATAAACCGCTCGGTGCGTATTGGTGTCTTGCATTCGACTTCCTGATGACATCACAAAAACCTCAGCAGGCAACTTGAGCTATTGTTCTCTGTAAAGCGAATCCACGTAATATTGATCTTGTTTGTGAAATAAGATTGAATACGATGATATAAGCTCACAAATTGGACCAGGTCGCCTATGCATCGAGTAGCTGTTTACCCCTGAATGAACATATTGACTGCTGAACATTTTGATGAGTAACTTGGCCGAGGTAGCCACATCCACCGTCTAACAGAAAGTCTCTGCAATTTACCACCTGGATTTAACACAAATACTGTTACCGTTAAGCTACTACGTGGTGCTATCCTATTCTTTCGATTTCGTTGTGATCTTTTATCAGAGATGGCCTGCCCGACGGACTGCTTTCGACAGCTTGTAGTATCGTTACATTGTCATTGCTGCTGCTGCTGCTGCCAGAGCCGTCACCCCCGGACTCGGCCGTTTCAACTATCGCTATCGTTCATCAGTTGAATGGCCTACAGGAGGCTGAGAGTTGAAAATAGTTGTCGCGTAGAGATAACGCATGCGGTGTCTACAGGCCGATCCGCGTCCTCGTGCCCCAAATGGCAGACGGTGACGTCTCCTAGAGCGATTATGCCACCGAGTGGCCGTTTCAATGAGCGATTCAATCGGTCGAATATTGGTCGATTGTCGATCGCTTCTCTATCTGCTCGACTAAGCTGGCTACTGGATGAAACGGACTCATAAATGAGGACGGAACAAAAAAAACAAAACGTTGAACGGTATCGTCCCAGAGCGACCGCGGCAGGTCTCCAGCACTCGCATTGTCCGTGATAATTTGGGGGAATATGTCTGCAATATGTTCTTTGAGCATACATGTCATCTTCTTGTAGACTAACTAGCGTCACCTGTTGAGCACATAAGTGCGATAGCTGGATGGATATTGTGTGAGTCGTCGTGGAGTGTAGCTAAAGCTCAGTTGCTGATTCCTTATCTGATATTGTTTTATTGAGTAGTCAAGAGTAGTAGCTTTAAGCTCATGGATGACTATTGATATCATTGGCAGTGGGATTTACAGGTGGTTGAGTAAAATAGTAGTCGGGTAAAAGATCTAGTCCTGTTCTAGATTTCCGTGTCGAGCTTATTGGTAAGGTAAAGGTTTATTGGTTTATTGAAGGAGCTGCAATTTTTACAATGCTTAAGCTCTCCTATATGTTGAGTTTGGCTAAAGTTCATGCGAATCTGATGGCGTTCATAAACTAGCAAATAAATGGCTGGTTATATCGCACAAATCGAGGATATCTCACTGACAATTCAGTTGGCATAATGCAAGCCAATCACTAGATCACTTCATACAGTTACCATTCTGGGAAGCTCTGTGACCCCCCCTTAAATAGGGTGATGGCCAGTTAAGCCAAAAATCACAATGTACTCTCTCCTCCGTCATTTCCTATGATTAATTCGGTTGTTCAACTACCCGTATGCCTCATTGTTTCGTTGTGTTTTAAACTTTGCACTGGATATAGATGACTGTAGCCACACTTAGCCACCGAAACATTATCCGTTTCTGGTACAAGTCGGTGCTCTGTGACAGGTCAACGTTTCCACACCGAAAATAAATTCTAATCTCCCTAAGGTGATATCCGACAGAGACTACTGAACGTACCGTAAAGTATGCAGTAGGTCTTATCAATCCGCCCAGTCAATGGTGGATCCCTATAGGCATTTTCCATGGGTACCAGCAATCCTTGTTAGTTATTCTGTTAATGTGTCGTTTATATCCTCACTGAGCAATCTATGAAATCGAAATAATGGTGAGTTCACCTCCCTCACCTCTATGACTCTACCTATGTAGCATAGCGGTTCGTATGCATCCAATGAGTGACTCTAATCACTGCAAAAGACCAAACGAACTTGCTGACATTCTGCGAGCGAGCAACTACATATGGGTGGACTCGTGCGAGGGGAGAATTGCCAACTGTTTCGATTACACTCCGGTGTTAAGTGGAGTGTGCTTACGCTGCCGTTATCTATCGGTGTTTCTCGCAAATACATCTCTTTCTTCATAATTTTATCCGCTGCCCATCTCCTCTGGTCGATTAGACGCATACTTGCATATCATTGACAGTGCTTGGTTGTCTTAGTTGCAGCCGCACCGCTGAACCCGAAGGTGAACAACAGAGACAACGACAAACGTCGAAGCTCGGCAATCCCGCGGCATAGCCCCAGTTTGTTGGCGAGATTGTGCTCCTCGGTGAGGGAGCGTCGGGGGCCAGATCGTTTTTCGCGGAGTTACACAAACACGACGTCGACATGTGCGTGTTGATATTCTACATGAACCCGGACGAGTGCTCGCCGTCCGGCTACAAGCTCATTCTGTTGAGCATCCGAGATGAGCTGTTCACGCGACCAACGGCGCACGCACAGTTCTGGAAGAAGGACCAAGATGTTATTGGAGGTTAGTTCACGATTCATGGCCGATCTTCCTTATTGCACATGTGACAATGGTGTAGAAATTGAAAGATAGCGAACATACAAGAATGGGCGTTATTTTCTATGTGTGTCCATTATAGGTAGGGGGGGGGCTATCGTATTGTATCGTGTACGTTGTTCGTACGCCAAGAATGTTTGTCCGTCGTTAACGTGACGACCACTGGTGGTCACTGCTGCATTTTGTTTTTATAGGTATGGACCTAGAGCCAGGTCGGGAGGGTGGCACTTGGTTGGCCTTCCACCGAAACGGCCGTTTTGCTTCTCTGCTCAACGTTCTTCAGAAGGACAAAGAGCTTCAAGCTAACAAACGCGGCCGAGGTTTCTTGGTGGTTGATTTTCTTAAAGAAATGAATCAACCATCTCCAGACAAATATGTCCAGGTGAGTAACGTTTCAACACAGTAGAGATGTTCTCCTATTTCCGGCAGACATTTGAAAGGGAATTAATCTAATAGGAACTCGTTCGTGTACCGTTACTGTACGCTTTTCTATTTGCAGTCATTGTACGACAGTCGGGAGGAGTTCAACGGCTTCACTATCGTCTGTGTTGACCTAAAGAATGGCAAGGGCGCCTTTATGTGCAACAAATCTCAACTGGGCGTACAATCGATTGACAAAGGTCAGTTGCAATCGTCATTGTGTGGTTGTCTTTAATTCATTATATAGTACGGTGTGGTCGGAAACGTACACGAGCACATGGGACACTAACCGAGGTTCTACGGTTCCGGAGGTAACATTCTCTCCTATTTATGCGTTGCTGCGTGTTTTTGCCAATCTAAATCTACGGCCGATGGTGTACAGTAAATTAATGAATGGACGGAGCAATCCACAAAGACGTGTCTCAGAGGCTATCAAATAGAAAAGAATCATGCTCGGCCCATGGGATCAAAGCACAGTTCGTTGTCCACTAGGATTCGTTAGTTTCTCAATTTGTTCTCATTCTCTGTCGTGACAAAGTTTCAAAACTACAATATGATATTTCCTCGGAAGATGCACATGGCGTTGTTGAGGTCACAGGTTCCGTTCATAATCACCGTTTCTCATGACGTCTCATATTCTGTGATAGGTTACTATGCTTTTGGAAACAGCATTTTACCCCGAAATTGGCCAAAAGTCGATGCGGGAAAGAGACTATTCCAGCAGGCGGTTGAAAAGAACATTAAATCCGAGCAGGACCTTGAGGACTCGCTGTTCGAGATCATGAACGACAGTACCTGTTACGGAAATGACGAATTTATGCGACGTCAAACAGGTAGGCATCTATGCACCTCGTTCGACGTCAGAAACACGGTGTGGTGGAAAGGCGAATCACACGCATTAGTCTAACGTGTCGTTCAATATCGGCCGTATTAGCTCATTATTGCTATTCTTGATTTTTTGGCTTTGATCGGCGTACTTACGTTGTTCGTTTCAAGAAACTTTCTTAGTTTGGGGTTCTAGAGAAGGAGAAGAAGCCCTTGGCCTCCGCTATTTGCCAAATTTCATTACCTGGCTATCATCAACCCACCCCTCCCTAACAGTCTGTCAGTTTTGGCCAAGGCGCGCTATTCAAGTGTTCGGTCCCCCTGAGTGAGTAGCCGGGTAAATTATAGTTGCGCAGTAATTGCTCCGAGTGATATTGTGTTTTAATTTGGCTTCGGAACGTATGACACCTCAACCAAGCGTGTAGACGGCTTACTCAGCCACGAGGTAAATGCTTGTGTTCGTTTTGGATATGCGTAATCCATACTGATTTTGTATTTCCCTCAAAAAAATAAAACAGCTATGCAGATTCCCCCTGCTGAGAATAGATATTCAATAGAAGAAGCTGTGCGAAATGTTCATTTCGGTTGTGCTTGGTGCTAATGACTGCAAACATTTTCCATTTGTAAAAATCGTATTTTTCAAATATCGTTGTATTATGTCTGGTTACGGTTGTGGTCGCTAATGTCGCTAACCCTAACTTGTAGATGACCCTGAGGAGATTCTCAACCTGCGAAGCTGCTTGAAGTTCTACATTCCCAAGTACGACTACGGATCGAGAACTCACACAGTGGTACTAATCCGAGGCGACGGCAGCTCACTGTACGTCGAGAAAACGGTTGAAGATCACAAATGGGTTGAGAGGAGGACGGAATTCAAGGTTGAGGTCTGATTACCGGCGGCGCATCGGGTTGGCTACCAGTAGTGTTAGATCTTAGAACAGTTTGATATGCACCTCTCAAGAAAGCTGGTCCACCCAATTGTCGTGTGGAGAATTCGACAGGAATGTCCTATGAAGTGATATACCTATATATATATATATATATATATATAGAGAGAGAGAGAGAGAGAGAGAGAGAGAACAGCAATCTTAGCTGATGAAACAATGATGATTATGATTAATGCAGGCGTTCACACTCACTATTACGAATCGCTGTAGTTAATTAGTTAGCGATGTCGTTACGGCACACGATTGAGTTAACAGCTAACAAAACTACGCCCTCGGCATATACGAGCTTATTACGTTAATTAAATATTGTCATTTGCAAAACGTTTTCTGAATTGTCTTATACTAGTGAGCGACCTCTGGGTCTCGATGTCGACCGACAGCGAAAAATGCGAACGATATGATGACAGCTAAAGGCTAGAGCTCCACTCGATGGTCGTAGGCGAAGACAATGATCGCGAGAAAATTGTGTTGCAAGCAACTCCCTAAGGCGGCCGCGGTTGAATTAGTTTGTACGTCACAACCTCCCCATCGTTGTATAATACACCACTCCACGCTAGAGACACACGCAAAATAAAGCTAAATAAATGCAACGCGACATTAATTGAAGCTTGAGGAGGCATTCAGCGACCGTCACGCAATAACATCACACGGAGACATCGTCAGCTGTTTTTTTTTTGGAATATCTGCGTAACTCGACCAATGGAACCCTGTGGCATAAGCTACCTAAGGCCGTGTGAAGACCAACATGGTTGACGCATGTTATGTAGACGGCCCATGTAGAGAGCGACATCGGATATATATATATATATATATATATATATATATACACGGATTTTGTACAAATTCCGCAACGCATGCCGCGTGATGCAGCGTTCTGAGAACGAGGAGCTGTGAACGGTGCAAGAGATAGAGATAGGGAGACAGGTAGGATGGGGAGGAGGATAGATGTAGGATTGGTCCGCTAAGGGCTTTTGTTTGGATGTTAATCAATCGGGTATCTTTGCTATTGTGAACGAAGCAAGCTGGCGGCGATACGTACATAGATCTGATATCTCCGATGGTAATTATGATTAGGGGAAGGAAAATGAGAAGGGAAGACAGGATCAGTCAGTTCACAGTTCCGCAACAGACGAATCAACCAACCGGAAACTACCAAATTCGTTTTTGTCTACTCTACAATATGATTAGTCTTTCCAGCTTCTGCTATCGACAGAGACAGGTTGCCGTGTTATCTTGTAATGGCAACAGACAACGATGAACATCTGAATGAATTAGTAATATGCATGTAGAAAAATGTTTGTAATGACAAATCGTTTAAAATCATCGTTATATGCAAATCGATAAATATTTGATCATATATATATATATATATAGCTGTTGAAATGAGGCAATACAGCTGTTCGTGGATACAATGTAAGTTTCGGTAATAAAATACAAACAAATGTGGTCGAGATGAGACAAACCTGAAAAATATCATTAACTTGCTGTGTCATCACTCATACAACAATATATCATATGATCACATTTTCCCACAGTACCATGGCAAAATACCTTAGCTGTGAGGCCTGGTCTGCATGAGCATTCTTCGTCATAAAAAAAAAAATATATATATATGTATAAATGACTGCTCCTAGAAACTCAATCCTACCGTGGAGCCTCTCGAGTCATAACGTACTATGACTGTGAACCCTGAAATAATTAGTTGAATAACAATCGCTTAATGAGCACTATGCTATAAACGACAAACGCGTAGGCGTAAATAATAGTTCCTCCTCAGCGAGATAATGTACTACATTCAATGCCTCCTTCGTTGCACATCAATAAACAATGAAGGGTTCCCACTAAAAATATAAATTAAGCCTCACCCTGTAGATCTACATGTTGTGCGAAGCGCACTATGATTTTGACGATTTTTCCAGGAAGACCATCACCTTTGAACATGGCCATTTTGCTATGAAACGTCTGTGCTCTATGATCTCATGACAGCACGTCTTGAGTTGTTAGTAAATTGACGTTGACGGAGGCGACAACTTTTTGGTATTTCCAAGTTGAACAATACCAATAAAACCTTTCCCTTTACGATACGCAAAAAACCGAGCCAGCAACGTGTCGGTCGCTCTCTGCTGACCGCTGCGCCGCATGCTGCCGTATGCGCTGTTCAACGTAGATATTTGAACATCTGCAGAAGCTACCTGTAACGTGCAGAGATTTTGCGTTTGTTTGTATCGGTCGAGAACTGCAACGCTTACGCATGAAGCACTACGACACAACTTCAGAGGAAACAGAAACACAACGCGGAATCGCGCATCATCCGGGGATACTTCAAGCACTAGATTTTCGTAATAGCCAAGGGAAAAGGAAATGCAACGCGAAGTTTACAATACACCGTCTGCACACGAGTACTGCGAGCTGCGAGTTGAATGATTATGAGAAATTTGGACGTTTCGTTTTTACCACCTCTGGAGCCCAGTTCTTCTCCTAGTCGACACTTCTTGTCATAAAAAAGTATGGCATGTATAAGGACAAATGTTGGAAAGAAAATCCACACCCCGCGGAGGCCACAGCAGGGCTTGAATTTGCGACCTGAGGCAAATCCCACCTATTTATTCAAGCCTTGTCCATCGGTAGCGGGACATTGTCGCCTCAACCATGATGGGGACAAAAGAAAATGGCTCGTCCAGGACCCAAATTTCAATAATCCTTTTGTTTATTACATTATTAACAACAACACTTTTTTCCAGCTTATTTTATTCGCTTGGCAGATTGTATGAGAACGTCGTAGAGGTAAGTTGTACATGATGATGATTGGTAAGATGATGATCTTTAACGGCACCTATGAGTCCAGGTCAATATACTCAGGCAATACAATACAGGCTAGCACACCTGCGAAGTAGAGATAACGCAGTATGGGAGCTATTTTGTGAGTTCACGTGAATGCACGAAAATGTTTTTGACTGGTTAAACTATCGTGCACCATTGCATTGGACTCCGCGTCGCCAAAACTCTGCGGACTATATCATTGAAGGTCAGTCAGTTAAACATTGTCCAAAATGCAGAGATATCACTTTAGATTGACGAATAGATCTAATCGATACCTCAAGTTCCTCTGCTCTCGAATCCTCCGCCCGCTCGCCGATTCCACATTTTTATATCTTCTATTTTCTCTCATTGTTACTTATTGTTAGAGAAAACTACGAGGCTATCATCTCCGTTCCGTGCGACGCCATCGTCCACGACGTGGGCAGTGCTCGTTGTTTCAACTGTCGCCATTCGCTTATAGGGACCAATGCGACGCTTACTTTGCCGATGGACGCGTATGTATTATAGCGCACATGCTGCGGATGCGTGTGTTTTATCCTAAAGCCCAACTAACCAAGCGGCAAGGCAATAAAAACTTGAATCACTTCGTCGATCGCTGGCTGTTGCAGCCGCTCATGCTTCCTGTAGCCGGAGGAATCTGCCTGAAGGACAGGACTGGCTGCGGGACGCGAGAGCGGGGGGTCACACGGGGGTACTAGGGTGTTAGCGAGACGGGACTCAGGCGTTGCCGAACCGCGCACGGAACAGTTGGCACGGAAGAGGACTCTGGTGGACTTGCGCTTGCGCCGGCGGCGTTGGTGTAGCGCGGCCATCGTCGACCTCGCCTCCGCCTGAACACACCGAAGCGAAGAAATAAAAGGAACACTTGCGAGTGCCGCCACCTTCGCGCTGTACCAGCTGGCTCCAGCGAGTCTGTGGCCTCTCGCTCTACGCGCTGGCTAGCTGGCTTGCTCGTTCGTTCGCTTTGCTTGTCTCTCTCACTCTCTCTCTTTTTACCTCTGTACTCCCTCTCTATATGTCCCCCTTAGGGATCTCGTAGTCCTGTCCCAGTGAAGCACCCCTCTGAGGCTTATGGAAGGAGGAACAGGAGAACCTACCTCCCCGTAAGGAAACGCCTCTTTCGCTGCCGTCACTTGCGCTCTGTCTTACACCCAGTTCGTTTCAGCCCAGCCCCCTGCGAGGAGGTCCCCATCCGGTTTCTCCGGGGTTTTCCGCACCCGATCCACTTCGGGCTCTGGGACAAGACGCTCGGTACAGAGGCAGCAAGCGGACTCAGGACAAGATGCAAAAGGTTCGCAGAAGGCCACAGGGCTTGGGGTGCGGCAGGCCCACCGGCCGGCTACCATTCTTCCAATGACAGGGCGGCGAAAGAGTCGGAAACAGTACGATTCTTTTTTCCTTTTCCCTGTTTCGCTTGCGTGGCGCGTTTGCCTCAGCGGTGCAAATCTGTGCCGACGGAGAGCTGGCTGGTTGCTCGCCAGCTCGCTCGCTTACTCGGCACAGAGACATCAGGCGCAGAGGTCCCATTGGCGCCACAGCAGGCCAGGCGAGCCGAGCGCACTGCATTGCATCGCATCGCATCAAGTACAACCAAAGGATCGCCGCCCATTTCTATCGCACACACGCACGACGTCGGCTTACAAACCAATGAATGCGGACCGAGAAAAAGGGGAGAAATACACTACTGAGTTCGTTTGTGGCCGGAGAACACACGCGCAGGCAATATATATATATATATATATATATGGGCATACAGGATGAACCGGAAGCAAAAAGAAAACAACAAAACGTAGGAAAACAAAGGGAAAATGCCCAGGGAAAACCAACAGGAGAAGGAGAAGGAGGCGGAGGACGGGATGGCGAAACAGCGGAGCAGAGGTCAACAACATGTAAACATTGACGACATTTAGAAGGGATTTTTCATGGCGCTTTTTTCATTGCTTTTCACGAACACGACTTGGGGAGGAGTCAGCGTTCCTCTGAAAGTATGCTAGAAATATCATGACAAATGCGCATTACGTACACAATGTCGTCGCAATTAACTAATTGCAATCTAACAACTGGTATGTGGAGATTTTTCTACGTCGAGAATAGTTAAAGCTTTCACATTTGTGCATATATAGAGGCTTGTTTTGTTCCCGGTGGGTGATGCAATGCAATTGTATAATATACTACGTTTGACGTTCACTTTGTGGTAGTGGATAGAGCATCGTTAGAGCTTCGTTGGCGAATACTAATATATGCCAACAATATCATCTATCATCTTGCCCACAGCCAACAACTGAACTGGCGCCATATGCATTCACCTCAGGTCGTATGACCTCGCTCTTTTTTTTCGGAAAGTTCGAAGATATGCGCGCGTTTATTACTCGTCATTTAGACGTTGAGGTCGGTTGAGACCGTTGAGCTCAAAAAATTCAATAGCTTCAAACGCTTGCCACTATTAAAAGTGGAGAAGTTAAGAACGTAAGAGAGCTTCTGAGCGTCTTGGATAGAACTGTTAGCCTGCAGGTAATGACGGATTTATGCATTATTTAACACAATTTCTGATGCAACCTTTACTAAGCCTGTCATCATTGGCTAAAGATTGTATATATTATACATGCGTCTCTAATGCGACCGAAATACGAGTAGCCACAATGACAGTTATGTTACTTGGTTCGAAGCATTCACCCTTGATCACAAACATACGCCTTCACATGTGAAGTGCTACATATTGCCGATGCAAAGCGCACCAAGTAGACGTTTGCCAAAGCGTTCTTTCTTTGATCGGAGAGACTGTTTGCTGAGGTTGATTAAAGAACGCATACTGGGTTACACGCCTTCATAGAGCATTTTCCTGAGGTTGGGACCCTCATTTGTTCCCATGGCATTAACCGTCGTAACACGATTCTCCTATGCTTGTGTGCTATGAGTCGGATAGACTTAATGTCTGTGGCCTAGTGCCGACCCATTTGCATGTATTTTTGCTGCTGAGTTAGACAGACCGAGCGAACTTAAAAACGTTAGAGGAGCAACTTCCTCATTCTACACAGGTCCCGTAAGGCTTGAACGAAGGGCTGGATATCCTCGTTACAAGGGGGCTCTCAGTTTGTGGCAGTTAGTTGGCAACGAGACATTTGCCTAGTTGTACAATAGTGCCAACAACCCCCGGCAGTTCAGGTCAGATCAATTTAATACAAGTAGTAACAGCACGACAATTCCCGCTTATTACAACCACTTTAAAAGCTTGTTGAAAAACGAGGCAGCAAGGACAGTTGCCGCAAGCGATGCCTGACACACATCACACTTTGCTGCGTTACTGCAACACGCGCGAATATTTCATCCCATTTTACTGATGAGATCTTCAAAACACGACACCCACAGAGAGACACTCGTCCGTCAGTTCTACTTCTAATATGTTCTCGTGTAGTTACGAGGTCAATTTGAGGGACCGGTTGAAGAGGAAATGTTACTTCTCCAGGCAACACGTTGGTTTCACGCTGAGTGCCCATAGAGAGAGCTGTTCGTTTTGCGGAATGCGTCTGTTTCAGGGTGTGTGGGCAAGGGCACGTCATAGTTCTCTCAAGGAAACTACGGAGTCGCTAGGGAACATACCGAGCCAGGGGATACGGTACACAGGCCGGCACCGGGAAGGAGCCACGCGCGACCACTCTACGCTAGCCATGGCCTGGCGCTTATTCGCAACGAAATGACGATGTGCCTGGCGTCGACTTTGAATGACCCTACATCTCGCCGGCGCCACTCCAGATCGCTCACGTTCTCTATCTCTCTCTCTCTGGCAGTTCGGCTGAATCTTAAGTTAGGCCTCGGTGCTCCGTTTGACGGAATCTGGAGGCCGCCGAATAACCGAAAGTGGATCTCACCCGCTGGAACCCACTCGCTACATGTAAACCCCGTCCCGAGACGTCAGACGAGGGCTCTGACAGGAATGGAGTTGTAACGCTGTAACACAGAATACACATTGCATCATATATGTAGGGGCAGGGCTTGTGCAGGGCGACTGTATGGCTTGTCGTGAAACGGTGATTGGTAATGGCCGGAATACCGGGCTCCTTCCTGGGCTTCGGAGCCCGATTTCACAACAGAGGTCTGTCAGTGGCAGTGGAAGCCCACGATAACAGGGGATGAGAGCAACTTCTCGGTTACTATTATACAAATATAGCGTTCGTTTAATTCTAAGCCGAGTATAGTTATGCGGCAAGGCAAACTGTAGGTGGCCCTGCCTGCTGTTATGAGCACTGCCCACATTTTTTTATCCTCACATATGGCACGCTTCCACCACAGATGGTATATAATAGAGGTCGTAGTTAATTCGATGGAACTCAAGTGTCATGTGCTAGAGGTGTACATTTTCTTCCCAGCCATATCCGTATATATATATATATGTATATATATATATAATCACGTCTGTGGATAGATAGGTGAAATATCCATAGAAAGATCTCCCTATGGGATGTCTCCAACTCAGTAGTCGTTATCTCGACAAGGAGCATCTTGAAATTGTTCTGCGGAGCACATTTGAATGGAAACTATTATCAGTCATCTTGGAAATTAAGAGTAGTTTTAGCCTGAAATCATGGCGTAACGGGGTAACTTCAAGAAGAGAGCATGTTGACACTTGTGTGCTAAAGGGTTATTAATTAACGCAGCTGATTGGGACAGCTGCTGGAGCGGAACGGGATGACCAGAACGCAGGAGGAGCGGAGAAATGTAACTAAGCTAATTAGGAAATCGCAACTAGCTAACGGAACTACGGTATCGAACAACAAACGCAAACAAACGAACAATGTAATCGAATAACTAAAATAACGTAATAAGATAAACAGCAGTATAGTAAGTGAATAGGTGAAACAATGCAGTGGAGATTAATTAAGATACGCTAATGATCGAAACGGGGAAATGGGATTTCGACATCAGCTGTAGCCGGGAAATCCAGTTGTGCCTTTTGTTGATGGTCGTCTCGTAGCGCCCGTCTTCGACTGGTGAACAGGAGGGAGTCTCAGCCTGGACATCTAGTTTAGCTAGTCATATAATGGAACAACAGCTGAGGGTCAGCTCAATAGAAAAATAAATCAATGTGCGAGATGTGCATTCTGAAGCAGTGTGGGCAGGCCACAAGGTGTTATGCATAACGTAGAGTAGTTAATGGAACGAGACAATCGAGTAACGGGGATGAGGGGCAATGCTAGTATCATTATTCGTAGAGCATGCTTACTGAGTAATTAGAACCAAGTAATTTATTAGTTAAAAGTAATGTAATCGGAAATCTGCAACGAGATAATTGCAACGGGACGCCAAGGGGAATTAGCTGGACCGTAGCAATTAGCGAATGAGATATCTGCAGCTGAATAACGGGAGTAGTGCAAGGAAGTAGCATATATCAATTTAGTTATCTGAATCGAAATAAGTGTAATTCAAAGCAATCAGAATTATACAAGCTAGGTTGGTTGTTAAGTGGTAGGATAAAGTCTCGTCGGGCAGAAATGAACATATTACATTAAGACTGGGTGTGCATCGCCGAGAGATGTGCACATTTACGATGTGGTTCACTTCAGCGCAGGTCGAGTTGGGCCAGACACCCTGTTCTCATAGTATATATATATATATATATATATATATATATAGTGGAATTCCACGTCTAGTCTTTGGCCGAAGTTGGCTATGGGCACATAGTCCGCCATCAGAGCAGCCAGACAGCGACTGTAGCGAGTCAAAACGCTGACCTCAACGTATCACTGCCGACCGCAGTGACCGCAGACGCTTGCGTTTTACTCATAACGATGACTACGCTGGTAGTAATGAAGCCCGGCGTATACCGACAAAAAAGCGAAAATTATGCGCCCTTATCAACGAGAGGTGAGCGGCAGAAACACGGAGAGACAGGGAGCGAGACAGAGAGAGTAGGACATTTACATGAACGGTCACAAGGCACTCAGTGGACGTTGATTCGCCCACTTGACGTATACGGCCAGTTAATGAATGGCCGACTCATGGAGAGAAGGCCAAGGGCCACAATTTCGGGGGAGGTCGCAGCCATGCTGCTGTAGCCGGGACAAACTGCTACGCCGATGGCATAGCTTGGATGGGGAAGCCTCACATCTCCACTCTAGGGAAACGCCCACACCGTGATGGGGAGAGTGATGCGGACAATACCTGCCTGAGCAGTTATTATACATGAATAGCTAGCTATTCGCACTTGAAGGTGATGTCATATATTATATATATATCATATATTCCGAAACTCAGAGAGAAGATGTATACATATATATATATATATATTAATAACTGGCTTTGGTACTGAGATCTGTCAGTGGTAACAAAACAGACAAATACACAACGTGACCACAAAGCAATGCGGTGACAATTTGTGGTGGACTTATCACAATATTGTCTCGGTGATTCCGGAGTCGGACATTATCTCTATGTTCCATAACAATAAAACTATTAGAGGCCACGATAATAATAATAATAATAATTATATGTGCTATTTCCTTGATTATAAAAAGTCACGTGTCTGAGGCAATTCGGGGTAGCCGTTTTTAGCCTTAAGTATAAAGTCATTTTCAGTTAGGTTGTCCTTTGTCCATAGGCCTCTTCATTGCAGGGCGCCGGTGATCATTTCCAGCGCAGTCCAGACCGACAAACTTTTCCTTGAGCACCGCTACTTTGTTTTGTTCAGGGAAGCTGTTTCCTTAATCTCTATAATTCCATTACAGTCGGGGAGCCGTCTGGCGAACCTGAGCGGAGTCATTTGTCGAAAGCAACAGCGAGATACGGCGGACTGGACGGACATCATTGCTGCTTCAAGTAACTCGTAGCCAATGTGGAGACTGGATCAGCGCTCCGAAGACTCTGCTGTTCTCCTTGATCCTGTTAAATGAACATTGAACCAAAAGACGAACGGATACGATAGCAAGAGAAACTGTTCGCCGTCGATTTTCTGTAACACACCTGCTATTCATGGGATACAACGTCGTTACTAATGGCAACCTATAATAATCACAGCAGTAGTAGTGGTAGTGGTAATAGTGATGTCAGTATCGTGGACGTTTAATGTTGGCTGTGAGTCAGCCCGGAAGATTTATTTTATAGTAGTGATGGTAGTTAGCAATAATGATATCAGCATTTCGAATTTATGGATGTCTTCAACTACATTTATCGTTTAATGATCACTATTGTTTTCTCTTTACATATATATATATATATATATATATAAATATAAAACTTCAAACATACAATAATTAGAGAATTAGTTGGGGACTGTTGGGTGTCAGGCCGAGGCCGTCCTGGTGACCCTCGAGAAGGACGATGTGATTGCCCCTCTGCTCCATAGCTAAAGAAAGGCGCTGCAGAAGGCCTTTTTCTATATCCAATCACGTCGGATACAGAAAAGGTGGTGTGTCAGGGTGTTCAAAGACAAACACGGCGGATACAACACGAACCACGACGAGAGCAAGAGGCGTCATGAGTCTAACCGCTGAAACCCGTAAATGGTGAATATGTCGCCACTTACGTTCGTGTGCCTTAATTATTTATTGTACGTGTTAACCAGGAAGCTATATCCTTCCTTTCTAGGTTATTTGTGCATAGACAATTACGCCATCTAGAGTCTCTCTGTTTGCCTCGTGTCGTGAACGCAGAGACCTGTCAAGGTCATAATCGGTCAACTCAGCTGTGGGTTGTTCTGTTACGCCTAAGCGTGCTTCTCATATATATATATATATACATATATACATACATACATGTTAGTGAGATGTTGCCGAGTGCACGCTGCGCCTGTTCGCTTGTTCCGTCCATCTGCCTCGACAGGCCGAAGCATTTTCTCGACAACTGGTGTAGGCCCTCCATCATTCTTTGAACGTAGGACCGCGGAGCACGAAATTCAGATCGCGAATCCACCTCACGCCCTCGCTCCGAGCGATGCGCAGCGATCGAAACGCGATCGCCTTTAGAAGGAAAAGAAAAAATACAAAATGCTATCTATCTATGTAGCAGTTCGCTTATCGTTCCTAGCCTAGATTATAGAGTAGGCGGACTGTCGATCGTACACTCGACTTCACCAACTCGCACATTGGGTTGCCGTCGCTAACGGCGATCCGCTCGGGCCAGCCAAATGGCTAGATAGACATGCTACAGTATATGTGCATCGATCGTGGCATCTGTTAACAGTGGAGCCTTTTTCTCTCTCTCTCTCTCTCTCTCGCTCTCTGGCTCTCTCGCTCTTGATCGGGACACACTATAACACAATGACAGTAATAATAATGATAATAGCTGAACGATGCCGACAGGATCATATTAGTTCAATAGCGATGATCCATTGATTTGTATCGTTTATTGATCTGATCTACGGAGAGTAAGAAGCAGGCCACACCCAGAAGGGCCGAAAACTGGTGGGCGAACGACCAAACGTAGACTCTTCGTTATTGAACGCACTACTCGTGACCACGCGTGATCCTCTGAGCCGCGACCGGTCGGGAAGAGGCGAGCTGTGAGACGAGGTGCCAGAGCCCCGGTGCTCTGGTGGACAACGCAACAGCGATCTTAGTGCAGGCAGACGGAGGCGCAGGTGGTGAAGCCGTGACATTCGTGAAATCGATCACGGCTCGCCGAGTCATCGAATGAAGCTACCGCGAACGCATACGGGACGTGGGTACGAATAGTAGATACCTTATGGCAGATAAACACAATGGGAACACATTGTAGGCGACACAACGGCAGCGTCACCTAAAGCCAAACGGAAAATTAATGGCAAACACGGAGGCTGAGGAGGTCTTCAAGGCAAGCCAATGTCGATACGCTCGATTGACTACATGCTATATAGGCGCATTGTACATCAAAGTGTACGCACCTGGTGACATATCCTCTCGAATAGAACAGCGTGGATCCAACCACCACGAGATTGTTACACCGCATGAATGATACCGTTATCCTCTTTCAATACAGAAAATCGACCGCTTGTGTCCCCACCCTAAGGTATCGTTAACTGGAAGAGTCTTTCACTTCAGAGACCTTTTAGCGTTAGGTTGAGTAAGCAAAGCAATGAAACGTATCAGCAACTCAGGGAAGACAATTGCCAACTTGCAATACTAGATATGTTTACATTCACACAACGATCAAGGGATCAAGTCTATCCACATTGACATGAGGCATTCATTTCCAGTTTCTTCTGTGCGCCATAGAAACTGCCACCGTTCCTCATTTGTTGTCTGTTCATCTCACGACAAACTGACTTGGGCAAACATTTCCTTAATCCTCGATCGCAGTTCGTCGCATTTTCTCCCGTCACATCCCGGGCTCTGTCCCGACTTCTCTCCCAGCAACGAAGGAAGAATCACGGCCCGTTCGAGTCTCCTTTTGATCTTGCGTGGGTGGAGTTGCTCCGAGCTGGGCCAAATATCCGACTCGACGATGCTGCTACCAGAGTTTCTGCCCCTCGCTCGGCGATGTCGCGGAACGCACGATCTCCACCATTCCTGCGAACCCACTCGGTTTTTCGCCCGAGTCAGGCTCAATCTGCACATGAGTGCGCTGTCCACTTTTGCTGAGTCACCCGTCGGAATGAGCAGCAACTGCAGCAGCGTTTGTATCATAGTAGATATATGACACAATATGAGGGCTGCGCAGGTCCGGTCCACGGGCAGCAATCGTCCTTTGGAGTCTGACAGGGTCTGCCACCCTTGTCTCTCGTTAACGCCCACCCGTCCGCTTCCCGGTCGCTTCTTCCTATTTTATATATAGATGCGTACACACATATATATATATATATATAGATGCGTGCACACACACACACATATATATACACACGCCGAAATACATTCACAGTCGTACGTTCATGTGTTGTATATATCCCAAACGACATATGCCTACAGCACGTTCCCCCGAGATGTGCCGTGTTAACCCGGCGACAAAGCGGTTTGATAGACTAATATCGTCCAAACCCCCACCGTCTCGGCCTTCTTGTATCTCCTCGGTGTCTGCGTCGTGTCCATTCAGAACAGGAGTACGACTGCCGCTCACGCTTTAGTCCGCCAATGGCTGATTTCGCGAGCCGGTCTACTGCCCTCGCGGCCATATCACGAATGAAACGGCTCAATGGCTCAATAAACATGTTCATTGTGTTATGACTACGCAGCACACAGAGGCACGGTGTTGCTGTTAGAGACGTGGGCTGCGCTGGCGTTGAGCAGATCTAGTGGACTTTGCCGGACTGACCCTTACCACGATATAGTGCTATGCCATCAAATGCATCTCTTCCCCGCCGTCGGAATTCGCCGTATCGCAGGATGGGGCCTAGTCCTTTGGCGGTGAGTATTAGTCGCTGGGGTAGTGTTCACCCATTTCATTGAGCCGCTTTCAGGGGATGCGGTTTGTGTGTGCGCGTGCGCGTTGATGCTTGTGTGACAGTTGTTGAGGCGGGCAATTGTAGGTTTGTAGCGAGGCAAGCGGGTCGAGGATATCCTCCGCCCCGGAAATAACCGGGGGTAAAAGTAACGGGCCCGATGAGAAACGGCCATTATTGCGCTTGCCAACGAAAATGGCAATTCAACGTTCTGATGGTGATCAACGATCAACAACAGCAGCGAGGACAGCTGGGGGTGGCATACTCGTGTACGATTGTTGGGGTGACCGGAGGCTCGATGTGCCAAAGAAAGCTGGACGCATAGCTGCTCGGCTAGCCGGTATATAGCAGTCGATGATGAATACATTCGAATATTCATACATGGGCCGTATTTTTGAACGTACTTATCGTATGTACTTTGTGTGTACTTGTGAGAATTACAAGTAACCCTTCTCGGGCCAGGACCAATGTGGCTTATATGGTAATAGCGTCCACTCCTTCCACCACGTCCCATCTTGGGGTGACAATCACAAAAATACCATTTACTAAATGCGTATCTATGTGCGTGTGTGTGTGTGTTAGAATTTGAGGCGATTCCGCCCGAAGCGCACAGGTATCAGCACACGTATACCAACCGTTGCTTAGCCCTCCATCACCGCTCTGACATTCGCGGCCACGTTACGTATGCAAGCGTTACATGCGGCGTTCACGTGAAGCGGTGATTTCGTTAAGTAGACAGCTGCTTCTCTTACAGAGGCGTATACTGCTCATCCATCATGGTTGACAGTTCGTTGACTATATGATGACTTCATGTCAAATATATCGGAAAAAATTAAGAGAAACTACATTGAGTACATTCGTCGAAGAAGGAGCTCTTTGTCTGACGAAGCGGGAATTCTTCATCCGTCTCTTCTGCTGCTGCTGCTGCAGCAGTTAGGAAACTCGTAGGCATTCAGATGCGATCATAGTTGAGTACATGACATGCATTATATTTAACTTTGTGGATCGTGGCAATAGAATGAGAAAGTGATCAAATAACAGCGATGAATCACAGCGGTACTGTATGGATCGAGGTGACGGCCAGTAGACGGGAATGTCTGCAATAACATGTCTATGGAAGATGGGTGACTCGATGGAGTTACGTCAGCCAATGAATAGTCCCTTGGTATTAATCATTTAATACGAAGCGGAGGAAGTATGCTGGCCTCGAGATGTTTACAGGCAAATTGGAATCGGGCTACGCGTTTGGGATAAACGTATGCCGGACAAAAAAATAGGATTCGAGTGAGAGCAAAGCAACTAGCTGAGAAATTGGTTTTGTGTGCAAAAATTGATCTGCAGATAACAGTTATTAGAATGGGTTAATGATTTGACAATGGGGGCATCACGGCACATATTATTCAAAGTGGACGAGTTGCTTGCTGGTATTGATCTGTGTGTTTTGCCCATATATATATATATATATATGTATATATATATATATATATATATATATATATATATATATATATATATATATATATATATATCTTTGACTTAATCAAGAGGTTTCTAGCCATCATGACGAATACAGCGACAGGCTCACACTCAACTTAGAACCGTTGGTACAGCATATGAGATTTCTCAGAAACATCACGTATGGTGCATTTACGAGATATATACCCGAGAAGGAACTAAGCTGAGATAGTCTCCAACCGACCCGTTACCCACGTACACTTCCTGGACGCGTAGGCTAATATTTGCTATGAGTTAAGACTCGCGACGTATTTTTTTTCTATCTAAATGTAACACATTTAATGGTGTAGACTGTATTCTTGGAAATACGAAAATCTAATACCAACATATTCCGTGAAATCGGCTACAGAAACTGCTCGAAAGGTTCTTGCCGAAAACAACTTAAGCGTGACGAGACACGTAGGGAATATCTGAGGTAAGCTCATACATGGCGAGGCCAGTCGACGACAAGGCCGAACCAGGTTGAGCTGAGCTGACTCAACACGATCCATTTCACATGGTCCAGCGCGCCTACTTAGAAATGGCGGATGCTTCCGGAACACCGACTGCATCTGTCCCCCGTACCCATTCGCCTGTATTCGACTAAGTGAATAGCTCGTAGCGAAGCTTGCGTGGTTACACAAACACACCGCACACCGAGAGAGAGAGAGAGAGAGAGAGAATGTTAGAGCTTTAGGGCGAAAGCTGCACAAAAGACCCAGACAAAACAGGATTAGCATAAGAAATAGGACTGACTATGTTTTAATCCGCAGGGGACGGTTCATAATAACAAATAAACGGAAACAACAGACAAAAGAGATCTGGGGAAATACAATATACATACACACACACGCACATATATATATATATATATATATATACAAGCACTCGCCAAGGCCTAATGAATCGATGTAGCTCGTACATAATCTCGTTGGCGGCTTTCACCCTCAAACCGACGCTTCGACACTGCGCGCCTCAGTCTGTGCTTGATTCGTTGTCGCGTTCGTCGTTCGCTGTGTTTCGGCCGTTGTCACAGGGGGTACCGTAGTTGTGCGATTAGCGGATAATACTAATAATAAGAAGAAGGGATTATAATGTAATCAAGTAATCGACGTTCGTTTTTCTAGCACACACGCTGTGTTTCGCTGTATTACCGAAGACGTCGCAGAACATAATTACTATTTAGTATTATGAAATATGAGATTATACATAATAAAGGGGGCTATCAACTCTAGTTATTGTATTCGAATATTATAGGTCGCTCTCTGGTCTTCGTGGTTTCGGCTTCTTTGTTTCAATAGGCAACATGGCAATTGGCAATTGTGTATAGTGCTTTTGTGGCACTGGTTGTGATTCCATGTATTTTCATGTAGCATCTACTCTACGCGTCGAGACCCCCGATCGAGGCCTAAAAACGTCTCTGCGCAGCGGTAACCGTGCCGATCTGACTGCCAGCAACCTGAGCTGCGAACTGTGTCTCACAGCGCCAACCGGCGAGACTGGATGTAGGGACGAAAATAATGCTGGTACACAGCGAACAAAATGATTAGAACATCGACGAGAACGTAAGCATTGCGAAAATTGCACTTTCTCTAATTATCACCAATAAACCTTCACCGTTTTTACCTTACACGTGGCGTGGCCGCCGTAAATCAAGCTGATTCGATGGTTCTGCTCATCCGAGCTGCGTACGTTGAGTTTGTGTGCGCTTTGAAAACTCGACAGAGCTCTGTTGTGTTGCTGCTGATCTCCGAAGTCGGATTCGATCTGTTATTCTATTTGGGTCTATTCTTTTCGGTTGAAAAGAGCAGAAGCGAGATCCGGTGCCTGGACCGTGAGTTTATAACGTCTCCGCGTGAGCTTATGATGTATCTCTGCAAACGCCCCTAAGCATTCATGTGCTGGCACCTCATTCGTGGCAGACTTTCGTAGGACGCTTTGGGCGTTTAAAATGCATCTCAAACAGCAAATGGAATTGCGGTAAAGCAACACGGACTAGAAATCGACCTTCAGCTTATTTTCAATAGGGCCAGCTGTCAGTTTCACAGGCGGCGTTTTTGATAAATAATGGAACTTCATGATTTAGCTATTTTTCCAATTCGATCTATGTGGATATTAAACGATTGAATCATTTTAAAAAGGCTTGTTGTCCTGTGTATTATTATTATATTATTATTATTATATGAGAAAATAAAAAAAACGTGATGTATAATATGATGATGATTTTGCTGTACAAGGTGTCTTATGCAGGACCCTGTTGGGCCTGTCACGACTGACGGGTGTGTATCTTTGTAGGATAAACTTTAATAGAACTCATCTATATGGGTGGGTATATATATGTATATTCGACTATACTAAACAGTAATTTGATGTTATGATTATTTATTAATTCGCTAATAAACAGTTACTCTGCCTAACTGATTCAATGTCGTGCCGGGTAACGCAACCCAGATAGCGAAACTCAGAAGCAGGACGTTTAAGCACAATTTCCGTAGTTAGTCAATCGAAATCGGCCATCTGTATCCATTGGAGGGCCAGATGAGCGGACATACTTCAGTTTTTGTGTAACTGTATTCTTCAAATGACTCAGCAATGGTATAAAATTGCATTGTACATCCACTCGAAATATTTTCTATCCCCTAACGCTTCTGATAGTTATATGACGTAGCAGATGCAGAAATCGGTGCCTCGCCGTTGTCGAGCGGAATCGCACAATGGTAGGATGTCGACTCCTGAGCCGTCGATCCTTTAATTCGAATCCCGCATCGGCCTTATACGAACCGTACGAGCAGCAGCAGCAGCAGGAGTCGTTATACTTGCGAGTGTGTTAACCGAGAAGCACCAGGAACAGAAAGTGCACCAAAACAATATATCTGAGACCATCCCTCAAATTGATCGTTTAGCCATGACGGGCTAACGGCGTGGTCTCGACGTGTCGTCACCGCTGCCGCTGTTCACTGCGGCGTCCTCCTGTCTCAACAAGACACCCGCACATATACGCGCGCACACCGATTTGCTGCCGCCAAACCAAACTGCTAACTAACAGATTCAAAGCTCAATCGCGGCGACGGGCTGCCGACCCACGCAATGCGTGGAGCGGCACGACATCACTTTGGTGGTTACTTGAGCATCACTTTATCATCACGCAGCGGTCGACTGGGCAGCCGCAGATAATCAGCTGGTGGACAGACGGGACGTCGTAGTCAGTCGTACGCAATTGAATGCGGCGGCGGCGGCGATCACAGCAACAACAACAACAACAAAAAATCGCAGAAAAACAGAGCACCGCCCCAGGCCAAGATCCCAAATGATGTTTCCGCACGCACCATAAATATTGTACTAGCGCCGTTTACGAGGGCAGGCCGACCGTTAGATGAGCAAGAGAGTTGAGTAATTAATCGGTGGACGTTTTTTTTTTGAGAGCAGCAATTCAGCTCTTTCATTGTCATCAAACGCGATCGTCTCTCGTTAATTGTCTGTAAAAATGTTTACGTGTGTGGGCCGACAAGGCAAGGTGCTAAATACGCTCCGTACGCTCGAGATCGGGCGAAATCGCGCGCCCACCGCTGCGGGAGCTGCGGCATTAACAAGGATGATTCCGGCCCTTGGAGCAGCATTTCGTAACACGGCATATGGAAGAGCATACTTCGATACACGATGGCCGTGTGCTCTGTGCAGCTGTATAGGCGGCAATTTCAGTTTTTGCCGTAATGAGAAGATTGATGAAAGTGACCTGATGGACACAGTCAGATGTGCGAGAGAAGCTCCATGCTCATGATTATTACTGTTGTTGTATAATATTATTATTATTATTATTATTATAAGTCAGACGTTTCTGATTAAATCATCCATCTGCACCCTGGTTAGCTCGTACACGAACTGACACAAGGTAGTTCTCATGCAAAATTCATCTTCGTTTATCACTAGAGAACTATGTAGAACATATATATTCAAATTTCGATCGGACCCAAACTATATCGAATTGTTCCCATAGTGGTTCTTGTTGTGTTTGTGTCTGTGTCAGATTAAACTGAGTATATGCACTGAATCTGACCGATATCGAATTGTATCACTCGCCATGCGACACCCAGCCTCAAGGAAGCCTTTCCGGGTTTCGAGGGGCGACAGAACGCTCACTCGTATGCCTCAAGCGATCTGGGGTCGGGACCAGTGCAGTGAAATGGCAGCTGCCGGCTTCTTTTGTCCGTATTGATGCTCCTTTTTACTAAGTTGTCCATCTAAGCTGTAACAGTTACACGTTGACTGCTGCTGGCGCCACTTACTCTTTTGCCCCGAGGCGTGCGTCTGCCGTTTATCGGATCTGTGACCTTCCCTAAATGCGCCTGTGGAAAGCAACTGCTCGGGCGGCTGTTCAGCCTTGTTCAGCCGGGTGGGTGTGTGAGTGACATTTAAAAGTTGCCGCGACAAATAGCTAACAAACGGAATGCTTTACAATGACTTCCAGGGGAAACTTTTCGTTGACTAAGTGCCGTATGGTGGTCGCTAGCGACTGCACAGTGTACGGCCATAGTTCGCGGAGCGTTCGCAGGTTCGAACCCCATTCGATCGCTGGATAGATATTCAACTCACATATTCAAATGTTGGCCTCGATAGCTGCCGAACGGAATGTCCTTCGAGCCTGTTTCTGTTTTCGGTGGTGTTAAATCGACGCGGCAGATCGGTCTGCGCTGTTAACACTAGAGGGATGTGCACTTGTTGCTGTTTTGAACCGGTCGAATAGAGTGGGTAACGCTGTCGACGATAATGGCTGGACAAGATTGCACTGGAAATTGAAGGTATCGGTAGCGGGAACCTGCTGAAGTCCACGTAGGCAAAAACACTATGCCTAACCTGAATGTTTGCAAAGGATTTATATATATATATATATATATATATATAAATCCTTTGCAAATATATATATATATAGATATATATATATATGGAAAAATGATATATTGTGTGTATGCTCATCTGTATCAGTTGCGATTACTAAATTATTTTGAATAAAGGAGAAAACGGGTCGTCCCCTACAATATATTGCAGACCCATCATTCGTAAAACAAATAAGCGAATCCCATACAGAGTCTGCTGCATATGAATCTTCACACGCGTTGTGCTTAATGTACATGTAATCCTTGGTTACACACGACTAAGCATAAGAACATAGCGGTGAAGCAGACCGGGCTTTCAAAGAGACCTGCTCGGATATGCCCAAGTTTGAATCAAGATTCAGATCTTTTCTACATCGCTTTCTTGTAGATTGTGTGTATGGGTCTGATAGTCGACTTTCGAGAAAGACTAGCTCGGAAGTGATCTTCTCTAAACATGGATCCTATTTGAACAAATGATTGCCTTATCGTTTACGTGCTGTTAGTGGCCCTATTATTCCAAGCTTACGTGCATGATTATAAACGTCTCAGTGTGCGTCGTATAGGTCACGGGTCGTCCAGCTGGTTTCGTTATGTTTTGTCTAGCGTGCCGTGGAGCCTAATACATTTATTAAAACACAGACGGAAGGTTATGAACTGATTTTAATAGCGTTCGACCCCGAAAGTGCTCCCGATAAGATGCCCTATAACCAACCACTCGGGTATCCCACAAATTATGCTTGAGGTTCACTCTGAGACCAGACATCTGACATGATTGTTTCACATCAATAACATGTACGTGAAACATGGTCGAATCTAATCATCTCCACTGCTGACCCAACAGGACTTTTGTGAATTAGTGTATGATTTTCTGTTTCTTCTGACATAGTCTCATTATTCGACCTTCGGCCTCTCTCCGATTCGGTCTGGTTAGTCAGGTTCGTGGGTCGAGCCCGGTGGCGTGGTGCATCCGGAGGAGCCATGTAAGTGCACACATGGATTTGATCCAATGAGTTGCACATTTGCATTGGAAAGGATCCGTCTTATGAAGCAGTATCGTCGACATCAAATGTTGCCTCAGAATCAACCCGGAAAATTTACTTTTTAGTCAGGTTCGTGTTTCGTAATAATAATAATAATAATTATTATAATTATTATTACTATTATTATTATTATGCTTGTACCGTCGGCCCGTCCGTTGGGGCTTGATTTCGTCTACTCGCCTTACCATCATCAATGTCAAATCATATGTTCATAAACGACAGACGCCACATCCGATCTGCGTGAACCTCCTCAAACCTCAATGACACATCTCCTCGTTCATATTTAACTCGCTTCGTTCGGTAGCGATCGCGTCAGCGCATGCACTCATGCCGACTTCAACTTTGCGGACTTGTTCTTTTTGACGTACGCCGTCGTCTCTCGTGAAACTGACGCGCCGGCGATGCAACCGGTCACCTCTGTCTGTCTACGAGTGCCACCGTTTACCCGAATCTGAAGCTTTGTCACGCAGACGCCGCGGACTTCAGCTTTGGGCTGACGGCTGCGATCCGCCGTCCGCTGCTGCAGCCGCCGACATCCGAAGTCGTTTGGTCTGAGGTTGGCGTTTGCGTGCACGCGCGTCAGGATAAACATACCACCACAATGTCAGAAGGCTACGTCCGCCACTGCAGTTCGCTTTTCTTCATTGCGCTGCGGCAGCATCGGTGACGGCGGCGGCGGCGGTGGCCAGGGTCCCGGTCGAGCTGTCAGTAGGATCCGTCGACTGCCGCTTAAAAATGAAGCATTGAAAAGCATTGGGCCCCCAGCGGGACTCCTATCGTGGGATGAGGCAGAGGGTCGCTAGAGGGCGAGGAAAACAGCCCTCAGAACGGGTCGCGCTCCTCAATGCTCCTGCTGAAGCACGTATCGGGGCGGTTAAGCCAGCGACGCAGCGTTCTCGGCACGAAAGCTGGACACAAAGCTCGCGACCGGGGGGTTTTTGTCTCGGCCGCAGCGAGAGCCAAGCCGTTTAGCTGCCGGCGTCTTGACTCGCCGGGACACTCAAAAATTCAATTGGCAAAATTGCTTTGTCGGTGCTTGTAAGCGAAAAGCATTGTCAAGGAAAAGAGAGAGCGAGAGAGAGAGAAGAAAAAACAGCAGAGATACATTTGTATGGAGCAGATTTTAACGCGCCAGCGTTGCGCCGTATGTATGTAACTATTCTGTATAAAATGATGCAGTAAAGAGAAGTACGAACGACCCCACTGCCACGATGCTACCAGCATCGCAGAAAGGGAACAAGCCCGGTTGTAGTTGAAGCATTGACGAGGTGGTCCCTGCCGGCGCCAAAGTCTCATAACTCACGGTGGCAAAGCAGCGACTTGAAGAGGTGGAGACCAGGGAGGAGGTAATGCTACCGGGAGGAATGAGAGACAGTTTTACCTGGATACGTGAAAAAAATACTGTGAAATGATACAAACACAAGATATATGGCATTCGATTGATATATATATATATATATATATATATGGATTGAATCGCTGATGTCACAGGGGTCTGTAAGTAGAGTGGAACGAAGCTCGGGCGTAGGTATCGGGCGTTTAGCTTATTTCAAAATCGATTTTATTAGTGGCGTGTTTGTGCACTAGATACTGTACAAGGGTAGGTCGGTGCACAATAAGTCTTTAATATTTTTATGCTCCTAAGCTGTCTATAATTTGGTATTGTTCATAACTAAGTATGTCACTTTATATTTTGTAGAATTACACGAGACACCTTATGATCTCGTGTACATCCATGGCGGCTTTATCTAGATTTATTTTATGTTGGCATATAATAATAATCAGTTGGAGTTTAGTTCTTGTTAAACTTCACATTTTATCCCTTTTCGGGAACTGACATTGAGCTTCGTGCTTGATTGAGATCGATATCGATCGTACTGTGACTGCAACACCTGTTTCATATCTGTGCAATAGATTTGCTTTGTGTGTATCGCATTCACCATAGTCTGAATGATTGCTGGATATGACCTCCATACAGGCTCTGTTGATTAGTATACATTGTACGAATATATATACCACACTTCGCCATCTGCGTACTCTCTCTCCCAGCCGATCTTTGACAATAACAACGACAGCCACTCTAATTATGTAATGTGATACCAACGAACTATATATATATATATATATATGTTCATCCAACAACGTTGTCAAAGTAGAAACTCAGTTCGATATCGTCGTGTATTGGGTCAGGCGTATCTATATCAGCCGCCTCATCGCGGCAGCAGTAGTCGTGGTACAAGTAGAAACCCTGGGCATAAGCACTACCAGCAGGATATCAGGTTAGGAAAATGCAACACCCATATGGATAGGTACTGCACACATCGGTACATCTCGTAGACCTGCTACCGTCTGCCTCCCTAGCAGAATACACCACCCAGGTCGATTCAGGCGGGGGTGACCCCGGTGTGTCGACGCGATCCGGCGCGATCCGACAGTACACTGTACGACGTGCTCACTAGAATACAGTGTGCGCGCGCGCCCTGCACAGGATGGGTTGAGTTGTCGAGCACTTCTCGTTGTCTACTTCGTTGTGATCAGTGTTCTCTCGCCGTCCTTGCGACCGACGAAGGTACCACGAGAGCGGAAGAACTCCGCCCAGTATTGGTCTTCCCGCACCGTGAAACGTCGGGTAGTCGCTCGCGTGGGACGTCTCATGCGTATTTCCTTCCCTCGTTCATACGACCTCCTATCCTCTACGCACCCCTCGTCGCCCTTCGTTAGCCCGCGCTGTCGTATCAGCTTCACTCTAGCACAGGTTCTATAGGACAGGTCTTCTTAGCCCGCCCCGTTCGCCCGGTCGGTGGCTCATCCACTTCCTGGTGGGCAGGACACCGGTTGAGCTCCTCACGACGGCTGGTCCTGCTAGGCCGCGCCGGCTGACTGCTCTTATCTTGTGGATCTACGTGGCGTTGGTCCTGTTGCAGCCACCGGCATCATCGCCGCTGCTGCGGGGGTGGTGGCGCCTGCGGCTGATGGTCAGGACGGACCTTGGAGCCGTCTCCTGTCGCCACCCTTTGTCCTACTTCCTTTTTTCAATCGCGAGCAGCAAGTGACTCCTGGAGCGCCACCTTGCCGAATATGGTGCGCTGGTTCGGCGAACTACGAGCGCGACGGGACACGAATCCTCCCGTTCGGTTGGCACGTCCACTTTGCCGCTATGGACTGCTGGTCTAGGGTGCGTGCTTGGGAGAGCTCGGCTGAGACGTCATCACCCACATTGCTGGCGAAGAGTTGACCCGATGCGAGGTCCGTTGACAGCAAGTTGATTGCCAGGGGAACGCGGTCGTTCTATGGAGTTTGCTGTGTAACTCGTTTTCGAGATGAGTGAATTGAGTGATAAGGATGTCGGCGATAGCAGAGTTTTCAATGCATGAAGCGCTTTAACGGCGGACGTTTATTAGAAATATTAGATGTAATTTTGCTGGATAGTGAGCTAAACACACTCAGGTGAAATGCTTTTTTTTACAAGATATGAAAAATTACAGCAGCGACATAAACGTTGTATTCACTAAGTTGCAGTTTGTGTTCTGCGCGCAAAATTCTCCCTCAATTTCTCGCGATGGATCATCATGCAGGACAACGTCATATATTTACCTGCAAAGTTGAAACACCGGACTCAACATTCCTTAGGTATTTATCAAGCTTACTACAGATTGTCATAGATTCGGCGAGTCCGCCACCCCTGGCACCAATCTCGCCGCTATATTATCTTGTATATATATATATACATTCACCACCGCCAGCGGCGGCTCCTCGACAGTCATCGAGCGAACGGAGAAATGGGAATTAGCTCGCCGAGTTTGCCGAACAGGGCCGTTTGTACCTGCGAGGTTTCGACAGTAACACAGGGCCGACTAACTCGGGATTCGCGCGCGTTCGCGTCTGTCTGTGTGAGGTGGTGTCAACGAGGTGCTAATGCACGCAGCAAGTGCGGGCCAACCCACAATTGAGTAGCGGCGATGCGATGCCATCGAACGAAGACGTTAGGGCTGAATAGGGCGAAGACATCGTACGCTCTTGTTTCGCTTCAACAGAAAGAACGAACTTAGGGGAAAAGACTGCTGGTGGAGGCAGAGCCATGAAACAGGAAAGGATTCATAAATTCTGGGGGGTGATGAAGCCAAAAAATCGAAGAGCAAGAAGGCCACGACGACGATCCAAAGACCGATGGAACAGGCGGAGGCCCTATGGAGCAGAATTGAGCAAATCGCAATTTATCGAATTTGTGCGGCAGCGGCGGCGGCGGTGGCGGCTGCTGCGACTGATACGATGGTGTAGTTGTTCCTGTAGGTGCGTTGTTTCTGCTGATGCTGTTTGTCGTCGGTGACTGAGTCACACGCCTTGTTGTTTAATCCGGCTTTTGTCTTCGCGCTGAACAAGCCACGCGTTTCTTCCCTGCAGATCTCGATAAGGGTGAGTTATATCACAAGTGGTATTATTATTATTATTATCATGATTATTATCATTGTCAGCATTATCACGGTATCACTTCCTTGGCCACTTACGAAAGGAGCGAAAAAGTCAAGCGCAGGACGATTTCGACAGAAAATCTAGCCAAATCGCAGTCTTTGATATTGATATAATTAGAATCATCTTATTTGTCGCTGTGAGCGACAAGCTGCACATTATATATATATATATATATATATATATATATATATATATATATATATCCGTTCATTTGTTTTGTCCCCAATGGTCCGGTACGAACTCTGTAAGGCACAGAAAAGCGTCAAGCCCGGTGATGCGGTGTATTCGTGCGTGTCTTTCAATCAGGATGTGCAACAGGTAGGTGCATACATGGGTTTGATCCCCACCGTTGGACATTTGCATTTAAGAAGGGGTCCATCTTACGAAGTAGTGCAAAAGTAATTGACGATAAAAATGTTCGCTAAGAGTCAGCCCGAGAACATTATTAAGATAGGGAAAAGTGACAACGAAGTGCACAATGAACAATGTTCTTTAAAAATAAACCATTCGGGCCCACTTCATCGTAGTAGAACGATGTGGCGCTCCACAAGGAGCTCCCTAATATCACCATCATTACTGCCATAAAATATCACCTTCTCCTCTGCAGAGCTATTCTCTAGAACACAAGTATTCAATTTGTAGATCACGCTGTGATGTGTGTATACGATAGATCATCTCGTAACATCTGATTTTTCATTTTTATATAACTCTCTCTCTCTCTTTATATACTATTTAGGAATGTTTCATTTTTATCTTCGCCCGTTGTCTTCTCGTTGGACAATTAGCTCGAACTTTCTCGCTTTTTTTGGGAGCTTTTGATGGAGATTCACTCGTTTTTATTACGGCGTCCACCGAGATGGCGGTAAGGCAACGCCGGGCATCTCGCCCCGTTGATCTCCGGTTCACATACGATGCAATGCAACGGCACTCGTGGACGCTACATGCTGGCTGACAGTCAGCCGGTAAATATTTAGTTTAAGACACATATGTATCGATGCGGTATTTAGTTGAAGATTCGCCAGATACGCCTTAGTTCCGGATGACTTCTTCGAGCAATCTATAACAAACACGAGGACAAAATATAGACTGTCCCCGTAGCCACCACTCTTCCCCGCATTCGGCATATTCAAAAAACGAAATGCAGAAACTCTATACGTGCCTTCGAACTTTTATGTGTGTATGTGTGTTGGCTGTGAACAACCACCGTTCTGATTTTATAACTAGTTCAATCCGTCAGATCGACATTTTCCCCGCTCCGTTAGCGTTCACGTGGTGACATACTCGTTCTTGTTTAAAGTTGATCTTTCCAAATGAGCGCATGCTGCTGTGCGCGAGTTAGAGACAAACCTCGCACAACCATCCACTGCAAGGTCTATGTGGGTCTAAATATAGATATATGTAGCTCTCTCGCGGGGGTATCCAGTAGCCGTTCGTGCGTCAGCTTCGCAAGAAGAAGAATGAAATCAACTTGCTCGAGGCGATCGGGAGAAGTTCAATTTCGTGAGAATTTTCCTATTTTTCATTTTATTACGCTCAAACAAAGGCCGAAAGTGGCTTCATATTGGATATCCATTGAGCCTATGGCAGTGGTGCTCAGATGGATGTATCTGCGATTGTGAATTCGTACCAACATCAGTCTACCTTGCTTAGATAGAGTCAAAACAAGAATGGGTTGGCCCAATAGACCTCCGAGACATAAGGTCGGGCTCGCTGAAAAACTGGAACGACTTTCTTATGCACCGACCGAGATAAGATAACATTGTTCGATTGAGTTTGATACGAGAACAGCTCATTGTTTTGAAGAGTTGATCTTCAGATAAGAAGTGGTTTCCCCTTCTCATTGCACGACTATATTAACAAATAGAACACCGTGAAGTATCGGTGATACGGGCGGACGGGTGCGCATTCTGATTGACTGGTGCCCCGAATAAATCAAGTGGTCTGCAATGTCGATATAGACTCTTTGCTTGCTCGGTGATTTTAAACAAACACAGATGTAAGTTACAGCGGCGGATTCCGAAATGATCGATATTCCTGTTTGACGAACGCCGTGTTTAGTCCGTGTTGGTGCAATGCTGCATGTCTGCACCACATACGTGTAATATTATCTTGGAAAGTAATCATGGATATATGAAAACCGCCCGAAAAACCCGAAGCTGAATATATGCAAGCTGATTAGTATAAAGCAACGGCATCCAGAAGGAAAACAACACTTGTAGAATATACATATAATACTTAATAATTGAAAGCGGCCATCTCGGCGGTATTTATGCATGCGACTCGATTACAGTACAGGCAGTCAGGTAGAGTATTCTCTTTGGCCGAGGGTAAGATACAGCTGGGGGCGTGTATCGCAGTCGGTACACTGAACACTACTTCGAATGAAACCACCCGTCCTGGTTCCACGCATCCTGTCGTTGTTTTGTGGTCACCGCATTCCCGAGATTACGATTCCGGAATATGCCGCATTATGCCACGATACTACGCGGTACTCCTAAACGCACGGCCGATTTTTTCATAAGCTCACCTAACAACAGTCTAGCTAGACCCAGCGGAGCGGTGAGAGAATGCTACTCGAATTTGCCATGGCGTTGGAGGATACAGAAGTGCGCAAAGAGGCTCAAAGGCTGCCCGAAACTGCTACGTCCTCGGAAACGACTACACCCGAGGCAGACTATCCAATTTTATCCCGTTGAGCTTATCCGTCTGTGATCAAGCAGTAAGCTGAGCACGACGGTAGGAAATCTCGGATAGTTGCTCGAATTGGACAATATTGGTACAGTTGACGTTTCAGTGTACGTACAGTGAACGACTGGTGACTTATGTATCCGTCTGTGATCAAGCAGTAAGCTGAGCACGACGGTAGGAAATCTCGGATAGTTGCTCGAATTGGACAATATTGGTACAGTTGACGTTTCAGTGTACGTACAGTGAACGACTGGTGACTTATGTATGTTGTTTATGAAACAATAATATCATAGAATATCAGGACATCTCAAAAGATACTAAATTGAGAAACCCTCGGTCTTGTATCTCCAGTAGCTAACTGTTCTGTCAAAATGACTCATTTTTCCAGCGAAGGCGCCACCCGTCAACTGAATAGCAACAGTGCCATATATTTTCGTCGTTGTTATGTTACACGAAAAAAATGAATTCATCCCATTGCAAACGTCGCTTACATTGTGGCGCCAGTCGTCAATAAACGAATCTGACTATTAATATGAACGTCAGAAGTATTCCTCGTGCACAGTTCCTGCACAGTGGATCAAGCTAGCAACCGGTTCGGGGTTTTAATTGGTGTCCGGAGTCCGACACTAATATACCTAGGTGAACACCTCATATGTGAGGCCAGGTGCCCATAACGGGATTTCCTCCAACCTCATGATAAAAAAAAAGAAAAAAAAACCTATTAATATGAATGGTGGCTAAGCATCGTATCGATAATCCCATTTCAACCAACTCGCTTGTGTTCCGAAAGATCTCCAAGTCAATATGCGACAGGTTGTATAATGTGTTCTATTCACTGTGATTCATTTAATTTACTCAAGTTTAAGAACATAGATACGATTTGTTAGGTTTGTCATCTGTAAAATGAAAACACCCGTAGAGATCTCATCAATCAAAATAATTAAGTCGTGGGGAGAAAATTAGCCGTCGACCGATCATGATCTGTAGCGCGGTTCGATTTGAAACGATTTATCGAAATACAGACAGACACCTAATGAAGATCATTCTATTGTACTTGATCTATACGCCGCACAGCTTCGTCCGGCGTCTTTGATCGTGTATGACACCGCTGTTGCCCAGCACCGTCTACCGTATCCCACCGAGATATATATATATATAGGGGCCCGACACCGGCAGGGCAACCGGGTAGCTTGAGGTGTGGTTATCTCAGGGGTTGGCCCATCTTAAGACTTCATTTGTCGCACTCCGGCCACCGTGGGCGCTTACATCAGGCACTTACGTATGCTTCGTCTTGGCAGAATAGACTTCGTGGTAGGCAGGCAAGCAAGCAAGCAAGCTATTTGGCAGACCTCTAGCTTTGGATGCTTCAGAGCGTGACAACTGACGTCGGGACCGCACACGTCGACGTAGGAAATTTCCAAATAGCGAATTCCCCTTAGTCGACGGTATCGTTCCGCCCACCGGCGGTATCGCGCCGGGGCGGTACACTGCTCGTCAGGCTAATCGGCACGATGTGGATGTTTGCCGAACGCCCGATGTTCCACATCCGGTATCTTGAATAGCGTACGTACGAAAAAAAGAGCTCTACTTTAAAGAGGTGATTTTTTGACGGATGTCTTCGTATCCCCAGCGGTGTGGTAATCTGAAGGAGAGCGGGTGGAACATGTGGCTTTGTTTGATACTTACGATTACAAATCGAATATGGATCTTGTAGTGAATGATGTCGAGCACATGAATCGAAGTGTTACCAGATTCGTAGTGTTCGTCGGGTCAGAGCAATATTAGACCCCACACACGGGCAGTAGTCTCACTGTCAAGAGCGTACTTTTTCTTCGTACATCGTATTGTCACTAAATACAGAATAGGTCCGATAGTAATTTAGAGCGGTTTTTTTTCTATTATTCAAGATTTTTCATCCAACTTCATTCATTCCCCGGGAATGTATAATTTTCTCCAATGCTATGTCTTTGATAGCAGTAGACAAAAATCAATGTGAGCAAAAACTAAACACGATTAAAGAGTCATTGGATTTGAATAGTAAAAAATATAGTAACAGCCTAGCCTGGAAAAGTCAAGACCTGCGAGTTTCGATTATACATCTACTGAAGACCAGAGGAAACCAGTACGCTAACGCATCACCTGAGCATCCTCGAGACGAGACAGCGGATTCAGTACAATTTTCGCAAATAGATCTCGGATGAGAGGGCACTTGTCTGAAAGATCAGCAATCATTAAGCACTTGCTTGGTAAAAAATCTCGTTTTTTTTCTAGTGAAGTGTATACATTGCACTACGTGCGACCATGCGTCCCCTATATGGCGAATTATGCGTAACCGGGCCAGTCCGTATCAGCAAACGATAGACACGTCTATACCGTTTTCATGCGTTGATGCGCTTCTTAAGACCCCTCCCGGACAAAGGCTTCTTTGGGCGTCGGATTGAATAATGTAGATGATGTTCAAAAAAAAAACGATTCTTTTTAGAACCAATCTCGATCTCTGAGTGACACGACAAATTATTATCGTACATGTGTACATACGTATCAGGAAGGCAAACACCGACCCTGTTTCGAGCATATATCACCGTCAGCGGTCTAGTAGACATCGATTCTCGAAAACTCAATATTCTATATATACTAACAGTAAATCATTCATACGCTGTCAACAGTAAATGATTTCCCGTTATAGCTGTTGCGAGTAGACTTGAAAACAAATAAACTACCAGATCAAGTAGTTGCATGGACAATGGCGGGAGGGGCGGCTGTGTCGGCTCATAATCGTAGTGATCACAATCAGTCACTCGCTTTGGGCGGAAAGCAACAACTCAGCCGCCAGCAGCAGCAGCAGCAGCCGCCGCGAATTGTACGACGTCCTGTCGTCATGCGACGTCCTGGATAGTGGGTGCTGACAATGCACAGCGGCAGTTTTCATCTTGGTCGGACGTACGCCAGCCAAGTGAGTATACGCCCTCGACGAATTGCCACAATCGGTGAAATACATACGTATACAGCGGGTCGCAATCGCCGCAGAGACAGACTGAACACAGGCTGAAGTCCACCATCGACGGCATCACGTTGGTGGGCATCATTGTAGCACCACTTGAGGCGGACGATCCAACGCCGATGAGAGAGCCGATGGCCCATGGCTTTTCTTCCCACCTTCTCCCTCCATGCTCGACTTCACTCGCGGAGTCAACGCGCGCAGGCGTCGTCCACACAATTGATCTGATTGCAAGCCAGTCGTTGGGCCACCATACGGGCCAGTCGTCTGGTTTCATCCGAAGTCGTGTCGGTGTCACTCACCGGTTAGAATCAACGGGAGTTCGTATGACTAGCAGCCGCACTCGACCCCAACCCTGCCGCCGCCGCTGCCGCTTCATCCTACCGGTGGGTGACTGGCGATTGTGCACAAACCAAATATACACTGCTACCATTTTGGTCGGCAGCGCGAAATAGCGAGAACGATCGCCGGCCACGAGGGCGACAACGGCAACGCCACGGGGACGGGTTTTCGTTTCTGCAGAACAGAGGAGACCATCAAGCAGAAGTAGCTGCAGAAGCAGCGGTGGCGGTGGCGGCAGCGGCGGCGACAACAACAACAACGGCGACATCGTAAGCAATTGCCCTGCTTAGATAAGTGCTTGTTGTTAGCTTGTTCAGTTGTTGTCGTTACAGTGCTGTTGCGCACAGCGAGCGCTGGCAGAGCTTCGCTGTGTCATGGCCAGAACGCGACGGAGACGATCGGGCGGAAATTGTGCTCGAAAAAGGCGATGCAATTCGCTCGCCTTCAACTCCCTTCTGACGCTGGGTCGTCGCTCCACACTGGGCCAGCACCCTTCGAGTTCTTCTGCAGTTGGCGACTCCATGTCATGTCTACTCCGCGCTCGCATCATGATGTCGACTCAGCGGGGAATCACTCGAAAAAAAACAACAACAACCACCGAAATCAGCCTCCCCCACCGAAAAATCACATAGACGTGCGAGTGAATTCAAGAAGGGAAGATCGGTGACTTTGCCTTTCTCTGTTTTCAGCAGAAATGGAGAAAATTCCCTTCGAGGGAGGGTCCCATCATCCACCTACTGTAAATTACACGAATGTCCCTATACATAGTGTTTCATTTTGTTTGCGTAGTATGTTCTCTATCTAGATATCTATCTATTTCTTTCTTTATCGCGTTCCGTTTCCTCCTTCACGTTTGGGACTTTGAGAGCCATTGCGCCACTTCGCGTCTCATGATCTGCGCTATGATATATAGTTTCCGGCGTATCAGTGCCTCGGCACCCTGAGAAGCACTCTGAGAAGTCCCCAGTTTGAAGTTAAGTTGCAATGCCGAATAAAATACGTGAAGCCCATTTCAGGCAGAAACAAAAACCATTGGATTTCAAATCAGCATTTCTCTGTCATTTTGTCATACAACGAATGCTCGACAACTCGCATACAAATATATAATTCAGAAATGTTCCCCCCATGAACGACTACCCCGTGGAGGCCGAACCATAGAAACACGCATGCAAATATATGGCTTTTGTATATAACCGCTAACACAAAGACAAATCATGAGGCTAATCGACTTGCTCGCCGTTTACGCTCAATTCTCGTCGATCATCACGTCAGCGTACATTAATGAATGGTCTCATCGTCACCTCACTCTCGTTCGCTGATTTCGTTTGGATCGTATCGAACGAGCGGGAGGCAGATAGCGAACAGGCTAAAACACTGTGATTGCCTGTCAATTAGCTCTGCCTCAGCGAACCAGAAGCCGCAAGCGCGAGACCTCTCTACACGTGTGTATTTACTGAAGAGTAAACAACGTTGAGGACGCGAACGAGAAACACGTGAACGAAGAGATGCGGACATAAATTTTCGCACACCTGTTCAATATTTACGAATTGATTTTCACTTGCCGTAAATATTGACATCTTGTCGTTCGAAGACGCGGGCACGAGTTGCAGTAGCGTCGGTAACAAACAGCCGCGAGAGACCATTTGTAGTCGGCGCAGCAGCGATGAATTACCCTGAACGCTGACGTATGCTTACGTACGAACGTATGAACGGGGCCAGCGGCACAGAGCTACGCGAGCAGTAACAATCGCCGGGGGTGGGCAAAACGACTCCGTTGCCAGCCATCTCGGACTGCAACCAAACACCGAACGTTTGCGGAACAACGCGAGACGAACAGCAACAGTGTGAATAGATATAGCCCATACCGCAAGACGGATCGATCGGACTTGGCTTTTTTTCGTCGATCTTGCCGGTGGATAAGGATTCTACGATTCATTTTCGATACACAAACAGTTCTGCCATCTACGTTGGTCTGGAGTTTGTGCGAAAATATCTATGAAATATGAAAAGCACATCGTTATGCGTCCCCGTAGACAAACACCATAAGTGAATAGTATTGGCTTCAATTGTGGAGTTTGATCGACACTGCCTCCTCGATCTCGCTAATGGTTTGCCCACCCTCGAACCACCGTCGGTGTTGTATCTCGTTTTGTAGATTCACACGCATCGATATTAGTGTACACCACGAAGTGCGCAGCTATCTTTTACCTTCATCAGCTATCCACGCTTACTGTCGTTGTGGAGCCTCGAAATGTGGATCTGCTTTTCTGACTATTATAATACTTTGGTGTGAGGTTGTTTTTCGTGTTTTCATTGTTGGTCTTCAAATTTGAATCTTTGTTTGACGGCCACAGCGAATCCCTGCTGAATGCTATTCAGCAGCTGTGCTATACAAGGTATAGGAACAGAACCAGGAGCAGTGTTGAGGTAGTTTCTGTGGGGTAAATATGTGGGTCTGTATTTATATTTTCTCCATTCTTTCTGCCTGTTCTTTGATACCGTATTAGCTTTTAAAACCTGCATCTTCTCACACGCTCAGGGGATCATCGACTCCTCCGCTTATCCGATGCGATGCCAAATATAATAGATATAGACGCCGATAATCGATATGTCGGCCAATTCGTAGAAGGTGTCAGAAATGTTCAACATTGTTTCACAAGTCATAGACATGCGCTGAATGGATCAGTTATTTACAAATGAAATACTGAGCCAAATATATACAACGACTCACTTGCTGCTTACGGACCGTATATTCGTGCTAATGCCACGGAGACAGACCGCGGTACTTTCTATTATAAATTTCAACCTCTGCTTATCTCTGCTTGTTTAGTTAAATCATTGTCTGGAATTAACCCGCAGTATCCAGATCTCGGCCCAGATCTCTCACAGCGTAATTTCTATACAACATATATATATATATATATTCACCGCTGCTTCATCTAATTAGCATTACGTGCATAATGGCGTGCCCGAGGCCTCAAAAACAAGTTGTTTCTCTTTCATAATAATGCAATATATTACATATCAACATATTGTATCGCTCGAGCACACAGCGCGCCGCACAGATTTACACAAAAAATTGCATTGCTTCATAAAACGAACCCCTTCTTAAATGCAAATGTTCAACGGTGGGGATCAGACCCGTGTATGCACCTACCTGTTGCACATCCTGATTGAAAGACACACACGCATGCACCACGCCACTGGGTTCGATAGGCATTATCTGCCAACTAAGAGTGTATATTGTATGACGCCAGGGAAATATCACTCAAATGGAACTAGACCGTCGATGCTCGGATCGATTAGTCCAGACCAGGATTATTAACACGGTATACAAGCAAGTCACACTGGACAGTCGTCAATTCATATGTAGCAGTCAACGACATGGCTGGTACCAGCATTCAGGCGGATAGATTGATGGGATCAGTCACTTCGACTCCGTATGACGAAATGCCGCGACTGTCTGGCGGCACTGGCTACTTTGTCGCACTTTTGTGGGTTGATTTCTGTCCTTCTTTAACACGACATATCGATGCCAGCGGACGTCTCGGAATTAGCCTTTTTTTATAGCCGAAATTCGCATTTGTTTCGCAAGTAAAGCTTCAATTTGCGAATCGAAGCGGCACTAATCCACTTCGAAGGGATGCTTGATACGGCCTCGGGCTGCGAGCGCGTTCAAAGTCGCACACGCGTCAAGTGTCATTGCAAAGCGTTGCTGGGGAACGACGTGTTTCAATTTCGAGAGTTCCTAAAAGGAACGACTCCGCAGATCACAGCAACGATCGATTCTTTGCATCGACCAAAAGCAATTCTAAGAATAGTCGTGCCGCAATATATTTTGTTTTTTCTAAGGAATTACTCGGAAAAGCCCATCACGCCCCAAAGTCCCTTCTGAGTCGAGCTCGCTGGACCGACTCGGGTGGAGCTGAAACGAACTGTGGGACTACATATGAATATGGCACGAATCAACATAATCACTGTATCCTGCGTAGATGGCGTTTGTCTTCACACATCCGTCATTATATTTTAGGATGGTAAAAAAATCAAATGGCTTTATTTACACTTTATTGACATCCAAGTGACAGGATTAGGTAACAGAGTGGTGTCAATACAGGTTTGCTCGTTCAGCAGAATCACCATACGTGTCTGAACAGCGCAATTGTATTGCAATTGATACAAAGGAATATTCTGCCCTGCTCAGGTCGTCAACCGTCCCAGTTATCGTGGTGATTGCGTAATGGCCGCAATTTGACACACGAGGTAAAAATATGGGTATCATAAAAAATCTAAACATTATGGTCCGTTTGAATTAACGGATTAATTAAAGAGCGATAGGGAAAGGAGAAGATTAAAGTGGACACAATTGTGGAACGGATGGGGTTCTTCAAAGCTGCACCCAGAAGCTAAAACAAAGTCTTCGACATCGTTCGTGTCACACGTCCACGGTACTGGTTATCAATCGCCTACTTTTCTGAACCGAGCAGCTTATATTCCATATACGTATATTTAATATATTTGTGTACGGGGTATATTTTAGGCTAACTTCGTTTCTAGCGACATGCTTCTATTGTTGTTACGTTTCGTTTTTGTTGTATTACCAATCTATAGAAATGCAGAGTGGTATTTATATATATGCAGACTGATAAGAGGGAACGGTGTGTCAATGTTCTTCCCGTGCGTGTTAGGTATTATATCATAGATATATGTATAGCTAATTCATTCGGCGTCTATCGTTCACTTATTTCGAGTATTACCTGTACCCAGTACATTCATAGACTTACTTCACGAAGTATGGTAATTATATTAATCACACGATAAGGCATCCATTGAAAATTGTTCAACGATTTCCCATGCTGTTCCTTCATTCGTCGTTGAACGTCCGCCCAAGATTCGTTACCAGGCGACATCTTGATATCGTCGCCGGTGTCGCCATACTCTCATCGTAGTACTGTGCGAGCCATGTCAGTCAGATGCTTGTCGGCTATGTGGCAGAAACGGCGAAGCTAAACGTCGTCGAGCCAACGAGTGCTGAGTTGACTCCATCGTTTTCTGCACTGCTCCACCCATCATCAGGGATGGGGACGGACCCAACGGTGGACATACATGCCGACATCTGGACAGGTCCATGTCAGGGGAGACACACTCACAAACACAGACACACACACTCAAACACTGAGGATGAGGGTGTTTTATGTGTACCCATAGCTGGTGGTATATATGGCATGATGGGGCCGAGAGAACGGAGTTTGCTAGCTAGCTAGCTAGCTCTAGGGAGATCTGCGGGTGACAGACGATCTCATTCTTACCCGGTAGCAAGTGAATCCGACCCCTCAGTGGGATGGGAGGTGACCTCACACGCAGACACGCGAAATAGCGAAGAAAATCCTTCTACACAAAGTCGCCGTACACACTGGCTCCCTTATGAACGTCGCATCTGGCCACTGATTCGTAAAATCGTTCGTGTACTCAACATGATGTGCTCCTTCGTCTCTTCGTGTGCAACCGCTAACAAGGCGTATTTATGTATGTATTTATGGACTGTGCACCCAGAGCCGGAGGAAGGAGATCACTGCATCTGTGGCGTGGGGTCTCGTCGGCAGTTTGTAACCACACTGTGGAGACTCTCTCGCTTTTGACCGCATTTGAGACAAAGAGCACCAAGTGGGGATACCCGTTTTAAGTGTACTAACATTATTTTTACGCGCCAATTGCTGATGCCCGACGAGGATCAGCGCATCAGTGCCTGAGCTACGGGGCCACTTAAAGAAACTAGAGGCCCACAGAATTTTCCATCTCAAAACATCAAAGAAACCTGACTAAACTATTTCTGCGTTTCGTTAGTATAATTACTATTATTATTATTATTATTATTATTATTACTACTATTACTGGTAGTCAAATTTGTAATACATATAGTTATTCCTACAGGCATTTTCAATGTTTAAAGAACTTGTGCCAGCGTTCAGCTACTGTCACTACATCATAACAATGATTGTACCATATGATAGAGACTAATGCGTACTCAAGGTTTTATCGTCTTACGTCCGTCATTCGACAACTGTCTCAAATGGGCCACGAGTCGGCTATACCATGTAAATTCACAGCACCTGCTTTCTCGAGTGACCGCTTGACCGACTACGCTTCAGTGTTCGTACCTAGACGACGTAATCATTAGATGAACAAGGCCACTATGGCGCGTCAATGATTGACGAGATCTGTTTTTTATTGTAATTTTCCTTTAATTATATAATCACTCATGTTGAGTGGTAGGTATGTGAACAGTTTCAGATGTTTAAAAATGTATGCTGTATTCTCTCAAACGATGAGAATTGTGAACAGCCAGAGGAAGAATTGTGCAACGGTAGTGAACCTGTCTAGGCCAACCGGTTTGTGCCGTAATGCCAATTCTTGCGAAAACGCTGTCTTGTGCTATATCCAATCTACAGTTGGGATTACTGGTGATGGTAGTCAAATATGTGACATGGTCGAATTGCATTGGCACCGGCGTGATGCGAAGAAGCTCCTTCTACCGGTGATTGACTAAATCGACGGGTTTCAAGTGGAGACCGCCGAACAAGATTGATAATATGGAACTGTGAATTTAGTATATGGTAACGAAACATCATATTATTATCATATATATATATATATATATTATTATCTAAACGTATGTCACACTGTGCAAATAAGACACAGCTTTAAAGAAGGTGTTCTGCACACCATGTAAATACGAGGTAATATGTAGTATTTAGCGAAAGCAACCCTCAGCAGCAAGCTTTATATTGAACTGAGTGCGGCACCTCACGGGGATCGAACCTGCGACCCCCGGGGTGTAGGGTAACAGGGCACAGTTTTCATATTGAGATATTGTCTTAACGGCAATTATCTCTCGGGTCGATTTGGCCCAACGTCCGCCTGGTCGATTTTCTCCTAACGTCCACCCTTGCTGATCACCACAGAGTAGTTGTTGTCAATCAATAGCCAGCGAGGTATTAAATCTATCTGTGTTCCAACTTGAAGGCGGGAATTCGCCTCACGACAATGACCTCACATGCGACCGCAGGCCAGTTGTAGTTGATAGTTACATTCATAAAAAAGCAGAGCCGATGAAATTCAAACTGACTCATCAGTTCACAAATAACCATTTCTCATGCTGCACGAAGTAAAGGCACGCAGATGCTATTTAAAGGGTAAGGGATTCCACAAAAACAAAAGAAGAGGATTGACATGAAACAAAGCGACTATTGACTCCGTTGAAATGTCCAATCTACCAGTCCATTGTGGTGAACGGAAACGCTTTTTTTGTAGCTACCCCCTGAGCTGAATGCGCCAACTCCACTATCCAAGCTGGAGCCGCTCCTCCCCAGCTGTACCCCACTCTTTGTCGACTGGATACACTGAGAGAACGTGGATTCAACAGTTGAACTCGGTCATTTTTTGCAGAGAGACGAGTCCCGTCGCGAGGGTCGCATGGTCCCAAGGAGGAAGAATACGCCCACCTGGCCTGATTAGTTATAATGATGTTTACCCGTCATTCTTTTTACAACCCTTCTCTCCTACCTCTGCTGTGGCGTGTAGGTGACGATGGCCCGGTTGAATTAACCAATTGTTTTTCTTGCTCCGATGTCCAACACGGGCGATTTCCTTTGCCGGCCACGCGATTGTGTCCATAGCGATAAATCAGCATGGGTATGCGTGTATCTCTTTCATGGTGTTTTTAGGTTAACACCCTGTTAGGTCGTGTCGAGCCCGATGGCGTGCTGCATTCGTGTGCGCGCCTTGCAACCGGAGGAGACACGTAGGTGAACAGGTTCGATCTGCACCGGTGCACACTTGCATTTAGGGGTCCCTCGTACGAAGCAATCCAAAACTAATATCGTGGACGTTAAATGTTCAAGGCTGAGAGTCAGCCCGAGCACATTTCAGGTATCACTCCTGTGAAATTTCAAAGGGACCACAACTACTAATCTTGTTCCGTTCGTCCTCGGCATCTGTCCAACTATTCCACAGCACAGAGTTCCATATCCAATCGAATGAAGTTCGTCGTAGATTTCACCAGTCGTTGCGGACTGTTATACTAACCGCGAGAGAGCTTTCTTCGGCCGAGTTTTCATGGGCCTGTTTCATGGGCACAAAGCAATTAGCAAATTGAATAGTTTAATAGCTTTCGTCTATTGTATACGTATGTTTTCAAGTGTCGTTTCTCTCTTCTATTGATCAAGTTCAGTGTTCAGCTGCTGGGTGTGCTCAGCTGTGAATAGCTTACGACAGTTGCTAATTGCTCTTTACGAATGACTGTGCGATAGGATTGCTAGGCTTCATTGTCCCGACATCTGTACACTGATTAGTTACATTATTTTTGTTGCTCCTTTCAATTACGACTGATTATCGTACCCTATATGTTGTTCGGCTTCTATTTGAAAATCAAATTCTGTTTTGCACGTGATACCATTTAATGGGTTGGTCGGTAGCTGCACAACGGTTACAACGGTGGCTAAATCAAGGATTTATCTGCCATTTATTCATTTAGTCTGTTCACGGTAACGTAATCGCTATAGCGGTAACTGGGGCTTATCATGAACAAACATACTCGCCTTATAACTGTCGGCCACATCAATATAGTGCCCCTGTGCTCAACGGAAGTTTCGCGCTGTGCGAGATCCCGCCTCACCTGCTGACATCGCGCAGCTTTCATTGACGCGTTCAGTAGTCATCCATTGCTTTTTGCTGGAACGGCCTCATACGCGCTGTGTGCTCGGTGCTGTTTGGTCATGGTATGATCGGTCGACAAGGGTAACACCAGTGAGGAAGCACTGACGATGGGTTTTCTTTTGGCGCACGAATCAGCGTCATTCTTTCAGTCAACGCTGCTGGCACCTATCACAATGAAGCATGTAGGACTCGCTCCATATAAGCTTCAAGTAGCAATCGCCACGATCAAACGCGAAGCCATAACGTCTGACGTTCGACGCCATCTCCACAGAGCGTACCATATCTAACAATATCGTGATAGTGACATCTGAAGGAGCGAGCGCCGGCACCGACAATAACGAAAACGACTAGGATAACGGCAGAGGATCGCGGCGCCGTCTCGCGGCAAAATACTCTATTCGTATCATCTTGTTGCATCTCAGCGTACCGTCGCGACGCTTACCACCGCATTGAGAGTGCGCGCGATATGAGAGATGAAGGTTAAGAAGCGGCAAACTTTATATATATACATATATAAGTATACAATAGATGTGAGATGGAGGATGTATATGTTACGCATCTGTGTGTTTGTGCGCCGTATCCATTCAGAGGATCTCTTTAGTGATGATCGCTATACGGACACGGTGATCGATTTAAACGACCGTTCGCCGCGACGAAACAACCAGCGCCACCAGCACAGTCACCACCAGAAATGGTAACATCCACCAGCTGAGTCCGAACACGGCAAAGTTCGTCGGATCTCGCGGTTCTGATTACGCGAGTCAACGTTGAAGGGGGCAGAGTTCTACCAACGGATGCGAACGATTCGCCCAGTCGATCTGTCGTTGCGTAGCTGTCCACAGATACGGCCGCTCCGTATTTCCAAATACGGAGGCGACTGCGGCCAATGGTAACGTGATGTTTGTCGTCGAGAGCCTGATACAGCGACACCCAGGCGATGGCGATATCCTGCAACAGCAGGGCCGAACGCTCAGTCGGCGCCAATGACGATGACATGAACACGACATGATGCTCTATCCAGAATTGGTAGACTGAATAGAGCATGTGTAGGTATAGATGTTGAACCAAGAAAAGCTTGGATGGATGGCGACGTAACAAATGGAATTAAGCGAGTTCGTAAATGAATGAGAGAAATTACATCATATAAAGCGGAACTCATGTTGGATGTTAGATTGATATTATAATTAGTGAATTAATTATTAACTAATGAACTCAAATGAGCCATTTTGAGTTTCCCCCTTGACTATCGATGTGAAGCTAATATTCGCTGGTTTGAGCCGGACTGCCTTCGGACTAGGGTTAATAATACAAAAAGTAAAATCCATCTCACACAGATTTCGCATTTGGATTATTTTGACTAGGAGTTCAATAATTAATATTGAATATCTAGGATAGCCATCCAGTGGATGGCGGAATGCGACAACTACTAATAATAATAATAATTATTAGTATAATGATGATAATGATGATGATTATACAATAAGTGAACATAATACCAAGCGTCAGTGGCCCTTTTTGCAATTGGCTTGATTAGCTTATTTCTGACTTGAGAAGGTAGACATTTCCAATGATCCCTCTGTTTGCTACGACAGCTTGCGTGGCAGTCTGTTCATGCCGCAGTTCAGCAGGCGGACGCTAAAAGCAATGTCTTACCACTCAAATCACCGCAAAAAGCAGGCCACAGCAGCGGTGGAAACGGCAGAGACGACGCTGGCACTCGCATCTCGAGGATTTGTTTTCTGCAGCCTTTCACAAATGTTCATCTTTCCTCGAAAAGCAAAGAGGGCTCTATTGGTTTGAGAACGTCCCACTCAGCCGTCTGCATCCGTCGCAACCGTTGGCAAAGATCTCGACGACCAGTAGAGAGATGATGCACGGGAAGGATTCAAATCCGGCACTATCTGAAGCTTGACGCGACTTCGGCGGATGCTACTTAAGGACTTGCAAACGTTTTCCGGGAAGTTCGTTCGTAACGATCCGGGGGGCATCTTTGTTTGGCGACGGCGTAGTTTCGTGGGGGTATATCGCACCGCTGCCGTTGACTAGCAACGCCCTGTGCTATTCGCGTGGTCACACTGGGGAATATTTGCCTTTAATATCTGGGGAGTCGCTTTGGCGGAGTGAATTCCATACATTAGTAAAGTAATACATGTTCCAGTATATATATATATATATATGTATACATATCAATTATAATCTTCGATAATATATAATTGCAATATAATGATCATCGAGCATGCATTCATTCAGGGTTCCAAGAGCAGCGTTTAAAGAGCCCGTTTTTTCAACATCATTCGTTTGGTGACCGAAACAGTCGGAATGAATAACCCGTGTTCAAACGACGAGTTTGACGCTTATGTTTAAGAACGCATCGCATTTGATAACAGAGGGCTGTCTCCACTGAACTCGAAATAGAAGGAAGATCCTGATTAGTCCATTCTCATGGCAAATACCCTCACAAATCGCCATTCATTTGAACGTAAGGTGGGCGATTATATCGCCTTAATATGATCATTTGCTAACTCATCTCGATCTAACGATCCGACGAGGTTCGGCCCAAAGGTAACCATTAATTTCCAGCGTTTTGATCGTGTTTTACTTTCGGCCACCATCCCAGTCAGTGCTGTCCTGCAGCATTCGAATGAAAACAGAGAAGGGCACCGACACAGCATTTTCTCTAATCTTGATCGAATTTTGCTCTGAACTTCCAATGGTGTTAACAGTTCTCGGAAAGTTGAGTTGCGAACGATTGATGGCAAGCTTTTGTTATAGGTAGCGTTTGTTAGTTTCGATAGTGATACAGATATGTTAGCATATATACCATTGTACATACAATTGTCTAATTCGAAAGCTAGAAATTACACAACAGAGGTTTCGAAAGCAAAGTCCCGTAACGATAATGATCTAAATACACTCTTAAACGGCGCCGTAGAGGTATCGCAATTTCACTCAATGTATAGTGCTATTAATTGGCGAGGAATTGCCATATCACCGATGCAGCCTGTTACATTATAGTCCGTGTATATATATTATGATACGAGCTTCTAGCTCAGAGCTAACGGCAAGATTCGTCACGGGAAGTCATTCAAACGAATCTTGTACCGCCACACAAGGGACAAAAATCCCCTGTGAAATCCAGTTCGATATGACATTGTTGTCGCGTCTCCCTTCGTTTATATTGAACTCTGCGCTGCCCGCACACTCTGTTTAATGTATAGTCGGTGTTGACGCTCGCTGGAGAGAACTCGGTGTTGCTGTTTACATAGTATAATACATTGTACATGGCAGAATACATAACGGTCGTTACTAAAATCTCAGGAACGATTCCATCTGCTACGAATGACGGATACATTGATTCATCTAATCATCCCACGGCCTGGTGAAAAAATACAGACAAGATATGAAAGTGAATCAAGATATAGCTAAAGAGAACCTCAGTCCATTTCAGCAGCCTCATATAGCATGGCTTTGGTTTATGGCTATTTATTTGATATTGAATTCGCTTATGGCGGCCAGCTCCTCGTTTGTGCCAGCTTTCGTACCGAAACTGTTCTTTAGTTATGAGAGGCATAAAATCTATCTTTATGTAAATTGTTCGCCTCTTGGTTTTCCACAGGGCTTTACATTGATGCTCCGATCATGTACATTATAGTATATGGTGTTGAATAGACCAAAAAAAAACGGCTAACTGCGCCGTGTGTTCACCCTCGACAAACGCCGGGCACAGGAATGCCTATCAGTTGGCAAAGTCGCACTAACTCGAATAACTACTCCAAGTCCGTCTGTTGATGGGTAGCGACAAGATACAGATGTGCCCTTGTATCCACGTCAGTGCTATTAAATGTTTAGCAAAATTACTTAGATGTGCTCAGCCGCAGTATGTCTGTCTGTCTACCGTCCCCGGCAAAATACGATGCCGCTGAATGGCCTACCCTCATTTATTGGTCTGAAGTTAGTACCGGCGAATTGTATTCATTCCTGCTCGCACACCAAAACATAAGTCAACGTCGCTACTGCTTCAGACATCTGAATGGCGGATCTGAGCACGGCTGTTTAAGACGGCTCCATATACTCATCTCTACCTCGATAAGGAAATACAGCGGAATCGAGAGCGGACTCTGGAGACAACTTGAATAGCATGGGGCGTTCCATGGTCAATATGTTTTCATTACCTTCGGGGTAATTTGCCGTCCCACACGAACGGGCTGTTCGCCATCATTCGCCGATTTCATTCAAAGCTCCACGTCATCGAATCATCCTGTAAAGGAGGTAATTCGGTATTTGCCGACGACGTTTTGTGAAATCCCTTGAAACCTCAATGGAGAGAAAGAGAGATGTCCGCTCTTCGATCGCAAGGCGAAGTTGGAAGAGGTAAAGGAGGAGAGATGGAGTAAGCCCAATATCCTCTCGCTGGCCGATCTCATGTATGTGAAAATACTATTATAAGTATCTACCCGAATCCAGCAGGTCGAGAGTGTAGCTCCACAAATGACGTCGTTCTTCTAGTTGCAATAATGACCTGACATTTAACGCCACAAGCAATTTTGCGCGGTGATGCGGTTACGGAGGTAATTAAGGGAATAAGGACGAGCAAGGGGTCACTGTTGGTCGGACCAAAAAGGCTATTCATATTATAGGAAAACGATTGCGGAAAAAAGAGATGTGGATCCATTCGTGTGAACCGAAGCCTCACCACGCTCACTCGGAATCGATCCAACATTTTGCTTGTCCGCGATGCTGTAGGTCCCGAGGACATGCCCCGCTCTAAGGTTGCCACACTTGTGGCCAGACATTCAAGCGAAGTGCGCGATTACATATCCTGAAGAAGTATTGAAGTTGCAAGAAAGTCCACCCATTCATTATGGTCACTCGAGTTCCTCAGACTACTACTACACCAACTTCGCTAAATTTACAAATACTGCAAACATTCAAATATATTGTGAAAGTGTATTTTTAATTATCAGCTACAGTCTCCCCATATATTTCGTATATTTCACGATATTCTATGTGAGGTTTGCGAGGCAGATCGCGTACTTTCTGTGAACGTTCGTTCCCTAGGGATTCCTTGTGGCGCGTCAAGCAAAACTCAATCCTTGTCTTCCAATATATGTAAGTGAGACAAACGACCCTTTATATGTACAACCAGACGCACTCGTAGAGGCGAAGCATAGTTTACCTGTATTTTGACAAATTTTGTCTTTTCAGCGCATTGGGCGAGTTTTTTTACTTCGTTGTTTTATTCACGTTATCAAATAATAACAATCAGATACATAGTATTTTTTTTAGCGTAGAACACCATATATATATATATATATATATATATATATATTGGAAACCAGTGAATCTCGGTCTGGGCGGAACATATATTGGATAGTGTGAACAATACACCCTTGTTCATGCTGTACCATTCTCAGCATTGTGAAAATCCTCTCTGCAGCGAAGAGTACGGCGGGAACATCCAGGACACTGCTAACCAGCCCAAATGGGATCCCGCTCAATTCACTTTCCTTCACGACCCTTGACGAAACTGAAGCCCCGGATATCATGGATGTCATATCCGCTGCCGGAGTTCCACATGGATCGGTCCGAATGAAAAAAAAAGCGAGGGTCGTTCGAAAGCAGGGTTCGCCGTACGCCGGTGACCATGACCTAGTAATCCGGCTTAAGAAAGAAAAGCTCGAAGTATTAACAGCTTGGCATATTTTCCATATTAAAATCTCCTATCGACCTGGCGGTTAAGGCGAAACCAGCTCTTTTTGAAGTGTGAAACGATCAGCTAGCAGGACGTCGTTCGTGTTAAGAATGATTTTAGTATAATACGTAGATGGATATGAGTTTGTCTGGCCACTTTCATGCCACCTGTCCAATATAGGAAATGCAGAAATTAAATTTATGTTAGGTTATTTGTGCCTCTATTAGCTATGGCTGGTCCTTACCCAACAGCAGAGTAGGTGACATCGTCCGGGTGTCAGGTGGAAGAAGAGGCGTTTGTGTACAGTTCCGAGTAAAAGAACTCTTGTTTGGACGAACACGCGGTAGCTTTTTAAGTCAAAAAGCCGAATCAGCATATATTATATGCTGGCCAGGCAATAGCTTCTTCTATACTTATTCGTATAAGTTAACTCGAAAATGCACCGCCTATATATATATATATAACACATATACATATATATAATATATATATATATAATTTTATAATCGTACCTACACATATAGGAGCGGACATCGGAACCAACGTAAATCTAGTCGGTTCACGTATTTGAGCTGCTCATGGGCCCATAGCGCATATCGTGGCAACGTGACACATTTGCAAAGGCAATCCCAATCCAGCTGCTATACTAAATAACTAGCTTCTCGATTGTTGCTGTGTACAATATAGAATGGCAGCATTGTACACGAGTCACACGATATAAAGAAAGTTTATTTACATAAAGTTATAATGCAAGGATCAACACTTATATGTCGTCGATTCGCTGCATTCGTGCCGATCAACTGTAGCAGTTAAATAATGATCGGTGTTGTTTAATAAACGGTACCGAACACGGGGTACAGCGACGGGCATCTTGGTGGGCCTTCTGGAAACGCCCCGCCTACCGTAGACCAAATCTGCCGTGCTCAACTGACTGGCACTCGATCGGTGCTACACCCACATGGAGTGTTGAAATCTTAGACGTCAATATCCTGATTCGACTCCTTGCTGGCAACTAATATGTCACGCCCGTGCAGAGAACGTTCCGGTGGAGCAATTGCGTCAACATGCTCCACCCGTTGGCTGGGCGCCTTTTCTGAGCTTCGATGAGATGAGCTCAGTGGACCTTCTCTCCAGCGTCAACATCTTGCAGCTGCCATGCGGCTGCCAATTACTGGTAGGTGCGCAGAACGTTGGTATGACAAGCTGTTATTGTAGTCTTGTATCTCCAATACTAGAAACATGACTTCTTAGGTTCAGTTATAATCTTAATCATAGTAGGCAAGCAAATAATAGCCAGGCAGAACGATTCTGAATGTAATATTCTATTGAATTATATAGTAAGTATACAATAGATTTTAAGTATTCTAGATTTGTATTGTCATAGAATCAAGCATACGTCGGAGCGATGCTGTTTTTGATTACAACAGACGTTCAGAGAGAGAGAGAGAGAGAGAGAGAGAGAGAGAGATTAATCACTCCGTTGCATAATAGTCAAAATACAAAGGTCTCGTATAATAATAGAGTCACAATTGAGTCTACTCATTTTTTCCATGATGACTAAGCACCCCCGTCAAAGATCACAGCCATCGTCTCGTGACAATAGCGTTGTGAATAATCATTGCCTTGGAAAGCTCACTTCAATATCGACTCCATTGTCCGACGATATCTCAGGAAACCATTAACCACTAGAATGAATATCACCGTTTACCAATAATTTCCCGTCAACAAGCCGTAGGTTGTTCCTCCTGCCACCGATGTAATGTTTCAAGGCAACTCCTAGAAAGAGTACCTACTCAGCAACAGGGCGTGGGTAGGTAGGGAGTGCGCGTTGCGTTATTATGCACAAATGGCTCAATATCGTGTATTTGTGGGTGCGCGTTCGTGTGTTAGAAGAAGAAGTACGAGAAGTCAGGCAGCCAATATCCCTATGTGGCCTCGAGTAGAAGCCGTAACAGGGTTGCAGAGTAGAGCCGTATTATAGAGTTGTATGCGGCACTCTTCGAGAGAATCGAGAGACGAGACCCTGAAAGCTGCGTCAGACAATAGAATCGCACCTTGCCGAAGATAAAGTCACCGGAAACCCAACTTGCGGGACCACCTTCAACTCCTCGATTCGACCACCCGACTACAACAGTCTAGCGGACGTATGCGTTGGCGCTGTGGTAGCAAACTCCAGCACGTGAAGGACTCAGACGGTTTTGTCCTCAGTGTACCCGTGCACCTGGACGCATCTCGGCTTTCTGCCGCCGCAATCCTCCACCGTCGCAGAACTGTATTGGCTGTCAGGATCTCGTTGAAACGAGTCGGCGAAACGTGGTGATTTACCACAAAGATTATGCGAGTAAAGGACTCGGGAAGCCTGCATGAAGGGAATGAAAGGCCCCGTCTCCTGGCAGAGACCTGCCTGGATTACTGGCCTGAAACAGGTTGGTGTATACGGATTGCGCGGAAATACGTTTGGCCTTCGTTTGGGATTGAGTATGACATCAACAAAAATAATAGGGAAAGAACCTATGAGTGTAGCTTTGGCAGACTTCCACAAAAGGTCGCCATGTACTGAGACGACGAATTTGCTAAAAAGAAAACTCACTTGACCGGCGTTTATGGTTATTAATATTGTTTATTTGGAAACATCACCTCACTCAAATATAATGACTACTTTGAACGCTGTTCGAACTTCCTGAGGCAAGAATGAGTGTAGTGACCCCGTGGAAACGTGGGAATAGTCACGCAGATGGCAATAATCGTCAAACGACAATACAAGAAGGATATCAGTATTAAAGGGACGCGCGGCGGATTGGTTGGCTAAACGTCGTACCGTATATCGCTCAAGTTGTCAACAGAAAAAAAAGAAATATATATATAGTGTTTATTTCACGCAGAGATCTGCCGTCATATATCAAATTTGATACAGACCAGTCTCAGCCAGTTAAAGAGAAGGAGTATTGCTGCGAAAATAGTATTCACATTTTGAGAAACTCATCGAGGTTTCCCCACCTTTTCCTGGGACGGTATCTACACACGCTCTTAAACTTTCAATTGCACCTGTATCAAACTTCGCTCTCCCTGTCTCGCGGGAAGTATCTGCCGCTATGACATCCTCTACTCAATCCAGTGCCAGCCACGGAGTATTTTGCGAAGAAGAGCTAGTTAGTTAGTTATCTCAAAAGAAGGGCGGATGCCCCATCGCCCCATCTTCGTTGCCACTCCCGTCCTTCTCTTGCGAGCACTCATGACAGTGCGGCCTGACCCGAGGTTCAGGACCTCACTACGCTTGCGATAGTCTTCCCGTGCTACCATCACCTGGTGTGCCAACGAACTGGACTCGGGGGCGCTCGTACCGCCAGACGACTCGCAGACGCTGAGTCACGAACGAAAGCACTTGGGAGTCCCGCAAGGTGACGCTCACAGCTCGCTTGGCTTGCGCGTGGCGGGTCTGCACGCTACCACCGGTCAAGCAGCTGAATTACGGCCTCCTGCTAGTGGGGCGGATGGCGGGGACGTTACGGGGCGGTGTTCAGCAGCGTCTGAGGTTACGACTTTCACTCATGCCCTTCTATCCTCTGCCTCACTGACTGCTCGGAAATGATGTCCGGGGTGCGCGTGCAAGTCCTCGCTCACCTCTCCTCCCACCGACTTGGTAACAGCCGAGGTTAGCGTCGGACTGAAGCATACGGCGTTCGTTAAGACCGTTCGTCATGGGGTCGTTGAAGTAGGTACATGATCGAGGGAAGGCGCAGAAGACGTGGCCGGAATTCTCTGGGCAGGACGTGGTGGCAGAAAGTGAGAAAGGATGGGGGTTGGTTGAGCCCACATTGTGAATGCATTAGTTCCTCCGCTTTCCTCCAGCTCGCAAAAAAAAAACAAGGGAAATTGGGGTTTCAGAAGCACCGGTGGAGATAGCTAAGAACGGAAGCAGAAAAGGCAAGATATGAGTTGACTCGGGATAAAAGTGATCTCTAATGCTGCACGTCGGGAACATTGAAACTGTAGTCGAAGCACTGCAGTTAATGGTCTGCGCAGAACATATAACTAAGTGTTACTATATCAGGAGCATTCGTCGTCCCGAATACTATACTGGTCTCTATATTATGCGGACAAATAATGACAAACTTCAGTAGTGACTGTAAATTTTCAGGGACCATGGTCGCGTTGTGGGGACAGTTGGCAGCGTCCGCTACAGGATGGGTCATCCTAACTCGAATGTACGTTTAAATGGGCTTCCTTATGCACGCAACACTTTTTGCAGAAGTACAAATGTTTCTCGGAAATAGGAAATGTAGAAGAACAAGACGTGAAAAAGAAGTTTCACGTTCAAAGGGAGACTCGTAAGGATACAACTACAGTTGGATACTTTGATGGAAGCTGGTCAGGAAGTGGGTTGTGCAATTTCGAACTACGGCGGCTTGCTTTTCGGGCCAACCAAATACACTTAGGGCATAATGATAACAGGTAAATTACGACAATGACATGATTATGCTGAAACGACGAGGCTGATCTGAACGCAGTGAAAATTTCCATTGACCAACTTCGATGATTACGACAATAAGCTGAATTGATAACAACTGATCGAAATACCAAGAAATAATTAGACTCGATAGATGCAATCGAATGCACAGAGCGGAGAAACAATTATGAATACATTCCCTGCAATCAACAGTCACTAATAGACTCGGCTGAACACTAATAAGAAGGGGATAATTGAGATCAGGGCTGTCGCGAGCAAATCCTCAGCTATAACGATGCAGCACGTAGTGAGCATGCGTCAAACAATGCTCTCTTCTCATAAAGATACGTACGTGATGTGGTTTCCACTAACGAGTATAGTTCGATACGAGTAACAAACAATTACAGTTTGCAGCACTTGCAAGGACACCAGGAAACAGCATCACATAGGTGTCGAATATGAATGATCTAATTAACTTCATTGGCTAATTAGCTTGACCCAATGATGCGCGTCGAATATGAGAAGATGCGTCAGAGTTTAGAAATAACCTCGTTTACCGTATGCGTACCTAGGAAGGAGCTTTGTGTCCACCTTAAGGTTTTTTTTGTTTTGTTTCTATATAATGCATCTTATCACGATTCCTTAATTAGCTAGCGTGACTTTGAGAAGCAAATGATAATATTACTAAGTAGCTATCAATTATCTACCGAGCAAGTAGACTAGACGTCCGCATATAAGTTATGTTATTCGTTATGGAAATCTCGAGTTGAAAACAAATGCTTTGATACTTTGTTTTTTAATCAAAACTGCAATTTTCTAATGCTTGAGCTCACGTTAAAAAACAATTCAATTATTACAATTCTTTAATTTTTTATGTCCTGTGTAAATATACTTCTTATGCAAACGTAGCATTTTTCTTACCAAAAAAAAAAAAAATTATTCTCATTCTTAAAAAATTATAGTTTAGTTTAAAAATATAAAAAGAAGGGCTGAATCCTTTAAAAATATACACGTTATTCCCATACAGACTACGCACCAGATTGAAATATCTTTAAGCCCCTCATAGAATCGTGTATTATATTTTCATGTTGCATAATTGTATTGTAACATGGAATCCTTTATTTACGGAGTCCTGAGAACAGATCTTTCGTCCCATCTAGCGCGTCGAAACATACTCCTGCATCGGATGCATCCAGCCTCAGCCCGAATTTCAAGCATTAAATTCAATTTCGAGTATATCAATGTTTCCTCATTTTTCCTTTAAATCTAAAGCTTTTCTATAATACATACACGTAGCGTAAATTCCCCTATTTCATCATAAGACGAGATGTCCATTCGATACGTGTTCATTACGCCAAGCATTACGATAAAATCATTTATGATTATGTAATGATAATAATAATAATAATTATACTAATACAGTAGTTTTGCTCGCATTAGCAGGCCCCACCGCACCGAATTGTTTGAACCCCGATCACACAATCGCTAGCGTCGATCGTTTGTGGCGAATTGTAACGTTAATGTATATAAGAAACATGGCAAGTAATAACATAATAGCAAGTCCATTGGCAGTATTCGCCGCATGTATTCGTTGGCCCTTCGTCGGCCACACAGTTAGTTATCATCTATGGACTGCTAAATATGACGATTGTTATGGCTATTACGCCCACGTGACTGTGAACGTGCGATACATAAATATCGGATCGTATGTTTCGAGACGAATGTACGCGTTTCAGCAACAGCAGGTAGACACACAAGGGACAGCGTTTCTTCATCCCAACTGGCTTCTGCGACACACACACACAGACGGCTCTTGTCTGTTCCATTGTGAGCAAACATGATATTATAGCAGGACACGAAGCCTAAGTCTTTATGATTACCACCCCCCTCATAGAGATAGAATATATATATATATATATATATAATACTATATATTATATATATCATACATTTACGATCTCGTGTCTATAGTTCTGTTGAGTCAATGTATAATAATAAAAAAAACTTATACGACGCATGGCGGTGATGTTGTTTTTACTGTTACCGACTGATGTCATGCGATCGATTTCAGTGAACTGCTATTTCCACCGAATGTCTTTGTGTCGATTATCGTTTACGACCTGCGTGTTCGCATGTCCTAAGGAGTAATTACTGAAAACTTTTGCACCATCTTTTCCAATGGGGGTCCAGGCTCTTCGTCAATAGTAGATATCGTCTGGAGTTAAACACATGATAGATTCCTTCCCTGTTCAGAGAGAACGGAGCTTGCAACAGTTGAGCTCTGTGTATACAGCTTCGTAAAAAAAAAACTCTACAGACGCCTCAAGGTCGACGATCGTCCCTATTGATCGTAATCCTTTGAATTCGATCCCGTGAAGTAGAAAATAACGTAAAATTCGAATCTACCAGTGTTCAACAGGTTCTCGATGAAATTGCAAATAGGGAACGAACATTGTTGGAAGCCTGGGCTGGCTATCACCAGTGAGTATCATTGTTACATGAGTATTCTACCCATCTTCTTCTATGGTAGCGCCCCTCAGAGATGGAAATAATTCGGTTGGTATCCGTCTACTCTGAGATACAAATCAACGGTAACGATAAACCGCTTAACAAACGCAAAAAACGTCACCATCAGTGTCTCGTGCCTAATTACGACTCTAACAGCCAAGATCAGCAAAAAATAAAGAAAAAATAAAAAAATGAAAGCCAAAATAGAGATCAATTGAATCAGGAAGTACGTCCCGTTTTCATTCGTAGCGACGATGTGTAGCGACGACTGCAACTATGCCACGCATCGTAGCTACCTGATGAAAATGAAACTAATTTGCTCATTGCATTGATTTCTTCTATTGCAGCAGTCAAAGTTGGACATCCCGGCGAAAGGTTAGCAGAAATTTCGATGCCGTGTTTTTGTCCCGGACGTACACGTGTCCATCGTCATAGGGCACCACATTGTCTACTAGGGGGAGGCGTCACTGGAGTTATCCACACGCATTGACATTTAGCCGAGTACGACCCACGCTCTGTTTCGGCTCCACGACTTCGAATTGAAATAACCACGTTACTGGCTCATCATTGCAAACCGACGTGGACGCGCTCAGGCCAGCTGGCAACGAGAGATTCGTCAGCGTGCGATCAGTTATGCAGACTTCGTATTCGAGTGATTAGGCTATAAAACAAAAATAAACCAAGTCAATACGGCGCAAAACTTACTCCATCTGTTGTGTTGTATAGCGTTGGCCATGAAACGGGGAAGACTGTGAGATGTGTTTAGTCGTAAACGAGGAAGAATGATTCTTGTAGTTACATGGCTTGCAAAGCTGTTGAGTGCGAAAGATGCACTCGGGTTTTATTGCGACAGTCAACGAGCCGATTCGTTTCGAGCTGCACATTTTATCTGCAGCATAGCATCCGCTATATATATATATATATATATATATATATATATATATATATATATATATATATATATATATATATATATATATATATGTACACGCGCTGTGAGTACGGCCACACGACGGACACACGCTGTGAGTACGGCCTAGAGGTGACACCCCGTCCGCAGTGGGTTACTAATTATGGTTTATATTAAGGCACACAATAATATGCAATAGGCGATATTATAATATATATATTTAGTTGATCCGCGTTCTATTTATATTGTGTGTATGTGTATTCGACAATGAGGACGAAGGTCAAGTATCTTGAGTCTGGTCGTGTTACTAATGTCATCTCAAAATTACTGTACTCGAGACTAAACATATACATTGGAGTTGGCTTTTTTATTATGCCTTCTTGGCCGTACTCTAAATTCACACAGTTGTATTCGAAATTAGTATTTTCGTCACCGCAGTCGTTTGGCGCCAACCGGAGCGGATTGTGGAGCCAAAAGCTCGCTGGTTGCTTGTTGTGGTAAAGGTCATTTTTAAAGGTCATTTAGTCGGCCCAAAAAACAACTTGAAAGAACACTTTTTATGTCAACAATAGCAACCAGTATGTTCATGATGATCGGGTAGCAATCGGCATATTAATCGGATAAGGCCTGTAGTAGAATGGTTTAGCCCGTACTAATTAATTATTCTTGTTGATTTGACTTCGACACATGCTTCTTCGGTAAGTACTTTTCGTTGCCTCATCAACGACTACTATTTAAACAATTCTTGATTTTAACAAAACCTCCACTGTATTATGCGACAGCAATCTCGTCACTACTACTAAAGTTTCCTTTCAATAAGTAAACCATTTATTCTATTGAAGGTTGCGCAGCGCCAGGCGAGGCCGACCGCTCTGGTATGTTCACTGCTAATGAGTCTAATTAAAATATAGAATACAACACATTAACCAAATCTAGCTAGAAACGAGGCAGACGCTAGGTGGTTTCGAGGCCGATTGAGGTCGGCATTGAAATGTGCGCCTCAACCTCGGAACTTGTGAAAAGGTTGTTTTTAAATTCAAAGCTGTACTGAAGGTCGTCGTGCTTTTCAAAGACAACTAAACAAAAACAGATCCAGCAGCAAACGTGCATTAGCAACCTATTGATCAACGCGAGCAATACGCTTATTGACGGCGTTCGATTGAGATCTCGAAACAAAAACGACAGCTTTTCCTTCACTAATTCCAATGGTGTTCTACCTCTGACCAACCAAATTGATTACCAGGCTAAAATTATCCCATGTTTATAGCTTACCAATGGCAAACAGAGACAAGAAATGTCCAGAAATAACATTTGCGAGTGAAGTCATCAACTCTGAACGCGATAACAAATCTCTAAGATGCCGATGTTCAGGATTTCGCTCGCACAGCTTCAATACATAGCATTCATGGGTTTTCCACCATCTATATATAATGATATACATAAATCTACAGAAGATTCGGTATCTACGTCGAAACGGCTAGAAGGCGATAAGGAAAAGTAATTTTCCACGTTTATTTTTTGCTCATTAACAAAAGTGACCTGAGATCAAGCTCGATCTCGGACCGACATTTTGTTGCTGCGGTGTCCGACATTGCGCTACTTCGGATGACTCGAACTCAAGCTTGAATCGTTATGGTAGCCACGTGAAATTCCATAGATTGAAGTCGTCCAAATCCCGTTAATCGCATGGATGCTTACATAAATCTATGTATATTTTTATCTGGTTAGCTAGCTGCATCGGCAGTATCAATAGAAATCCCACAGCAATGTTCCAACATGTATGTACCAGCATCGTCGTGTCCTGGTGATCACTGGCAGTGTCGACCCTCCTTGGGCTCTGCCTGATGGGTCACGAAGCCAATGCTTCGAACCGCCCCGAAGTCTCGGCAGCAACAGCATCACGCCAAATTGGACAAATTAATAATTCCGCCCCACACGTGCACATGTGTTGTTTGTTATATAGCTTGACCGGCCGCTCCGGTGGCTACTATCACTACAAATCGGTATCACCTCATCTATCCATCCAGTAACTTGTTATCTTTGGGCTTACATAGCTGTCTATTTGATTTCGTCGCAACAACCAGCGATCTTCTCTTGCGGCAAAACCCCTCTTTGGGAGGGCGCAAACCGCCGACAAGAGCCATGCGGGCCTATATGAAATTCCTATTGAGCGATCCTGATCGCGTGTTTATCAAGTCGGCAACGGGGAACAGATCACAACGACGAAATCACTCAGTCGGTGAATCGGTCAATGCATCACTCACTCCAAGCCACTAATCCGCCGTGGCCCACATTCGTCGATTGGGTACCGCCTTCGAATTGATGTGCGATCGATCTTTTCACCGTTGCTCGTCATTGTGAGAAGGAAATAGGGGTGGGCACGCATTATTTTCGATCAAATGGCGCATCGGAACTGACGGACTGACGCAGCCACAAGAGCGACGAGGACACACAGAGCCGTCTCGTCATTTTGGAAACCTTGGAGCGGGTAAACACTGACGATATAGGGCTGAATTGACATTTAAGAAAAACAAGGTCCGGAGAGGAATATTTGCATTTCGTTGGGGTACTTGACCGTAAGTTTCTCTGGGGGTGAATATTTTTCCATGGGCTGAAAAACTGTCGGTAACAATGGGGTGCGAAATGTAGAAGTGATATGGTCTATTATACTTGATACGTCGAGTCTGTCTACCCGCAAGGAACTCCCCTATATCACATACTTCAATATTGTGCCGTATATAGACAAGATAACACGAGATAAGTCTTAGCCTGCATCACGTGTCCTCATACGACTGCATAGAAAGCGCTTTCATTTTGTTGCCCCATTCAAAACTGCATTTTTCAACTGCATTCAACCACTATTGGATATGTTCAGTAACCGGTCTCAGTTGCACTTGGGAAGGCAGTCATCCAAAGACAAAATCGTGCTATCAGTAACGAGAACCTGCTGCCACATTACGTACAACAAATAGAACAGCAAGCAACTAAATAGAGAATTGTTGACCATAGGCACTCGTACACCGGAAGGGTCAGAAAACAACCTTCGGAATGCTTCGGTCGTATCAAAGCAAGCAACGTCTATTCTTTGCACAGGCGTTGCCGATCGCAGTAGCACTGATGTGCAATGTTTGTAGAGGAACGTAGATGAGCATGTGAAGATGACACAGGATAGAAACGGAACCGGAAATGCTACTATGACTATAGTGCACCTCTGCAATGACCAGTGAATGCGAGGATCAGACAAACACGAATGTGGGAAATAGTTCACACCTTCAGGGCCCTTCTAAGAACCGGAAGCAATGGATCCATTATCAAGGCCCAGCTTGATTTCCTTGCATTGCTAATTCTAATTTCCTTCGTGCACACAGTTAACGGAGGTGAGCTCCTTTGAGGAAGCCAAATGGACGTCCTGCGCCCGAGTAGGGGCTGATGAATCTCGAGGACTTCCCGTTAGACGATGCAAGAAATAACGTGTCTTTCATCAAAGCGTTGGACAGCACTAGACAGAGCTGTGGGTGCGTTCCGGTCACACATTCTCTCGGCGTGCAACTCGTGGGTGTTGACGGAAATGTTGAAAATATATAATATGAGTGCTGAGCGGCTCCCTACACTCTGATCGGAGGGGATGAGTCGTTATTTACTGAGGTTCCCAGATAATTCCACGAGGAACGCGGTCGCCCTTACAGGATCGGCCCCGCGCTATTATTCTTATTATTGAGCATTACTATAATTGCTTATTTTCTCAATATGCCTATTACTGGTTTTCTCATTTAACATGCCTCTGTGACACCTCTTAAGAAGATGCCCATGTACGGGTACGTGAAGAAGAAGCCGGCAATATAGTAACAGCGAGACTCGAGTGTTTCCTATATATAACTCTAAGCGGGGGTAAGTAAATCGTTTCAAATAACAGCAAAATGCGCTGAGACCCAGAAGAAAGGCAGGCAGATCTTCGATTAAGTCGAAATAGAAGATGACATCCAATGGCTGTGTGAGAGTTACAGGGTGTCGAGAGTTATCACAGGAAAAGGAAATCGGCTTTAGCAGTAGGTCGTCCCGATCCTTTAGCGATCAGGAATGTGTCGTTCAATATCGGCTGGAGAACATGGTGACGCTCACTGCCCGCCAAATTAAATGGAAATCCTGAGAAGTTTCCGATCTCTCTCTCTCTCCTCTGACCCAAAGTAGCTCCTGTGAAAGTCAGCTCTTTCGTTTTCCGGATAAGACCCCTATCACCGTAATCCACTAGGAAATTGTAACGATCCAAGAAAAGGTAGACGAAATTGCCTTGTGACCTTGAGCAAGATGTACCCGAATTGATTTTTCCACAAAGGATTAACCTCTGCTAAATCGAACTTACTCGCATTTAAGGTTTTAGGCTTGCGCGGATAGCCCAACCAAAGCGAGAACCGTAGTCTGTAGGCCTACCTGTTTATGTGGTTGTGCTGGTACTTATTATTATTATTACATGAGGAATATATAATCCGCTTGGATTTGCTATGAGGGAAGAAGACTGCACGACGATCAATTATAATAGAAAATAGCTTCGTTCTGAGAAAGAACGACGAGGAGAGGTGGCAGCGATAGCAGTAGAGATATGAAGGGTCATTTGAGAGCAAAAAATTATCATCCACACGCGGCGTCGGTCAAATATGTCGAAACAAAACGTCATAATGGGACAGCATTTACTGTATTTGATTAGCTCGCACACTATAGATGTCACTCCTTGATACACAGCATACTTGACCACACGCGCACGTTGGGGGCTCACAGCACATTGACATTTTCTATCTCCTAAAGGTCACATAGTTGTTTCAGGGAAAGACTGGCCACAATACCCTCAAATGCTAAACTCTAAAATGCTAACATTACACAATAAGTGCAGTCTTACTGAGGCTATCGACCAATCGTTTCCGGGGTCATTGCGTGTGAAACACTCGCTCAATGCGACTTTAAAGTGCTTTTTGCTCTGAATGCAACGCGTACTGCACCCAACGATTTGCTCAACATCTCGCAGCTTCATCTCGCCTAGAGTATTTCTCGCCCTATGCTTAACGCAGCGACGGCGAGGAACTGTGGTCAAATGTCGGAGCGATGACAGAATAGTGGTGGCTGACAGACGGCCACACACTGCAGCATGGCAGTTTCGAGAGAGCGTCCGCTATCTGCGTCCATCTCAAAGTGGGTTAATGGAGATCAAATGTGTGTGTGTGTGTGTGAAGGAGGGTCTGAGTTGTTTTCGGCTGTTTCATCATGAGGCGCTTCACTGCTCGTTGACGATAAGATCAGGAGTGTGTTTTTGGGACTGTGTCTGAGTGCATCATTCGAATGAATCCGATTGTGTCGGGTGATGAATAGTGATATATACTTAGAACGATTGGGTAATACAGGGACTGCTTTTTGTCTGATTATTCAAGGAGAATAATCATCTCTTGGCGTCCGTGTTCCACTGAGGTTAGTTAATATCATCAACTTGTGCCATCGACGCCAACATGAGTATCGCAATACGCGTGGACATAGATCTGCTCTTTGAGCGGTTTGTGTTGGTTAATTGCTTTGTAACCCTTCACGAGTAGGATAGTCAACAATATGATTCACAATGATCTTCTCAAATATTACACACGGTATTCGCTCTTGCGCCACAGGCATCTGATACGATCCTCTAATTAAGCCTACTTAGAGCTATTTCCTCAGTGCCGCGACGAATTCTTTGCTTAGCATAGCTAAATCATTATTTGGAATTGCGGAATGAGCGAGCTGATTTCTCAAGACTTCACAGTCTGAATGACGCGTACATTTTACTGTCACTATTACATTCAACCTTTCAACTTTACTTTATTGTTTTTTGGCCGTCGTCCGAGCACGCGAAAACGGATTTGTCAACCAGCTTCGATCACTCCGTCACCCGCTAGAGGAAGTCGTTATCACGGCACAATTGCAATACAATACAAAAGTTTTGGTATATTAACGGAACTGTGATTTTCTTTTTACAACGCTTAAGGTCTCGATAGGTAACGGGAGTCGAAGCTGCGGCCTCCGCCTTTTGACACTAATACTATAGCGGCTTCGAATCGCCGCAAGGCGAAGGGACGCCAAAGTTTCGTAAATCGATTTTGTCTTTGTATTTCGAACGAGATAACGATCGCTATCGTATTTGATTAGAGGTAAACGAAGCTCACTTCGATTCAGTGCTGTCTCCTCGTTCTATACGATGTAAGCTGAGAAAGAGTATCACCGTTCCACAGCAAACGCGCCCCACAGACGGCAGAGTTCGAGACGGCGAGAAAACAACACAATACGCTTTCGAGGTACCCAGTCGCGTCCAATGCCCCCCTGTCGCTGGATAGCGTCAGTTGAAGAGGTGGTAGCCAGCCAGACAGACCTCCTGCCTGCCTGCCTGCCCGACCGCTTGTCTCGGAGCGTCTCTGGCCCACCCTTCATTTGCTTCCATTGCGCCTGAGTCCATTAACAGCAGTAATAGAACTAATACTAGCCATTTCGTTTTAGCAATCTGTAGCAGACAAGGCCGTATAGAGAAGGAACAAAGCAAGCGAACGCCAACGTGAAACTGAGAAACTCACACCATCATCAAAAGTAATTTAAAGTAATATGGCGTGTTTTTTTGGCGCTGAAAATAATAATAACAATAATAACAGCAATAATAGATATCAATTCGTTATCGTTGTTGCGTTGCAATTTCCCGCCGCATCGCTCTGCTGTCTCTTGACATCAGCGTGTTTGTGAACTTGGACGTCGAGCATGTCACGTTCAAGGTCGTATACGTAAAAGGCAATTACTGTTATACGTGAACCTGCCGTACATAATCAGCCGTGTCGGAAGATGCAACGATGATAATAGAAATGTTTAACATAGAGATAGAAGTAACAGAATCGCTTGGATAGAAGCCGCCTACTCGACGGTAGGTGATTACACGAATCTGCGTCAGGCAACTTGAAGCTTCGCCGCAATGTCACCAAATTGTGTACGAATAATAAACGATGTCAAACGTCAACGAGTCAAAAGGGTCTGTCTATGTGACGCTACCCATAGACATGGAGACGTTTGTTCCTGAGCGAGAAACGTGAATTGACTCTGTTCTAATCGCAGAGGATTGGGATTCTCCACCTGTGCATTTAGATGCGGGGAATCGCGGGTTACTACAATGACTGATAGTGTATACTACACTAATAGCTTTATTGACACACTGCTATGTAATAGCAATATATATATATTCAAGTATCAATATATAACTGAAAGACTACACAGCAGGTGACGACGTGCCAGCCGTAGCTCGTTGGATTAGTTAGCAAGATATTGTATTTATTGTGTATAAACAAAAATCATGAGTGTCATACATTTATAAATGCATACGTTGTGTACGAACTGAAACAAAAATTGCAACTGCCAGGGGATATTTCCGCCTCGTAAGCTTACACTGACTGATTAACAAAAAAAAACAAAGAAACTTTGTGCGTCTTGCAATCCCGAGTCGAGCCAATAGCGTTCGTCAGTTGGCTAAAGATAGAACGTTGTTCTCTATGGTCAAATAGGGAGCCATGTGGCCGTTGTATAACGATCGTCCCTGATAACAGTAGCATCAGTTGCCTGTCGAAGCCCTCCTCCTCGGACAATGGCGTGATATGTTCACACTTCAAAGGATCTCCACCGGTCCGATGTTGTCGATATAAGAAAGTCGTTTATTACATCGAATGTCGCTGAGAAGTTCGGGCTCCTACTGACTCGGGCCTCCTTCTTCTCAAAGGGTGCAATATTGCACTTGTTGAGCGGGTCTGCCGCCCGTTCTTGGGGTCAAGCGACGGCGTTGACACCCAATCAGGCCAGAATTATGTCAAAAACGCTTCCGGAGCATTTTTGATAACTTATTCCTGCCTTACAATACTGGTTATGATAGATAGACAATGCTCTATTTGATGAAACCAACAATATCAGACTGTATAGAATCAGACTGTATACGTCCAGAGCGTGACTAAAGTTGACATGGGCTTGATGATAGATGCGGGCAATACTCTATTTAACAAATTGCTGTTCAATCGGTTAGGAACTTCCAATGGCAAGTAATTAATTTAATGTCGACATTTAAAATATCCGATATTATCGATGAGAGGGAGAGATAGGTAACAATGAGTGTTCTGATAGTTACTGCTACATAATGTCACAGCTACGATTGAAAGTAGACTAAAATGCCTTAAACGTCTGGATTGTATTCTTATAGAGCAAGTAATTAGGCTTACTTAAATCAATAAATAGGTGCACGGCATCCGGGAAGCATAGAATGGTGATACAAATGAAGCATATATAATTATCAAGCCATATTATTATATATTAGGTTGAAAAAGCTGCGATTTGAGCAAACTAGAGCTTGCTCATTTACGACTTTGTCAGCTAAAATTGGCGTGCCTCGTGAAACATGTCGTCGAATTATTCAAAATGATCCGAGGATGCAGAAAAGTATAAAATGGGTCCCCTATAAACTCGGTCCTGGCCAACTTAAAATGCGTGAGGAGTGTTCGCGAGACAATTTGAAGATATATAGGCAGCAAAAGAGTCGCTTAGAGCATACCGTTGCAGTGAACGAGACAAGGGTCAGCCTGTCTAAGGGACCGAAAAAAGATTAAGTGAAACAGTGGCTACGACCAGGTGAACAAGCGGTGGAAGTACCAAATAGATTCGAGCCTAAAGTAATGGTAGCAGTTGACATGCATTTCAAAGGAATTTGCTACTACCGAGATTTTGGGCCAAAAGAAAAAGTGGAATTCTTGAAGGGACTCATGAATAATTGGCATGGCAATAGGAAGCACCGAGTGTGGCTGCTCGATGACAATGCTAGGGCCCATCGCAGCAATGAAATTACGTCCTGGCTTAAGGCCAACAAGATCGAGCGATGGCGTCACTCCCCCTGTTCTCCCGATTTTAGCCCGTGTGACTATGGTTGCCTCCATCAATTTTAGAGGACTATAGGTGGCAAAAGGTATGCAAACATCGATTTACTCCGAGAGGCCTTAAATAACGAAGTTCTAAATGGTAATAGAAATGGTGCATACCTAGCCGTTAGAAGGCTGCCAGAACACTGGGACCAGTGTATAAATAAGGTGCATACCTCTAGCTCATACTAAAAAATCTTTGTTTTAACTTACTTATTTTAGCCGGTATTGAAATTTATATGTGTCAAGTAAGAGCCTTATTGATCAGGTAGTGATCAAGGGCGGTCCTCGACGAGAGCCTAAAGAGCACGACTCTCATGATACTCAAGCGAGACTACTTTTATTTAGCCAACGAAACATGAGCGGGATGTCCACAGCATCTATAGTTGGCACCTATTGCCAAGTTATTAGATTGTCCCTATCGCTATCAACATCGAATTCCACTTCTGTTGAACAGCTCTCTGATAGTGTGCAGCTGAGATTAGTTCACGAGTTTATTTATTTTCAATAGTACTTGGAGTTTTGTGTTCGTCATCGTCTCTGTGCCTTAGGAAACATCACCGTCGAACACTGAATCCTAATCAAATGTCTTCGTTATCCTCTCATTCCACGATGTCCTTCAAGTGGCCAGTTATTACGCCTACCTGTCGTCAGATGAAACTGTTTCTCTATGGCGTGCGTTATCTGTTGCTGTGCGCTTTTGGTGGACTGTCGATAGACATTCGTTCATTCGTCCTCTGAACCTCTTCTGCGCCTTATGCATCGGACGCAGAGAACCGATGTCACCATGACAGCTATGATCAGAATGCTTATGGACGCACAAGCGCATGATTCCTCAGAATCAACCGGTGTTGCATTTTCGTCAATCCAGTCTCTGTAGGAGGACATCTTCACGAAGACCTCAGGATATGAATTTGGGCACTCGGGAAAGCTATGGCTAAGGATACCAGCCAGCTTGTAGACGCCGTCAGCAAGGCAGGACAATGGCCCGCCGGAGTCACCTTCACAGGTGCTAGTGTGAAATGTCGTGTTTAAACTGCCGCCGCATAGGTGCTTCTCCGTCACGAATTCGCTATAAAATGTCTCACAAATATTCCTGAAGAAGCCGAGTGTACGCTATTAGTCATTTGGTGGCTTGCGTCCCGCCTCCCAATATTGCTGCCTAATTCCGTAACTAAAGATGAAGGTGATTTTTATTATTTCATACGGCAACCACAATGAAGAAGATCCTCGAGTACCATCCTCGTCTATAGTTGTGGGTTAAACTCGAATTTATCTGGGTAATTGTGGTCACTTCGCTGGAAGGCTCCGCTAGAAGTGTCCATTCAGGGGATCAACAATATTCTGCTAAAGTAGGACAACAGCTCTTTTAATCGTCTCTTTGCGGGCATCGTCTGTACTTGTTGAACATTTATTATTAGTATTATTACCATTTATGATTATTATTATAATTATTATGATGAAAGTGATGAGAGCTGGCATGCATACGAAACAACAATGTGAAACCTACAATTTTAAGATCGGCATTTGTACTTTTTGTACCGCGTCGCTGCTTTTCCCGTCTGATGTCAAGCCCCATCCCATGAAAACGCAGCTATCGTTATCGAACGCCTCGTGGTCGGACGACAAGGGCAAGGCGATTGGTGCTACGCCGGCAGCGTCAAAGTTGAAACGCCCAGCAATTTTCGCCAATGCAATATCGTTCTGGGGACATGACAGCGAGAGAACATCGAATCAGCTGCCACACAAATGTTGCGGTAAGATCGAGCACCTTGCGAACCGTTCGCGAACGATGCTCGCTGAGAAAGTACGTGAGCACACATGTTTTCACCGTTGTTAAATGTGCGTATGTGTGTGTGTTTGCGTGCTTCTTAAATTGGGGACGCAGATTAGCTATAGATGTACATTCTCCGGCACCCTTTAAGCATTCGCATGTAGATGCACGATTCTATCCTTATCATTGCACATTGGCATTTAAAGGGGTCCGTCCTATGAAGCAATGGCGGAAGCAGTACTGAAAATGTTCAATGTTAGCTGTGAGTCAGCCCGGAAAATTCACTATAAACCGGAGGCGGCAGATTGTGCCCTGTACGACTCGATATATATATACCTCGTAAGCCGCGTAAAGGGATGTACACTCATATCTACAGAAGTACTAAGGTGAGTTTCTACGTCCCATAGAACTAAAGCCATTAACGTTTACATATGTCCTGAGATATTGGTAGAAATTGAACTCCATCCAAAAGCCCTGTCGTGGGGATTGCAAGGCTTTTCAGTTAATTGCTGTAAACCAAATTTCAAGGAAGTACACGAGTCAAAATCTCAAGATACGAACATCGTGTAATTCTGCGACACGCCCAATGCCCTTGCATCAAACCCACGGGCACATTTCGATTAAGTGAGAGACAATTTTTAGACAAAATAAATCATTCTGCCTACCCAACGTTTATAACTACATATACATAGCTAACACAAAACCTGAGCACAATCGGTGGGTAGATGATTTCAATTAGTTGTTCGCAACAAAATGTATCAGTGCAGTTCGTTTGTTGTCAACGCAGACAATGGGATTATCACAAAGAAGACTGTACGCACAAAAACACGAACCTGCTTTGCCGTCTCGTTATAATCGTGATGCGAAATCGTCATCGCAATGTCGAACTTCTGCTGGCTGGATTCATCCATTGAAATGCGGTGGGCGCCAGCTATCACTGACCAAATCGAGTTGTTTACAGGCCTCGAAAAGCAGTGGGCCGCGGTCAAAATCCACTCATCATTGATGATTGATCCTCCACATTTGTGCACGGATCTCCCCTTGAGTTCTTCCTCGTGGAATGGACGTTCCTGTAATATCGGATGAGCCGCCAGCTGTACCCAAAGCTAACTAGCTAGTCGGCTATTTTTCATAATCATTTTGTAGCAGGCGTCGACATTTTACAAGAATGTCTTCATGTTGGCTACACAATACGACATACGCGCGATATGCTAAACTCAAGTGGAATCATTAAGATGGTGTACCACAGGAACTTTACTATAGCTATATGAAGATACTGTCATGAGAGGAAATCTGCTCTTCATTTAGCATACCTTTAAGCATGCATCGTATTGAGTGTGAGTTCGGATACCTGGACCGACACCAGCCATGGAAATTCATGCGGCGACGCTTCGGTGCCTTCAGCGATATATGCGGCGCGCTGATTGTCTAGGCTATGCTTGTGGGGGTCCCAGGCCTGCACAGACGTTATGACTATCAGAACGTCAACGAAGATGGCGGCGACAGTCATCGTCGGGTGGCAAATTGGCGTACTCCGTCGTTGACAGCCAATCAATTTTGATTTGGAGGACTCCTCTTTTTCCCCTAAGCGAATTAGACGGGTCTCTCGGCGATCCCTTCCAGACGAACAGTAGCTGATGTGAAAGTGCACCCAATCATTTCCAGGTTGTCAACGGCTGGTGGTCGGGTTGCGGAAGAGCCTACTTCTTCCTGATAGCAGTGCATACATTTTTTAAGTTCTACTGTAGGGTTATAGTAGTGGTTCGGTAGGTTTCTCGTTGAAACATAAGTGTGAACCTATTTAGCTTTGATTTATTATTGAGGAAGCCCGATTGGTAAGAGCCCCACTTTACCATGAAGAGGCAAGCAAGAAATATGGCAAAACGTAGTGTATGTGTAGGGAGCTTCAATCACTGTGATTCTCTGGGGTTTCCTTATATACGAAGCAATTGGTGCTAAATGTTCGAAGTACTCATATCTGTACAAGATGTGAGTGCATCGGCAAATTAAATATGTTTGGCTTTCACCCGGTAAGCTGAGAGAGACGCTATTGATTAAATGATAGCATTTTTGGCATGGACTTCTAGGTGGTCGCATATCGCCAGATTTTTTTTAATTTTAGATCATTCAACACGGGCATCGTTAGCATATCGCGATCTGTATCAGTAGGGACAGATTAACGAACGTTATGAAATATCCAAGCTGGGATTCGTTTGAACCTATGCTCATTTGTGTTTATATATGCAACCAATGTGAGATGGATGTTATCTGCCAAGAGTTTATTCTCGATACGAGTCTATCCGAAGGTTTGAGATCGGACGGTCGGCGACTCAACATGAACATCGTCGGAGCAATACAACATTTAGTAGCAAACACAAGGCTCGCGTCATACCTCGGCAGCTTCCGCTCGACCCCGAACGCCTGGAGTCCTTCGTTATTTGTTTGTACTGACGATCCTGTTTGTTTGTCCTACAAGTATCAATTACAATGCATTCAAAGTGATAATTGAATGTGTGTGCGGACGTGCTTAGAAGCAAGATCACACAATATGCACGCTAGTTCTCTCTCTCTCTCTAACTAAGGCGGCCATAATGTATAACACTGTACATTTCAACAGTATACCTTCCGTCCAGCTGCTATTTGTTGAATGTATTGAATGACACTCGGTCACACCTGGCTGACTACTTGGCGTCAATTTCACCGAGGAATCTCCAGGTTACGCTGCACCCTTCCTCATCTTGAGGATGATGATGATATGGAGTTATCGTTCTGGATATCTAGTTTATGCCATATAGCCATTCAGAAATGCACTTGCTCGAGAACGTCCCGAGAGGATTCCCTGCACGTCTGTCTACTGACCGTCTCGAAGGCCAAACGTAAGATAAACTCAAACTTCTGAGGCCCCGTGCACGTTCGACCTTTCATCTGTATGCACCGCTTGGCCGCTTGACTGAGGTGCAGCCAAAGTGTACGTTAGCTTGCTTCCCCAAAAGATGCTGGTTTTATGACGTTCGGCGGCATGTCGGGGTTACCGTCAAATCGGTACCGGTCGCACAGTTACTAGCGATTTTTGTCGATGGGCAATATCGCTCATCGAACGCGGAAATGAGCAAAAAATTCGCTCGTATTAGCCTTTGCGGCACAGGGCTGCACCTTCCCCGTCAGGTTATTCCGCGAATACGAGCTAGCGAGCTGAGGAATAAGCTGACAACAAAAGTGGCATCTTGCGTTCGGCTCAATTCTGTCAAATTCTTAATTGACATTCGGATCGTTTTTGGTCCCTGGGTCGCAACTTGGACAGGTAAACAACACCGAGTCACGACGCGCGGCCATATTCAAAGCCAGTACTAGAACTTTTCAGCTCCAGGGATGAGAACACCCATTCGGCGGCCACGGAATAATTGAACCAGCGATTCCAGACTTTTCGCTGAGCCATAGTTAATAATGACTAGACTAACGAGTTCATTTTGCACCGCTTCCACGCCCCTGAAGCTCTTGACATGACATGATAAATTTCAAGGGGTGATCTGAGTAGATGCCCTCCACCTTCGCATACGTCTAATTATAATCCCCTTCATTATGACGGCTTGTAATTCCCTTATCCGCTCGTCCATTATCAGTTCACATCATGTTTCACATGATGACTGTCCTATCTATTAGCTTCAGACAAATTATATACCTAAACTATTCCTTACGTATCTCACACTGAGCCTCAAGGAAGTATCATATTGTTTTAAGTATAGCACGGTAGCTTCATGTCACTCTATCACACCGGGGTCGATTCGTAGGGCTTCGTGGTGCGTCAAGCATTTCTTTACGCTGTAATCTCAATCAATGTCGAACACAGAAAGAGTTACAAGCCCGAGAATAACATAAAGGCAGATCTCTCCTTTCAGCCTTGCCCCTAGTGGTTGGGGATCTTCTCCAAGCCATGGGACGGCTTGTCCCTGCCGGTTAGGCCAGCTGTCTTCACTCGATCATCGTCTGACGGATAACCGCATCTGCATCCTCTTTTCCATCTTCTGTTACATGCTGTATAACGAGTTTGGACCGAGTGATGGCCGCTGCTTAACCCGACCGCAAATGCCGTAGCCCGATGCAGCCCTGCTGCTGATCACCAGCATCGCTGGCGGCCCGGCCTGTTGCACTTCGGAGGCGGAACAGCCGAGTTGAGTTGACCGAGATCACCGCTTCCTGAATACAGCCAGGGTCATGTACGTGTCCATGTCATCGCTGAGGAGTTGGCCAACGTCCTTTGCTTCGATCCTCGCAGAGGAGGAGACCCCCGAATGGCTCTTTCAGGTAGCAAAAGATTGCCGTAAGTCGAAGCAGAAGACCTAACACGCACTTGCTGCTATTGTTTTTTGCTCAAAGGTTCAGACTCAGTGGCCTGATCTAAAGCTAACAGCTTACCAACCGCACTCTGTGGGTTAGTCCGCCAGTCGCATTTTATCAGAATCAGATGGGCGAACTGATGTAGCATTTTCGTATTATATTGCTCATGATCAGTTTATCATAAATCGATTTTGTGAGCGGAGAGTTCAACTTGTTGAAGAACAACAGAGCATTCCAAGTAAGTCGGGAATTTACCTACTGACATATTTAATTTGGTTTAAAAGTTTGAAGGCAGCTTGTAGAGTCCGATGACAACACTATAATTGCGACCTTCAAGTCGCGAGCACATTAGCACCATGATGACTGCACGCTCACATTCTGGATACCGATATATCGCTTATGTAAAGGTAACACCCATATATATGGGTCCTCGTAAACACGATATCCCAACACTATGGCTACGAATTATAAATCACGATCTATCAGTGTCACTGGCTATCTCTTGTGATTTGGCACGAACCACCATCGGGGGTCGCGTGGATAGTAATAGCATTGGGATTACATGAGAGGTTATTTACTCTCACGCTCTCCCCAGGGATAGGTGGACATATACGCATTGACCGTCGAAAGCAAACATTAGTATAAAAACACGTTACTTGGCACATATATTTATCTAATATATTAATTAATATAAGTAGCTTGAATTATAATTGCTGGATGCAAATAAGTGAACGAGACAACCTCGAGCATTTTGGATGTCCCTTACTTTTTGATGGATTTCGACCGCGTTTTTGAAAATGACAGTATGAAACATTTTCGATTATGCTGAAAAGGTTGCCCTTATCAGAAGGACACAGAGGTCTTTGTTTAATAAAGGATTCATTGTGTGTTGGAAGAGTTATTCACTTGCTTACAGGCTGCAGTATGTCAGATGAACGTGACCTACCGGGCTTATTCAATTATAATTTTATGGATTTTTGTCCTTTTTGTTAAATATTCAACTGTAACGAATAGCACAAAAAACAAGCATCCCTTCCTATTGGAATGACTGGACTTGGTTCGACAGCAGTAATGTATTCGATCACGTTGATATGTTCGATTTCTGATCTGGTCCAGAAAACTACCTGAAGATACTTGGAAGCACTTTGTATCAACCAGAGATTTTTTTCATGAATCTGTTCAACAGTGATCAATGTACCCTTTAAGGTCACTTGGTGATCAATGTACCCGTACCAATGTACCCCGCAGTAAAGAAGACCGCGGCTCCATCCGTTCTGACGAGGGCACCTTCATCGATGAATGAATATTATCGATTACAATAAATTTGAGCAAAAGCAGCATTCTTTCGGTGGTTTTGTCCTCTCGGTATCTGCAGTTCGGCCCAAACAGAGTAGCTCCCTTCTATTTATTAGCGTCCGCAAGCCGGATGTGTGTCAATTATATTCTAGGAATCGGAGGTCGAATGCGCTGCTCCCATGTTGTCTTCATCGTTCCTTACATATTCGCCGTGTCGCCCGTTGGCGATGAGGGCGACGCGAACGGGTTCGAGACGATCGTCGATTGTGGCCGCGCCATTCGCGATGGCAGCCGCTGGTCGCATATCAAGAAATCGACATCATCTTTTTCCTTCGCATCTCTCCTTGCTGTCATTTTCGAGATTCGAGTTCAACGGATGCGTGAGAACTCGACGGCCACCGTGATTGGCTTGGCTCGGTTGGCCACCACTTGGCAATCTCTCACTTGTATCTCTCTCTATCTCTCTTGCTCATTCGCTCTCGGTCTATTGCTGTAATGTATTTTTGATGACGCCTCGTAGCTAGCCAGCTTCTTCGTCGTCGGCGCCATCGCGCTTCGTCGCACCGAGTGTTCCACAAGTGAGTCATTCTTGATTTCACTATACCGCTACTTACTCTGGCAAACGCCGGCCAATATCTAAAGATGAACGAAAGAGGGCTCTAGGCAAACCATTGCTCTGCAGTGTGGCGGTGGCGAGTCGACGGCGACGAACAGTAGTGGCCAGTGTTGGCTGCGAGGCAGACGCTGGCTCGGCGATCGGGAGACACAGCAACAGCAGCAGCAGCAGCAGCACCGCTCATCGGGGCTGTCACACGGTCGACAGCTCGTGGCCGTGTGACGGCCTGCTTCGTCCTCCCTTTGGTAGCGCGTTTCGAGCTGCGAGTGAGCATGCGAAGGCGAGTGCTGCCTTTACGGACCACTCTTACTACTGACGGACTCGGCGGCGATGGACGTAGCCATCGACTCTTGTCTTCGTTCCGATCGCTCAGCGAAAATATCTTCCAGCATAACAATGGAATGAAACACTGGAACACAAACACACACACACACACACACGCACATGAACAGACACTAGCCCGTGAAACAGACGAGGGAATTGTTGGCGAGCGCAGTACTTTCGCAGCTGTCGAACCCTCAGGGAATACAGCAAAAGGTTAAGGCATTCCAGGAGGAGGAATTGCGACGTGCTTGTATTGTACGCCCCTACCAACACCACCGTGGTCACAAAAGGACGCGAGCTGCACACGCTCGTAGCGCACAAGCAGCGACCATCTGCTCCCCCGTACCGCGAGCTGCAGACAACGGAATCAAATGAAAAGAACAACGATATACATGGGCAGGCTGACGGCGAGACGATCCAGTAAACGACCACCCTGCTGGATTCAAGGGTATTTTTTATTTTGGAGAATAACTGTACGATTGATGCATATTTGCCGCTAATAGTGCACATAGTGTGCTTCCATCAATGATGTATGTGGAGCTACCGTCACCGCAATGAATATCGTCACGTAACTAGTAGAACAATGGCTAACTTTAAGATGCTCGAAGAGCTGAACAGAGAAGATCTTATAACGCTTGGGTCACCTAGACGTAACGAAATATGCTTAATAATAATAATAATAATAAAAAAAAAATAACAATAATAACAGTAGAGAAAACACACGTCGGTGTACGCTTCATTTGTTAATTGTTGGGGTTTATTGTGGCACATTCAACAATATCATTTTCACCTATCCGAGAAACACTGCCAGCCATTGACGTGCTGGTCGCAGTTGGGTCACTGTTGCTATCATCGTGATAGGTATTGGCTTATTCCCTTCTCCAGTTTTATTATTTCCGCTTAGATCAGTTGTTATCTAATCGACTCAACATCGTTATTCGCTGCACCTTCGGCTATTCCAAGTAATCATAGAACAATATAATAAGCATAATAATAATAATAATGGTAAACTAATAATCAGGGCAATTATAATTGTAGTACAAATAGACTCGATTTAAATGATCTGCACCCTCCGCCTCCTCAAATCAACAATATCTCTCTCTCTTTGTCTCTCTCGCTCGCTCGCTCTCTCTCTTTGTCGTGGCTTTAATTTGTATCTCCATTTTTCTAGCGTCATTTTTGCTTGCCGCTCCCGTTAGTCTAATCTCGAATCCAAGCGAGAGTGAGAGTGTTCATCGAGGATCGAAGTTGCCGGGTAGCGTTGAACTGAATTATCGTCATGATCGTGTCACGGGTAGAAAAGAAACAATGTCACCATTTCGAAGTTCTGTTTTTTTTTACATGAAAGCCTCTGTTCGCGATCATCGTTGAAGCGCTCGAAACTCTTGCTGTTGTCACTGCCTCACGATGGGCGCCGTCGCGAGAACGTCTGGGATACACGGGGTAAATATGAGGAAGTTTGTTGGCGCGCTACGGTCAGATGGATGTGTTGGATGTGTCCAGGAGTTGCCGCCGAATTTCAGTGAATTTCGTCGTGTTGTCTTCGACATTTGGAAAATATTTATTTCGCCACCTCGCCGGTGGCTGAGCGGCAACTCCCGTTCATAGTCTCTGTACAGTGGTGGTGGTTATGAACGCTTAAAGTTAGGCAGGCAGTTAGGCATATATATATATATATAAATTAGCATTGTAGCACGGGATCTCTGTCCATGTGTGATCGGCGAAGGAGAACACAAGCGAATGGTGACAACAACAAATTCGCACAAGTGGTGAGAGAAACTTTTTCATCCTTTTTTTTTATATTTTGATTTTGTTCGTTCCCCTTGACGTCGACGCATGGACTAAGCTCGCCGACCACAGGAGCTAGCTAGCAACAATATAGGTTGTAATAATAACATTTTACATTAAATAGCTCTGTTCTCCCTCCTCTCTCTCTCTTCCCTTCGCACCTTAGGCTGGCTATAGTATAATACATACAATATCGGAGTCTATCGGAATCGGCGCTCTTCCGTCCATATCGTTCCGCCTTTATCCTTATTCTTCAACGGGACGGATTGCCCCATTTCCGCCAAACCCGACCCGCTCTCCTTACGCAGCGTTGTCTGATTCCTTTCTCATCGCGCTCAGGGGGGAGGGAGTTCATCCATCGAACGCTTCTGCGACTTCGGGAACAGCGCCGTTCCAGTGCACCATCTATGCTATCAGCTGTGAGGCTGATCTTCGTTTTGTCTTTCCAGTCGCCTCGTTTTTATCTCCCGTTATCTCTCTCTCTCTGTATATATATATACTTCTTGGCTCCATTACATCGGTATCGTCATTCCCATTTGAAGGACACGCGCATAATTATTCTCTAGAAAAATACGTCCTTTAACAAGCCTACTAAATATTATTATTTTTATTATTATTATTGTTATTAGTATTATCATTATCATCATCGTCATTTTATATTACGTTATCCATCAATTATCAATCAGGTGTTGATGATTGTGCCGGGCCGTCTTCTATCTATGCTTACTGGTTCTATAGCATCTAGTCCCGCCTTCCTGGCGTCGCCGAAGACTACGTTACGTATAGTAGTTGATTTTACAGGTTCTTTTTTGCCTTGCCTCACCATCGGCTAGCAGTATTGTTTCACTTGTTTGATTTTCCTATATCATATATATATATATATATATATATATAATGGCGTCTCTTAATCACGTATTCTATCATATTAACGAGGGCGTGAATAATCCGAATTTTCGACCAGATCCAACCCAGTGGAGGGCAAGGCGGGAAGTAGTTCACATGTTGCAAAGCCCTCACCCAGCCGCGTTCTTATCTCAGCCACAGCCTACTTTCTCTATTTCTCTGTCAGCGCTTTACACTTGTGTCCGTTCCGTGTGTTTAAATGGGCCGACTGTGTTTTGTAGACTTCACAACATGTTCATCTTCTGTTTCTTCTAACCCCTCATCTTTTTGCCTTCTATTTTCTATCGGCACATGTTCATCGATCTCAATCAACTCTTTCTCTCCATCTCCCGATGCACGATATCCTTTCGACTAGTGTTTCCGACTGGGATTGACAGTGGGGTACAAATCTGCTTACTCATTATCGTTATCAATCTCATATGAGTTTCGCCGGTTCGATCGCTGATTCCTGCTGTATATCGCTAATTAATGAATGTTCCGTGCATACTGCTGTGTCCATTGACGTTTCCATCTATCCATTTATCCAGTTCATTGATTCATCCGGTCGTAATTCGCATGCCTGTTAAACATGTCGTCGATCTGCACTATACGAATGTCACACCGAGGCGTCGCTCGCTACTCGTGGAGTCAGTTACTTAGCTAAGCTCTTCGTTAACTCTCTCTCCGTCTGCTTGACATAGATTTGTGTGGTAGGGGTGCTGTAGTACTCTGTACATGTTGGAGGGTTGAATCCTAGAGGATGGCGCGTAGAACCATGACGGCAAAGCACATCACGAGTGATGGAATGATGCCGCCATCTAGAGCGTGGAAGCCGCGTAGGGCAGACGATGCCGAGATGCCGGCTGGCACTGAGTCGAAATTCAGCTGACGCTGCTCGCGGCACAGCGTGGCGGTGTCTTTGTTGAAGTCCTTTGAACAGTAGGTGTCAACCCTGCGGTCCGGGTGCAGAGGCACTTGTGAAGGGTCCATTGAACACTTCTCGCTGACCTCACGCCGGTAGCAATCGGTGTACGTGCGATGCTCGCTGAAACAAATAGAATGGTAAGCTTAGTTAACTATTCTGACGGGGATTACATCTTTGTATGTCGCTCTGGTGTCTTCTAGAAATTCGCGTACGTGGATCCGCACATGGGACGCTTTCGTGCCTGAATACAGGGTGGGTGTAGGGCCAGCTGGTCCACATAAGCTCCAGAACGTGGCATTACTTGGAGCCGGGAACAAGCTCTTGAATTATATAGACAATTTTGATTTTAATCGACAGGACCATACACGACAAGTCTCTCCGCTGCTTTCAAGGGAAGAGACTTGTATCGATTTGGAAGATGTGATCTAGGCATGTCGCCGTTAGAGAATATTGCTTACGTTTGAAGGGTTCTCTTCCATTCGAATTAAGCATTATACTTATTAAAATGAATTGAAAATCCGCGTGACGAGGACTCGAACGATGGGTCTTTTCCGTGTCCCATCGGGCTAATGATTTACACATACATAAATCTATCAAATCATGGTATATTGTCGGAACTACAATTTCACGATGCTTAAGTTCTCGGCAAAGAAAGGAAAGGATAAAAGTGTTTGTGGTGCACAGCATAATAGCACCATAAGAGCTGTACTAAAAGTTTCATGAGCTGCGCCGTGTACAAAACCGGGATATTCTATTGAGGATCTCCTATGCAGACACCGACAATATTAGAGGTACATCACCACCAGAACATTACACAAAATATTTAATTGCACACATAAAATATACATTTTATGTGTGCCCTGGGTGTGTCATGGGTAGCTTGTACACCATGACACTGTGTCTGTGTGATCCCTACGACGCTGCGACTCGGAGTCAGCGGGTCTGGCTATTATATTTCTGTAGACGTGCATGATCTAGCCAGCTATCCACCTCGTACCTGGATAACGGGCAAGGTAAGAAGCACTCACATGGGTACGATTGTGATTACCAGCGGTTGCCGCCACCAGTAGCTCATAACAATCGCATAGGATAGGCGCAGTATGAGCAGTAATGCCACCACTCCGCTCGTGGGTCTGATCTACCCTACAGTATAACGGCGTTCATCGATCATCGCCACGCTGATCTCCGGGGTCCACGCCGACTCTTCGTCCCTCGAGGATCTTGGACCGGTGCGTTCGCACCTCGCTATGTCTTTCTATCTGTCGCACTCTCACTGGCTACCATTTTCTCTCCCTATCTTGCTACGTTCTTCTTGAAAGATCAATGAATAAGGTGTCCCACAAGGCCCAGTCAGAAGTTCATTGCTTCTGGTGTTTTTCATCTCTTTCATTCTGGGGGGAAGCTGTTGTTATTGAAGATGATCCTGCCCCTCATGATGGCAGGAACGCCTAGTCTACTCGCTGCCGGCGTTGCTTTGATTGTTATTGCCGTTTTGCATCGAAATGTCTGCTCGTGTATACCAGCTTGTACATCTCTACAGCGAGCCATTATATATCGACCGGCTATATGTAAACAACGCCACAAAGTGTTTGCCAAGGCTGGCCACAACACGCACGCATCGAATAAGCATCGTTGCGATCAGGCGGACGAACACTAGGAGCAATATTCAAAACTTGTAGACGTAGAGGGTAATGATACATTACAAGGCCTGCGTGTACGCGTGTGTGTGTGTGTGCATGCGTTTTTGCTTTTGTTTGCTAAGCAATGGAAGCCAAGACGACCAAATGAGCGGGCCTCTTCCACCGGATGTAATGACAGTAGCTGACAAATAATCTTAGCAGTACACTGTGCTGGGAAAATTGTTGCCGAGATAGAGAGAGCCAGGACGGGGAGAGGAAAGCGACATGATTTACGGTATAAATCCCCACTCGTTCCATAAGATTGTTGTTGGTTGATGGTTGCACACACACACACATACGGTCGTCGTAGAAAATAACGAAGCTTCAACCCGGCTCAACACCGGGAGGCGCCGTACATACGTAGAAGGTTGATTTCACATATATATATATATATAGAGAGAGAGAGAGAAAGAGAGAGAGGTCAACGTCGTTCTTTAGTGAGAACATCTTTCAAGATCATTTTCGATCGTCTGTTACGATTTCGTTTGCTGGCGTATCTGTGATTGTTTCTTTACAGAGTTTTTATCTTACTTTGTGGTGTCCGCCCTGCTGTTCCAGCAGCTGTTGTGCTACCACTCGAGTAATAATAACAACGAAACGTTCGTATTATTCACGGTTTCAGCAGGATCTCTTTGAGCAATTTCAAAGCACACCAGACCCATTCCGAATACATAACCATCGATGTCTATATCTATATCCTCTTGAGTTGATTGACAGCTTGTTTGCCAAGAAGTCAGCGAGGACAGCGTAGCCAGCATAACGGAGAGAGGAGGCTCTACGCATCGGACACACCAGGACACAATCATTAGAGCCTAGCCTATACCTGAACCGCGTTTTAATCGCAATATGCAAGGTGGTCAATGCCACTCACCCGCCTCACTCATCCGCGATTACTGTATCAAACTTCTCACTGACACGAAGCTCGAATACATGCTATGAAGAAACATTAACGATTACGAACGATACTTACCAGCATGCCTGTCGTACAGAGTCTTCGTTTGGAGAAACGTGATTGGCAAGAGCCTTCATTTTCTCTAAGTGATGCGCGCATCTGTCGACAGCGCCGATGTGAGCATCTCGCACGCAGTTATCGAATGCGAGACCACTTTCTTTGACTGTGAATAAGAATTAGAAGATAAAAACGAGGAGAAATTAGCATTCGTAATCGGATTGTTCAATGTATAGGCCGATATATATATGTATTGCACGCCCCGGCCGCTACTTCGAATGGGTACGTCTCGGAGTTCAGAGCTAAAGATCTGAGTGGTCTGAATACCTTAATGAGACATACACAGTGTACGAATTGCCGTATTGTCATGAAATGATTGCTTGAGTGCGCCTCACAAACACAGCGAAATTAATCAACATATAACTATATGAAATAATTATGTGATAGTTACAACTACACAAGTGAAACAGGCTATACCTTCATTTACACAGCTACGTGATAACGCTTATGCTATTATGGAAAACTTTCATGTCATTCCAGTAAAATACCTAATGTAGTAATATATGTACATCATAATATTATAAAATTATACACATGCCCATTTCCAGATCTTGACCAGCTTCCATCCAGTGCAAATCAACACGTCTAAAAATATGTACTAAATCTGTATAATCAAATGCATAATTCGACTTGTCAATGGAACAGTTTGTAAAGCCTGAGCGACATCTAGGCGATTAGAAATTAATGCGAGAGTAACACGAACCAAATTTCCGGCTAACGTCGCAAATAATCCTACCCCTGCTAATTCCTAATGCCACTGTAAGTGGCGACAGCGTCAGGCTAGACGCTGTCGGCCAGACTCTTCGCTACCGAATCAAGCAACGAAGGCGAACGAGGCCAAGCGACCTGGGGATATTTGTGGGTATTTTTTGTGCCGCTATATGAACTCTCACATTCAATTTACTACTTCCATATAGTATAAACATCCCGATGTGTCATGGCACTTACAGATTTTCGTGCAGAAGAGATTGAAGAATCGCTCGCCGCCCTTGACAAGGCGGGTCAGTCGGTCACACGTGTACAGACTCGAACAGTCGAGGGCCGTTTTCAGTGACCTTCAAATGAGACAAAGGCCAAGATTATGATTAGCATGATTAAAACACGTGGCAAGGTTCTAGTTCATCTATGACAAAAAATTCGTCATCACTGAGCTCTTCAAACGAAAGTTCATGTAAGTCATGGGACAAGTCCGGCTGGATTGGCTGGACAATAGGGCGAATATAAAACATAACAAAGAAATTCGAACCACTGACACAGCCCCAAACGGCATTTCTTGAGGTAAGCAGCTACGGCTGAATAATTGCACGCAGTCGAAGTCGGAAGTATTGCAATGGTTAGGTCAGGTTTCGCTGAACAATCATAGAGTTTATGTGAGTATTATTGAAGGCAGCTCATTCTAGCGTTAGCGTAAGAGTTTTATCATTTTTCTACTCATTTCGAGCACAGCAAGCAAGGCTGTCACCACTGTAGAGAAGTAACTATAAAAACAAATCAGCATCGACCCCCCCCCAAGGCTCAGTAAGTATTATAGAAGCAGGTATATTAAGGGTTATCATTCTTGTTATAAATTATTATTACTGTAATTTCTCTTCAAAGTGTCGAAAAGCCCCTATAGACGATACGTTGGCGTGAATGGTGGAGGTTTTTGAGATACCGGTCTAGGCCTTGCAGATTTAACCATTATTATTCTATTATTATATCATACTATGGGTCGAGACACTTCGGTAGGCCTGATTTAATGAACAATTGTAATCCACCGCTGTATTGTTATTGTCATTATTAAAACATCATTAAGATTCGTACATTATATCGCTTTAAGCACACCAGCATCACACGGTCCATAAGCAAATCATTATCATATGTTTAGGTAACGCAAATGCAACAGAATCCAGTCAACCATAATGGTTAAATTTAGCCTGCGGCCAAAGTTCCTATGGGATTTATCCTGCATTTTCAAAGATGTCCGGCAAACCACCCATACGTCCCGGCCACTGTGAGCTCGCTCGTCCGCGCCTACGCGAACAGATCCATGTATGTACACGACCTCGTCTCAGGTAAATCTGTTACACACAAACATAGACGGCCCATCTCTCTCTCTCTCTCTCTCTCCCTTGCTGGCTTGCTTTGTCTGTATCGAAGTCGCTTGACAGAGCTTGACAATTTGACACAGTAGTGGTGGGAGCATATTCGAGAGCACACCCACACACATGTTCGCAGGCGGGAATCATTTGCCTTTCAATGCAGAGTCTGCAAACATGCTGTATCTGTAGTACTTAATATATGGAGGGCTGGGGAGATCTGAGCGCGGGTGGGGGCGCGGCTGGGATATCTAGCAGATTTCAATAGGCGCCTGCTGTTTGTATTTCTGCCTGCGATGAATTGAATAAAAACGCTCTTTGAAGTACAAAGTTATGTTCTCTATGTATGATTTATGCGAGCACGCATGACAGTGCAATACATTTTGTATAGCTTGATTTACAAATTTGCTACGGCCTGGATAATGCGTGTGGTGATGCCGCCTACATCTGTTTAGTTGTGAGCCAGCTTATTCTATGAGCGCTGCTGGGTTATATGCAAAGCACATGTGCCCACAGCACAGTAACAGTCGTATGAACAGAGCGCTGATAGGGCTTAATATTTTCACTCAGAGAACAAAATAACAAAAAAACAAAGTTTAGCAGCTACGCAACGAGATGCCAATGTTGACCACGAGGTCAACATTGGGGAGGGGATTAAAATAGACATCATTTGCTTCCATCACCTTGTTGTTGTATGAATGAGATTAAAAGGCTGCTGCAAATGAATGAACTCGGCAAGAACTAGCTCCAGTAGCAGTTCCGTGAACGCTAAATGGTGGCAGTGAGTCAGCCTGGAACATTTTAGCTAGGTTTTGTTCTTTAGCTTTATCCGAAACTTCTTACAATATGTCTATCAGTCATGAATGTCAAATGAACGTTAGTTGCGGCCAGATCGGCACGACGATAAGGGATGCTCGGCACTCGGTGGATCGAATCCGTTTTTCTGACACCGTTCAGAGATGGAGCACCAGTGTTATAAACGGTTCAATTAATTGCTAACAGCGGTAATATCTGATCCGAATATATTAGCCTGTCCCCTTATTTATTCTGATAACAGATCATCTGTCTATATATATATATACACTATATACTATATATTATTAGTAATTATAGAATGTTTGGTTGTCTCGTTATACCTGCAGACTTTCAGCTTCTCCTGCTGCGCCATGTCGGTGAATTTTGGGCCGTTGTTGCCGGGCACTGCGTCCGGAAGGTTACACATGTCCATGGACTCACAATCTGGAAAGTTCATCAGGCGTATGTGAACCTGTTATTAGATAGGCTTTCGTCGCGTGCGGATTTTTCTATTCGATTTCGATTAACACCAAACATCACTGCATTATGTTAAGGTAACGCGAGACACTATGGAGGCGTGCATTCGTACAATTTCACACTGTAGTTAATGAATTGCCGCTGTCCAACACTTTTGCCTCTCCGCTACATTGGCTGAGCTTCAGCTGGTGTTCCATTCTACTCTTATTATTTTTATTATTATTATTAATTATTCATATTCGTTATCATACGGCTGTGATACATTATTACTTCTAGTGCTATAGTAAATAGCTATAGTTAATCCCGGTGTATTAATTCACTATATTTATCTGCTCAACTGTTCTAAAATTATTCGACAACATGTGCCATACGAAGATTCACCCGAGTAACCAATTATGAGTTCATACGACGGGTTCATTGTTTCGAACTCCATCAACGTCTATAGCCTGTACTGCTACGCCCTTGATCGAAATTATTGACAACACACAAAAGTGGCAACAAGAAAATTATTTCAGCGCTTGCAAACACTTGTGATAACAAAATACAGTACATTAACCACAGGCACAAATCTATGTCTCGAATAATCAGACGGACCCAGTTGTTAACGCTATCTAAAGGCCTGTATATATATATATATAATGAATTTATTATTATTCTGAAACGGAGACGAGCACACGGTGGATTTAGTTTACAATCTTTTTACTGGAGTATTTATATCGTCAACTATCTATCTGTTAGCCTGTAGATTTCCATAAACGTTTACATTTACTGCTTACATTATTGAACGGCGCTGTATTGTTAGAATACTTCGCAGTCACGTGCGCTGTATGGCGAACAAATGATGTTGGCTAATAAATCAAATTGAGTGCTGCTAGTATTAAGAGAAGATCACTTCACTGTATTATTTGCCGAGGGTTCAATATATATATATATATATTATATATATATATATATATATATATATATATGTATATAGTATCTACATTCGACAGACCACTCAGAGTTGTGCTTGGTTCGATTAGTAGTCAAGCAATTGCTCTCCAAAGAGAACTCTATTATCATCTAGTATACTGCGTTTTCAATGTTAGTGTGTTACAGAAATAATAACCATATTACGACGGGAGCATTCATCAAATATGACCACACAATTGGCTCACTTGCGATCTGAGAATTACCTTTTTTCTGCGAGTCGGCCTGGACACCTATTTTGAAACGAACCCACAACAGCATGTTCTTGTAAATCATCCATGGCTATTCATATACCTCTTCCTGTCTATATAACAAATGATAGTAAACACTGTAGGGGTTATATGTAATCTATATAATGTGATCATAATATAACACTACGGAAGTGGCAAACGGAAGCTGCGATCGTTTTTAATATAATCCTCCCTGAAATTAGCTCGTCCAAATTTTTCGATATCTTTATTATTCATATATGCATACGATAGTTTTCATTATTACATTGTAAGTTTGTATGTAACGCCGAAACAGGTTTGTAGACAGTGAAGACGACATTTAGACCTCTAATATGATCAGGGGTGGGAGAAAATATCTTGAGACTCTGCCTCTTATTGCAAACGGTGTTCGACAGTGTCTGATGAATGAAGATGTTTCCGGGCCGATCTCAGATCTATTGGTCCGTGGACAACAAATGTAATAGCGAAAACTTCATTTTGTTTGGTTCTTGTGTTTGCGGTTCCTTGGACGCGGACGAAGTGGAATAAGTGTGACGAAACTTGATGAACAATCAGATTGTCATCTTCAGATTCATGAACACTTCCACGCGTTTGTCTGCTTGCGACAGTACTAATCTACGATCGTTGAGGACAAACTCAATTCTTCTATCTTCTGAACATCCCAATTAAGCCTCATGTGCGAGTTTTAGAGTCGGTTTCCACCACTCGAACGTTCGGCTATAAGATAACACTTGCTCATTGTAAGCATTGAGAGCTCGAATATCGGAAGCATCAACAACAGTCGACATGATCCAAAGTCAGCGTCGTCATCCGCACACTCGCACATAGACGGCCACATACACATTACACATCACCACGTAAAAGCAGTATACTAGAAAGTAGGACATGGAAACGATCGCTGGCGCTGATTGAAGAGAAGAAGGTATTGGCTGTTAGACACATAAAAACGCTCGGGTTTAACACTTGCCAGCCATTAGCACCGCTGCCATCACCGCGGCGCTGGCTGGTAAACACGACAAAGCAAAGTTTACACTGGATGGGAACGGGTGGCAGCGGTAGCAGCAGCAGCTGGTATACTGCGAATCGAAGGTGGAAATTCGATGTCTACTTACGAGGGTGGGAAATATATGATCTTCTGGTATGGACAGACGATTATGGCCAATATCGGGTATAGAACAGACAGGATATTATTATGATAGCGGGCGGGAGGGGGGGGGGGGGTATGCGGATGGCTAAACTGGCGAGATGAGTGGTCAAGTCATCCTTTTCATCTACACAGCAAGTATATATATATACCTGTTTGTGTGTGTGTATGTATATATAGCCCCGGCTGAGCTACCTCATAACGCTTATCGCGTTACCCTAATTACAGCACACATTCGGGAGGAAATTTATGAAATGAAGAAACACAAATAATGACAGGGTTGACATTATACCCATTGATTACGTTGATTGGGGACAGAACAGCGCGGGTTTTGCTTGCTTAATAATTTAATAATGGCTCCTGAGCGAATGATCAGTTCCAGAGGCGAAACTTTGTCACAATTCGAAACAAACGCCAAAGTACCCCATAGGAGACAGACGAATATGTAGCGGATAGACGGTAATCGTTGTGCGAGGAGGCGAAAACAAGCATGAGTTAGAAAAATTGAAAAATCTACATGCATTGACAAGGGTGCTACTGCTGCTGCTGTACAGTTGTTTCAGGGGGAAATGTCATAAGACAGAAGCGATTAACTGAGTTGTGACGGGAAAGGCAGTTGTTACCGACCGTGTGTCGGTCGAAACGAACTCCTGTATCTGCTTTTGAAGGTCTGGTTAGATGCCGTTGCGATGAGAGTGATGGTAAAAAGGTGAATGAGATTGTCGCCAGTAATGGACACATCACCGGTTAGGGCATTATTGACAACCGCTTCAGCTCAAGCTAGCAGTGGTTCAAGGCGGGTGGCTGATTGGTAGACTAAACAGAGAAGAGGGTTTTGGATTCACGGGCGTCACGAAATCGAGCAGGAGACGTCTTTCATGGCAAAACGTGCACGTGACAGCGTTTTGCAAAGCAACATTTTGTACGCGCTCATTGGCGACGGTGCCATACCGTTGGCTGGCGCCGATGTCGTTGTCGTCGTTGTAGTGGATGGTACCCTCATGAGGTGGGCCTCTGCTATCGGAAGTCGCTCGGGGACGGCTGCACTTGCGAACAGCCGGCACTGTTATTTTTAGCTCAGATAACCGTAAATAAAATGGTAACTGTCTCGTGTATTACTTGATTAGATTTATTTATCAGGAACGAGAAAAACAGTATTGTTCACATACTATCGAATAACGCTTAATACATATACATATATGCATATATATATATATATGTGCGCGTGCGTGAGAATGCAGACGGGTGTTTCTAGTGGAAGAATCAATTGATGGAACCTTCCACCAAATCAATTCCCTTGTGATAACCTCCTTCTCTTTGCCTCTGGGTGTAATCCTGTCGCTACTACCCCAAGTACGGTAGGCGAAGTTCCCTAGCTATACCTATATATATATACATTTATATATACAGCTATATATATATATAGATATATATATATATATATATATATATATATATATATATATACGAAATCGAATTTTCGATTCATTCACAATTGAGAATAGGTACGCCGCACGGATGGCCGATATTATTACCTGAAAACCACAAATAGAATCATACGTTAGCAATTCGATCATTTCAAAGCAACAATACCATTCACGTATTGAGATCCGTAGATATATCTAAATGAAATGCGGTAGCGAGTGGGTCGACATCTGTACACTACTTAGATTCTAAAGTGAATGACTGACTGCACGCTCTCATCGTTTTCTATTCTAATATATATTACATCGAGTTACATCAGGCATTCGGGCAAATACGGATGAGATATCCCTATGCGATAGTTGTTTCGATAGTAGATCTATAATAGTAATAATAACATTTCGCTTGTTTTGGCACATAACGAATGCTCAACACCGCAATAAATTTCGCCTATAAACGAGCGCCAAGAACACGGTGACTGCTGATATTGATCCGTTGACTGTGCTGCTCTGAATGTACATACATAAATCGTCGATGTGACCTATGTTCGTCTATTCTACTTCCTGTAGTCTTGTCGGCCTGTTTGTGTGCGTTTTTCTGAGCGCATTAATATTAGGTCCAGCTGCTACTGCTCCGTCAAATCAAATAGATGGAAGAGGTCGCGAGAGAGAGAGAGAACGACCAGCAGCAGCTAGACTGAAATATTGACCCACCTTTATGTTATTCGTCCATGATCAAGATAGAGCAGCACACACACACACATATATATATATATATATATTGCGATTTATTTCTTTATTTTTCCCCAACTAGCTGGATTCTTTCCTCTTCTTCTTCGTTGCTGTTGCTGCGATCGGTTTAGCGAAAGAGGACTCGTCTCAGTGTTATGACAGTGACCCGTTGCTCAACCTAAAAATATAACCTATGCTCTCCTCCATTGCGTTTGAAACATCTCGATAGCCAATATAGAGACGAACGGTTTATGTGGAACTGGTCGATAGCCTAGCCTAGGAAACTCTTCGCATCCTGGTGAAAAGAGCATGCCAAACAAGGCAGAAATGAAGAAAGCTACATGGGCTAGAAATAGAGGGAGTTGGCAATAGACTGTTGGGCTAACTCCTGGCTATTATTGGACAAGACTCCAATACTGCTTGGTTCATATATATATATATATATATATATATATATATATGTCTGTGTGTGTGTGTGTGTAAGAATCCCACAAATTTACTAGTGTTGCGAGCATAGCTGCAACGCTATTTACTTATATCTACGTAACAAGCAATATTTAGTTAGCGGTAGGAGTCGAGCAACAGAGTCATAATTGATGTCATACACACACACACACATGTAGCTAATGAGAGTGGAAAGATCGACACAAGCACAAATCTTTGAGGGGGAAAAATTTGTGCTGCTCAACAGCTTCGATCTTGTGGCAGGGCCTAGTCATGTTTCACGCCCATGATTAGCGGTAGTACAAGAGAGCACACCTAATGAACGTAGAGAATACAATAGATAGATTATATTGAAAATCACAAACGCACACTATACGCAGGCAGGTAAGCAAGGATCGCTTTGGGGTCCACAAAGGAAGTTGAAGGGAGGTTGGTTAGCACGGAGTACGCGATGCTGGCGCTGACATGCCGACGGTTGGATAAAAATAGAAGGAGTCGCTAACACTGGTCGTATCTTGTGTTCTACTCTGGTAAAACACGAGCCCGGCAGGCCGAGAAGGTCTAGCCCTAGCACAGGGCTGGCAGGAGCTCAAGCTGTTCGACTGAGAGGTTTTGTATAGATTTTCAGAGAGCGGGAGATAATTCGGTCGCGATGCAGCACTACAGAAATGTTTCAATATTCGCGCTTGTAGCGAGCGACAACACAAATCAAAATGATTGCTCCCTTCTAGGGTGGCTTTGTATCGCTTGATCAACTGATCAGCGATGGAAGATAACTGCAGCAGCAGAGAGAGAGAGAGTATCTTTTCGTAAGCAAAGGTCCTTGAAGGTCGTTCCTGGCTGAAACGGATAGACTTGAAGCTGAAGTGACTTAATCGGCGTTTTGTCAGAGAGAACCGAAGGCTTCAGTCTTTTTTTTCAACGGAGACCGTGGGTCACCGCGGATCGTTTGATTACCTTCGGGATCGTAAGCGGTGATCATATATTATTGGAAATTCAAATAATATAATAGTAAATGATTTTTATAACGTAAACAATTCTAGTTTCGTTTAGTGTGTACCATAAATTGCCCCAGCATTCTGGGAGTAGATATGTTAAACACTTAGCAAACACTCATGGATGATTATTATTATTCTTATTAGCACGACTATTATTATTTCTTCTTCTCCTTCTCCAAGCTTTTGTGGATAATATCCATAATATCCACAAGATCTAACGACTCGAGAATTAGCCCGATTGCTACCCGATAGGCTGCCGTTGAACCGTCTGCAATTCGTTCCGTTTTGCCGGTTTCCCAATTGCCGCTCTGCTAATACGACTCGAGGGGCAGGGCAAACTGGTCTACGACATGTTGCAATCAGATTTCCACGACTGTTGCGGCGGCCGTGGCGAAACGCTTTGTCGCTACGATCATCACTTTGATATCTCTCCCCACCTCGGTGCCTGTTATAGCCTAACACATTTAGGCCTTACGAAAACAGGCCAGACAGCCTTATGACAATCGAGTCGTAGTCTGTTTGCCCAATAGGGAAATCCTTACTGGGAAGTGTCCCCTGTTCGTCAGATACGAACCGCGAAGTAGCAGATTGTTCGATTTAATAAACATGTTGACAAGGGATCGCACACTCACGATATTCGTCGGCAGGAATAATATGCAATAGGACAAACTGTTTAATGAGTTATGTCGTTGCCTATTAAATACTTCTGTGCCACGCGAGGATTGGGGCCAAAAATGAGACCAAGAGTGAACGTCGAAGAGAGTCTGAAAAATTATGTAAAACCGCACTAAAACCGCTTATATATAGTGTCGATGTGGATGCAAATGAATGAAATCTGTCTATCCTCAATAATTTCTAATACTAGTATAGTAATTGTTGTATGCTAACGCTGTATTTAGCAGGACATTAGTGAGACGGATCCTGATTGTCTCAGTTGAATCAAATATACTCACATCGTTGATTATCATTATTATCATTATTACTAATAATATAGACACAGAGATGTACAGTATACCGAACGAGTTTTACTGTACGCTACAAGCGTCATCGGCCATCACATTTGAGGCAACAGTCAAATCGCAGCATAGCGACTCTGTTGAACGGTGGCCGGCGGATAGCCCCCAAGGCGAATTTCCCCATAGTAGCAACAATATCTAATGTATTATTTTGCCTGTCCATCCATTCTAAGAATCAAATCACTGCTCACACCTGTGTTCTATCATTCCCACCCTTTCACTGCTGTCTTCCCGTTGCTACGAACGAAAAAGTCGACGACGACGACGACGAATTATGCGGGTCAGCCAGCCCCGCGGCAGTGGGCGCGCGCGGTTGGTTAACGCTGTTGGTGACGCGAATCGTCCTTCGTCCAGCACGTTAACAGAATCACATTTTTGTAGTAGAAGCATCTCGTCTAATTGTTATGAAATATGGAATCTGTTCAGTGAACCATGAGGTACAGGATTAACACAGAAGACAGGACGGAGCGCAGAGGAACTCCGCACACACACACACGCATATATATATATATATAGTATATAGCTGCCGTAAACTTTCTGCCATGGTGGAGAAGGCCACCTGGTTGTGACGGTACCGGCAGCTGTGTTGGTAGTAGTAGCGATAGTGATGGCAGGGTTCGTTGTAGTTAGAAGACGATAAATAGTATCTACGAGAAAAAGAAAAGGCTCCATGCAAGGACAAGCATCGCCTGTGGTGGCCGCACAATTTACACGCCTCTGGGTGTGGTTTATTTAGATACCAGACACTAGAATATGAGGCAGATACAACCCAATGCATGGATGGATGTAGCTTAACGTAATGCAACTTAAGAAGTCGGGTGTGTGCATTTGTGACGTTGTGTTCGCACCGTCGCCATGTAACACACGACGCAAAAACAGTAGTTATACACGTATATAACTAGAAGCGTCTATTGTTATTATTATTATCTGACTCTCTCGGCTGAAGCATCACCTCGTGAGCATCGACTGACTGAATATATATGTATCGATATATAAGTGTGTGTGCTTAAATTGCTTATATTAAAAATCCTCATTCAGGTGGCATTTCTCGAGCTTAGAGAGCATGCAGGCGGGTTGATACCGTTGGATTTATAGCCACATGTAAGGCGACATGTCCTTGCTTGTCTGTCTGGTATATTTGCCGGCCTGACTCACAGCCAACATTTCACGTCCACGGTAGAACTGGTTTCGGCATTGCTTCATAAGACCGACCCTTTTGAATGTAAATGTGCATTCGGTTCTCCTCTGATTGCAAGGCGCACACGAAGTTGCACCACCACGCCACCGGGCTCGACTTGCTTGTGTACCTGCGCATTAATTATATGTTACACTCCGATATATCCTATGTTTAGACAGGAAATAAACAAAAAATCCTGCTGAAGCCATTGTCTGCGTAGCTTCTCATATGCACAAGCCACACAGCGTTAAATATATATATATATATTACATAAGCCAATTTCTAATCAAAAGCTGTGCAACAGTACAGTCATGTACAATCCCTTTTGGTTAACAAAGGAGATATTGAATGGAATATATACAAACATAGGGTTTTTTTAGGTTATAGAAAATATGTCATATAGCAGCGTCTCGATTGATCTCAGTCGACGGAGGCTTGGAAACTGACTGCTATAAGCACAGTTAAACAGCGACCGGTAATATGGCTTCGTTGCCCAACAGTAACGACGGCCCCTTCAAGGCACTGAAGACGTTCAAGGCGACCCTTTTAGCCTTCTAGCTTCTTAAGAGCTGACCGCCTTCATCGCCTGAATCGAAGCACTCACTGGGTGAAATTGGTGGCCGTCGATAGTGGGTGATTTGATTTCGGAGTGCGAGTTCAGTTTATTTTTTAGGGTGAATGAGAATATCTGCTGTGAAAGTCGTCAAAACGATAACAATAATAATAATAACAACAACAACCCATCAAAGAAGTCGACTCATTGGATTCGTTTCCTAACGTTTGATGTTTGTGCTCTCAGTGAAAGAACATTCAGCCAAAGAGAGGGTGGTGCATAGTAATTATAGATAGCGACTTGCGTCTGTGCGAATTAAAATGAAAGTCCGACTCGCCATCGAATTACCATGATATTACATTACTCGTGTACCTTTGCAGTTAGAAAACGAATACGTACCCAATTTGTTAGTTGGTGGATACAGCCAAACACACATATACGCACGTATGCCGATTCTTAGACGATTAACTTCAAATATATAGCTCAGTCACCTACGATTTCACACAAGACAATTATGTGATAATTTTCTTAAATTTTAAATAAATATTAGTGTTAACTGACAAAACATTCTGTCTGAGTCAAAGGGCCATTTAATTACCGGCCATGGCCAGCCAAATAAAAATCGCGTCTAAGCTGCCGACGCGAACTCACTTCCTCAACAACGATCTATGATACACGTGTAGTATGTGCATTAGGAAAATGATTGCAAGCCTGGCCAGCGAAGACGTCGTCGAGATCATCGTCGTTATCCGGCAGCGGCCATAGCGGTCTATGGTCGTCAGGCCCACTCAGCCGCTTGACGAAATTGTAATCACATCAGCCCTCAGTGCTTGTCTCTGTCGTCCCCCCCCCGAAGGATGGACACTTTTAACTAATGCCTCCTGTGGTTTCTTCATTTTGAGACTTCGTTCCGAGTCGTGGTCATCGTCGTCATCAGATGTTACGACGATAGCAACAGCAACAACAACTCTGCCAACTGTCTTGCTCCTCTGGATAAGTGACATGGCCGCCACTTAGCTGCTTGAACCTCTGTTTGAAATTGACTAGCCAAGTTTGACATGCCAAATCTTCTGATTCTGGCTGACCAGCAACAACAACTGCAGCAGCAGCAGCAACACCAGCAGGCGGCTAAAGCATGGGACACAGCAACAGCGCAGCCGTTCCCCGGGGTCACCCGTATGCTCGTAACGTTCTATGGCGCCATTGGTAGCATACAGCGCCGCGCTAACGTCTAGTTAAGACATCGCCTGACATTTTGGATGGATATCTTCCTCTTTTCGGACTCTACGGAGAGAGAGAGAGAGTAGATCAAGAGTGTAGCCAAGGCGTAAGACAACATTTCAAACCTATGCTGTACACAGGCAACGCTATATCGTGATGAGTCGCTTATATATATATATATATATATATATATATATGAATGTGTGTGTGCGTGAGCGTGCCGTTTTTTCGATACATTAAAAACATCTACGAATGCGCGATGTCACGGCTGGTTAGCTGTTCGTCAGGGACGCGACGCATTGATTCGGCGCTAACCACGTCTTGTCCATGCTGTTGTTGGTCAAGCGCCAACGGGGCCAGAGGTGGGTCAGCTGCTTGAGTATCTGTACATATGTATGTGTGTCATTGAGCGTCCACAAGAGGGACTACTTGCCCCCATCTTATTGGAGGTTTCATCGGGTGGGTTCATTTTCGCAGTGAGTGCCAAGAGACGACATCATTCAGTTCAGACGTTTTCGTTGGCGGTCGACGAGCGTTGGCAAGTGGATGACACAGCCAGTTGAATCAGTCAGCCAGCCGATTGCCAGTCAGCCAGCAAGATGGACACTGAGTTAGTGAGTCGCCCAGCGTCAGACTGTAACATAGCTGATTATCCGGGAGCGTTTCATACGTTTTGACCGGGCAATTTCAAGATATACATCTCGAGGCAGTGTCATTTCTTCATCACACACACATATATATATATATATAGGAATGATACAATAAAGAACACAGCTGCATGCGAAAGGTCGCTCACGATGGCAGGCCTTATAAGCAAAGTGAGAGTGCGCTCGGCCGCAGTGAGAATCATGTGTTTGTCCGTCACAGCAGGTCGCCAGCGCAGACGGAGGAGTCAAGATGTTCGGAGGGGGTTCGTTAGTTAACAAACGGCGCTTCGGTTTTATATCATCATCGTAACTATTGCTATCACGTCTCCGGTTATCCCTCGGGCTTCTGTTCGAGACGATATTTGCACAACACCGTAGATAGCACACATCTGAATGTTGGCGAGGTCGGCGCTGTACAAGCCAAAATCCAACCGTTTCAAAGCCGCTTGACGGCGATTTTCTGACTGGGCATTCCTCCCTTGTTGTTGCTTTTGTTATTGTTATCGTCGTTTTTGTTGTTGTTGCTGTTGTTGTCGTCAGTTCCTACAATCTATATCCCTCTATCCGTCTAGCTTCGTTTTTTTTTATTTCGGCACACGAGCCGTTGTCTGACCACCTGGAATAAAGCGATTGTTGTTTAGCAATAATATCACTTCGTCGCCGTCCATTGTCGTCAACAACAGCCACACGTGGTGGTACCCAGACATGACGCGCACGGAACACTAACACCGAAAGTGGCCCGTGCAGCGGCACTTTCGACATCAACAAAAATAACATTGACAGAAAGAACGACAAAAAAAAATGAGCCAGTAACGACAGATGGTAGTGCTTCGTCTGCGGCGACGCTCAATGTGTGTGTCTGTGTGTGTTGGGATAGGGGCAACGCCTAAACAGACACGCCGACCCGGAGCGTCATCGGTGGCGTCCATGCACCGAGCGCGCGCAGTCAAAATCATGAAGCCTGCGAGAGTTCCGTCCGCACGCTGACTGGCTTAACGGATAACGACAATGACGAAAATAGAGAAAGACGGACTGTGACATTGAGAAAATGGTCCCGGCTCTTCGAGTTTCGGATTATGTAAATAATACACTATATATATATAGTGTAATGAAATATAACACAGTGAGATGTAGTCGCCGATATTACGATATCCCTAGACGATATGAACATACTGTGAAATACCATATTATAATCAGATGATTTTATTATTAAGAAAACAATTACCAGTAGCGAGGATCAAAGACAAATATTGTCGTATACGAGTGGCGACGTTGTATCTATGATACCGATGACTTTCCGTATCAAAGCTAGCCGGTCTGGTGCAGATCTGTGTCGAGTCCAGATCCACGTTTGGAATTGCCAAACACTCCGTGGAATTTAAATGAAATATTAATGAGCGTTCATATGCATGACAACAGTCGCTTCAGACGATTAATAATTTAGTCAACAATCAATCAGTCAACGTGTCAGTCTACCGCAATATATAGCGAGGTGCGAACGCACAGATAGGCCTTTTCTGTTTACGAAAGCGAGCTTTTATTTCTTCGCCCCGTCCATCTCATCCGATTCCAGTTAGTGGAATCGTTAACTATGATTCGATAAACATGTAGTAATTAGTGCAGAGGTCGCGCGTAGAGTCTCCGTGGGTGACTACTTCTCGTCTTGGCTAACACCTCCAAGCGAATTGAGCTCGCCAGTCGTGATCCTCTCCCTTTTCCTCCTCATGGTGACCTGGCCCACTCAGTCTCTGTTCGTTTCGTGCCTGTCGAAGGCAGAAGAAATTGAGGTACACGCTCTCACAGTCTTCACTGACTTCGCAGGAAGTGCGTTCCCGGCTGAGTCTATCCGTGTAGGCTCTCTGGCTCTCGCTGGGCCCCATACTCTTGTGTTTGCCTTGAGAACACTAGCTCCGCTGCTCTAGCTGACCCCGCCCCAATAGCCTCCTCTTCAGCTGATTCCTCTGATTTTTCGAAAGCTGCTGAAGTTGTCTGCGAGACGCAGAGCGCGAGACGGTGATTGTCAACCGGAAGTTGTGCCCAGACCGGCGTCCAAGTTCAATGCTAGGAAACGTCAAGCCGAACGGCAGGAGTTGACGAAACGCTGAGTGGGCCTGCCACGATACCGTTGACGTGGACCCATACACTCTGTCGCTTATGTCCCGCTGGTCCGTACCCCCTGCCATGGGTCGGGTAGCCGTGTCCGGAGCACTGCGGCACACAGACGATATAGGGATGGGAGTGGACGTCCCCGTGCAAGCATCTATCCTTGTGTTCAGGAGACACTGAGTCGGCCCTTCGACATATATTAGAAATTCAGTTAAGTCATAACGACTGGAGGCCACTGTTGGATGCGTCGCGCCGCATGCGCACAGAGACCCCATATAACCCCGGTATAACCCTCGATCTCTTCTCGGTAATTCCCTTCTGCAGAGTTCCTCGGACATGGCTCCGTTTACTCCCGCCATCTAAGGCCCTAGTATAGCGTCGAGACGAGGCTCCTTCGCCGGCCCTCCGCCTCGCTAGCCAGACGGCAGCTTGGCCAGACCGGATGACAGAGCTTCCGGCGACGACACGGGCAACAAGTAAGCACGAAAGTAAGCAAGCGACATATAGACCGAGAGGGAGGAAGCCCTCCCCGCATGAACAACAGGGTGATAGAGCCGACAACAGCGATGCTATAGGTAGCCTCACTGCCCCCGGCGACGCTCTGAAGGCGCATTGTCTGCCAAAACATGGCTCTCTCCTATTTTATTTTATGCGCACTTGCCGTCATCCCTGCCATGGCAATATCCTTGCGAAAAGCTTATTCGGATACGCACCGGTTGGCTGTCGAGGGGACTCTTATTGTTGACCAACCTGCCTACTAGACCTGACCAGCTAGAGGTCAGCAGTAGTCATCAAATGCAATGGGTTAGAGCGAATAAATAGCTAAAAACGAAAAAAATATTGAAGGATGATATCCTATGTTATGGTCTTCATACAAATGGTATCATGGGACGCATAAATGAATCAAATATCCAACATTCAACGCGGGCAGATATGTTTCCGCATAATCACACTGATTAAAGGTAAAGGTAAAGCTTTATTTGTTTATTAAAGGAACTGCAGTTTTTACACTGCTTAAGTTCTCTTATGTGTCACGACACGGGACTCGAACCTGCGACCTCTGGCTCTTTATAGCCAGGTCGCAGGTTAAGAGCTGAGGCCCGTCACCTAAAGGTTAAGAGCTGAGGCCTGTCAGATAGAGGAACAGCTGAGGGTCAGCTCGAAAAACAATTATTATAATCACACTGATATCATAGTCGTTTTCGATATCGAAATCCTTCTTCGACGATGGTGCTCTTCAAAGGATCGTGCCAAACTGTCGAAGACAGCACTGAGCGTGGACATTCGTTTGCAAACAACCGAAATATCGTTGGCTTGCGGTATCGTATCATACATCACAGGCAGATAAGAAGTGATAGCACTTATGAAAGCGACCGGCAGGTGTATTCTCTCTATCAATCGTCGCCAATAGCTGAAATTCGTTTGTTTTTCCTTTTGACCTTACCGAACTCATAATTGGGCAAAAAACCTGTTCCCACTGGTGCATTCATATTCTCCAATCATTCGTTTTTATTCTGAGGTCATTTTTCTAATAAACAAAAAAAATCATCAGTCAGTATCAACGCAGACAGCATAGCACTTTGTCCAGAAACGAATTTTCAGAGGAACAGTGACTTCACTAGTCGCCTCACGATCGCAATCGGCGCAAGACGTAACAACTGATCGAGTGTGCGCCAAATAACCCGTTACATTACCATGTGCCGTGTCTCTCAACGGAACAGCATAGCTATGAAGTATCGCAAATGCAGATCATTTACAAAAGATAACTGTTCCGCCCCGTCACTTTAAGATGCGATGCGGCAGGGTTAGCGCATATTTTTAAACTTGCCTCCAGAAACACTAGAATTCTTGCCCTCGGTGATCTTATATAGATGAGCAACGCACGCAGATGACAGCTGTTGATTGCATCACTCATGGGTAGCATGTAAATTGAAGGGGGGAGGGGCTGGCAAGAGGGTGAAAGTATCCGCTTTGAGCAGAGCCAAGGGTACAGCCTAGCGCCACTGAAAGCCGAGTGACCCGTTGGTAGTCCGTCTTAGCCGGTGTGCTTTGGTCCGTCGACGTCGGTTGAGAGAACCGGCCCGTTGTTGTGGATTACTTAAACTCAAGCGGCACACACGCTGCAGTGCACTTGACGCTGACTTGCTGCATCAGAGGCAAATATATGTTGCCCTTGAAAACTTGCCTCCCAGAGTTCGTGTGTTTGTGTGTGTGCGTGTGTGTTTATACCTTAGCGTCAGTTTCCACACAAAGGGGTTATCTGTCTGGGCACGATCATATCAAGCACTAGTCACCTTAGCTTCTATCTTTGTGGCTATGGTCACACTGCCGTTGAGGAGCTTAAGTTTGTTGGAATACTCTACAAAGTGTAAAAACCAAGAATTAATCTAAGATGCAGTCGGGATACGGAACAAGGCGACGAGATGAGAACGCTGTTGAGCCATTACAGAGTCATGTTTTGTGATGAATCTATATATATATATATATATATATATATAACACCTAAAAGGTTAAGAGCTGATGCCTGTCAGATAGGGGAACAGCTGAGCGTCAACTCGAAAAACAGATATATATGTATATGGATGGGATTGGTTTGTAAACCTATCACTTTCGCTTTTCGCGAACTGACAGAGCCTAAATGTCGGACCTGCATACTTCTGACGACTGGCTGAAGTTTCATCATGTTTATTATTTATTAATGCTGTAGGTGTTTCGGGGTTCGTCAGAGATTTGAATACGGGTGGGTAGACGCCACCGTTAGAATTCACCTCCTGTGCAAAGTAAGGGAATGCATGTTTGATTCAGGCCAACGTATCAAAACGTCACCATTTTGCTCCACCATTGATGTTGCTGTTTGCCCTGACCCGTTTCCTGTTGCTGTCTTTGCGCGTCATCGCCAAGGCATCCTGCAACAGACTGTAAGCCACGCACCCCCCAGCGAGCTACAGACTGAAGACTCGTGCGCTATTCTTCTGATTCAGATCGAGCTTGAGTCCAATGAAGCGAACTCTGGAAAGTTTCCACGCAAGCTGCAACGGGAGATAGCGAGGACGATGTTCCTTTAAGCCTTCTCTCATGAATATTTGACTCAACGAATCGAGACCTTCGCGCCTCGACCCACTGTTTCCTAGCCAACAATAGCAAACATCGGTGATTCCAAAGGTGACGCCACCTTTAGGAGCGAAATTCTCACCTTGTTTCCTTGCTTATATCTATCTATTCAACCTGGACGTCGTATGTTCCTTTGCTGTGCGTGTGTTTCAGCCTGTGATTGCATCCGAAACGTAACCATCGGATCACCCGCTTCTGAGGGATATATTTCGTGATGTCGTTGGCGCACGACTGCCGTCGGCAAGCTTGCAGCAGTGATTGAGTTGCAGTCGAAAGCGCACGCGCAGTTGTCCGCTTTGACCCCACACAGAGTCACAGTTCGGCAGCGAATCAAATAGTAAATGAGTGTATCGCATAGCTGCCCAATATACCACGGATCCCATTAGCTCAACGTAGTCTGTTAGGTTTGTGGAATCGTGTATTGTGTCCCCTAATGTGATCTGAATTTGTTGTTTCTATTTTTAGGCATCACTAATTCTTCTTAATATAAGAAAGAAATAAGTGGAGGTCAAGACCTAGCCGTCGACAAGGTCAACACAATAGATATTACCAGAAGCTGTCATGGTACTTCAGAATCATCACAGGGTGCCTTCTTGTTTTTTTTTTTCGCAGTAAATTCAAATGAAAATTATGTCTAGAAGTGTATGTATATCGAGAGAGCTCCGCGTCCCCTCTATCAGAGTGAATTATTACTAGATTTAATGTGTGCAGTTTTGCTCACGCAATTGCGGCGTGTTGACAGATCAATCCAGATACCATGGAGGACGATGACGGGTGTGGGTGTGTGTAGGATACAACTCGAGTCAGTCACACATTTGGGCCCGGTCCAAGCACCGTACCTCCGGACTAACGTACACGAAGAGACCGACCTCGCGGCTGACTGACTGAGCGGCATACCCACCCCTACACACAACCACAGCCTCTATCACTTGACGGAGACACAGACGCGACAAAGGCCTCGCCAGGCAGAGCCGGAACCAAAGTCACTGACGTTAGAGTGGATCTTCCCTAGAGCGAGCGCGTCATCGGTCCACCGAACGATGTCCGAGTGCCGCCACGCCACGCGGCGGCATTGCACGACGTGTCCCGAATCGTAAATTTTCGGCCCCAAGCGAACGGAACGTCGACCACAAGTACACACCAACACATACAGGAACTGCAACCCGCGGAGGTTGAGAGCCTGACGGCACAGACTAGATTGTGACTAGCTGTCAGAGCACGGGTTTCTCATACTACCAGTGCCAGGGCAGAAGTGAGGCCCTTCACCTCCGTTGTCTGTACGGTGCCTCTGTGGTGGCTGGTTCGTTTGTTACGTCAAAAATAGCACCAACAGCCATAATCGTCATCTCGCGCCATGGCTAGCGGGTGGTCGACGTGGACTTGGGTCCCCGCAGCACGCTGTTCCATACTGAATACGCACTAATGGATATAATGTGCAAATAAGACAGGAAATTTACTGTGGTCAAATCGTATAATCATAATACAAGCAGGTAAGGCGGACTTTCGGCACCGAATTTTTTTGTATCAACCTAAGCCGCATTTCACGCCGGAAATACATAGACTTCCCTCATTTTTGTTTCCATTGAATTAACATTGTTCGCCAACTGAACATCAAACATCACAATATATCACATAAAAAGTTTTCCATAATGCGAATTCGATGCGATTCGAATTTACGAATCTAGCAAACCCAATAGGCCTAACCTATTCCTAATAGGTTAGGCTTAGGTTTGTCTAGTCGACTGCACCGAACGACGATCTCATATTTCTGAGAAAAGTGAAAAAAAAGATCCGCTTGCTCCTCCACGTTGCCCATACCAGTGCAGGCTGTCACCAGTCATCGCGACACATCACGTGCGAGCCTGCCCACGATCCGAAACGATCCTGCAGACGAAAACTTCGTTTAAATGACGAAATGATCATAACACCGTCTACACGGATGCCCACCTAACAAGTGTGCAGCTCTCGCTTACCAGCTCACACGACACGATCACTGCTGCTGAACGTGGCGAGACAGCGACGCTGACTTCGTGTGCGTAAGAACCGCTCCGTCATCATCCGGTGGGCAAAGACAGATCAAGGCGGTGCAGCTTTCGGCTTCCCGCGCGCAGAACCAAAAATGACCGAGCAGAGAATGTCATCTCAGCTATCTGTCTGTGCGTCCGGCCGTCAGTCTGTCCGCCCGTCCGTCCGTCTGTATGTCTGTTGATTGAGATGATTTCGGCGATCCTCGACGAACGATGGATGTCGAGGAACGGATCCGTCACGTTGAAAGTTGGAAACAGTCATCTTGTGTTCTGCCAATCTCTCCCTCTGTCGCTACCTACCTCTCGGTGATACGGGTAGCGCGCGGTGACGATGTCAGTGGCGACGAAGCGTTCCGACGAAGAGTGTTCATAGTGAATTACATATCGCGCTTCGTTGCGTACGATTATCGTGCGACGGACGGGGAGGGACATGCATCTGTTGTCTGAGAAGGCGACGAGGAAACGCAACGACACAGCGTTGTGGACTCGTGGAGACGAAGAGCATGAAGAGTTGCGAATGGGTTGTAGCATAGCTGAGCAGAAGTTTCTGAATCATGATTATTATATTATAATACTCATTAGAGTACAATAATATGCCCCTCCCCCCCGCCTCTCAATGCTTGAGCATGATGGGACACTCAAGTATAAGTTGCAAATTTGTGTCGATGAGCCAATTATCGCCGAGGACCGTCGCAGCTGCCCAATCCAGCCCACGGGTTGGCTAGTGCCACTTGGACAAGTGAGTTAGAATTGTAAAAACAAAATCAAAGAAAGACAGGTACGCGAACTTTTTCAAGCAAACCGCGAGGTCATACGGAGAAAAGTTGCAACATTTTAGTGTTCCCTTAATTCCTGTACAAACACTGCCCACTAGTGAAGAATCCTATAATAACAACGTGCGATCGAGCAATTATTATTATTATTATTTTATTATATTTCTGCCTAATTCGAGTATCTTTCATCATCGCCCAATGATTAATTTGTTCCTTCATATACTGGTGAAGTGGTATCGACGCATGGATCCTGGTCCCGGCACCATCATGAGCTGCCGTCAACACCACCACCAACATCGTGGCCAAGACCCCGCCCGCTCATCCACCGACCTGTAGCCTGGCCATGAGATCGCAACATAATCATGCGTCATCGCCTCACGGCAACGGTGCACGATTCATTTCATTGCAGTCGTATCGCTCTAGCAAACATTCATTCATAATTCATTTCAACGAGGGCAAGCGGACCAGTGACGGCTGCCTTGGTCGGTCTTCATAGCCAGCGCGACCACGCACACATATACACACGCGGCGACTGCATCCTTTATACAGATACACGAAGCTTGTTCGTTTTGCGATGCCGCGCGCGAGTCACGCGTGCGGACGGACGAACGAACGACCAAGCGAGCAAACATTTATGCAAAAAAAATGCGCATCTCCAGTCTATCCGGTCCCATGACGGTTTCTCTATTCGCCTTTTTCTTCCCTTTGCTATCGTCACGCGGTTAACGAATATGTTGTCCAACGAAGGGAAAATCCACTACAACAGTATTCAAATTCGACTCAACCACGAAAAAAATCAATGGACACAATGGTTGTAGGCGGCGGCAGATGGACGCGAAGATGCTCACACCTCGAAAACGACACCACGCCGGGTGTCTTCGTTTGTATTGCGGCGGGGCCGGATCAGTTGAGAATGACGGATGCATTCGTCGGCGTTCTGATCCAGCGACCGATGAACGGGAAAATACTGCACTCGACCTATTGAAGACCATCGTTGTTACCCACTCGCCTTGGCGGCTAGTACGGAAATCTCTAGAGATGTTTAACGAACTGCTTATTTGGTGCCTTGACAATGAGTTTAGCGAAGAGAAGTGTATGGGTGACAGCAGAAAGGAAAATATGGGTAGGTTGGAAATGCTTATACATGCTTAAAACGTCGTGTGTTTATGCTGAGACGAAGATGCTCAGTATTATTCGTTCGGGTTAAAATCTCCATAACGGTTCGAGCATACAGGTCGACCAGCAATAAAAGTTTGCTTGGTTTGACCCTGTTTCCAGGTCACTGATAGGAACACCGCGTTTCAACATGGGGGTGCCAGACAGGCATACGAGTCCTGACTAACAAAAGCATAAAGGATATAAAGAAGCTTTCCGATTTTTTCTATATCGATGCTCTGTAGGTCAAGAGTGATACACAGACGCTTGCGTTTGACAACCTAACCGAGCTTGATCGTGATACGAACACAGGGCAGCTTTTTCTGGGGAAATCAGCCCCCCCCCTCCCATTCGAAGCCGAAGTCACAGTCTCTCTCGACTAAATTCTACATGATTTTCAATAGACAACAACAATTGACTCTGAACCGAGATTTCCTCAGCAATTATTTCCCAAGATAAAAAAAATATAGAGTAATGTTAAAATCGTTGCTTACCACCCGCGCTAACTACCCCAGGTAAATACCAAAGTCGAAATACTCTGTTAATATCAAACCCACCCGCAGCTAACGCGTTGCTCGATCGTCTCTCTGTCATTTCTCCTCAGTCCGCCTGTATACCAGACGGAGCGAAACGCCTCCTAAGCAGAAGGGCAGCCCTCGCAATTCTACGGCCGAGGCGTACGATCAGCCGATTATGTTCTTCAGCTCTGCTTCCCGTTTCACTCCTATCGTCGTGCGATCGTTCGGCGCCTATCGAATCGACCGTAAGGGATACGTGTAGCTCCGCGACACGTCCTTCCAACACACACGCATCACGTTAAATGCTAGCTAGCACCAGCAGCAGTTGAAGACCCGCTCACAGCCTGATGCTTAGAGAGACCTGTCCCTTGCCTTTACTTGGCTTTCTCACAGTGTTGCGATGGCCGTTCATATGTGCAGCCTTGTGAGGGAGCGGTGAACGCCACAGCCTCGGCTCCGCGTTCTCTCCTCGAGAACAACCCGCCTCTGCCGCAGAGATGAACGAGCGGACGGACCGACGTCGGACCGAATAAATGAATGAACGAATAATAATCATAGTAGTAACAGTAGTTACTGTTGCTGTTGGCGGTGGAATCGTTCCGGCCGTTGCTGTTGTTGTTGTTGTCGTCGGCGGCGGCGGCGGCGGCAGCGTCCCAACGACGATTCATCATAGCGTCATTATATTGTTATTACGATCACCATTACCCCTGCTGTTACCGCCTCTAACAGCACTACCACCACAGCACTACAACGGCTAGCATTGGTACTACAATTATTATCAGTACCACGACGACTATGATTATTGTTACAACTGTAACGACACCGAACAGCGACGAGTAGATCTGGTAGATGTGAGCGTATCACTTGAATCTCATCCTACATTAGCTATTGTATACGGGGAATAGTATGCAGCTGATACGATGATATGACGATGATCGCACGTACGAGACGCGCAGGTAAGTAGGAAACGTAATGAAAAACTGACTGCGTCTGAAACAGCCATTGAGAGCACGTATCTGTGTTTCTGTGTGTGTGTGTTTGTTCCCGTTGCTTTATCATTTAACGAATGCGTTAACTGTGAGGTTCTTGATCTCATTCTTGTCTGTAATAGGGCTCGGTTGTATTTCTCGATCAAAGATTCCCTCACCCATGAGGATTTTTACAGTCAGGATAGTTAACCACTTGGTCGGGCTAACCGTTTTGGGTAGACTGACTGAGTGAGTGCGCTCACCAGGAATCGCCGGGCCTTGACAACGCCGACAGCGAAATGATATCGACCGATCGAAGGGCGGCGAAAATTATTGCTGCGCTCGAGAATCGCGGCGATGCCAGCAAATCATAATGGCAATAATGGCGCAGAAGTTTATCACGATCAGCTCTCTCAGTATTTCCCTTTCTTAATGCTTGTTATTAAATGCGACGTAATTTTTCTCATAGGACTCTCTCTCTCTCTCTCTCTCTCTATATATACATATATATATCTGTTTCGCTTCGTTCTGAAGATCACCCTTAAATTAGAGTGGAATCTGTGTCACTACATCTTTTTGTGATTTACAGCCCTCGATGGTTGGCGCTAGTTGTCGCTGGACGAATTCCATTAAGATTGTCTTCCTCGCTTCAGAGTACCTCATAATACCTTCCCCAAAGAATGTGTCTTCGGCCGGACCGTGCCAGGGTTGACAGAGCTGACGCTGTCACACAGCCTGCTATCCAGCTATGTTGATTGATTTTGTTTGTCCCTACACTGTATACTTACGATTAGAACCCTGCTAGCATTCGAAATGAACTGCAGATCTACTCCTCTTTCCCTTCAATAGTGTCACCAGATACGGATGAACCTTGGTGTACCAGATCCGATATACATCTCATTAGGCGGCGTCAATAGTTTGAATTCATGTTGACATGCGGACATCACAGGATTTAAAGTGCGAGCAACTTGGATTATTCGATTTAAATCAAGATTTTTTACTCTTCAGAATATCTTGCTATAACCAAATGACAATAAATAATGATGGTAGTATGCGGTGTATTCTGCGTTTCGCTACTTGACGTTATATCCAAGAAAAAGCCTAACAATAATACCAATAACGACAGTAATAATAGTGCTGAGAATATTACGGAAACGAACAAAAGAAAAACGAGAGAACAGGGGTGACTTTAACTCGTTCATCATCGACTGTGCCGACACGTGGAGCGGAAGTGACGCGAAAATTCGAATCTCCCTTCGTTCTGACACTTGGCCAGTTGTCGATTCGGTCAGATCAAGGCGCGTTTCGGCCTTTCGTGTGCAGGACGACGAGAACGATTTGTCGCCAGGCCGCGACGTGAGGTTTGTGGTTTGTGTTACACTACCATAAACATTTGCTAATATTCGACGTCGTTCATGTCTTCAAGCCGGAGTCAAGTACTAGTTGATGTTGTTGGATCAGCTCGATGTCAGTTGTTCTCGTGGTTGACTTGGTCAGGGTACGCGGTTGGAGCAGCACGGGTCACGTTCACTTTTGATTCTCCCATTGTGGCTGTTGGTTTTGTTACTACTGCTGCTACCGCCACCGCCCCCGCTGTCGTTGTCTCTCTGCTTGTGGTGTATACACCGTGATGACGTCCATGTTGCGCATCTATCACTACGTCCACTGGCGGCGTCTCCATGTGATCTTGTTTCTATAATGTGTGCGAAATGGTCTGTTGATGTGTATGGTATCGGGGGATAGTAGCTGTAATAGAAGCTGACAAAAGTACACTTGTTGAGGCTGCTGCTTGTGCATGTTCATTGTAAATAGCCGCAAGTGGGTTTGGCTAACTGTACCACATATCGGTATGGAGCTCGATTACAGGATGTTTCAGGTATCCTACAGGGTGAATAGGGTAAATATTGTGTACAATCTAGAAGAACCACGCCATCTTTTTTTTTTTGAATGGTACGTATATTATCGTATTGAGTTGCAGGCCACACAATCTAGGTCTACCCCTTTGATTGGTGCTGTTGTCCCCCGGCACTCCCGACAGTACATCATCGCCGCCATGATATTCTAACCGTAAATAGAGGAGAGTTACATGCAGCCTAATGCATCTCGTATAAGCGGGCATCAGAAAATCGGATGTGTGTTCAGAATACGAACACAATGGTGATGCTGATGGGGTCGCCGATATGTCGGCGCCAGCGAAGGAGGACGACAAATATAAAGCTCACGAATGCCACTAAACGCGCGTTGCATCCGGCTACATCTGACAGTCTGACTGAGGGATGAAGGGCGATGTTCGCCGAACGAATGAACATGCGAACATCCAGTTCCTGCAGCAGGATGGAAGGCGAGGACAAAGCGGCCAATAGAAGCTAGCCTAAGAAAAAGCAGGCGCCGCCGAGGTTTTCAGCAGTCCGGAGTTTCTGGCCGAGCCTCTGCCACCTAGGAGGTTGCTTAGATTAGGCTCGGCGCCATGAGACGCCACGCGTAAACTATGGCCGACTGGGCCACGCCAAGCAGGCCTAGTTGTTCAGGCCTAGGCCATCGTCTTGCCCCGCCTGCAGCTCCAGACGACTGGCGGGGCAAGACGATGGCCTTGGACTGGTCTCCTCCGTCTCCTGGCTCTGAGCCAAGAAAAAAGCAGGGCTTTAGAGGCGGCAACTGCGCCAGGAGCAGCAGCAGCAGTGGCTGTCTGTGGGTTTCTTCACCCATAGAGAAGAAACCCACTGTCCAACCCTGACGTACCGCGTCGCACCCGTACCCCAGGACATTGGGAGACAAGTCTAGTGACGTGGCCGCCAAATACAGCGAATGCTTCTTCCCGTTGTCGAAAGGCATAGTCGGTACAGATCCCTCAGCGCTCGTCGGAGTCACTTCCCCAGTTCCCTCTGGCCCGCAACTTCTACGGGGGAGGAACGCGCCCAAAACGTCGACGGGAGTCCAAAGGGTTGCCGCGTTGGCGACAGAGGTTCGCTTCCTCTTCATACGCTGCACCATGATCAGCTGCCAGCGGTGTCAGTAGAGGCAGCAGGCGAACTGCCGATCCGACAAGCGCCTGCGTCGCTCGCCGAGACAGCGCCGACATGGATGCAGGCGTCGGCAATCAGGGGGTTTCAACTGCGGAGAAGCAGTGACGGTAGCCCATTACAGTCAACGGGCCGCTGCTTCTATCACCACCACCACCGACCAGCACTACCACTACTACTATAGCTATCACTATTATACTGCCATGGAAAAGGACGAATGGCAATAGGAATAAGGACCCCCTATCGAGAAAAGGACTAGCTGGTGGCGGTGGCCTTCCTTAGGCCACGAGTGGCCAGCTGCCAACGCGACGATGCCAGGCTCCTTCTGTAGGTGCGAGACTTTCGTTCCCGCCACCCAACGTTTCCCCACGATCCAATGAGGAAATACTAGTGCAAGGATCAGAAGGACGAGTGGTGCGAAGTACAGATGTGTGAACAGCCCCTAATGCTGGTGCCGACTTCGACCGTTCGCGGCAGAAACCGCCAGCACTGTATCACTTGAAGAACATGTCGTTTAATGTTGACTCTATTTTCTCGCGCGCTTTCCTAAGAGATTGTCAATACCTGATGCCAGTACCTCGAGTGCACAGAGCCATAAATAATTTCGCGTTCAAACGTTCTTCACACTTCTTTCATTTGTTATCCGAGTGGCAATCAAGCTGCCTATACCTAGTTAGCCGTTCACCCATCCCGCCTCTCCTCGTTTGACCTCGTCTCCACAACACGATATGCCCATAATTACCTCTCCACCAAGGAATTCCTACCAAGTCCACTGATCCTGTTGAACTGACGCTGCACCGATACGAATCAGATAGAATCATGAAAGCATGGCACAAAATCAAAAGCTCGAAACATTCATTCAATAATCGACGATGTTCTTGCATCCGACTCATATCCTCAAGCGAAGGGCCGCTCACAGGAGAAGGACACCGCGTGTGCCAATAGAAACTTGTTGATGTTGCTGTAGTTGCTTCAGCTACTTTTGATGGTACTGCTGCTTCTGTTGTCGCATCCTCCTCCTCGCTGAAAGAAAAATCGAGCTACAATCGCTGTGCAAGTGATTGACGACGCCACCGCCTCAGGGCTAATGAATAAAACCGTCTGCGTTTCTAATCCATTTGTTGTTCGACTCAAACAGGCGGCATCATTTGATATTCACACGTGCTGGCAGTATTATATGTTTTTGTTTGTGTCAACAACACTGATTCGCTGCGCTCATCTTCTGTCTCCTTCTTCGAAATGGCAAAGTGTCCATTCTTGGCGGTCTGACCACTTCATTTTATAGAATATATGACCGTTGTTAGCCTCGGGCGCCTCGATATCGCAGTGCGCTAAAACCTGTTCGCGAATGTATGTAGCAAGGCTTGTCATGTTCGTGTCGTAAGCCGCACAAAGCCTGAAACGCCGTGCGTCTGTATTGAAAGCAAGTTCCTATAGGAGAATATATGCACGCATGCGGCGCATACATATAATATCTTGCGGCGAGCCGTTTGCCAGCCAACTTCGAATGCAACTATGACTCGGCGGCCTGCTATTTTCCTGGGAATTGACTCTAGCTCACAAGCTCCCGAACCGCCGAACGGATGAATGAGCCGACGCCGGCGCCAGACGATACGAAGGCATCTTCGCCACCACCTCCTCTCCTCTGCTCTGAAGCGCTTAACAGCTACGGTGATGTGTTGCTGGGGGGCCACTGCCTGCTGCCAACGAAAAGAAAAAAATATCACTGCTGCAGTAAACCGCTACAGACTCAGCTGAAGTCTGTCGATTTTCGTAGATCTTAACTCGCTAGCCTGAGAGTGGCACAAACAAGCGACCACCGACAAACACACACACACACAGATTAGTTGCAGATGGCTTTTCTGTCATATCGTCCACACGATGGGGCCGACTCAGGGCCACCATAAGAACGGCTACCCCCTACACAAACGTGGCACCATACATCATACAGGAAGCTCGCAATCCCGCAGTGGCCTTTGAAGGGATCGACCTCGCGGCCACCGCCTAGCCCACCTGATCAGACTTACGAAAAGTCCGACGAAGCAGAGCACCAATACTCTCTCTCCGTGCTGACGCTGGCCTCATCAACACTGAATGAGCAGCCGACAGAAAGGTTTTTCGAAACCGAAAGCGATCGGGTCGAGGGCTAAGAGGTATTCGTTGATCCACGACGTCGGTATTCATCTAAATCATATCAAAGAATGAAAAGCCTGAAGCGTCGACATTTTATTCGTGTCAAAAATCTCTCTGCTCCATTCGTGTCGTTCATGCTTCCTCGTCAGCCTCTGACTGACTCGGTTTGTTTGCGAACATCTCGTCACTGTGGCAGCACAGTGACAATCACCATCGCCGGCATCATAATCATGTATATTGCCGTCGCTGTTGATGTCATAGGAGCCATGATGACGTCGCTGAGTGGCTGGAGCTCGTGGTTTGGGTTTTTGCCGGCGGTGGTGGTGGTCCCGGTGGCGGGCGACGCCGGCCGGCCGGCGACTTCACTGATGTCGTTGGTGTTATTGTTGTTGGCGGACATTCGTCGGTGAGTCTACTCCATCAGCGTCGACGCGCGGACGTTTTCAGCGGGTTCGTCTGTCTTCGGCGTTAGCCACTGCAGGAACCGATAGCACACGCAGGGCAGAAGAAACGCTGCCTCCTTGATGAGATCACCAGAGGCTCCATAAATACCGTGCGTATGTGTGAGTCTTTACGCTTGTTCGGCTAAAAACGAATGTGGACAAAAGCTGTATATCAAGCAACATTCGTCCAATGCTTGTCAACACTCAGAATCGGCCGCCGCCGAGACGGGGCTGTACAACGGCAGCAAACGCAGCGTAATTGACGACTAATTCAGCTTCGCGATTCAGCGGAGTTCCGCAGGAACTTCCCTTGGTTATTTGCTACGGACTGCTGTTGGCTATTGAATCTAGGACTAAGAGACGAGTGTAAGATATGGACACGACTATGAATATTACGAGCGTATCCGTGTGCTTCCTACCCTGTTGCTCGGTAAGTTGACCATTGCAGTTTTCGGCGCGTTCTCGTTATCGGACTTTGCTACTGCTGTTGTATGATCAATGATCACTGGTGTCAGCGTTCTGTGAGCGCACCAAGGGAGTTCACTACCCACCACCCAACGATAACAGTCAGTCATACGTGTTGCCCGGTTACGTTGACGCACGCACGACATCCGCGATCATCTGCTAGCCGTGATAGATAGCACGCCAACTGTTCGTAGGGATAATCGTACAGAGAGGCTCGTGTTTAGCTCGACATCAGGCCAGCCATGCATCGTACGATATACAGCAGTAGCGCTTGACACCGCAGGGCGGCATGGCGTTGACCAACAACAATAATGGCCAAGACGATCCCCGAGCAGGGCACGGCCGACGGCAATACCTTGTTTGGTCAGGCCGCTTGATACCGTTTCTTTTCCGTTCGCCAGCGGCGACCACATTCGTCTGGAGCAGCAACGCTAGGCGGAGCTGACATTTGTCCTGGCATTCAAACGGCCCCACGACCTGACTTGGTACCGTACGGCCGACGGGCACACCAAGTAGCAATACCGTTAAAGTATGACTTCACGGCAGTCCCCGCTGTTTGGTGGTCCACGGGCCCTTTTGCAAGGCTGGTCGCGGCTTCCTACGACAGGGCATGTCGTATGATGGAGTTATAGCCTCTATGACGATGACGACGACAACGATGAAAGCGGCTACAACAACAGCGACGGCAGCGGCTGATCGGCGTCAACCGCTACCAGACTTGATCATCACCGGCCATCGCGTCTGAACTGTTGGCCGCCGCGCCATAAACGCGCAACTGTTCGAAACCGCTTCGTCGATTTTCTCCACTTCAGCCTCTCGGATCGTCTCGCGAAACGAGAAACGGATCCAACAATCGGCTCCGCGCGTTCCTGTGCCACTCTGTTCTGGGAACCTCTCCGAATTGTGAAATGCTCGTGCGCACGTTTCCGGCAGTATCAGCGCGGGCCAGGACAACAACGGACAACTAACCGAAATGACCCAGTGTCGAAGTGAAACCGACAGAAAACGCATGAGATAGTATAAAGTAAAAAGAAGCATTTGAGTGAATTGTCAAAACGGACCAGCAGCAACAACAACAACAGCAGCTGGTGATGAAGAAGAGGTCGAGTGGCTGTTTAAACGAAAAAGGCTCCTCGAAGTGGTCCTCGAACACGATGCTGGTATTTGGCGGTATGGCACGGTGGCTGAGTCTTCTGGGCCAACTACACTCGTCTATTGTTACAATGAAAATCGACGAATTGCACAAGGAGGTTTAAGCGTTCGTCTACCATGATGGATAGGAATGGTTGTGTTTTCTGCAGAGCAGCATGGGGATAATGATGACTTCACTCGATCGTCATTGCTGTTGTTGCCTCTATTGCTCTATGATAAGATTTGTGTGCTACTTCAGACATCGCTGGCGCGGCTTCCGTTGCTGAGGCTGCGTTTGTTGCTGCGCCGTTCGGTGACACCCCCTCCCCTTCCTGGACGGAGGATTGGTGGTGGCGGCGGCGGCGGCGAAATGGCCGAAGTTCGCCAACGCTGACAGAAATCGTGATCGCTGAAGTTAGCAACAGTGGTTCATCAATAGTTGTGTCTACGATCATCGCAGTGACTGCGGCCGCTGCTCAAGCCAGCCTGCTCAATCCACCCACCGATTTAGCCAATCTCTACATATTGTATGCGTCGGGATGGCAGCGCACTCATGTCCAATAACCGTAATCCTCATCGGAAGCGGTCGCCCCACAGCGAAAACTACCACTCCGTGAGGAGACCTCACACGACCTCATCGGTTTGAATCACTCGAAACGTAATATATATATTTTCCCCCTATTCGAGCGTTGGGCAGCACAATCGGGCGAAATTCTACCGACGAAATTCTGCTGTAATCGCTGACGAGTTAGAGCAAGCAGCCTTGCCAATGATGAGGTACGGCGTGTTCACAGGCAGATAGGCGAATACATTCTCGATACGGCGGTATCGTTTTCTATTGTGCCACTCGAACGGCTGAGCCGTTGTAGCGGAAGGGGCGTCAGAATATGTCTCGGTGGAAATCCTCGTCTGTTTGCTATTTAGGATAATAGTTCCAATTCATGATTGGAGCATTTACGTCTCTCTGAACGTGCGTGCGCATGGAATATCGCTCGCCATAAATACGATAGGCATGAACTCTTCGGAGCCTCTGCTGGCCACGCAGAAAATACTTAGCCCATGTAATCCCTGAAGTGTCTCTTTGAAGTGCCGATAAACACAGTGGTTTACAACCACAGTGCTCTCGCTCTCCCTCCCTCTCTCTCTGTCCGTCTTTGTACCGGACGAGGCATGTCGTGAAGCTCTTACGAATTTCGAAAACTTTGAAAACAGTCCATTTGTCGCCGCAACGAATCGAACGTCTTCTCCCTAAGCGTTCGCTTGTTCGACTGGTATACAGCACAATATTGTTTTCAGCCTCTAAATGTTAACCCCGCACTGTCCACTACGCTAGTACTCTCAATACAATACGACATACGCACGCATAAATGCGTATAACTAAATTCAATTCTCATATTTATATATTCTGCTCTATTATACGATCAACAGCAATACGGTCAATGGAAGCCAAACGGCAAGAGAGCACGCTCATTGAGACTGCTATAACATAGAAGTTCGAATTGTAACGAATTGCCCAGTATCCAATAACATCAACATTGCCGTCGTTATCAATGGCTCGTTCTAATGGCCGCCGTGTCCGACTGACCCCGTCAAGGATCTCTCGAACGCCGTCTCATTTCTCTCCTCGCATTACTGCTCCCTCGGCCCGGCTGTCGATCACGCACCCAGAAGCACCACGCATAGAGAGAAGGCAATGCCACCGTTTCTCAAACGAATGTAAACAGATGGTATTCGTCTATTCTCGCTATCTGGCAGAACAGGCCAACCGCCCTCCGGCCGACAGCCGCAAGCTGCTTCTTCTTTTCGCAGTAATGTGGCTTGCCGAGGCGTTCGAGTTTCCGCTTGATTCGAGCGATTCCGGCCGCTTGCCGCCGCCGCCGTACAGCCACCAATGGCGGCATCAGACGGCATAGAGGAAAACCGGGAAATCGACAGAAATCAGTGGCTTTCATCCACTCGTGGATGATCGCACGAAAATAACAACAAGCTGCTGGAGGCGGCCAGGCCGGCAGGCATTCACAGTGTTCGATGGAACAGGAAGCGATAGCTATAACCAGCAAGGGACTGGACAGACAAACAGTCTGACTGGGAAACCCAGAGAGAGACCGAGAGAGAGAGACCTCTTGCTAAAGCTAGGAACGATTGTCAGCAACAGTACCGGGCTATGCAATGCACCCGTAACGCTATGTCCGATAAGATAGAGGATGCTGGATACGCATGGCCCACTTAGCCGAGACGAAGAAATCGAACGAGCAGTATCATGTAAAAACTATAGCAGTAGTAGCAGTAGTAATAGTTGTAGGTAGTAGTTGTTGTAGTAGTACTAGTCACCGTGATAGCACCAACAGCGGAAGTGCTCCTAGAGAAGACGACGATCTCTATAAGCCACCCACGAACAAACAACTCCGCTCGGGTCCGGTGTCTCCACTTAGAAAATGCCTTGAGGTTATCTCCAGCTTTCTCCTCTTCCATAGCAGAGAAAGGCACCCCACTGGTCTTTCCGCATAGTTTCATCGTTCCAGTAAAAAGTACACGCGCCGTTGTCGCTGTTATGTAACACTACAGTAGTCAGGGTTTGTGGGTAAAGTCGTTGCTCGCTCGTTTTCAAGCGGCCCTACGGCAAAGCTAAATACTTTGAAGTGGTCGAAACTCGTCCATTCCATGGTAACCTGTCACGGCCCGTCTTTTGTCAGCGCGAAGCCACTCGAATATTGGCAGACTCGACGGTCAGGCCGTTGGCTCGTGAGGGTTTGCATGATCCTTCAAACAGCTCGTTCTTCTACGCATACAGGAACTCGTCTGCTGTTCGTCAGTGGTCGCCGCCGTGCTTGGGGGCCCGGCAGAACGTGCCGGCCAGCCGGCCCCGGTCCATGAAAATAGTTGTGGAATCGTTTCGGACGAGAGTGGAAACAAGGCAAATGGTTGACGTCCATGAACGTTTACAGGCGGCTGTGCTGCTATCATTTTGTTGGAGTAGCGGCCAAGGCCATTGGTGGCATTCGGCTGTCTACAGTCAACATTGCCAAAGTGACTAGCCTTTACTATGGGCGGATAGACATACAAATGATCCGGCCAATATTGAAGAAGAGGAATAATGACAGACAAATGGGCAAACAAAGCAGATGGACGTGGACACTCGTGAAAAAATGTGCACATCCACCGGTGTCTCTTCAGATGTCGCCGGGGAAGAGGAGTTAACAGGGAGAGGCTGTCCCTTGGGCCGTGGTCTACGGGCTACGTACGGGATGCCCTTAGCGAACGAACGGACGTGGCACAGTGGCAGTCAAACGGAGACGATCTTTGCAGCTGCGACCAGTTGGTTACTACGCAAATAGACATTGAAAATTGCCGATTGCATCATCGGTAGCGATAAAAGAACCGATCGTCGACCAATGCAAAATAGCGTAGAATACGGAGTGGGATTATTCGTTATTATTTATTAGTGTTATTACAAAATACTCCAATTAACTAACGTGCTGTTACGAACATACGTATTCGAGTCTACCTAATTTCTCTATTCATAATAGTTATAAAGAACGCTTGTAATAGATAGGACAATATAGCCATCGACATCTTTATATATTACCACTCACATTCATCCTATTGAATATTGGGAACAGCTGAGGGTCGGCTCAAAAATCAGCGAACTAGGGGAACTATCAATTAAAGAAGGGGAGATTTTTTTAATAGTGAAAAACGCTGTTATACTAACAGTTATTCGGCCTTTTTTGCTTGTCGTGGATCACCGACGTCAAGAACAACCACTGGAGTAGTTTGAATTCAGGAACATATATTTGGCTGACTGACTTCGGACACATGTATGGCTTCAATGTCATCCGAATGAATATAGACTATAATATTAACATTTTATTCACGAAAAACAAAGATAATTCAAAACAGTGTTTAGGTATCTTACTGTTATATCTACATAATAAGCAGCAAAACAAGTGGCTCTAACGTATACAATACACCTAGCTTCACTACTTCATTCGACGGTCTCTCGTTGAAGCTTCACTTCGAGTCGGCGATTCGCAATGAAGTAGATTCACACACACCCACGTGATTTCCGAGGAGGTCTCGCCGTAAGCGCCTCATCCCATTGACGAGTGGCGGCCACGAATGCACCAACGCGTCTGGCTTCTCCAATCTCATCACAGCGCCCCCGGTAGATTAGCTTGCTCTCGTCATACTTTCGCCGCACCTGTGAAACTCCGCATGCCTACCCACCAGCGCAAACGTCCCGTAGATAAACAACGGTTTGCAACGGGGATGTTTATCTGACGGGCTACGCGTATGTCTTGGCTAAACATACTCAGTTTGCCGATACGCAGTGCAATCACAAGCAGCAGGCGTGGCCAAAACAAGAACACGCCAGTGTGTTTCGTGAAACAAGCTTATAATAACAGAACGCTAGCGTCGCCTACCTATCATCAAGGTGCGTCACAAACTGCAATGTCACTCAGACGTGCCGTTCACGCCAGGTGCCGGTGTATGTCTGTCTACAGACGTGAATGCAAGGTGTGCAGGCAAAGTTTTGGTTAGGTGAGGGCTTGAGTGCTGTCTAACTTCGCCAGATGAGGTCTGTTATGCAACGTTATGGTGTGCCGGCCTCGATGCCTGTCCATATGCTGGCCTAGGTCGGTGTAGATTACAATGCGCAAGGAGCAGCTCATATAGGAGCAATCGTCCCGCAAATCCTGTGGCCTCTACTATGCGGCGCGTGACGCTGCTCCCTGCTGTGGTATCTTACCGGATTAGGGTTGGGACGATGCCGCCACCGGTACTGCAAAGGCTCAATTAGCAGAAAACAAACAATAGTGAGCAGGTATCTAGCCCTTGCGGGGAGGGTTGGCCCCAGCACGCGCGCTCGCACAGGCGGGCACCAGCTCATCAGTGAGATAATAGAGGACGACGCTGGTGGCCGCTGACCGTTCACTAAAGCAGCAGGGCACTAGGCGACTCGGTTAGAACACCCACAATAGCCGCTGCTTCTACAACCGCCAAAACTGCTGCTCTCACTATCACCTCGATCAGCCTTCTGCATTTGTTCATTGGTGCGCTGTCACGAAGACCGAACCGTCGATGACGTCAATCAACTGATATGGGGAAATCTGCTACGTTCATAGGAGCACGGAGAAAACAATCAACCACACTATATATATATATATATATATATATATATACTCAATGAGTGCGTCTGTCGTGGTGCATCGTCTCCGCTGTGGTGTCTCCGTTGCACGATGCTGAGGCGACGCGTGTTGGCGTTCGAACGGCCTAACAATTAGCACCTGAGTGCGCGTTGATAGGATTAGGAGTTATATTAGTTTTAACGAGGTCGGCCACCAGTTCCGCAGAGCTTGCCACCGAAAAATAAGAGTTATGATATAAGCCTTATAATCGCAGTTGCGATTGAGGTAAGGATATTCTTAACAACAGGTATCCGGCAAAGCGACGTCATCCCGATGATGGTTGGTCAGCTAACTAAGCAGTTCGCCCCGTGCACTCCCCGGGGTGCCTTCTTCCCACTAAGAAGATGTGTGTCTGTTTTGCCATCACGAGAGGAGATACTAGGCTAGGTTAGGTTGGTTGACTCTTGTCGCTTCAGCAGTCACTACTGCCGTGACAACTGCCTCCACTACCGTGACCACCGCACGACAACCGCCGCCACTTGTGCTTGCAGAGTTGCGAATAATAAGATCACACATGTCCGGTCTATAGAGACACAGCGATACAAACGGGGCCCTACCACTGCTCAGCCTCGAAGGACCTGTGTTTGCGAATGACTGTGCATCACACATAGGCAGGCCTGCTGCAGGCTATCCGCCGCATCGCCGGCCATATCGCACACGGTCAGAGACTGGATAAGACAACTGGCCGTTGGTCGGCTAACGGTGGCGGCGGTGACAGCGACAACGACTTGCCCGAGAACACAACAGTCACCCAGGTATTGGCGCGTCACTCATTCGACCTACGACGATCATGTGGCAGCGGCCGAAATAGCGCCCGTGTAGCGGGCGCGGTTTGGCCCGGCCCCCATCGGCGTCGTTCCCGACCAATTGTCTTTTGCATTGTCTCTGATTCGGGGCCCACTGACTGACTGAGTCCAGTTGACGGGGAGCGGCGACAAAGATAAACCGCCGAATTCGGAGGGATACGAAGGCACACACAAGGTCCACAAAAGAAGGTCCAAAGACTCCCGTAAGGACGGTCTCACGACGGAGATACTATCATCGCCAAGGGTCTGGTATTGGTCGAGCAAATAGCCATCGGACAGGCAGACGTTTAGATATTCTACTGACGGGTCGTTGGCATCTGCTGAAATAGTGGTTGCTTTTCATTTGCTGTTACCCCTACGTCTGTTGCTGCTGCTGTTGCTGGAAGGAGGGCCCGCTGATTCACTTTGATCAATAGTCACGCGGCTCTTGTGCTCATAAGGGACAAAAGGGACACGGAGTTAGAACAGATTAGCAAACACTTCCAAGCCGACATGAAAAGGCAGTCTTGGCCTCCAACGGTTCGAACTGCTCGATGAAGATACACGCTTGTCAGCGACATCGAGGTGTCTCCGCTAATATATGAACGTAGATGAATGCGATCAGCATCGAGAGATCCACACAAATGCCTATGTAGAAAATGTCGTAGACATCATTTTCAGACGGGTTTCAGCATTTCTCAAATATACCCACAGTATCAGTGAAGGTCGATGCTGATGTTGTCAAAATATACGCTCCCGTGGGTACACCTCAGCGGAGATCTTTTCTCCAACAGGCTCAACATAATTTCTTCGAGTGGCCAGCGCGGTTGGATCTGATGCTGTCGGTGGAGTAATGTGCGGTACTTCATTTTAGACAGATACAAGAACTCGAAACAAAACCATTCAATAGACAACATGTATCTAAAAACCTAAAAAGCTGTTAGAGACTTAGGAGTGATCACATCAACTAGGCTAAAATATTCAGAACATGTTGCAGATGTTGCCCTGAAAGCTAGTCAGCGTACAAATGGGGTTATGCCAACGTTTATAATTACAGATACTGAACTTTATGTGATATTGTTTAAAACCTACGTTGAACCTGTAATAACCTATGCGGGGCCAGTGTGGAATCCGGGCCTTGAGAGAGACGAGGAACTTCTAACTAGAGTATTGTGAAAACTTTATAAAACGAGTAGCTTGAATGTAACTTAAATGTAACTGTGGCAAGAATAATATAAGTAGTGTACACCTACTCGATCGTCTTACTGCCTTAGATAAGGTTCTAATTAACAAAATACAGGCAAAACAGCCGGCTATGGCTGGGAAGATGTTCGATATAGTTCAAATAAACACGAGATCAAAACGGCACCTACTACCAAAATTCATAGCTTCGAAAAAGTGTGTAAATGACGTGTTCCTCTGAAGAATATCACGCCTACTGCATGATTGTACAAAGTAAAAATTCGATACTTCTCTTGTCAGGGGAGTTTCAATCTATGAGTTGTAGGCTGCTGATTCGCGCAGTGTGGAATATTTCTTTGTAATAAAGCGATGTTATTATTGTCATTATTATTATTGTATAATAGTACGTATATTATTTATCAATGTATATTTTGTTGCCTCTGAGTATTTCATTTATAAATGTATGTGTGCGCGTCCTTGCCTCGTGCTGAACACGTCGTTGAGCGGCGTATATCAGGACGTGGTACAGAGCGTTGGCTCAAAGGCTAATACTTTCGGACATCAATTCCTCTGGGAGCTTCGCTGTAGGCTTCGTTCAGGGTTTGGCAAGCAAACGCCTTGCTGCGATCTCGCTGCAGTTATTGGGCATGCCAGGTGCCATGAGATCTAAGGAGTTGCTGCCAGTTTGCTTATGTGAGGCATAGGCGTTGCGAGCCGCCTATAGCGTCGGCCGGTTCAGGCGCTCATCCACTACGAAGATAAATCACAGCCTTGAAGGCCAAGCCAGCCAGCCAGGGCGTAATGCACGCATGGAAGCATAACCATGCTACGGTGCGCATAACGATCATCCGTGCGCGAAGTTGTCTTTGAGAACCTTAGAGGTGGCTTTCCTTGTGATCTCTCGGTGTGCAGCTGCATCCATTGCATAATGGCGACATGATTCATTCCGATTGAAGTGTTTCACTGAACTTCTAATTGTAGTGATATCACATCCCTTAGCCGGCCTCCATAGCTATGTACATAGTAACCATAGTACATATTTACAACAGTTATAATAAGCCTGTATTCGAACAACCTACGAGCGGTGTAATAACGAGATGCAATTGAAAGAGTAGCTTTAAATCGTATATTCACCCATGTTCTGCATGTGTGCGTCGCGGTACCGGAAAACCCACTGTCCGCGCTGATGTTTGCTGTAATATCGCGCCTGTCACGAACGCGTGTAGCCAAAATGGCTGAGGGACACACTACCGCACCCTTAAGCAAATATATACTCCAAGATAATATAGAACAACGAAAAGCTCGAGTATGATATATATATATAATACAAGGCTATGCCAAAAGAGAAGGCTTAACAACTTCCGGCACGTAAATGGACATCGGGAGTCATCGGCCGACAGGAAATCGAGCTAGTGTCGCCGTACGACCGAGGCGGCCGTTGTTACACCCGTCTCGAACGTCGCCATCACCAGCAGGCGCCTAAATAGAGGATCGCCCAAAGGGAAACGCTCCTCACTCGTACGATAAGCGGATGGCGAAGTTGGGCCCTCGGGCCACCCACCGTCACCGACAGTGTCCTCGTTCGTCGAGAGCCTTTAACAGTGGAATCGCCGGCAGACGGCTCCGGATCGGGGTAGTTGTGCAACAGCTGTTCCACAGCTCTACAGGTGGGAGGGTGGCTGGAGCGCAGAGGATCTGACGCGCTCGATTACCGTAGACGCCATCCAATCCGTGAAGACTGGAGGACGTTGAGCCGTCGACACATGGACACATATGAAAGAACTAATTGTGTCCGCCAAGCCGCGCACTCGCGCCGGATACAGGCTTAGTGGTTTGAGTAGATGAGCGAGTTCTAGGCGAGCGCTCGGGCAAAGGCAATGAACCTCTAACGAGGTACTGTGGTTGCGTTCGCTGGTACAACGACGAAGTCTGAAAGTCGCATGTTGGCTTGGGTTCGTGTTTCTGAGCGGTATTACTTCTGATTGAAGCCATTAGGTGCCATATACATAGCTCGTATCAATAATACACAATTATTAACTATGTATTAAACAATAGCGTTCTGGGTAAGATAAGCGAAGTCCCACATGTTCATAATTATCGATGCAGATAATAATAATAATAATAATGCTAATCATGGTATTTTTTCTTGCTATATAGAAAACATAGCCTGTAAATTGTGGCTTTCAGTGTGAATATTTGTCACTGAAACAGATACTGGAGCATTTTTACGTGACATTTAGCAATAGTTGCAGAACGAGCGCCGCACAGAGATGAATTCTGTTCATCAACTTCGCAAGTGCATTCTTTGCAATCTCCCCATTCCTGAAGACTCAATGAGATTTCGATGTTGAACGATGACCTTGTAGTAATCCCTACCTATTAGGATGCACAGGAGCGCTCGACCATATGAGGGTCGGCTATACGATGTTATGGCGGTGTTATACGATATAATGGGTTTCTTTATATAAACTATGGCAGCGTGAGGAGAATCACTGTGTCACGTTGAGATGAAACGTGTTTGTTGTTTATCTCACATATAAACAGATGCCTAGATGAATCTATTCGACTGTTTTGTGTACATGAAAAACACAATCTCAACTATAAAAAGCATGTTCCTTGTTCCTCGACAAATATTGTACTCGACTGTCACGTGGCTTCGCTATAGCTACGAGCCTTACACTGCTCTTATCGCTGTCTCTTGGTCAGCATAGCAGCTCGTTGACAATGATAAATAGGCCGGTCACCTGTACGACCCGCTGCTTAGTTTCGTCCTACAAGATGAAACAGATGTCTGTTTTCAGCCCTATTGACTTACAATGGCACACCGGTGTCCTGGACGTTATGTGGCGATACTGCGCCAACGGAGAAAAAGCAAAAGCGAAAGACCAAACGAGTCTATAATGTTCCCGTTCTGTCTTTGGTAGCTGCAGTGTAAACAGCTCGGACTGCGAAGCGTCCCCTGAAATCGTCGAAATTTATGCGCATTGGTAAAAACGTCTCGAGGCAAAAACTCGGCAAATTGCCCCTGTCCATGGTTCAACGGAGTTCGGCGACAGGCGATGTTTAACATCGAGTAGAGTTGAAAATGATGCGAGTATCTGCAGTACAGTACGTTTTGTTGGGGTGGATCAGCAAGGTGGATTATGCCGGGACGCTCGAGCGAGGTTAGGTAGAACTGAGAGGCTCGGAGTTCCGTTCTGGCCGGCAACATCAATCAAATCAACCATTGTATTGCACGGAGTGTTCTATTTAAACAAAAAAAAACCGAATAACTAAAACAATGAGACCTATCGTAAAAAGCGTTAGACGACCGCACACAAGAGGCAGACTTGGGTCGAACGCTGTGTTCATCTACCCTTCATCTGGACAGATCAAACATTCGATGACGCTCTATGCAATATAGCATTTCTGACATCCGTAATCACCAATGACGAAAAAAACAACAACAACATATAATAAAATATCAGCTCAATTGCCTTGCTGTCGTCTAAGCTGAACGGTGCATGGGAACGTTGCCGAGACAATTCCTGCTAGGGGTGGATATATGTATCGCTTACATCGATACCCCGTAGAGAGTATGGGTGGCGGGCCGCTCAACGCGCATGTACGCCACGCATTTCCGTCAAGCCCCCGAACCGCTATTTAGGTGGCTGTACGTTATATGATGGTAGAAGGGTTATATTATTATATTTTATACGTATTGAGTAACGATTCTATTCGATAAGAATATTTTTTTTGCATGAGCATTTTGTTCAATACAATATATATTATTGTCAATGCTATCGTGAGAAGGATAAAAACACTTTTATTAAAATGTTTGATCCATCAGGTATAGTTAATTTTCGAGCTGCTCGAAAAGCATTTCACTTATGTCGTGATAGCACTTGCTTGTGCTATAAAAATTTAAAAATGGATTTATGCACAAAAAAAACCAGCGACAGAGAAATGCCGACGTCATCGATAGCTCCGCAAACCGAGTTTCGGTGAAAACAGCTACGTCAGATCTGAAACACAATAGTTACCCACAGCGGTGTCATCCACGATCAATAGATGTGTTAACGTCAACTATAGCGTTCTCAACTATACGGTTCATCACGTTGTGTCTGGACCACGGCCATTCAAGTTCGAAATGGGTCACTCAAGAGCCTTCATGACCGCACACTACTGACAGCGAACGTCTCCACGCGGCGACAATGGGGCAATATCCTCGGGTGAATCTGCGTACCGCCTAATCAGAGCTTGCCAGCAGCTCTGCTCTCGTGTTATTATCCAATAGCAAAATAAAAACAAACCCACACACTGTCTCTCGTCCGGCCCAGATGCGTATGTAGCGTTCATTTGCTGTATGCAGCCACTTGTATATATGTGTGTGTATTTTGCTTATATCTGTTGCCAGAGCCACTCTGGGCAAAATCCTCATAGTGGTATTGCTATGAGATAGCTATTCCGTCACGGTCACTGTTTCCAGAATGAAGAATTACTCGTTGATGTAAATCTTTCTTTCTTGGCGTTCACTGTATTTGGGCTTCGTCGTGTTGTTGACTCGACTGATGATGTTTGGTCGCCTTCGGTCGGTCAGTGATTGACCCGAATGGTGACTTTCGCCACGGCAAAACGATGTCTGGCCATCAACGGAGGCGCCTCCAACGGATGGAGGACTCATTGTCCCACAAGTGATGCCACCTGATGAACGTTTCAGCAGCGGCAGCAGGCGACAACGAAGTAAGCCAGCGTAACGTGCCTGACACCAACAGTAACGACAGTGCAGCTACAGATGTGCGTCCCGGGGATAAGAAACGGACGTCATGGTACTGGCTCTGCTGCGCTGTTGGTCATGATGAGGATGCGCGATATGAAGATGGTGAAGATATCCATCACACGGCCCGTATCGCACCTGTCGTACCCATCGAAGGGCGAACTACAAAGAGTGGCTGGCGATATTCGTCGCAGCAGCGATGTGTACACATGTGTACCTCATTTTAGCAAGGACACTGAACGATATATTGTTGTACTGTGCGCCGCATATCTTCCAGTGAGAGAAATTCGTGCCCATTAAGGCAACATGAAGAGCCAGATTGGGGTAGACGAGAGTAACCATGTGTCGAGGCTGAGGTACACAGACAAGTTAATTATAGACTGGTTAAACTTTAGAGAACATGCGGAGTTAACAAGCAGCACGACACGCGAGGAACGGTCAATATGATTGTGGCTGCTGTTGGTTTATTTGTTCTGCTTCTGTGCCCAACGATAGCTTAGGTGAGAAAATAAGTACTGGCAGTACTTATCACATAATGATATATATTAATTGTTTTAATAGCCGAGTGGTTCACTACATTGCTAGTGATGTTTTGGCGTCAAGCGAATGAGAACGACCAAGTCGGTTTTCGCGTAGCTATATATGCGCAAAATTAATGAATAAATAATTGTACATGTATATTTATTTGCAATGCGTGCAGTTATCCTCTTTTTCATGACATGCCCCAAGTCGTTCGACTAAAAACAGACATTATCAAATGAATAATATAAGCTTAATGTTCTTAAAATCGTCTTTGCACCCAAAAAAAAAAACACTATTAAAGGGATCTATTTAATAGAGCAACCATGCGTATATTTCGCCATCCTAGAAGTATCATACCCATTCCAACCTGCAGGCTAGTAGATAGATAGTTCTCCGTTTGCTGCGAACTGATTCGCTCCTAAGCGAAATTTTCTGGCACCGTATTCTCTGGTGGGAAAAGGCTGCGTAAATAACCAGCTAATTTTTTTTCTTTGTCGTCCGTTTTTTCGTTGCCACACGGATCGCGATCCACGCGATCGGTTTGTCTAGTGGCTATTTTCGTCTCAATCACTTTCAGCATACATCGACATGCATGCCTCTCAATGATATTACAATGTAGTCCAGTAGACCGCAGCAACAGCTACATAATAGGGATCTATTATAGCTGTCGGAGATCACGATCGGATGGCCTCGACTCTACACTGCGTTCCAGCGGTCTCTGCGGCTCTCCTCTCGAACGTCTAATGCCGACCGACCTTTCGGCTTCTGCTGGCGCTGCGGCTGCCAGTGCCGCTTCCGCTATAACAAACGGTGAAACTTACTGCTGGTAAGCCACATTGTAAGTATAAGTCGCATCGTTCGAGCCGCGAACGCTGAGCGAACGGTGAACATCTTGCTGCATAAACCGCCTGCCTTCCATCGGCTGTTCCTCGGTTTTCCCTTTAAATGTTGTGTCTCCCTGTTTGCCACACGACCACGACCACCACCACCACCGTCACGATCACCAGGGATCGGCCTTCCTTCCGTCGCCTGGTCCGCGGGGAATCAACTGCCCGCGGCGGCCTCTGTTCCGCGTAAATATTTCACTGCCCTGCTATAGTTTCGTATACGCCGATCCTCCTTCACCCACTATCCACTTGGCGTCCGCCACCGCAACCGCTACCATAGCCAGCTGGCGTAGTCGTTCGGTCGACCCTGCGAGGCATGTCCGTTCCCCATTTGCCGCTTCTGTTGCATATTTATCAGTGTTACCTTTATTCGTCTGTGTGCGCGGGCTGAGTCCCCGTGTGTAAATGCGTCTCTCCCTCGTTCCTCTACCCCAGCTAATGCGATCGAACAACCAGAAACGCCAGTAGCAAGCGAGCACAGTGGAGAGTGTTCGCCGCAGTGGCGGCACTGCTATAAATTTTCAATTCGACAGTGTTCCATTCTCTCCTCTCTCCATCTCTCGATATCGACGCACCACCCGTGGCCCGATTCAATAGGTGGCAATAGGCGAGAAGACAATCGCAGCAATCGCTTGTACGGCTGAGCTAGGCGCGCACCAATGACGTTCGCAACTATCAGCCAACGATCGGATGCAATCACTTAGCCTGACAGAGTGTAACCTATATTGGTAGTTATTTGCCACCAAGCCAAGTTGGTGGACAGCGGTCGTTACCTCATCGCGGGGGAGCCTGTTTACAGCAGAAGCAGCATCAGTGGTCGGCTGGCGATCGCGGCGCAGGTCAGCGTTTCTCTTTACTTTCAATGGACACTAGATATTCAAAGCGGTTTCGTTGCGTGTGCTTTATTTCTCGTCAATCCCCACCAGCCGCTAGCGGTTCCCTTCACTATGCATGAGACTAGGGCGCTTTAAGCCAGGGTAACAGTGAGTGAGCTTGAAACGGAGGAGCGTGATATACATACAGACAGAATTGACAACGAGCCAATGAAAGTGCTATTCTCAGCATTTATCGACCAATACGTCGACAACGACATCTACCCAAACATATAGTCTGTACATGTTCTGTCCTGCGCCTCCTCGTCCTCCGCTAGGCCGAGTGTTCTATTGTCCACGTCGTCATCTATTAAACAGTGGCAGATTTCATTGGAATGAGATTCTATTATACAATAGAGTGGCTGCTGCACATAGATAGATGGATGGATACACACATATGTACCTGTGGCGTTCACACGGCCAGTGTCATGTCTCCGTGAGGAGAGAGAGAGAGAGACCGAGAGAGAGAATAGGCGCCATGGGGGACCCCCTCCCGGTCTGGTTCAAATACACGAGAGGAAAATGGTGACTATAAAGGGGATGCATAATCCCTTGTATCCCGTCTAAGAATCGTCTCCTTCGGAAGAGACTTTGTATGGCGAATTCCTTTAGTGGCGTCGCTCACTCCTGCAGATTGTTCGCACAAGGTGTGGTGTGCCGCCTGCTGTCGATGTAGTCCCTTCCATTAGAGCATTACAGTTTTGACGGCAGACCTCAACGGCTAACGCTGTGTAGCTACGATATGTTGCCACTGTATATCGGGCAATTGTTCGCGTCTTCTGTTCATCTTTTCGCGACTCACAAAGGAACAACGGGTTCCAGCTAAGGGGACCAGCTCAACGCCTCGTTTGGCCCAACAAGAGCCCGCGTCTGACATCCTGCTCAAGAACAGTTTCACTGGGCGATCGAAATATGCTGCCATCAATAGATCTCCTTCAATAGCCTATTACGTAATTTCGACCAAAAGAACGAAGCTATACAAAGTTATGGGTTCCACAGCTTCCGTCGGCGTCCCGGTGTGATACAGAGATAAACACCGGTTGCCCCCGTAGATTCGGGTGCGTACCCGCAACGAAATAAAATATGGCGTATGATGAAGAACTGTCGGACGCTATTGGCTATATGCTTAGGTGACAGACGAGGGCAGATACCGGCTCGGTACAGTTAACAGAGAAACATGTCCACGAGCACCGACAAACGCTGAAAGGTAGAACACTACGAGTGTAAACGAGAAGGAGGACCCCGACACAAAGCGAACAGACCGAGTTGTGGCTATCTCTCGTCAAGTGGATATTTCGACTCTTCGCGAGGCAAGGCCGAAACGTCGACCCGTCGTCAATAAGCAGCAGCAGCAGCAGCAGCACAAAAAAGGACACTCTGCAGGAGCCTGTCGATAGCGCGACGAGACGATGATGTCCTGTCAACGGTGTGAGCCCAGATCATCGTCGTCGCCGCCGGCCTGGGTTAGGCGATAGCGTTATATTATAATGTTTGTGTTAAAGTCTTCTCTCTACACCAACAGCAGGAACAGCAGCCCCGTAGCATCCACAGGAAGTGGAGGCCCCAAAGAAAGCAACAACAGGGCAACGGGATGGATACGGCGCTCGTTACGATACCACGATGCTCCCAGCGGATAGACAGAGACCCGCTGGCATTGCCACCTACCGGTGCTCTAGCCCATGCCGTTGGCGCGTCTTCGCTACTCCGGAGGAATTAGTTGTAGTTGTAGTTATAGCAGTAGAGGCATTAAGGGGAATAAAATGTCGAAGTGACCGCATGTATCAGGGGATGGCAAATGGAGATGGGTTGGGTTGTCGGGGGGGGGCGGGGTGGCAGATCGGGATTCTGCTGTGGTATGAGCTTTTTTTTTCCTCTTGTTCGCTGATAACGCTGGCTGCATTGGCTGTTGATGGGAGATGCGCGGCGGTCGACCGGTCCGCCCTAGCTGGCCGACGATTGGCGGAGAGGTGCCCATTCAGCTACCAATTAATTAACTTTAGTTAAATTAAATAGCATTTGCTGGCCCTGTTACAACGATCAGACGATGGAATCGAAGGATCCAGCGCTCGGGGACGAGTTGAATAGGATGGCTTTGAAGCCACACGTTGTTTTGTCGGAACTACATAATATATATATATATATATATATCTGCGTGGATGTTTTTCGTTAAGACTTCAAGCACACTATTGGTCTCGATAGTATATAGGTACTTGTGGGTGATGCGCTCGGGGTGCCAGTGACTGCAGAGTGACAACGACGCTGGCTAATTAAATATAATAGCAAGAAATTGGCATCGACACAGAAGCGCAACAAGGAAACAATTAATCCGGCAATTCGGCAATCCAACACTAATTCTTCATACTATAATACTGATAATATTATACTTATTTACAGGGTAAAATACATCGACGGTAACTCCACGGGTATCCTTGAGCTGCCCCCCTGCGCCTGCTGCTGCAGCAGCCTGAAACCTGAGTCATTTGGGCAGCCGGCCCAACTTATTATAGCATCCACTATCTTCGGCGCAACGTCGCTCTTCTCGTCTTTACGACTAAATGCCTTTGGTTGTCACGACGGGCGTATAGATTTTCAATTGAAATGCTGCTTGAAGCAAAGCTGTGGGCAACAGGTACGATAAGCGACCACCGGCGCCGGCAACGATAGAGCTCACCGAGCGCATCACCCATATCCACACATATTACAATAAATGGCCACAGTGTATCGTCATCAGCGAGAGGAGACCCTCGATAGGCGCGTCAGCAACTATATGTTACTGCTTTTTACAGCAGTTACTGCTTTTTCTAACTATCCTCCGATTTCGACTGGCGATGGCGTTCGACCAAATGAGCAAGCATACGACGAAGCCCTCAGCATAGAATGGACCCGGTGAGTGGTGGTGGTGGTATCCCTATGCTCATGGTAGTGTACGTGGCCTCGTACAGTTGAGCGGTGCGACAATCCCGGTTCCTCTACCGCAACCAGCAGCAGCAGCCGAAGCGGCCTGCACCTACGGGTGAAGCCTTACGAATCGAAGCGGAACAGGTGCTGCAATGGCTGACGACGCCTTCAATACCACGTCAAATCACCTCCGGGCTGGTTTTATGGCGTAAACGCCCTTTAGGTAAAACGGGACGACCGCGCAATCACCGATCAAGGAAAGTGTGTCGAATAAAGGATATTGCCTTTCGCTTGGAGACTATTGAATGGCTCGACAATTGACGCCGTGTTGGTGAGGTGGATCTAGACATTGTCTGTGTGAGTGTGTGTACAGATCGATATTGGTCCGTGTCTAATATATATTGCTTCTTCGGCTGGTGGTCCTTAGCTTTGTAGAAGTGTACATGTATGTATATATATGTATATATATATATATATGTTGTAGCACGGCCATCATGAACCGTTGAGGATCCTAACCAGACAATCGAGTTTTTAGCCACCAATTGCGTCGACGTCTTATTTTCTGCATCGCACTCGTTCAAAGAAAACAATTCACCTGTTGTCGTGTTCGATACGTGCCATGCAACCTATATCTAACTTTAAGAGAGAAGAAGTGATCAACAGGCCAATGAGAGTTGGCATTCGACAGGGACCTAGCAACGTAAAGCAGGAACACATTGCGATGTCATGATCCTCATTGTTTTTGAAGCCAAACACTTCAACTGTGAGATACGTAATAGTGATGACAGCCTGCACACTGAGAGACGCACAACTAACGACTTATTTGTAGCTGTTTGTAGGCCAAAACCTATATACATATATATATATATATATATATATATGTTTCTCGGGTCGAGAAAGTGAAGACCGCCGCAGACCTGCCCGAGTTGACGTAGTCTCTTCGTATGCCTAAGCAGCTTAGTATACATATAATGCATAAGGCCGGGTGCACAGACCACCCCTTCCGAAGTGAGCTATTTCTGGCAGGCTCAAGAAACTTGTAGCATTTACGGTGAGCGTCTTCCACAGATAATCTTCTCGAGTATGTATGTTTTTTCGGGTATGACGTTATGAAGGGAACACCCATCAGGGGGGTGAACGCCGGCCTTCACTGCTTCACAGGTATTCTCAGCGGTAGGGCGAGACTTGTACTTACTGAAAGCCTCGGACCTCTTAAGGACTTGGCCTGGTTTGTGACTGAATTACTTGTGTTACTTGAAAACTCTCGCATATGTTTGAAGAAGATATATGTATGTACATATGTGGTTCGCTTACGGCATTCGACGTCGCGTTCCCCTGAAAGTATAGTAGTCCTATGCATACAGGTACGATTCTTACCTGAAATACCACGCAAAGAAATGCACAGAACAGCATTATTACCATTATTTATATATCTGACCGCTGTAGAACATTGTGTTCAACTATGATTTGTTCAGCAATATTATTTTCATGGGGACAAACATTCAATACCATTTAATTATCGTATTTGACTACGCGCTTGGTAGATTACAATCACTCGACATAAATCTACATCTCTGTTAATGTGAAGAGTTGTCGACCAAAAAGAAACTATACTTCAAATACTACCACTATATTGTATAAGTTCGAAAATTGATCGACAGCCGTGCCGTCCACATATTCAATCTATCTGGTGCACCCTGGGGGTCGCGATGATTATCGGCGTTATCCAGGGGGTTTGACCCCACCAAACCTATCCCGTCATAATCCGTCTCTGTGCGATGTGCCACTGAGGGATGGAGGCTCCGGAGGCTCGTTGTTTTCGTCTCTGGCACAAATGCGAGAGGATGCTCCAGTGACATCGGGGTCGAATAAATTAAAGATGCAATAGATGACAGTGACGGGGAGCTAGCTCTCTTAACTGGAGAGTTCCGCCGAAGTTGCCGTCCTTGTCCGGCTAGAACGGTGCCGGTTGGGATCATTTGGAGCCATCACGGGAGGCCCTCTGTGACCATCTGCACTACGGGGTTAACTGTATTGAGTGCGCTCTTCGTTCGCTGGCTTCAAGTAACTGTCAACCAACAACAATGAAAATGATCCGATGCCCGTTCATACACCACTGCGGTCAAACAATAATGACGGAACCATTAATGCGACGCTGTCCACGACGGTGCACGCTCACGTGCCGTTTGATACCGTGAAAGGATCGGCAATCTGAGTTGATTTTTAGAGCGAACGGTCTACTCGTTTAGTATTGCTGGAGACGAACTCGTGGTGGACAGTGGAACGAATTTATCCCTGCAACAATACGTGGCTACTACTGCAGGCGTCGCGAGCAGTTGTTTCGTTTTAACACATCCAGTAATGCTTGCAATCACAGAATTCGCGTCGATTCGCTCGAAGGAAAAGCAGTGCGTTTTCTTTTTCAGATTGTCTTTCGAGCATATTAGATTAATCGTAATTGATATTAGCACATCTTCATCGGCGTCCCATCTTTGGCATCATTACTGCGCGGCTTCGTTCTGCGGCCGCTCGACCAATCTTGCCGCTTTTTACTAGATTCGTTCAAAGCTCACTTTGAATGCAGCTGAACGCTGAAACTTTTACGGTCTAACAGGTTATCACGCTGCTGGCTGCTGCTGCAGCTACCGCTGCTGCGGTCTTCTCGTGAAACTTTCTGTTCCCAAACTGAAAGTGTATTTCTTTATTTTCACTTCGCTGCTCTCGTCGAGTTTTCCGTCTCATCTAGTTTTTCCTCTCGCGTATCCATTTTTAGTTAATGTGCTGAATCGCTTACTTCCTGTGGCTTTCTCGTCGCAGCCAGAACGTTCTCCATAGCAGAAGCTCAGCACAGCAGCAGCAGCAGGGTAGAAGAAGGTTTCGTAACACGGGACGATTACAGGGGCCACCTCCCGCTTGTCGACGAGTTGTAATCCGACGAACGCTTGGATTCATGCTGTTGGCCAGATCTTCGCCAACGCGGACTAGTCTTCACTGACTGCGGTACGAAACACCGCCTGAGTCGTTTGTGTCTACCTTCGTCTGAGCAGGCTACTTTCTTGCTCTAGATCATCGTATACACACACACACACATATATATATATATACATTATATATATATATATATATATATATATATATATATATATATATACATTGTATATATATATATATATACGTGTGTGTATTGCTTACAATCTTTTCACGCGTTACGAGTCTTATACGAGCCGCCGGTGGTCGGTGGCTGCAACGGTTTGCGAAGCACCCGCACAAAAGCACCCGCACGGACGCTCGAATGCCAAATCAGTGCGACGACCGCGGCGGTGGGAACGGTGCTTGCCACGCGGTAACTTGCGCAAGCCACCGTGATGGCGTTAACAAATTGTTGTTCGGCGGCCACTGCGGTATTTATATTGTACATCTATGGAACTCGCGGTGGTGGCGGTAACAGTACGGTTATGGGCTGCAAACTACGGGAGAGGCGAGCAGTCAGACTGCCACCGACGCCGAACTCCGTCTCTTATTAGGCATACCAGATTTGCTATCTATCCGATGCAAGTAAGTCGCGTTTCTCCTATGCAACTCTCGCCTTGAAAGTCTCACCTCCTCCTCCGCCTGCTAACCGCAGCTAGCGTTGGCCATCTGCTCACCACTGCGGGTAGCCTAATGCTACGCCGGCGGAATTAATTACGGTCGAACGAATTGCGGCAAGCAAGCTTATTTATCCCCAGCCGAGCTGGCCAATCCGCTTGCACTGCCGCAGACTTGCGGGCGCTCGGCGCGCTAGGACAGCCCGGTCAGGGGTTTGGAAAGTAGAGGAAAGCCTTCCAACTCCTGCGCAGCCAGACCCACGCAGACCAGACGCAAGGGACGCCGCAAAGGCGCCGGACGGAGACGAGGACACCGTTGCCACCACCCGGCCCCCGGTGCTGCTGCTGCTGCTGATGCCCTCAGGGGGTAAGGATACGGAGTCGCCGGGTCTCGAGACGTCCGTCGCCGAGTTCGCCTCCGACGACTGTGGGGGGATCTAGTGAGGAAGCCGTTCCGGCTTCGTTCTCGCGATGGCCGTGAAGGCGGTGGCTTCATTAAAGATGCCACCACGTCAGTCACTTCACGGCTAACGACGACTCGACCCAATCCGGCGAACGGACCGAAGTGAGATACAGTGACAGGGTAACCTCTGGTCTATCACTCTGGCCAACATCAGCAAAGAGTACGGCGAATTGGGACCAGCCAGTTTGTACTCGGGGACACAGGCGGGCCGGTTTCCTAACGGGAACTTGCGACACAGTAGGAGACGCGAGCCGGGAGAAGAAGTGTCGGGAAGACGAGGGGTCAGTTCGGAGACCGGGTGAACAAAGAGAAATAAGAGCAGATAAAAGGCTCGTTGGACTCTCTCTGAAAGTATAGCAAACCTACTGCTATTACTACTTAGGAAAACGTGCTGCGCTAATTAATGGGTGATGTGCCGATGTCCGGGCACGACGGCCGAGAGGGATGCCCAAGAGAACTTTACTGCTACTGTAGCAACAGAGTCTTGCTGTTAGTACGCTAAAGATAGTCCCCCGTTGACCTCTCATATTGCACCGTTGATGGGCCATTTATAAAGGTGTATAGCAGTATTATAACTATACGAATTATTATGCAATTTCTTTAATGCCTAATTAAAGCTATCTAGCGCGATCAAGCGAAAGAAAAGTCGCTGCTACCGACTGACAACAACCGTATTGTTGAATACGAGAACTTGAAGGAGACTACGACTACAGTCATAATTCTCAGGTGACAATATCCAAATCAATTGTTTAAAGATGTTCCTGTCGAGCGAACGAAGCCTGCTACATCTTTGTATAATAATTCTGTGTTTGGGAATCTGCCCTCAAGTAAAGGTAGACAGAGTGTTCACCGTATCGCCACACCATCGAAGTGTCGAAATCACGGTCTGTCGCTGAAGGGCAAATCTCTGTTAAGCTTCTGGAGCTTATAGGTCATAAGTCACTGGCCGACCCTTCCATATCAAGGTACAAACAAAAACAGTTCAATAGGTGGTAGCTGGTGTCCCGGACATACAGCGACCTTGCAGTGAAATAAATCCCTTGACGACGACAAGTCACAGACTCATTTGCTGTATCTTTCGCTGACGGTGTGAAATACTACGTATATTATGACACTTCATTTGCGGCTGAGAAGCACAACTTGTTCTCACCCTTCTGCACGCCTCTACACGTCACGATGCACAATGTGTAAAATTATCATGTATATATATATATGCATGATAATTTTACAAAAGTGCAGTTTCGGTAATAAACGTTCAACGAACGAATACAAACCTGTCTTTGTTCCTGAATCAATGTAAAGATAGGAATAAAATCATAATTTTTTGCACCGATAGCATTCCGAGATCTAGGTAATGTTGCCCGTCTTCTTACGTCTATATATATTTATAAATGTGTATACAATATATATATATATATATATATATGTATATCCCAATTATACTCACGCCTTGATAATCAATCACTCTGAGGTTTTCATGGCCCCTGCATATTTATTAGCAATTATCACAAATGTTTGTATTTCAGTACACGTTCACGAACAAGTATGTATATATATATATATATATATATATATATGTGTGTGTTTGTTCCTTGACTATAAAACTAAAATGCACGCCGAGAAAACACAATGTGGACAAAATATGTCAGTGCATGCTTGCACATTCCATAGAGAAACTGATGGCCGGCTCTCCATTGCACTCATCTAGATCAGCCCAGTGGGTGTGAGCGCCTTCCTCTCGATCTCTCTTTCAGAGCACAATGATGCCAGATGATCCAAACACGAATGCTCCCGATAGAAGACTAGAGGTTCCATAGAAAAGGCCCAAATGTCAGAGTCAACGCTGTGCACGTCCTAACAAAACATCAGAGTGCGAATGTTGATAGCAGATAGGAATCAGCAGCTTCATTCACTCACTCGATGATTTGCCGGAACAGAGACGGCAATAGCAGAAGCAGAGAACGTGAAGTGTTCGCCTCATTGGGGTCTCTGCGAGCGAGCGAAGGAGGTACTGTTGGTCGGGCTTTAGGCGCGCGAGATCTTCTATTTGATAACGAAGCTACCTGAGAAGGTTTGTCGATTCGAGAGAGACACTGAGCAACAACAAACACCACTAGGCCTCTGGTTCATCTTGTTTTTCCTTAGCACTACATAGTCGGACTCGAGTCGAACAGCTGGTTGTGCGAACGTTTCCATATAATTGTAGAAACCGCCCCTCGAATTCCGTGGAGCTTATGCGGGATGTTCAACTTCGACACGATTTTGTTCAGTCGTCCTTCCCGGTGCTTCTCTGAGATTTGTGATATCGTTTGACGTTTCGTCTCTGTATGAAAAGCCGTCGCGTGGACGACTTGTAACACGGGTCACTTGCCCGACTACATCTACAAGCAATTTATTATGGATGAATAGTGAACGGGAACAGTACAAATTACGTGAGAATTATTTATAAGAATACGAATATTTCAAATATGTTTTACATCTATCAACTATCATCGAATTAGCGGGAACAGAAGGCCCCCTGAATAATATATCACAGCTAATATATATATATATATATATATACGTCAATGTACTGCTGCACGAGATCGTTGCGTATGGTCAAGTTCAAACAATTAGAATTGTATGCAAATGTTTGCCCATGCCGTGTACCATACATATATATGTATATATATATATATATATATATATACCATACATATCCTGTTTACAGGTCGGATCACTTGTGAAAGTATACTATCTGTAGTTACGATATGATCAATTCAATCGTGACTACGCTACGATATATTAACCATATACGGTACTACTTATTCATATTAGCACTTGTTATTTGCCATGCATCGAGAAATCGATTATTGCCAAACCGAAATAAGACCCTAATGAGGCACCCGCCAATTACAGGAATCGCATTTGTTTACTTACAAATATAATAGTTGTAATGTGTAAGTCGTTCAGTGCAAATAACCCCACCTGCTGTATTGAAGGAAATGAACGAAGTCCAACTAATGTATTGTAGCAGAGATCATTAAACAAGAAATATGCGTGCGGATAACGGCTTTCTAAACGACCACGAGCGCCTTACTGATAATATATGTATAATATATATATATATATAAAGCAATAACGCCTACCATACGAATGTTGCGCTTTAACTGCGATGGGAGCGTGGGTGGAAAATTATCCATAGTACAGAAGCAAATACCACTGTTAATAATTTATTATATACATGTATATTCATACATTGCTCAGTGTTCTGATTGCCATGGTCTTACGTGTTCTTTTGACGAGAGAAACGGAGCCATCATATGGCCATTAACGGGTATCGTACTAGACTCGTACTGACGATTTTATGTTCAATGTATGTTGTTGTTGTTATTGTCCAGGGACATCATACAATCACTTGACGTGAACAGAAGCTCAGAAAAAGCTAATAGGTTCTGTAGAGTGATAGTCCCAAGCGTACATCAAGCACGTGGTGGTGCTGACATTGAGACAGAAAAGCGCCGCTGGGATCATTTGCAAATGAGCTTTTGTTCTACTGAGTTTTCGTTGAACACTCAGCTTGATGTTTATGCCCTCTGCTACGCGTCGAGGCTCTTAGTGAAATTCATGTTATGATAGTCGGTTATGATCGCAATAGCTATTGAAAATCAGTGTCATAATTATGGGTGAAACCTTTAAACAGCTTTGACGAGGATGAGGCAAATCAATGTCCATTAGTTAAACGCGCACTAGTGAAAAACAAAGTACTGAAACCGAGTGTAATTTTGTAACCAGCATATTAGACTCGCATGAGCAACGCTAACGGTCAAATAAAGATTAGCGTTTTGAAATCTCGAGGGTAAAATCATACCAATTGTATTCTGACTACCACTGCTTCTATAATACAAATGTCAATAATAATCTAATATTAATAGTAATAATAATATTCGTTTTGCTTATTATTATTACTTGACATTATTCACTATATTTACGCACGGACACCTAACGAATTTATAGTGCAAAATAACTACATTATACCAAAAGAATAACTACAACAAAGCGACTATTATAATTCTGTCAGTTTGTTTCTGCTGAACCCCACACACATTTCGCCATTTCATCAGCTTGGAGGCGGCGGTACACCGCTCGAATGGTTCACCATCATCATACTAGGTAGTTATCACAAATACGTGTCGCAGCTAATGCTATTCATATCTCTGAGAAAATGTACATATATATATATATACAAAAATATATATATACATATATATGTAAAGAGAGCACGAACGAACTTGTCATGTCGTTCACCCATGTATTATATAATACATTGCTTGACATTACCACCAGCAACAGCTGCAGCAGACGAAACATGCAGCATTGTTGCATTGGGTTCAGCAACAGCAGCAGCAGCGGGTCTCGTTTTATGTTTGTATCGTTGGTATATCGTAGTGCTCATTTATTAGCCGAGTTCGTTCGCTTCGACCGAGCAAGCAGCCCACTGAGTGACCAACGAGCGTGAGGTTCATCACAGCTATAGCGTGCTTGGAGACGTAACACGTTCATCTCAGCGGGTAGGCAGCGACGACAGCAGCAACAGAGGCGGCGGCGGCGGCGGCCAGTCTGGGAAGTGGTTCTCTGTTGCCGGCGGACGCTGTCTATGTACTGTTAGACACATTCGGATACAATTTACTATCCGCCTCCACGGCGAGACAACGAACGAACGATAGAGCCATAGATACCGCGGCCACCGTCTTTTGTGGCCTTTTGAGTTAGCTGCTCAAATGCAAACGATGTTATACAATAGCGATTGGTAACAGTTATGACCCACACGATGATTACGCTCATCAACATGATAATGGAACTACGAATAAATTGGTTGGTGAGCACAGCTTGTTAATTAATGTGCGACTGATCCCGTCATTTATTCATCCATCCGGGTCACTGTCATGTTTGTGTCTTGGATCTCGGATGACGCACACACTCACACACGTAATGTGCGGGTTTCTATAAGATTATGTTATACTTTTAATAAGTATTGTCTATGATATCTACTTGCATATATATATATATATATATGTATATCTGAAACGCACGAGTGTGAGTACAATTGAGCTTCGTTTACCAGCTCGCTAGGAGGAGTTAACACTCAACGTAGCACGCTCGTCGTTATCTATGTCCATGAAGACAATGCACGCTCACTTAGTTATAGACTGCAAGAAACAAAAAAAAACTGGTAGTCCTGACGCGACAGGTAATGATACACTGAATGTGTGTGCTCTCCCAAAATTTCTCACGTGACCAAAAAGAGCTAACGTGTTGGCCGCCACGGGCTCAATCGTTCAGCCAAGGCAAGACGCACCACGAACATAAACGGCGTCATCGTTGCTACCGAAGTCACTCAGGGCTATCAGCCACAACTAGAGGTAGAGAACTATATCTATTGGCGCGCTTACAAACGAAAGATAGTAAAGGGTTGGCGCACTTGACCTGGTGACATGGCGATATATAATCTGCATATTCTCGGAGTATTCTCGACACCAGCGCACTTCTGCGTTTGATATTATAACCTAATTTGCGGTTCCGTAGGCTACTAGCCACGAGCTCAATACAGATATCTACACGAGATGTATTTCATTCCTCAGCGCCTCGACACAGAGACCTGGGACGTGGACGTTCTGTCACCCGGCTGCTGTTGTTCATCATCGACAACGCCCTCGCGCGAGCGCAGCTCCCAGCTTAACCCCCCGACCTCTCCTAGCCACGTCCGCACGGACCGACGGACCCGATTCAAAGTAAACTTTCCTAATTATCTCTGATTATCATTATTATTATTATTATTATCATCTGTACTATGTGTCACGGTGTGACATAATAATTGAATATACAAGCGCCCAAACGTAGAGCTATTACCACTAGAGCTACCACTGTTTGTTGTTTGCAGTGAGTGATCCGTCATCGGCCGCCACCGCGGCCTCCACCACGGCCCAGCTAGGCTTCCCACCCCAGTATTCTAACAGAATCGGATCCATTCGAACGAGCGAGAAAAGCGGGTAAAATATGATGATGATGTTATCACTCCAATGAGGCGTGAACAACTCTTTTGTCTTTGTCGAACAAAGCTCTACCGCCGGCCACGGGGTTGATACGGCAGTAAGCAATTGATGTATGTGATGTTGCCCATCGGGGACCCGGCGGTTCGAATCGAGCTAAAATCGAAGCGAAACCGCCGCCGGCGCCGGCCGGGGTAAGAGACGAGTAGACAAAGAGTGCGTATGTATATCTAAAAGATAGATGGAGAGATCGAGAGAGAGAGAGAGAGAAATCTGTGATCTGCCATTAGGCTGGAAGAACGCCCGCCATAGCATTTTGCCTATGTCCGCTGTCACGACCGCGATCAGTCCGAGTGTCGGTACTGTCACCGTTGATGGCTGGCCGTTTCGGTCTGCCGGGATAAACCTAACTGCGCCACTGTGTGTGACGCGCGCGCTTGCCGGGGTAACTCTTTCAGGGAGAGGCGCACGGCAGTCGAAGACAGTAGCGAATAAGTTCATCTATGCACGACAACTCGCTCCGACCTCTTAATGACAGCCAGGCACAAGGAGTATGGCCCGCGCAACAAATTGTAGAGGGTTGACATCGAATGAACCTCTCTGGTTAGTTAAAAATATACTCGAAGATGCTACAAATGGCGGCGAGGCCAGCTTTCGAGAATATCAGCAGGCGATTATGTAGCGAATCTCTCGAATGGACCTTGTGGTTGGTTACATACAAGGTCATGATAATCTACGGGCTGTGAATCTATTATATGAGCAAGTGGAAATCAGACGATGAAAGTAGCAATTGGTTGAATCTCGGAGTTTCCGGTTTTTGTATCAATCAAATAATCTAAGATTAACACGAAATAATGGTGTAAATTCAAGGTCTAAATCACAAGTTCAGTTTTAGCAAATACAATTTTATATACGGGATTGTTACGGTATTAAATTTGTCCGTTTTTTTTTGTTTTAAGCCTTAGCAGGCGAGCCGCTGCCCGGGCTTAGATATCCTTGTTCGGATCGTACACGCTCCCCAGTGCGAGCTCGCGCTCTCCAAGAAGGGTCTGACCATTTGAAGGAGAGCTGCGGAATCCCAAACGGTTAGCACATTTGTATTATAGATAACCTACCTGCTGAAGCCGTTTTTCGACACTCTCAAAGTTGCACAGCCGCCCTTCAGAGTGTCTGGTCTCTCCGCACTTTCTAGCTTTGTATAGCTATCCGAGCAGCAGCGGCCGTTACATATGGGAGGCTACATCGTAGATTGCTTGCCAGGCTATAACGGGAATGCAGAAACTCGTCAGCAGATTGTGTGAGCCGCGCCGAGCGAGTCACGAGCTGTCTGGGCGTAGGTCATTTACTCTTTGTTCGCCAGAAACCAAACAGGCAACGCCGCCATCTCCTCCTAGCGAAGCCAACGGGAGTTCCAAGCGATGGTTCCGGCATCGGCCGGTCCAGTCGGCGACATCCTGCACAGTTCCAGGAGAACAGCACGGGATAGTCGGAGAGGGCCTCAGACATCACAGGACCTCAGGCCTGGCAGGGAGGCAGCCGGCCAGTATCGTCCTTCTATTTTTCTCTTGCTATTCGTATTCGCAGGGCCTATTCCTTCGGCCTATACTGAGATCGGGAGAGAGAGAGTTTATAAACGGGAGGCTAAGGTCCACTCCGCGCCAGTGCAGCTACACCGTACGCCGTTCGGTCGACTCTTTTAGGTATCGGCGTGGCGAGCGCACGGAGCGAGTGAGAACCCAGAGCTGGACCTACGAGAAATGCGCAGGCATCGAACATTGACCGGAGCCACAGAGAAAACAATGTCCTACCTGGTGCTGCATCGGACATGGACAGGTTGTGCGTTTTTTCCGGTATATATTATATATATATATATATATACCACTATTATATTATTATATGTTTACCTATAGAATTTGAAAATGCTGAAACTCCTTTGCGATTAAAATCTATATGGTATGATATTTTATATAATATATATATATATGACACAATTCCACAGACGGTCGGTTAACTGCTAGCGTTGAGCTGAAATAGGCATAGATACCTAGTGAAAGTTACAGGCACCGTTATTAACGCCGCCGTGTACACGTTCGCATTGTCATTAAATTGCGAACATATAGTGGTACTAATGAGTAATAAGATCTGAATCATTGTGCAGATATTTCACATTTAGTGGCTATCTATATTTGTGGTGGGGGGTGGGGTGTCCCGCACATGCGTGGCTCGTCCTGGCAAACGACATAGCCACCCTTTAATTTCCTCTGTTCCGCTTCGAAGCAGCACAAACGATGGCACATGTTTCGCGTCAACTTTGAACGGCGCAGGTATCATCTCACGTCTGCTAACATCTGCCCCCTGCCGACGATGATAACGAGACGAGACATTCCGCTATTTCTGTCTCTGCTCAGTAATAATTTACAGATGTTTGACAACTCTCTCTAATGGCTTCGTGCCATTGTGGAAGCAGTCATAGACGAAGGCAAACAGCGGCGCCTTTAAATGCTAAGAAATATTCGTATTTGACTAGTACCCCTATGGACCTGACCAGTGTGTTGCCGTGCTGGATTCGTCAGCTTTCAATTGAGTCGGTTTGTTTCGAAGAAATAGAATATTAACATGACAAACTCGGACGCTGGATAGGGACGTGTTTTTTTGAGGAGGGCATAGCTTCTTGGAAGAAATTGTGTAAGATATATATCTGGTGAATATACGAGATCTGTACCTTCAAGGGACCAAATGTAATGCACAACTGATGTACGCTTCTTATTATGTATGAAAAGACTATAGGTATTTTAAGCGCTACCTATTGAAATGAGCGCTTTATAGCCGAGGCAACATATAATGATTTGTGCTTAATTAGATCAAGTTCCGACTTTCTCTTCATTTCTATTATATATTAGGCGAAATGAATTTTGCCACCGTTTTCGGGCACGATGAAATAATCACCGTAGGACACAAATGTACGTTTATTTTAACCATTCCATTTTCCACGTAGGAGATTTTAGCCGTTGTGGACCCCGTCTTTCTGGGGCATTGTAGAGCTCTAACGCATCGCTGCTCAGCGCTGTCTTCGATCACCAACCGTAGACGAGATTGTAGCTCACAACTCAAGCGGATAAGTAGACAATAATACCCAATGCAAAATCTATTTATCTTACATACAAGATTGGCGCCACCCTTTTTGGAGAGAGTACGTGGCGTTTTGTTGTTCGTCCGTCGAAAGCATGATGTAGTGTCATTTAAGAGTATAGATATCTCATTGTTATGCAACACACTTGGAGTTTACGATACTAAGGTATTCGGGCTGACTCTCAGCCAACATTTAACGTCCACGGTACAAGTGCTTTTTTAGCATTGCTTCGTAAGAGTTTACGATACTGGCGGATGCGACTCCATGGGTAGAAGTTTATCACATCACAAGTTGAGAGTGCGCCGTGAATTTCGGCTTTAATACAAACCATGTCCTCGTCGCATGTGTCGAGAAGATCAAGATTGCCCAGTATTAATTATTAATTTATTCTCTTATATTTGTTCGCTTTGCGCAAACCCACCACCACCACACGTCGTCGAGTCCCGATTGATTTGAAAGCGCTGTAACGAACTATATCAAATCGTGGCCTGATTTAACTTTGCAGATAATCAATAGTGACTGATACTATCAATTGTAATCGTCGAAGTCAGAAGTGCTACGAGTTCCCGACTCCCGTCACCATCTCGTTCGTCCTTGTCATAGATCCATCTCGAATCACACATAGTGATTCCCCGTCCGAGTGCGGTCCCCGTTGTCAACATGATCAGTGTCTGTGTTGGTACATTATTTATTTATTATGGCCTCGGGTGCCGTTACCTTCTTGCTCGCCCATGGTTTGCCTTGGTCTCCATCGTCTCCATCCGCTGCTGCTGCTACTGCTGCTGACACAGCAACAGAGCGAACGCGTGCCCTGTCATCCGTCTGCTGGTGGCCTATTCGGTGCGAGGGTGAACGCTGAGTGCAGCGGCTTCGGTGCCCCCAGCCCATTCGATACGTTGCTGGGTTCGCTGTCACAGGCAGCGCCGAGTCGTGGCCGCTAGAGTCAGACGTAGTCGTTGTGTTCGCATTCGAATTCAGCCCACCCCCGCTGACCATCTTCTAGCTACCTATCGTCCTCTTCATCCTTGGCTGTCGTACGATGAGAATCGTTGTTGCTGCTGCTGCTGATACTACTACAACTACGACTGCTATAGCTTGACCGATTATTTGTTTTTTTTTTGTTTGTTTGTTTATCACGGTAGAACCGAGACCTTGTCTCAACGGTTGGTCGCCACCCCCGACTACTGACTACACAGCGCCTCACATGTTTGGCTGTAGGCGATGGCCACATCGCGATAACGTACAAAGCCACCATTATACGGTGAGTATAATATATCAGACGGTGGATTCGCAGTTGGCCATTGGCAACGATTGCGGCTGAAGCTATCGGTATTATCGAGTTGAATTCGTCAAATAAATTAGCATGAAACGCTAATGATCCTAGCGACGCCGACGACAGCAACAGGGATATAGTTCTTTGATCAGTGGCATTGGTAATCATCGTCATATGCTCATAGTCGGAGCATAATCATAGTCGAACCCTGGCCGGTCGAAAACCGCTATCGATAACAGTTACATATTATCTATACAGGGGTGCTTGTAACAAATCTATACCGCGACTCCACCTACATCCGTGTCTCTCTCTCTCTCTCTGCCTATACTTCCCTTGCTCGGGTGCTGACGCATTTCATTCACCCACCTCAGTCGTAACTGTCTCTGTGCTTACTATTATACAACCCACCACTGGTCCTTTAACGCGTAACACAGCAGCAGCAGCAGCAGCTGCAGCTCAGTGCTCATACCCGCCAGCTTGACCAAGTCCAGCAGTCCCATGTCAAACACAAACGTATGGCAGGAAAAAGAACTGCTTGGTTAAGCAGAGGTTTAGTTCGGGACTGGCCCCGCTATCGTTCAGCGCTTGTTTTTATGCGACTTAGTTAGAGGCTGCTCGGAGAGAAAGACAGAGAGAGAGAGAGAGATTGGCCCTTCTTTGTGCAGAGCATTGGCTGGTATTGGAAGCAAGAGAGCCAGGCTGGGAGCCGGGAGGGAACGCATAGAACGGTGATAGTGCAGTCAATATCAATATCATATCTGCAGCTGCTGCTGCTGTTTGCCCGTCAACGTCGCGGACCTTGATGATGGCTCGCCTCTGGAGATAACTCAGAGTGGAGAACAGGATGAATTGATCGAACTATTCGAAATGCAGATTTGAGAAAGACTAAATCAGGTAATGGAGCCTGAGACAACGGCGAGCTTCACTAGAGAACAGAGCGAGTATGAAGCGCGAAATAGCGATAGGGAGGCAGAAGAGAGAGAGGAAATAAACTGAATATCCTTGTATAAAAATAGACCGAAATTCGGTTTGGCGAGTTATTATATAATATTGTAATAAAGAATGTTAGTTGCTTTAAAAAAGAGTGGCTGCTTTATTTTTCGCCACTGTTACTACTTGGTATAATATATATTGTAGAAAATAATCTACCGTTGAAGATCGAGCTCCTTCGAGCAGTCGTTTTCTCGTAAAATCAACTATGATAGAAATGTCGCGATGAGTAGTTTCCAAGTGAACGGAAAGGTCCGTTCACCGAATAGCTACACGTAATACATTGCACACCTATACTCCTAGACTTGTTCACCTCGTACGTACGACGATTTGAAATGTTACATATTATAGAAGTATATTAGATATATAGTCGCTCTAAGCAGGCGAACGTAGAATCACCTTTATGTTCTGATATTCACAATGTACATTGCTGGTTTTTATGATGTCTCAGCTCAAGTTGGCCTTCTCGTGACGCCACGGAGTCAATGGCATCAGGGTCGTGCATGAGACGTTTCGTTAGTGACCTCTAGTGGCCAACGTAGTAAACCACTGCAGGCAGCGGTGCGAGTCCACTATCCGTCATCCGTCCGTCGGCAAGCGGAAATCCGTAATGTCTGCTGAGCTCTGCACGCAACGCCTGCTCGTTCAAGCTCTACTGTCAGCAGGGTTACGGTGAGTACGGCGGCCGACCACCACTCGTCACGAGCCGGCGAGGCACGACGCCGTAAAGGGGGTCATGGAGCATTAGGTAGGATGGGGCTTAGCGCTGGAGCTTTATCGGGCTGTAACCTCACGTCCGGAGCCGGTGGTGGTGGACCGACCGAGCGGGCGATGAATGTCGAACGTACGCTGCTCTTCCTGCACACGCATACATTCAAACAAACACGCACACACGGACACACACACACACAGGTACATGCAGGTGCAATACTGGGTCATAAGGTTCAGCGAGCAGGTAGCGACTCTATGCGGCGTGTAGTCCATGCGGTAAACGTGGGTGCGTGCGTGTGTACGTACTACACGACCATGCCTAACTCGAGTAACACACACTGGCGTATAGGGATGTCACACTGCCACCGGGAGCTGTACAGAGCGTGCCGCTGTGGGTACACGATGGATTTAGATGAGGCGGCTCGTGGTGGCTAAAGGGAGATAGAAAGAGAGCCTGTTACGATCCCCGTTCTTGGCGATTCTAGAGTCTCACCCGGCAATAGAGGTGACTGTCGGGCCAGCACCGCTAGCCATTGTCGAGTAACTGGCTCAGGTTCGGAACGAGGTATGGTCAACTCGACCTTGCTCTAGTCATCGCTGCACACCCCTATGATATCGCCGAATGGTGGTGCCACATATACGTGCGCAACGCAACGATATTGAGGCAAGGGTTACGATGTGGATGAGGCTGTGAGCTCAACGGCTGATGCCCTACGCGCTGGCCATCGGATACGAACGTTAAGGTGACGGAAGTCAGTCAGCGAAAAGCATGCAAGGTCGCAAAGGACAAAAACGCATGAGATATAGTAATAATTATAATAATTACACAGCTCGACGCCGAATGGTTTCCAACACATGTATCAGTCGATCGGCTCTGTGTCATACGTGAGCCCTTGTTGCAATTTAATGTGTGAGACGCCGGTAGGCGAGATCTGGTCGACAATTTTCAACCTGCACATTCTCAATGCAATCCGGGAATTCGTACACCCACCTACAGAGCTGAGCCTGTGCGTTATTCTCACCTAAACTCGTCCGATCGTCCTTACGTGCATACGTGAGTATTTGTGTGTGTGTGTGTGTGTGTTTGTGTAGAGCTGTGTCCGAGTGGCACTGACCGCAAACCACACACAGCGTTACAAACAGCGGACTACTGTTGCTGCCCTTGGGCGCAATTATTCTGTGACGAATTCTGCTGCCCACCGGTCCTTCGCGACCAGCAGACGGCCGATAGGCCTGAAACGGCCGTCGATTGAGGCCTATTCCTCGCGTATGCTTTCATTCCCGCCTTGGCGACTACCTATACGCTACTTGAGCTGACTAGGCTATCTCTCTCACTCAACCATGCGTTGCTTCGTTCACCAGCTATTCAGCTGCAACAGCCTCTCCCTTCCAGGTGAGTCGACACTACGCCGTACTTGTTCTCGCTTGCTCAGGCGGCGCTGCTTGCTGTTGCCACTGTCTGAGACGCACAAATAACCATGACCTTCGCCAATCGAATGTCTCGTCTTGATCGTCGTTAGCGCGCTGTACAGTGCACGCCAGTGGTACGATCCCTTTGGGCGGGCCCTGGTAACGACTAGAAGACAACCGGGGGCCGACCACGCCGTAGGGTCTCATATCGACCAAACAAATATATCCCTCCCCGTCCCGGCGCGTCCACAGATTTTCATCTCATCGTCTCGTCGAAGCAGCACATGTCTCAAGTGTCCCTGAATATTGCGGTGGAAGCAGTCGGCCTCAGCAAGTGTAGTGATGAACAGGATCGGATGTCTTCTCGAAACTTGATGTCTACGCGCTGTCACTCTTGGCCCTTCCATTGCTGCCGTGATCGTGCGGCGGCAGCAGCAGCAGCCATCGTCGTCGACATCATCATCTTTGTCGCCATGATCTGATCCCTCTTCATCAGCAAATACTGCAACAGATTCGAGTGGCTCGTTTGGCCCGAGACTAGTGATTCACTTGCGGGGATATCTAATCACCGGCACAGAGTGAGGTACAGAGAGAGAGAGAGACACAAACAGAGATCTCTCAGCGACAGATCTGAGTTAGTCCAACGTACGATACAGAGTTAACGTCAATGGCACGAGTGGGTTAGTGAATGCCGCACGTCGGTCATCGGGTCACTTGAATACGAACAAAAATGACGTGAAGAGCCCTCCAAGTGATGAGCGTACTACACTCGAGTATTTGGTATCGCCAGCAGTGATTCGAATGAGCCAACCAATGGAAACACAATTGATGTACGCATCGCGGCGAATAGAGACGGGGCACTGGTAATAGATGAAAAAAAAAACATGAATGTAGTTAGCGTATACTTCGGACGTGGAAAATATGATACGTCGATAGCAGGTACAGGTAATAAGCTAACGTGAGTTCACAAAAGACTCGTTCACAGCTCGCATCTGGGCACACACCGTTGTCCGTATGTGTTCTGCTAGATCTTGCTTCCCATAATATTAACGGGACAAATCAAACCTGAATAAAGGTGGACACGTTCGCCGTACAACGAGGCAACATGATATGTGGACCCTGCCCGAAACACTTCGATAAAACACAGTCATAATATAGTAATATAGAATAGTTGCTTGTGAGAATACGCACACATCACCATCTACTGTTAATTTTAGCGACTGCATCAGCTTACCTCTTCAGCGCATTCGATAGCCTTTGAATCCTCGGACATTTCAGCCAGTCGCTATCTGAGATGGCCCTAGCCTTCGATCTGGAGATGCCTCAGTGCTCACCTCGCATGGTCCGTGTCTGAGTCATGCGCGCAGCTCGGAGAAGACGCCGATCGAATTATACTACTACTACTACTACTACTACTACTAATCATAATAAAATTAGCAAAGATCGTCATCGTCGCTGTGATAATCTCCCCCCAATCGAAGTCCGGCTGCGGCGAATCAGAGCTAGAGTCTACGGCTTATGTCAGCCTGCTAAGTCGCTAGGAGTCGCTGTCCGCCTGCTAAGTACTAAGAGCTTATGTCGCCGTTCACTGCGGCGACAGCATCAGCAGCAGCAACCGTTGGTAATGCTGTGTTATCTCGTTGCGGTCGAATTTCAGATCGCGAACAAAGCACTTTGGCGTCGGCTTTCGCCTCACGATGTCCGAACGAGCAAAGGGCCACCCTTCGCCGGACGTCGGTAGTTCAAGAGACAAACGAAAAAAAAACGCCGCGCTCTCGTAGCACCTACCGCATCCCCCGGTGTCCGCCGGTGCTCACGTGGCTGCCCATGACGGTTTTTCTGCTGGGCCGACACACAAGACTATTTTGCGTGAGAATTAATGAAAACGACCGCCAAGAGCCTTGAAACAGAGCGAAGGACAGAGATCGATGCATCGATGTCCGCTTACCTGAAAGCGAAAAAAGCAACGATCATATTAGAATACACCTCTGCACATCTTCGACGGCCAGCTGACCCTACGAAGTACGATTTGTGCTCAGCGATGATTTATAGCGGCGGAACTGAAATTGATAGCTTTTGCAAGTGTCACTCTCTCTCTCTCTCTCTATGGAAGTAACAAACGGTTTTGTGGATCGACTCGGCCCGAGTTTGTTCTTGTCGTAACGGTGATCAAGCGAAGGATTATCCCGATGGATCACTAGTGTTAATGATGTATTAATCGTAACATCAATAATAATTATATACGTATGGTGGAATGGGCAGTGAAATTAATTAACCGTGGTGAGAGGTACGGACATTGTTCGGGATGGTCGATTCAATATCAATTCAGTAGTAGCTAGGTGGTATTCGTATCTGGCGGACCTTGCCATTAGATAATAATAATAAGGTAATAGCAATAATTAACTATAATATATCTTGTTACTAATCATTATTAATAATAAGATAATAATAATATTAATAACGATAGTATGTTATTCGCGCATGTTGTAATCACTAGCCAGTCACGTCCGACCAGTGATTCTACTTGAATGCAAATCCCGTTGACAAACACGTAGCGTATTTCATCATAATGCCAGAACTTTACAATATAACCTAACAATCACACAACGCTTCTACGACGACGGTGATATTACAGATTCATCTACCGGATACGCGCGCATTCCGGATCCTTCCCAGCTTTTGAAGAAGTAGAACAATGACTCCGACGATGGTAATGCTGATGATCACCATCGAACTCCTCAGTTTCGGTTGAGCTCCTAAGTGATCTATTATCTGTTGGTTGCGCAAGCCAGACGACCTAAATGAATTCGATATCTGTGCCGTTAATGAACGGCCAGAGGCTATCAGGTCAGGTCTGGCGATGATAAACCTCCTCATTGCAAGAGCCTCTTTTCGCTCAGTTCAGCGCGAGTGGTGAACGCTCTCATCAGAGCGCGTTGTGAGTACCCATACGTCTGCTTCGCTCAACCTCAACGGGGAGCCGATCGTGGCATGCCTCTGTCGTATATTTAATATTCCTGAGAAATCTGATCGGCGAAATTGTCTATCTCTTTCTGCACGGGGCCTTATCCAAACATGAATTCCTATTTCCAAGTTCTATTGAGTGATTGCCCTATTCGCCGCCTGGTGGGCCCTCTTTATGCATTGCCAAAAATAGCCTGTCGAGTTAGACGGCGGCCGGCTAGCAGACAGACAGACGACGGAGGGAGACAGAGACCCAGGTTGGGAAAAATAGGACGCCCTTCCCTGTTCCACGTGACCCGTTGGTGTCGAATACACGAAGGGAACTCGTTCGAAAGAAGCGCGACTATATTAGAATGAAAATAATGGCGGAACATATATATATATATATACTTCCTTAGACACGTGAGCTTGACAAACACACAGTAACATCGATACAACTCTCCGTACAGTAGTCACTTACACGAATTTCTCAAAGAAATACAATTAACCTGGACGATACAGACAGTCAAAAGCAACGCCACACAGTATGATACATTTTTGCTCGACGACATGCTCGCCCAGTGCTCTTATCGCCACCACCATCATTGCTATTGCTCTGCTACTAGCTCTAAGCAGGATGAGAGAATATCCATGTAGATCCTCTGCACAGACTGCCAAGGTACTCGTATGACACAAGCACAAGCGTACGCATACGGGCGCAAACTCAGATTTTGCCCGATATTTTTTTGCTTCGTCTGAAGCTGGCACTCGAAAAGTTCACGCGAGGCGTTACACTTACTTTCAAGTAAAAATCACTCTCTGATTAGACTTATCACATCAGATATTAATTAGATGCTGTGCTTGCGCCAGCCAAGACGAATTTGTCCGCGTTTCGAGACGAGCACGCTTACGGCCCTGCTGGCAGTTGCTATTTATTTCTGTGCCGACACATTTAGTCGGGAAATGATTTGAACGAGGCAATTGGATTTTCTTTCGCGACCGAAGCACGAATCCGCTTCTTCACTTACTCGCTATTGGCGCGCGTCTGTGTGTGAATCTATGTACGTGGCTCTTGCGCTCCGTAAAATTGATTTATTTTGCTGCCGATTGCTGTTCGATTTTGCCCAGGAGAACGGATAAGGCAGGCGCATTTCACGATATTCCCATACCTGAGAGTTAGCTGTCATCGCTCCGTCATAAATCGAAATTACTGTTCAACAATAATTATGTCATGTCATCTTATGTTAACCGCTGGCGTGTGCAGAACATTAATTTTGATCTTCTTACAGGTGGAACTGTTCGCCTCGAATCGATTGCGAGCCCGATAACATATTACTGGGAAGTTATAGACAAGCAAATATTCCCCTTTTTTCTATACTCCAGCTGAACTCTCTGATTACCAGCGCACCGTACAGCTGTGTTCGACTATCGTGAATCTTATTACATTATTATCTACAAGTAACACTTAAGTCAATACATAGCTTAACAACATATTGTCAATCATCTCACATCAATCGCACGATCTGCTGCTAATGTTAAATTCAATTAAAGCGCACCCCATCTCATATTCGTACGGCAAATACGAGGTGAGAAGACTACCGGGCAGTTATTCTCGTTTTGAATTGGGTCACCCTCCACGAACCACATGCTGTAATAGGTGCCCCTTGAGCGAGTGTGTCGGCTGAGAGATTTTAGCCTTCACCCTTAAAAATTACCCTGAACCGCTGAATACTGACTGTTCCCCTCGCATCCCACGCGGGTTTATCCTCCAGTCAGGCCCCGCCGGTTTATAGCCATCAGGACAGGACAATGAAAAAAGCAATGACGGAGGGTTGATGCGAGCTAGCTGTTGAGCTTTAAAGACAGCCTATGCCTATGAACAAAGGGCAGCAGGGTTGAGGCGGTTCTCAGCGGCAATAATTACTTTTCTTGTTGTTGTGTTTTTTCTTCCCGTTTCCTTAGTGCGTGACACATAGGAGAACGCTTACTTATTTGAATCAACTTGAGACCGTTGAGAGGATGCTGTTGTCGCTCCTGCCGCATCCTGCGGCTTGCAGTGGCTGAAAATGGACACTAAGTCAACCTCGGCTGCGTTAGCCTTGCTCAACGTAAGCAAATACTAAAGCCGGATCACTGAGCAATATCAGCTGATGGACATCGTTCGCTAGAGAAATCATTACGGCCACCGTAGGGCATGTGTCGACCTGTTGTATTAGCACATGACAAATGGCTGAAACGATGGTCGCCTGCACAGCGAATGGATAGCTAAATGAAGGGTATTTGATTTGTATATCATTAATCATATAGTATAGTACAAAAAGGATATCGCTTCCCGGCCCCGTACGTTCCCGCTGTGTGCGCACAGGGTTGGCATATGCTAATTGCGAAGCCACTTGAGACGGCCGCGTAGTGACCATCCCATGGAGTTTAACTCGCGGTCAATCATCATATAGAATATTGCGTTCTGCAGCGACAGACAAGCCGTGGTGTCTCGATCGTACCGTACGATCGACACAGTGACACGAACAAGGACACAGATGGACACTAGTGGGTGTACAGCGTTCTTCTCTTAGTGCGTATGGCTGTGTGCAGAAAGTCGTAGCGGTCATCATATCGTTGAGCCGAATGGCGCAAGCTATCGCTGTCACAGCAGCCCGCAGCTCACGCGACACCTGCGCAGCGTTGAGCGGGTCGTTGCCGACACATCTATGGCTCAATCGAACCAGTGCCACGAACGCCAACGTCCAATATCGAGTACGGGATGATTGGCTCCGGTTTTGCCGTGAACGACGAGTGGGATACCCGTCCGTATGTACGGACACCACACGAATGAACACAATAGTGAAACAGAGCGAAAATATCGAATTGGCGACCATGGGCTCGACCGCGGTATGAGTCGGCATAAGAGCATTAGGGTGGATTTATTCTTGTCGAACAGCCCCCACTGCTACGGCTGCATCTGGGCACAGCCACCACTGTCTGTGTTATTGGTAAAAATACGTCTGTACGAATGAACTCGACGATCGTGGAACGGCAGCTGATGAGTTCCTTCTTACTTCTATGATTTCTCTGTTTTTTTTTGCGTTAACAACCCACGCACAGTACAGACAGCAGCCTGTCATGATGCCATAGAGACTGATACGATAGTAGTCACTCTTCGATACATCTGATATCTCTTCAGCAAGCTGTTAGCTCGATCATTCCGAGTGTGACATATATGCAAACTGTCTCACAATAACAATTGCTGCCGTGCACAATTGTCCACTGAAAGAAACCACATATAATATGATATATGTGAGCATTGTAAACTCGCTCATTTTCGCTCAGAGTTTATATAATACAAAAAAATTACGCAGCATCGCTACCGTGACCCTGTTCTAGATAGAGTACACACATGTACTAATCTCTCCTTATGTTTATTATCTGTAGAAGCGATGCAGTACCATTTGTATTTCTCTGACAAGAGGTGCACTTCGCTCACCTCCACGTCAGGACAATAGAATCTTGAGCCTGTCCTTCGTCTAACAGGCAAAGAAATGTCTTTCACTAAACGAACCAATAGAAAGGTGGGACCTGCAACTGTTGATCATCTAATCTGCGCTCTGCAATGCGACCCAGCAAACAGCCACAGGCCAACAACCCAAGCCCGTATACAAAAGGCCGGTGCTGTTTAAGCAGTCTTTTCGAGCCCCTTTTTTAGGTCATATTTTACCTGGATGTCTGTCGCCCGACAGGGGGTGTCAGCCTGTCGCTCACCCGCCTGTCCGCTATTCGATGCACGTCCCTCGTGTGACTGCTGTCCACCTGCATATTCTCGTACGGCCGAAGCAGCAAGGCAACGTGGCGAAGATCTGCAGCCCTGCCCTGCTAAATCCCTGTTCCTCTCGGCGACACGGCGACTGCTGCGGCAGCAGCTGATAACCCAAAGCCGGGTCATACAGCGTTTGGCCCTGCTGCTGCTGCTGCTTGTGTGCCTGCCCTACTGAGCTCTAGTAGAACTTACTTTAGCTAGCATTGAGGTGTCATCATTGACACCGCCGGCCACGCTGTAGCGGTCATAGCAAATAGAAGCTCACGCAACCGGCAGATTACTGGAGTCGGCACCGTCAGTTCGACTGTCGATCTATCTGCACTCGTAGTAGCTGTCGGACAGATCGCGTTCACAGACCGTACCGTTGATTCGCAGTTATACACGCGGATAGCCGACTGCCTATGAGCGCCAACCGGTAGCAAGACACTATACACTGGTCTGCCGTCCCTTACAGCCTCCGGGTCTAAACGCCATCCCCGCAGCGGCGCGGCATACAATAGGTGTTGCACACTGCTAACACTAAATATAGAGGCGAGAAATGCATCATTCCTTGCGAAGTGTTGAACTCCGGGGCACACACATGTATAGCACCACCGGCGTCGCTACCGCAGCCAGTAGTCGGCTAAGAACGAGACACGGTGTGAGCTTTTTTTTGGTGCATTTTACGCACAAAGAATAGCATTAGATAAACGGTACACTGCTCGAGATGGGACCTCATGGCGGCTACCGTTGACAGACAAATAATCTGACAGCTACATTAACAACAAGATGGGGAATGTCAAATGTAGATTCGATTGTGTCTTATGTTGCTATACGTCAATAGAGGCGACCGCATCAGTTTAGCTTTGACTTTCGTGCCACAGAGGGAAATCGACCAAGAAGAACAGGGCCGATGGTCTCCTAACACAGAAATGTCCCTGGGGACTTCTGCACTCGTCTCCGTGTCAGCCATCGAGCAGGCGCGTGGCTATGTGGTAGACGCCACCTGTGTGATAAAAAGCTAGCGGCGTGTACATCGCTTAAGGCTGTACACAAATGTAAATCGACGAAGCATTAATCTTGCCCTATAAGTAAAGCGAACAGGGTCTTGACGACGTCAGGGGTCACGTTCAACGGACGAATGTTCGCGACGCTTGCTACCGCTTGAGTACCACGTTGAGCAATCCTCGAACGGCACGGCGGCGCGATACGAAATTATACCTAAGTGTACGTTGATGCTGGTCAGATATGGTATTATAGTATTGTGTTAGATAAAGGGGAATAAGCACTCTGCACGACTGATTGCAGCGGCCGCTAGCTGTCTCGTCAGCACGTTCTTGCGAGATTCGTTTGGCAAACAGCTTGCGCTGTGCGAACTCGAAAAACAATAGAAATCAAACAGCATTAGCCGCTAAGAAGACAAAGGACGAGACATACTCGGATACGTTAGTGAGAGGTGACAATTCATTGTAGGTACGATACAAGGTTGCAGTCAGGTTGCTGGCCAAGATACAAGCTTGCAGGTGGTCAGTTTGGTTCGTCAACCAAAGCAGGAACATTCAGTGGATATCTGAGAATGCCCTGGCCGCTCTGGAGGCTCAGCTGTAGCTGGCAACTTCCCTCAGAGTTAACGAACAGAGCCAGCATCAGCCACTGAGTCTGCATGTGTGTGTGCGCGTGTTTGTATGTCCATCAAATATCGTCAGCAAGAAAAAAAAACAACAACAGCAACAACGGCAACAATCAAATAAGGACGCAACTCTGTGAGGAGGCAGTTCGATCAATTCGGCCGATGACAGATCATTCTCAGAGGGGCGCACTCTGTTAGCGATCATAGTGGCATCGCGCCATAACCCTAGCCAAGTCGTCTGATAACCAAGCTGAAGCCAACAGCCAAACGGCGATAGTGAATAATCTTGACAACATAATAACATCTTCAGCGCCAAGATCAACAGCAACAACATCAGGGCCAACAAAGTTACATGATTGGCGAATCGTCTACGGAATATCATCGGTAGCAACCGCATCAGTCGGCGCATGCAGCGAACTTATGATTCCGGCAGCAATTCGACAAATCCCCGACAATATAGAAACGATCGGTAGATATACTATTATACTAAATGGGAACAGAGGCCGCATCAATAAATAATACTGTAGTGTTGTGTTATTCGCCTGGGACTAAAGGCGACGACGGGCAAGCGTCAGTAGATCGAAAACTTGAACAATAATAATAATAATTACTATTATTATTATTATTATCATTATTGCCGAACCGCGGTGCCACTTTACCATAGCAATGGTACCGAGGGCGAGTATTGAGAGGATCCTGTTGCAGTACTACACTACACTTGGCAGCATTTAATCTTCGAATTTGACCTTCAGTTTATACAGGCGGAGCGGCTACAACAATTTCAATTATTAGAGCAAAGGCGAATCTCTAATATACATAATGTGTAGTGGAACATGTCGAACGAAACGGCAGCGAATGGACAACTAATGCTCTACAACGAATGTACTCGATTTGACTATACGATAGTCCATTATGCGGTCGAAACCCAGAGGCCGTAGACCCAGCTATGACACATAGCTACTAAACATGAGTGATTAAATGCAGCAGGTGTATGGTCGAAAGCCTTACACACAAGTTGAGCATCGGTCGAATATCGTATGGATCTGGGCCTGCGATAGGTGTCGCTTAGAAGAGAATAACCGAAGCGCTCATTCGAATGTTATAGGCAATGGCTGTATGTTGTGTTTTTGCAACATACAATGTAAGAGAAATCGGTTGCGGGGACATTGTCTCGTTAGCTATCGACCGTTCACCTGAACCAGAACGGTTGACTCTGGAAACGGGTATATTGGGTCGGTGAACATTTCGTTCAGTCTTAGCCTCGTTGATTTACGAGATTAAAAACGACGAGCGACTTATTGTTATCGAACAGATACAATGCAACCGAAGCAAGCATGAAGCAGAGCAATCGCTTAGTTAAACAGCTCAGTGTATCTATGTAGTCATTTATTACTAGGACGATGTCTGAAGAAATGGTGACACATTACCCTCTGCTGTCGGTTGCCAACGCCACCGACCGCACGATCAGCCTTCCATCATCATAGGCCAACCCTACCAACACTAATGGTCGAACGCAGCTGCCTGTCACGTTTGGTTAGATAGAATTTCAGCCAGCCTGCCCTTAAATATAGATGACCTTCGAACGACGAGGTCTCTTCATCGTCTGGCGGCACCGCCACAAGCATGACACACCATAGACCCTTCGTGTTGCCAGCCGACACCTTCACGGCGACGTTTGGCTTCAAATATACCCTAGTCTAGCCGTTACATGCATGAGCGGCATTCTGGTCTAGTAAAAGTTCAGGTCTGGCCCTCAGAACACCCTGTACAGCTGAACCGTGATTGCGCGTGTTCAAGAGAGGAAGAGAAATAGGGTTGGACACATACAGATATTATTATTATTATTACTAGTATTATTATTATTGCTTTTCCTCTATGAAAACCCTTTCGCTGACCTGAGAACAGCCCATGTCCATGGTTAGTGAACACAGTTGATGTAATCAATGCCTTCTATTTCTCAAAGCAGTTCCGACAACAAGCCGCTGGCGGTACTACATGCATTCCCACGCTACTGAAAGTATGCCAACCTTACACAAGGCAAGGGTAACCCTGTCAGATGGTGTAGATGTCTCTCTGACGTAGTATTTAGAAGGACTATGGCAGCACACTCAAGCACTCTCGAACAAGTTATTATTCAACAGTGAAGAGAATAATAATAATAAGGAATGACTACTCAGATGTTCGTCATGGGTTTAACTCTAATCCTTTATGTCTCGCCTGAGTCATTCCGCATTGTCTGACCTCGCCGAACAATTGTTTGAAGAAGCAGCCGCGGAGTTCAGGGGTGAACCGATTACAGCATGACGAAGTGGTCATCGGCGATCTTGCTTGATTTGGTTATTGCTCATTTGTTAAAAAAAAGACAATTAAAGAGAACGGAAATCAGTCGAAGAGTTGGATCTGTGACGAAATCTATGTTAAGTCTTCAATAGACCCTTATAAACAGTCCAAGGTCAAAGCTCTTCAATAATCCCTTGGCCAAGTCATTTCTATTATGCTATTTCATATATGAAATTCGAATGGTATGAAATAAAGTTCATTGAACATTCGAATAGCTATGTCCGAACTGCTAGTGCCAATAGATCGGTTATATCTGCACCTTTATCAACGGTTTCTAAACAGGTACGAGTCGTCCTCAGAGCTCCCCCTACGGGAGCCTATTCTAGTCTGCAGATAGCGTCGGTTCCATCCAGTGTCAGCACCAGCTGATACCATGAGCTCGCATACGATTAGATGAGACGTTTACCATTTTTGCCCCCCCCCTACGCCCGACCAAAGTCAGTGTTCCTTTTAATCACTATGAAACAACGCCAGCCTGGTGGTCGTTCGACTGTGCAGAAGAAGAGCTAGCCATTGATGAGAGGCCTTTACGTCCTAACCGGAGCCAATGTCGAAATCGCTTGCGTCGATGCCAAGGGCGCGCTGACCGGGTAGACCAGCGTGCTTCGGACGTGTTCCTTACGTGGGTTGCTTAATACGTAGTGCTACTATACTATACACTTACGTTCTGGCGTTGACGTGTCCGAGCGAAATCTGCGATTATCTTTCGACAATGGACTGCGAGCAGATGCAAGTGCTGACAAGGACAATGTTAAGACTACGATGCGATAACTCAGTATAATGGGATTGACCGGCTACACGTTGCCAGAGACACGATTGCATCTAAATGACGCATCGTCTCTCGACGCAATTCGCTATAATAATGAAAACTGTATTCGAGAAGCCAGAAGAGCACGTCTGTTATGTATGTTTAGCATTGGTGAATGTATTCGACGTCCCGTCGATCCCAGGTACGGGATGTCCTACAAACGTCCTGGTTTCGATGTCGATGTGTAATAGATAGTGCAAGTTTAAGTAGACGTGTAGCATATTCAAGCTACAGCAATTCTGTCTAACGTGGAGTGCGGAGATGATAGCTATTTACAGCATCAAAGTGTTAAAGATTGAAAAAATTAATTATCAAATCTAACACTGAAAAAATTAATAAATCAAATCTATGAATCGACGTTCAGCGTGTGAACCTATTTATACAATTTCGAGGTTGCTCGCCACTTAATTTGCTGGCAAGTGTGATTGCTGGGAAATAGTAGAAGATTGTGTCACCTGTGCCTGCTATCCTGTTGTGAATGAAACAATCGCTTAATTTAATCGGCAGATTGCATCGACTATTTGTGAGACTTCCTCCTAATCCCTTTTTAGAGGCCTAACGCAAGATATGTCAAAGATCAGAGTGGCGTACACAACTGCTTGTCTAAGGAGTGGTACATTAGCCTGAGTCAGCCACAGAGCGAAGCGTTATAGCTCACTAATACATTGCAGATAAATAGATTTTTTTAGATAGTCCATGGTTTTACAGATACATATATATATATATATATATATATATATATATATATATATGTATATCTGCCTGATACATTCGTATCTATAATAGTGCCAGAGGGAGCGCCGTTTACGCCGGATATCACTGTTTTCCTCTTTAAGATCCGATAGCTGTTCAGGGCCTCCTCCGCTCCTGCAAACGACCGACTCCGAACATCTGATTGTGGTCGGAAGGCCGCGGCGATCACCGCATCAACCGCATGCTAACGCCGTTCAAGCGATCTTGTCGTAACGCGATGTTGTGATTGGTGCAGCTAGTAACACCTGTGTATGTATATTCTCTAAGGCATTCTCTGTTCCCCAAGGCAACGCGTCCTTTGGACGACACCTTGGATCAGCGAAGCTGCGCCAGAGAGACGGATCTTCGCCCGCGCCTGCTTGGCCGTTGGCTCGTTCGTTGAGCACATCACGTTGTCGGCGGCGGCAGCCGTGGATGTGGTGGCTGGGCAGGCAAAACCTGTGGAGCGTTATTGGCTCGGATGGTTTGGGTCAACGTTGTAGACGTCAGAAGGGACTCTGATGGATGCGCGGGGAAGCACGAAACGACAGCGCGGCGCATTCACAGGAGCTGCCACCACCGCCTCTACGGCCGATCCGATTCTGATGTTCGTGCTGGTGCTGATGCTGCTGCTGCTGCTGCTGGACAACACGAAGACAGACGCTGTACGCGGGGCGTTGGATGAGGCGCGCTGTTGGACCTGACTTACGGCGAGCCAACCTTGGCGAACCAGCTCAGCCCCGGCATAGGCAGTAACACCAGCAGCAGCAGCAGCTCAGCAGCGCAACAGCAGCTGCAGAAACAACAGCAGAATCTCGGAACGCGCGGTCATCGTCGCGCCTTTCCTGGCGCCTCGTTCCCAATCGAGGGCAAGCAGCAAAGTAACAAAGCAGGTATGGGCAACCAGCCGCGCGCAGGGTCATCCTTCAGGATTCTGACAGAAATCCCGAATTCGTCCTGTTACGCACAAATTTTTCGTTCTGGCGGCACTGCTGCTGCTTGCGCACCCTGTTTGTTTGTGACCCCGCCGACTCAGGTTATTTCAATGTCCCAAGGATGATGGAGCCACAAGCGGAATGAAATAAGCTTCTATCGGGGCTCGTTCCTACCATAGATCGGCAGAGAGTGAAAGCGAGAGAGAGAGAGAGGCCTTGAACATGTGTGGCGTCGAGAGAATCGCAGTGCCACTACAGCAACGGTACTAACGGCTCGGCGATCAATGGGATACGACATGTCTAGGAAGACAAGTCTCGCCTGGTGCCGACAGAAACATTAGTACAGGTCTGTCTGTTTGCCCCGTGGAGTGTTATTAAACAACGATGATGTAGCTGTTGGCGGCCCGGCGCCGCCGCATCCGCAGTGAATGATCCTAGAAGGAGGGGGTCAAAGTTGTAGTGACATCTCCGCGCATAGTCAAGCGACAAAAGATCGACAGGTAGACACTTTAAGCAGGAGCGGAGTAGTCATCATAGTGGACCTACGGCTACTATGTACATATCTTACGTGTTTAAGATAATAATCATATAATAATAACCGCATGTATATTTGTATGAGTGTGTGCGTGTATATGTGTCTGCGTATGCAAACTAGATAATCCCAAATGAAACGACTCTCACTCGACCACTTTATCACTTTCTCATTCGCGAGCTTTGTATTTGTTCGCGCTAGCATCGCCGAGCCATAGGTCGTGTATATTTCTAATTGTATGTATAATGATTATAAAATTCTATAAGGGGAGCAGGCAGACCCTTCAACGAATAGATATATTGTACAAATACAATCACACACACACATACGTACACACATCGACGCAGACCTACGAATCTCATGAAATGACCCGATTAAGGGATACTAAATCTGGCCGAAGTCCTCATAAAAATCACGCTTATCAGACAACCGGTTCCACTTAACGAAACATCCAACCTACAGCTTCACGTAGGTTTCAGTGTATCTGACCTCGGACCCAATTATGTACAGAGTATACTATAGTCTTTGTTGCGTTAAATTACTCAGACGCTCGCTAGAAATAGCAAGCATTAATAATCTTGCTTACGAATTTCGTGTCCGTGTTCTTAGTAAGCATAACTCTGCAATAGTCCCCTTCGAAAGGGCGCCATATGACACTAACTTCCTTTGCCGAGTGAGTCGTTGCTGGCAATTTCATTTGTTTCCACAATGTCCATAGCTCCCAGTGCCCTAAGTGCTGTAAGATCTTACAGGACTCTGGGCAAAACACTCAACGCCAGTCGGCGCCACCTGCTTCCAGAACCGAAGTTTCTATATATATGGCTGGTGTCGCGTTGGTGTCGCCAAAACTAACAACCGTCAGCACAAATATGCCAACCGCCTCGTCTACAAGTTTTAATAGGCGCAACCGTCGGTGCCCACGGAGAGGCGGCTATAGGCGGCGCTTGGTAGTTTGTACGACGTGCGCAGCGTACTCAACAGACTTCAAGATATGTGCATATCTCCAAAGCAGAACTCCACGACGAAGGACGCTGGCCAGGCGAAGGATTGGATGGACGGTGGTTCCGGGGCGGGAAAGGCGGGGAACGAGGAGAGGGAAATGTGTAATTCGATGAGGAACCGACCATGATCGCATAAGGAAGCGACTGCTACAAGGAGTACATCGGTCGAAATCCACTGTCCAGTGACACAGGGCAAATCGCCGCGCAAGCTACACATGTAGCTGAGAGTTTCAGGATGATAACGATGTGGACGCACCTGCGGGGAGCGCAACTACGTCCGCGCTATTTCGGTGATATTGTGGCAGTGATATTCCGAATGACGTCGTATTCGTTACAAAGCTAGGCTAGGCTAGTCGTATAAGCGTCATTTCTCGACCGGAGAGGAAGGGCGTCGAAGTATGTTAAAATATATTAGTACCTAAAATGTTTATATATATATATTCCCGTTATACTGTTAATAAATGTGGCTTTGTATTCTACAGCTGCTTTGAAACGGGTTGCAGTAATGAGATATACGTAAGATGGTAACAAAGTCACGTTTTTTGGCTTTGTAACAGGTGTGTTCATCACCCCGGTGACACGTACACATTTTCGTGATGAGAAATTCAATTAAATCAATATTGCAATATGACCATAGTGTCATATAAGAATGTGGTAGGTATCTCCGCTTCTCTGCCAAACAATTTCCCATTGTCGTCTACGGAAGATCTAACTTTGACAATTAGCATGAGCGTCTACGGAAGATCTAACTTTGGCAATTAGCAGGACCAACACTGTATCCCTATTAGTTCGCGGTTATCGTTGCTGATGTTATTGTCGTCATCGCTATTCATCCGTCTATTCAACGTCCGCGTTGTTTTTTTTCAAATAATTTACATGCATTTTTTGTGCACGATCGAAGCTCCATTCTCCTCGTATTCCTGTCTGGAGATCAGCAGCTTCTGGAAGTTTGCAAGTGACGCGAATATAGCTCCACCTATCCACGCGGAGTAGTTTCTCAACGGAGGTGCGACAACCTTGATTTTCGCGCTTGACGGCGCTAGCCTGGTGATCTCATTTCTCATCCTATCGGCGAAGAAGTTGCACATCGTCGTCCCGCCAGACAGCACGATGCTGCCGTATAGATGCTTACGCAAATCAACATCACAACGCATAATTGAGCCGTAAGTGGCTTCGTGGATACCGCTGCCCTCTTTATCGACGATGGACGGCTGGAACAGTGCCTCCGGACAACGAAAACACTCCCGGCCGATGGCAATCACCTGTCCATCGGGAAGCTTATACGTCTCGGGAGCCGATGATGACGATGAGGCCGCGTTCGCCATCTCGTCGTCGAAGTCAACCGCGACGTAACAGAGCTTTTCCTTTAAGTCACGGAGGATTTCGAGATCGCCCCCAGCGGTTGTGAACGAACACCCACGTTCGTTGAGCGCTCGCACCAGATAGCTTGTGAGATCGCGGCCAGCAACCGTGATCTGAGAGACTTCTGGAAGGACATATCCCTCGTAGATTGGCACGACGCTCGTCACACCGTCTCCGGAATTGACGACGACGCCGGTGGTGCGGCCGGCTCCATACAGCGACGTGACAGCCTGACTGGCAACGAACAGTGCCGGCGTGTTGAATGTCTCGAACATGATCTGCGTCATTTTCTCGCGATTCGGACCTTGCTTACTGATCGGACCCTCGATCAGAAGAACCGGCTGCGTTTCAGGCGCCACGTGTAACATGTTGTCGAACGTATGTTGCCAAACCATCTCCATGCTGTCCCAGTCAATGACAACACCACGCTCGATGGGATACGACAGCGAACACTCATCTCGCTTTGAGAAGGCTTCAACTCCGATGTACGACGCCGTTGCGCCGTGGTTATTCGGACGACGTGCAGCCAGTGACGGGAACACTGCACGAGGTAAATCGTCTCGCCCTGCAATACCGGCCTTGATCAGGCCTGAACCGTTATCGATGACGACAGGAGCGGGGCTATCGTTCGCCATCATCGCGTCTGTGAAAATAGTCCAAAGTAGTCGAAAAATGAGAAAGGGCAAGGCAATTACATACCCGGTGACTGCTTTTGCTGGAAAAATCAGGTGCGGATCGTGTTCGGCTGCCGGGTAAATACACAGTCTTACCTACCGAGCATCTATGCAATACACACGTACGCGTCTCGTCTGCACGAGACACAATAATTTAGGAAAATGCACACAGTCGGCTAGTTGTAGATCTAAATACGAAAGCAGCTCAATAATTAAGTTATTGCACGCGTGTGTTATGATATTTCTGCTCGTTTCGTCGTTTCGGTCTGCATTCGAATAAATTGAATATATATATATATATACAACTGTTGGCTGCTGCTAGCGCTATGCTCTGAACTCTTTGGGAGGTTCGTTTCTCATTTTTTTTTTTGGCCTTCTGAGTAAATCATCCCCATGCCACCACAGCAGCGACATTGAGCGGCGTTGCGTGCAGCAGTGGAGGGTAACGACGGGGCCAGGCAGAGGCCACTGTTCTGTTCAGCTCATTGAACTTGTAAATTGCCCCGGGTCAGCTCAGCGGCGGATGGCGGTGGCGGGCGCCGGGTGACGCCACGACTGCCAGTTCGAACAGCAGCAGCAGCCGTGACTACCACAGTCTGTGTGAAGGGTTTCCCCTAGCTCTGCCTACGCAGCTTCCCACCGCGCCGTCTACACATCATCCAGAAATCAACCAGGACAAGGAAGATCACGCACACACTTAGTCTCTCTCTTTCTCTCTCTTTTTCTCTGAATTCATCTGTCTCAAATACACACACACACACACATGGCCAGAGACGAAAGCGAGGCGAAGCGGAGAAAGGAAATGCCGTATATTTGCATTTCTTCGAGTTACACACCAGAAAGTGTGACAGGGTTGCTGCGGCGTCCGCTGAGATTCTGGCTCGGCGCGTGTCAGGCCACGCGAGCGACATCTCAAGCGGCAACACGAGTCGTCGAGTCAACATGAATTCATAGATTTTCAAAAATACACCCTCACGTTCATCAGGAACGTTCATACACGCTGGCATAATCGATAGTGGAGTCGCTGCCGCGGTTGCTGTTGACTATAATGAGACGCTGGTGATGGCTGTATCAGCGGCACGGACGCGTCACCTCCGTCATAGATAAATAGCAAACGGACAATGTTAGGCAGGGATTTTGATAGTGCACTTTGAAGGCCCGTATTATAAAGATGTCTCCTGAGTACAGACCAATCCATAGCTGTCATCAACTCGTATGCATTGTTGGCAGTATGGTATTATTGTGCCGTAAATAAATAAGGTCTACTAGAATTGTATGGTTGTTATCAGTTGTGTCCATCAGATCAATTTTACAATATAATATAATAATTTTACATAATATATAATATTATTTTATAATATATATACCCCAAACACAAATGCTAATCAGCTGATACTCCCTTACCTTACCCATCTCTAATGGTCGGCTGCTCTCGAAGTCCAATAAAGGAAATAATTGATTTCCACTTGAGGCGTTCCCCGCCCAAAATGCCTCTCATCATTCGGTCACTTTCATAGCGTTTCATTCCGCTTGAGGTCAACCTGACCGATCACTTCAACCTCATCATTGGCCACAGCCAGCCAACATCAACAAACATGAGTCATAGCATAACAGTGACGACGGCGACAGTGATAAGATCGACTCACATAGCCACCAACTAACCAACAATCCGAGGCTCTGTATCACCTTCACCGACATCGTGTTAGTGTCCTTTATCGTCATCACAATCAAGACGAATCAAAGCAGACACGTATATATGCAGCAGACATGGGCAACAGCATCATTTTTTATTAGAGGTAACAGAAGCTGGACGGAGGCAACCTCATGACGCTTATCGATAACGGACAAATCCCTGTAAGCTGCGGCGCCGGCAGGCTCAGCGGCGACCTACTGGGCCTTTGCGTCGACGCCGCTTCGCACCCGTCGAGAGCACTCGTAGAACAGGACATCGCTAGCTGTCTCGTTGGCTCCGGTATTAAGAACGGCCGATCGTCGCTTTGTTGACCGGCCAAACTATCTTTGGTGGTGATGCTGCTGCTGCTGGTGCTGCTCTAATGCAGAAAACAAACGCGGACAACAAGATGAGGATGATGACGGCGGCGGTGGCGACGACGAAGCGACAGAAGCTGTCTTTGCAGCCGAAGGGCCGACGAGAGCAGCAGCAGCAGCAGAAGCAGTAGGCAAAAACAACAAACAAATACTAAGATTACTCCCTTAATGCAGCGGCAGCACTACTGAGTGACATATATATCTATATATATATATATATATATATGTACCAACCAATGCAGCTATGCCCGACCGACTGGCCGACTGTCTGCCCCCGGCTCTCTCCCGCTGTCAGATAAGCAGTGGCACGAGAGATAGAGCAGGATGAAGATAGCAGCAAACTACCGGTAGCCGTCCGTAAGAACCGCGGGGTTAAGGGGACGATTGGGTGGGTGGAGGGGTGATATAAACATATTAGCCAGGGAGAAAGACGCCATGGCGTCTTCCCACCGGTCGGCCGCTTCGTTGGAAGCCTGTTAGACCCACGTGCAGCGTAACACCGGAGACACTGAGTAGGGGCGACTGAGAAGGACGAAGATGGCGCGGGGTGTTCTCGGGGGTGGTGGGGTTCTATTGATGAACCGGAGAAGATGGAACGAATAACGAGCGTGGCCAAACTGCGGGGGGCAAACTCAGTTCGACGAGGTGCCCTCATCATGAGGCGTAATGTAATATAATCCTCCATTTACCCTGGCGGCGTTTGGTAGCGCTGCCGCAGAGATATCCCAAGAGGCTCGGAGTTCCACACGACTGCTGCTGCTGCAGTTAAGCTGGCGCCGCGTCGGCTGCCGGACGAGGGGTGCAACGGCGATTCGACAGCACTACGCGTCAAACACAGCCTGTACCAGCTAGATTGGCGTGTCGCGCGGGTGATGTCTGCCTGCCTCAAACTGTACCAGATCATCTCAGCCAGGAGAGGAAATTCGTGCCGCCCACAGCCAGGTAGCATAGCTGATCCCAGCCAGCGTGCACGACTATCCGGGCAATCGGATACAGCAGGTTGATCATAATAATATTTGACAGCGACTCTACATCATCGGTGGAGTCGCGTGTTCCGGATGTGTCGGATATAAGGCGAATTTTTATGGGGAAATCTGATGTTCGTATTATTCTTGCTTGATCTCTTTATCTATCTCTCGCTCTCTCTCTCTCTCACTGATTTCTGCCTCGTTAGATTAATTTGTGTTTAGCTACTGAGAAGTACCGCAAATGCTGCTGACAATGTCACCGCTATGCAAATTAATGCAGTGTAGTATTTCACCGAATACGGATGACTACGAATGAGATATGCTACCTCACCAGGGGTAGCACAAGCAACAAGCAGCTGCATCAGCAACAACAATAATAGCGAAACGCAACAACAACAGCAACAGCAACAACAGTAGTAGCAATAAGCCAAGCAGGCTTACAGGACATATGCATGAACATCGCCCCATTCTTTCTACTCCTGTTCGAGATGTACTCGCACAATGCTTTCGCGAATGCAATACACAGTCATCGCCAGTCTCGGTGATGCCTCGCTGCGGTGGCACGTTTCGTTGCCAAGAGCTTCGAGCAGCCGGCATCAATTCCGGCTCCGTTCAGACAGAGAGAGAGAGAGAGGTCTCCACTATAGAATAGCTTCTGTTGTGGATCTGGTGCCGTGCCCTGCGCTATTTCACTGCGCCATTCTTCCACATAGGGCTCTAGGTAGCGAGGCTGTTGCTGGCCATCAGTAGAGTCCTGAACGAGCTGCCAAGCCACCGCTACCGTCACCACCACCAACAGAAACTCGTCAGCAAGCTCCGCCGAAGAAGAAATGTCTCCTAAGTAGCAATGCTTTCGCCGGCCGACATCGCGCTCCACGCATATCCATGCTACTCGCCGTCATTATTAGCTTCCCCTGATGCTCGTTGGTTGCTTGCGTCTTGGTACATCCGTGCATCGGTGGAGTAGAGGCGTGAAGAGAAAAAGGAGATGAATTTTATGCTAATAATAATAATACAGGGAACTGAAGAGGAGTAGGAGGCTGCGAACCTTGTGCACGAGGCGATCCGCTAAATCAATGATACTGCGGTATCTACTTACGTTCGTTTCGTGCCATTATATGAGATAGCTACATAGTGTGGCTGACACTGGCCGTACCACGCGAGTATCGCGGTGCGTGATAGCTTCTGTTCTCTGCTGTAGCGTGCCACGACACCCTACAACGAGTTCAGCATTTTTTCATATACGCCCGCATATTGGCAGGTGTGCTGTTAGACTAGCAGACCGTTGGCCGTACAGCAACGGAGAGGCCGATGGGTGAGTAATCGCTACGAGTTACATTGCATTCTCGAAGGCATCGATAGAGTCGTCCGTCGACCGGACGCTCTGATACATCATGTTAAATTGTGAACCGGGTGCAATCGATCGACCCACCTTCATTGCACGAAGCCAACAATGTGAGCTCTCCGTCTATTGTTTGGTGTTAATTCCCTATCCACTATAACCTGAAACAGCGCCATAAGATCGTATCATAATGTTTCAATCGACACACCATTAACTACAGAACGTTTAGCACCACGCTTAATACTATCGGCTAACGATCTGCTTCAGTCAACTCCGCATAAACAGAAGGATATCAAGCATACGAGGTGCATATATCTAAATAGCCACAACCACGAGTACTCTACCAGTCATCTCTTCCCCTCGAAAGTCGGTACACTAAACATGATCGGCTCACCATTCAGCTGTAAACCGCAACACCGCTTCGTACTGAATAGACAGAAATGCTAACTTGGCGAGCCACTGCAGCGTCCAAAGGCTCCTAGATTTACAGGGCTTAGGAGTGCCCATGGGAGTGTAGATGGGAGGCCGTTTGCGTTTTGACAATTATATCCCTTTCACACTTCCATTCGCTCTCCCTAGCTATCATAGCAAACTGAATGCGGTTGGGCGGTGTTGAGTAAGCCGCCTTTAATTTAGTAAAAGATTAGAACTAGGCGAAATTTGCGTTAGCGGTCGCGGTACACCGAGTCACTCAAAGGCGATAGAGATACACAGAGATTCGCACAAATGGGCGCAGTCCATCTGTGGGGCACCATCGGAGTCAGTGGCAACGCTGTCGAGTCACAGAGGCAGGTGGCTACGAGATGAAACTGTAACAATATCGAATCACGAGCCGACCGTAATTTGCTGCACACACCGCTCTAATGACACAGATGCAGATACTGAAATAGGGCAGGTTAAAGGTATAGGATTTATTCGTTTTCGAAAAGGATTGCAGTTTTTACAAGGCGTAAGTTGTGTCCTCATCAACAGGTCGCGCGACTCGAACCTGCTGCCTCCGCCGCTTTTCCAGCTAGAGACTTAGCCACCGTCCAACCGCCACCGCGCTGACTTCGAATTTATTATCAGTTCTATTGTTTGTAATAAAAATCATTTAGTATAAACTTCAAACATACAATAATTAGGGAGAATTAGTTGGGGACAGGGTGTTAGGCCGAGAACAGAAATCATTATTACGAGGACCGTGCAACGAACTTATTTCGCCAGGGAACTTTGGTCTATAGTCACGGTCGGTACGAGTATATATATAGGTATGTATATACATATATATATATATATATATATATATATATATACGAACAGGTTTATGCAACACAGTGAAAAACCCGCGGTGACTCGCATAGGGTGATCCATGCGAACACCGACCGAGACACTACAACTATTGCGTTCTCCTAAACAGAAGATCAATTTGCGGTGGCTGTCCCTTCTATACCGAACGAGTCAGAATTGGCGGCGGGAAAGACAGTGGATATAGACGATGCAATATTAAACGGGGGCCGCTGCGGTGTTAATTTAGTGCTATTATATAATAATATTCAAATATTATCCAGAAACGGACGCCTCGAAGAAGAGAGCTGGCTGAACGAATATTGAAGTCAAGTCAGAGAAGCAAGAATGATTCGATCCGAAGGCCGTTCGCCTCCGATGGAACGATCAGCTGAAGTCCAATTTTCACAAGTGAGGCCAGCAAACGTTTTAGAGATGAACTATTGTATTGTAATGTGTCTCTATGAGCTAAACAGAAAGGCGATAATTAGCTGGGGGGGTGGAGGAAGGGGAAGAACGATGAATACTTTGAATGAAGTATTTCCATTATATGCATAATTAATGCACAATTAATCCTTAATAACATAATTAATAGTTGAATATATGAGTGTGGTCAACTATGTGGTGGCTCTATTGGTTGATGTAAATGGTCATTATTATATTGCATCACATTTGCGTCTCGAGCTTACGTTATTTTTTCTGCGAATACCATTGTAGCTACTGTGCAAGATTATTATTACATAATTATTTATGTGCTTGCGTGACCATTTGCACACCGCAGTACTGGGCTTCGTTCGATAACGCTGCCAGACGCAGGACAAATCCGTAGATGCTCTTATTATTTTATTAATATTATTATTATTATTTTTATTATTATTATTATTATTATTATTATAATTATATCAGCATCTTCGTCACTTTCATGATAGCAGTAACAGAATGTTTCTTAACTATTAATTCCTTCATTTATTCTCTCGTCGCGTTGAACTACTTCCCGATCTGTCCTTTCTGTCCTTCGAATTCGGACTTTCTGCTGCGCTTTCCCAGGCAGGTTTAGTACGGCCTTTGTCTGCTCCGTTTGTAATACTGATTGATTGATTGGCCAACGCAAAAACCCAACACAAAGCGACTACCTGAATCGTGCATGCATGTGCGCACGCACGAATGCATGCAGTCATTACCCCCACGCCCCATCGCAAAGCATTGCCATCGAGCTCCCCCGTTCGTGGGGGCTGGGCTGTGCTGATCGCTCTTGGATGATGATGATATTGGTGATTGTGTTCGTCGTTTTCGACGAGCGATCGTTCAGGAAAGCTGCGCGTCCCGACCGAGCTTATCCGAAAGCCCCAACCAGTAGATCAGCCTATTCTCTCGAGTTACACTAGAGAATATAATATATAATAATAATATATTCCGAATAATAATATTCTTATTAGGTTTCACTAGCAGCGGTACAAATGATCATTTCCAGGGCAAGTATTAGCTGCTATGGTGCGAAATTACAATAATCATCCTGCCAGGCCAGGTGTGGTGTACACACTGCAGGCAATACTATGGAACGAGGACTTAAGCGTTTGTACAATTGCAGTCCCGTAATTAAACAAATATATGATTGATTGATATGTTTGTATATTTTTAAATAATATTCGCCTTCTTGTTGGCTCATTTTCATTTCTGAGTAATTCGAATATTTAATTCAATGAAGATATTTAGCCCGAGAACCGTATGCTCTGTGATGCAATACCTTTCCGCTAGCGGGTATCATCTATGAAATAATACCCGTTTTCTATGTTACTTTGCTTATTATTATTATTATTATTATTATTATTAGATGGTTTTTTCGGCGAAATCCAATCTATCTCAACAATCTAGCTGTTTCGTGTATAGATTTTCTGCTGTAACGAGTAACGTATAGATGAACTGTCATAGATTAGACCACATTAAATACGACTTGATTTAGCGACAGGACGTGCTTTTGCATTTGTCTCTATATTGCTCGTCGCCCTGGCCTCGTTCTAGCATAGGTTCTTCTGCCTAGAAGCTCACCCAAGATCCTTGATAAGGAACAATACGGGACTGGCTGTTCCGCCATACGAGAGCGGGCACAGCTTGTGCTACAATGGCACACAAAAAATTAAGCGAGCCCAACATTGCCAGAACGTCAAGCATGCTGGGACGGAGTACAATGTGGGTTCGTAGCCTCGTGTACTGTTTTCGCGCAGACAAACTTTTGAGCTTCGGATGTTCGAAACCATTTTTTTTGTTTCTGACAGGCGGATCGTCCCTTGAATGTATATTGGTTGGGACGACCCGGTAACACACTCTCTGTCGAGGAGCACGAACCCGACACCAAGTATTTCTAGTACGACGAAATCACACAGGGAGAATATGAGAAGATATATATATATATATAAAGGGAGACATATTGAATGTGAATGGCTCACGCGGTGTAGCGAGTAATTGGGCCGAGACTCGGCCACTTAATACACACCTCATTTAGCCTTGATTTTGCACATCATTTCGGTTTTCGCAGAATTCGCCACGTCTCTGATTGTGCACAGGCGACCTTGATACCCTCGTGCGAACTGAATTACTCAGCTAATTAGCTGCGATCCAACGCTGCGTCATGAACTGTGAACATGAACTTTTCATGAGCAAATCTGCAACAAATATTTCACTTCGATGGAAGCATTGGCCTATGCACTTCCACAGTGGACCTCCTTTCCTTCTAAACATATAATAGCCATAGTTGAACTTAACCGCAACAATGATCTGCCGAATTCATTCATTTAAGTAATTTCCTCACAAACATAGATCTGGCGATAATCATTGTGCTGACCATCGTTCGACTACGTTCAGTGGCTTCTCTCCGTTCGAATTTCGACGATCCACTCGTGACTACTGCCTTCTCATTATTGTCTTCGCATTAGTCATTCTATTGTCCATGACAATATGCATCTGGTGCCCTGTTCATGTCAATCGTGCTTCGTTGTAACATCTTAGCAGAACGTTGAATCGAAGCGCGGCAAGCGAACGAATCGCCTCGCCGACGAAAGCCTTCTTTTGCTCGTTTGATCGCACGCCAAATTGGTTACCGCCGTATTTGTCTGTTCATTTCTAATGACCGTGCCATGATCCTTCCCTTGGTGGCAATCGCCGAGGCAAATATAGTACTAATCGGGCGTAAAGCGCCGACCGACCCTGTTTCGCGGCTGCGTCGCTCGAACATTTGAACGAGAGGAAAACTTTTCACCTATTCTCTCCCTTCCCTGGATCCTTGTCTTCCACCGCTCACGTAGTGCGCTAATACAATGCTAAGATAAATTGTCATTACACGCTCATCGATTTACGGTGGGACGCCGCCGTCCCTGCTGCCGATATGCGATCGAAGTCAGTACATATATATATATATATATATATATATATCTTCTCGTCCATGGTGCTGCTATTTTGCTGTTCACGCTGTCGTCTTCATTGTTTGGCGGCGGCGCCGGCGGCGTGCACGCGTCGAAAGAGGTCTGCACTGGCCGATCCCGAAGCGCGGTGCTCAATGCCGAGTTCCCGGAGTCACATCCACTAGCTCGATCAAACACGCATGCATACTCGGTAAACGAATCGGTAACATGGGGCCAACATGGTGGTAGAAGATGGTTCGGGCGAAGCCCTCGGAAAAAATATCCCCATCCGAGCGTGGCCACCTACGACGAGCATCCGTGGACGCGTCGATCTACTGCGGCGAGGGATTCGACTGCCAGTGAAAGTCGCCGCCGCGGTCGTCGCCACCATCGTCATTTTTGACATTTTCTTTTTAAAATATTTTTTATCGACAGCCAACCACATAATACTGATCACTGCAACGAGACCTTTACGTCTGCGCGCCCTTTGGAGAGCCCTTACGGAGGCTGTTCCTGTTGCTACCCTATCCTGCCAGTTCCCGAGTCCGGTACAGTTGTTCTTTGTCGTAACTATCACTACTGCTACTGCTGCTGCTGCTGCTGTTACCACGACGCTGAGATGCTCACCTCTTGATGATAACTCGCGCGGTTAATTTAACGAACGGAATGATTGCGAGGGCATCGCTCGATGGCTTCGAGCGTTGTCTTTAAGCGGCGCTATTGCCGGTTCGCCCTCTGCTCGGTTTTTGGCTCGCAGCCGTCGAATACACGGACCCCCACAGCATTCTTGATTGAAACGCGGTGCACATATAACGTTGGACGGCCGTGAGCACCAGCCAGATCACTCATAGACATATAGATATACGTATGTGAACAAAGTAGATCGGGAGGTGGAGAGGTGGTCTAGCAACGAGAGAAAATAGCAGCCAGCGATAACGAGAGCGTGTCAACGAGGAGAGTAAGAGGGGGTCCAATCAAGATGAAATTTGCACAGTTCACTTTCATTTAATAGATGCATTTTATCACGCGGTTGTGCGAGTGGCTTGCCTTGCCTTCCTTCAACGCATTATGCTGACCAGTTCACCAAAGTTCACGTCCGTGTCAAGGCTATCGGATGCGTTAGAAGACAGAACATAATCCCAATGGCAAGAATATATATATATATATATATATATGTAGTCTCAAAATGTGCGTTTTTTGGTATTGTCAAATTATTGGCTGAACTATCCGTGCCTACGCATTTCCAAACGTGTGTGCTTTCTTTATGCCAGCTATTCTATCGTTGGCTGATTGGAAGAGGTTGAAGTATCAGGTCAGGTGTCGATTTAGCCCAAGCATTCGTTTTCTTTAGCTTACCTGGAAAAACACATAAGGAAAATTCTCGTTAGACTTTGCCGTTGCATGTAGCGCCTTGCCGGTACCGGCAATAATTAGAATTAATTAGGCATAGAAACTTCGATTGCTCTGTCACACACTCTGTCTCTGTGTGATTTCTGGTTCACGTCTGGCTGCTACTCTTTACGATAACTTTAAACACGTCCGATTTTGCCTTACTTAGCATTGGGGTCGTGAGTGATTTCTTTCGAGTACGGAATACAGAAATAATAACATTGAGTATTCGAAATACGGAGTCGAGAAAACGGTAACATGTTATATATTTAAGTAGGGATTCGAATCAACTCAAGCCATTTCACTCTGCAGGTTCGTAGCATTTTTGTGTTGAGACGTTTTTACACACAAACAACCTGATGTAGAAAATTGTGCGTTACGAGCGACGTGTGTGAATGCACACCTTGAAGGCTATGAATTCAACCGAAATTTTGGTGATATTTTCGTCCGTCTCAGATCATTTGTGTAACTTTGATCGGGCGGATATCGCCTTTAAGTCAATTTGCAAAAAAAGCATTCTAGAATTCATTTGCATAATAGTCCTACTGTAATATACTAAATGTGCGCATGCCTCGTTCTCTGGACGAGATTCACGGGTATGGCTTCTCATGACAATGCACAAATCGACACTGTAAGCTGGCAGCATCTATTAATTTCCTTATCCACTACTACACCGGTACATTGTATACAAAGTGTAATTACAATGTCGACCTAACCTAGCACTAAAATACTAATTAACCCTCGCCGTTATCTCGAGGTTTTGTATTTCCCCACGACTCTCTAGCATATGCTGTGCGTGCGTACATACATGTATGTGTATATATCTTTGTATGCGAGTTCCTGGATATCTGCATGGCTATACCAGGACCTAGAGCACGACTCGGCATCGTCGCATTTATAGTCACCAAATGCTGCAAGATGACACTCGTGTGCCCTGCGCGATGTCGGATTTAGCAAAGGAATACCGGCCGAGAGGGATCTGTGACTACGAAACTCTCGACGAACGAACGAACGAGACAGCTGAGAGATGGTCGTAAATTTCACACTCACACACAGAGAGAGAGAGATACTCGCATACAGGCTCAAGTACAGAACATCCACCAGGATAGATTCAACTGGCGCGGCCAGTCAGACTAATCGGCCGAGCGGCCACCGGCACTCACAGATGAAAGCTAAGTAGAATAGAATCTCGTCGGGAATGGCATTCCCATCCAATTGTCCCGAAACCCTTTCGGGTCGTCGGGAGCAACGAGAACTCCTCCTTCTCCCCTTTTCGTGTATTACAATACTAGAACAAACAGTGTGGTTCCCCACAGTCTAATTAGGCTCCCTCCACCCCGCACTGCTCGCTCTCGTTGTCGGCCCCACGGTCGTCGGCAACGTCTGCCGGCAGGGCAGAGGTCCAGCAGGTGCTTTAGGATCACATGCAGAGCGACGGCGGCGGCGGCGGTGGCCGCAGCAGCAGCAACAGCGTCTGATCACGACGACAAATCTGCACGTCCGAAAGCCGAAATAACGACAAGGAGAGAGCGAGAGAAAGGAATGAAGTGAGCCGAAAGGTAAATTTAGCCACAAAGGTGTTACAGATAAGTTGACCCGAAGCAACATCCCGAGATGACCGCCATTCATCGTATGTGTCCTACTGTTGTATAGTATGTACAGCAGTGTATAGAATTCAATTCGCTCGTAAATGAATCACGGGACGCGGGCGACACGCTCGTCCTGACGCTGTTCATGTAGAAGATACGCCCAGCCACGGTCGTCGTACCATAGGGCATCTGGTGTTTTGTCCTAAAGTAACACTGTGCGACTTGAGGCATTCGCAGAAGTCAGAAGGCAGCTGAATTTTAGTCTAGCTAACCTAATCCGCGGGGCAGAGCCCTGCTCGAGTATTTGTATCTGCTCGGGACCGAGGAGTGGCGAATTCGAAGCAAGTCAATAATAACGAATCCTATGAATGTGTGCGGCTAATTTATAATCGATACATAGGAAGGTTTGCTGGGCAAGGCCAGTTCGACCAGTTGATACATCAGAGTCAACCGCATAATCGCAGTTGGTCCAGCGACTTGGCTTAGCCTCGAAGGAGTTAGTCACTACTTAGGAAAGTAAGCCCAATGGATCATAATACACATGTCTACCGATAATAACAATGGCCGGGCCAGGCCGAATGTTTGCGGCGAAGGCGGCACTCGGTATTCACCAGCTCTGCCAAGATCGTTTCATAGACGACGACCATCGATGGATCGCCTGCGGCCGGTGTTCTCTGCCGTTCAGAGCGAAGAAAATTGACTTTCTCTTTCTTTTCAACTTCGCCTCTTCTTGCCCACAACGAACAGGCTTCCCGTACTCTCTCTCTCTCCCTCTCTCGCCTTCCTTGGCTATCTCGTTTTAGCTGACAGAGATTGTCGGCCGATCCGAAGAGCTTCAGGCCCCATCTGACCGTCCCATCAGCGCCACGCCACCGCCGGCCCTGACTAGGGGGAGATCGAGGGCCTCAGAGTTCGAGTCCTTTCTCTCCCCAGCTCGAAGCAGCCGTGAGCGCGCCACAAGGCGCGCCGCATCAACCACTGCTGCATGGAGTGAGCGGTATGAGCAGCATCGGTAGTCGCAGTAGCGGCTTTCGGATCAGCCAGCTCCGCTGCATGCGAGTCCTGAGGCAGCTGCTGGTGGCTCACCTTTTTAGCTGAGACTCCGATGCCTGACCAGAAATGCAGGACGGGCAGGTGCGGCAGCCGCAGTGGCAAAGCACAAGCAAACTCTGCTTCGATTTTTATAGCTTAGCACTCGATATCTCTCCTCCTATCCAAGTAAGACGTGTTGCTGGCGTCCGACCGACCGACCGCCGGTCGGCTTCCCCACAGCTTTGGTCAGGTCCGTCCGATCGCGCGGCTAAAAGCCGAGATGGCGTCTGGGCCTGAACGGAGATGTTTCAGCAAAGTGTCGGCTGCGGACGTCGCAGAAAGCTGATCTCTGAAGATGGCTGGTATATGGCAAAACTCTGGCGGCGGCCATAACGTGGCAAGCGGAGCGGAAAATTTCAATGGAACGATGTTGCCCTGGCAGGCTGACCACGAAGGGTGGCCGATGGCTCGGATCGAGACTAATCGTTTAGTCCATAGCGATCTTTTTTTTTTCCATGTAACTAAATTGGAACGCAAAAAAATAAAGGCCCGGCTAGAACATCGTTATCGTTACGCTTGCAATCGTCGTGCTTAGTGCGCTTCGATATTCGAGACGAACTCATCGACTCGAAACTGAACGCAATGCACGATCTGTTTTCTAGCAGGCTTTCCTCAGCTCCCAATTATGGCAAGAGCCGTCATCGATTGCCACGACAGAGCAAAAAGCCGAAACAAAGTGTATAGTTCATCAACAACCCGTATAAGTACACATAACCTTAACACATGACTGCGAAATTATAGCATTGCACCATGGTCGATTAGCGTTCCGCCGAATGTTCTCGTATGAGAGCAACTTCGCCACATGGCCGCCACTTGCTTGCTCAAGATTATGGCGCTGGGTACACAGACGTCAATGGGTTGTTATTCGCCCTGTGCTGGGATTTACCTCATGTTTGCCTTAGTCCCCTCGCACTCACTCTTCCTTTGGATATTTCTCTTCCTATCAATCTCTCTCTATCTCTCTCTCTGTTGGTGTCTCTCTTTCTAGCCGGCATAATTCAGCCGTTACTTCGAGGCCCCCTCGTCCCCGCACTGTTCGGCATTAGACAGCTGAGCCTCGGTTCGGGTTTTTGCAAACAGATACGCGGTATTTCCCATTAGCTGTATAGGCTGAAGGAGAAAGGGTTGCCGACGGACTCCCTGCAGTTATTGGCCGGTAGACATGGACTCACAAGTGGAATGTGATCGAGTATCGCGCATAGCTAAACAGTACGAGCTCCTGTAGGAGCTATCAAGAGGGCATGGTCTACTATTACTGCTACTACTACTGCTAGAACTACTGAAAGTTTCAAAAAGGAGTTTGACCAGAAGGCCAGGAAGCTGATGGGTAGCCTCGGCGATTCCCATAACGGGTTGGCTAATACTGAGAGTAGACAAACTTTCAGGTTGGCTTTCGATCCAATAGAACGGGTCTGTGTAGCGGCTGTGTGGTGTGGCGTAGCCTAGCAAGGCTAACTAGACGAAGCTCATGCAAATCAGGCTTATGAATACCTGAGGATTTCTGGAACAATATCGAAGTATTCTGAGAGCTGGGTTATCTCGCAGTCGGTAGTTTATGAATGAAAGATTACTTGCTCCTTAGATTATTTGTTATGCTCATGAGTAGGAGATGCTACTTTTATTCAGAGCTGGAACCACGCAGCTGGAGCACCTCCGCTAAAGGCTCTTAGTGAACATATGTCGCATGGAGCGAAATAATTACAATAACGTATTCCGGTTATTGTAGTGCAGCATTTATTCACAAGGGCGATGCGCTCGGGGCCCACGCAAACATCGATGCTCAGCTCAATTACGGCCACGTATAATAAATGCGTATCCACATATACACGTGTAAATAACAATAATGTTTGTATATATATATATATATATAGTGTGAAATAGCTCTTTGCTGAATGTCAATTCACAGGGCCTCCGAAACTGTGGCCTCCAGCTTTTATAGCCATATAGTTTAAATATATATATATATATATAACGACACTCCCAACAGTCTTAATAGAGCAGTCCGCGTATACGAACATGCCGCCAGTTGCTAGGCAGTACCGTTCCGAGGCAGACGTTCGCAGAGACAAACCGAAACAGCCATGGACTCCCTTGAAACACTCTTATCTCTCTTTCGGTTACAGCCTATTCTCAGATCATCCCAATCTTCTACTTCCCATCTCATCATTTCATTATTATTTAGTGAAAGTGGCCAGTCACGATACACCGATAGTCGACGACCGTCCGAAATGGCCGTATTGTACAGCAGCGGCATAGCTTAGGCATCGCGTACCAGTCCTTTTTACTGCCTTATCCTTACACAGTTAGCTAGATACCTAGCTCGATACTCATTGATACTGTGCTGTGTTTCCGTCTGATAATACATAGATCCGATCGACGTACGCAGCGTCATCAGACGTCAGACGGACCACGATCAAGCAACGGGACGCACAGGCGCATGCTCTCCGAAGCAGACAACACAGCCAGCCAAGGGCAACCGAAATACCACTACTGCGTAGCCAGGTACAAAAAGGAGAGAGATCACCATTTTCTCAATGGATTAGCAGTCGTTGTATTCGAGTAGTAGTAGTGTAGTAGTAGTAGTATAATAGTATTATTATTATTATTATTTGTGGTTGTCGTAGCCGTCTCCGAAACGCGAGAGTGAGCGGTGATCGTGAATGAACCGATCTGGCGGTCGGGATCGCCGCCGCCCCCGTCGCTGCTGCTGGCAAAAGAAATAACCAAGCCTCTCTTCCCGCCGTCCCACGCCCCTTCGTGACATCCGCCCTCACGCCAATGATTGGCAACGATTGAAGCCACGGCCACGACGATGAGGACAGTAGACGAGATCCGGCGCGATGAGGTCGCGCATATATACGCTCGCAGAAACGCTCACCCTCGCTGCCCGACAGACTCGTCGGCTTGCTGCGATCTTGATCGAGCCGTCCGACTGGCCGATCCCGTACATCTACCTTTCCTTTCCTTGCTTGTTTCTTTCAATCTATCTATAATATAATATCTATCTCTCATGTCTATCTTTCTCGCCATGATGCAGACTTAGGCAAGGGCCGAAGGAAGTCGACAGCAATAGCAACAGCAGCAGCGGCGCTCGACGCTCGACTCACGCGGTCCCATGAACGCGGCACCGGCTCGTGATGCGAGCCGACCCCAGCGCGCGTTCATTCTACATATAGAGAAGTCTCCATCAGCACGCACGCGCACGCAGATTGAATATAAATTGCTAGTTATGTGGAAGAGCAGGCAAGTGGGCTAGAGAACCAGAGAGAGAGAGAGAGAGATAGAGAGAAATGAAGATAGTGAAAGCGAGGAATAGCCTACGCCGCTTTCAAATGAACCAATATTGTCTGAGTACTGCCACAGAGAGGGAGGGCTCTTGGGCATATGAAAGAACGCACATTTGCGGCGGATCCACCGACGGAGGAAACTGAGACAACAAACAAATGGAGAAATCAACAAACTTAACGCATACTGTATTTCAACAGTGAACGCAGATATTGTGGGTAAGGGGTCGGATTGAAAAAACGCCACCAGCAGGGATAATGCGATTAGAGGTCTTCGAAGCCGTTTCATGGAACCTGTCTGGGGTTAGCGGGATAACAGTTTTGGTGGACACGACATAATCACCAGCAGCAACAACGTCGACAACAACAGCGACGGCAGCAGCCTTTATGCCATCGATGATACGATCGCATCCAGCAGATTGGTGAAACCAAGTGGTCAATTCACAACTACTGTTCTATCACCAGCACGGAGACGCCACTCACTCGTTGTCTCATCAATTTAGCGAACTTCTGCAATGGGGGCACACACGAAACAAAAGCACATCTAATGACACAGTGCGTTGAGTTTCTCGTGACCTCCACGACGATATTGACAGAAAGTCAGCTGAATATGCCAAGTGGATCGGCAGGGAGCCGATGTAGCTGGCGGGCGACCGACGGTTCTCCGCGTAGTCAGAAGATTTGGCAATTTCAAATGGGAGCGTATTCGGGCGTCACGTATTGGATTCGGGTCAGGACAGAATCAGGGTGTGGGTGAGACCTCAGAGACAGCAAGCGGGTCCTCCTTTGAGCCTCTCTCGATGAAAGCCCAGACAGACACAGAGAGAGAGAGAATCAGAGAGTTGGATGTCACACTGAAGAGGTCCTTATCGCCCGATCTCGTTTTCCCACGTTGGGCTGCTGTTGCTGCTTGACGAGTTTTGGCCGGTTCACCGCTTCGCCGCTCCGACGACGCGGCAGTGAGAGCGCGGTCGCGAGAGAACGAGCGACTTAGAAGTTCGCTAGTTGGTCGGTAGCGGCTCGCAGCAGGGCGGGTTTGCAGCCTACAGCCGGTCGACGATCGTCTGTGTTTTGTGTAGAGAGGCGGGCAATTTCTCGCCAGGACGGTCGGTCTTCCCGCAGCGATGTGTGGCCATGACCGACACGAGCAGTGCGCACTCTTTCACTCATTCCTTCGTTCGTTCGTTGGAAGCGAACCGCAGGACACTCCTCAGCCTGCAGGACAGGCATGACACCCGACCGAACGACTGAAGTGTTCTCAAACGTGCGAGAAAACGTTCACGGGGGTATGCGCAACTTTTGCGCCTGTCGCCGTCTCGAGCCCCCGCGACCCCCCCCCCCCCGTCCCGGATTCTCACTCAGGCCCTGCTCTCACTCAGTGTGCTAGTGCTTCTTGACGGCAACGCTGCGCGTTTCAGCGGAGGCGCCAGTTTGCGGTGAGAGAAAATATGTGTCGAGCTATTTTGCCAGCCAGACAAAGTTTTGCCGAGACGCAACTCCGCCAAACGGAAGGGAGTGGGACGCAATCCCCCGATGCCATTTCTTCCTTTGCCGTCTAGGATGCGGGCGTGTGCTTGTGTCTCGCTCCACGCTGTGTACAGGATCGATTGTAAGCATATGAAAATACTCTGTATCTGGACATTCACTAGGATGAGGACGTGGTGGACGCTTGACGTTCGCCTGGGATAACGTTTGGTCAATGCGTCTCTCGGACGTTCTCGTTACGTTACAACAACACACTGTTTTTTTTTGTTTATTTCTTTCGTCGTTCGTTCGTTCCATGCTCATTTCGTACGTATCTTTGAGTTCCACTTTAGCAATAGTATGTGCATGTTACGTGCTGAATGTAAAGTGTCGAGGTCGTCAAGAGTAAAGTGTCGAAGCCGGTTGACGAGATCACCAGAGGCCGGGGAATATCCCTATGACGCCTCGTAAGCGACGTGAACTCACTGGAAACTTGCTTGGAAAGTACCTAATCTCTGTTTACTTCAACAGGCATCGAAGAACCCTTTAGGCAGCAGAGGTGGGTGTAATTGCCCATTTTCACATATCGACGCATGCTAGCCTTCCGCGCTCATACTGACATGCGGCAGAGCCGCAAGCAGGCTTGGCGCTCGCGCAGACGTCCGTGCTATTCGGATCTCGTAGTAAATATCTGAGTAGTAAGGTTAAATGACATTGATCTATTATTAGAAGAGAGCGACCCCCTGTTGTTCGGATCGGACATTTAGCCTATGCTACCACCATTCCACTGCCACTTGTAGGTAGAACGCATCCGGGCAGCTGTCTGCTTGACTCCTTCGTAGCTCCCTGCAAATCCGTCTCAGTTGCACCGGCCTCTTGGCTGCCAACTGGCTATCGTAATACGTCTTCCACGCCCCGGCGGAGCGTTTCCTTTACTCTACTAACTTACGGTATTCGACTGGTACCGTCGCCTCGGCCTCGGCTACAGCCACCACAGACGACCACGACCAGAACCATCACCGTCAGTCGTGTATAGTGTATGACTTGGGGACTATGAGGGAGACGGGTGTTTGTGTAGCAATTGGGAAATTGATTACGCGTGGAGCCGGACGAAGGAGAGCAGATATGGAGTCTGTGCGTCCCAACAGAAACAGAGAGAGGGAACGTGGGGCTGAGGAAGACGCAAAATAGAGAGTGGGTTAGAGAGGAAAAGAAAGAAGGAAATACAGAGCCAGGAAGTGGAGAAAAGCGTTTGGGACCGTGTGCGAGGGAGAGAGGGCCATATATATATATATATATGGAGGAGAGGGGGCTCGCAGAGAGAAAACAGCAGAAGGGGAGAATCGGTAGCGAGAAATAGCGCAGACGACGACGGAGACTGAGCGAGAGGCGGGGCAGGAAAAGGAACCGCTACTTCAGCCAACTAACTGTTAATGATAATAATACTACTGCTACAGCTGCTGCTGTTGCTGCTACTGCCACTGTAGGAGCTAGCAATAGGCAGTCGTGGGTACACCTTCTGACCGTGGTCTGTCTTTATTCCTCTCATCCTCGTTTCTGTTTCTCCTTTCATGGCCCTTCTCCATAAGTTCTTCCTGAAGCCTGCGGGCGGCGTGGCCATAGCCATTGGTGCCAACTTCGCAGGAGAGGGTCAACCTGATGCGAAGCCCCTGATGATCGGGGCGGGGGGCATATTGGCGCAGACTCTCAAGCACACGCTGCACACACCCACACACATAGGCACAGTGAGCATTTTCGCCACACGTGTGGCACCATTCGAGGCAGGCAGGAGCCCGTGAAGAGAGCAAAACAGACCGGTGGTGGAGAACGACGACTCCGGATGGAGGAGGAGGAGCGGCGGCGGCGGTGCCACCAATAGCAAGAAAAGGACCGAGGAAATAAGAGGAACGCGATGATGGGGTGATTGTGGGATGGGAGTTTGTCTCATTGAGAAAAGCCAGAAAGCGTCGGGTGGCATCGGTTGGCGCCAGCGGTTCACAGGTTCATCGACTGATCGGCTCAGAGAGCGATTGAGTAGAGGCAATGTCGTACTGACTAGCTGGGTACAGGAGGCGGACGGGAGCCGGCCAGTTTGTCAGCTCGGCGGCGAGAAGTGCTGGCATTGTTAGGGATATTTGTTTTCATCACAAACTGGGACGGGAGAGACGTAGAGAAATCGACCTAGCTGCAAGAAGCGTATAGACGAAAAGGTTGATGCGGTCACTGTAGAGTTGGACAAAGATGGCTGGCAGTGGACCAGCTACGTAGACCGCCCATGCAGTGTTGACTAGCGCTCCGCAGTGGAACCGACGTACGAAGCAAACTACGAGCTCTCGGCGTCTGCCCCACACGCTCCGGTCGATGTCGCCCTTGAACAAATGCCGACTGACAACGGCTAGACGGCGGCGGCGGCGGATTGAGACATATTGTATCACGTAACTAGATCTCAGATCAGTGAGTCAATGTTCACCACAATGTTAGACAATAATTGGCATCTGTAGTAAGCGATACATGCGCAAACGTAAACAGTATCATCATTACCCTCGTAGGAGCTCTAACAGTCATTCTGCTGTAAAAGCTTTGGAATATGGCTGACTTTAAAATCTCAAGAGAAACGGCAACGCCTCCGGTATCGTGATCTAACATAATATTACAGTATAACCGGCCGTTGCCTTCCGACCACTTCGTACGATGAACACCATATCAAGCTCACACCCGTTCTGTTCGAGCTTGACTCCCAACGACCACACGAATACGTTGACGATTGTCAGTGTCAGATGTTGGTAGAACGGGCGATCACGGAGCGATGATATATATGCACACTCGTATCTCGTCACCGTGCGATGTTATGACAAACATCTCGCGAACCTGATGTTCACTTAGAGAGAACTCCTCGATAATATAAGGTAGATGAAATAGAGGGGTATGTCCTTGTTTTAGCGCGTGATAGGTCACTGTTTCGTAACGCGTCGTCGTCATGATCCAGCGCTTGTTGATTTTTGGTCATGTCTAATTTGCCGATGTTTCATTTCGTCTACCTCCGTCCATTGTTGTAATAACGTCGGGTATTTCGGCCCGTAAAAACGCGATAATATGATAGAAGCCACGACGGCAACCGTAGCCATAGCAAAGTAACTCAAAAGCTCTCCCGGGGGGTAGGGGCTCTCATCTTCGTTGTGTGTCGACTTTCTTCTTTCTCTCTCCGAGACTAATGACGAGCCAGAAAATGCAACAGATCAGATGTACGATGGTCGTCTGATCCTCGAGTGAGAGGTGGCCAGCGTTCTTTCTTACGCAGTGTTCGTGGACTGGCGGGGGACGCCACCGAATGGTATCATTGCACAGAGGCGGTGAAACTCGAACAACCGAAATCTATATCTACACTCCACTGTACAGTACGCGTCGATGGTCATTTTAGCTAGCCTCCACCCTCCTCATGGGTCCGATTACGACACAGGGGGTAGACAGGATCTCGATCGGGATCCGGGGCGGCACAAGTGCACAGCACGGGCGGCCGAAACACGCGCAGCAGATACGAGCGACTCAGAAGTGCACACAGATAGTATCGATGGCCGCAAACGCTTCAATGCGGTTGATCGTAAATACGAGCAGAGGTTAGCTTAGGTGAACGATCTGTGTCGGGATGTCACAAGATGGCTTCATTGTAGGCTCGTTTCGTCATTGAACTTGTCGTTAGATAGATCTTGCTGCCTTGGCAATATCTATCTAACCTGTCCTTTACAAAGCTCATCGTCTTGTAAGTAAATCGTTAGCCTATTGACAAGCGCCAGCCGTGGCGACGGGAAACACTTGCTGAACAACAAGCGAACTCTATGAAGCGAGTTGCCGATTGCGTCAAGCTTTAGACTAGGCAATGGCAAACGCCACTAGTGTTTGCTTCGATGAACGGATCAACCGGATTTTCGGGTACATTCCGGCTTCCGATCATAATGCGGGCAGGAATTTTACAACAAATGTGGCGATTTTTGTTACATAGACTCGTGAGCGTATAGTCATTTACTTTTAGAACATCTGTCTCTCTGTTTAGCACAATGAGAGGTGGTGCCGCTGCTGAAGCGATTTCAGATTTACAATCGCTCTTCAGCCCGTCGCTCGTTATTGTCTTCGTCCAACCGACTTCGCCCACTTGTGTTTCGATGAGGGTGTCCTCCTCACCGAACGAGGCCCGAACGAAGTTGGCGTCCAGCGAATTGACTGGGACAATTTTCATTAAATTTCCACCGTTTTTTTCTCCTCCGTTGCTTCAGACACTCGGTGCTTGCGCGACCCAAGCACAGAGATACAATACGCCCACCTGCATGTGCGTAGTTGATGCACTCACTGTATGACGCCGATAATAATAATAGTAACAGCGACAACAACCACAGCAAATACGGAGAGCTAATTTTAAGCAGCGGCAGCAGCATTTGCGGATTTACCGAGCGACTTGAGCAGCAGAGGTGGAAGCGAACCGAAATCGCAGAGAGAAGGAACATGATAAAGATTGAGAAAGAGAGGAATATTTACAGCGAAGACCCCGCGGGTCTGGTCGATGCTGCGTCCCCTGTGCCATGGCTGATACAGTGACTACGGACACAGTATCGTAAGAGCACACAGGCAATGCTAACCCGACAAATCCTCGTTGTCGACGACAACGCCCGCACACCGGCGTCACGTCAATACGCGACGAGTCACCGTGAGAAAATGGAGATGCCCGCCTCGTAGATGGGAGAAGCCATTACCGAGGCCTTGAACTAAGCGAACAGGAGCGAAAAGGCACGAATCGAGTGACAACTAGCAGCGCAGCTAGCGCCAGCAGAGATGAGCGTACACGGGATCTGGTAGCGCTTGAGCCGCAGCCGGCGGCCTGGGAATCTCCAGGCCATCTCTGCCGCCCCCTCCCCCCGTGCTGAACAGTTGATTCTTCCCGGCGAGTCTAGTCTCGGCGCCAACCGCAGGTAGCAGGCAACAAAAACGGCCATGGCCGTCGACAGTGAGGCACCGGTGGAAAGCTCTTCGCTCGCGCTGAACTTCCGCGAGACACTGACAGTAGCAGCCAATGAGCGTCACTATCGAGAACGATGGACATCACGGCAATGGTCGTGCACTCATAAATTTCGGTTAACTGCGATCTGTCTGACTGTCGGTCGACAGCGAATCTCGCATCGCACCGCACGAAAAGGGCATAAACACATTATCGGCGTAGACTCATCTCAGCGAAGCGCTGAAGCATTTCCCGAGGATCAGGCCGCCAGCAACGTGAACAGGGACGTTAATTCGAAACGGTGGCAGTGGTGGCGAAGAGATATATATATATATTATATAATATGTGCATTGGATTGGCGCAGTATCTCATGGTGACGCCGTCTCTGTGCAGCGTTCTCTCTTCACACGACTTTGCGGCAGCATTGAACTATTGATTGTATACTGTCGGCCATTTGATTTGGACATCCGCTATTTTGTTCCGACAGTAATCGTTCACGCTCAATGAGCTGTTCATGTGTCATAGAATGTTGAAATATCTCCGGAACGTTAGATGTATTACACTGCACACGTATACGATCTAGCTAGATGGTGAGTTGCGGATTTGTCTTTATCCGTCAGCAGCAATGCACACACACATATATATATATATATATATATATGGCTATTGTATCTAATGGCTGCACTGCTCCTAAAGCCGGTAGAATCAGCATCCCAACACAAACCCGAATGGGACGAGATCTTCCCGAGGATCCCGATCAGTCAGTACCACCACCCGCCAGAAACATTCAACACTTCTATCTGTCCACAGCCCCTATCCTGCGCGAACGTTGTGCTTCAACACCCCCGTTCACGGTTGGATCGATGCATACGGCGAGGGTTCTCTCTTCTTCGTCGGCACATGCAGCGGCTGCTGCTGCATTTTCTCGTTGTAGTCGTAGCATCTAAAAATGGTCGCTCAGTTACAGCAGCCACAGCCAGCAGATTACAGCAGATGAATTGTGCATGCACACGGTGTACTACTGTATACCAGTCGGCCTATAGGCCGCAGCCAGCGCTGCGCAGCCGCCCCCGACGCGGCCGCCAGTTGAAGCATGAGTTATGGGAAGGCCTACTACACGGGGAAGAGCAGTGGAGGCCCCGACCGAAAAAAATTAATTGTCGCCTCATGACTTTGTGCGATCATTAATCGTTCATCGTTACCGGAGCCCGGAGCTATTCTGATTCGGCCGATTTCTGCTCGAGACCGCTACTGCCAACCGGGTGGTGTTGTTGGAGAATCGAACAGAGCGTCCCTGTCTAGGAGGCCATCCGAACGCTTGGAGGGTCGTCCGGACACACACACACACAAGCTAGCCAACCTGGCAAATGTTCCGGTACGCTACCGGTAGTAGTGACTTCGAAGCCGACTTTTTTTTAAGCTCAGCACATGTGGTTTATATTTTTCCGGATTCCTATAGCAACGATGAGAGAAGAAGCTGAAGATGAGCCCAAGTGCGATAGTATGCGCGCTTGGTTCTTGTTTTACTTGCTTATGAATTGTTCGCACCAGTAGTAGGACAGTGCAATCAGTGCTGAGTTGCCCTGAAAAGCCAGGACCCACAGCAGTCGCCTCTCCTGATCCTTCTCTTTCTCTCTCTTCTCTTTTGCTCATATCCTAAGAGTATTAGTCGATGTATATATATATATATATATTTATCCAGGGGGTTGTACCATCCAAGTATCAAAGTTTGTGACTACACGATCGTCTACGGTACTCCTCAACATCGTATACTATCTAGATCAAGTGAAGCGCTTAACTGAAGCAGCTAAGCGGGCCAACCCAGATGTACTGTATCCTTTTGTACCGGTTCTTCTGTCAACTGTGCACCAGTGCGTGCACGTGTGTATGTGTGTGTGGTACGAGAGTGGCTCCCCGCCAATGTTCAAATCTAGGTTAGCTGATAATCTTCTATACACAATGTCTTTCTGTTCAAAGCGACCTAGAGAGACACAGATAGAAGAAACAATTTTTCTCCAATGTCACTTTGGTGACCGAAACTGATCAACTACCAACACAACGAAAGAAAGCACAGGTACGAGTAGTGGTAGAATCGAGCAACAGCGACACAGAGACGGTGAGAAACAAAGCCAAAAGGGGGACATGGCTGCTGTCTGTAGGCTACAGGGCGGATGCGACATGAGCAAGCATCATAGCGCTTAACACAGTCGAGAGAAAAATGAGAGTTTGTACTATGCGCTCTTATGCCTCTCTCTCTTTGTCTCTGGTTGCCCATTCCGTCAATCTCCGAAGGACGCTCCCTCTTCTCAGGCCTCGGCCTCGGCTGGTTTCCATTCGGATCATGACGAGTTGCCGTCGTATTACGAACGACGATCAGGGTCGGAGTTCGCCAGTGGATTATGCTCGCATAGTAAGGACGAACACGACAAGGTCCTCGGCAATATCCATCGTACGACTCGCTCGGAAAAACAAGCTGAGTAGCGGCAGGAGCAGCGGCTTCAGATCGTTCTGATATCGATATCGTTTCGGCTAATAACGGCTAGGACGGTGGCGGGGAGAGGTAGAAGAAAGAAAAAACGAAATCTCAGAGAGTCCCCTGCAATTGATTAGTTGCTTGAAAGCGACCCGATGTCTGGGTGTATTTATCAGGCCACCTGTCAGAACAGGCATGGACGCTGTGCAGTCATCCTCGGAGATTTGTAGAACTTGGAAGCGCTACCACTGACATTGCCTCTCCTCGACGAGGAAACAAGTATACGTTTGATATTAAGTCCCATATTTGCTATACGCAAAGCGTATGCAGTGTTTAATTAACAAACAATCAATACCAAAAACAACTAAATACTGTACATACTTAATGATCGTCCGCGTGTACCTGAGCGTTTATACCGTGAGTAAATTATCAACGAGGAACAGCTTGGTTATACTCTTGCAAGACATGCTTTTTCACATATATCATACATACACATATCTCAATTGAGGAGCTCACGATTTTATGAGGACAGCCGGTCATAACGCAGGTACGACTTCGATGAAAGACGAAAAGACTAAGCGAAGATTCGCGTCAACGCTGTGATTGAACACAACTACGACACATAGTAATGCTACAGGCAACTATAAAAAGTAAATTGTCAGACTCATTACTGCCGAGTGTAACGGCACAAACAAAAAAAAAGACTCTGAACCATTGAATCACTCAATAGTCTCCACGACGAACAGATCCTACAGTACAGCAGCGTTTGCGACGAATCCTATCAATGAAGCGACATTTTACGGACGGACATGAATAGAGAACATTTATCAACCCCGCAGGGCACTTATATATATATATATATACACATCTACATTTACACGAATCGCGATTCGTGCTGTCGAATGCTGAATGTAGATAGCCCGGCACTATACAGGGTACATCAGACGGTCGGTTCTCCCGTAGGTTTTGTTCAGAGGTAGTCACGGCTCGTAGTGGCAGCTACATTGCGAATACTACCAGCCAGCTCGAATAGCCCTCATAGCATTAACTGTTGTGCAGCAATACCGATGGGCAACGACCGCCAAGTGATCTACAGTGAGGAATGGTATTATAGTAGCGTGTCATCAATCGACATCTCGCATCCATTAATTCAGTCATACAGTTGCGGGCCAATTATACCAATTAAGAATCCATTAAGTTCATCTCATAGTGGCGTCCACATGTGTTCAAGGGCTCTGTGAAACTCTTTCAAGTCCGTTGTGAACGAGTTCGTCGGTTGTTCGTTGTCATTTATGTCTCTTTCGTATGAACACGACATCACACGGAATGACGCCCGAACAACAAAGGCGCTTAGATCGGCTCCAACCATAACATGACGAGGATATTGACGAGTACCATTATAGCAAGGTCTAAGGTGTGGCCACCATTGATAGCCAGGACTACATCTATTCGGTGCGCTCTCAAGTGCTTATTTGAGTGTATTAGTGTTCATATTACACTGTTTACACTTGGCCTTCTCCGATATCCTTGTTCTAACATTCGGTTAAACTTGTATTAGTGTGCTGTCTGCATCCTCGTTCTCGAGCTCACGCGTCCTATCGATGGCCGAGCTGGTGAGAGTAGGTGATGGCCGCCGCAGATACTTCTGACGTAGCCGACAGAGAAGGCGGACACAACGTTGGTAGGCGGCCACCGGGTCAATCCCGAGGGAGATTGGATACTTTCTCTTAATTTGAGAACCTTTTACTATGGCACATATGATACCACCTACCGTCGACCACCTTGCCCTAACCCTGCCCGGATGTAAGCTTGCTGGTGACGCTGCCAGAGAAAAGGCACCGCACTACCCAGGCCATCCAAGGTGGCTCAGTAAGCCTAGGTTACATTCACTTGGATAATCAATGCAATTAAGTGCACGGTATTGGGGGCGTTCGTCCGGGCCGGTTTGCTGCAGCAGGTCGCCATATGTTGCCGTCGTCGTAGCCTGCAGGTAGTAAACGAACAAGGCTGCAGGGAGGTGTAACCGTCTTCGGCAATGTAGACTCAGTGAGAAGGGATGCAGAATGCGCCTGCTCCGAACACACACACACACCTCGGTTTCTCTAGGTTGCGACGGTGCACAAGGGCATTTCCGTGACGTCTCGCTGAATGCAACCTCGCGTTCCCAACAGCGAAGTGCAAGCTGGAGCCAAGTCCTCGACGGTGGTCGGTGAGAAAGTTGCGGATATGAGAAACAGAGCAAGACGAATTTCGGTGCACATCCGGTGGGTCTCCACGTTGAAGTTCAACAAAGGACCCTTGCACCGATCGACATGCAGATAAACGTGTCCTTCGAGCGAATTATCGCCCGCCAATGTCACCAGCCTCACTGGACGTGTTGACGTAAATGGTTCAGTTAGCTAAACGCGTCGTAAATTGAGCGTCGCACCAGTGCCCCACAAGAAGGTATAGTCTTCCCGTAACCATTTGCTAGGCCTGAGGGTTCTCAGCTTATCGGCTGAAACAAATCGGCTAAAAACGTCGCCTTTATTATAATTGACGTGTGCTTGCTCTAGCACAGCATAGTAAAGTCGAGCAGTGGCAAAAAGAAAAAAAGCAAAAGAAATAATAGGAAAAATATGTCCTGCCCGTGACATGTGGGTGACGAGCCCTTATGACAGCCGACTCCTCTTGATGCCTTCCTGACAGACATCCTGTAGGTGCACTGTCGACTGTCCAACGCACGATCCCCCAGCAAAATGAAGTGCATTAACTCAATTGCATAGCGTTAACGCCCACCTCTCCACCGCCACGAATCAACTGTCAATTGGTTACTCGCTCAGCGAAACCAGAGAGTGCCCAAGAGATCACAGGAGACCTAGGTATAGCACGCTCTCTCTAGGTTTGCCTCAATTTTATCAATTTTTGACCAAAACCAATGTTGAACAGTCAGTGTCCTCCGTCCACAGGGTCAGAGTCTATAAATGTTTCCATAGCTGGCGCCCAGCTGTCTTCCTCCAATGACAGTTCGCTGTATACCCGTACCGCTGTGTCGCATTGTAAGATTGGAACATCTGCCGAGTTTGTCTAAGCCAAAGTTTGTCTATCTAGCGTTGCGTTCTATAGTTCCTCCCCATTTCACGTATGAACTCCTGTTCGTTCAGCTGTAGCACGTGGCTGGTTCAGTTAGCTATTTTAAGTTTAACACAATGCGCCCAGTGTAATACAATGCGAGCACAGTGACTGGGCGAGCAGGCCGCCGCGGCTCGAAACGCGAGATGTGCACTTATCGAGAACATCGTATTTTTATCGTACAGATAAGTCCATGTGATGTCATGGAACATGACAGGGAAGGTCTCTAACACGGGAAAGCCTACACAACACGTCTTTCCCTCTCGTTCATGTACAAGCCCTTATTGTATGCATCAACACAATCTGCATACGTACATGACTTGCTGTGATCGAGTTTTTAGTATACTACACTCAGTAAGGTCTTTTTTTTACACGCGCTGGGATACCGTCCCTTCCGACGCGTTTTCTATTTGAGCATGCACGTTATCTAAAACTCACTTAGTGTAATTAGTCGAGGTCCGCATACTGTTCGATGTACAACGGTTCTCGTGCGCGGTCTGCCCTCCGCTGCTGATCGACTTCATGAAACTACTCGCCTTCTCTATATATACATATATATATATATATATATATATATATATATATATATATATATATATATATATATATATATCTATATATATATATATATATATATATAAACGATAAATTTATCATATACGCCAGGTTGTACCGAGCAAACTCCAGTCGGCTCTGGCGGGGCGTTGACCATCTCTGACATTGTACTCTTTGTGCTTAGACAATGCACAGCCGTTCACTAGCCGTCGCCGTCGAGACTCGAACATATTGAAGAGACCGACGCGATCTCTCTCTCTGTTGACATCGCAGCGTGACAAGTAGATCGGGGATACAATTAACTGCTGCGCCGTGCGCTGTTCGTTAAGGTGGACCATCGAACACAACGGCGAAGCAACAACCCAGCAGACCATCAACTATCAGCATAATAGTTACTCTATAACTAGAAACCGTTTTGTTAGGCGATACAGCCTACAAGGCATAAGTATCTACATATGTACCAACGAATAATATTATTAATAGTAATAGCCGCGTGCAGATCTTCCACTATAGTACGATAGCCCTGATGTATGATGTTTACATAAGTGGCGGCATAAATCGTCTTTCTTTTCCTAACAATTATAATACTAATAATAGTACATCGCTATTTGTATCGAAGAACGATACACGAACGAGCTGCTTGTTCGACCGCTTCAAAACGGCCATTGATCCAAGCCAACATCTGCCATTTTTGATGGCAGAAAGGCCGCCACCTGAAAAGCTACGACGCCCTGATCCCTTGGGCTCATGTACGTTCATACGGTCGACCTTTGTGCATCGTCCCAATTACTCTGAATGTTCGACGGCCCAATCTCATGTTAACATATTCCTTCAGTGATGTAACCATGCAACATATCAGCTGTGTTGAAAGAGAGGAGAGGATAGATAAAGTCACCCGATGTGTGGACGCCATTCAGAGCGGCCATCGTCGACTAGCGACTGTTACGTCGTTCCATATATCATCGTACGACAACTGCCAGGAACCGAACCCTGGCCGGATAACGCATACAGTTCGCCGTTGTTGGTGTTTAGTAAAATTAAACGCTATCACAGGATGGCGCCAGGTTGCATGGTTCCAACCGAGCGGTCTACTAACTCGACGAATGTTGACGCTTGTCGGACTAGAACGTTGAAGGAGGGAAGGCCCTCTTTCAACTAACCGAATCAAATGGTTTGCAGAGATCTACAGACAACGTACCGCCTAGGCCGGATCACACGATGGCACAGGCTGAGCGCATTGGAGGAGCTATGAGCGAACGAGGTGTACTGCGCATAGAGGGTAACGCTACAAGGGCGGATTTCATTGTGTTTCGCGTTGTACATTCAAACGAATCAGCCAGAGAAAGTGAAAACGATCGGGTAAAGGTGAAAATAGCCTTTCTAAACATTCACTATCGACAGCCGCCGGCGCCGCCGCCGACAACGCTCGAATCGTGGCGTCCGCTCATGTATATATTTCAGAGTGCGTAATTCCGCCGTGTGTACGTTCTGCCATCTGAGGGCGTTTATCAAAAGCGTTGTTTACCTGCTTGCTTGCTTGTCGGTACCCATAGACACCACTGGCTGGTGTAGCTGCACCACTGAGGGACGAGGCATAGCATCGTGCTTGCATATGCTGGCGAGAGCTCACATTTCGTTTAGTTTATTATGTTAGCTTTCGCGTGAACCTCCTTCGCCGTTGTTCGCGCCCCAGGTCGTAATCTAAGCCGAAAATCTTTTTCCTTCCGGCGCCTGTGAGCGATTTATCCTCTATGTCTGCCACTGAGATTGGGAATTCAATCGCGAAGCACGCACAAAGCGGAGTCTAGGCTGGCGCGAACTGAATTGGCTTATTGAAATGAGAAAATTTTAAAGGTCGACAAACAAGAATATTAGGCTCTCTCTCTCCTTCTAAAGTTGATAGGAAGTAACTGCCTTATTGAATATTGCTGCCAGCTGATTACTGGCCACCATATATGAAAGACTAATCATCGAATGCTTAAACAGACGAAGCCTTAAATCGATTCTGTAATGGCAATGCTAAGACGCCATAGGGACTCTAATAATACGAAATTTTCTGGTACTAGACGCAGAATGGTGATTTCATCGTTTAGCGGTGCCTACGCAACTCATTTATTTTCTTGACGAGTTCGGTCGCAATCTGACGAGAAAAAAAGCGGCACTGAAAGAAATAAAAGAAAACAACTCTCTTTGGAAACGAAATCAGACTTTATATACTTCCAACAGAATGACCTTCACCATAGTCTTTTCGGACGGCCCTGCGGAACGCCTCTTATTAACGTGTCTAGAAGATATACAACATCCACAAATTGCCGACATGACGGTCTCTTCATCATTTGTCCGTTGATCTTTGGCTGAACATGGTTCACAGCAGCATGCAGTCATAGCTAAGAGTATTAATTATTCGCTATGATTTGGCGATACGCCTGTGCGACCGCTACAAAATATCCGAGAAATTACTGACAGGTTAAAGGTTAAACGGCTTTAGCAACAAAAAAAGATACATCGCTTAACAGACGTTGTCATATCGTCATCTCTCATCCTTGTCGATGTATCTGCCTTGTTTCTTATAGATATATCCTTCTATTACCGTTCCACGTTTGTTCGTTAGGGGACTAATCCTGCGATTTGCATTAGCCCGCCCACCTTGCCCAGTGAAGAACCCTTTGGGTGGTTGGCGTTTGTAGGGCAGCTTGCTCCCTCGTTAGTCAAGTCGACTGATGATTGTGTATAATTTCAATAATTATGAAAGATAACAAAGTGGCCTTAACTAATCAGGCCCACGGGGGAACACTGGCCCACTACTGTTCCATTTACACGCGTTCATCCATTGTTAGCTTCTTGCTTTTTTATCTGACTCGTTTGCTAACTCGAGTGCGCATGTTAGAACAGTCGAGCTCGTGCGCGTCCTGTTGGCGTCGCAGACCCCGGTTCCAGTGGCTCCAGACCTCACCATGGACCCCTCGCGCGTTCCACTCAAACACTCAGAGACACCATCGCTCACAGAGACGATTTCTGACTGGCAGGCTGACAACTGCCACGCTCGCCACTGCTATGGTGAACTCTTGCGGCGAGGATTTCTCGTCGCCGCGACCACATGTACGCCTCCACCAAACGGCTTTCGCGCAGCTCGGGACGTCTTCCTCGTTAGATTTTGCCATCCCAATCTGCCCCACCTACTACCCAAGTCAGTAAAGCAAGCAACTTGTCGTCATTGTCATCATATCCTCACTCTCCCCCGACCTTGGCAGTCAGACGCTCGCAGGCAGACAGGCAAACTCGTACATAGTTTACAGCCAAGTCGGTCTGTACGGACTCGGAGGCTGTGCGGAGCCCACGAGAAGCTATTCAGTAAGAGTAGCCTGCGAGACGTTCGCTGCACGCCTGCGCGTACCAGCGCAGCAACCATTCTTCGCTGGTGGCACCGCCACCGTTGCCACCGTTCACTGGAGTGTAGATAGATAGATAGTCATTCGTACACATACAGCATACACAGGCCGACACAGGCCTGTGTCAGCCCGATCGGACGAACCCCACGGCGAGGCCAGAGAAGAGGCGCCCAGGCCCAGGCCGGGCTTCATCGGGCCGATGGTCTGACCCGTCTCCCGTCGGCCTTGAGAAGGTTGGCACGACTCCAATCAGGGCACCAGCAGCAGCGGCAGCGACAGCCGCCGCAACCGCCTTACCAGTAGCACGGGCACGAGTTAGTCGACGAGAGATCACTTTGCTTCGAGACGGGACGAAGTAGCAAGAAAAGGGAGAACGCTGCTATCGCTGCTGCTGCTGCTGCTACTACTGGAGAGGAATGACGAAAGAACACGATGAAGGGCCAAAAGAACCCGCACCGCGCGCCAGTCGGGAATCTCTCCACGCTTTGCTGTATACCTCTGTATCTCTTTCATGTAGTTAGACGTCTTTAGAGAACGGGAACTTACTCGTTCAGGGTACCAGCGGCCGATTGCCACCCGCTCGGTTTTCGAAGCATCGACCTCGGACGAGTGCATGATGATGAACTCTAATAACAACACGGGCCAAATCTAAAATCTCGATCTAGGTTAGGTTCGTATTTGCAAGCGTATACATATGTATGTATAAACAAGAAACCTCTACTATGACCTACTCCTAATATGATAATAAGCATCCATTGAAATCAACATGCGACCCTCTATGTATACAAGCAAAAAGAGCGAACCTGAAATCGTATCCAACCACCGATAGGCATAAAGCCAAATGCGTATACAGCTCAACACACAAGACGAACAAGGGAGACGTCATGGACGTAGTTCAACAATCGGTACTATTTAGAATTGGCTGAGTTAGGCCTATTTACGTAAAGGCAGAGCTTATTCGACAGCGGTGTCGTCTACCCTCAGCGACTCCATGAATGAAGAGACTATCAATTCGTTACACTAGCGCCTCGTCAGCTTCTTACGCTATCAACGGCACCTGACCACGATGACATCACGGCAGGCACAGGGTTAGCGTTCCGCTCGTTGCATAAATACTGACTTAATTTGCGGGCCGTCAAACGCACTCGCGCACTCCGACACAAAGACACACGGCCACAGAGAACCGTATGATTGAGAGATTCGCGAGAGACACAGAGAGAGAGAGAGAACAGAGCGAGCCGAGTCCGGGTTGTCTTTTCTCTGAACGTCCATCGGGTCGCCAGAAGCTTGGCTTTCAGCGTTGCCTACTACTTTCGATATCTTTGCTTTCACCCGCTGTTCATCCGTAGCGTCGACTACTGAACGACCTAGCGATTTGGCAGTTTGTCTACTGAATGAATTCACGGCAACGTCGAACAACGAAGAGCGATGTCGGCGTCGTCGACAAAGGAACGTCGACTCCGTTGGTTGGCCCTGACTCTGGCTCCAGTTCAGGAGAGTTCTGCCTCACAGCTGTGTCACACTGCAGACGACACATTCGTGCTGTTCCGATGTCTCCAGCTCAAACGAGTGGCGCTGGCAGGAGTCCGGGAACGATCGTTCAATAACGTGCAGGACCTTACTCCGGCTTTCTGGTAGCAGAATCAAGCAGGCTTCGGCTCGCACAACCACGTACAGCTGCGCCGCTCCCGGATGATAGGGTGTCCGATCTACATTTGTCTACGCGTTAGTCTCTCGCGTCTATGTGGTAGTCGTGGTTGTGTGGCAACCACAGAAATGACTCGTCCACTCCGAAGTCGCTACTGCTGTTCGTTATTTAAAGTCACCGCCCCTAGTCGATATTGGCTGGCGCCACCGGTAGACAACTGCTCGTTCTGTTTGGCGACAACCTGTAAGAGCAGGATAGCAGCCGTGCTATCTTGCACAACTCACAAGTTGTGATAATCACACGAATGCGGACGCACACGCACAGATATACACATATCTATATATATATATATATATATATATATATATATATATATATATATATATATATATATATATATATATATATATATATATATATATATATATATATCTATATAAATAATACATACGCTCGAAGAGAACCCACTGCTGACACTCTCCTGCCCAAAGTTCGTTACAAGCAGCTTCCCTACGCGCGGCGTTCGCGTTCGCTGCCGCTTCTGTCATCCTTCGAGTTTTATCAACAGCAAAAAAAAATGGAAACCTTTATCAAAGTGAGTATGTCTCTGTTCTTTCCGAGCGGATCTCGTCGAAGTGGCGGACGCCCAGGTCGGTTCGGTTGCTCCGCGCCAGTGCATGAAGCAGAACCTCTCGCGCTCGACCCCTCGACCAGCTGAGCTTCTTGTGACAAAGAAAAGAAAAATGATGTGATGAATCAATGACAAGCGAACGAAGGCCAGACGAAGGAGAGAAAAGAAAAAAGCTGCCCCGCGTAAAGCTATATCACAGCAGCAAAGACGTACACATATATTTATCTACACGGTGGGTAAGTGCACTCGACGTGGTTGCTACGTAAACAGCCTAGCGCATGCCTACGCACTGAGATAAGAAGCAGGTCGCCATTTATTTCTCTATCTTTCTCTCTCCGTCTCTCAATTTTCCTCTCTTGGACACTGACTGTGCTTAATTCGGATTCATGAAAGCTCCCTAAAGACAAGTAGCCACTGAAAACCACCGGAGACTGGACATCCAGTAGACGGAACGCATACAAACGTGGACGGCGGGGACAAGAAAGAACGCCACGGCTTGGCGCCAGTCCCAGACGATCTCTTTCATCCTGTTCATAGAAGTTGGCCGAAGCGAGCAGCACTCCATTTCTACCGAACGCCTTTACGCGTTCGGCCACCAAACGACGTATACGTACATATATATATATATATATATATATATATATAAATGGATGATGATGATGATGTGACGATAACCTGCTGTGAGCGGGTGCCATTGGCGAATATCGCATCTATTGCTGCACACCATCCCCAGCCCCCGAGAATACACAGAGCCACTATTGCACCAAATGTAGATCACTGTCGTTGTCCTTTTTAGTAGCAGCGCCAACCTTTAATAGCATTATCTACGTTCATTTGTTATTTCGAATTCAGTTATGATCGTGTGTTCCCGCCCGGGGCTGGTAGACCGTTCGTTTTTCGCAGAAGTAAACGATGACGGATGGATGGCGTAGATGTGACCACTGTTGTGAATAGGAGCAAGCAGCAGAGGGAGACGAGGACCGACAATTATGTAACAGGGAACGATTATGTAATAACGGTAGTATTTAGTAATAGTAATTAATAGTATTAATCATGCAATGCGAGTGTCTGATTTTTGGAGATATGGCTCACTATTGATGTACACAGGCTAGAGTTAAACGATTTTAATTTCATCTATTATCCAATGATTGATTAAGAATTTGTGCAATTCATCTATCAGTATTGCATACACAAAAAAAAAAAATATATATATATATATGTCGACTTGTGAACGAACGTACGTGTCCTGGTAAGTCCATTTGTTGACTAATGTTGACTAAATGAGTGCATACGAATGTTTATGCTTAATTGTTTTGCGGACACATATGCAGTATACGTTGGCTGAACGAGTTTCACCGCTGGAAAAGTGCGAGCATCGAACTTTCCTTCTTGCCAAGTTTACACAGACCATGAGTCCAACAGACTCTCTCAGTGAAAGGCGTTCCAAACACTGGTAGTGCAATCTTAGTTGGCTGGGACGGTGGTAACACACGTGCGTTTTTATAATGAAATTGCAAATAGTGCGCCACCGCATCCTGCCGGTATCTGAAAGGTTTGTTGGCTTGTGTACGCCTCAATAGGCAGCCTGGGCCTACTTCGCTTTGTCAAGGTCGTTTTTTTTCTGCAGCGGTGGGCGGAGATTTCCCTAACGTTCGAAGGATGACTAGAACTTGGCCATTGAGCTGAAACTCAATTGCTTGTGTCATCCAATTAAATCAATGTTAAACCAAAGTCATTTTTGTAATAACAACTAAGTTGTCATCTGATTCAGAATTTTTTTTTGTCACACGATCAAATTAGGTGCAGCTAGTTCCCGTTGTAAATTGGTCTTCCTCCTCGTTAACACTCGTTCTCAGCATCGGTTCATACAAATTTACTCATTGACACACATTGGCACCACTGTGATCTCACTCACGTCAACGCAGCTCACGCCGTTCGACTAGCGCTGCTCGGGCCCAGCTCGGCCGCTGTCTAACAAGAACGTCGTCGACACATTTGCTGAGTTCGTGGGTCAACCAACGAACGCGTCAACCGGTCATTCAGCTCACATACTATAGGCGTCTGTGCTGGAAGGCAGACGGACATGCGTATCCCGCTCAGACTCAGAACCCGCAGCAGCGGCTAACCACGCCTGAGTAAAAACTACTGAAGCGGCCACTGCCGCCACGACCTACAGCAGCACTACGCTTAATGTGTGCGTCACCCATCGCGAACGGACGAGCGACAGAGAGAGAGATAGAGATAGAGAAAGCGTAATATCCTGTAATTAAAAGCTACCACGCCGGCGTGCAGGCTTTGTTGCCGGCCCCGCGTTCCTGAGCTTGGTTAGGCCTTCATCGGCGGTAGAACCACACGGCAGCAGCAGCAGTTTGGTTAAAGGAGAATAGCCGAATCGCGGGCAGAAACAACGATGCCAGCGGTAGCGGTGGTCTCTGCGGCACCAAAGAACAGCTATGCCGGTCTCACAGCAACGCGCTGTGGCGTTGCGCGGCGGTGAGCCATGGCGGACTAACTCATTGTGTATCAGAATAAATATTAGGCTTTTCTGGTGCCTCCTCGGCTTTCTTCGCCGCGAAACCTGCTTAACTATCCGCGCGTTCGGATTACTAGTCTGTAATTAACTGCGCGCTTCAACATGCGAATGAACGATAGTAAATCGGCGTGTGTTTAAAGCGAAGGAACAGATCGCTGTGAGAGAGGTTCGCCGGGTATATTGGTGAATTCGTTTTTTCGACATTTTACTGAGGGCTAGTTGTTAAGGAAATAGATAACGAATGCTATGTAGTGGTACGAACATCTTGTCAGGCGTCACATATATATATATATATATATATATGTATATACACCACGTTTCACAATAGCGACACTCCGGAGTGTAAAAAGTGACGAAATTCATTCGGTACTTGATTTACGCACTAGTAGTGATTAATGAGGATCTTAAGATGCTGTTTATTGTTGTCGCAAATGCAGGGAATACGAGCGTACCACACTAAGCAGTGACCAAGTCTGCCGAGAAGTGCGATTTCTTCCTTTTTATTCTACGACCGTGCCTCTAAACACGAACACTTACTTATTCGATGGCAGCAATGACAGAACAGAAGAGACGACCGAGGAGACACTCTCCCATATTCGTTCGTCGGGAAGCTCAGTCTGTGTGATGAGAAACCTGATCACGTTCCCACCACTGCATGCGTTTCTTTGACCAAGAGATGACTCAACTTTTGGAAGGAAAGCCGGGTCGTCACTATTTGGACAGCGTATGTTGTTGTTTTTTTTTCGTTCTTGCGACGAGAAGTGACCTTTTTGTATACCTCATTTGGCTATGGCTGTACGACCAGAAACTGATTGTGATCAAACATTTATTGGCGTCGACCGGCTACCGCTACGTTCAACTTTTTGCCATTGTGGGCCACGGTTGGGAGCCGAACAGGTTGACAGCGTCGAACAAAGAATAGATTGAAATAATTTAAACAAGCATTAAATGTTGTTTTGTATTTGGGAAAATATAGAGGAATTCTTCATGTGACATGTATGCTATCTACTTCTATTCTGTGATTGATCTTAGCTGATAATTCAGTCGATCGAATGTGCGCTGGGCACACATATTGAACGTGAACCACGGCCGTCGTCTGTTGTAAAATATATTTTGTTGTAAAATAAAAACAAGACATTTTGAAGTATTGGCATACAAACGTGAACAGTGCGTCACGTAAGAGTATCAAAGCACCGGTTTCAATTATTGGGTATGCCGCACCATGAGAGATAACTGGTATGGTTGACTAAAGGATGAGCGTAGACAGCTTCTGTATTTAGTGTGTCACCGTTCACGTAATAGTCAACGCACGAATAAGACAATTACTAAAATTGTGTCTTTTCTCACCAGCTCACCCTGCCAGTTGTTGTCTGACGAAAGTTGTTGACGCCTCTGGCTAGGTTAAGTGGTATTCGAAGACCTAAAAATTAAAACTGCAAAAATCTAGCCAACTGGTTAACTCTAATACACTTTGACAAAGCCTCTGCATTTCCAATGTCCTTTCGTAGAAGAGCAGATATTTGACTTTTATTGCTCAGAATCTACTCTGATTTCAATTGAAGTACCGCGATGGGTGACGACGTCATACTTCAGGACGACGACGTTAGACCTATTCAGGTTGGAGTGCCTCGTAGACAATAACCGCTGTACCCCTAGTATTTCGTCTCATTGCAAACGCGTTCACGGGGATGCCAAGTTAGACAAGAATATGATATTCACCAATACCAAACGTCAATCCGCGTCCATTACTGGGGTTAGATACCGGCAATTACCATTAGCTAGTATTTTTCCGTGACGCCAAGGCAGGCAGCTCTATGCATAAAAACTACAAATGATATGATATATGGTGTGCACTGTCGTTATTAAGAAAATATATATATCTACCCCCTTACGCTGCAAGTCTCCACAAGTGGAATTGAATTTTCAGCCCAACCAATATATATTCTGGTACTACGCCAGGCTGGCCATTGTCATCTGCCCCTTTTCGGACAAGCTGGTCGCTCCCTGGAAAAGGGCCCCATTGCCTATCTGGCCCCGAGTTCGAACTGGCTCGATTCAGATTTGAGATTCCATTAGGCACACTGCTCAGTCGGCGGCGCCACTTTTAGACTTGTGAGGGTCATCGCTGTTGCTGTTGTTGTTGTCCACGGCGCTCGTCTGAGGGCCGAGCTTCTTCCAACGAGCAGGCACTAGCTGCTCCCATTCGCGTCGGACTTCGAGGCTCTCCGGCCAACACTGGCCGCTCTGGCTGACCCTATGTCATCAATCTATTGAATCTGTCGAACGATGGGACGAGTAGGGAAGGCGAGAAAATAGCTCTTGGGTCGGGGGCGGCGTCCCGCAGCAGTGGCAGCAGCGCTAATATAAGATAGTAACAGTTCTGCCAGCGATCGTGGTCGCAGCAATAATAAAAAAAAAAAAAGTAAACAGAGTCTCTAGCGGCTCTGAAGAGGAATAGGGGGCGGATTCCATCTGATCATAGTCTTTCAGGAAGATGGTGGAAGACACCGCGCGGTGACACCGAGCCCCAGGCTTTCCTGGCTCGCCTTTCGACTCTCGAGTCCTCAGACTCCCTGTGTGGTCAGCGACTAGAGCTAAACGCAGGACAATTTTGAGTGAGTCAGCTAGCGAGTGCAGAACGGGCGGCCGCGCAGGGGTGTCTAGCTGTCTAGGCTGTCACTCGCGAATCGTAAATCTCACTTTTCTTTTTCCCTTTACGTTCTGACTTTCCTCGTCTCCTCTCTCTCTCTCTCTCTCTCAATCTTTCACTTGAAATACAGATGAAAAAGAGGATGAACGATGGTAGGACGGATGTCTCTCCTTGAACGTCTCTAGTCGGAAAAGGGACAAAAAGAGAGAGAGATCTGGCCTAGGAAAGGCTATTTTCAAAGGAATTCTCTAGGTGCGGCGAGTGTCGCCTATGGTAAAAGATTATGCTTTGCCTGCCGAGAATGTTTGTCTGTGGGTGCAGTTGTGACCCAATTAGCCTAAATACACACAGTTCAACGTTCAGTAATCGTTCACCAAGGTGCAAATTATTCAATATCACTTGTATTCATGCGAACAGATTAATGGCGGAGGGCTACGCTCAAGATCTATGAAGCCGGTCACAAGAAAATGGCGTACGGAAGTTCATGAGATTGTATCATATTGTAATAAAGAAAAAAAAATATATATATAAGCACACTACTAAACTTAAATCCATTCTTCTAATATATGAGACGACCCAAGATCTCATGTCGCCTCGAAAACAATTTTCTCGAAAACATACAATGCTATATATATATATATAGTGGTATGTTTGTGCTAGTATGTGTTTGTGTGTATGTGTGTATATATGTTCTCTCGACTTTTACAGCCGTGTGAGGCTTCCCGCCAGACCGTTGTGATGCCGTAGACCGCAGTAGGGCGAGCTGGCGAGATTGTTATGCCACTCTCCGTGTGTTCCCGTAATTCGGTTATAACACATGAGTGGTAACGCAGCTACGCATCAATGTTGTTGGCTTTAAGTTAACCAACAATGGCCCTCGGGTGGGCCACGATGCGTGACGAGTAATTTGTTCGATTCCTTCCGAACGATCACTTTCGCCCTTACTACGACCACTCGTGCGGCTGTTGTTCATGCCGCCAGCGAAGCAGATCTTTTTTTCTTTGTTATTTGCTTAGGCGACGTCCCATGCAGTATATGCACCCGAACGTCGGTAGGCTTCGATGCCAACGAACAATTTACAGCAACAGCAGCAGCAGCAGCAGCAACAACAACAATTTCGACCATCGCATGGCAACGCATGTGTACGACATACAGGGTTTTAATGAGTTTTCGATCGCCAGCGTTGTCTGTGAGCAGGCCTGAACAGGCCGACGCGATCTGAGAGTAGGACGCGTTTCATAGATGGGCATATCAAAACGGGCATTGCCTATGCTAAAAGTTAAGGTGCTATTGTGTGGGAGCTACTGTATGTATTATATTACACAATATGAACATATAAGAAGTAAAATAAATATTAGCAACAACAATGATGCCTGCCGACTACGCTACCAATGACGGTTACAATGTACGCTCAACGGACCCGCGTTCTGCAGCTGCTCCCGCCGGTGTTGTGAACATGTAAATGACGCAAATTGTGAGGAAACGAATAACAGAGCCAGCCGTATCGGCGGCCAATTTTTCCTCATTCGTGTCATGCATCAGGGGTATATAATATCGTTGAATTGTAACTGTTGCGATCTGTTCGGTGTTCTTTTGTTTCTATTCTTCTGTCGGCAATTCTATTCAAGAAAACCTTTATTCAAAGGCATATGTCGCTCCACAGGGCTCGAACCTTCGTCCTATGGTTTTGTGTATAGCGAGGGACTCGGCCGCCTAAGTGGATGCACATAGCACAATCATTAATATCCTCCGGTATGGATTAACCGCTTTTACCGTAGTCTATGTCATATTGCGTTAACTGATCCGATGTATCAGGGATTTGGAACTGACTTGTCAGTATGAATGCTATCAACAGGAAAAAGCTATGGAAATTATCTAAGGGGGGTTAACTATCTAATGACAATCGGCAGTCGCCGTCGTAGTCGCACCATAGTTAGGTAGAGGCTCTGTGACCTGTTGCTATATTTTTAAGACGTGATTAATTATTATAGTTCATAAATCATGGCAGCTAATAGACGAACACATACGAAAGTCTAATCTAATAAGCATCGTTATATGCTCGAATATGTGAGATGTATCCCTGACATGAAAATAGCGGTAGGCTTAATTAGACGATTTCTACATGACGAGTCATGTTTTTGAAGACATTTACTACTATACTATTCGAATGTATTTAATCTATAGTTTTTATTAGTGTTCACCAATAGACGCAACGTACGCTTGCGGATTTCAAATCTGGCTAAACCTCGTTATCTCACATTGAGCTGGCTCCATAGCGTGAACGGGGGGATTCTAAAACTCCGCCTTGGCGGCATCGAGCGACTTGCCCGTCAGAGCCACTACAATGATCGCCGCATCCAACGAGAGAGGGATAGACACCAATGGAACAGGAGTTCCCTCTCGGATTATTCAATGCCATAATTGTTTCTCTCTTTATTGTATCTGTTCGTATCGGCCGTATCAGGAAACGCCAATACTAACTTCTCTAATGTTTAATTAGATATGAATCCCTCAAGTGAAACGAATCGAGAAACAGTCGAAGACATACGTCAGTGACATCTTCAGATAGCTGTAATAAATTTCGAGTAAAAAAATACTGCACACATGTGTATTCCCAAGCAAAATAAATTGAATCGCTCGCCAACGGCCTACCAGAGACCAGAATCTTCCTGAGATCTTGCTGTTGCCTGTTTGTGTGGCATTTTCTCGTTGTTTGACCACCCTTATTATAAACAACAGCAGCAGCAACAGCAGCAAAACCCAACGATGGACGATATCAGCCTCGCGCGCTGAGACTTCGCTCGGCACAGATTTGAAATTGTAACGAAGTATGAAAGAGGAGGCCTCAATCTCGTTTACAATAGCACGCGAAGAAGACGATCCCAGAGCGCCGAGGTAGCATCGTGGCTCACAAACTCGTTAGGGACAGGCAAGAACTCAAAGGGCGGGTCGGTACCGCCTCGGATCAGGGCAAGGGGAACTTCTGTTGGGGCTTTTTAGGGTTCGTGGTTCCTGTGAATTCCAATTCGGTTGATTGTGGCTGCATTCATTTGGGATTTTGACCGATCGTTGTTCATTTTTTTTTGTGTTTTTATTACCTACCGCTGAAAAATCAACAGCTCGTCTACGCTGTTGTTGATCTTGCCGCTGAGCCGCAATCTGTCAGCCATCAGGGGCGACCGAACAGTCGCCCGAACTACATCGGTAAAAAGGAGTATTGTTAACTTTCTCTCTCTCTCTCTCTCCCTCTCTCTGGCCGGCGAGCTGTTCGCACATCGAGATGGCGGCTGAAAAGCCGATACAACCTTTTTTTTGTTGTTAAGTTAACTCTTCCTCTTTCGGCTATGTTGCCCTATGTGACACGGCTCGGAATTAGCGTCTAATTACTGGTATTACTGGAATTACTGATACTATGTATAATACTACAATTACTGGACCAAGGTTTTCGGGCTGACTCTCAGCCAACATTTAATGTCCAAAAAAATATAAAAAATTAGAAATAGACTTTCAGAGTCATCATCGATTATCCACACGACTACATAACGAACGCTCAATAATAAACCTTTGGTGGACTTGATGAATCATCATTTACTGCTCATTGAACGAAGGCAGAGATTACATGAAAAATTGTGCAGTGCTCAACTTGAACCGCAAGAGTAGGTTGGCCAGCCGGCGTCTAGAGATATTTCGATTATCTGTCCAGTGCTATCCGGCTGTTTCAGCCATGTTTTGTAGCTAGCTGGCCCGTGTAAATCGTTTGCAATCGGTTCCAGTCTGGTTGCGGGTGGGTCACTGAGGACATGGTAGATCCGGAGCAGAGGCTTGGGGGGTGAGTGTTCCGTGTTCGTGAACCCGTTCCGATTAGAGCCGCCGCTGTTCCGGGTCAGCATTCAGCAGTGGCCTGACCACCGAGATCCTGCGAGAGAGCCGAGTCGGCGACACGATTGACTACACTAGGCAGTATTGACTCGTGCAGCTCAATGAGTTTCGACTATCACCGCTGCAGGACCCCACCTGATCGCGCAATCCATTGTACTAAAATAGTCAACGAGTTCGCAATATAACAACAATTTTTGCCAATTACACAGCATGTGTACGCTCTTTATATAATTGCATATTATACAGATGAAGATTTCACATATGACTATGCAATATAACTAAAGATAGCATTAAAGAAAAAAAACATATATATATTTATATATATATACTGAATTCTCTCCACTGGACCACCGCGATCGAAGCGTGACACATGTTTGTTCCATTGATGTTCATTATAAAACAAATAATGTCTCATCCTGTAACGCCTCTATACAATACTATTGCTGCTGAACTCGATTGATGCCTATTAAATTACTAAATGTCACTATTGCGTATTGTCAGAGACCGGCGTCAATGCTCTTTTCTTGCACTTTCCATTTAGCTAACACCACGCCTTGTCTTGATTTCCACACTTCTCATAGACAGTCCTTGTTGTTTGTTTGTTTGTCCGTGCGTTCACTTGAGCCGATTGAGTTCACCCTGCAGAGAACTGTCGCCCACCGACCGCTCAGTGTACCCCTACGAGGTGTGCTTCGTCAGTTCGTTGTTACCGTTCGCAGTCGCCGTTTTCATGGTAGGAGTGCGCCATCGTCAGAAATAAGCTGCCTCCCCCGCCGCCGCTCTACCACTCGTTCTCGCCACTGCCCGAAACTGTCGGCCACTGTCCTCGATGAAAAATGCACTTTGTACCGCAGCCTCATCTTTCATTCGCCTTACGTTCATTTCGTTCAATCAGCAGCAACCACCACCTTCCGGCGCCGCCATCGGTCGGGTAGATGGATGGTGAGAATGGGAGAACGGATGGATTGTTGGCCGGTCGGGTCTCAGAGTGGCCAGCCGGCCCAGCACTCGCGCCGGATGGCACCGGGGAACTCGCGCTGGGTCCTGGACCCATTTGCCCAAAGGATAAAAACCTGTCAGGCAAGCCCAGCCGGGTCCGCTTCTCCTGTACATACACGAAAACCCTACACAGCCTGATCGTCGTTTGCCAAGTCATCCCATGCAACGAGGAACAATGGTGTGTTGTTCGTCCGTTTCGTATGTTGGCCCCTGGGCAGTCGGTCAACCTGCCTGCGATGGATGCAGGAAATCTTCTCGTCCCACTCAGATATGTGAGATGATTCGCGATTGCTGGAAAGATGAGAATCAGCTGCTGATAAACTTGGCCAGCGAGCATGCTAAGCGCTAGTATAACAATTGATCTAAACTCGTCTCATATTGCTGTGTAAGTCAACAATTTCTATCTTGATGGACGCATGACCATGATCATCGATCGTCTGTGCATCGAACGACTGTTCGTATTCTCGTGTCACTTATTCTACTTTTAACCGTACAACAGTACAGGTACAGTGTACTAATAGCTTTTGGAAATAGGGTCTCCGACCATGTTACTCTGTGTCTCTCTCTCTCCCTCTTTCTCTCGCATGTCCTTTCTCTATCGATCTAAATATATAATTAATTCAACACTGGTACTTAATCATACAAGACAAGAAAAAGCTGTCCTCGAGCTTTGAATATTAAGTAAGTTAGTCAATTTCTCCGCCATCGCTCTAGACGATCATCTACGCCGATCCTCCAGATCAAGACTTTTCATATTTCACACGAACAATGACATACATATTTATTCGAATCGCGAGGATATTGCCATGAGCATTATTACATGGCGAACGAGGCGAAAGGGTCGAATGAGTTCTCCTATGCTTCCTAATATTAATAGAATCATTTAAATGACTGCTTTCTCTCGATGTATCCACCTCTCTGGCCACAGTCGGCTACCAGCAGTTCAGCACGATCTTCATTTCAGGACCTTGTTTTTTTCCACATATAATACATCCCCAGAACCACACCCCTTCTCTCTCTCTCACTTTATCTTACAGAGCGTGAGCACCGGCTCAGCACGAATGAACTGCGGCCTCCATCTGCCCGTCCGTCTTCTGCTTGTGTTGCCTTGAACTACTTGCATGCAGTACTTTTCGCAGTTGTCGTTGTTGTCGTGACCATTGCCGCCGCCGCCGCCACCGCCGCCGCCGTTATCCACAATACCTGTCGCTCTTTCGAGTGGTTCTCCTCAGTGGAAAGAAAAATGAAAAATGACCTCTAGTCCATTTCTGCGACAGGGGCGGTGGCGGTGGCGGCCGCCAAGACGGCTCTGCTCTGAGACATCTCCACCGTCCCTGCGTGTGGCCTTTCACGACGACAACCGTAGTCGGCCTCCTTCCAAAGCAACCAGATGAATCCTGCCTGAGTCAACCACCGTGCATAATGTTGCTGCTACTGCTGCTGTGGACGAATAGTGTTCACCGCCACATTCGGCGGCCGTTCTGCTGCACTGTGCTTGCAGTGCGTCGGCGGTATGTTGATGTGCAAAGAGGAAATGATCAAATGAACAGAACCAAGAAGAACAACGTGGACTGAACGAAATCCCTTCACCGTCCGTTAACACATAACGCACTCCCGAGTGGGTTGTCTATTTAGGTTCCCGATGATGGTCGCACTTCCTTTCTTCATCTGAAGGTGAAGAGGCAGCAGACGCAAACGTGACGATTGAAGTTGAGCTTGCTCCAAGTTGCTCGGGAAGACGGCTCCGACAGTCATGGAGGCACAGCCAAATTTATATATATATATATATATATATATTTATATATATATATATAATTTCTTTTTACTCGGTTTCGTAATACATGTTTAATAGTCGTGTGTGTTTAATGAAGTATATTACAGCTGCAATGTTCGCTGTTGTAACATTTCCTAATTTTTAATGCGAAGATTTCCTTTGATATCCAAGGGGGAACGCTATTGCCATTTTGGACACTGTTGGGGGACTGCGGATGTGGGACCTTCTTGTTTTTAATGTTCAATCAAGGGTATAGGCGAGGCAGTCCTTAGATGTATTTCACGTTCAGCAAGGACAATTGTCGCTCAAGTTTATAATTACATTTCACTGCATTTTTATAGCATTAAATTTATATATATATATATATATATATATATATATATAACTGTGCGCTCTCCATCAAAGCACATTTTTGTTCGAATCGGTAACGATCAATCGAGCGTGTTCTTGACGAAATCTCTTGCGCTTGTTACCCCCATTTGTTCAATCGTAGTCTCCTTCGGTGGCTCGCGGAGGTGGCTGTAGTAGTAAGAAAGAAAACTAAATACTCAGCCAGAAGCTAGAGTAGAGGAAGAGGCATAGACAAGTTTGAAAATAGATCGAGCCCAAAGAAAAACAACCAACCATGATGGATTACGAAGACAATGACTACGAGTATCGTAGATAGGTAGTTCATCAAGTGAGGTGAAGTCAGGAGCAGGCTAAACATATGTACATTGGTTCCAAACAGTAAATACGTACCCGGCGGAGATGAGTATAAATATATATATAAAGTGATCCAAAAAATATGAGACACATATACATTTCAATATCGGCTAAATTAAGTGAGTTAAAACAAAGATTTTCTTTTCGCATCAGTCAGAGGTATGCACGTCTTTTGTTTAAACACTGATCCCAGAGTTCGGGCAGCCTTCTGACGACTAGGTATGCACTATTTCGATTCCATTTATAACTTCGTTATTTAAGACCACTCTGAACAAATCGATGTTTGCATACCTTTAGCTACCTACAGCCCTCTTTAATTGAGGGAAGCAACCATAGTCACCCCGGCTTAAATCGGAAGAAAAGGGGGGGATGGGTGACGCCACTGCTCAATACTGTTGCCCTTAAGCCAGGTCTTAATTTCATCACTACGATGGACCCAAGCATTGTCATCGAGCAGCCACACCCGGTGCTTCCTATTGCTCACTACACGCCAAATTTGAATTCAAACCGGCCAATAATAAGAATACGGCGCAAGACGATAGGAGACTCGTTTTTTTGTCAATATATATATTATCTATATATATATACGGCACACACACACTTCAGATTTGCTCCTGTGGTTAGAAATCGATTTCTGTTGTCGTTGACGACTCGGGATCTACTGACCACCCGGCCAATAAGCTAGACGCAGAAAGACGACGCACGGGATGGCTGGGCACCATGTGGCTGACTGACTGACTGATTTTGTCGTTCTCGCTTGTTTCACTCGCTTGGATTCATTCGAACTACCCACGCAAAGCGTCATCGTCGCCGCTGCCGCTGTCGTATACGAGAAACGCGATACAGACTACGTGCTTTGGCTACGTACACGCAATGAACACGGGCCTACAGGGGTTTCACTCTCACGGGCTGGTTGGCTGACCAACCGACCGACCTACCTGGCTGACTATGCTTAGCCACATGCTTAGCAGCTAGGTGGGCATCGGACGGGTGTGGACGACGGCGGCGCCGAACGTCTCTCTGCCCACAACCCTACGGGCGGTCATCATCTCCCAGCTGATTCGGCGACACCCAATCGCTTCACTGTGACGGACGGTGGGACCGACCGAGCAACCGGCCAAGCAATAGTCAGATGTACATACCACCGGTGGATTCAGGCCGAGCCAAGAACCACCAGCAACGCCATCCACCGTGAACAGGCGGAGAGAGAGAAAGAGAGACAGAGATAGTGGAGGTCGTCAGTTCGCTCATGTTACTCTTGTATGATGCACACGCTAGCAGTGTTCCGCTGCCGTGTGGCTCGTAAGGCGCCGTCTGTGGCGTGGGCAAACAGTGCAGCAGTATCGTGGTTGTATGCTCACCCCCCTCCCCTCGCCCTAACAGACAACGAGACACACTCAACGAGAAGGAACTGCGAGCGCGGACGAACTGCTCGGCCGAAAATGAGTTGGGCTGATGACGTCCTCGCCGGCGTATACATCTGTCCTTTGTCCGAGTATTAGCAGTAGACGCTGACGTAGTCGACGCCTAGATACCTGGTAGATCTGCGCCCGAGGCGGCGCTAGGCGCAGCGTCCACAGGAGAAAAGCTCGTTGTGGGGAGATACGCATTCTCACATATTGTCACTGTCGACGTCGAGTCGCCGCAGAGCTGAACGTAGCCGCCATGGCCGCCGGTAGAGCGTAGCCCGCGGAAGCCTGTGAACGATTGAAACGGACGAAGACTGAACGAGCAGGGAGGGAGAGAGAAAGACGCAGGCAGAAACAGCAAAGTTCACAGGGAGATTTTCACACGTCGAAAACGCAAACGCACGCCGCGTGAAAACGATGTTTGACGATTATTTACGAACGGGAACAGAAAAATAGAAAAAAAAATGGCCATAATACGGAGCGAGAGAGAGAGCGAGGACGACGATGACGACTTCGACGACAATCACGATAGCAGTAGCATTCGTAGCAGCGGGTAGAGCTACTAACGGCGAGTTACGCGCTGCTAGATGAATAGTATGCTGCATACAACGACGGGAGAACGGCGCCTCTCATCCGGTGCGCGCTTTGGGCCCTTCTTAGAGACACTACCATCGCTACCAGTACGAGCAGTACTACAACGGCAATGACGACGTGTCTAGAGCTGGTGTAGATCTGGCTCTGACCCTTCCACCGCTCTTACGCGTATCCGATCTACCTCTCTGTTTGTATTCTCTCTCCCTCGCTCTCTCTCTCTTTCTCTCTCTCTCTCTCTCTCTCTCTCTCTCTCTCTCTCTATATATATATATATATATATATATATATGTATATATATATATATATGTATATATATATTTGGTCTTTTGGCGTTTAGTGGTTGTTGATGCTCTAGGAAATAAATACATCATAGTCATCATCATCGACGCCGTCACCGTTGTGGTCGTTGTCGCGCCACGTCGGCTTCCTCAGAGAGAGGGAGAGAGCGAGAGAGAACTAGAGAGACAGATCAGCGTCGCCAAGAATCTTCACACTCACACACGCGCACATACATATATACATACATATAACATATAGATGAGACGTTGTGGGAGACACTGAGAGAAAAAAAAACGCCGAATGAAACCTGCCACGGAGTCACTAGTCCCAAATACGTTTCATGGAACCGACGTAACAAATGGTCGTGAGCGACAGCAGAAAGCGAGACAGTGAATGAGAGTATAGAGCAGAAGGTGACATTTCGACGCTGCAGCCGAAATCGCGACTGCCGAAGAAGCCGAAAGAAATGGCGACAAAACACCGAAACGAAGAGAACGAAGCGAACCGGGCTTCGAGCAAGGCGAAAAAGCATTGGGAAAGGTCCTGTCCGCCCTTGGCAGCCTGTCGATTATGAAGAGTCCTGCCGCGGCGAGAAGATGCATGAGCAGGCGAATGAAAGGCAAATGCTGTACCAATTGTATCTCATAGAATACGTTGGTGTGTCGATGTAGACGCCAACGATATGGAGTTTCGTACGATAGGTCAATTAATGTCAATGTAATGTGGGTATGTTTTTAATTTTGTTACATCGCCTCGTGGAGTCCATATATATATATATATATATACATATATATATATATTATCGTCCATTGGGCACATACAAATCGAAACAATATATATATATATATATATATACGTAGTAACTGTGTTTGTGGTCTGGTGATTTTGATGGCCTCGTTGCGATATAAGAACGACACCTGCTTCTAAAAGCCCCGAAGGATTTGATCCTCTCTTCTCTATGGTGCTATCCTCGCTCCCTTTGCGGACAGTACCAATAGTGGGGATTTAGGTAGTTTCGTTAGTGGACTGTTTGCAAGTCCTCATGTCGAATTCGTTCTTATTCATTTTTGTGGGTGACAAAAGCGAGATGAACAGTGACGAAACAATATCGAATAACATTATTTGATCGTATTTCATATTCTGTGTCCCTCTGATTAGCTGAGCTATTACTTTGGTTCGAGTATTGTGCCCGGCTATTTTCACATTTAGCGAACTCATAATAATAATCATAATAATAATAACAATAATAATAACTGTGATCGACGACCATAGTCCTATTATAACTACACGTGTAGAGAAGATCACGATCAGGTGCCTTCGCTACAGAATAAGAAGAAATGGAAGAAACGGATGCTCAATCTAGATATTGTCCGTGACAGTGCGAGAGGCATATAACGTGCGTTGAACTGTTGTTTCAACTGCCGCTTCAAGAGGCGTTGCACCGATGTCTACAGCTATGGGAAGTGCCTGCAAGTACCGATGTACGGCGGCTCCAAAACCGGCTAAGCGACAAATCGGTAGCGATTCTACACTGACCTGCAGCAGCACCAGCAGCATCATCTCTGGCGGTTCTGCTCGTTTGACTTATTATTATTATTACACATTGCGATAACGTGATAATACCATGAACCAAATCGATGTTATTATCCCAGAGCCACTCGAGCGGGTCGTCAGACGAGGTAGCATCGACACAAGGGTGAATACGTTCGTCAGCGGGAAAACTGTTGTTGCTGAAGCGAGTTTCTCTCATCATTCTCGCAATCATTGGGTGCGTCCGTCTCGAGCTGATCGTCTTCGCTTGGCGCAAAGGGAGAGAGATCGAGATGAGCTTGTTTATGCTGCTGCTGCTGATTCTGTTTGTTTCATGTTGAATAAATGAATCGGGGTTAGATCATCCCGTTGTTTGGCCTCACCAACAGCGGCGACGATAATGTATCACATCCAACAGAATGGAATGAAGCACCTTCACGTCATTGAGTGGCGACGCAAAATACGCCAATAGCCCGGGCCCGCTCGATAACGTCAGAGCCTTATGATGAATGGTGGTGATACACGATCGTTTTCTCGTGTTGGTGAGGCGAAGTACTTTTGAAATTAGATTTTAAATTCGTCAATGTCTGACATTTTGCTAATATATCCTTCATTTTGTGTGAGACAAACCGTCGCAGAGTCTCGGTGGTGGTTGTCGTTATTCGACGTGCAATTCACAATAGGATCGTGTGTCGAAGAAAGGCTGTCACATACGAGGCAAATCTAGGGGGGGAAAAGAGGAGCTGGTCTCTATGGGCCATCATATAATGAAATAGCAGAATGGCGAAATTAGAACGCGCAACAGCAGGCGCCGACAACGAAGCCGAAGCTGCGTGACCAAATGAATCCTGGCCGATTATCCTGTCTCATTTATACTATTTATATTGAATTAATTTACTTAGAGTCATGTCCGTGGTGGAGGCAGTAATCACGTATTGCGTTATTCATTCAAATGTTTCTAGTCGCAGATTTGGCAAATAATTGGACACATGAAAATTATATCTCTCGTTAATGTCAAGACTTTTACCGTCGTCGGAAAATCAGCAGCAGCAAAGGCAGATAGTGCTCAGAATGACGAGACTTATAGTCGACTACATGTTGGCGCGTGTTTTTCATTGAAGACAGTTATATATCAAGTGTAATCATAGATGCCTGCGTTCAATGCTTCCGACAAATGCAGAGCACGCACATCGCCGTATAGAATCTACATTGCTATCATTATTATTGTTATTATTATTTTCGTTTGAACGAAGTAGACGTTGCCGCGGTTACTTGCTATAATAACTCACATCCTCTTCGACCAGCTTCTCTCTCCCTGTCGTCATCGATAAATTGCTCAAACAGGTCACCACTGTAACCGTTCTGTGACCAAAAGCAGATCTTCATTTCTATACAATAGCCGCAATAGAACAGGATAGAATATCGATTGGGTAGTAAAGTTCGATGAGCTATGGCTGCCACGAAGGCCGAGACGATGGCCGCGTTTTTCATTCCCTTTCAGGTAGAGTTCGACAATGGCAGAACAGCATAGATATCACCACCAACGCATTGAGGTGGCATCAGAAAGAGATGCACGAAGCAGGGCGGGTGACAGCAAAGATCGATGAAGATATTCGAAGAAATCTCAAAGCTCTGCGGATGCGTGGGTATATACGAATAGATATCTATAGCCTTTACCCGATCAGCCACTTAGCCCCATAGGACATAGGTACACTATAGCAGCCTGGCCACAAGGTCACGTCACTTTGGCGCAGGCAATGCTTGCATCGACTTATTCATCGTCTCCCACTCGCGTTCGCCTCCGGTTCAAGTGTTGTCCCAAGCGTCTGGGAATAAGTCATTCCCCCACATTATTCGTGCATTGATTTATTTCGATTGCCCTGCGCGATTGCTGTATTCACTGCAGTCAGTGGCTACCGCCGATCCTAGAAATATAGTATATCTTCCATTCGGTGACGGCTGGCGTTGTTGCTTTAACCTAGTGCAGTATCGCGTCGAGACGTTGTTCGTCGTTGTCATTCGCCTGAGAAAGTTGTACGGGTTGCCGCTCTCTCGCAAACTCAGTTGTGGTGGCGCGAGGTCATCGTAGATGAAACTGAACGACTCACTACCGCTCAGTAACTCCCTCCGGCCCGTCCCTAAATATAAACTATATTGACAACAAGCGCGCGAGCAATGTTCAACACTGAATGGAGCCGTGTATGAGATAGGATTTCTTTCATTTAACTAGATGCGCTTGGGCGAAGTTGACTCGCCAGCTAGATAAAAAAAAAACAGCTAACGCTGAAGCCAGAGGTGGCAGAGCTGTGGCCGAACGCGTACTGCTGTCCCAATAATAAATACCGCTCGTAATAAGTGGGTTAAGTCGCAATCAACATGGGACGGCTCAACGCGAGAGGCAGGGCACTTTTCAATAGAGTGTGCGTGCCTCGACAACGATGACGCCTACTGCTGCTGCTGCTTTTGCGTGGATATCCGAACACAAGACAAAATGTCGGAGGGAGAGAGAGAGATAAAGCACTGCGTCTTTCAACGGCGTAGAGCAGCGACGGAAAAGTCGTGTGCGACGTCTTTCTTTGACTGCACAGGACCAGCCGTGGAGGTCGACTAGAGGAAAGTGTGGACAGTTACGAATCGGTGTACAAGTGCTCGGTCTGGTGGCGACAGCAGCACCAGCCTGTGCAGATGATCGGGTCAGTCGCCGTCAATCGTCTGAATGAAAAGCCCTCCGCGAGCTTTCTATGTCGTGAACCATATATATATATAGCAACGTAGTTCTGCACTAACTCGCACAACGCTTACCAAACCTATCGCGCTCTAGCTCAGCAGTAGCAGCTGGCGACGATGGCGTCTCGCTCCGCGCTACTCTCAATATAATGAAGGAAACGCACCAAGCCGCATATTGTGACGGAGCTCATTCGCCCGCACCGTCATGGCGGCACCAACGACGTCGACATCGTGGTGCTGACAGCGGGTCACGTCAATGCGCTGCGCTTCGATGCCGCTGCTGCTTCGCTGCGTTACCGACATTGCCGACGGCAAGTCCTCGCTGCAGCGTCGAATTGACGGAGGCAATGGTGGTGGTGGTGGTGCCTGGTGTCTCAGGGAGGGAAGGCATCGTTAGGCTTTAGGAAAAAGCAACACATCGGCGACCGTAGCGACAAGGAACAGAGGCCTTCATCGACGGCTCAGCTCGGTTCGGCGCTGCTTGTCATCCGCGGTGACATTGTGTGTGTGTGTGACATGAGACGGCTGTGTGTCTGTGGCTGGGCGTCTGCGGCCCGCCGACACTGCCACATAGGGTAGCGGGTTGGGTGGCAATTCTGGGCAGATCGCTGAGGGTTGGCCCGTGCTGACTACTCCGCAAGACTGGGGTATGTGCATATGTGCGTGCGTGTTTGTGCTGATTGAACAGAGGTATGCATCTTGCCGTCGAGCATTTCGCCACAGTACGATAGCTGTTGTGTGCTGACGCCAAGATCCTGCTTGATACAGAATCCTATCTCATTCCCTGCCATCGCCGTGCCACGGGGCTCCGGGAAATCGATTCGTGGCTTGATCCACGTCCTGGTACGGCTTGGAGCGACCTGCCAAAGCAATAGCTATTCGAGCACACGAACGCGTACTTCTCTACTTTCACTCGTTTCTAATATTCTCACTGATACCCATCCAATCGCCGGGGTAAGCTCAGCTGAGACACCCGCATTTGGGAGACACTCACAAGATGAGCGCACTCTTCACGAGAGACGTTCGGCTGCGTATCAAAGAGACTCGTTCGGTGACGAATGAGCTGCGCTATTACGCTTCTTCATCAACATAGTGAAGAGCTCTCGAACTCGAGAAGACGGTGGAATTAGTAAATGATACTAAATAAAAAGAGGAATTTTCTTTTGCATCGAATTGAACTCAGCGATGGTTTAATGAACAACGAAAAGAACAGTTACTAGATAGCAATCGACCCGATCAGAAGAGGCTGTTGTGGTGGCGGTGGTGGTGGTTGTGGTCAACAAAAGTACTGCTACAGTAAACCCGTACAAAAATATCTGGGATCCATGGACGTCTCACTTGGTCTCGCCGTCAGGTTTACTGGTAGGATCGACTCTATATGAACCTTCCTAGTTGCGGTAGTATCTAAGCTTATATTCTCAGACATAACTTTGTCGCAAATTAACGCATAACTGTGTCGAGAAATTACTCCGAGTGTAAACGCATCGCTATTACCGAATCAATGAGGGGAGACAGCTTGTTGCGGGCGTCAACGTGGTTCGTCATTCGTTGATTCTATTCTATGTAGCTGGTTAAAATTGTACACGATTTTGATCGATAATTACCGTCGAGATGCATTCATTACTCTGGGACAACGTCTGATTAATCATGTTCATGAGTCTCTAGGCAATCATGCATATGAATAGATCTCTTATATTATTGATGTTATTGAGTGCTTGAAGTAACAGCATGCCTTTGAGATGCCTAATACCCAAGGAATGCATCGTTCTCGATGATTCCAGACGGCAATGCAGGGTGCCATGTCTGCGCGAATAAATTTCCAGCCAACCGAAACGCCCCTGTATTTGCTCCTCGAAGGCGTTCGCTGTGGACGAGGCGAATTGAGCACGTTTTCAATTGATGCATATCTATTGAAGCTAGTCGTCACATGTTGTCAGCTATGACAACTGTGATGCCTTGGCGGCGATATCGGCTCTTACTTGCGCGGGCCCATCTGCTCCACCCCAAGAGAACTTTTCGACCACAGGCGAACTAGATCTTTAAATCACGCTAATTAATATCGCCGTCAGCGTTTTTCCCCTTCAGATCGTATCAGGCAAGAAAAAGCCAACGGTCGTGATGTAATAGCATTTATAGTAAATGCGCACACTTGCGTAGAATACGTCCAGAAGGCGACAGAACCACAACAACATCGCTCCATAGCTGGTGCTGCCCTGAGGAGTCGTTCCAATGAAACCAAATGTGAAACTCGCATTTGCTGGCCCCGGTTGCCGGAAGCGGAGGCGACCCGCAAACGGCAGCAATCATATGATATTCGCCTGGGGGAGGCATTACCATACCTATATAATTAGTCCCACAATAATTATACAACAGCAGCAGCAGCTAAGACGATCGCTCTAAGATGAAGCGAGATGACTTGGCGGGATAACGCCTGCTCACTCTCGTGCTAGTTAAATTTGTTCGGCTTCGTTCGCGCGTTGTCGACGAAGTGTCAGCTCGATGATAACCATCTCGACGTGTTGGGTACAAGAACGACAATTTGTCGGCCCTTCGATGCCGAATGATTAAATACGCAAATGACGCCGGTGTTGTAGAATACGTGTATTCGGTGAGTCGCTCATTTTGTCTAAGCGGACATAGCGGAAACGAAGACGTCACCGGTAGGGTAACACAAACTATATTAATAGATTCGCGTGAGTTGATATGAGAGAACTTAATGTGATCACTAATCACCGAACAGGCTGGGTAGCTCCGCAGGCGAGCCATTTTAGCTCGATACATTTCTGAATATTTACCACCACACGTAGCAACCAGATGTGAATAATAATAATAATAAAAATAATAATAGCGAAATTATGATACTTCCAATGTTCTTAGCGTTCGTCTGTCCACTTTTCTTCCTGTCTTCCTCGGTCTGGACGTTTTCTTATCTATCTCACATCAACGAAATTGTACAATTGACCACTCGGCAGCTTGTTCTATGGTATATCCCTATTCATATTCAACGCCATCATGCATCGCCACCGATCGCGGCGCTGTGGCCCGCCATTGTCATCGGTATGATCGACATCACTGTCATCTGCAACATTCGGCAGGGCTGTGAAGATCGTTTTCGGCAAATTTCCATCCGGGAAACTTCGACGAACGGAACGAAGCTTCGTGACCGATCGATGAAAAGATCTGATGACGAAGATCCGTCCGAACACAACGAACTACGATGAAGCCACTTTGCCTGCGAAGGCGACCGCGAAACAGGTCGAACGCGGGCGTAAACACTTTGCTTGGGTTACATCCGGCAAAAGTGGCGGGCATACGTCGGCGAGCAGCAGACGGACACTGCCGCTTACCTTTCGTATGATATCATACATAGAAATGTTCGTGTTTTGTCCGACATTCAGTGACGATAGTCGGAGCGTACGGCCGACTATGCCATCGACTGATGTAATTGACTCTTTACCCGGCAGCGTAACGAAGCTGAGCGAAGTTTTGGGGTCGGCAAAAGTTCGAAGGTGCTTCCGACACGGACACCGATTGGCCGTATCGAGAAGAAGCCTCTTGGAGCGTGGACTTAGTTAGATATTCGGACGGGAGCCTGATCGGAATTGAGCCGTAGTGGCCGATTCTCGGATGTCGAAGTCTCAATGCCCGATGCCTTCAGAGTTCGTGGCTCCGTTCAAACGTCTGGCTGTTCTACCCGCAGTTGCCGTTGTTGTGGTGGTAGCAATCATAGCCGGTGTGAGACAGTGACACATTACAAAAATGCTGGCCAGTCTTCACTACGGCCCCGGACACAAAAACAACAACAGAGACCACGATACAGGCTACAACAGTGACTTGGTATTGTGTTTACTTTTGTGGAAATAGCCATAAATTATTTCACACAATATATCGACTCCCCAAGCTATATGGGTCGTTCGCACTATAACAATGAGCCCGTACAACTCGAAATAAAGAACATGTTGATGCAAAGATCGACGAAAGGATGAAGTCGATTGTGTTGAGGCGAAATTGTCAAGGAAAACTTGAAAAGCATTAAATGCATAGTATTATATATACGAGGACAGGGGAAGGCCGAACAACGACCGTCGTTTCTGGGAAACTAAATCACTATCTGATGTTTTCTATTCGAAAATTTCATCAGAAGCCACCAGTGGCTTTCTCCACCATGTGTTCATCTGAGCGTTCGTCTAACCACGAATTGCCTTGGCCATTCATTAGCTTCTAGCAACATCTCATTACGCAACAGATTCCGAAAAAATGGTTTGACCCCATCAGCTGACTCAGCCAGCCAAGCAGTTCGATTTGTTTCATCAGTCTCGCGATTAACTCGATGAGCAACCTCTCAACAAATTTGTGCTTGATTCTAGCGTTTTAATGGCCTAATGAAGGGGACGTTTTTTACTGTGCAAACCACCCACCCCGTGAATGGTCGCCGGTTAAAGCCAAATCGTTTTTTCGCCTAATTAGAGTTCGGCCGTCATCGTCACCATCAGCATCAGAAAACAGAAGCAGAAGATGTGGGAAGTCCGACGAAGAGAGTTTTGCTGAATTCTCTAAATCCGTGCCACTTTTGTGCGATCTACGATCACCGTTTCAAAATCATAAATAGGTGAACATTCAGCCGTTGAAATCATCAGGCGTTAGTTTTTTTTCCATCAGTGTGATCTGCACTTGTCAGTATATACATCTGAGCTTGTGTTGCCACTATGACTGGTCCGACGTTCAGCGAGCCCGCAGAGTGCTCGCGTAAAAATATTCAGTAAATCTGCAGCTGGGTCCGTCGCCGGGTTGTGTTTGACTTGCTATTTAATTATTGACAACCAGAACGTTTGGCCAACGATTATTCGAGAAGAAGCTCATATCAATATGAATATCATAGAGTACCACAGTATACTTATAAGTATAAACGTATGTGTGTGCTTTCACATAGACGTATAAGCTAATGGAAGTGAAACAATCTCACAAAGTGCTTCCTCAATATAAGCTCAGAGGACTTGTCATATTGAGTTGCCATTGTGAAGAGTGATATTTACAGCATGCTTAGATATAGATAACAGTTTCATCATGAATCGACCATAACTAGCAAAGAAACACCATATTGCAATGGACGTCGTTAACATGATGCATTCTCAACAATGCTCAATTCTCTGCTCAGTGTCCGCCTGCTCGGTCAGTTGGCTTTCATTCGAGTACCATAAAACGAATGTATTGTCTATCGGGCTACACTTGCACCCGAGTATCTGCAGCTTAACCATGTTGTTACCTAAACGAAACAACATTGTCCCTCGTAACAAGCAACCCTATAAACAGCGTTTGAACAAAAATGCAGGCGCAATCGTACCCGTACAAGGACGCTCATGTGAGATCGTCTCCAGCTGGTGAAGTCTGAGCGTGACAGAGGTCCCATGGACGACGATAACATACAACATATACAAACCCAGACCAGGACAATGAGTCATTGCCGGTACTGGTGAAGGGTCCTTCTCTAATCGACGTCACCGCTGGATTCGTCATTACGGTGAAACGAGTTCGCTATTATTTTTTATTATTATGATATTCTAGATCTTCCTTCTTGTCGTGGCAATCTCTCCACAAGTGACTGAGCGAAACCGGATGAAGAAGATGAAGCGCTTTTTTTGAATTTCGAGACAAGTAGACGCGCAGGAATCGGAACGGCCATTATCTTCGGTGTATAATGAGCACGAAGGTTTGATTAGTAATTAGAGTAAGTGAAAGGGAACGAGCAGCGTGTTTTCAATGGTGACAACACTCCCCCGAATGTTAGCGCCGATGGTAGCTAGGCGTGAGTTTGATTCGGACGTTTCATAGATAAGGGGGCGATATGGCGAACCGTTCGTGTGATGAAACAGCTGTACAATCTGCAGTTTTGCGGCAGCTTATCTGAACACAAATTAACTTATACCTAGCGTTTATCTCTCTACTGACCTTCTTCCCGAGCGCGAACGACGCTCGCTGCAGTACACAGTACGAGAACTCCAATTAACTTCATTTTAGCGTTTGTTTTTGTTGCTGTTGTAGATGTTGCTGATGTCGAAAGATATCAATAGCCACAAGCAGACGTACAATACACAGGCACAGTAAATCACGATCCGCAAGTTCTCGCTGTTAATACTAAGCGGGATTCTTCTCTATTTCTACTGCACAATCGGTGGACATACATTCACTCACTCGTACAGCGTCAATCCATCCGTTTCGAGTGGTCGCACAACACCAATCGTAATACGGCTCAAATTAGCAGGTGCGTTTGTTTCTACAATGACGTGACGAACTTTATCCGATAGTTTCTCGACGACGGTCGGGTAGTCAGGCCACTGTCGCTAGTCGATACTCAGACGTCAGCAACAACAACAGCAACAAAACAATAAATCCGATTCAACGAATTGAAGTGTAGTCGCATAGTCTATGCTTGCCTCGACGTGCGATGACAAACGGGGTCCGGTGTGTGTCTCTCGTTGTGTTTTGTCGATGGGTTGTCTACGATAGTCGTCTGTCGCCGATGTCACAGAACACACGCACAGCTATCCACTTGAAGTGTGAGCGAGTGAGAGGTAAAAACGAAGATGAAAATGCTGAAAATAACTACACACAATAAAAAGGCGGGGACAGTTTTGTTCACGCCAGGATAAGCGCACGATACGATGCGGCCGATACAGACGGATAGAGAAAGAAGATATCTCGCTCTCGTTTTGTCCGCCGCTGACAATGTCGCTGTTTGGCTGATTGTTATCGGAGTGTCGTCGTTGTAGTTGTCACTGAATAAGCAGCAGCGAGCAGTGCTTGCTACCGCAGCGCAAAGTTGAAAATATGAGGCGGTGGCGGTGGTGTTTTTTGCGGTTGTTGTTGTTGTTGTTGCTCCTCCTGCTTTTGCTCAGAGATTCGTCGGTGCAGCCAAGCAAACGACTGTCCTATCTGTTCATAGCGGTCAGAGAACCTGAGCCGAGGGTAACACTCTAAAGTATCCGACCGACAAAGCGGTTGCTGCGGCAGCTCTGATCGTTCGGGTGGATTTTGATGGTGGCCAATGTAATATCCGCGTAATAAGACACACTCCGAAGAGACGCACAGGCTTGTTGTATGTGAGATATATATATATATATGGCGAAAGCTGCAGTTAGCAGTTATAATACTACACACAACATGTTGCGTTTTACCTCGAATCCAATTTCGACTGATTGGCGATGCCGCTGACAACCGCTGCTTCAGCTGCTTAGAAAGGGCAAACCTCGACTGGTGAATTAGCGGCGATTACTAATCATCATCATCACCGTTATTATCACTCATTCAAACGGCGTAGTTCGTACTTGGGTGTCTCCGTTCTCTGTGTAATCGTCGTCGACGTCCACAAGTCTCTCTAGACGTCTGTATCGGCCTCCCTTTGCTATAACGTCCTGCGTTCGCGCGCGCTCTGTCACTGTTGTGGACACCATGCACCGGGTCCGCGGGAGAGGGTCGCCACTCGGCTGGGAGAGGACCTGGCGGGAAAGGGGAGTCGGCCAGAGAAGACAGACATTGAAGATCTGACCCACACTCACTGAAGGGCACTCACTGGCCGACTGCGTGACTTCAGCGGCGCGGCGCTCGGTGGAAACCTCGCCGGTTGATGATTGAACAACGATTGAAGGTTTCGAGGCACGCTTTTTGCTGAGGCTCGCACCAGCTTGAACTGGTGTTCGAACTCCAACGCAATGATGCTATACTCTATTATACGCACAATGGACGACAAACGAGTTGACCGAGACAGGCAAAGATGGGTCAGGCTAACATATGGGGATATCCTATATGTTAGCCTGACCCATCTCATATATATATATAGTCGTTTAACATGGCATACGTTTCCCGAAAAATAACTCATATCGTTTGATAAATTACAATTTCGTTTTATTAATGACTGCTCCTCGCACTGCATTGATAGTGCTCGTTCTAGTTACTACTAATGAGGAGCGCAACTGCTGCACCCGTTTCGTTGCGCCACTATAAAAACAACCTTAGCAAACAACCTTCGAAGTTTCCCTGTTTCCGTTATCAAAATAGTTTTGCTTTTTGTCGCAAAACAATCGCCCAGACTATTCGTACTGTGTGACTTCTTTACCTTTCAGCAACTCTGTGGAACCTTGATGATATCGCTGCTGCAGTTGCTGCTGTGGCCGTCGTCTCGCAATATGATCTTTGCCGGAAAACAAGAAGCGCGCTCGCACCATATAGCTATATACCTCGATAGACAGGCATTTAGGGGTCCGTCTTACGCAGCATTGCTAAAAGCAGTACCGTCGACGTTAAATGTTAGCTGAGAATCAGCCCGAAAATCTTAAAAAAGACAGGTATAGAGAGCCGTGCGTGTACAGTCCTTCCCCTGCTAGAAAGGGCAGCATGCGATTGATTGGCTGACTGACCAACGTGCGTGCAGTGTTTTTGTTAAATGTTTTTATTGTGCCTGGTCGAACTGTTTCCCCGACTCATGTAAATTCAAAGGTTCGGGCACGGGCGACTCGCGCTCTCGTGAAGTCGCATAGCAAACGCATGCTAAGCACCTGAGCGACGAGGGGACGCACGGCTGCGCGCGTTCAAACGAATACACGCACACACACACATACAAACATACGGAGGAGTTTGCCTCCGTTGTGACTCTCGTTCGAACATCGGCGTGCCTCGACGAGGAGAGGTTAATGATGTCCTGCCGAATCGGGCAAAATTGCAGAGGATCGATTTGCGGTAGGCGTTTTAAACGAGTTTCCTCTGGCTTGAAAGCAATGTTGCGTATGAAGACGGACGAACCTCGAGACTCGCTGAAACTTGCAAGCCGAAATGTTCCATTTGAGTTTCGCTTGCCCATAAGCTGCGGATGATATTTCTGGCGATTCGGAGATTCGTGGCACGAATAGTGGGTTCATTTAGAACCGTTCGATGGTAATCAGCTAAAATGTATAGCGGTGAGTATGTGTTGTGTCATTGTGGAACAGCCTCGAATGTCGGCTACCATTCGCTATCGTGAAATCAACACTCAACACTTTTGGTGCTTGTAATTTTCAGTTGAGTCCTTTCTAGGTGCGTTAAATTATGCCCATACGATGGTTTCCGTTAGGGTTTTGTGACAGAGCGTTACAAAAATTGCTGCATGTCATTCGTGCCGTCTGATGATCGATCGCTCGATCACCACCACGCGGAGTGAACTCGGTGGCACGGCTGAGTCCATCTTCCGAAGAGATTTCAGGTGGTCGACATTTATCTCCCTAGTGGATATCCAGTGGCCACCGTTCTGGCGGGCCTCACACAGAGAATGTTCTGCTTCGGTTTATTTATCCGGCTTCTCTTCTTCGAGTAACTGTCATACAAAATGACCAACTCTATTCTCAGGCGAGATATGAATATTTCAAGTTGGGCGTTCACATCGTCCTGGTAGGTTTTTGCACTGCTGGGTTGAAGCGTATAAGCATGGGGCTACTTGTGCTATACAAATACAACCAACCCAGCTCAATTCGCTTAATCATTACTATTATTCGTAGTATGACCGTCTAGGAAATGAATATGTTCGTGCGTTTGAATAGATGCTATACATGTGTACGCTTGATGATAAGATATTAACGCTTATGCAAGAGCGGGCGTGAATATTCGCCGTGGATAAATTTCCACACCTTCAACATAATTGCCTCGCCGGCCCTTCCAGATGAGACTATACTTGGGCCTAACAATCACTAGCGTATTGGTCCAACAAGATTCTGCGAAATGATCTATCGTTCACACCGACTGATGCTATTATGTCGAATCGTTCTCCGAATGCTAATACGATGTTGTTGCCTGGAAGCTTTCGAAGGCCTCATCCACTGTCGGGTCGAGGGTTGATCGTATGCAAATCGTGCGAACTATACAGGTCAAGCTGCTCTGACACTTCGTAATCGAGTATCTTATATCCTATCATCATTAAGCAATCAATTACATAGAAGCACGAATTTGAAAAGCATAACAACACCACTAATAATAATTTCATCATGGACAGTGGTCAACTTTAATAATTACACTTTGGTGCTTTGCTGCGAATCCTTTTCCATATATTATTGCCATGTATGTCTTTTATAACAATAATAATAATAATAACTAGCGTTGGCCTTGCACCTCGCGGGGGATGACCAACTCTGGTCCTATTCGTGATATGTTTGTTTGGATGATTTGCGAAAATTTTCAAGTGATTTCTGAGACATTGGTGAGCCATGCACCGGCAGTAGCCTTCGGCTGGCGCCGTGGTTTGCTTTTGGTTCGTTCACAAGGTTTTAAATCTTGATCTTAATGTTTAGAAAGTGTAAGTTCTCCTACAGAGACACTCCGCTTGACATATTAGAGGATTTACTTCCCAAGGATAAACCTCTACCGTGCATTATCATGGGAGACTCGAAGGTCAACCTATTGAAGCGGACCTTTAGTAAATATTATCCTATTATACATCTTGCTCTGCTAGAAACTTCAATCGCGCCATTAATAAGGTCACGCGTCCAAATTTTGATAGCTGCATTGCCCACGTTTCTATTGGCAACTGTGATCGTATCCTGGATATCTCGCCTGTGGTTTGGTGTCCCCCTTGTTCTCTGATCATTATCCGGTTGGCCTTTGGATGGTCTAGTGGTGAGCGTCTTGGACTGCTAGACCGGAGGGACGTGTGTGTTGGGTTCAAATCCTGTCAGACACGGAGAATCTTTGGAGTTCTTTATCATCTTTACTTTTACCCTATTTTTTAATCGAGAACTTAAGCATTGTAAAATTGCAGTTCCGGAAATAAACCGCAAATGTTGTTATGTTATCTTTCTTTATCTGAAGATTCTTGCCAGGTACGAGTAAGGAAGAGAATAAGCAAAGGTTGCCCCGACAGGTCCTCATAGTAATACCTAAAAGGTCATCGTCCGATTCTGATTATCTTGACGGGTAGAGTTTCCACTTGTCCAAAGTATGCCCCATCGCAATCACACGCATTTAGCAGGGGACATGATAAGCATAGTATTTTGCACGTGTGGGTCAATTAAGCTAGCTTAGTGTTTATGATGCTCAGAGTGCCGACTCAGCTTTTAATACGATGAGCTGCTTGCTCTCTCTTGAGCATGAGATCTGCTTGACCGAGATTGCGCCTTGCTCATCTCCATCGCAGCCGATATATATATTTCGGTTATCGGCGAGACTAAGGCGCCTTAGGCAGAATGTCAACAAATCCCATCGTTGCCATCCACGGGTAGGATCACAGGAGTTGAACCTCTATATCTAAGAAGCCTACTAGAGTAGTCTTCTCAGATATAGACGCACACTCCTCTGCGCCCCATCAAACTTTCATAGTAACCTCTACAAGAATCTTATCCGTCTCAGTTGTGGAGATTCACCAATTCTTCCTATGGCAGAGATAATGCGAAAGCAGAACTTTCGCTCTCTCTCTCTCTCTCTCTCTCTCTGGGTTCCTCTTCGGGACTCGTGGAAACAGATCGGGCAGTTCCAAATAAGTTAAACCGCCACCTCGCCTGAGATCCAGGGCCGTTAAGAAGTCTACTCACCATGCTTTTGCTGATCGCTTACCAATAGCGTGGGCCTTCCTTCATAGAGATGTCAGGCATCATTCGATGTAAGAGGTGTAAAGAGGTTCGCGATAAACCTGTGCCGACTTTCATGTCTCATTGTCAAATATGTTGGCTATATACAATACTTTCCTTATTGGAAATCGCACACAATACTGATGTGTCATTAGCATGCAAACCCAATTGCAATACTATTTACCTAGACAGTTGTTTCACGGAAGCTATAAGGCCGTTTTTTTTTTCAAGGTTATGCGCATTCTAATGAATAGATTAGCTAGATTTAATCGCTGAGTCTGCATCAATCAGAAACGGCTGACCTTGATAGAGCACAAAATGACCCTCAGAAACGAACAGACAATTGCTCTTACGATGGGATTCGCAGACCACTTCGTGGACCGAGAACGGCCAGCTTAGCACAATGGCAAACCGTGGCATGTTGCGTTTGATAGCCACACACACAACGAATAGAACTAACTTCAAGAGAACGTTTATGCCCGCTACCGAGTGAGATTCGGTTGAGAAAGCTGCATTGTTCCGGTCTAAGCACGAAGCGGTGCTTGGTCACAAGAGCAATGAGTAGAGATTGGTATAGAACGTATGTAGATGCTGCATCAAGAATACGCATCACCGCTTGAGAACGAATCCAAGCAGCCTCGCTCGCTCGCTCACCATAGCTCGTGGATGGCTAATTTAGCGGTACACAAGGCAACTCCTTGCTTGACTGGCTTGTTTTTGAACGAGGTTTTACAACGTTCAAAGGTTGGACTTATTTCTAGTGATTAAGTCGAGGCTACCACGCCGATGTTCGCTGCTATTCTATCTGACAGTATTACTTACAAAGTACTGGGCGCACCTAAAATACGAGGACGCCAGAACCGGACGAGGATCACCTGGTGATCTGAACGTTCTTAACTTGAGCCATCACCGCGGATGGTCAAATGAGAGATGCAGTAACAAAATCGTAAGATCCGAGACACATTTGCACTTCATTTGTTCGTTGCGATGAACCAAGGCAAATCTTTCCGGGCTGATTCAGAGCGTTGGACGTAGACGGTACAACTGCTTTTGGCATTGCTTTATAAGACGGACAACCCCTTTAAATGCAAATGTGCAACGGTGTGGAGGAAATATCGTCGTATTTTGTGCACAATAGTTGTTCGATATACTCGATGCATTCGCCTCTATTGAGTAAGGCTCAAACACCTTATAGATATAAGGTTCATAGGAGATTAAACGTAGAATGCAGCTGACTGCAGTGCAATTTTCATCGGCAGCCACTCCGATCCAACCCGAACTCGAAGCCTTCGCCGCTATCGTTCGGCGAGAAACGATCTCGGTTTAGCTGCGCGATATATGGCTGGAGTAATATGCCCCACGGAGCGAGCTGAGGGCGGGCACGATTATCGCAGCGAGATATTAAAAAAGGAATCCCGGTCTATCTCTAGGACACAAGTGTTGACTCAAACCCCTCCAGACGTGTCGACCATCGAAGGACCCTTGAAAACGAACAACATCGATAACATTGGACAGAGCCGCACGAACGTACAACGACCTGATGCAACCTTTCCATCAAGCGTAGCACCCTCATGTCTGCTAGTGTTATGACGATGACACTTGTATACCCCGTATTAGCCATCTGGCTACCGGTGAGTTGCAGATTTTCCCGACGTCGACCCGAAATCGTACTGAGGATGCTCGATGCTGCTATTTTGCCCACTGCAATGTTAACGCGTTTAGCTGAAACAATTCTTAGATGAGGCTCGAGCGACGGAGGACGGCCCTAAATATAATATCTAGCTTGTTCGATGGTAAGTTATGCACGGCTCAGACGTCTCGTATTTATTCTGATCTCTCAAGCATGAGTTTGCTGCCTTATGGAGAATGGCTGATAACTCTGCCCTACTAAATCTCAGCTTATCTTAGCCTCCTTCGTGCGCGTACCAAGTGGCCGGGTTGGTGTCTGTCCACCTCGAAGACTGAATGCTACTTCATATAAACAAAACGGGGGCAAAAGTGCCGAAGACCCTCAGATGCGAATACCCGGACGAAATTTCGTTATAAGCGAGAACAAACTTGCATTATAGCAACGTACGAAAGATATTGAAATATCACATATGCTAACGCACAGTGGCAAGTGCTATCGACTCGTTGCGACATATATATTTGTTGCGTGGTCGTACAAGGTATAAGTGGCGCATCTCTTGGAAAGTATCATCAAGCTGACACGTGATTGTCACCGGTTAAAACATTTACGACGTACCGATGCTTACCGAATGGTGACTGGTCGGCGCTAAATCAAAGCTAAATATCAACCGCTATCATATATATCGTCTCCATCAGATATAATAGCTGCTTTGGGCAATTCAATACAAAGTCATAAGCCAACCCAGCAAAATGATATCACATCAATTTCATTCGGGAATGATGTAAAATACAAAATGTGCATGCATTCGCAATCAGAATGTGTTTCAGACTCTCCTTTCTTTTCATTATATATATATATATATATATTTGTAATACGTCACGACACATATCGTTGCCGAGCAAACATTCTCGTTGAGCCTGTACGGCATATCCCGATATATTCGTTACACCTACGTTCGGATGAGACTATCGGAATCAGTGAAACGTTGAACGCTGTTTGGATCTCCCATTGACGTTGTACCCCGGCCGTTGGGGGCTCGAGGGTGCTGGCAGAGTTTTGCCCCATCGATCGCTTTCAGGCATTTTTATCACCTCAACCGAATGCGTCCCGTTTCGTCGGGTGTCGCCCACCAATGAATCAGCAGGCGTTTCGATGCTTCGCTATGCGGCGGTGGCGGCGGCGACGGCCCGATGGACGTTGAAAACGAAATAGCAATTTGGTAGCTGGCTGAGAGGTAGCGTTCTCTGCTGATCTAATATCTTGCGGCACCGCCTAGCAAGCAAGCCAGCCAGCGGAAAGATTCTCACGCATCGCTGGCGCCGACCGACCGACCGTCCATCCGGACCATCGACCTGCCTGACCTGTGGACGGCGATCCGTTTGTCCGCGCAATTGTACTGCAGTGGCAGCAACAGCTATTTACGCACACGCCGGTGAAACAGATGCCTTCGCCGTGGCGTCAGAAGCCAGCGGCGGGCGGCAGCCTTCTGCTATGAGCAACCAGAGAGAGAAAGAGAGAGAGGGGATTCATGGCTCCATTTGTGTGAGCCGAGTGCGCGAGAGTCAGCTAGGAACGTTCTGAAGTGGCGAACTTGCCGGGTTAGAAAAAAAAGGGTAAGTTTTATTTCACCAACAATCTAATGCACGAATAGAAAGAACGCGTGAAAAGTTGTTGTGCAGATTAATTACACCATATCTCCGGCCGCCTCGGCTAAAAACTTAATAAATTATATCAGCGCGTGTTCAAGACGCGTCGTAGTATGCAGGTGTGGAATCTACTCCATAGGGAGGTGGTCGTGAAGAACACTTGTAGAATGGAAGATGGGCTCGGCGCGGCAGCGTTCATAAATGTCGGCCTAAACGAATTAAGAAGATTTATATGTATTGCGTTTACCAACCGTTAGTGCAGACACGGTAAGTAGTGCTGTTTGGAAATCATACGGGGAACGACGCCAGAAGTATTAAGAACAATATAGCATTAAGTGAGCACTGCTCCTGAGAGGGAGGAAGCGTACAACACACAAATGGAATTGTACGGAATTGCCACTGAATAAATGTAATCCAGAACGACAAATGGGAGATTTTAAGTGAAGATGTTTTCAGAAGATTTTACGCCAGTTGGGTCAGGTTGGTCTCTGTTGCTTCTTGATTAATTAGCATTATTGGGCTACCACTACACTAAGTTGACGCATGAAAGGCAATTAACGGTAACGGCTAGCTTACCTCATTAAGAAACTTTCGAGAACGAAGACTGCCTCGGTTCGGCTTGTAAATTTGATATGGGGATTACATGGTTCCAATGCATATGGTAATGTCTATGTGTTTGTATGGTTTATTATTCTCTCGCATTTATCTCGCAATAAAGATGACACATCGAAGGAGTCGAGTAGAGATTATTGATTCTGCCCAATAATTTTAGTAAGAATTGTGCTGCTCTCTAGCTGAATAGTTTCACAAGTCAGCTGTTTTGCAGCGTCTATTGCGGTGAAATGCCATAGCTCGTCATCCGCGAATCGGAGGATGCCCAAATTCAAGAGACGTACAGTAGCGCAAGTCTGCGTTCATTGTCGGTCTGCGACCGGTTATAACAAACTACCTCGAAACAATAGATCAACCCCGCGAAATTATCCATGCTATTTGCTGCTTGATACAGTTGCTCGAATTAAAATAATTCGCAACAGTAATGTGTCGATGCTTATTAATAGGGCCTTTGTTATAGAACTGTTATCGAACCTTGGCGCGTTCTGTTATCGAAATCGGTCATTCGGTCCGTGTACGACGATTGGTTTTTGAGATCTCAAAATAAAGGAATCACGTTGAGCCGAACACGCACACTATTCGGGACCACTACTTCCACAGAGATGCAAATTCGCGTAATCAAACATTCACTTCACTGATCGACTCCACCGTCCCACAAGGTCGCAATCGTCAGCCATTCAATTCTTGCCCATTGCCTTGTGGCGGCGATTGTGGTCCGCAGGCTGAGCATATCACCAGACAAAGGATAAGAGAACCGCCGTACACACCGTCGTCTGAAACAGATCGCGGGGGTGACATCCGATGATAAAGCCTTCCGATTTATTGTATCCAGCAGCTACGAGGCCATTGTTTAGGTTTGAATGGCGACTCAATAATTGGAATCAAAGTGATAGAAAAAAACAGAAAAAAAAAAGAAAAGTGCTGGCAAAATTCATTCAGAATAACGAGTGCCGATATTCGGACTTTGATCGTCAGTTGTCGACGCTGCAAATGCCGAACTACGTAGACGATAGCGAGATCATTAAGGACAGTAGTCGGCCAGGTGTGCGTTCGTTCGGCGTGATCGCGAATTCGAGTTTTTGTTGCCTTTCGTTGAAGTCAGGTGGCGATTTGCTCATGGGAACACAATATTTGTGAAATAGTTAGTGCGCGATAGTAAGCTCAGTAAGTGCGGGTTTGTATCGTAGCGAATTTCATATGTGACATACATAAACAGTGAGCAATGCTGAGTGTGTCTGATTCTGATTTTTCTTCATCGATTTTCATCGCGTACAATCTGATATAGCATAATGCAAGTTTAAAACGGGACAAAATTATAAACGAGCACACATCGACAGCGTACGCGATATGGTGTCAAAAGACAATTAAATCAATTAGGCTCGTTAGCGTTTTGATCACAAGATATTGAGCAGCCCCCCCCCCCGAATCTAGGCCAATTTAGACACGCGCACACGGCGTACGAGTTCATATCTGTGTTGATGTATATAACGTAATTTCGTGCGCATTTGCGAGCGTATTGTTCTTCTTCACAGACTTTGAGAGGTCCTTTGCATCGGTTAGTTGAGAGCCACTGCTCAAGCGTTTTCAAAGCACGCGCATCAATTTCGCCATTCGCTCGTTGTGCATTCGGCTGCTTGTCGCTAAAAGACCGAACGCCTGTCCCACATTAGCGTTGAGCCGACCAGGGAGACCCTCCATACGTATCAGCTTCAAATGTACATAGAGCCGATATGCTGTACTGGTGTACTGTACGAAGGCTCTTCTGACAGAGAGAGAGAGAAAGAAAGAGAGGGGATGACCATTCTGAGAAGAGACGAAGCCTTTTCCCATAGCCGTGCGTTCACACCGAGCTGTCCTGATAACAGGATGGACGACCCGTTCGGTTGGCGGCGGACAGCTGTTGCTTCGCAGCGATGGTCGCAGAACCACTCGCTGTTTGTGAGCGCAGACACTGACCGCTACGTCGGCTCTAAGAATAATTAATTGATTTTCATTGACCTCAGACATCTTCTTATCTAATTGATCGCTAATTCTCGTGAGCATAATTCATCTCCCTTTACATCTTCTTCTCCCATCGGCGATGTGTGTGTGTGTGTGTGTTTCATTGATCGTTAATTGCTTTTTTTTTGTTTTTGTAAACAACGTGGGCGTTTTACTAATAACACTTAGATATAATATATAGGTTACTAGTAATCTTAATGATTGTCAGTATGGAGCTGGAATAGAAGTAGAATAAGAGGTCCGGAAGATCATGTGTATGACCCTATACTGTGGCACATTCGACCGCGGTTACATACGCTTACAATGGCTGGGCGGTAACAATGCTTAGGAGATGCGGAAGCCAAATCGGACCCTCGTCGCGTCAATGGCCAAAATTATCCGAAAATTAATGTGTTACACACCGTGATTAGTATTCAAGACGATGAATGAAGCCGATGTCGGCTGAAGCTCAATTCATCATCAATGTATGATTTTTCATAGAAACATAAATTGTTTCAGCCGGATTTTGTTCATTGTAGAACAACAAATGCTGTTACCAAAAAAAAGAAATTCTTCAGCGGTCTCATCCACTATACGTTGCTATGCGGGCAATGGAAATTGCGACGCATCCGTTCGTTGATTTACCCTACGACCGTGTCTGTCTTCGACTGCGAATGTTCTAATGTTGCAATATGCGGTCGGTCGACTGTGGATCGACCTGCTTAGTGGGATACATTTAGGGACAGAGCACTGAAATGGCAGAAAGACTGTACATGGTCATTTGTAGTATCCTGGCTATCCATGGACTGTTTTCATCGAACGAAAAACCGTTCGAACTGCACGATATGTCGTAAGTTGCTGCATTTTGCCTGTTTTTTGTTCTTGGTGTATTTATTTCCGCTTGTCTTGTTCTTTGTTGCAAACGGCTTTGGGATCCTTGACTGATATGCAGATATCAAACAATGATTGTAGGCATCAAGACCTATCGAACACCATCAATCCACATGTATCACGTTGTATTGTAGCTGGGTCCATTATTTTTGTTGGCAATACCGAACGATGCGACCTCTTCAAGGCGTAATTTTGTATACGCGTATACACAAGGCCTAGTAGAAATGGCTTCACAAAGGTACAGGGATTTGGCAGTTATCTCACCTGCCTCCTTTGGCCAGCATCGTCTTGTTTCGCTCGGTTCACTTAATCTTGACTTTATATATATATATATGTATATATATATATATATATGTATATATAAGGGAGAGCGCCTACATCGGGTTAAAGTATTAGCAAATTACCACACGAAATAAAACAGTTAACTAGCGTAGGGCCGCCACACGGGCGGGTTCTTCTACGAGAAGAGATTAAATGTCTGTCAAAATAAATGTGCTATAGTCGTTGCGCACATACATATATATATATATATATCCCACATTCATTTTATTGACAGCTTCGATTATTTCAGCTGAATCTATAGCGAAACAGACAGACGGGGGAGGTTGGGAGTACCAGTAGCACCAATTGACCGTAATCCTCGTGGACGAAAAACGAAAATCAAATTATCCGTTAGCTGACGTCGATTTGAGCGGCGGCGTCGGAGGCTGTAAATCTTTTGGGAGGTGAGGTAGATTTTCTTCGTTGTATTCCATATGGGAAGCGGTGACACACGGCCATTTCGGACGATATTGATGATGATGATGCCGCTACCGCGATGTTGATGTTAGCGTTCCATCATGCGTACGAAGTTCGAGTATACCGAAGAATTTTCCCGTTCAAATGTTACTTCATCATCATCGCTTGAACTTCTCGTACTGACATTTATATGGGGGTATGCCGTCACCGTACCTTGGAGAATTTTATAAGAGCGCTAAGGTTGGCGTTCTCGCTCAAAGTTTAGACCCCACTTAACTTAGACATAACAACGGACATTTCAGCGTTAGGTTTGAAACGAGCTTATCTTCTATTTCACAAGGAATTGCTTACACGAGAGTCAGAGTTAGGCAATCTGGCTTCTAAAGATTCCAGCAAGTCGTTGCTACGGGTACCTGACCCGTGGCGATGCAAGCTTAATCGACGCTCTAAATCTGACCACCACCATCTGCGCTTGTGCTTTTCTTCCTTTTCATTTTATTCGATAGTGACGGGTGAAACGGGTGTCATTTAAACTTAGAGCGCAACAGATTCATTCTGATGCATATCAGAATAGTCTTTAGTGGAATTCAGCGGAACATATTAGAAATTTTACTATAGGGTGTAATTTTCGCCGCGCATTACCGTTGGCGTCGAGACTCATAACACGAGACTCGACGCAGATGCTTGATGTATCTCGATATTTGGGGACCCTTCCTTGATCTCCGTTGCTCGTCTATGGTGCCAGAACATATAAATCCACTTCAGAGCATCTGCTAGTGTCGCAATAGATAGACGTCTTGATTCAGCCAGCGATTGACGCAAATGAAAAGCAGCGAGACAGGGTCGGAGGCCCGGTGTCCATTGCGAAGGCATTGCTACGTGATATGAAGAAAATTCTATGAAATCAATGTGCTATGTTATCAAATAGGAGACTGAATAAACCGTTCCTTGGGAGATTATTTCGGGCATTTTACACATTCAATGGTGAATACCAAATTGTGTCATTGATATCGTAGTGTCACTTGAATTGCATCTTGCCAAAAGATTTCAATTGTGTTTCCTTATACTTTGGTCTGTGAAGAGTAAGCCCAACAGTATTTTTGAACTAATTTTAAATAATATATATATATATATATATATATATATATGTATATATATATGTATATATAATATTTTCCACGCAATAATCAGGTGGACGGACAATCAACATCCGACATTGAATAAAACAACAATTTTTCTCATAAGCAATATTAAACAATCTACAAAGTCAACTTGCTATTTCTTTGGGAGCACTGTATTGCAGAGTCACAATTTCTCTAACGACAATAGAGTATCAGAGACACCTGTCGTCTGTAAAATTACCTACGTGTAAGCATACGCCAAACTAAGAGATGTCTTATGGGAAAAGCAACATAATTCGCCTTTGATTATCATTGCAGAAAGCCAGAGACCACATCGAGATTAATTACCAAGAAAGCAACTCGGCTGAGATCGCCACAGTGCTCGACGAAGAAGTAATAACATGGCCATATCAAACGGATTTCTACAGATCTCCCTGGTAAGTAGACAAGACGGCCTACGACTGCAGCTTAAAAGGTCACTAAGACTGTCCGACAGAATAGTGACAACTAACTATCCTCTTGCCTTTTTTTTTCGTATATACCTAAGGTATTATGAAGAAAAAAGAGACTGCTCGCGAGATGATATTATAGTAACGTCCCAGCGAAGGCTCGCTCACTAATCTGGATAAATATGGGATTGAACATGCTCGCGGATATCGAAGCCTTTGTCGGTCAGCCGTGTGAAGGATAGAGATGTTCAAAACATCCTTGACCACTATACTTAGCGCCAGCGAGAAGATCGATAGAACGCCAACCCGGTTTCACCACTCCCAGAGTACATTTTTCACTTCGACATTCTGACGTTAGCTGCCGAACAACACGAGGTTCCGATAGCGAGAGCCCGGCAGAGACTTTCTCGATGAGGGCTTTATCTGTTAGATGTGTGTGTGTGTGTGATACCAACGTTATACATTCGTTACATTACGCTAAACGTGGTTCGAAGAAGAACGCTTGAGCTCGCCGTAAATCAAACTGAACTTATATTTTTGGATCGAAACTATTATTTTATCAGACAAAAAAAATAGCCTCATTTAGTTCACTGTTAATGGAGAAAAAATGACGAGACTAATTTGATTAGTTATAGCAAGGTATAACTTGTAGGAATATCTCTGATCTACTGGCTGATAAACGATTCATTGAAATGGAGAATAGAACACCTTACCTGATGGTCTCTAAGCTGTTCGTCTGTTTCACCGTATTGTATTCATTATATTCAATTTAAATTGAATTATTATTCCTTTCGGTATCAGAGACTCATTTCCATTGACTGATGTGTGCGAATTTATTTTTTTTCATAGAGACTTCTCTGTTTTTTTCTGTAGATTTCATTTGATTTGCACACGCACACATACACACGGTCATACACACGAACTTGAGTTAGCATAACAAATCCATCCTGGCTCCGCTTCAAGTATTCCTTCGTCGTTACGGAGTCACTGCTTTGTTCAGCGCAGTGAGACCCTGAGCGTTATGTGAAGTTTACATCAGGGGGTTAAAGACGGGCGGTGACGATTTTGTCGTACCACCGAGAAGGGGTGGATGCCACAACAGGCAGCTAATATCTTTGCTGTTGCCAAACGAATATCCAATGCGCTACGGCCGGCATTGCATTTTTACGAGCGTCTTATGACTGCTGCCGGCATAGTCGTACTCGCATCGCTACCGGCACGAAACCTCAAAAAAACCCCACTGGTGAGCTCTCACACACATGAGGCGAGCTCACCGCACGCGCGGCTGCAGCAGCAGATGCATTGCCGAGCAGGTCCAGTCATCCGCGAGGACACTTCATCGTCAACATCCCTTACCATTGGCTCCACCATGGGCCTCCGGCACGCGTGATGTTTCAGCAAAATCTCGCGTAGACCTCACGACGTCGCCGTCGCCGCCGTCGCCGCCGCAAGGGCTCGCACGGCCGCGCTAAACGAGCATTATACGAGAACCACTGCTACCAAGGCGAGGACTACTGCTCAACGTGGAGTTCCACTGCGGGCGGCGGCCTTCCTACCTATTGAGCAGCAGTGGGTAGCCGTTTTAGGTGACTCTATCTTTTGCGTCTTCTTCGACATCGTCATCATCGAAGGCTGCAGCATTTTCCCCGGTGTCGTCTGGAGGACAGACCTCGTCGTCAGGGCAGCGAAAAAAATCTGGATGCTGAGTGAGACCGCGAGACGAGAAGAGAGACAGGAATGAAGCTAAAAGCGATCGGCTCCCCACTTTTTCTTCTGGCGGCTTCCGAAGATCTCGACGGGTGGCGTCCCCAGCGGCACATCTTACGATCTTTGTGCCTCTGTGCAGCGCAACCACAGGTAAGGAACATTGTTTGAAGTCTTACCGCATCGTCGCTACGAAGTATTTTCAGAACGGCTTGAGTTGACTTTACATCGTTCGATCAGTGTGCATGCCCCGCCGGTATAGTGCCAACTGCGTGCTTGTGGAACGTCTGTATCTATGCATGTGCATGCGCACATGCATAGCTCCTGCTGTTGTCGAAACGAGTTGTCAAAGGGCTTTTTTTTCGCTGCCAAACAAGTAACGATATCATGTCGATCAATTCACTCTGATTGTGTGTGTGTGTGCAACACATGTTGCAAGGTGCTCAGCTCTTGAGCGGTGTGCCGTCAGATCTCAGATTTGACAAATCAACAAGAAATGATTGAGCTGAATGAGTCGTGTCCCTTAGTTATAGGGAACTCGCTAAAGTACGCATATCTATATGTATCTCTATCGAACACGAGCAACACCTGGCCGAAACGTTGATTGTGGAGGTGCTCCCACTTCAAGGAAGGATGCATGTTTTGAGGGACATCCATTGACAACTGCATAAGGCAATCGGCCAATTTTCTCAGCCTGTACCTTGTATATAGTCTATATTTACCAAAAGTACACTCAGAACAAACAAACTAACTACTTAGGAATATCTGTGCTTTCGCTTTCGATTAAGTGTCCAGAGCGACCAAAGAATTATCCAGATACTCAGAGATGTCTATTTATAAACCACCTAATTTCCTGCGATCAACAGTGAATGTCGCATCGTTGGCTTCAACCCAGGTGCAGTTGCTAATTTTTGCCTCTCCTAAAAAAGGCACCTGTGTCTCTTAACCCCGGGAGCCGTGTCGACGGGACACTTAGCTAACATCACTAAACAACAACAACGTTCGCCGGTGGAGGAGGCTGTGTTTGTCCCAGATTTGTTGACAAATCGCTAGTTATATTGGGAAGGCGAAACAGGGGCCTTATAATCTGATAATCGTTTGCAAGTTCGTCTCATCCGCGCGTCGTCCCTTCTCAACCAGTATGAGTATTTATCTCAGCATTTTCTCGCGGCACATCTCTCCGACATTTACGAGCGTACGCCGCCACGAAACCGACTGTCGTATCCATCTATCGTGTAACAAGTGTTCCAGCGGTCGACGTATACATCATATTTGGACGCCGGGACACATCCCGGGCTCGACCGTAATCCCCATCAATGGCACAGTCTCGACAGCAGCAACAGCAAAGACAACAGCAACGACGTCAACAAGCAACAAAGAATAACAGTCACACAACGATTCCCCAACGCCGTACACCCCAGAGGCTCGCGACGAGGTCAAACACTTAACACGCCATATTTGAACGACTATGCTCACGGCCCAACGTGTATCGTTCTGCTATGCTGATCTGCCATGTGATGTTGAGCAGGACGCACATCTCAATAGATGCGGTCGCTTGCTCCTAAGTCCTCTCGGTTCTTCTTCCCATTTTCGGCTGCTGCTGCCGCTGTTGCTGTCCACTTCACTATACCTCTCACAAGTGGCATGTCATCGGCGTACAGTAGGACCGTGTCGATCCTCAACGACGGCGCCATTCTGGCCGTTGTCGACGTTGTCTTCTTGTCCGATCGGTCGGCGTAGGATTTCCCGTGAACGAGCACCGATCCCGTGGTGTTCATACATTCGATCAATTACGTCAAATGCGGACTACGTCGATAGAGCACTTTCCAGTGCCCCGCCAAAAGAACGACGGTTTTCGTCCAGCAGCCCCCGCAACAGGATCCCCCGTAGTCATCCTACGGTATCAGGGCTACGTTCAGATACAGATGTATGTATGAACGAGACAATGTCAGCATCATTTGTAGATTGGGCTTCGTGCTGTCGTCGTCGTTGTCTGCTTTTTTGCTGTATAGCTTCGTTTAAATCGGCCGCTTGCAACAGGCTTAACTAATTCCCATTGACAAGTAGTACTTTTAACAACAACAACATCAGCAGCAGCAGCAACGACACGTTTCCAATAACGAACCTACTTCTTCTGGGGCGAAAATATAGAATTCGATACGGATGTCTATCTGTTGAAGTACACTTGTCTGGTTGTTCCATAAACACTTCGTCTGGGCAGGCCGTTGTCAATTCAGTAGATCAGCTCACACCTTTATAGAGCCGAAAGGGCCACACACATACGCATATATATATATATATAGATAACACCATTCCGTCATTATTATCCTGTTATCGTTGTGAGCGACCGTCGACGATCGAATCATCACCATAGTAAAAAGATTGATTCGATAAGAGTACTTATTACTACGAGCATTGCTACGGTCCCGTGACGACATTATAAGTGTATAGTCAATTCGTTGTGCCCTCGCCCAGCGATTGAACTGCAGTTACAAGCGATATTCGGGTAACGTCCCCACCAGCCATCCCGTGTGGTGTACGGTTGGACTTAAATATGATTACACGAGAATGCTGCCATGTTCGATCACACAGACCAAACAAACCCTGTTACATAGGCATAGCCGTGGTTATCGGACAACATACTGTATATGGGAAGTTGCAGTGTTTCGTTCTGATACTGATTCATGATTTGTTCGTGATGAAATCGAGAGAAGAAGAAATGCTCACCTGGGTGAAATTGTCTATCTACAAACGACCTGTAATCACTGTCTGTAACCGCGTTGATCATACGCACTAATGTTGAAATTCAAAGGAAAACTCTATTATGTACTTGTTAGATATTGGCGTGTCGCTGATTTCGACGAATTTGGCTCCTACAGTTAAGTTGGAAGTGTCGATCGTCTGAACATCCAACGAGCAGAACAGCGAGTTTCTTTGTTAGAGTATAATAATTGATTTCAAAAAGTTGTTGGAAACTCAACGATCGCCAGCGACCCTAAACTAAAACCTTCCTAGAGTCTTCTTATCTCGCGCACCATTGCTTAAATTGTGATTCCGGCAAATTGAAGGCGGCTCTCATAGACGCAATTGTATAGTTACGATATTGAGCTATCACTGGCTTAACTCATCGTTCGTTTGTTTGATTCTGCGGTATTCTATGGGTAGGCAACATCGGCAGAATCTACGCTGTAGTTGCGTTTGCGAATCTTCTGTTAATCTTTCAATTCTGATGTTTTCTTCGACCCGTATGGCTTTACCAGAACAATAATGCCGTAATATGAATCGCATCGTTATCTTTCACAAGACGCACCCGTGCGGAGATAACGCACAAGCTTATCTAGGCATTTACCGCTGGACTGACTATGAAGCGACATGTAGCTATCAAGTCAAAATAGAGTTCTTCAACATCAAGTTCATGTGGCATTGCTAAATCCTCATTGAGGCTATTGGTCAATGCCTATATTGAGCATGACAGGGTGGGAAGTTCTGCATAATATGAACTGACAAAACTTGGCTATATACAACACCGCTGAAATCACATGATAAACTCGTTGATCTATTGTTAAACGTTCCTGCAATTTCTCTGGAATACGTTGACACACTGTAGTCGCTCCGTGTATCAAAAAAAAAAACAGAAGTTGTCCCGTTTAAGAGCTCCACACAGAACGAGCGGGACCGGTTGTAGCAACAACAACGGCATCTGACATCTGGATACACTTCGTGCTTTCTTGCTTTTAATCAGAATTTCGCAACCAGGGAAACGTGTGGGCGAGCATTGGGCGATGGCAGTTGTCACGTGTATCTCAAAGGAAGCAGCATAATGGCTAGCTGACTAACTCGATTATTCTCACAGATAAGAAGAAATACCAAATAAAATCGATAGTTTGACGAAATCGGCCAAATGAATGAAGCAACAGATGTACAACTTTGAAATGGCTGAGCCAAGTGCGAACGTGCATCGGCAGTTGACAGTGGACAAATTTCAGAATCTGCGAATTTTGCCTTTTGACTTATATGTTAGGTAAATATTACACCGACCGTCGGCTGAATTACGTTGAATTCGCTTCTAAGTGAGCAACAATGCGATTAAGCTAGCTAAAAGTGAGTCACTGGTCAACTGTATAAATAAAGACTGAAGCATGGGATACGTGCGCACCGAATGTGCAAACGTGTCACTCATACTTTCCGCGTAGGCATTTCCGCTTAGAGAGGAGTGTGACTATGAGAATTCTGCTATGAAATCGCTATTTACCTCCTGCCCGTGCTCTCTCACGCCATTCGTCCATGCGAACATTCGTTTTGATGCCATTATTATTATTATTATTATTCTCATTATTATTAATTGTTGTAGCAGTAGTTGTAGTGTGGCTACGTGCATGATTTCTCATGCCTCCAGCGTACATAGATCAGATACAATCACAAAATGAATGTACTAATATATGCCTTAGGCGGCCTGGTTCAGCTTCTGCAACAGCTTCGCCACGCTCAAACAGAACGAACTTACAATAACAGTCAACGCCCAGCAATTTAAACACACACACAAACATACACGCATATGGACAGACGCACAGACAGATAGTTAGTCAGCCAGCGAGCTGTAGTACTATACACACGTCTTCCGTACGGAACTGGTTACCGACAACCAGTTATGATCCCCGAGTCGTTTACGCTTTCGTGAAGGCTTGCTTTCTCACCCTGTGCCCTGGGCCCACTGTCTACCAGCATGCTCCGTCGTGGATAGGATGACAACTACGAATTAAATGTTAACGAGGTACCGTGTCCTAGTCCGGACGCGGTCCACCACTCGGCGGTGTCCACCCGTTGCTCTGAACTAGCTGATCTCGTCGCTGGGGCTCGTCGCATGAAGCTCTGACTATGCATTTGTCGGCGCGTTAATGAGCTTTTCCACCCCGATACATTCAGAGAGGTATACGAGAGCATACCAACATATGTAACACCAGCCACGGTGTGACCCTGTGTAGGTCGGGGTAATGTCACCGTTCGTCCTTCGAAGACAGGTCCGTGTCACATCATGGTGGTGCTGGTAGCGGTGAAGTGGCCTGTGAACCTCTCACGGCCGCACAGTAGTAGTGTCGCTGTCGACGTCAATTGGAACGCCCTCGTCGGCGTTGAACTCGGCCTCGGTTTGGGCCCCGGGGGCAGCTAAATTTCGCGCGGGGAACGGGGGAGGCTAGCGTCATTATTTTGAGAGCGAGGCCAAGGTCCTGTTTCGGCGACCATTTCGTTGGCCTGTGTCCCTGTGAGCCTGTCCGTCTGTCAGATCGTCGATGTCTCGCTGTCCGTTTCTGTCTGCTTGTCCACAGTTCACTACGACCGCTAGCGTTAGTCCGATGCTGTCGGCAGTAAAGTGGAGCCTTTTTCAGAGGGCATTGCCCTCGTTCGTTGGCCGTTATGTCACAGCCATTAAGTGGAGGCCAGCGGGAATGAGTGGTAACGTGGGCTTGCTTTCGAGCCGAAGAGCTTCGGACCTCTCGTAGTGTTACGCGGTGGGCCTGTGTCCGCTCACACAGCAGAGAAACATATGGTACGTACACAGGTTAGTAGCCAGTAGTGGTGTACATCTATGAGAGTCGCCGTGTGCCAACTTACACATTAGTCGCCAAGGCTGATTCGAGTCTGTGGCAGGCATCAATTTGCTGATTAAGAAGAAATTAGTGCTTCGTATAACGCCTGGATTGCTTTAAATGGTCGTGCTAAGTAGAACAGCACCTGCACGTGTAAATAGACGTTCACGCGATAAACGAATCACGACTACCGTAAGCTCGATCGGTACGAGATAAAAAAAAAGTGCGAATAATCTGCAGTCGTATAACGAATGAAGGTTGATAGGCGATGTAATGCCAAAGCGCCCAATGCAGTACTCGCAGTTTGTGTTACATTCTCGCGTGCAACAATAATCTAATAGAGATGGAAACATTTAGTCATGGCTGCTTTTTACACCTACATAACGACGTAAGTCGTTACTACTCGAGGAGAGGGGTAATACTTTAGAACTTTTTTACGGCTGGCCAACAGCCGGAAAAGTGGTCTACGGGGCTTCTGGCAGTTCTCGCTAACTTGAAACACCGACTCGTCTTCATTCGAATGTGTCTCTAACCAATCTGAGTTAATGAATGTTCCCTAAGAATACATAAGAGCGGAAATTATTTCGATGACTTCACCCTTTACAGGGATGGTTATTCGTTCTGTATGACAGTCACATTACTGTCTGTCGTGAGGTCCAAGCTAAGAAAGGGCGCTTCAGTGGCCATTACGGTAAAATCATTGGGAATCCTCCCTCATAGCCTCAGACTGCTGTAGACCTTCACATTTAGCCAATCCGAACTTTTATACGAGCTTGGCCCGAAGGATTAACTTAATTAACAGGAATATCCCATCATTGGCTAATGTATCCAGTTTTTTGGAGGCTCAAAGGGTCCATAGTATCTTGATTCACGGCCCTGATAGCGGATTAAATTTACACCCCCGTTCACATAGAACAAGAGCTTCATCTAAAATCTCTGAAAAACTCTTACAGCTATATTATATAAAATTATACTATATTTGGTACTCTACAGTTAAAACTTGTACATTAAGCTATAATAAGTGTGAAACTGGATCATCTAGCCGCGCTAAATGGTCCACACCATTTGATTGCTTAGTGAAATACAGCTATTCCGCCGAGCGTATTAGCTGGATTTCGCTCTGACTTCCTTAGTGAGCGACTTTCTTACGACTTCGAATGAGAGAACGCATCAGGCCGTAGGTTTCAGTAGCACCATAGTCTAATACAGACATTTCGTCACCTTCGAGAATTCATTGGGATGCTTATTTTTCGACAGTAGCTGCGGATACAGCAGAATTTCGGCGAACGCTAATCCGCCGAACGCGTGCTGGTTCTCCCGAACGCATTGAAGCTTCGTTCAAATTCGGAAACTAAATACTCCCATGATTTATTCAACAAACTGCATGTTTACTTTGACACTTCAGGCCAATGCGCGGATACGACAGAACAGTTGGCAGTATTTCCGTGCCACGGGCTGGCTTTCGTAAAAAAGGCAACGCGCCTAGGCACCTCCGAAGTCAGAAATGCGATATTTGCTCACGACGCTCGGATAGTTGCTGTTATTTGGCTCGATCCAAAGAATGACTATTTCTTCACATCTGCGGAATCCGTGGCTGCATATTAAATCGTAAATGCGCGAACGCATAAATCATTACCTGCATGTAACACTTGTATAACCTACGTGGCGTCTGCACTGCCTGATACGCAGCGTGTGCTTAATTTCGATATTCGATTATCTCTTGTTGAGATGCGCTTCCTGCTCGAAACGCACTCAGCTATCCGCTGCCAACGATACAATCAGCATTGCAAGATGCTCGTTGTTGCTAATGCGCCGGGAACATGCCTAGCCGGTATCCGTCAATGCATGGCCACTGATTATGTTGAATTTTTCTTAGACCTTCTTAGGCCTGGGTTTGTTCCGGGAGACCCTATGGTGTTTCGACGTACGAGGTCCTTCATGGAGGACGCTGCACTTGAACGACATCAGCGTTGAGTAGTGAATATGTGTAAATATTAAAATCGAAAACAAACATTATGTGTTTCGTGTAATTATCTAGGAAAAGTAAACTACATGTGAATAATGATGATAAAAATTCATATGTAGCTTTGGTTACTACTGAAATTTACAATACTTCAGGTAGGATTTAATGTTTTGCGTGACATGACGACAAACGATTGTAATTCGATTGTTAACGACGGGAATGATTCTTAACCAAGCAATATTTGATATTCTTATGGAGACCTGTTCTTACGACGGGCGCCTTGGCCATCTTCGAGTATCCAACTCAATTTTGAAGACATTTTCTATACACATGCTTCACGCTTGTCTGATACAGCTCCATGAACGAATAATATACTTTGATATACAAATATCTATATAATATATAATACATGTTATTTTTTTTTCAAAAACCACTCATCGTCGTTGATGCAGTGAAACCAAGAAATGAACCATCTGAACGTCATGAAACAGCCCGTTTTTCTTGCCGAGTCTGAAAGCAGAGTCCCGTAAGACGAACTAACCGTTGCACCCTTCCACGTTACACGAGCCCCTTTCAGCGTTGGCGGGCCAAGTCGCCGGTTCTCGCTGTCTAGTTGTACCCATCCATACGCAGATGTATTTGCACACAAAGCTGTTTCAGCAACGACTTCTATCGTTGAACGTCGATCATCGCACGAGGCAAACTTCGTGCACAATTGAAGATCTGGCGATTAAATCGACACAAGCTGCCGAGCGAATACTTTTGGGAAACCTCCCTCGCTATCATAGCCAGAACCACTGGCTGGATGCCGGAGGAGCGGGGGCTGGTTGCAGGGAACGTCAGAGAGGCGCGAAAACGAGTTATGTCGATATCAGTAATGGCGTTAGTGATTGCCGTTATCGTACGAGGGCATCTAGACAGACGTCCGGACACGCGCGAACACACGCACACACATACGATTCGTTGACGGCAAATGAGCTGGCGGTCATTGCCTGGGACTCCTTGTGGGACCTTGCGCGTACTGGCTGGAGATCGCGGCGACGATCGATGAAGAAAGTTCAATAGATATTACTCTCTAAAAGTACTCAAAAGTTCGTCCGTCCTTCGCCGCAATGTTCGGTTTAAGTGCCTATAGCATTGAACGTTTCGAGAGAGGTTTTTTTTCTAGGTAAATCCACCTCGGTGACAAGTGAGAACTGCGAGATCAACTCGCTTGTTACTCGGCAATTATGTGTTGTTCGATGGGTATGTGCACTGTCGATGGTTGGCCTGGAAGAGAGCAGCGCAGAGCATGGTGTCGGCGAAATTGATAAGGCTAGTCGATAAGGCTAAATAGATTCATGTAATCTGTTATTTTTATGTAGCAAAAGTCGACAACAGCCATCTGAAGATACATCATTAATATGTCAATATTAATTTCTGATTGCCAGTAGGTAACAAATAGTGACAAATTTGACAATTAATTTCATTATTAGCCTTTCGCGAGGCTCACAAACGAGTGCATTCATTCACTCATTGATTTATCCCTTGCCATAACAGTCTCTTGGCATGAACCACCAGAGCATGACTCGAATATGAAAATTTCCACGAATTTCATCACGCTCAACTCCCATCAGCAGCATCTACCTGCGACGAATATACTTACAACGAAGGCCGCACCTTTACGCACAGGTTACCTTCGTTGTTCCGCCAGCTGGTTGTTCAGCCCCGTTGGATCGTCTCCTTGTACATTTAGTCACAGTCTGAATGTGACAGCGGGACATTCAGACACGCCGTTGTTGATGTGTACTGACGGACATCAAGCTGAAAAATTGTCGTGTCCAAGCGCGACGTAAAGACGAGTTAGCGTCGCTTCCTTCCCGCTAATGACCATTGATTAGCGATCACGACCGACAGTTCGTCCTTCCGCTCAATGTGGCGGCGTACGCTGAGCCGCTTCGCTGTCGCAGGCCGGCAAGCGACGAAGAATTTACGCCGAAGTAAGCGGGTGCTCAAGACCACGCCCGGCGACGACCAAGAAAGAGAGCGCAAAAGAAGATCGTTCAGCGAACGGCTGAGGGTGACGCCGGCGTTGGTGGCGTGGCAAGGAGAGGACAGCTCCCTTTGACTGTCGCCTATTGGCTCGATCACGACGACAAACCCCCTCGATTTGCACCGCTGCGTCTGACTGCCGGGTCGGCAGTCAGACGGTTGTATCACACATTCGAAATCTCGTACATAATGGCAAATCAAACATGCATGACACAATGGGAAGCAGGCGTGGCAACTCCTGCAGCAGCAGCAGCGGCAGTAGCCACGGACGAACAGAGCGTGAAGGGATCGTTATGAAATTGTCGATAGAACAAACAATTTGTAGAGAAATTCACTCGAGGAGGGACCCCGCTGTTTGTATGACATTGTACAATGGAACACAAGCTGGAAATGCCTACGTATTGGAAATAAGCAAACGAACGGCGCGTGTGTCCCTTTCACTGAAATAGACGCTTGACGTTGGGTGATATTGCGACACTGGTTGAATAACAGAAATATGTAATAATGTTACTAACGCTGGTTAAATGACGTAAATGACGTATTGCTACACCACGATATGTGGTAGGCTTTTTGCCTTCCGAATTGCGTGGCAACTTCACGACAGCTTCGGGTTGGACATCGAGGACGATCGGTTGTACGGCATCAATGAACTGAACCCCATACACAATACCGCTATCATCAGGAAGCAAAAACTCATGGCCATGTTCGAAGCAGCGACCGGACAGAATAACAGCGCAAATCAACGAAGGAAGCGAGTTCGTATGTTCTCGTCACATTGACTAGGTGACGAGAATATTTTTACGATCGCTAAACTACCAGTTTAGACAGTGGATACCATCGACATGATATAGGTTCGCCAATTGTTTTATGTCTCGACAGTCACCGAGACCTATAACAAAATGGCAAACTAAAAGCTTAATTTTTTGTCATCTATATTTTTCAATGCGTGTAACGAGCGCAGAATAAATTCTTCGAAATAGATTTCATGCGTTGGCGGTCCGGGGGTCGATATTGGGACCTGCGAGAAAAATGATAAACGATAACTATTGCGTCAAAATTTCGTTATTTATCTCAAACCACTAGTTGAATATCTTTGCAAAATTATCATTAGTATTTAGTTGAAGGATCGAGACGACGGTGTTGGGTCGAGACGATCCTCGATTTGACGTCCAGCCCTCGGCAATTTCGCCTTAATAATCCACTGCAGAACCGCCACGTCCGTGTATCTAGGCATACACGTTAGAATATGTGGGACAGCAAGATTGGTTTTAGCAGACCCTATGTGAGCCCATCGAGTCGTTGATAGCCCTCTATGTACGTTTTCTGTTTTGGGGGAGGCGGTTTAGATGCTCATTACGACTAAGAGGCGATAAGTGACAAGGCTAGTTCGCCTCTAATGCAAGCATAATGATCTGCTACGCCATCCAACCTGATCGAGGTGTTAGCCGAGACCTCTGTGACATGGCTGTTTCTCGCGGTCAAATCGGCCCTTAACGCATGTAGTCCACCTAGTCATAGTTAGGTTACTGGCATTTGAAGGGGTTGTCCGTCTTATGAAGCAATGCTGGCATCTAGCTACAAAACTTGTTAATTGTATATTTGGCTCTAACAAGTTGTAGAATGTATGCTATACTGACCTATGATACTAATTGTTCAACGTATATCCAAACATTTTTCCCAGAACGCAGAATTAATTCTTTCGTATTATGCCGTAATATCATAGCGATATTTGGTAACATTTGCGCGAATGCTTTTATCGATGATTGTTTTCTCCAGTTCAATAATCTGTTCTGAGCATAATTCTGAATTGATCACACTCAATATCTAATACGGGACGTTTTGTACTGGGACGGAGACTATCTTTTTTCTTTTGAGAGAAGGGCATTTTCTTCAAACCCACGGACGCCACCAGAGACATTTCTACCTTCGTATAAGTGGGCCGATCCAGTGCAGTTGGGTTAACGTGGATGACAAAACTATCAATTGCACTCAATTATTCGCTAACTTTGGTTGTTGTAATGTGCTTTGTGCAATACAAATGCGTGCGTGTTTGTGGAATACAACAGTTTCTAAATGAGTTGACAAAACACACAGTGCTCATGAGTGAAGACAGATCGCTCAGCACATAGTACAGCTCGGTGAAGCCCCTTGAAAACTTGAAGCGCATCCGTTTCCCTCTCTAGGCGTTCGGTACGTTCTAACAAATTCATAAAGTAGTTTCCATTTGTGACTTGCGCCGAACACTGTCATTTATATAGCGCCACATTCTCCTGATATCTAAATAAGCATTCACCTGATGAACGGAAGCGTACATATTTTGTCATGCGAGATTAATTTAATACATGGCTGTTCGTAAAGACCCTGCCTTTTCACAGAGCACACCTTAGAAGAACTTGAGCTTCCAGAATACGAGGCCGTATGAGCTGTCACGAAACAGTGGCGTTCAAGGTCCCTTCGTCACTTCAAGAGAAGGATGCCTCCAAGTCGACGGAGTAGCACCCAACTACAGCAGTACAATGAGATCGCAGGTGACATTGTTCAAGACACAATATTCTATATTAGAGTCATGTAGATTGCTTAGTTTTCCCAAGGTGAGTGCGTATCGAAGCAAACGGAACATTGGGGTAGAATTTTAAATAAACCCGTTTTACTATAGGTTTTGCCGACGTCAGCGGCCTAGAGAAGAGCCAGATCCCTTCCGATGCAAATGACTTGAGTGGTCTTGGTGGCCGGGTGTTCGTCCTTTACAAGGGACAGCCACTATCGCTACTGGCGTGCGGCATAATTCAAAGGCTTTACAAAACAATGATTATTCCAGACATTTGCCTGTTTGTGTCAGCTAAGCTGTGGATTATGCATAAATAACTCTGAGTACTAAACTATCATTTCAAGCTGTTCTGCCGTTATTAAGTTGGAATGTGATACTTGTTAAATTAGAAATCGTATTCGGATTGCAGCACGTGCGTCAGATTTAATATTATAAAATCCAATTTAAAGGTCATCTGCATCACCTTGTTAAGAGTACTGATCCAACAAAGTTGGACGCTCGGCGCATATAGAACACGTTAGGGTGGCGATTTAAGCTCTTTACATTTTGCTACGATATCGTTAATATTAGAATAGATTGCCCAATGAAGAGTTGCTTGTTTTAAAAATCTCGTAGCCTTAGAGGTGTATGCGGGTCACGTTCTGGACATCGTCCCCTCGGTACTTTAAACATGAATGTTGGCTAATAATCAGCATCTTTACTGAGTTTGGAATATGTATTCATTGGTGGGTAACGAGATATCGGGGGATTGTTTGTTTTGACACGTTTATAGAAGAGAGCGTGGCGATATATTATATTAATGTGTATATATGTATTATTATTATTATCAATATAGTGATGTCCATAAGATCCAGTCTATGCAGCGTTGATAGGGCGCTATAGGAATAGAACGCACCCCGTTGCTGAAATTCGTTAATAGTTAGTGCAAGTGTTTAACGCAAGGGTTTGCACATCCGCAGCATACTCTGAGTACGATGAAAATCTGTGTCGTTAATTCCGGATCCAAATTGGAGAAAAAAAATCTCGCTCAGCACATTCCGTCAGATCGAGACATCGGTCTCGGTGTAACTCTAGATCCCCGAATAACGACCTTGTAGAACTGTGGCTTTGATAAGACGAAATGGCCAGTTCTGTAGCGGCACCAGAGTATGCTAGAGCCAAAAGCAATGAGAATAATATAGTTGCCACCTGTCTCAAATTATTTCGTTAATATGAGTTATCTGACGAGAGTAGAAGAATTGATTTGCCTCGAAAAGTGAATCTTCTTGAGCGGCTTACTAATTCATGACGTAGCAATTGACGCGCCACTCGACATCTCGGCTTTCATAATAACTCAGTAATCACTTGCCTTAATTAATTTCATAATCCCTTGCCTAATCATTTAGTGGTGGTAAATCGGCTATTTAATCAAGTCATGACAACACACGATGTGCTTCCACCTCGAAGTATTCGGCGAAGACGGTTGAAATATTACACATTTTTATGGCCAAGTTGCTCCTCTAAAACTACGATTTTGTTCATAATAGAACATGTCACAGTATGGACGTGGAACTGAAGCGTTAGGCGTCCAGAACTAACTACCAGAGACGGCTCCGGCAGTATCCGAGATCTATGCCATGAAGAACACCCCCCCTTCAAATATTCTCGAATTATAATTTGTATGGACGGATGACATGCAGGTCTCATTGAGTCAGAGCATGTCATCTATATTCATACACGCACACACACACATATGTGCATATGAACACCCCACATGTCATTTTCTAGGTAGCGCTGTGTGTGTGTGGCTCGCCGGGTGTGTTTGTGTTAGATGGCGCCCGTAGATCGGGCGCCTCCCCCAGTTCCTTCGGTATTATTATACCGATGTTGCGCCATTTGTTCCCAACTCACCGACATTGTCGGCAGCAGCTACAGCCGCCCAGTGGCTATGGGCCGCTGTGCGTGACTTAATTCGCCCTCTCACCGTGAGCGTCGTGTACTGCGAGTACTAAAGCCGCCACATGATCAACTTGGATCACAAAGGGAATAAGCTAGCTGGGTGCCTTTAGGACTGTTTGCCGCTTCTCTAAAAGAAGAGGAGGCCACGAGAAGGCCAGCCACCGCCAGGAGAAAGAAGCTCCAGGCCGTCTTCCTTAGGACAGACGAGGCGTGTGCGTTCACTAAAAGGCGGCCGAGAGGATAAAGGTGTCTTCTCACGCAACGTCAGTCGCTATCCCCTATTGGCCCCGCGTGTTTCCCGCCCCTCTGGCCCTTCGATTGGTGGCTTCTTGCCTCGTCTCGTCCCAACAGCCTACAAAGAGCCGGCTTTGAAGGCACCCCAAAGCCCGTACTGTCTGTTTCTCCCATGTCTTATGGAAGAGTGAGCCTCGGGGATGGCCCAAGGCACAAATCTCACTTTGTGGCAGGGTTGGTGGTTCGCGCTGTCACCGACCACCTGCATGTATTGTGTTAATACGAAAATTTACAATTCTTTTGAAAAGCGGTAACAGGGTTGGACAAATGTGTCTTCTCTACTTGAGAGAGATACTTGACATAATTACACATTAAGTTATTAGTCAGTTATAAATGTGGACGACAATTGTACCCGCTGAAAGTGAAAATTGTTCACATTTTATGTAAGTCCTTAGGCTTTCTTGGACGGAAATGTCTACGAATCAGTATCGGAGCGGTACTTGTTCGTGTTTTTTTTTGCTGATAGATCAAGCGCTGATACCGATAAACTTAGAGAGGAACTCAGACGTAGGCCCGCTAAGGTTCAAGGCCTAAAGGCCGAGAGCACTTGAGTTGTGTACGTTCGCTTGAGAATTGGCTAGCCCATGCAGAATCTATGGGGGAAATATGCTATCCATAATACACCTTCGAAGGCTTTATTCCAGTGCGACGTCTCTGCAACAGATTCATGTATATTGCTTGAGACATGCACCTATTTGTAGTAGCTTCGTGGAATGAATTCTAATGGAAGTAAATTCTGTGGCTTATAGAAACCGGACATCGACATTTGAAAAGTCAAGTGATTCCTTCTAATCTTCTTCGCACATCTCAAATCTAGTCACCCCTTAGTCAGAGGCATAAATGCACTGAAAAAGAGGACAACTTCATAATAATAATGATCATGTACTTGTCTACTAAAATGGACCCAACATTATTGATACCGATCGTGATTTTGCCTCGCCATGGCAAGCTCTCAACTCGTTTTCCAATGATCACAAACCCTGTATTCTACAGATGCCTACTTTAAAAGTCTCAGATTCCGGTGATGCCATTTATCATCGCAAACCACTATCAGATTTTTAGAAAAGAGAAGATCACGAATCGGACACACGGATACGCTCTCTATCTCGGAAAACCAACGAAATGAACACGTGTACATTCCGTGTATCTCATTAATTATTAAGACCTTCTAGTTTCAAGTGGGTAAATCCGAGAGTTACCTAAGTGAAATCTATGTCGGTACCCGTGTATCACCCGGAAGAAACTATCTTGACCGATTAGTGATCCTCCATGGAACGAAGTGCATACGTTTCATTTGTCTTATTTTTTTGCCAAAACTATAAATAATTCTGTTGCCGCATTCCAAGCGTCCGCAATTATTGGCCATGATAAGCTATCTGACCTAAATAGATACACAACACCTTTACGCCATATTATGTGATGAATACATAATTTACTGAAATAAACTCTAAATCCGTTACAGACTTTGATAGCTGAGAGACGTATCATGTGGATATGGATACGCTGCGACAATTTAAGCCCTTACGACAAATCATGCGTGGTTAACAAATATTTCTTGAATGCCTGTGACATTATGTCTAATGTTTATCATACAGATGCAAAGCTGTCCATCAATACAAATATATTCAGATATTTACTTGCTTTATTCTTTATTATACCTATTCGCTGGGTATCATCCCCTAAACCAGTGGGTGTTTTAGGCGTTTTCTTCGTGAAGATCTCTGCCAAATGTCTCCTTCACCGTCAACGTTGCCAAACTTCCGATAAGGCACAGGGACACGATCGCCACCGACGGGATCCATTGAAATGTTTCTTGTCCCTGGGGCGGCAAATTAAATGCATTTTAGGCACATTTTACACAAGCCTCATGATGCAATATATGTAAAGTCGGAAAATTATATTACGACCGATAGTAAAAGTCGCAGATATAAGGCCACAGATGCACAGAAACTACCCGATTTAAAAGAAGGAATACATCACTCTCGTTAAATGTAGTCGGCAACTGGTATTCCGGCAGCCTGAGGTGTTGAGTTGCATTATGAGTTTCACACAACAGTGGCACTGAACACACTGAACCTAAGGTCTAGGGTGTACCAGCTGTGGTGAACAGTCCAAGAAAAACAGCTATTTATGAGATTCATCCCCATTCTATCTATGGATCTCATCTAACGGCTTTAGTTGTTCAGATCTATGCGAACTACACCACACATCATAGAAGAGCCCAATCGGTGAAGCGTAAATGATGAACTATAATTGTTCAAACTGATACAAACGCATTGATCTTTGTAGAATAACCCTTTTTGCAGACTCCGTGTCAACGCTGTGTCGCTTGTGTCGGGAGGTGTACTTACAAGATAATTGATGAAGGGACTAAGCAGTCCAGCCAGATTAGCACAGTTGTACACCAATCCAGCAATTAGTGACCGCAGTCGGCTGGGATAGAGTTCGGCAAGTTGCAGCTTCTGCACTGATCCATGCACGTCCATGCAAAGTCGACATAGCACCAGACATGAGAGCCGTACAACCCAAGAGCCTGTGAAGTACATATTGGCCACATAATATAAACCTCTTGTCCTGTCACAACTGCCACATATATCTCCTAGCATATACGCCGCTCTTCGCTGACGATATCCAACAACAGTTTGGTTTACCTAGGACCTAAGGCCAATCTGGAACATATCCGACAATGGGGGGACCTGGTGGACTGTGGTGGACCCTATAATCTTATTCTACGTCGCCTGTGTATGCCTAACAAAGGTGAAAACAAATAAATATCACCTTTTTCATCAGCAAACTTCTCAATCCTTCATATTCAGATTCCGCCGTTACCACAACTAGTTGTGCAAACCGCGATTAACCCTGATCTCCTATTCGGCATTATTTCTACAATCAATTTGCTATTTCCAGCCGCGTATATGATGGCAAACGGTGTTGTCGTTCTTGTTGATCAGATACTTCTTTGACAAGCGTACCGTCCGAGAAGAAATAGTAGACGCTCATTGCACACGCGGTAATTGCAAATGCCACCGTTGCTGCCACCCGTCTGGGAGCTACCCGTACGATGACCGCGTCCAGTGCGCGATTAGGAAGCTCGCAGAGGGCAGCCAACCCGAAACTCAGGAATGGGTTGAGGCCGACGGTCACCGACGACACAGTTACATGATACCACAGAAGATAGGCAATCATTCTGCAATTTAGAGATTGTAGCGAATTATCGAAGGATGCACGCGTTTATTAGCGGCGTGCTCTATGCTACGCCCTCTGTCTGGCAGTTCGTTATTATAGTTCGTTATTCCGGCCTTGAATCACGTTTCACAACCTAGAATAACGTTATTGTTCATCGGTGATCATATCATATCGTATCATAATCAAATGTTTATTCTCGGAACTGCAATATACATACATATGCTATGATGAATAATTGCTTGTTCTAGTGAGTAGAATTGCCACTACAGCTTATTACGATATCAATACTCGTACCATGTACGTACTTGCTATAGCAGAACACGATGGTTGGATGCCGAAACCGTTTCCCAAATAGGTTGGCAATGGTGCCTTTACCCTTAAGAGCTTTCTGGAATTAGATAACGTTTAGTACAAATAGTCACACGTGTGCGGTAAATCCAAAAGCGTCTTTAGCTCGAGCGTAAGCTTTGAGACGTTGTCCTTGAAGCAAACAAAGATAATCGCGATATGCGTGTACGTTAAAGTAGATACTCACCGTAGCGCTGCGTGTTTTTATTTCCTCAATGAGTTGGTCGAGCTCATCGATTGTTAGGTTGTCCCTTTGTTCCGTAGGAGCGGACTCATTTTTCTGCCTTTTCTGAAGAACCTTGATCAAGATCGCGCGGGCCTCCGAGAAGCGGCCGGTCTCAAGCAACCACCGTGGCGATTCGTCCATAAAACTTCACAAGTCGAAGACCAGAGATAGCATCGTTTACAAATATATAAATCTACCACTTCGATAACAACTGACCAATGGGTTCAAAAACTTTGCTAAAATTGTTTACGCTCTCCTCAGTACGAACGTGCTTTGCTGAATGCGCCCACGATGGCGGCGAGTTCAATTCGTCTGATGTGCCGTCACGCTTGATTGCCATAGGTATATGTATAGAAAGTTAACTAATTTTGCCTTTGAATGCTATTTATTTCTAGAAAATATAACTGGGAACGATGTAACATACAAAGTAAGTACAAGCAGAACAATAAACGGTGCTGCGATGATTAACTGATGAGTCCTCCAATTCGGCGTGAGATACGACACCACCGGGAGAAGGATCATTCCGCCACTCCAGCCTACCCCGGCCGTCAGCGTGACCAAGTACCGCTTATTGGCTGAAACCGATTCCACCACTGAAAATGATACAACAGTGGAGATCGTCGACTTGTTTTGTTCAACGTCCAGGCACAGGATGGGGGCAATGCTATCATAGTATTGATTGTATGAATGTAATTTTCGGCCATCCTATTTATGTTTCCAGAATTCAACTGTCTGAGAGAGAGTGAGAAAGAGAGAGATAGGGAGTTCTCATAGAACAAATTAAAATTAAACCATTAAACGCTTCTGTTGAAAACCGGATAGAGGAAGACTCGTTCGAACGTATGCGGGGACAGCAAATACATTCGAACTAGAAATTACGTTTGCTGTAAAATGTGCATTCATATCGAAGATTTGTACCTTCGAACATGGACTCGTTCGCTAGATGGCGTTCACACTCGTTGTCTCATATCGTTCTCAGAGAATATTGAGCCTTATCCTATGATGTTCAGTAATAATATCACCATGGTATCGTCTCTTTTATTTTTGTTGAAAAGACAACTGAACAGTGTGTGGGTGTCTCGTCCGCTGCTAAGCCTCACGGGGCCGGTCTTTCATAGCACCTGTTTCAGGACTTAAAAGGAGTCTAGTCAAGTCAATGAGCCTTTATTCAGTCAAATACAACGGTTCATACATCAGGCACGCTGTTAGAACTTGCAGATTGCTACACCAATGGGTGTAAGTCCGACAGCCTCTCTCCAATCGTTCAAACCGATTCTTTAACAGCAGCATAGCGATCGGGAAGATCGCTGAAGAACCCATATCGACGTCAAGATCGTACCCTACCATCCGTAACTCACGTTTATGAAATCTTGCAGGTAGCTGCGACGTGCATAGAACAATTGCAGATAACTGCTTCATTTGAACAATTTGATAATTTGTCCAGTGTCGATTCAAAGTTCGAAGACTGGCAGATACGACCAGCAAAACAACAAATGCTATAACAACGTGAAGAGCAAGGGTGAAGCGACGAAGAGCAACAATGAAAACAATTACTTGATTTGTAGCGCTGTGATAAAGTCATTTAACAACAGCGGTTTTATAGCGAGTATATATGTAGTGTTAAGGCATATGATATTAACTTTATCTTACAGCAATTTAGAGACGTAACCTGTCCCGCTGAAGGAACGTATTCTTCCGGCAACTTACGCTGGATTGTTGCGGCATCGTAGTAACCACTCGCGCTCGCAGCCGCCAGAAAGCGAAGAACGTTGTAGGTACTCATTGAAGGCGACCACGAAAGAAGACCGCCTATCAATAGGCTGAACACGAGCGAAATCACACATGCCCTTTTGCGGCCGTACCTGTTCGGAAACACCCGTCAATTTGATCCTTCATCGAAAAGAAATCGAAATCGCCATTTGGTGCCATAATGATAGAAAATATACCAGCTACCACTGCATATCTATGCCATCGAGTGATTTGCGAGCCGTTATAAGGTGTTACCTACGTTGAAAATTTGGCATCCAGCAAAAACCTGATTAGAGCCTGATTGTACGTCTGGGTCTGTATTTGGAACAAACGCTGCTAAAAGAAGGACGTTCATTTGCGAACCTCTCCAAATATGAGATACCAGTTAGGGTTTATATACCCCTTGACAGCGGTATATAAAAACCGCTTGCGTTACGACAACAGAGCATGCTTATAATAATGAGATATTTTCCTCACCAGTCGGCCACATGGGAAAATATAGTAGAGCTGAAAACGAGGCCTAAGATGTACAAACTTTGAGCTGTAGAGACCATCCATCTCCGGCTACACACGAGGTCCCACTGTAATCAAGTCAAGCAGCTCACTTATAAATGAAATGTAGGAACTAGTTTCAAATGTGGAATGCTTCTTGTACACTGCGGAGTGTTATGGAAATTGTTACAAATTAATTAACTTGTAACGTTTTGAAGATGTGACTTGTACGCTAGTGATTATTATGCATGTCTACAGGGGGGGGGGGGCAAACGGTCGATTCTAGTTAGTTTTTGACAAGAAATTATTATGCATCTCACTATCTCTGCTTCAGGCGCAGATTTAAGGAATGGATAGAAAATAAACGCACCTCTTCGACCAGGGTGGTTCCCCTGAAGACGGTTCGATCAAACGTCCAGGCGGAACAGTCAACTACGTCACCGAGTCCTGCTTGACTGTTACCCACCGCCGTGGAAATGTTGGTGCCATCTGATGTGACCGCATCAATTCGTTGCATGGTGCATTGTTCCTCATTTGGAGTCCACCCCGGAGGGACGACACAGTGAAAATTTTGGCTCTCCGGAGCTGAAAATACGACCGCCATAAACATCATCGCTGACGGAAGCCCCCGAATGACCGCGAACATGAGCAGCTAAACAAACAAAAGCAGCCCAAAGTTCAAATCGGCTAAAGTTACGGTACAACATACGGTTATATATATACATATGTATCTTATATCGGGCTGTTATATGAGATACTAGAATCAACTCTCTGTCCATCATTCTCTGTATACGACGTCATCCACTTGAAATGCATAAACGCCTGGATTGTTATTCATAGCTAGACATAACGGCAGTGCCGACATCTTTATGAAATTTTTATTATTATGCGGATCGTTATATTTTACTATTACCGTCTGTTTGAAATTCAGGTTCGTATAGTTGTGTTCCCTTAACCCTCCTATGATTTCATTATGACGAAGACAAATTTTCATAGGTCAGATTTACCTAACCGACGCTCTCTGTATTGCCGAAATTCTCCTGTCTCAGTGTAAGCGGAACATCTGAGTGTCCAACGTAGCGAAAGATGTTCTACCTGTTTTTTTTCTCTCTACTGTCACGTGTTAGACTCGTGTAGAATATCTTTTACTCGTGATTTGCGTATGCAGAGAGATGTGTGTTATTTACGCCTTGTTACATATACTGTACATATGCACAGTATTCAAGCTTCGAGGTCAAAATAGATGTCACTGGTTTACAATGATTTAACTACGGCTCCGTTGAATAGAAAATTGCCAGTATTCAATGAGAGATAAGCTACTCTTTACCTCTCAGATATGCCGCACTTATATGACGTTAGGTGTTCAGTGATGTCTTGTTGATCTATATGATACAACCGCCCTCATTGTAAGCCTTCCCCGACGAGATGCTCTCTCAATCGGCCTGATTTGCTCTCGGTGAACGAACGCCTCTACATTTGCGATCCGTTCTCTGGCATAGGTCAGTTGAAAGGGATAATCTTATTAACCTATCTGCTCACGATCCCTTCAGGTTATCTTAACAACAGCAAGGCCATTCGTGTAAGCTGCAACTTATTTTGCATTGGAGAGACGATTTTCAAAAGACTGCTTCTTAATATATATATATATATATATATATATACATCATGTGCATCTGCACATCTATTGAACTGTTGACGGAGAATAGAAACGTCATCAAAAAATGTGACAAGTTTTATTCGACGACAACAGCGTCATTGTACTGCAGGTGCACGTTCGATTGGTGGCCACTTCCTTGAGACCGTGAGATTATTCCCTCAAAAAGTGACTCCTCATATTTATCATTGCACCCTAATCGCCTGATCTCTACTTTTGATACAATAAGATATTACGGTATAAGTTCAACCACATCCCCGTAAGAAAAACGTGAGTGAATTGCGTCCTGCACACGAACACGCATTCTCCGTTGCTGTAACTTCAACTGGCCGACAGAACTTACTCACTGAAAGCAACATGTATGTAATTTCTGAGTGCCTATCATCATATCACGTTAAATCCTTTCATTGTTTTAGAGGATAAGATACTCTTTGTAACATTAGCATTATTTTTAATTTCCGTCATCGTAAAATCAGCAGCCACAATTCGAAAATTCGATTTCTATAACTCTCTCTCCCCCCATTAGCGCTTGTTCAAAAGTACTAAATGCGGGCTGGACGTCGCCTCCAATATGACCGTGCATACAACTCGTCCGTGGACACGTTCAATCACTGTCGGTACTTTCGAAGAGTAACTCATCTGTCTCTGGGGCAATAAAAGCTATCCACTTATACCGACTCCTTGACACGCTCACAAGCATCACGCATCAGTATCTAGTGGACGGATGGTGCTCTTTACCATCTCTCCGATACGAATGCATCCCTGCTACGCCAACTAGACTCGCATAATACCCTCTCGTTCGTCGGTGAGCTAACCACCCAGCTGTGTCTATTCGATCCAAGTCATCACTGCTTGATAACGCGCGCTCTGCATGATTAGCAGCGAACAGTCTGCATCGTCTATCTACATAGTACTATATTACACAACTGACCGGAACATGCCATGTCGAGATTACGTCAAACAGGGTGTCCAAGCTCAACGCATCAACTCTTTTCACTTCTCCCTGCAGGCGAGTTTCCTCAGTAGTCGTATCCATTCTGGCCGGCTTCCTCTAACGCGAGAGCAGCACCACCAACAACAACAACCACAATCCTTCACCAATCACCGTCCGTCACTGTCCGTCCGGCTGAATCACTGCGAGTGGTTTCTCTGAGATGCACCAACAAAGACAACAATAACGGGCTACAATTCTGTTTCGTCCTCTTGCCCCGAACAGTTTTTTTGGCCTGTTTTTGCGCCAACTGTAAATTCTCACCAGCGGCAGTAATGAGTGACGATTGGCGCAACAGTACTCATCTCACACAAGCTGCATTAGCTCCGGAGAGGGCCGCGCGCGCGCGAGAAGATCGCCGCGACCTTTACCATTGTTGCTCCTATGGCAATTTGCGAGCACGGAGAGCTGCAGCTGCTGTTCGAAGAGTGAGCTGTTCATTTTATCGAAATGGCCTCGCATAATCTGCAAATTGCCCACTATCGAGTGCCCTGTGTGTCACTTGGACTCTTACCCCGATACCTTATATTGAGTGCTCTCATGTACAGGGTGTTCAGAAAGTTGCGCAACCCTATATAAGAGACTAGAAAAGGTTTCAAGGTTCCGAATGAACCTTCACGGAAGGAGACCTTTGAAGGTGAGCCGTAAAACTTTGGTTATTCCTCCCCATGGATTAAGTAACTTCTGACCACCCTATATATATATATATATATATTTATATTTATATCGTGTAGTGATACTATACACGTCGTCCATCGCAATGGTTGCCGGATCGTCGCAACGGTCCGGCGGTTGTTGAAAGACCGTAGCGTTGTGAATCTCGTAGAAAAATGTTTGCTGAACCCATTAGGAATTATGCATGTTAAAAAATCACTTTATAGGATATATATATATTTATATACCCTAAAAGATATCGCTGGGAAGGTGTATTATATCATGAATATATATCTCTATGGCTATGATGAATTATATAGACTTTGGAATTCTGTAATTGCTATCGGGGACACTTGTGGGCTCTGTTCCGTTTGCTGCATAATGAGAATTTCAGGACCAGGCTGGATGAAAAATATGCTTGTTGTTAGTCAACAAGTTTTGAGCTTTCACCCATAATCGTCTCTCTCGGGAGGGGCGCGCTAACAAAGGCCAATTCGTTCTTTGATTACACCGTCTGTTTTATATAGAAATCAGACAGGTCTCTCTATCCGATCATCTCGATGTCTTCTCATGATTTGAAGGCATGATTCAGAGTGGACGTAAGTCCTCACCAAACAGGACAAACTTCGTCGAACTTTTGCAGGCGGATCAATACTAGTATGGTCATAGATACTGGCACACTCTATATACGACATTTAAATGGAATTTTCCGATTTAATAATCTGACATTGTGATACAAATAAAAATGCTTTCAGTATTTAAATCATTTATATATTTCGGTGTCGAAAGTTGAGGCATAACCATACTGCAGTTCCGTCAGTAAACCAACGGTATGCTTTATTATATATTGTACATCCTTGTGAGCATGTAAACGATGTCTGTTTTAAAGCGGTTCAATCTGTCACGTTCGTCTGGTTCATCGGTAACGACGTTCAATGAACGTGGCCATCCAGACGTCGCACCTGACGTTTGTCAGCGACTCAAATTTGTTGCCAGAGAGCCATACGTGCAGTGCAGCCAGGTCCGCAACTCAGGAGACTAGTCCATATATATATATATATATATATATATAGATCTAGCATTCGACGTCACATGTGCACGTTTCCTGCACAGGTTGCTCTCGTCTGCGAAGTTCACGACATTTTCCCTCGCCGCGCTTTTCCAAGCCCTAACATTGGAGGCAGCCGATCAGCCCCCAGCCCCCTCACAATGCTGAGGGAACGCGTTTGATCATCACATCACGCCCAGTTAGTGCTGTTCTCCAGAGGCTTGCTACATATCTCTACCAAGGGTGCGCGAATTGACGAAGAAATCGTCGGCAGTTTTTCGATGTCCTGGTGTACCTCGATGAGCGACGGTTAGTGTTATAGATATGCTTTGCTGCTTGATCGGATTTCGTTAAGAGAACGCTTTTGTTCAGGGTATATAAGGGCTTAGTCAGAACAATGGATTGATTTGTGGGCTGCAGTGTGGTGCAATTCTAATTGCCAGTTCGATTCAAACCAGACTACCATTCTGATTTGAATCGAACTGGCAACCTTATCGAAAGGGTCGTAGGGAAATGTTGGTAGACTTAGATAGTATAATCCATTTTTCTATTTTTATGCTAGTGATCCAGTGATTGTTTCTTGTTCATGGATTTGCCAACTTCTCAATGACCCGTATGCGGTTTCAGGCAAGCCCCAACGATGTATGCTTGGGAGAAGTGGTCAGAATTCGCAGCGAATCAGAAACCGAAGAAGTTTGACCACTTGATGATAGCTGGAAAGACTTGAAACTCTCATGTTGCCCACGGCGTTGTGCTGTGTCGTCAAAGTTACATGACTTGCGCAATCATGTGGACATCGGATGACGACAGTGGAAGAGAAGAAATGGGCTCATTGTTCGTGTCTCGGATATCAGTACGGCTCAGCTAGTTCCTGAAGGTGTAGCGACGAAACAATATCTTATCACGCAGGAAACTATGACAGAGCATCAACAGTAACTTGGTTCGCCTTTGTTAGATACGATGCCACGGATTGTCCTCCTATTGTTGCGCCCGATCACTGTGCACCGAGGAAACACCAAAAGATCTCAGCGGAACAATTAATTACCAACGCTGGCTCAGCTCATTTGAACTCATGCCATTCAGCCAGATAAGTGTATAGGCAGGTACAATTCGGTGTTCAGTGTTCGGTGTTCCTCGCCTCATCGGACAAAGCGTGTTGGACACTCAGTGCTGATGAGCTGGCAAGATACACAGCCGCTTCGAAGATAGCCCCTGTTCAACTCGTCGTACGCACGTCGCAAGTTTCGGATTCGCCCATTGCCGTGTATCGCACCACTGTCGAGTCTAGCAGAAATCAAAAGAACACAGCTCATGTAAGGCCACGTGTACGCAAACACCAATCAAGCCAAATGACATTGTAATGCTTGATTGCCGACCCCAAAAACCAAGGTCCCGAAACGGTTGGCCCACCGAAGACGATGGCCGAAGTTGATTAATTACGACCCGAACGTCATTATATTGAACGCAAGCAGTGTGACGCAATTGCTAACTCTGCTAGCACTCAGGAACATCCTATGCGTGTGTGTGTCCAATGTCTCACGGTGATGCGTTTTCCCTCGAACTTACAAGAGATTAGGCGGCCTATTTGATGGCGCGTGCCTCTTTCAACGATCACAGGCTGATTCGGTCAAGTACGCCAGCCCAATTATCTATTTGTCTTTCAATTGATTTTCTTGTTAAAACGAAGCGTTCTCATCCTCCTTTTGCGAGATTTGTAAGCATATGGTGTAATCCTATTCATTGAATACGGAGATCAACTTATGCTCAACTGCGGATGTCGCAAAAGCGAAAGTCACCGGGAAACGTGTTCCGTTAGCGAGCGAGGTGCCAAGTGCATGTGCTGTTTACTATATGAGTTGTGAAATTGATTGGCGGGCACAATTTCTTCAAATTGGTACCTGATACAACATGACAAGAGAAACAACTCCCGTACATTCAATACGAAACAACTGTAATTAAAAATGACGAAAGTATACATTGTAAATACCGAAAGGTGCGTCTAGCAAAACTACGGTGGCTAACGCAAAGGTGAGCACTTGAAGGCGTACTGTCGTGACTGTTTCAGCAATGGCAGCATTCTGTACGAGACAACCACAATGACGTGCAATTAAACGCTTTGAATGTCACTTGCGACCGCATGACAACACTTTACAAATGTACAATTTAAGATTTACATTTTACAACTGTAAAATTTAAGATTTACATTTTACAACTGTAAAATTTAAGATTTACATTTTACAACTGTAAAATTTAAGATTTACATTTTACAACTGTAAAATTTAAGATTTACATTTTACAACTGTAAAATTTAAGATTTACATTTTACAAATGTACAAATTTAACATGTAAAATAAACATTTTACAAATATACAATTTAACATGTAAAATAAACATTTTACAAATATACAATTTAACATATAAAATATACATTTTACAAATATACAATTTAACATATAAAATATACATTTTACAAATGTACAATTTAGCATGTAAAATAAACATTTTACAAATATACAATTTAACATATAAAATATACATTTTACAAATATACAATTTAACATATAAAATATACATTTTACAAATGTACAATTTAACATGTAAAATAAACATTTTACAAATATACAATTTAACATATAAAATATACATTTTACAAATATACAATTTAACATATAAAATATACATTTTACAAATATACAATTTAACATATAAAATATACATTTTACAAATATACAATTTAACATATAAAATAAACATTTTACAAATGTACAATTTAACATATAAATTATACATTTTACAAATGTACAATTTAACGTACGTATATCCAAAAACAAACAACTGCATTTACAAGTCAACTTGCCAATATCTAAAAGCGAGCATTGTATTGCAAATATAAAAAACCCAACTTTCCAATACAAAAATACAAAAAACAACCATCATGTAAAAACCAAGAACTGAGTTTTCACTTAATTAGATATGAAAGGAGAAGGTGTACCTTGGATCCCGCACGTCTTCCCAGATATATATATATATGGATAAAAAGGCGCGCGTTTAACGAAATAGCTGCAATTTGAGAAAATCTCTAAGAGTGATACCCTTACGATGTCTGTGATACAAACTTTGACTGCCCTATGGATAAGGAGCTCAATATTATTTCGTTTGGGCAAATTCAATTGCATGCTAATTTGATTCAAAAAAATTACCGATACATTTTCTAAGATATGATTTCTCCTGCTAAAACGATTTCCCCGGACGTTCTAATCTACCGCTCCTACCGTCATAGCGGTCAAGCACACGTTGTATACAATGCCACCCCGACGAGTTGCTAGCTGCAACAGGCAGGCCGATGTGAACTAAATATAACCTGTTCATTCATCTTCATTTGATGGAACATGAATCGACACAAAACTGTGTAATCCAGCCCGATATACAGGTTCGGACATACCCCGTCTATCATATCTCTGTGGTCACTCCACGCTGGAGAAAGCATAACTGATTAAAATAGCAAGAGATACACAAACACGATGCGTCTCGTTAAAACGTTGCTTATTGAGTTTCGGTTAGGTTGGCAGCCGAATCCTTCGAGCGGATTCGACGATCTCAGTTGTCATCGAACGAACTCAGCGAGACAGATACACATATCGTATGATCAGCAAACGTTCATTCATTCACGACTGCCTAGAGCGACAGATTCCACAAAGAGTAACGCGTACAGCTCGATTCGAAGCAGAAGAAAAACATAAGATCTCCGGAATAGGCCGAGTCCAGCGGATGGACGACCTTGCGATCGTGGTGATGTTGGACGAATCGGCAAAGAGACGGACACTCGTTATCTCGAGCTCATTCAGCGTGCTACTTGTGTTAGGGCCGAACAGTCGGCATAGGAAATATGCAGCAGGCCACCATTCCGAGTTCGATTCCAAGCGATATTATAATCGACAGTTATCATCAGACTAGGAAATAGCTACATATATTCGTTGACTGTATACAGGGTACAAACCTGAGGCACATTGAACAATAGCAGTGAGCCTGTGTATGTAGATGTTTATAGATGCTGAAAATAACAACAGAAGACCGCCTTTAGTACTATGTTAGTTAATCAACGCCTTAACGATAGTCTACTATGTCATAGTAATAATAAAAGGTTAAGTTATTGCTATCAATGAAACAATAAACAGGTGTCTGATAGCCGTATTTTTAAAATTTTCCGGGCTGACTCAGAGTTCAAGATTTAACGTCCACGGTAGAACTGCTTTCGGCATTGCTTCATAAGACGGACAACCCCTTTAAATTCAAATATGCATTCGGTGGTGATCGAACCAGTGCATCTACGTGTCTCCACCGATTGCAAGGCGCACACACGAATGCACCACCAGGTCACCGGGCTGGAGTACAAGTGTGTTTTGCAGAATATATTTTTATTATTATTCTAGAATATATTATTCCTATTATATATTTCAGTTAATTTTCCTGCACACACTCTGCGTCATATCGATAGATACATTGCCAATGTTGTTTGCTGGATAAAGTTGACTCCCAGAATATTTTCGATTATCACCTACAGTAAAATTTCAGATATTATATTAACAGGGAATATATTAAATATTATTATTTAATTCCAAAAAAAATGCTTAGCAATTTGTGCATTGTGCTGGGTGCGAAGCGTTTTATTAATAATGATAATAACAATAGTACTAATGAGGATTCAGACCGCGGCCGATAACGTTGAGGTGAGATTGTCTCTCATATTGACATGTCATAGTCCATCGACCGTCTGACGGTCGCGATCGTGCAATGAAAGCTTCATTTAATTTCAGTTGGCTTTTGCCAAGGGAGAATATAGCCATATCGTGGACACGCAAAGAACAGTACCTGCAAATGCCTACGGTGATCTGTCCACAGTGATAGGATGGTAGATAGAACCCCGTCGATTCGTTCGTACTCATCTCAATCGTCGGCAAATCGAGGCTAGCAAATACAGCTACAATCCAGGTGTGTAATCTATAGATTGTTCATATTAACATCGTAGCTCAATGTAGACAATAATGTGATCCCGCTCGTCTGCCAATTTCGTTGATATTCGTCTCTGCCAGCCTCGGCGACGAGTTGGTCACCTGGCCACACCAGTGAGCAGTCTCTTCTGCTGTTGTCGTTGTTGTTTATGCCAACGACCTGCGATTGACACACGACCTTTCATGCTGTCATCGTCAAGGCACCCGTTTCTACGACTACCACCAGAACGCCCGATTCGGGAACGGGGTGCTCGTCTGTTTGCAGATCCGGCCACTCCGATTACTCAGTAGTGTTTGGTAGAGCAGTTTATGGTATGATATGGATTAGTGTAACGGCTGCGTCAGTGGCACGTGGCGTACTTGCTCCGGGCTCTTCGTCACGTTCACCAGCCATCACTGACCTCGCCTCGAGGTCTCTGATCAAGACAGATTGCTGCAAACGGCAGTTGTCGATGGACGCTTCGGCACCAGACGATGAGAGACAGTCATGTCTCGCAGCCGTATGAATTCATTAGGTCATTGGGTTTATCTGTCGAGTCTTCCGTCAGGCGTTATTTACTCAGTTGACTTTATTGTATCATGGTGGCATTGGCTATTGTTTCGTTGTTGTTGCCACGAAACTAGTGGCAACTCCAGCGAATGACACTCCTGGCAGTATGTGAGGGCCTGTCAGCGCTCGCAGCACCCGAGAGAGCGTATAAAGGTTAATTTTATTGCGGTCTCCTCCGCACTGTGGTCGCACGGCGCTCGGCAGCAGCAGCAACAGGACGAGCGGCACGTGGCTGTTCGTCTCATACGAGGCAGCATGCTCGCAGCGGTCCGACGGCGTTGTCGCTGCGGGGTTGTCCCGGCCGGAGCAAGGCAGGACCTGCTGACAAAGCCCTACCTTAGCTGCTTCAGCCGATTCGGATGACCCCTGCTAGACCTCTGATGGCTCTGAACACACGGCCCCTCCGGCAGCTCTGGAGACATGACGGGGTCACCACCACTGTGTTCCGCCGGCGCCGACGTCCCCGCAGCCGCAACACATGTAACGGTGGGGTGGCCGTCGTCTTCGTCGACGTTGATGCGACCGATGTAGTAAGAACAGCGCGAATCGGGCGAATCGAACAGCGGGGCCCATGTCTCTCGTGCGCTACAACGGCGGCTAACCCCGTTTCAACATCGAGCTGCGCCCCGGGATGAGCAGCAGCAGCCAGCACGCAGCGTCCCGCTTTTTCCTCAGCAATATTTATCCTTGACAACTTCCCTAGAACAGCTATATATGATTCGCGCAGAGATGAAATGATCACTCACAATTTCCATACACCGTGGTGCATTCATGCTCATGTATACATGGGAGACACCATACGCATTGGGGCGATATTGATCAGTGCGGCTGTCGCAGAGGCAGATGTCTGATGAATACTGTGAGTGCTGATCGATTTCGAAATAAAATTATCGTTCGATGATAATTACCACACATGATTAATATTGAGAGTGTCTCTCCCGCGAAGAAATAACGTCAGAGATGAATTTCCCTTTCGAATCCTGTTTGTTTTCGTTTTTCTTCTTTAAACTTTATTAATGATCTCTGACACGTGGCTAAACCTGGCCTAGAAAGAGGTAACCTTGGGGAACCGCTACACTTCATATTGACGTGACCATGGATCTTTGGACGGAGATTAATTTGCAATTCATTCAATAGTTGTGGATGATACTGAGGAAAACTTGGGTAAATCTACCTTGTTCTCCTGAGTCAGATTCACTGACTTTTGCATCGCACATAGTCCCTCCCAGTTGGTTACAGGACGAAAGCACGACAGTATACAAGCCCGATTGTCAGTATGAGGAAAGTGGCAAGATTCTTGACCTTCTCAAGGTCAGAAGCATGCACACCATTACCAATAGGATGGCGATCCCCTCAGTTAAAACCTACAGAGACCCTGCGATGCAAAGGGTGTTGTCTTCGACTTAAACACTCACACCTTGCAATACATGTACTTGTGCGCGAAGTCCAGCAATACGTTATTCAGATGCATCATTGTCAAAAAATCTGTCACAGGGCTTCAGACTGTTTCAGAGGTACGCGCTACGGTAGTCTACAGACCTCTATTCAGAATAAGCCGTAGATGACCCCAAATACTTTGGTTTCGAACTGATTTAATATTATTTCAAACACGCAAATCGCCCTGAAATAGCTGAAATACTGACGACAGCAATACGTACAGTAAGCGATATTATGGAAAGATTATGTCAACTTGTGACGTTGGATACACACGATATGTTCACGATGTGCTCTGAACAATTATGCCAGGTACCGACGTTCGAGCTTTTCATAAATGTGCCATTTGAATTCATTTGAATTGAGTCTACAGGACCATTCAGCACCAACAGGTGCGCAGACAAGTTACCCCGATTTATCCAATATCATACATGAGTAACGACATCGACATCTCGATGGTCAGCTTCGGCGAGCTTCGAAAGCCGCATTCTTCGCCGATGAGAAAGTTTTCAAGAAATTTCTGCCGTAGCTGTTGTTATCTACGCCTATCGGTGTTTGTATTCTCAATGAGTCAGCGTCATGTTTGGATATCGACGGCGCCATTGACATCAAATGCGTTATCGGTTACTCGCTTCAGCTGAATTATTTATATTCAGAATGTTGGACAATTGCAATTGCAGGTCTGCGGTTTTCTTGACCGGAAGCGGTTAGCAGAGGTTTTTCGTTGTATCGCACAAAGGCTACAGGGAAGGCTTGTTTTTGACGTTCGCAATGTGCATATGATGGATAGTATACATGTATATATATATATATATATATATATATATATACGTATATTATAAACATTATTTATTTCGTATACAAGGTGGCAAGGAGTATTGTCGTGCGGAAATCTGAGAAAATTGAGCGCAGCCTTCTAAGCCATAGTACAATACAATACAAACACATCGTTATTAACCAAAATGGGTAGTATACATGTTTGTTTTTATCAATGAAGGCATTTGAGGCTTTCGAGCAAACTAATGGCAACTTGCTGTTTGCGTTAGAAGATTTGTACAGGGTGGAAGCGGTAGCGAAGGTCAGAGGTGAACAGAGATAAAATCATCTTTGAGACACCAATCCTTTGTTCTGTTAGCTGCAAGCTCATATCATTAAGACATCCTAACTAAAAATATATTTTCCGGGCTGGCAGTCAGCCAGCATTTAAGGTCCACAGTACGGTATTCGGCATTGCTTCATAAGAAGGACCCTGCTCAGTGTTATGTGCAACGGCGGGGATCGAACCTGCGCACCTCCAATTACAATGCACCACGACACCGGACTCGACTGGGTCCCTTCGGGCACGTGCAGATCGAAATGATTAAGACATCTTAACGAACAGATAGGATGCAGCTTAGCTTGACGAGCCCAGTAAATTTTACCCAACTGAACCAATATGATGCCTAGTTGAAAATGCTTTAATGTAACAGGAAGATGTCCCGGCTTCCGAAAAGCGAATCGCAACTGAATACTAAAGAAACAATAGCAAGCATTGAAAACAGCGCAGTCGTTTGTCGCAGATGAAACTCTCGCGAGGGTTTGCTTTACAAAAACTGTCGCAAATCATGTACGACACAAAAACAAATTATGAATTCCGAATTTCTCAAAACAACACACACACATATATATATATATATAAAGCGATTTCTACATGCATGTTTCTTAATGGGTTCAACAACGTTGTACGAGATTCAGAAAGCTACGGTCTTTCAAGAACCGCCGGCAATGCTGACCGTTACGATGAACGACGCGTACAGCGTCACAATGGAATGCATAACGGACTGTGATATTCTTCTCAAGCTCGGTCACTGGGGAAAGCTCACAGGGGAGCTTGTAATCCGTCAGGGAACCCTGTATCCGTCCTCGCTAGCGGGCGGGTGACTATTCTCGGGAAATTCCCGAACATGAAATCGACGCGAATGTCAGCCACGTCATTTGTTTAGCCGCACTAAGTGGAATAGAATCTCAATGACTAATCTTATCTGGGCGGGATCCAGCCGCAGCAGAATCCGAGCCGATGCTAAGCTGAGCAGTGCTTGCTGTTTCTGCACGGCTAATCTGAAACGGCCATGCGTTGTTTAGGTGTAGATCAGCAGGCCTTAGCTAAACGCTATAGTAATATTGACGAACTCATATATATGTATATATGTATGCCCGGCGCCTATACCGAATGTAGTTCACTAACAGCGGATAAATCATGATCATGATCAATGCCTACGACACTATTGTACTCGCAATGGCAGGTTGGGCTGGACACTCGATTCAAACGTGTGGCAAAACTAATCACACGATCGACAATGTTCGATCGGCAAATTGTCAGTCTAACTTGACATTCAGTTTTTTGTGAATGTCATGTTTGGTTCAATTCATTCACGTTTATATTTATTGATATATATCAATATATATATATATATATAGGCAAATGAATCACCCCACTGTCACTTATACGAGTGCAAACGACGTTGAGGTCCCGTATGATTCATAATTCCATTCGTTCCATTTGGTTTTATTTTTTTGAAAATTGCACCATTTATTCACTATTTTGACGTCTAACAAAGCTAACGACTACGAGGTACTTCATTCGATGCGATAATCGACAGCTCTCGAACTTTCTCTACTTTGAATTGACTCATTCTATTCACACAGATTGAGCAATGTAGGTTTCGTGGGAGTGAGACCCGAAATATAGCACTTGTCAGTAATTTCCTTTATATATATCTGGCTTTTATAAATGTCCATATACTTCTAAGTCAACCCAAAGCTCGTTTGATAGCAACAAATAGAACGCGTTTACGTACTATATGTGTGTGTGTGTGTTGCTGCAGGTATTCCCCATACCAGCGGCAAACACACAAGCGTCAACCATTAAAATGGTACAATTACATTCGTATGCGCCATCCTACGCACTCGGGTTCTGTTCTAACATGACGGCACATTTCAATGTGTGAACTATCCAGTGCGCTATTTCGCGTAAATGTCGGCGGTTGTATGACGAAAACAGCGTTGCCTACCTACGCTTACCCTCTGTTGGGACGCTTCGCCTACGAGTAACTGCGATGCTGCCACAGCGCTGCCTGTCTTCGTGGCTCGCATCTACAAAGCACACAAACAGTTAAGCGCAGATGCCGGCTGACGTTGTAGGTTCGTAGTTCGCAATTACCCAGCCGACTTGAGTCTGGACGGGGGAGGAACGCTCGGCGGAGGGCTATTTCGTTAATTTTTTTGTCTGCAAATAAAATCAAAGCTCAGCCGAGACGTGAAATCGAGGAGCTCCAGGTCATAAACCCCGGCGTGGGTCTGTCGCTCGTTCGGCCCTAAATTGGAGCGAAGAATCACCGGTCGGCGAGCATAGCAGCAGCAGCAGCAGCAGTAGTAGTAGTTGTGATAATAGTAATAGTTGATGCAGCCAGAAAACGTCTACGCGAGACTTTCTCCCTGAGGAGGGAGCGAACAGATGGATCTCGAGATTCCTGTCCTTGCTGCGAAGATCCGAACGTGGCGGCTACTGCTGCAGCAGCAGCAGCCGCCTGTGCAGTCAGCGCTGGTGTTGGCGCGTGTTCGTGTTTGTTGAAGGCCCCGAGAGCTCAATGCTTGTCGCAGTCACAAAGCCCCTACTGATGCTACCGCTGTTGTTACTGTTGTCCGAGCCCCGTAGATTCTTATGGCTCGCGATCAACCCTTTTCATCCGGGGGAAGAAAAGCGTCTAAAATAGCCAGCGAAAGCTGGACAAACATGGATTCGTTTTCGGAGAATGTTAATATATATAATAAACATTCTAGAAATACAAAAAAAACAGGACCTAATGCGTGTATGTGTGTATGCGCCGCGTATGCTAATAATCGGCTGTAAACAGCAACCACTTAGAGGAGCTGCTGTAACAAATCTATGTAAATCCCGTACAATCGCCGACAGAAATTAAATGATCACTACACGAGAGCTTGCCGAGGCAAATCGCTCTAAGCGTTTAGAATTCGCGCTAGATAGATCGGTGTGGTTGCAACATGCAAACAGTGTTACCTATTACAGAATTACACCTTAATAACTCCTGAATACAAGCGTGAATGTTTTACTCAGTGCACTGATAATAATAATAATATCGTATAGTAACATATATTAGTCATATTATCAACGCAGCGAATTCTTGATACCGACGTCTCGTAGTTTGCATTTTTGCTGAAAATTAATTCAATCAAATGGTTAGAACAAGATTCGGTGCATGCTGGAGTCAATGTATGATCAGTATCTCTCCCCGCGTCGACCTCGAAACAATTTTCGAATGGAAATTTAAATACTAAGCAAAGGTCATGCAACACGAGATACCAAATCGATTTGTTTATGGGTGACAGCTTTATATAAGTTCACGAAATGCGCGACGCGTTCGTCACCAGGGGGGATTTAACGATTTCAACTTTGAGGTAACTTTTAACCAGCGCACGGCGGTACGTTATGGACATCCTATTCAAATACGCTCCTGATTGGCAGGTTTGAGTTTTTTCCTTTTCGATACAAACCCATCAATGATACTAGAAAATTAGATCTCGGTATCGTTCTCCTATCAGTTAACTTTAATAGCATGTAACCTTAATATGACATAATAATTATAATCTTAATACTAATAATGTATTTCGTAAAATGAAATATCCACTTTAGCTGTCACCCGTCCTGTTGAGTGACTCCAAGACCTAGTATAATATTATCCTATAAAGTGTGCTTGAGTATGACACGAGTTCGTCCGACGTCCGTCCGTCCGACGACGACATTTGCCAATGAAATCTATTACCTCGTTCACGCTCGCGAAAACACCGCACAACTCGTCGCCCGGCGTTAGCACGCGTCCCAATTACGATGAAGCATCGCCGCATATTGCAACGGCATAAGAACGCCCCTTTTCTAATTCTTTATTGCCTCTACAATAGCTTCCATCTAGATGGCGGCACATGACTAACTAACATCGTCAAACCTTGCTCTTGTGTTATCGCCGCTTTTTCCCCCTCAGCTTATCTCTCTCCGGCCCTGATAAGCTGATAAACTTACTTTGATATTCTATATCCTTTCATTAAAGCTATCTTAATTTCTGCACTTAACCAAGAAGCATCGAGCAGGAGGTGGCCGTTTTCGCGGGCAGTTTTTCGTGAAAAAGAAAAAAATCATCTATTTATTTCTGTCGCGCTCCACCGCGGTCGGCTTTTGCTGGAAATGTTTCCTTCACTTCTCAGCACTTACAGCGTCCGCTGCCAACGGCCCAGTGTATGCCCGAGGCCGACATACGGCAAGCTGGCCACCAAGGCATTAGATCTGAGTCCTCTCTCTCTCTCTCCTCTGTCATTCCAGGCGTAATTTCCATCGAAGCTGCTCGTGGCCAGCGATCGACCAGCCGACCAACCCGAGTGACACATGATAACGGCGAGCGGTCCTATTCCTTCTATAGACATATAAGAGAACTGAAGCATTGCAACAATTGCAGCATTCCTTCAATAAACCAATAAACCTTTAGCTTTACCTTACTGTATGGCACTGTTCCGTAGTGGACGCTAGACTTCTGCGCTTCTGTGTGGCAAACACTTCTCGTCGTCTGGTCGATCGAGACAGTTGTACAAACAGACAGAGCGGATTTTCTAGATGAACGGGAAAGCGGAGGGATAGAGCAACATGGGGGCGCGGATGGTGGGCCACAGGGGTAGGCCACAAAATGGTAGCCACAAGATGTAATGTGACTGACTCGGTGTAACGTAACTCGAGTTATATAGATATTGCTTCGAATGAACATTTTTGCTGTTCATTCCATTCTGTGCTACGCTTCTCGCTGTTCTCGTTGTTACCACGTCTACGGCTGTTGTGTCGCTGTTCTACGCTATCTTAATTTAATCACGTCCGCTATTTTCCGCGGCACGGTTACGTTGCCAGAGTATATCCCTAGTTATTATCAATGCGAACGCCCCTTCGGGGAAGTTCACAGCAGCGGACTGGCGACTGACCGTCGGTCCGCCCGTGTCGTCTGGCCGCCGGCTCGTCCATGAAAAATGCCGCAGTTTGCTGGAAAGCGGTTGTTTCTTTTTAGTTTCTTGTGTTCGTCTTTTTTTTTTTTTTGTAAATTATCAAGTTGTATTGAAGATTGTGGTGGATCGCGAATGCGTGAAGGCGAAGTGCTCAAACAGATCATCTCATTTTGAGACTTACCATATATGTTGCGTTGTTCGTTGGCCGGTGCTGCTGTGTCGACTCTTGTTTTGAGATATATATATATATATATATATATAACACTATATTTTTTAGGGGTAGAAATAAAAAACAATTATAGTAATGATTATAATAAATAATAGTAATAATCTGTCTGGCTATGTTACTTTGCTTGAGATGGCCAGTAACGCAGACAGCGGGATCGTAGAATCGGATAATAAAGGTATAGACGAGTATCGTACCACCATCCTTATTATTATTATTATTTGTGTTCTTCATTTAAAAGACAAGATCGAACAACTGAACAACCGGCGCGGTGGCTTGGACCGCTCAGTTCCAAGCCCTCGGTGCTACGCCCACACCCTCCCGCGACGTCAAGATACCTAATACCACCATATTAAAAATAATGCCACCTCTTCTCAGTACGAGTAGTGCCGTGTAGCGAGCTACGAAGCAGTGGAAGGCAAATGGGCCATGCAAATATCATAGTTTACTTTTCGCTATAGGGTGTCCTTGCGGGATAAATTTACACCATAAGGCGAGCAGGCGTCCATCAGTTATTGTGTCTCTATGCCAATTTGCAAACGGAACTTTTATGGAATTGGACAGGGTTAGTATTGCACACTGGGAGAGTCAGAGGTCAACTATTTCTATTCGGCAAATGCTACAGAGAGATTTTTTCAGGCCGATGCCAGGAGTAAACACGCTTAGAGTTTGCCGTACATGAAAAGCATTTAGATCTCGGTCCTTAGTAATCTGCAGTAACAGCAATGTGCTAGTATATTCAAGACTGTCCTCTGAGGAATAGCTGACTATGAAGCCACTATGTATTTGTGTTATTATTATTTCTATATACTATATCGGATAGTCAAGGCCGTCGGGCTTTCTAAACGTTTCATGGTACGCGATCTTGTCGCTCGTTCATGGAAAGTCGAAATCAACCAAGAGATCGCATTGTTGACAATTAAGCGGGGGTGTACTTCAAATGATTTCATCGTCAATTTTATTTGATTACAGCGCAGGAATAAAATCGTGGTGGAACATTTTTGAAGAAACAATCATCCTGAACTCAATCGCATGTGGGGCATAGGCTTGACACTGGCTCATGCTATTTATTTGAGCAACAGAGCGGATCATCCTATCTGTACATGATTGACGAGCATACGTTCATCGAGTTGGCTCCATAGCCTCGGTGGCGTCACATTGTATGCTCCCGATGTCCGAGGTCGCGGGTTCGAATTCCGCAGCGGGACACTTAGCCTTTAACTAAGTGGACTATAGACCGACAGTCTTTAGACTGTCTATAGACCGACAAGACTGTAGTCTATAAATACAACAGAGTGAGGTGTCACTTCATCACCGTTGCGGGATGGTCAGATTTGCCACTAATGCCAAGTGAATTTCGACGAAAATTAGTTACGGAAAAAAACCACCTACAAAACTTCAGGGTAGACCATACGAAAAACTCCTACTTGACAGACTCGAGTTCGTTCTATTCCCGTTTTAACTAGATGTTCGAATTCGGCGCTCGTATCTCCGCTCGATCAAGCAGCGACCCACGTTTCCAACGCCAGTAGCAGCGTGGGAACGATTAGCGAACTCTTCTGCTAGCGGCACTTCTCATTCCGTGTCCCTGTTTTATACGACTGTACAACAGCGACATTAGCAACGGTACACCAGACTATATGACATATCAGGCAATGCCAATGAACGCATTCGAATGAACTCATTTATTTATTATCAGCCCTCTCTCCCTATCTCTCACTCCCTCCCTCCCTCTCTCTCTCAATCCCTGATCTCATTCTCTCTCGCTGATTTCTGCACAGACGTCTTCCATCTGGCGTCACTTCAGAAGCATAAACCGGAGCTGGATGCCACGCAGGCCGAGACGTCCGATAGACGTACCACCACCCCGAGCAGAAGAGTGCACGGCCCTGATCATTATTACCATCATCATTATCAACGGCAACAGCAGCAGCACCATCATCATCATCATCATGCGTTTTTGTAATCTGATGAAGGTGACGAAGAGAAATGATGCCCGAGTCGTCGAGCGCGACGCGAGCATTGGCCGCCGTTTCATTGTGGATCATCATTGAATGAAAAATATACTTTGTGTTCTTTTTCTTCTTATTTCGTTTGCTGATATTACTATTCGTCTCCCCTCTCGAATTTTCTCATCCGATTTCATTTCATCCTTCATTTGTTGCCGCTTTCTCGCCCGCGATCGAATCCATCGGCAGAAGCAGCAGCCGCAGGAGACCGTCGCGGCGGCGTTGCCGGCCGAACACGCCGCTTGCGATAAACACTACGCCGACATCGCAGTGGCCGCCTATTTATCGATACAACCCGAACGGTTTGGTTGGTCGAAAAGCGACGGTGGTTGTCGCCGTTGTCGTCCGGGTGGATTATTCGCCCATGCAGCGATACAGTGAATGCGATGGCCGTATGAGCGTACCCGGCTTTCCCGGTACGTCTGTGGATTGGCGCAGCCGCGCACGAGACACAACAAATAAAGGAGAAATAACGCGCGTTGCTGTGGTCGGCCGCCTGCGATTGGCAGGGCACACATTGGCTGGTTGACATTTTGGTGACATGTCCGAGTGAATGTGGCGCTTGCGACCGGCTCGTTCCGCGCTCTCCCGTTGGCCTCTCGTGCGATAATTATATATCCGTTCTACGATCGGCAATCGGTTTGTCTCATCGGCAATGAATGCGTATGCGTCCCTGTGTGTATTTGTCCGTGTGACTCTTGATGATTTGTTTATATTTGTCTGAGATGAGGGGTTATCGATAGTCTGGTTTGTGTCTACCGGGAACGCGATTTTATGCCGCAACAGCAGCAGCATCGAAGAGCCGGCGTTCGACTAACGTTTATTGGAGGTTGTTGTTGTTCTAGATGATGGTGTTGTTGCTGCTGCTGCTGTACTTAACATAGATGTTAATATAGTTTATGATGCAAAACTCGTCGCAAGGTGTTTCCATGCAGAAACGGCAGTTATACAGACTAGCTTCAGTCGTATACTCTGACAGCAGCCATTTGAAATCAAGTCATTGTCATCCGCACGTTGAATAATTATACGGAGGTAAAGCCGGATCGTGTACCCATTGCTCGTTACCTACATTTTGTTAGTTGAGAACTGTTCAGCGGGACTTGACAGACCAGCGTATTAAAATATTGGTAAAACAGTTTTCCCGTTGCAAGAAAAATAGAAGAAGCAAAGGCGATTTCAAAGAGGGTTTTCGAATGTCAATCTCTTTACCTCTTCAGGTTATTGGCAAACTAAATCTTGTAGCTAATTTTAGAGTGAAAGAAATTGTCCAGTTCAGAGACTGTCAAGGAAAAGAATTCGCCAATTAGCCAAATATGACACTTGCCAATGCATTACAGCCACTACGAGAAGCTGTTGTTGTCTCCGGTCCTTTCCCTAGTGTGTAATATAACTTCGGGCCAACGTGGCCGGCGATTTACACAAACGTCTGTTAGATGTGTCTCATTTAGTCGAAATCAATCATTTTGTCATATTTCTACTTGGAAGTCATTTACTGATGACACTACTCATATATATATATATATATACACACACGTATATCACTGCTGTGATCCATCTTTCTTCTACGCGGCAATAACGGCAGCACAAGTAGCAGGTCCCCATAGCCAATCACCTCATCTTCGACATTTTGCATCCACTGGACGAAATAGACAAACCGAGAGCTCACAGACATTGCAGTCAATCGAACGGCTGGCTAATTGAAATCGAATGAGCGAATGCGACTAATTATTGGAATACGCCATGTGACAAGTGGCGTAAGGTAACGTATAAATGATTATTGCTATACTAAGTCGGTGCTATTTTGGACGGTGTCTGTAGTGTTTGAGCAGCTGAACCAGGATTTGTGTGAATGACCTGGACAGACAATGTGACTCAAAAATTTGGCCTGATATTCTTAAAATTGATTGTTTGCTGTCCTCATAGATGAAACTTCTTAGTAAAAAACAATGAACTCAAGTGATATTTGACTTCGTGAGGTTGTATTCACATTGAATGATTCACATTGAATGATTGACAACTGCAAGATGGGTACATTGATCACCAAGTACTTATTTGCATCCATGGAGTATGTTGCGAACTGCTTGCAGAGATGGTTCATGATATTTGTGTTCCGACAGACGAAAACTTTCAGGTACAATCTCTCTCATCGCTTTGAGCATTTAGTCACGACGGATTGAACGGCGGCTAAAATTTCTTCAGATCACGCAGATCAGATCAGATCTTCCTGGAAAACGAGGTGAGGTTGTTGAGGGAAAGTAAAATGAGGTGGAGGAACAGGCGGATGCTTTAGTTAGAACTAAATAAACTATGTCTTAATTTTTCTTGCAGGGCAGTGTAAACATCACCTCCTGTGGCAAACGTATCTAGTGAGCAGCGAAGACGAGCTTCGCCGGTTACATCATCCTCATTAAGTCTCATAGCAGTGCTGCGTGCTGTCATGGTGCACTGCGCTAATTGCTCATACGCATATGATTAATTAAGTACTATACAAAAGTCAGCATAGACCCAGTAATGCATCAAAATGTCGTCAGGTTTACAAACACTTGCAATGTAACGACGCCCTGCCCTGTAGGAAACTGAATGTGTTGTTCTTAGCATATCTACTGACACAAAGTAAGGCACAGGCTGTGTGTAAATAGAAATAATATTTGCAACTTAATTATAATTATTTTTGATAAGCTTCCAGGAATTGAATAATGTGATTTTATCTGCAGCTTTATATGTCATGGGTATCTGCCAGAAACAATAACCGCGAGATGCACAGACGCTATTGGTACTATAAGTACAATAGCGTGAACTTCGTTGATCGTCAGATGATTAGAAAATCATATCGTGTTGATTTTAATTGTTTAGCTGACCGGTCCAATTGAATCAGTTGTTCTATTGGCCGCCGCCTGGTGGAGTTGCTTTTGAGCGACTCGTGTCGTGGATCGATGCCGGTGCCAGGACACGTCCTGGGCAAACTGATTCAATCGAGTAGCCATTGCCCCGACCGACACGACGCAAACTGTGACTGAGAATATTTATGTAGCTATTATATATGTATATATATATATATGGTGCAGCAAAACAGCCGGGAATGGCTCCGCACCGGCGATATCCGGGATATGCAGGAGTAGATCTGTCAGTGGTGCTGCGACCAGTCTACCGTCACAACCAGCACCGACACCACCGTCACTAAAACAACGCTCGTATATCGCTACCACTACTACTACTACTGCTGCTGCTGCTGCTGCTTACTTCTACCACTGGCAGCCCACTACCACGGCACACCGTGAGCACAACGGCGGATGCTGGTCGCCACTATGCATATATATATATATATATATATGTTTAGTGGTATAGTGTGGCATTGCAGTATGTCCAAGTGACTGCTGCTTGAAACTGCCTATGCCTATGCGGCTGCAATGGCAGTCAGCCGCTCTGTCGATCGCTCGCTCACCAGCTAGAGCTAGCATCGTCGACGATGACGCCGCAGCCACCAGCGCCGGCGCAGCTTCTCCGAAATCTCGGTGTGCCGCAGCGGCTTCTCGATGCTGCTGCTGTTGCGGTGTCTCGCAGACACCGGCTGCTACGGGCGCAGTTGGTTGGTAACAACAGGCGCCGGCTCTCATCGCAGCGGTCGCGCGTGTCGCCGTGGTCGGTTCCGCATTCCAGGGATGCCGGCCCTCGCGGCCCTCGACGGTCACAGCAGCGGCCAGCGGCCCTTGGTCCCTTCCTTGGCCCAGCGTGCGCATCCGCAGTCGACGGTAACAGCAACAACAACAACACAGCAGCAGCAACAACAACAACGACGGCTCTAGCTGGTGATGGTGATGATACATCACAGCTAGTAGGCGCAGCACTACAAACCAATCAACCGCATATGCATTTATGCACGTATCTATGTGCATGTATACGTGCATGGTGCACGATATCTTCTAGCATAAGTAGTTCTGCTGCTGCGAAGATCAACGTCTCGGCAGCCACGTATTGCATTGCATGTTGTGACACATGATATTCGCTGATTTATATCGGGCACCGCTTTCTCGCTCCGTGTGTTTAGAATTCACGCACCTCCTCCATACTTAAGCGTCGTTTAATATTACTAACGGTGTGAACCTGCGTTTAATATTGTTCGGTCCACGGAGTTGTACGGGTTGGGAGGGCGCCAGGTAATACGGGTGTGCCGGGGGGCACATACGAATTATCGAAACTCTAACCAACCATCTCTCTGCCTATGAGAATAACTTAGTTATAGCCAAGTTCGTTATCTAAGTAGCTACCTATCAAACAATCTAGATATGTGATTATATATTGTTGTTAGCCGCTATTGAATCTGGCTGCTCGGGGACGTCATGCCGATTTGAGAGATACTACCAATGAGAATGGAGAGAAAGCGAGTACAGAGCACTAGAGCGTGTTAACAACAGCAGCAATATTCGGCAAGAAGAGCAGAACAAAAGGTGCCAAGTCGTGTGTCCAAGGCATTCATCCCTCGCACCCTCGTTGCAGTTGGTGCATGGGGCACATATTGGGGACGAGCACACACCAGGTATTGTAATATCTGCGTATAAATAGACGCAGATATCAAACCTACTGGAACAACCAACACGATACAAATTGGTCTCACACACCACCGCTTACGCGCAGACCATAGACGGCGCAGGTTGCGGAGGCAGTGTCATGACTTCGTTTTCTGCCGCATTCTTCACATCGGCAACTGTTCTTGTGGATGAGAATGATGATACCAGCCGGGCTGAAAACGCAATGATGGATTAGTTTCATTTCCTGTTTCACAAATGCGCAATTATTGTTATTATTATTATTATTATTATTATATTATTATTATTATTAATTATTCAAATACAAATTCCTTCAATAAGAACAAAGTAATTTGTATGATTCTCCACCGACAGATGTATATTCAGCATCAGTGGGCTTTATGCCATTCAAATAAATAATTAAAGGGTGAAGAATGTTTTCCAAGTCGCTAAATATACGAACGCGTCGAGCTATCGCTGACTGCGCATCAAAGAAGGCTTTGGTGAATGTGAACAAAACAAACAAGGGAACGTCATTATTGCGGCACAGTTCATTAGATGTTGGATATGATCCAGATATTTCGCTATGAGAAGGATGAAGTCTTTATTGGAGAGACACGGAGTATGATTGTGGTTTCTCTATTACTACTTATGAATGCCTGTGTAATTTGTCGATTGGCTAGACCCGCATAGAATAATTGTCCGAGAGTCATACATTCTTGACGTATTTATCTGGGACACTTGAGATATTGACCTGCTGATCTCTCAGTCTAATTCAAAGCGTTTTTTAGATGCTTGTCGTCGAGGATTCACATGCAATACGCTATGGAACTCGTAGGCATGCTATTCAAAGTAGACTGCATACTCTTACATCCAGTTCGAGTGCACGCACAAAGAGCCACATCACCCCACCAGTTATCGATTTTATGTGAAGTGTTACTCTCTGTACAAGAAACACGTTCTAGTTCAACAGCGTTGGGAGAATTTCTCTCTCTCTCTCTCTCCTTCTTGACTGTTGCTGTTGTTGTTGTTGTCTCAGGTTGTCAGTTTCTGACCCATTTCGGTTCTAGTTTGCCGTCACCGGGGAGGAGTTGTCCGCTTCGGATTCGCTGGCTCGGTTGCCCCTGGAGGCTACGCGGCTGTCCTCTGACTTGGACTGACTTTCGCCTTTAACGGAGCGACTGGCGATGAAAGAGTAACCGACGACAGGTGTAGCCATTCTACCGGGCCGACTTATATCCTGCCCCATATTATATTGTTTAATACTTCTAACAGAGGTGTGAAGCAATCCATCCATTGATGGATGCAACTCGATGCAAGCATGGAAAAACGAGCATCGCCAGCCATAACAGCAGCTTGAAGAGCAGATCCTTACACTTACTGAGGTTGGGGCGACAGCCTACGCCAACGTGAAGCTGCTGTAGCACCGAATGTAGAGCGGTGTCAGTCAGGTGCAGTCGCAGATGAGATGGTGACTGTGCTGCTTGCTCGCTTCGTTAGCTGGTGGTCTCTCCTCCTACTATCGTGCCATGCGAAACGCTAGCAAGTACGGCCACTGAACAGTAGATAGATGCATATAGACCGGCATACACACGCGCCGATCTACCCACCAGGACCAATGTGTTGCAAGCGGCTCAATGACGAGCCCAACCCTTCGAATCGCAAGATCGCGCAGTCGCTCGGCTGCGTCTGCCCGCGGCGTGGGAACTCACTACGGCGGCCGAGACGGAGGGCTCGCTCAGCCGATTGCGCGCCCCAGCAAAACGGAATCGCCGGTCGGCAATCGCAGGTACAAACTCAGACAGGCCGTTCAGCAAGCAGCTACGAACGAACAGGCGAACAGCAAGCGGTTCCACTTTGACGACACCATCGACGCCAGCAGCGGCGTCGATATGCCGAAGCAATAGCAATCTACCGAGAACTATGACAACCACAACCAGCCAAGTAGCATTGCTGCGTTATCCTAACCGCTATTCTACCACAACCACTCTGTCTACAACTCCTGATGTTGTGTCTAGTGTCGCTGCTGCAGCTTCTGCTGCTTCGGATGCTTCAAAACAGCTTCACACGCACACATTCACTTGAGCAGGATGAAGAGATAAATACGAGGCGTCAACAAATACGAGTTACACCCGTGCGGGACTACAAGCAACTGCATCACAGGCGCCAGCATCAGCAGCAGTGCAACTGCGAACACACGTCATGGCCGAGCAATGATGGTGCACGATCGCCCACCCAGACAAACGTCAAACCTATGCAAAAAGGGGTGGACCTCCAGTATGAGACAAGAACGACGACGACGACGACGGTGACGATTTTCGTCACTGCGATAGCGTTGATGATCATCGTCATAATTATCATCATCATCGTCGTCATGGTTATTATTATTATTTGATTATTATTATTATTACTGGCAATTGACCGACCGTGGCAGTGGGCACGTCTACAAGTAGATACACCACTAGGTAGGCAATGGAATATGCGTTGAAGCACAAGTTGCTGACGAGCCTCGCCGTGTATGACGTACAACTGTGTGCCATTGTGAACTGTGAATGCCCTGTAGTAGTTGTGCAGACATCTATGACAGCTCGTACATGGACAAGGCTTTCGCGAGTAGCGAACGGCGTACACGTATATATATATATATATACGCACACACATGCACAGAGAGAGACAGACACAAATAGGATGTCACAGTGGATTGTATTGAATCTGAATGAGGGACAGACGACTCGCTTACCGGCAACTCAGCAGTCCTTAACGGGAATTGATTATTACCAAATTAGCCATAGTGGCCTTTATGCTAAGATGTACCACTCGACGGAGCATAATGATTTCTATTGTAAGAAGTTGAAACTATATATAATAGTTTCTGGGGGGAAAAAAAGACAATTTTTACGAGTTTGTTCTGCTTGCGTGGCTTAAGTCGACTGTGATCAACTTCTCGGTGAAAGTTGTTATCTCAGACCGAATTCATGGACCGGATACCCTGCCTTGCCGCAGAACGTTGGATAAGCAATTTGCTTATACTCAAGCTAATGTATGCGACATTGTTAAGGAGACCAATGTCGCTTCACGCTGCGAGGGCACTAAGCATATGACAGTAAATTCAGTGAACTCGATGGGATATCTCTTGGGTTTGCGGAGACCTGCTCTCACAAGTGTCATAAAAACACATCAAGTCTACAGGCATCAAAGAGTTTCGCTCCGCGCAGAAGCTCTCTTGCAGTCCACTTTCCGAGTGATCATATTCTGCAGTTACTGAGCAGGTTGATTGCGTAACTTGTAACTGGGACCGCTTGTACAACATGTGTCGCACATCGGTGCGTGTGGTGGCCAGTATCACCATCTCTGCGGGGGCGTACATTACATAGTAGAGGAAGAACAAGGATGTTGACAACATAGTCCATATAATAGATAGCGTAGGTCTCTCTAGAGATCTATAGTGACCGGTCTAGGAGGGCAGCACTGGGAATGCAGGGCAGCCTCTAACTCAACGAAGCAGCGCAGTGGCTTTGATTGAGATGCGCCTTCCGGGCCGTCGGTGCCGCCTCCTGAATGTAGGTCGCTGACTGGACACGCTGCCCATCTGTATCTTGACGTTGCGCACGACGCCTGACGTCCCTGTCTCATGGCTGCTTATGGCCAGAATTCATTTTGTTCCAGTGCAATCGCCTCCGCCGCACCACCGAGCTCGATAGAACACGGCATCTATTGCGCTGTGGTCTCTACAATGCGTCCGGCTACCGCCTCCTCAGCCGGAAGACGATGCTGTTTCGGTACCGACGTCATTCGTTCTATCTGGTGATCATGTGTTCTTGTCCTGCTTGAGCACGATGACGTCCTCTTCGACTGTGCGCGCGTTCAAGCAGCCTGTAATTCCACGAAACGTGTGACCACGTTTGCCGTCGCCGCGGCCGCCGCCAACGCCTACCCGAGCTGGCTTTAACTGCTAGATGTACGTAAGAGATATCTGCGAGCTCGCGTAACAACGTAAGTCTCTATCTGCCCGAGTGTTTCTCTCTCTCTCCTCTCGGCTTCTGTCAGGGTGGCTGGCTGCATCGTCCGCGGGCGGACTTCGTGGCCCTATGCGCGTGTGTGATCCACGGCTGCTGATCGTCGCTTGCTCCTGTTTGACGCTGACTGGGAGAGGTCACCCAAGCAGCTATTACACCTAGCCAGCCTAGCCGACAAGTCTAAGAGGCGATTCGCGTTGCCGGCCGCTTACGGCCCTTAGCTCGCTTAGCCTATATCGATGGCGAGCTCTACGGACGAGACACAGAGCACGGAGCACACGGCCGGTCAGGTGGCCGACTTCGTCTCCGCCCGTTCAATTCGCACATGTTGGCAGGGACTTCGAGATAGCAGCAGCAGCCGAACGCGTCCCTATCAACCACAAACAGTCTCCGTTGACGTTGTCACCCAACCAGCCGGAACTGGCGTAGAGGATAGGTGTAACACGGACACACACACACACACGCTCGGTGGATAGCAGCGAGAAGCGCATAGCTCATTGGCTGTTGCTGTTTCTGATTAGTTGTGCTGCCTGCCAAATAATAACTGGACAACTGTGGATAATGTTGAACGTGTTGAATCAATACCGTCATCTAGCAGCAGCGAGCAGCGATTATCACAGCCACGACGGACAAGCAGCGCCGACCGCTTCGGACGACAGCAGACTCGGCCACCGTCAGGATTGCCAGAGCGGGCTATTGATGGTGTGAATCGAGCTGCTGTTGGTGCCGACCGAATATAGTTATGAACGATATTGAACGTAAAATTCACTCGACGCCGACAACGAGCGGCAACAGAAACTTCTTGGAATCGTAGCGTCAGAATCGATTGGAATATTGCGGTTGCTGATTATTGAGACGGCCAGGCGGGAAGGATTCCGAGTCGAGATCGGTTTTGAAAACAAATGATATGCTCAGCGAATGGTTCATATGTACAAACTACCTGCAATAGCTGTGGGTAAAAATTTAAAAGAAATAAAAAATAAAAAAATGAATATATATATGTAGGTTATTTTGGCATATTGAAAGAGCGTGCTTAAAAAGCGTAGACGCTATCAAAAAGACGCGACAGCGTTCGACAAAGTTAAGGCCTTTTTCGGATTTGTGGGCTCGAAGTTTATCTATGGACTGAAGTATTGCTTTTTAGTGAGGCAACTGCTTTTGATTCAATGCGATAACCACGAGTTGACGTGCCACCGAAACCGCTTCCCGTCATGTTTGCGTCAAGAGACTGACAGATGTTCTAATAGAACTGTTCTAAAGGGTATCTGTGACAATAACGCACTAGGGTAAGTGTTTCAAATTATATTGAAAGATTGGGATAAGGTTACCGAGGGGGACGCGTTTGATCCGATACTCGGCAGATCCCGTGGATGAAATCACCGTTTCGTTCGCGTGTTGCTTGCATATGACTTCATTGGCAGTGGTCGCTCAATATGACGAGAGGACATATTCCTTCCTGTGGAATCGTTTGCCTCGTTGATCATCATGCCATGAATGGGATCAATTAATAGAAATTAGGAGACGGGTAATCTATGGGTAATTTCGTTTATTTTGTAGACGCTTCTGTACTCCCGTGGAAATCACGATGAAGTGGTCAACATATACAGCACAGATATTGCCATTGCCCAGCATAGCCGCGTTCTGATTGCACTAAATATCGAATATCTCTAGCAGGTATAGCGAACTATTTATTGAGTTCGTCGGAAGTGATTCATGCGGATCGCGGTTCTCGGAAGGGACGTCCTGCGACGAATTCAAGCTTAGAAGTTTTGAGAAGACCGAATATCGTGTGTACAGTATGCGCAATGCCTCCACTGTATCAAGCGTTGAGAACTTCACATGCCCACGAGATAAGGACGACTTGGTGCAGGAATATTAAGAAAAATAGGCGATATGACTTCGGGAAATGAAATAGCTGAGATAGGCGATCCTGTTCACATGAATGTATTCTTCCCGCACATCCACGACGAGAAAAAAGACACAGCTGAGCAAAGTTTACTTTAGCTTTATTAATGGGCTTAATTAATGATGTACATACATACGACAAGCGGCGGTGGAATGAGGATAGATACAATGTGTAAGACCATCGTGAAGCATCATTGGCGAACTTGTGTAATGGCCACACATACACACGCATATACATATATATATATATATATATATATTATGTGTGATCTTCTTCGTTCGTGCAATGGCGGCATGATTACATATAATGGGTAAACAAGAAATCGATATTTTGAAAAATGGTGCCATAGAAACTCTGACTGGGAAGCTTAATTCAGACCCCGCTGGTTACTCGAGCTCGTCGTGTGCCGCCAATATTCGCAACTTGTGTTTCTAAAAATGAAGAACGATTTCCAATTTTAAACCAACATATTGTGCGTTTCGAACGATGTTTAACCATACAGAGGCCGGCGTGCCTGCTCACAAATTCATCTGAGACGGGTCATCTCGTTCCGTATACACATATGCAAGTGAAAACAATACATTGTTACACATTTACATAGCGTGGAGTGCGCAATCGACAGCTTCAATCAATCACACTGCACTGACAGTATGTCACCAAGCCGCAGCGACCAACCAAGTTTCATTGCTCTGCTGGTAGCGTTGAGTTCCTTTGGCCGGTGACTAGTCAGATGTATGTATCTCCTATTGGTGCGTATGCGAATATGTGTCGGTGTTCGTGTTGTTCATATGTTATGAATCTAAACAACACAGAATAGGATTTTTGGAGGTGGGTACAGCTGAACGGTTCTCCCTTCAGTGGTACCCACCTCCAATGTGCCTCCTCTTCCCGGTGCTCACGGATCACAAACCGAGCGTTAGATGGCACGAAATTCGCAATTGGCATCGGGGCACTACGAATGTTCAGTGTCACCTTTACTCGCCGATATGAATAACAATCTGTTAATTTGAAATCGACTCAAAACGGTACAGGAAGATATATAGAGAGAGTGCAACGTTCGCTAGTTTCACGAGTGCAGTGAGCTTATAGAGTGGGCTTAGTGGGCACCCCGAAATTGATGTACTTTGTAAGCTCGTCTTCCTGAAAATGGATGAGCCCACTCGACTCCAAGTGGATCTTCTGCTTCTTCAAGACGTCGATCAATTTCATTTGCTTTTTAATTAGAGCAAGTAATTCCGCTTTTTGCTTTTCCAACACCTGAAAAGGAACACACAGATTAAACGCTCGTTTTAGAATGGATTATCATTGGTTATATAGGTCACAATGGTGGCGGGGGCAGCATCCGTGGCAATATCACGTGGCAGTGAACGTTAGTTGGCCTTGCCTCGGATTTCTTCCTGTAGGGGTAGAGGACAAAAAAAAAATATATATACATATATATATAGAGAGAGAGAGAGGGAGTGAGAGTTCACATATTTCTGTTAAGTCCGTATCTGTTTTAGGTAGTGTCCGTCCTCCAGGAATAAAGAAGTGCAGCGATTCCTCGAAGAGGACAGGTAAACGTTATTAGAAGTAAAACACGTTCATGTGTTATCATCAGTCGGCCACTTGAGTTAAGCTCAGTGAGCTAAACTATACGTTCCACTCCGTCAAGGGCAGCCTACAAGAGTAGCAGCCTGCTTCTTGCTCAGGTAAGCGTATGTGGCTGGCCAGCGCTGCGTATCCTGTCATCATCGATCCTCTTCTGCTCGTTGCGGTGTTTACAATGTCGTCCGAGTTACCTCATGCAAGTCGGCGCGCTCATAACGACATCAGAGGCAGTTATGGTTGAATTTGTTTTGTCTACTCGACGAGAAGAGGAACGGGTTGCAAATTCTTGCAACTGTCGCTGAATTTTTAGCCTGAAGCAGCTTCGCGCCCCCCCCGGGCAGTAACGCTCGAGTTGGCATTCCCTCATTTCCTGCCATATAATGAATTTCCTTTACAAGTAATCATCCCATCTAACTACAACAATATCCACTGCTGCGGTCTAACTACGATCTTGTGGCTGCTAGTTACGAGGCGCAATTTGGCAAGTACATCATATCAAGAATGGTGACTGCTAAAACTATGTCTAATTCTATTATGTGTGGTTATTTTCAGTTTGGCGTTCACGATTTGTACTGAGTCAATAGTGGGTCCACTCGTATCGTCATGAACGGCAGGTTCGAAGCAGGTAGTCCACCTTCAGAACTGATCTATCATAGATCGAGACCGTCATGACTTTCATAATCGTAATCAGCCGGCATTTCGAAGCAATGTGGATTTGAGGTAGCAGCAGACATCAGTACAGCAGGGATTAGTCAGAGAGAGAGAGAGAGCTGTTCATATATTTGTTCTGTATATCTTGCGTGTTTTAATCGAAAGCCGCAATTGTTGTATGAGACGAACTCAGTACCATACGAAAGGCGAGCCTGCATGGGTGTATCGGGCGACGAACAGCATTCACAGTTTGCGACGCGTATATAACTACCCACATCCGTTCCAACGCGCCCCGCAGGCAACTGGCCCCGCAGAGGGTCGCCACAAGCGCTGCCATAGGTTCGATTGATTCCCTGCTACAAATTTGCATCCCTGCCATACCGCACGCTCGATTCGCAGAAACGAAACGTGGAGGAAGTGGTTGTTGGCACATCTCCTCCTCTCAGCGTCGATGGTGGTTCGGCTCGTCATTCCAGAGATTGACCGCTCGATACGCTACGGCTTACGTCGGCTGCTTGCTTGTCGGAATCATGATACGAGACAACGGGTGTGTACATAAAGACAATGAATACATTTACGCGGAATGGTGATGTTTCATCACGACACAGATGCTGATGATGGAAGTAGCCACGTCTGGGCTGCCTTCTATCCGCCACCGCAGGTCGATATTGTCACTCGTGCTGTGATTCTCTGAGCAGTACAATAGGCTCCGTCGGTGTTACCTACTGACCCACTCGCTCGCAGATATCTCCCTTCGGTGTGTACTCTTTGAAGTGTCCTGTCCGCTAACCACAACGACTTTGATATGGCCGTCATCGTACACATCGGTTGGCGCCGTAACAAATATTTCAGCATCCTCATTGTATACTTCCTGATGATATTGTAGTCAAACATGTTGGGTTGGGTGGGTTTCGCCTATGCAGCAGAGACTTTCGCCAGCGGCGAGTTACGCCATAAGATCAATGTCCTCCGTCCATCATATGTGATCCCATATTATCCTGTACCGATATTTTGCGTGTAGCTGTCGGTAGGCTCTTCTTCAAACAACGAGATGCGGGGCCAGATGTAACTGAGCTTCCACTCCTCTAATTACCGTCTCACATATCTCTGTGTAATTGCTCATCATATTATACTCCGTGAAAATTCTTAGTCCATGAGCCGATCGATGTCAACCCCTCTAGCGTCGTTGGGACTAAGAATTTTATGCTCGCTGCGAATATTTCCTGAATTTCCTACGGTATATAATACCCTACAATTATACGTTTCGTCGTCAGGCATCGGGTTTAGTGTAAGCCCTCTTGTTCAATCTTGCAACATTATACTTATTAGGCTGACCCAAAACAAATGGCACACATATACATTTCAATATGGGCTTAACTAAGTGAGTTAAAACAAAGATTTTTTAGTAGGAGTATTTAGTAGGAGAGGTATGCAGCTATGGGCGTCTCTCAACTCATTGTACCGTCGAATTAATCCATACACCAGTTGCATTACGCTCACTACGTTACCTGAACTTTGTCGAGCAGTTCCGTGAGGCTACGATCGCGTGCACCAGAGTCATCCATTGAGGAGCGCAAAATCTGCAGCTCAGTATGACACCGTGAGAGTTCTGCTTCGAGGTCGGACACCGAACGGCTGCCACTGTGTCCTGAGGCCATCTAAAGGGTAAATTGTAAAGTGTGTCCTGCGTTAGGGTGCGTCTAAACCTACAAGATACAGCTATTCTTCCGCAAAGTGCTTCCTTTTAATATTGCTGGCTGTACTGAGCAGATAATTAGTGCCGGATCTATTAAACTGGTTCGTAGTTGGCCGACGGGTTGCTTCTTGATCTGGCTGCGCCATTACAAAAGCTGGTCCTCTCGTCTGACGGGTTTTCGTTTCAAGTAATACTATTATACACAATTAGATGGGATTAGATCCCGTAACCGTCATTACCGACAACCGTTATGTGATAACTGGCACATTGCATCTCTCACAACCATTTGGCATCTGAGATCAGAGATCACCTTTGCCTCGCTCATTGCCTGTTCATTGTCTGTATCCATGTTTCCGACTGACGGGGTTGATTCACTCTACAGAGGACCTTCGAAACTATCTGAGCCACAGTCTAGCTCGTTCTGAGCTCTCGGCCTTTGCTAGACCTGTATTCACCTACCTTGGTTTTCGACAGCACCAGCAGCGAAGTTCGATGGTTGATCGTGTCAAGCCCTGTTAGGCGTACGATGATGATGATTATTATTACTATTATTTTGAATATCGTGCTTCACTGGACACAGGACCGTTGTTCGTGCATAGCAGTAACGACAGGGTTAGAGGGCCACGAACGCGGTTGAAATGCCAACACACCCCCCACGTAATTCGCTTCCTGACAAGGTTCCTCGTGTTGTGCCTGCGTGGGTACGGGCTATCTGTGGCTGCAGTTTTGAGAGCGGGCACCACGGGACGAATTCACCACAGCAACGACTCATTGTAGGGGCGAGAGGGCGGAACCCCAGACCTGGTCCCGGTGGAACATGGTGGAGCATCAAACGGCACCACACTATTAGGGACAGGTGACAGTCCACAGATGGGCTCGCCAGGTACGAGTAAGGTAGAGCAACTAAGCAAAGGTGCCCCTGACAGATTCTTATAGTAATACCTAAAGGTTAAGATCTGAGGCCTGTCAGATAGGGGAACAGTTGAGGGTAGGCTCGAAAAAACGAAAAAAAGATGGGCCCGATCGCGTTGAAAGCAGGCACCCAGAGAGTTCTTAATATGTCCTGTCGTGATGAATCTACACTCTTCTTGATTTAATTCTGGGAAACTCCGATAGTATTGTAGATTTATACTTCATCCAGTTCCAGGCATACGACAGGTATCACACAAGTGATGCAAAATCTAGTAAGCTTATATCGTGGGGTGTCTTGACGGATTATATAGGCTCATCGCTAGCTTCGAGGAAAGCTGGTTCCAGCGCTGTTTCTACGACACATACATACAAGTGCACTTTAATACAATCACTTGTGAAACAGACACTTGGGCCTGAAATCCGGTAACGAATTTTAGCAGCGAGATTCAGTTCACATCTCCCTTCTCTACTAACGCTAGCGAAGAAAATGAGACGATACTGGAAGAAATCGACTAAAACTATAAACATATATTGTACCTGTGAGTCGGTTAAATACTAGAACTCCAGACATATATATATATATACAAAGAGAGAGAGAGAGAGAGAGAATAGTGCTACAACAATTGTTACAATGATTAAGCTCAATGGTGTAAATTATCCTGCATTAAACGTTTGCGACGTTACTTTATCACTGCTATTTGTAAGAGAACTTGAGCGGTGTTTAATAAACGCAACTATTTGGTATAATATAAGCAAGCATTGCTGGAGCGCTACAAATATTTTTGGCGATGAACTGTCCAACGGCAAAGAATCTGTGAAGCGTCTATTAGATTGAAAGTCATTTCGTTTTGTGGTTGCTATACAGCTAACAATATATAACCAGTGCCAGTAGTCTTGCGATAAAAGCAAATGGGATGATTTGCCGGGATGCAGATGATGACTTATATGTCGATGTATGCCGACAGTTAGATTCGGCGGTTAGTTAGCGTCAGATCGGGCGCCATGACGGCCGGGTGTCGTTGACGGCCGGATGTCTTTGTCCCTTCGTCTGGTCACAATTGTAGTCCTTTGAAAAATTCTAGCTACTTTGCTGCTGATCAAACGATCCCATACGAGGCTGACATATATCGCATACTGGATGCCACCCAGCGACAGCGTTCCATAAAAGCGCCGAACTGCTACGCCAGCCATCGCCGCTGGGCGATTCGGCCTCTCGTGTCGCGTCCGCAGAAGAAGCTAAATGCAAGAATCTATCGACGCGTTGATTGCGCTATCCGTCTGTGTCTCTTTGTGCGTCTGTGCGGCTGTGGCTACGTTGGCGACGGCGCGGCACTATGTCTCAACGCAGAAATATGCTAAATATTTCGATGTCTCAGCGACAAATGCCGACAGCCGACCGATGAATACTACGAACTCAGCAGCATCGATTCGACGCCGGGGCCGCATAGTTGTGTAACGTTCACATTTTCCAGTGGTGGTGTGCAGCGGCAGCTGCCACCAGGCAACGGCGGCGACAACCAACTGCCGCCGGTGACGCTGCAAAGTGCAGCTATTATACTATGCGCGCACACCGACACACACACACACAGACACGCACAGGGAAATTTAGACAGGGTATGCACGAGATATCTGACGTCGCGGTGGTGGCTGGCGACCTCCTCGATCGCCACAGCCACGATCCCCACCACTCCGGCAAATAGGCCGCCGCTATTTGGCCAACCACGTGCTCAGCTGTCGAAAAAAGTAAAACCATTTTTTGGTGCTACACGCAGCTACACTGCGTCTATCATATGTATCATATCTGATGTCAGTTATTGTGAGTATATGCGGACCTCTGTGTGTATATGCGTGCCTGTACAGGTAGCATAATAAGATGTGTTGTCACTTCGTGATGCCAGCCGTTGTTTTGTACTACAAAACAACGGGAGAGAGAGAGACTTGAATACAACAACCTAACAATGGTAGTAGAAGAGTCGTGGTCGAGGGTCGCGCGACCTGTTGTGAATCATTACGGTCGAATGTTAGACACTCAGCGGATCGCTTTGCCAAGGATGCACGCAAAATGGGCTTAGCCCACGGAGGAATGGACATTAATAGCAATAAACGAATCGGTTTCACTACTGCAGGTTTCCGATGCTATTAATTGCTTAAACGTCAGCCATTAATAGCTTCACAAACGTGAGCCATAACCCCTGAGTCTTAATAAGTAACATGAGTTTCACGTCGCGATCATTGACTGAATTCAGCTAACTATAACAGTTGTATTACAACGGACGGCAAATGACTCTATCGAGTCTGTTATTAGCATCCATCCTACATTAACTGAAGCTGTATAGAGATTCTTCATTCCGGGTTAACGCATGGCTCGGGGTAGCCCGATTAGTGAGCAATAACTCAATTTCTAGCATTTTTCTTCAGTCTGAAAGTATCCGTATCCTGGGCACTATCTGATTACGAAGGGAAGTGCACAATCGACAACGAGCTAAAACTAGTGAAATGCTTTGACTTAATGCTTAAATATTTCCTTCTCAACCTAGCGCACCGCTCTTTCCTTTACCTCACCGGTTGTGCTGCGGATGGGACGCTCATTCGAAAACAAATCCAGCGGTGCCAAGCTCGTATATTTCATGAATCATAGTCGCAGCTAAATATCGTTACAATCAGCCAAAGCTTATTAGATAGCCCGACATTGTATAAGCATATTTAAAGATTGCACAACTTTCAAATATTCGACGTCGATATACCAAATATTTAATGGGCGGCGTACTGTATGCATTGCTTAAATGTAACGTTCACCTCAAGCTAATAATACATGCGGTATATTCGTCGAACTTAATAGAGAGAAAAGAGGCCATGCGTATGGGTGAGTTAGATTTCGTTCGCATGCATGCACTCAATGATAACACCACATTCAAGGTTTGGTTCTGCTACTCAGGATTCTGTCTTTATTGGTTCTTGTACTGGATTTCGTCGTGTCAAACCACTGCTTACTTTTGATTTACACATAAACGACGCTTACAGACGCTGTTTCCAAAAAGTTACCCAAATGCAGAATCTGCTAAGACCGGCAAATGCCTCAATACCAAACGAGTACCGTTGAGTCGATCTATGGAATGGGTGTCTTGGCCACCGTGTCGCCGCGACGATAGCCCTGCATCGATCTGTGAAAAAAACTCAATAAAGTCTATAGTAGATTTGTCGGACCCAATCTTCCAATAGCCACTCAACGAGAGAAGGCATTATTACTAATATTATTAATTATTTTCTATTATGTATTCGCTTAACCAACCCCTTGCAGCTGGTCCGTATCAGCTAGTTTCAATCAATTGCCTAACATAGCTACACATGTGTCCATCTTGAAAAGCTACAGTAGTATTTTATTGAATGATCCTGTTGCAACGAGAATATCGCTCAGTGCTGAATATCATTAACGAACAACAACAGACGATGCATATACCATCAGCAAACGATGAGATTTCGTGATTTTGGCTTTTGTTTTACATTATTTAATTGTTAGGTCGTTCGTATTATGTAATTTCGTTCCATACACATGAACGAAATATTGCTATTGTGCGTCCGTCCACAGCAATTCAGCTCAAATGAACCCTATATATTCACGCATCTTGTACTATTACGTGCAAGTTGTAACGAGCGGACCTGACTGCCTGCTGCAGCTACTAGTGCTTCTGCAGCCAGCTGTGAGTCGGTACTTATCCGTATCCGACTTATTGACACATGTGGTTGCATTGAATTGTACAAATGGCGCAGAGCGGTTGTCTCGTGAGGTTGCGGTGCGTTTCGGCCTTCGACATACATAGACTAATTTCCACCGAAGCCCGGCAGGTGCCACATGTAGACGACACCGATCGAGTCAGAACATAGACGATGCTGATATAAGACATTCGCTCCATATCCTCGCCTCTTGGCCACATGTTGCAGTGGCTACCTATGGATTGTATAATGCCTAAGCACCCTTATGTTTATTATGCTTTATATGTATGGAGCCACAACGTGTATTTTATGTTGAATATATTATATCTATGGTGGAGAAATGAGAGAACTCGAAATCCTCAGGTCATTCAAATAGTTATAAAAGGGTTTAGTCCTCGTCTGAGAGTCCATCTCTTCTCTAGAGTCGGCACGCTTGGCATTACTTCGATCTATATTGAAGGACCTTATATAATACGTAAGCCACTGGTAGTGTCATGTTCGTGTATTGTCCCTAAGGAGACGCCTAGTTTGTTCGCCGTCTCGGCGAAAAGAAAAAAAAAATCTCTCGGCCTTTGAAGCAAAGGGCCACGAAGATTTTGCTAGACAGTGTACAAACCATGTACTGGCCTTTCAAACGATTAAATCTTGCCTGAGCCGAAGCATTGTCTTAGCGTTGAAGTGCCTTAAGAAGATTCGGTGAGAGCTTCCTCGACGGCCTTGTTAACCCTATCTCTTACCTATGAAAAGGCGTTCCAGCACGCTTTGGATCGGCTCTCTCGAGGCAACAACATAGAGCCCTCGAGAGACCTTCTCCAGCCCATGACTGCATTGCCATCCCGTGTCGCTCTTACACGTCCTATAGGGAGTACCTTGATTTGCTCTTTGCTTACCGACCTGTCCTTTCTTCCTTCCTTCCTTGGCAATGGCAACGTCTATTGGGCGCGCTCTGCTGTCAGCTCCACGTCGCCTGGTGTAACTTTCGTTCGTGTCATTTGGAGCCGGCAACTCGGTTCCCTCGTTAAGCCCATGTCTATCTACGACCCCCACCCCCACATCTTCCCCGTCTCTGCTACTGACTCGTTCAACCGCTGCTCGTTCTGCTTTCGTCTACATTTTCCATCTACTTGAACAATAACAACGTCAAACTCGAAACACTTCCAAACGCGAGCAGGCAGGAAAATAACGTTCGAACATCCCGGTCTGTTCCGACCAGTGATCTTGGGCATCTTGGGCAGTTGCGTGGCGTAGCGTAGCGTTGTGCAGTGTGTAACACACAGCCGCTCAGAAAATCAAGCAGCAAAGCAAAGGTCAGGAGGAGTTCGAGGGTATGATTAATGTGCAGTGTCGCTCGGCGACGCTCCGGTGGTGGTGGTGGTGGCGGCGGCGGCGGCGGCGGCGGCGCTGGTGAATCGAGCTGTTGCTGCTGCTGCGTGCTCGCAGAGGGGCACCATTGAATGGGCTGGCGTGCTCCGTCCTGTGGCAACAACAGGCAATGGAACGGCGAGCAAGGCAATCGGGCAGACGGCTAAGCAGCGAGATCGGCTGGTGTTCGTTCGTGGTTTACACGGGCAGTTGTTTCACGACGGCCTCACGTCTTGGACGGGACCGGACCGGCCCGGCCATACGGCCGTCTTAAGCCGTCTCAACAAAGGGGCCCCCAGAGGAGCGATCGCCCGGACGGAACGGGGCTCCCTGAGTAGTGGCGTTAGCGAAAGCCAATGATGGAATTCCCTTCGAACACGAGGCAGAGTACTTTGGGTTTGTCAGCTTCTTGATGATCTCGCTGTTCGAAAGAGATATAGAGAGACAGAGAGAGAGAGAGAGAGCAGAACGAGAACATGTCGGGTCGTCATAGCGGGAAAGAAAGATGGCCGACACTGAGAATTACATGAGATGGATATTCCTACCCGAGAGGACTCTACTGGAAGGCCATAGGGGCACCACTGGTGTCGTAGCTCCACGCACTGCACGCCACTTAATGCTGTGCTATGGATCGCGACTATTCGAAATTAGGCCTATCATGGCCGTGGGCCCGGAGCATCTTGCCAATATCATTCTCGAAATTTCATCATGTTATTCTCGAGTTGTACGCCGGAACATACGAACACTTTTGCCTCGTCGTCTGTTCTGCGTTTGTACTAAAGTTTGTTATTAAAGTTTGGGCGATTTGTTCCCGATTAACTCGGTGACATTGTAACGAATGAGAGAAAAATATGGGTTTACTCCAGCCAACGTGCTTCTAATCGAACACTTCCTAATATTTACGGTCTCTAGGTTGTTTGCTCCTAAACGAATTTGCTGAATAACAAAATGAAAATTTAAGCAAGCACACAGTCATCAACCAATGTCTACACCCATGATTCGCCTGGCTGTTTGCATGTTAATCTAAGATCGCAATGGTCGCGTCGCTAGTAAAGGTTATCTACTAAAATAGACAAACAAATACAACAATACACTGAACTGGATGGATTAGTCAAATCGTGCCACTGGAAGGGAGTCGCTATCACTTTCGCCAGCAAAAATTAAGGAAAAGTATGATTTCTCTTTTTCTTTAGAAGGTTTACTTATATATTTATAGTCGGTAGCTGCTAAAATGACCACAGCCCCGACAGGTCCAGCCAGTGGCCCCAACAGGTCCTCATAGTAATACCTAAAAGGTTAAAAGCTGTGGTTTGTCAGATAGGGGAACAGCTGAGGGTCAGTTCTTTATTAAAAAATAAATTACCACAGCATTTGAGATGCTTTCCTTGAATGGCTTGACCAGAGATGACAAAGGGATGAGACAATCATTTGACTTTGCCCTACCGCGAATTTCCCATATTTTCTCTAGACAATTGTAAGTTTATCGTATTATAAATAATCTCGTCGAAATTGGATATATCTTTGTCATTTTTTTACTACGAAACGCATGGGGATGATCATGGCGATACGGTGTCGACTGTCGACGTCCGCCCTGTTCTTCTATCTAAACGATTGCACAACAATAATAATCATATTCATAATTGTGCTTATGCGATCTTGCAGCTCAGCCCGTACTTGTAACCGGTAACCAGTTGTCGACCCGCCCCGAATCGGGCCATGATCTGTCTGTGTCGTGACAACGTTGTTTCCCTGTCGAAACCAAACGCTAAACCACCCGTGTCCATCGTTCGTGTACTCGTAGCACGCAAAACTCCACCACCTCGATCCATTGAGCTGGCGCTAACGTCGTCGCGAGCGTCGGCGTCCACCGACTGGTTCTCGCCAGACGCCACGTGCAGGGCGGAGCCTATTGGGCTAGTTGCTTAGTGACATCATACCCGCGCTTTCTAGTTCGGCGACGAACAGCAGCAACAGCAGAAACAGCATCAACATTGGCTCGTACTGTGGATCGAAACCACTCCATTCGTTGATTTCTGGGTAAGGAGATCATGACCAGTGCATTTGTCGTAGACGAACCAATGGCAGGTGACTCTCCGGAGGAGGGGCACGGGGTTTGGCGGAACGCGCGGATCGTATCGGAAAAGAGGCATATTTTTCGTTCAAATTCGACGCTTTCTAATAATGTTATATAATGCTCACAGACAGAACGACGAATGCTTGCAGGCGTATAGGTATATTGCTAGACAATGCCGACTTATCACATTGATACACGCGCACGACTACATACTGCCCCACTGTAATATACTGTGATGACGATACTGTGAACGTGAAGACAGTTTGTGTGATGAACTCGTTTTTGCTCAGGTGAAGTGTGTAACTTCAACTTCGATGAACGGTCTAATACCTAATGGTACTAATAATAATGATGACCAATTATAATAATGGCCTGTATTGATATTATCATTTTTACAACGGTTACAGCAATTAAGGCTGTTTTATGCCCTTCTCGCGCTTTCTTTCTTGAGATTCACGCTTGTGGTGGCATAATCTGGCCACAATCTCATCACACGCTTGAACGACGCACAGATGGATTCGACCCTGGTGAATTGTAATAACAATAATAGTCATAGGATCCGTTCATGATGATTGTATCTTTTACTCATACGTTATTGTTACTATTCCTCTTCTTATATAATAATCATTGCAAATCGCGGCTGCCAGTCCAATAGGAGCTTGTCTCGCTCCCAAACCATCGAGCAGCAGCGGCGACAACGCGTGGATTCGACGATTTGGCTCCGCACTCGTTGGCACCCTCTCCCCTGAGTTGGGGAGCATTTAAATTTTAAATAGACACGTTCCCCGCTAGAGGAGGCGGCGACGGCGGCGGCGGCAGCAGCAGCGGTTGCGGTTCCGGCGTAAATTCAGGCTGGACGAAGCGAAAATTCGTCAAAATGCCAAAGGCGAAATGGAAAACATCTGTTGGAAAGGAGACCTCGGGAGGCGGCCAATGACGGACGAACCGGCCGCGCTGTTGTTGCTATCAACGGCGCAGGCTGGAGTCAATGTACATACATCAGTGCCTAGCGAATTATAGCGCGCCGCCGGCTCCTCAAGCCGTCGGCTCAATTCTGTGTAAACGTCTTGTTTGTTTGTATGTGTGTGTGTGTGTGTTTTTTGTCCGACAATGATGAAATTTCACCCGCACTTGCAACAAAGGTCATAACGGATAACGTTGCCATAAGAGATTATATCATACAAACGCCTGGAGAAGTTATGATTGCTGTTATGATCTATTAATATCACTGCTTAGTGTTGGTTTCTATCATAGGAAAACGCTGCAGGTATTAGTCAGGTGTTATTATTAAATATATTATTATTATTATTAGTAAAAAAAAGGACTCTAAAATTCATCCGACGGGAGACACCTTGTTGACCACTTATGTTCCGTTGAACTTCCATTGTTCCAAGGCAGGATTCCAAGGGAGGATTCAGCTCCCGGAACATTTCTCATTTCTAGACCAATCCGTACGGATCTAAGCCAAATCGAATGTACTAGAAGTGGCAAAATTGTCTCGATCAATCCTTTGTTGCCCATTGGCAATTTCTCGAAAAATCGACTATTTTCGGCAGGAAAACTGCCGTCCCTTTCCGTCTCTCCTGTGAGCTGCACACGTAAACTCGACTTATGCTGGTACGAATCTTCTGTCTAGCTTTTCCCTTGGTTGCAAGGCAAAGATAAGCAAAAGTGGATGCGGGTCCACGGCCACCAGGGTCACGAATGTCGCCAACGACGGCCGATCTCGGCCGGCCCTGGACACGGGCCGCCAGCATTGGCGGAAGTCGCTCTCAAGAAAACGCGTCTGGCCATAATAGCTGTCTCAGGGAGTTCGAGATGACGGCCACTTGAAATCACTCGATTCTCAGCCAGTAGCCACTGGTAGCGGGTAGCCTTATCGTCGCCTGAGACACATATTACTACTCAGTGACAACGTGAGCTCAAATTTTATCATTGAATCCGATTCGCCGATGGAATTTCTACGGGCCATTATCGGCGCTTACTATGGTGTCATCGCTTCGAGCCAAATGAATGGACAGGCCCGCGGTATCTCTTACGTTCATGTCGTCGTTTTCGACTGCTGGTAAAGATTTGTGATTGTTCTGCTGCCAAATGTACACTCATACCTTGAGAATGCTGTGTGCTGTGACGAAGAAATATTTTCTCAGGGTTTCGTTGTACGGTTTCTCGATCTACAACGAAGTAGACACAATAGAATCTATTAATCTAGCTGGCTGATGACCTGATACATTATACTGATGAAGTACGAGGTAAAGATATGATGCTGTGTTCGAACAGTGTGTTCCTCCTGGATGGGCGACTCGTAGAAGATCTCTATCAGGGATAGGTCCTACTTTTCGGGGTCCTATTCCTCCTGAACGGGCGAAGTTATTGTCCTCTCTTTACAAGCATTGATTTGTGTTATCTCACTCCTGTGTCGAATATGTCTTACACAAAATGTCAACCTATTCGCATGAATGGTACCCGGTACATGACGACGGTTCAAACGAACAAAGTAGCAGCTAGACTATCATGCATACGCGCCCACCTAAATATTCTAACATCGTACTCAGACGGATACCGGCAGCTGAGACGAAACGACAACGGGATTTCTGTAGGGCACGACAAATGCAATCGCTACAGTTCAACCACCGAAATCACAGCCGTCTTTACTGTGTTTGCTAATCGGTGTTTAACATGTCTTCCAAACGCCACGCCAGCGCATCCACGTGAGGTTCAAGTCAAATGTAAGTGCTAAGGAATCCCCCCATACGGTGGGAGGGACGAGTGAGATGGACGTCGCTACTGTCGCCAGCGAATCAGTTCATATAGGTGATAGCTGTGATATCATATCACACCCCCATCGATATTCAACATCTCTCATAGATGACCAGTGAACTAGTGTCGCTGACAGTCGCTCACTGCGTAAGCACTCGCCGTGCCGCAAGCATTGTGGTGCTAGCGTCAATAGCAGCAAGGATTGGCACAAGTGCGCAAAACGCGGCCGACGTCTCTGTAGATTTAACGAGACAAAAAAAAAGAAGAGATCGCATTGATGGTGATCACCAGGATAAGACACGAACGGCCATATCGCACAGGAAAGCTACCCAATCATCTTTGTGCTTATCTATTGCACATACCGCCCGTCCGCTGTTTGCTCTTTGAGTGGCAATCGTGCCTTCTGCATCGCGTTCTGCATGTGTTGTTGTTAGTCCCTGACAAAATGATAAGATATATCATATCGTGAAATGTTATCGGCGTGTTCACAAATGTTGTGTTGAATAAAAACGTGTCATGTCGCCGATCGATCTGTGTAAGGCCGCTTAGGGATCATCCTCGAAGGCTCAATAAGATGGTTGGACGCTCGCGCGTATATGAACATGGGCACATGCGCGAATCTATGATATGATATGAACACATGTTTGTGAAAATGTTTCAAGACAAAAAACAATGATCGTAAGCTTTCCTCCTGCAGCTAGAACGGCTGAAAATTGCTGTACTGCTGTTAGCGTGGTTGACGCAAGCGACAATGCTTTGCCTTCCTCTGGGTGGGCTGGCTTCAGCAATAGGTCTACGCAATAAACGAATATACCAATCTCAGTAACGCTTACTGTCGCGCTTACAGCAGCAGCAGCAGCAACGTTCACTATCTATAATACAATATATCCGACTACGCGTGGCATCGACCACTTGTGACCTACAAATAGAAACTAAATGTAGATCAAATCAGTCAGACTGCACGAGGGGCCCTAATAACTAATAGGAAGTTCAGATCGCTCCGTCGACCCCTATGGAGTCAGCGGGACAGTCAGCTTGTTGATGGTCGGTGTTCGGCATGACAATAGTTGTTGTCGTAGTAGCAGACATCAGGTAGTAGTAGTTGTAGTCGTAGATGGTGCATATATATATATATATAAAATGAATTAGCCCATGCCACATGAAATGTGCACGATCCGCATGATGCTATAGGTAAATCAACTTAGGTTAGTTTCAAGTATCCACCATATAACTAGCGAACATTAGTTCGAACGACCCCTGGCGTTATAGCGGAACATGGACCCGCTCGCGTCTTTATATATCTAATTTCAAGGCGATATTCACTGGTAGTCGTTTTAATTGAACTATCTCAATCGGCCCACAAACCATGTTTAGCGTTGCATATGAGCAGATCGTCAGCGTCATCCGATTCTCTTAGCAATAATTTGTGAAGTATATATCGTTCGGTTAGCAAAGGGACGATATCGAAGAGTCCGGTGGCTATCGGGCGATTCCATGCGTATTGCTCAATGTGTACTTGCTGCTAGTATAGCTTCAGTGCTCCTTGAGCTCTTTTTTTGACGGCTGAGTGATAACCCCTCTGCTGTTTCCCATCAGACACTTCTCGGCACTAATTCGTTACCAGTTATTTATATGATCTGAATTGCCGTTCTCTCATTTTCCAGGCTTCCACTCGAAGGCAGCGCGCCTTAACATGCAAGCCTTTCGACCTTATTGTCGACCAGTCAAGGTAAGATAGAGGACGACCCTGGGATATCGAGAAATCACGCTTGAAGCAAGCTACCAAATACAAATATATTGCCTGACTACTTCTTTGTTAATCTCGTCGAGGATATAACTTCGCCAGAATGTAGTAGTGTCCACCAAAATACCACACGAATCTAGTTAACGTCAGTGAAAGGTCTCGAATTTCTCTGAGCTCAGCGGTTCGCAATCAATCGCTCGCTAGAGTTCGCTCGCAGGGCAATGGGAAATCGACCATTGGAAATAATAAACACGTTTTGCAGTGCATCATTCGATAAGATTTCGAAATTATTTAGAGACGCTTATGACTTCCTTGCTGAGATTTGGATAGGTTGAGTAAATTTAATGTTAATTTAGACACTTGATAGGACCTTGTCGAATATATCTGTAACGCGACCACTAGATCATCGCATCAAGTTCCCTGACGCTTCAGCCAAATGTATTTTGTTGTAAGCCGCGTTGTTGTGGGCCGCATTGTCCTACAGAAATTCGCCAGAGATTAGATTATGCAAATGTTCATCCGGATTTACAATTGAAGATCTGCATGAGTGCACATTTTCAATTGTGTATATATATATATATATATATATATTTGTTCGTTCGCGACAAATAAATGACACCCAAACAAAACAGCGCAGTAATGATGAACAACGATACCGTCACACTACAAGCGGACATCTCCGGGACACTTCTCACGTCACTAATTCTCAGGAGTATTCAGCATAAAAATGAGCAGGATTGTTGTCTAACTACTGGCCAGGGGGCCTCCGCAACTCCGCCTCTACGAACGATACCAGCGGCGGCCCGCGTCGGCCGCTGCTAGCCGAGTGGCCGGCCCGAGCGTAAATAGAAAAAATTGAATCGGTGGACATCCGAAACGCTTTCGACACAAAAAACGAATCTAAATAATGAATAGATCATGGTCGCCGCACGCTCGCAATGCTATCGTAGCTCGCGGGGACGAAAATGAAGACGAAAAACACTTAGTGGCCCTGCCGACGGCTGCATTGCAATCCTATTGAAGAACGCTGAAAGCTTTTGCCATGCTACACGCCTGTGCGTGTGTGTGTGTGCGGTGTGTTTTTGAAATGAGAACGAAAGATCTATTTTTTGAAAAGCTGTGGAAAGCGGCGTCAGTGGTCGACTTGTGCCGCGGCCGGTGGCGCGGTTGCGGGCTCTTGCAGCTCCAGCAGAGCTGTCCCTTAGGGAAATCCCAGCGTGGAAACTCCGAGCCGAGGAAGAATTTGCACATGAAGAAAGAATGTAAAGAGATTCCTTCTCGCTCGGAGTGCGATAACGACAAATGTATAATAGCTGGATGAGCGTCTTGAGGATTGAACATAGGAGCGCGCTCACGCCAGAGAGAGAGACAGAGGCAAAGAGAGATAGAGGCGCACAACAACGAAACTCTCACAACAGTACGAGCCACCCGAAATGAGCCGTAGCTCGGGACGCCGAGCTGCAATTGTCTTTAGCGAGGGGTGGCTTTCGGAGGCGGGTCTGCCACAATTGATTTTGTTAGTCGAGACTGGCTAGTCAACGACACGCACGTTGAAACCTGCTCACTGAAGGATCGGTGGGGAGGGGGGCGGGGGTTGAGAAGGTTGAGTCAAGGAGAGAGATCCTAACATGGAGTTACGGTAGTTACACATTGCTGCAGTGTTGGAGAATACACAAACGCGATGTTTGAGCAAAGTGAATAATAATCATAGTGCACTTAGACAAGAACAACAACGGCAACAATAACGGAACACTGACCAGAACGAACTGAAGTGTGCGTAATGAATGCGGACTCTCTCATCGCCGTCTTCCCATGAAGGAATGGTCATGCGTCGCGAATATTATACAATGAAGACAATAGGTTTTTATGATACAACAATCACCTTCAACTTCATAAATTAATTAAATGACGCTCGCCACGAGATGCAATAGGAAAATAGGCTATCTAAAACAGTTGGTGTTACTGCCAGGATTTAGTTTGCAGTGGGACCATAGCGTCCGTCATTCGGCGATATGGGCTAATCCCTTTAAATATTTAGTAAAAATGTATGTCAATGTCGGTGACGATATTGAGAACGGTCAACCCTACCTTGGGGCGATGCTGGATGTGGCGGCCGCCTGCGTCATTCCATTTTCCTTCAAATGCTAGTGTCTGCTCGCCATTTGGTCGTTATGGGCAGGTGGCTGACATCGGAACGCCCCGAGAGTCTATCCTGGGACCGTTCATGTTGATTATTTTGATAAATTTTATTCTGCTTCGAAATCTCGTCTGGCAATTTTTGTAAGACTGTTGCTTAGGATGATGACACCTCACTGCTATTTTACATACGTTCTTCAGGTCTGGACTCAGAATATGCAAGTTGCCGCGGCGAAGGAGAGCAACGTATCAATGCGATATGGGACCGTTCCAAAAAAGGTGATTGTACACGTAGGCATATATATATATATATATATATATGTGTGTGCGAGTGTGTATGTGCAGTTTTAAGTCTGTTCTTGAGTCAATTGGGTTTGAAGTTTCACAATGTTCTGTTATAATAATTTTCCTATTCACTAAATCAAAGGGTGATCATCGATGACTTTGACATTGAAAGTTGAGACCGAGCCGAGTTTATTCTATGGCCGCAGTAATATGTCTCATGATACGTCGAAAAACGGTTCCTCAAACGCATTCGGTGTCAAACGCAAAAAAAAGACTGAATGTGAAATTCCTCGTTCTTTTGTTCACTCGGCGTGTCCTGCAGAGGTCAAGAAATTCTCCAAGTATTAGAACCATCAAAAGATTCCTCCGTGCTTTTAGCAGGGACTGATCTCACATCGACCCAACGATATTCGGATCCGGACACGCGGTGAGCACCTTCAGTGACTCTCTCGGTCTTCCCAGCGAGCTTTCTTCAACTGATCAGTTGACTCGAACCCAAGTCGCAGCGTCTCCCCTGACAGCGTCTAGCGGCTCAGTAACTAATGAGACTTGGAACGCACTTGATGAGAGACTCGAGATACGTGTGTCTTGAGGGGCAAAAACCTCCTCGAGTCTGGCTAGCGCGATGCCATAATTGCTCTGTCTAACTGCTCTCACGTGGCAGCCAGCGGGCAACGAGAAGCTCGGACCGACAGTTGGACCTGGCACTTCAACCGCAGTTGCAGTTCGGCTAACTCTTCGAACTGTGGACTAACCCTGGATGGGTACCGGTCCATCCTTTATTTGTCTCTTTCTCTATGTTTAGATGGGCACTAGCGGCACTGTCGCCATCAGCCCCTATGAGGGATATAAGAGATAACCGAATGACGCAATTACATTAGGCTGCGTAGAAGCGCACCATCACCAGCAGCAGCCAGAACAACAGCTGCGTCAGGCAGCGCACAGCAGCAGCATCGGAAATGGACATGGGGAGTATGACCGGGTCACTTTCGTAGAGGCAATGCGAAGATGTCTCGAGCGTGGAGTGATATATTGCGCTCACTATGCACCTCTGTAACGGCTGGTACGGCAGGCCCGGTGGGACAGCCAACGTGCCTTGACTCGGCTTGAAGCAGGCAGAGACACACCTTCCGGGGTCCACCGATGGCTCTGCTACTATTGGCTGTGGCCTTTCAAAGTGCTTTTTGTATCTCTCTCTCCCTCTCTCCCTTTCTCTATCTATCTTTCGGCCTCTCTTCAGTTTCCGGTTGCTAAGGGACGAGCCTTCTCCTTACACACGCGTGTGTCTAGTCAACCAATACCACAGCATACGCGTTTTTCTTCGCCGTTATGGTGCGTGTTTGCTTCCTGCTGGCCCGTAGCAAGAGTGCTACTGTGTGGCCGTATAGACGAGATGGGACAAGGAAAGGCCGTGGCTATAAGTCCGGCCTGTTATTGGGCCTTAAGCTGACACTCTGCAATGCGCCTCCTGCTCGTCTGAACCGAGACAACCTAACCCAACACGGTCACCGGTGGTGGGCCTTCGAAAAATCTCGCCTAACGAACAACGAGATAACAGTGCTACATAATGTTTCACCTGGGACCATCGCTGCTTCTAGTACCAGCCAGTCTACACAATGGGAGAGCCCGTCGAGGTCTCGAGACAACTCATCGAGGGCTATTGCAGCTACCAAGGATAGAACTAGCAGAAGTGTATCCCATCTGGTCACGTGTTGAAACGAGCCGGGCTCGACAAAGAGGCTGGGGTGATGTGGAAGAATACGATAAACCCGCAAGCTAGCAGAACAGATCGTCAAGCGAACGAACGAACCGTCCTCCAGTCGATCGAGAAACTTTAGGGAGCCTCAACTGACCAGTGGGTATCTCCCAACCGAGAATGCAAATTCAAAGGGGCCGGTCCTGCTAGCCGCTAGCTAAAAAAAGAACAACGCAGAGTAAACAGTACAGTTTAGTTGACAACGAAGTCACTGAACGTTGCTCTTGGAAGATCTCACCGAAGAACTCTCCTGCGGACTCTCATAGGTACAACTTCCCCTTTTGACTAAAATATGTCTTGATTGTCCAGTCAGTGATTCTCAATAAAAACAAAGAAAATAAAGGCTACCCACAGTCAGTGCAACGAATAGATAAAAGCACAGTTGACAGAACAATTGGGATGAAATCTCTACGACACATGTCGATCAATCGCTTCTATTTGGTGTTCTTTAACTTCCTTCCGAGCCATTGTGATCTGGTGGACGATAATAGCGCGATCCTTGCATTTGTATTTTCTTCCTTTATATTTTATAAACGTTTATCTATCATGCATGCAGATATATTGTGTATTTTCGTGCCAATCAATAGGCCCCATTAGTCAGCTACTCATCCAGCGCGGGCGGGGGGGAGGGGGGCTTGTATTTGAAGGAAACAGCGAGACGATTGTTCAATCAATATCAGTCAAATCAATGAAACAAAACACGTTGGAAGAGCGGCGCACATTAGCACTCTGTTAGATCGGAACTACTCGTCACGACGGATAGGAGATCTTGATGTATTTACATACAGGGCGTTAGAAAAGTTGCCGTCCCACTCTGTGCACTAACGATTTACGCAGCAGTTGAAAAGTAGTCGTTCGACACTTTTTGCAAGGTTATCGGGTGGTGCGTACGCCGAGTAGGCGGTGAGCAAAAGTCCGCATAATACGGCTGTCCACCTGCCGCTAAAGCAACCTCTCTGGGATCTGCCTTTGTGAAGGACGGCTATTGGCCTGTTTCAATGCGGCTTTGCTGACAACGCCATTGATGTGGCTTCGAGGCGAGTTGGGGAACGGATTATTGTTATTGTGCAAAAAATTATTACTATTACAGAGATAATGATCTTAATTGTCTGATAGTTGAACACGCACACACAATGAGTACGAATTCGTGGCTCACAGCCCAACTCAACATGCTGTATTCTTCTTTATTTCAAATCTTCGAGGAATCTGCTATCGAAGCCATTCAACCTCGGTCTCGGCCCCAGGCCTTCTGCATAAGGCAAAACCAAGTCGTATATATATATATATATATATATATATATATACAGCTTCCGGCAGGAGTAATTAGATAATTACAGAATGCATCTGGCACAAATTATTCCAGATCCTTTTTCAACGTTCCTCCGTCAATCGAATCTCGATATTTCTCCAAGTGATCACCATTCTCGTATTCTCGCGTTACCACGTTTCGCATGTGCGTGTCCTCCTTGCCAGTTAGGCCAGTGGCACATGTTGAGAGATGGGTCAAGATCATCGGAGGCACACCGCTACCACGCGCCGTTCACCATGAACGACCGAGTGAGTACACATAATCTTAACTTGCCAGCTGCTGTTCTTGCAAAGTCGGCAGTAATACACATATATATATATATATATATATATATATATATATATATATAGATTTGTGTGTCGTCTTTTGTGAGATCGTGCTCGTCCCTTGTGTATCAAGACAGACCGCAGCAGTAGTAAAAATCACATTTAGAACGCTTCCAATCAGATGTATTGTCATTCGCTTGTTGCTGGAACATCGACGCTCCGTGATCAAATGGTTTGCCGTGGTGGCAGTGGCCGCAGTAGTGGCCATTTGAGTCGCTCTGTCAGATTCGCTGCAGTATCTATATTTGCATTCTTCTGCTCCACCGGCTGGGGCTGCTACAACCGTAATGTACTTATGCCAGCCGCACAGACAGATAGACTGACAGACCCACACACACACGCACACAATCGGAGAAGATATCTGCACAAGACTAGCAGCAAGCAGCATCAGGACAATCGAGCATCGTCAGGTGATAGCAATAATAAGAGGAGAGTGGTCCGTGTGTTTTGCCATGCAAAAGGGGTATAGTGGAAGAAGACGTCCTGTCTTCTATTTTATGTCCCCCTCTCTCTCTCTCTCTCTCTCTCACTCCTCGAGACTGGCCCAACGTTTTAATGTGCGGCTCGGCTGCGTATTGAATTTGTGTACGGAACATGGATTATTGATTGCCCAGCCTCCAGTATCACCTAGAAACTTTCCAACCTAAATTGGTAAAAGGTTGAGGCCCAGATGTTCGGGAATGTTTAAATGCTCGTTGATGTCATTCTCTTTATATATTTTTGTATGTATTTTTTGATATACATGCTTCTTTTTCTTGGCCTGTTCCATGCAAATCTAGGCTACAATTAAAGGTTTTGTTAATTTATAAAAGGAACTGCACTTTCGCCTAATGTTTAAGTTCTCTTATACATATGTCCTCACCAGGTTGTGGCGGGACTCGAACTTGCGGCCTCGGGTTTTTTACAGCCAGAGACTTAGTCACCGTCCAACCGTCACCGCAGTGGGCAGCCATTGGCAGTCTGAGAAGCACAAGACAACGAAACTATTCGAACTATCTATGATTGTGGCCAACTGAGTCCTTCGGATGTTGCTGTACAGAATATGTAGATATTCGAGGATCAGTTGTCTTTTCGCTCGTCGCATCAAATCACCTAAACTCAGCAGATGGTGAAACCCACGTAATAAGTAGATGCCGAGAAAACTTTGCCTGTTGTGAGTAGTCGAAGCCTGAGTACACATATGTTCATTAAATCTAGCAAATAGTCACCACGCTCTCTCTCTCTCTATGAGTAGCGAAGGATGGGCGTCTAAGCAGTACAGAGAACTTATTTCACGAACATCAACACCTTCCATATACAGCCAGCAGTGACCGGTGCGCCCCTGCCCGTACCGCTGTATCATGATTACGGCCGGATCCGGCGAATGGCGAAGATGCGTTTGTCCAATATGGCAAACAGCCCGGTGTCCTGTTCCTTCCTGTTTATGCAGTCCCGATTGTCATGGAGCCAAGCTATCCAGGTTTATTCGCGCGCCTTTATACCCGTCCACCGTGCAAATATATATGAACATAAGCACTCTGCACGAAAGCTGGCTTCGTCGAAGTCCGCTCGACGAAACACATACATAGCGATGAATGAATGTACAAATAAATTTGCCACATACCCGCTCATCTATTATTTAAATCTTGTTTTGGGTGAAAGTCAACAGGACAGCTTTATGGCATGACGCTTAACGGATGATACGCTGTGCTTTATTCGAATACTCCAATGGGTACCGATATCTTCTTCTATTTGTCTATTGTTCTATTGTCTTATTGTTTTTTTTTTATACAAATACTTTATTATGGACAGCAGACAGTGGCGAAGTCGTCCTGTGGGCCAACACGGAGCGCGAACAACAAGAAATTTAGAATTATCTCTATCTGCGTCCATTCCCGTTAGCTTCTTCTCTTGAGGTATCCACTCTGAGCGATGTTGATGTGTTTGTTTGTGCTTTTCCCTAAGGTCTATTTATTGCGTTGTTTCGTATCGAGAAAGCATTCCTAGTTTGTTTTTCGGTGCGCGCTGACGCGCTTGTTGCTTGAACATCAGAACTAGCATAATCTTTAATTATGTGCGACATATAATATAATGAAGAGCTGCGCTGTTATCGGCGTTACCGATGCCGTAGTATAATCATGATAATAACAATAACAATACAATGCTGAACGGCGCAGGTGCCCCGATGTATATTGTCAAGCTTCCAGCCACGATTCACGTTGTGCAACTGATGCGTCCTTGTCGCCGACGCCGTCTTCGTCAGTTATGATAGCAAGCCAATGAATGAATTAGTCGCTCAGTTTCAGCTTGCTCACGGCACTTTTTTGCTGGGTACTCCCTGCCCCGTTTGCTATTACACTGTTGCGCCTAGGATAAGATTTCTTATCCGCATGACCGCTATCGGCAAGGAGAATATCGGCTTGCGCCGGATCAGGACTAGCGGCCTGATGTCTGGTTAGGCTTCGGGCCGGACTACAGCTGACCAGGCCGGGCCGAGCGTAATGGCTCGTACATTCAGCAGTCAACGAATCGCCCATAATCGCGTAGATCCCCCTCAGGGGAAGAGAGAGAGACCCACATACACTGTCACAGACAAATGATATAATACTGCTCCATTACCCGACCTACCATAAACTACAGTACTATCACCTATTGAATCTACATTGCTCATCGGAATGACTTGCGCCTTCCAAGCACGCGCGCATCGAGACGTTTTAGCAACTCTTCGTTTCACTTAAGCGTGTTAAACATTCTATTTTAAAACTAACACACAGCTGGGGTTAACTTGTCAAAAAAAACATTTTTAGACCACTTGTTGTACAAACATGTACAAAAACGCTTCGTATCCAATGTAGCAATGTCCGTGGATAATCCGTGGTTGTTACGACGGTTGCTGGAACCGTTGTACAACTGGAGTGACCAGACACAACGGAACTATTTATAAACAGCAGCACCGTTCATGCAAGAGAAGCAATGATGATTTTCAACGTCTGTAAATGAGATATATAATAATGGATTGTTCTCGGTTAATAATGGTTTGTTCTCGGCAATGATCCCTTCTGGATTGGTGCCTTTTGTCAAACCCGCAGCGGTATAACTGTTTCCCCGTTGATAATTATTGATTACAATTCATAGGATCGCGTACAGAGTAAATACTATGTATGTGAACACGTGTAGTGTCAAAATGGCGCCTCATCATCTACACACATATCTGCCAGTGTCGATAAGCGTGTTATTGGCTACGGCTGAAACCTCCCAGCATTCATCAACACTCCCGCCAAACGAGTATGTCAGTTGATAAAGTCTTTGCTACGCACAACCTTTGAACTCGAGAGAGGTTGAAAGAGGCATAAGGAATGCAAGGTCGCTTACTTAGTAGAAATCGCCAACGGTCAACGATTCGTCTGAATGGTCGGTCATGAGTACCCGCGGGGTGGCAGGGTGAGGATTTATTTAGTATCGTAAAGTGTTTGAAATGGTGAAACTTACTTTGTTCTTGTTTATTTGAGATTCATATTGTAGTCGTATAATCGAACGGTAGCATTGCCAGGTGGCCCAGTTGGTGTCTTGTGGCATGCTAGTCATAGGATTTAACTGTTGGGACGAGTCATTTAGTCATATCACAAATTGGAAATAGGTAGTTGGAAGTGTAGAGGAGCTGGCGCTTGGGGAACGCGTGGTCGCATGACGAATTAAGGGGATTCATTATATTGGATGAGATTTACCATATATAATATAATAGTTCACCAGTGGGGCGGTGGCCGTTATTATGGTGCATCAGTTAACTCTGAGTGATTTCTAGAGCGATTGATTTCACAAATGCTAGTTTATATAATGAAGGAAACTCGCCCCGTCACATCATCATGCATTTAGTAGGTGACTCTTGGCTCTTCATGTCTTTTGTTTGGAGTGGCTCTCACACCCTCCCTACGAATGGCTTACACGGATATCACAATTTCACACGTGTTGATAGTTCATATTGTTCAAGAAATAATAAGAATAATAATAATAAAAAGGTTAATCTACTAAGAGAGTATATGCATAACCAATATATCTAATCATACACCTCTTTGGCCGAGTTTCAGCTGTCCTTCTATGTGACTAGCCTCAGTACTTTACCTTAGGTATTATATTAAGGACCTGTAGGGGCCAAGTATTTTTTATTTCACCGATGTTTTCATATGTGACAAGAATCCAGAGATATATGTAGAACGATGATAAGGAACTCCAAAGTAGCGGCCTCTTACCCACCGATAAGCTGAGGTGAGCTTTAATAATTGGCTAATAATAATCGACAGAACTTCTTTCATTCTTTGAGTTACGAGGTCTATGCTCAAATCTCGTTTCCAGCGACTTGAGCAGTGCTCTGCATCCAATTGCCACGAGCACTGTGAATCGCCTCCGCTAGCCTGACAGCGGTAATGGCGAGGACAGTGGAATGGAGGAGTGTGTGTACGACCACGTCGAGTCCAGCACACGTCTATCTGTCTGCCGGGTAGGCCGACCGGCCGGCCGGCCGCCAATGTTCTTTCCTGTTGCGGACATGCTGCGACCATCACGCTATTAACAGTATCTGAATCAAGCTTAAGGTCAAGTCGAGCTGAAGCAAACGGACGGCCAATGAGATAATACCGTAAGATATTAGTTGTCAGCAGTGGATGGGCAGGCCAACCTTGAGCACCATCACGAGGCCTGGCAAGGCAACGGCCTGAGTACACGATCAACGACTGAGAAGTCAGTTAGAGCGAGAGTCATCCGCGTGCTCCATATTGAGTTAGTGTCTTGTCACGCGGACCGAATACCACGGTCCACGTATCCAGGCTACATATTATCTATGGCGTGGACGCATCTAGCGCGAGGCGAGCAACGAATGACGTTAAAACATTTGGACTTTTCGAGTCGGGCTCGCCGTGCGTGATTATTGTTCATTGTGGAGCCAACCGTGACAGTAGGGCGGCTCGCTCAACATACAATATATATATATATATATATATTCTGCTGCACTGAAAGAACAAAACATACCGCATTAGCGAGTACATTCAGTATTACTAATGAAGAACGACTCGAAGAAATATATACACCGTGGCGCCTAACGAGGTTCACAATTCGGGCGGCACGTTTAAAATGAGCGGGAAGATTGGTCCAGCCAAGTAAATACGATAAGGAATAATATAGGCGCCTGTTGAAATTGCGTTTGATGATCACGGCACGAGGAAACGAAGTTTTGGGAGCAATCGAGCAATCTACTATGTGCCAGCTTGAAGTACCGTCAAAGTCACTGTCCATAACTTTGAAAGCCAACGGAATCGATCCCTTTGCGTACTTCACGTGAGAGAATTTCCCCAGCTGGAGGGGAACGTCCTACGATACCGTAAACCTGTAAAATCGTAGACCCTGCAAATGCATCCGGAATCGATTTATGCACTTTCTGGTCCAACTGTTGCAACTGTCAATATTCAGTCTCGGGTCCAAATGCTGAACGTTTGTTAATCGAACACCCTTTTGCTTTTCTTGTCCCCTAATGGGGAAGACCTCTAGGTTGGGTGTGGTCCAATTTCTATTTTGTTTTCTACACCTATTGTTCCCGAGTACTATATTCTACAATTTTGTTTTTCGACAGCTGACCGCTAGTCTATTGGCTGAGAGAGAGAGAGAGAGAGGCGAGCTAAGAGGTACTCGCAACAAAAATAGCCCTCTGTGTGGATTTGACCGCACACCGACAGTGGCATATTTGCATAACCACCACAAGGACACTGCTCGGTTCAATCGCGCTCTCGGCTCAGTTGAATGTCGTCGTCTGTTTCGGGCCATGACTTTTACTGTACACGATCTCGTTTCTGTACCTTACCTTCCGTGTGAAAGGTGGAGAAATCAAGATGGTACTCAGCATTATGGGTTTCTCGGCTGAAGGAAAGTGTCTTCTGCCAACTAAGTACTCGAATTCCGCATATCTTTATTTCTTGGGGAAATTTTCAGTACGACACCAGCATAGGAATTATATATTATTTGTCTTCCTCCATCTATTTCTCTCTCTCTCTCTCTCTCTCTATATATATATATATATATATATATATATATATATATGTATATATGTCGTTATTCTCATCCAGCAGTACGCTCTTCACCGAGAGCTTGACAAGCGAACACAAACCAAATTGTTTGTGATTCTGGAGGGAGCCCCACGTCAACATCTCATGAGCCTTTTCCAAGACCGTTTTTGTGTTATCATCCCGTAATATCGAGACGTCTCCTCATCTCGTTCGCCCGCTGATCGCTGTGCTTGTAGCTACTTGCTAGATGTGCTTCAGTCCGCGTCGTCGCTTGTCACTCGTGTGCGCTACGGCAAGCGTGGTTCTCGTAGGCGATGCCGTGGAGCTGCCTTCCACTTGTTTCTGCCATAACCATTGATTCTCAGTGTTGTGACGCCAATGGCTGTTGTCGTTGTTGTCCCGCCACGGCCCGATTCAATTTCATCAAATTTATAGTGGCATGCGATTTACTCTTAGAGTCATCCATTTGGGACAACAAGCCGCCCCACTCCGTGCGTCCAAATGTGTTCATTGCCTGGCCTCTATTCCACTTAGTTCTCCACTCCGGCAGTTTTCCTCACGAGCTATATATCGCTTGTCGGCGTTCGGGGTGTGACACTCAGGGGAAAATGCCTCTGGCGTACCACTATACAAATGGCGAAACGGAGCAGGTCGAGAGCGCTCGGCGAACTGCATCGAACTGTCGAGTTTCTCGGTAGAGTGCGCTCGGTTGGGCCTGCTCCGGTAACAAGCGCCAATCGGCGGCGGTCATCGTCACGGCAGCATCTGGGGTCCCACGAGGAATGGGCTCGAGAGAAGGGGAAATACTCTTTGCCAGGAAGAAAATTTAGGGCGGCACTGTCGCCGCTGCCGGCTGGAAACACGGACAGGAAAAAGTGAACGGCTAGAGGACATATTCAGTTCGGGTACGAGGCAAAACCATTTGAAGAGCAGCTCCACGAGTGTTTGTATGGACGCGGGGAATCGAGTACATCCACACGATCGAAACACAAGGAGATCATCGATGAGAGAGAGATTCGTATTATCGCTGTTATATCGTTGTTGTTGTTGACACGGCTCCACTCAATAACAACACGACTTAAACAGTCTGACAACGGCGGCGAGAGACAGGCCAGATTGAAAAGGGGTGGCTGGAGCGTGTTGTTTTGGCGGCGAGCGATGCACACGCAGTCGAATCGTAAATAATCTGTACAGTGAGAAAAACAGCCTTCGGGCGCTCGGTAGCTGTTCTGAGTTGATTTGTTTTGGAAGTCATCTTGAAAAAAAAGGCTACGCCGTAATAGGAACGGCGAAATCGAAGAGGTTAGAGGTGCTCTGCCGATACCGGTGTTGTTGTATGTATTGTATACGTCAGTGTCTTCTAGAAACAGACTAATGAGCTAACAGGATCTGTGCAACTTGGTAAGAGATTTCCAACATCCAGCCATGGTGAGTGCTCAGGGATACTAATCATGGATGTAAAATCAAAAGTTTAACACACACTCCGAGAACCTGTGATTATTCAGAAAGAAACAGCTCTCGGCATGATTTTGGGAACTCAATCGGCCAATATCGCCTGATTAGCCAATAACGAGATATCGAACAACGTTCTTTGGGCTGATGCTCAGCTGTTCCCCATATGCAACAGGCCTTAGGGTTAGGCCTTTAAGTGTCATTGCGAAGACATGTCGTGGCCACCGTTGCTTAATTTTAAACGTTGTTTTACCTGTCAAGAGTCCATCGACAAAGGAATCCAGATAAAGATTCTCCGTACCCTACAGCAGGATTTAAACCCAAGCCGTATGTGACTCCTGTCTAGTAATCCAAGACGCTCACGATTGGACCATACACAGGACAATTGTGTGCTATTCAGGAAATCTAAATAGAACACCACTATCGAGGCACGTACAGCCTATATAGCGCATGTAACTGCGCATCAACGTGAATTGGCAAGGTGATATCCAAGTGGGGATACAATTGTGCGAGTGACGATCTCAACATTAGAATCGGATCCTGGAGAGCTTCAAGGAAATCTAGCTTGTGTCCTATCGTAAAAATAAGCAGTTATCAACAATATACACAATAGAAACCCGTCTGAATGACAAAATGCAGACGCCAACTACCAACCGCCTCTCCATGAGCCAATGACCACTGCTCGTCTAATAGATAAATATTACCATTATCTCTCCATCGATTTGGAACCTCAACCTCACTCATTTCATATGTTTATATATATATATATATCTTCATGATTTTTGTTATTTTTTTTCTCATATTCTTATTACCTTTTTTGTATCTTTGCGTTAGCCAAGGGCCAGCCGATAACATAGGTTGGCTATAATATAAATGAGATTAACAATGAAACTCATATCATTAATCATGATTACGCTACAATATATATATATAAGGCGTTGGTGTATATAATATAACATAACATCTAAACGCTGTTGTAGTAGTCGTTGTAGTGTTGGTGGTGGTGGTGCTAGTTGAGCTTGAAGTAATGACGATACGGTGAGTTGGTCGGCTCGTGCAGGCGCCGAGAAAACCGTCGGCGAATCCAAAATGTCATTAAGACCGCTTTTTTTCCGAGACGTTATAAAGGAGGAGCTTCTGGGACCGTGCTAGGACGTGGCTGAACCGACTTCAGATGCTGCCTTCTCGCTGTCTGGCTTCTCTCTCTCTTCCTCTCTCGTGGTGTGTCCTACACCGGGAGAAATCATGGTGTTGACGGCCATTCAGGTTAGCCCTCGGGGATGATAGTGGATCTACGGTTCTTGAGCTACGAAGTTGTAGTAACTTCCTGCCGATTTCTTAGTTAAGTTAGGCGGTGGCTTCGGATTGAGAACGAGAGAGAGAGAGCGTTGAAATGTTCTAATGCTGCTCATAGTAGAGAGACACACAGAAATCACAAAGCCTATATGTTTGAATCACCAAAAAGAGTAAATTTCATAGACCCCCCTCCCCCAGGGACGATATAGCGACACCACCTGAGCAGAGACAGAATGTCGGGAAAGCGCCGACACAAAGATAGATATATGTATATATATATAAATAGACACATAGAAACAAGAAGATATCCAGTTGAGGCGGATAGCGGAAACTGCTTCGGCCGTGAAAAATGGTTCAAGTTACGGAGTCCTCTTATTCGAGCGCGGCTGCGACGTTGACGATGTCGGTGGCGGCAGTGGCCGCAACGACAGCAACAGCAGCAGTAACAATAACGACAACAAGTATTACTCAAGACCACACGCACGCACTTGGGATAATGTTTTGCACGATATGGACTCCTTGAACAGGAATGACCCTGATGAATAATAATAATAATAATAATAATAATAATAATAATAATAATAATAAGAACTTATAATATTTAAGACCCATGTTAGATTCTACGTAAGCAGATTGTAGGTGCTCTGCTATCAGAGCGTAGGCACAACACGAGTGTCTTCATATTTATGGTGAGCTAGGTTCAATTTTCCATGATAATTCATTGAGGATAATTGTAAGATCGGTATCGCATCGCGTCCGTGTCTCTAGATTTACAACGACTTAGGTATGACTCGATTATCCTGTCGTTCTTCACTTGTCGGAAGAAGATTGCCGGGCTATTTGCAAACGCTACGAACTGACTACCATGAATATATCTCGCTACCTTTAGTGTATTTTAATTATGATGCTATTGTCAGATTCGTTTCGCTTCTGCCTGTCCCCACCTTGGGTCAAGGCTGAGTTCTTTCAGATTCTTCAAAACGGAGCCAGCTTTCCTCGTTGATGTGTCGTTGAAAATCACTCTGATTAGACATTTCGTACTAAACGACTAAGAAATCAGTTCGATTTTGCAGGTCAGGCTTCTTATTTAGTTATATTATTTAGTTCCTTTAACATAATCGATTTCAGTTGTACGAGAAAGGTATCGTTTGGCATCTGTTGAGCTCATAGTGAGTGGCTTGATTAACTACCTAGCAATGAGGAATACATGCTTCAAATGTTTGTTTTTTTTTTGGGGTTTCAACCAAAAATTCCTCACAGAAATGGCTTGTTGTAAAGCATCAATCGGATTTCAAACAAAAAAGAAAATCGCACTATGTTAGACCCATTTTCCAACTCGGCCATAAGCTACTTTACTCATCTTTAGTTGAGATAGGAACGTGAGTCATCGGAGGCTTCGCACGATAGCATTTCAACGAAGGGTCAGTACCGACATTTCGTAGTCAAGTACCAACACATTGCGCAACGGAACGCAAGCACCATGACGAGGTAGGTGAACCCAGCGAGATACCAGTAGAACGATCATAACGAAACAGCGAATCTTGCGAAACGAACACAAATCGATGCCTGATCTCTTTGTGATCTCGCGTTGTGGCTGCCTGTCACGTCGGAGGTCTTCGGGGAAATCTGTCCTCTCCCTTGTCTAGACAGGGAGAGAACGTTGGAAATCGCTGGGGTTGGTTCATTGGCTGCTGTACATCCTTGAATGACCTTGAACCACCCGCCCCGATAGCAGCAGTGGAACATCAGCAGCAGACGAAGTGTCGACAATATACCCGCTTACACTTCCTGCTCAGAGTGCTCCGCATTCTGCGCGTTTCAACGACCACGATGACGTTCGATATGGAAGAAGACATGAAAATCTATCACTTACGTACGGGCCGTATCAGCACGGACGAACGGCAGCTTCTTAATATCCATAGGTGTACTCCAAGGGCAGAGGAGTCAGAGATCTTCGCCGTACCCGGCCATTTGCCCTAAATGACTGCTGCATTCAGGCGCCTCACTCTTCCAATGACAATGCCCCCGGTCTCACGGCTCATTTGTTCTGGATCTCGTTGATCGTCGCTGTCCCGCTCGCGTCTTCTGCTGCTGTTCCTCCTACCACTGCGGCTGCAGCTTCATCTTCGACTGTTTGTGCCTCAGAAGCAAGCGCCTAGCGACCTAACGCAAACACACGGGGCTGCCTGGGCCACAGCAGAACAGCGCGGTGCCGTTCTCAGCAAACACGAAATTGTGTTTAATAAACGCAGTCAAGCAAATCACAAATTGGGTAAAATGTCTCGTTGTTCAAAGAGACTCAACAGGGAGAGAGACGGCGAACAAGCGGTGGCTGTTCAGCTGCTGGTTGGGCCACATATTGTACGAATGACTCTCATCTCTCTCTCTCTCTCTCTCCCTCGACAGGCTTACCTCGCTGTAGTGCAGACTTTGCTTTAAACTTTGAAATGTGACGAGCACGCTAAGAGCACGCCAACCACCACCACCTTCCGTCGTCCGATTGTTGCGTCTTTGCTTCTACCGTTGTGTGTGCGTATGGTGATTTCACGAAGGGAAATCACTCGAAGGCAAGCAATTCTTCATGGCCTGCTTCGGCGTTTCGTTCGCCAAAGTGGCGTTCTGTGCTGAGTTGTACGCTAGAGAGATGATGATAATGACAAACTGTGCGGTTCGATGCAGCAACCTGTGGACACGTTGCGATTGAGGTTACAAAATATTGTACAGATTACAGAGAGAAAAACCCGCTCGTAGACATTGAGGCTACGTCTTCCCGATCAACCCCTACCCGAATATCTCCTGATCATACGATTCAAGTTATCGTATTGTTCAGTTTCGGCGTGTTTTTTGTATTGGCTTTGACCATCAGATATCATATGATGATCGAGAAATTATAAAAACGAGCCAAAATGCGAGCGCGTTGTTCTTCAACGAGAAATCAATGCCCTTGATGTGTACAAACCAAGAGAGAGAAAAAAAAACAGACACCTCTCCCCGTCATATATATTCCACTAATATGCTGCACACGAGCGCATTTTTTCCGGACCCATCTCGGAACCCAGTACAAAAATACAGCGACATTATGAACAGCAAAAAATCGTACACAGCCTCCCGAGTGAGTAACGCTGAATGTGTGCGTTCACAAATGTGTTATCATGTTATTATGCGTTATGCATGTACCGGGTAGTTTCACAGCCGACTGAATTCCGCAGCGAGATTCGATGCGCTCGAGTATCGTCATCACGCTGAAGAGAATCTATGCGAATCGGGCGGCGGCAGCCGCTATTCAATGAAAAATACGTACGCACAAAGCGACGAAGACGGGACAGATAAACGGTCAAACATCGGGCGGACTATAATATTATAACTGGTCAAACTGGAATGATGAGATATAGCCAATGGACAGGTAAAACAGCCTCTCCGCTCGACGAATACCAACTGCCCGTCATCGGCTCAGTTGGGCTCTACCGTCGGCGTGGCGTCGCTGCTACTGCTGCTGATACCGCTGTCTACCGCTGGTACCGCTAGTTTTGCCGCAGAACGCTCGAGCTGCTACCGCTGCAGCTGTTGGTTTTTTGCAGCTGCTGTTGTTGTTAGAATGTTGTTGTTGTTGTTGTTGTTGTTGATGTAAATTCGTTGCTTCAAGCACTCCTGCACACATTCCTCTGGGCCATTCTGCCGGAGACAGCTGCTCCGCCATTGCACGGGCAGTTCTATCCACCTCTTTCTCTCTCTCTGTCTGTCTGCCTGCCTCTGTCTCTGTGTGCGTCGGTCTGGTCTGTCTGTCTGTCGAGTTGTGGTGGTGGCCGCTTCTTTCCTAAAAGTGTTCTGGAGTTTTAGGCTGTGCATCTTCGCACTTTCCGAGACGGAACCCCGCGGCGGCAGCAACCGACGATTCCGTTAGAATCGCACTTCGAAGTCAACAACATGCATGCACACATAACAGCAGCAGCAGCAGAAGCAGCAACAACAGCAAAACGACAACGAGGACAGTAACAACAACAACAACAACAGCAAAAACAACAACAACAATAGCTGTACCGCCAGCAGGAGAAACGCAAAAACTATCACTGGAACACAAACACACACACACGCACACTCGACTACTTCTTCTATCATTTCCCCCTGACATCAACAAAGCCACTAGTGTGCAGCTATTTTGCGGCGGCTTCTGCTGCTAGAAGGAGGACGAGGTCTCATCGCGGCGAGAACGACGATTTTATGTCGTGACAGCCGCAGCAGTAAATGCATTCGCATGCATACCATCATCATCATCGTAGGTAGCAATAATAGTTATAGTACACAGAGCAGCAGCCGCGTCGGCGAGGGCGGTAGCAAATATGGGGTGACTGGATAAAGCTAACGATGTCAAGAAATGAAATCGATGCGGGGCCAGCGGTTGAAAAAGGCGGTGACTGTTTCGCTGTTGCTTCTGCTGCTGCTGCTGCTGCGGTGGAGGTGGTGCTCGATGTAGAGGGAGGCGACGGATAGTGCGCGAGTTGGCTTCCACCTGCTGCGGCACCACCACCACCACCACCGATGGTGAAAATGCAGTGGTGAAAATGCGCATGCTGGAGGTTGTGGTGTCGACGGCGGCAACCGGTGTCGTCCGAACGCTGTTGTTGCTGCTGCTGCTGTTGCCTGTGATAGCGCCGCCTGTTGTGGCTTGAGGAGTTCAGGGGTGCGGGGGCGGGGTGCTGAAATAGAATGGGATCGGATAGCTGTTGCCACCGTCGGAGTCGCTGCCGATGAGGCACGAATCAAGCTCACTTCGCTCACGTTGTCCGTTAGCTGACCAGAGTGATGGAGACCACCAGTGGAACAATACCGCGCTCTCGGAACAATTCATACACAGCTATTTCTATAGTACTCATAGGATAGCTATAGTCGTCTGTCTGTTTCCCTGTCATCCCTGTCTATCTCGAGTGTGATATTCTATGACAAAGGCGGCTGGGAAGTTTATGCAGAGTCGCTCAAATTCGTCGTTGATGACGGCGGCGGCGGGGGGCGCGGACGACAACATTTTCAGCAGTGGCAGCTCTTACGGCTCACTTACGCTATTTCAGTTTAATTTCTGAACTCGTTGAACCACTCGTTCAGGGCATCGAATACAATCGAAAAGTGAACTCGAACAAATAAAACAACGCACAGCGGGCTTCATTTTCATCTTTGTTTCAGTGTGATCTTTGATTTCATTTGAGGCAGAACCATACAGAGAGAGAGAGAGAGAGAGGACGAACAGGCCATGTAACAGTTGCCAAAGAGCGCGATCTACCAACTTGGCCAACTCTGACCTGAGGGTTTGGGGGCTGTATCTGTAGATCACCTCATAATGAGAGAGGGACTACCAATCGCTGTTAATTTGGACCACTGTAAGCTAGAGCTTAGTAAATTCTATCTTGCTATGTAAAAGCGTGTTATCTAGTACAACGATTAGTTATAGCCTTCGAATTAAGGACGACCTTTGATACAACAATTACTACTACTACTACTACAACTACCCGCCACGTAGAATTCGCTCTGCTATTCATTTCGTTCCTTGTATCTCAAGAAATAATAAATCCATAACTATTGACATACAATGTGAATATCATTATTATAATAGCACCGATAACGTTATTATTATTATTTTTATAATTTAATAAAATTACAAGTTACATTAGATGTCTTGTATTAGTGTGTTTATAAGGAAGCCCACGCTATACGGGTTCTAGTGTTTCTCAACCAAAATGGTTCACAATAGTTTCTCAACTATATTGATACGTATTATTATTATTATTAATTAGAGTTACCAATCCATCACTTATTAAACACCCTGTAGTACACTCTTTTATATTCAACAAAATCGCCAAGTAATACAACAACACCACCAGGTGGCAGTACATAATATATATATATATAACTGGCCCCTTTTGCTGCTGCTGCTGCTGCCATTGGGGGTCGATGCTGTTGCTGCTGTTGTTGAGTCTCCGTCTAGGGCATGGCATCCACGTGTGCGGCCCGAGCCGGCTTCACCGCCGCCGCTGCTACTATTGCCGGCGGCTGCGGCTGCGGCGACGGTGGCGGCGGCGCTGCTGAGCTCTCGAAGCTCGGCCTCGGGGTTAGTGGCATCGTGTTGTTGTCGTCGTCGTCTGTCGGCCCTGTCGGGCCCGGGTTGGTTTCGTCGGCCGAAGGTTTCGTGGGATGTAGTCGGCTTCCGCTGAACCACCAACAGCCGACTGACTGGATGACTGACTGACTTGTCTCGGTTCAGCGTTGCAACGCCGCGGCAGCAGCAGCAGCACTCGTTGAATGTCGGTTTGCTCGCTCCTTCGTTCGTTCGTTTCTTGGTTTACCAGCATCATCGCCGCCGCCGCCACCACCGCCACCACCACCGCCACCACCGTCGTCAGCAGCAGCCGCAGCCTCCGCAGAGGCAACCGACCGCGGTCTGAGATTGCTGGTTACTTCATCCCCCTCTCACGACGACGACGACGGCTGCTGCTGCTGCTGTTGTCTGGTTCGTCTGTGCCTTCGATGGGTCTAACGGCGACCGGCGGGCCAGCGGCTCGATTCAGCACACAGTTGTGCCGCCCGATGTCAAGCAGCGAGTTCTCGCCGAGCTGACTCTGCCGACGAAAGGCCGCTGCCGGCGGCGGCGGCGGCTGAAGGCAGGTTTTTCGCCAAGCCCGATTTTCTGGTCACCTCACCTATAAAGCGCGAGACGCGGCTGCTACCAACGCCAGCGTTCCCGTTGTCGGCTGGCTCCCGTGGACAGACCACGCTGCTGGTGTTCAGATCAACGTCGTCAGAGCAGGCCAGACCTCTCATGGCGTTTCTCCTCGTCGCCGACGGGCGTTCCGTTTTTACACGCTATTTTTTCCTTCTCCCATTTTCGTTCGGTTAGTGGTCGGAAAGTCATTTTCGTGCATCTTCCTCCTGTATGTCTGGGTGTGTGTGGGTATGCTTGCTCTGTCTTATCGTCAGGAATCGGGGGCTCGTTTAAAGTTCCGCCCTCGAATCGAAGCAGGCGAATCAAAGCTCGCTCGAGGCAGAGTTTAATCTGCAGGAATTCGACACCGCGCACACAGATATAGCTCGTCTATAGTGAGATTGCTATATATATATATATATATATATATCAAATGAGAGGCTATAGGCAACAGGCTATAACTAGACATAAGATATCATACGAATATGTGTATGTACAGAATACAAAATAGAACTGTTGTGCAATTTGCAGACGAGCAGCAAAACAAATCGCAACTGAACTGCTTTGGGTGATAGCGAATTAACAGAATCTATCGGCAGCCCACCGAGACGATGCTACATTGTATATATTTCACGTTCTAAGTAAAAATTAATCATTCTATATATAAAATTAGTTCTGCAATAGCGTATTTCATTTTGTGCACCTTCTCCTACTATATGTCTCCTGAGGCACTTTGCTCGACGATCGAGTTGCGGATCAGAGCGCGTGACCATCGACACTAGTCCCAACAATAAATTCCCAGTTGAGATCAGTTTCACAATGGGATGTATAGGATCGCTACAGGCCATACAACAGTTCGTCCTGATTTTGTTTACAAACGAGGGCCCATCTTGAGACGGTGTGGTTTTTTCTTTGAAAGCGAACAACACCGATCTCATCTAGGTGCGACGAGCCTCAAGCGTTAGCCTTTAAATATAGGCCGAATATATAGGACCAACTTGTCAGGTCACTGCTCCAACCGACTGAGCTGCCGACCTCCCGGGTAAGGCCAACAACAGCAGAAACGAAAGCCAAACAGAATTCTACGGGCCTAACAAGCAGGGGTGTTACTTCCCAAACGTTGTTTCCAAGGACGTTCCACCCTTCAAATAAATCGACCCAATTTATTTAATAGTACATGTCACATATTCTATTCGAAACGTTGGAAGACGTCTCGGGGGCACAACGAAATGGGTAGTACATGCCGCGATGTGTATCTCTCAAATGCTTCAGAGGTTGGTCATTCGTCAAGGTTTGGCTATAATTCGACTTGAGTCAATACTACTATGTGAATTAGGTCAACACAATTATCACAATCGCGCATTGATTAATCATTGACGTGCCTTTCAATTATGCGTATTAAATTGTACTTTTTTTTTGTAGAAACCCTCCCTAGTCACACGGTCCCGTCAGAAGTCCCTACAAATAGATAGGTGCGGACAAAGGCACAATGTACGCACACCCGTCCGCAGATGCAATTCTCACCAACGGCACAGTCTCCATTTATGTTCATCTTAAGCGTTCAGCTATCCACCATCCGCTTCGTCTAAGTGCATAACTATTTATTTCAAGGCACTCAACCGCCCCTTAAGGTGACGCTGTTCCAAACGTTAACATATACATATATATATATATATATATATATATACACATCTGCGTGTGTGTGAGTGTACGCAGGTACAGAAGGAAGAATGTAAGGCTGAGAGTCTCGTCGGTTTCCGAATCCGCCCGGGGGATTCTTGAATGAGACGGATCGACTACCCCCGCCCTGTCCTTACGCTGTACTGTAGAACACGACAATAGTAGAACTGTCTTCATAACAATATTTCGACAAAATTTTATCATCGCATAGTCACGCTTCTCTTCAAATGTCTCTCTTTCTCTATCTCTCTCCGTACGAGTGCGAATGTGTCTGCTCTACGGCATAATCATCATATGTTTCTCTTTCGTCGACCTCGACTGCGATTAGCATTACTTGGCACTGTGTGGCACGTTGATGCGCCTGTCATACACAAACACACACAGTCGTTGTCACTTCAGCCCGGCTCGGTCCCCCAGGGTAGCATTTCCTGCAAACTGTGTCCTGGCGTTAAGCTATACCTACACAGTTAGCATTAGAATATAGATTCAGTATTGGAGCCGTTTTAGTAGCTGGCTAAACTGACGTTTCAGTCGTGAGAACGTACGGATGTACTCGTGGTTTGCTTGGTAAGATGGTTCTGTTATTTGAAGAAAAGCAGCTATAACTTTTTGGCCTTCCTAAACTGCGAGAGTTCCTGAGTATACCATAGCGGCTTTGGCAGCCTTGCTATATGGCTGCGAGCTTCAAGGGCTTGAGCACACCTACGCAGAGTGTCCTTAGAATTCCTCTTGATGCCGGTTGCGAGTGGCAGTTCTCGCTCTACTCTCACTTCAGAAGTAGAAGGCATCCCGATTCGCTTGGACGATTTGTGTTCTCTCGTGGCTTCGGAGGTGCTCTGTCCTCGCCAGAGGTCCTCATCCGAAGATCACGTGTCCCTTCTACGCTTGTCCGTTTATGGCCCGCTGGAGATGCATCGTGAAGGCCTGCATTGTCGCGATGTCCCCGTGTTCCTTTGAGTCCGATCCTACACCCGGATTCTATGCCCATAGGATACCTGTATTCCGTCATGTCGCGGCCACGCCTGCTGGAGCTAATGAGACAGGTCTCTCCGCAGCTGTGACAGTCTCGAGTCAAGTGGCGACTGATAATTGTTGATACAAGTTGTGAAGGGGTGGGCACCTTTTCTGTCAAGAAGCCAACAGTGCGACATGATTGATCACGTGGCTCTGCAGGGAGTAGGGCACTATGGATAGGGTTAGACAATAACAGCCTCAACTGATAAAATAGCCGCCCCATGAAGCATGCCTAACCAACTGTAGCTCGGTGTTAGTTTGTTGTAGTGGAACCGAGAAGCAATCCAGGGCGCGAGAAAAACCTGAGGAAAATTCTAGTTACCGTAGCCACCACTAGCGACAGGACCGGCAACAGCGTCATTGTCATGTAGCATCCTGCAGCATTTGAAAGCAACGCGCTTATCAGCAGAGCAGCACCAATCGACAGCACGCGGTGCCTGCTGGGCAATTGCTGCTACAACTGCAGCAGTATAAGCAAATTGACTCGCATCTCTCCTGTGGCTTCCTCCGGTCCCGATCAGACCCTACCAATGACCGAGCTGTCGTCAAAACGAAGGCAGACCCCCTGACCGACAATGGCACAAAAATCAGTCGCTGCTACCCTACGGCTGAGCCTGAGCTGCATGCATCGATACGTATATGCAGTACAACCAGTACCACCATAGCAGTTACATCACTGAGTCACCGTTCTTCGTTATAAGCGAGAAAGGCCAAACCGACCACAGTTCGCCCTCGACACATAGTGCTCTGCAGGGATGGTCAACAAGTCGACGAACGCATCGTGTCGTTAGTGAGCACACTGACAGGCGACCGGGGTCCGGACTCGGCAGGAGAAGCGGCAGGCAGAGGAAAAACGATAGCACCGGGGCGAGGAACCGAGTCCAGCAAGAAAGCAAACGTATTATCGCTTGTTGAAGTGTTGTCGACGTTTACTCGACGACAGTTCGCAGTCAACTGCCGGTGGTAAGCGGCCAGCAGACTGGACCCAGAGACAAACCCCGACACAGGAATAACTGTGCCAGTGCAGATAATTATTGTACAATGGCAGCCAGCGTTGTCGTTCGGGGCTTTTGTTCGTTCATATTCCTCTCCATCTCTCACTTGGTGATCCTACAGTCTATGACTTGGCTGCTGTCGTTCGAGACAGGGCTAAGGCGAGCTGCATGAAAAAGTCGATAGATATATATATATATATAGGTGTCGAACCTTGATACACATATTTGTCATGGAGTAGATTGTGGCCGATAGGCAGCCAGATTGCAGCTTCTATTTGATTCGATATATGAATAGATCTAACAACTTGCGCTAAGTACCGCGTAAGTATGACTCCAAAGATCATAGTGCCAAATTTGTGCATAAAGAATAAGGAAGAGTAGAAAATATATTTCTGATCTGCAATGGAGTAGCACTGTCATTTGGGTGAGTACAGCCTTGCCTACACCGAACAATATATATCATAATTCCTTGTTGTTTTGACGGCCTTGTGGCCCCAAGTGGGTCATAGCGGAGGCGAGATGTTGTCCAGCAGACCGTCGCACAAGTGTATAATAAGTGCGCAAACATTGAAAACACCAAGCAGCTCACATATTATGAACTCTGTGCGTACAATCATTGCATAGTGACGCGGGTCGAATGAATGCTGCAATCAGCTTTCGTGTTTCTGACACAGAATGAAGATCTCGTCCGAACGACTTACTTTCCCCTGGAGAGAAGGACCCAACTGATCGGAGAGCAACAGTTCGTTACGTGACTTCAGAACTTCTGCGACTCCTTGCGTGACATCATGCTATGATTTATATAATAATTTGTATAATATCACACGATCGTCCGAGATGGGCGCCTGCGGCGGCACCGAGATTCCATCGATGTGGTGCGTCCGAGAAGCCACCGCCGTGTCAGAACAATGCCGGGGAACGTATGCACATACATGATACACGATTGGTGGCGGAGAATACAGGATTCGAAGCATACGCATGCACGCACACACGTACAAAAACACACGTACGCCAACATGCACAGGGGCACGGTAGAAGATGGCGCAACAACAAATTCTCCTATAGTTTATTCCGCGGTGGTGTGTGCGTACGCGATGGCTGTAATGTCTATAGATGGCGGTTGGCTATATTGATATTTTGACGGCTGTTTGTAGTGGTGCCACTTCGCTTGTCGGAGGCGGTGGTGGTGAGCGACGTTCGCTCGCAACCAGTGGTCGGTCCGCCGGCCAGCAATTGCCGCAGCGCGAACAGCAGCAGCAACGACAGTTGGCCCAAGTTGGTCTGACGATGTGGGCGGGGTTCTGCGACCAACGATGGACGTAAGAATGAATGAACAGTGAATCGGTGGCAAACGATCACTAATGCGGCACCGATTCGCTGCCTCACGATGATATCTATTCGCGTCTATCTATACATCGATATGTGTACACATTTTATCATACACAAATGAGGGCAAACACACACACACAACGCTATCATCTTGTGGCGACAGTCGCCATGTTACACCGCGTTCATCATGTGGACGACGCGTATAGGCGTATGTAATATAGTTGTTCTGTATTGTTCTCACATTGACAACGTGGTCGCCTCCGGGTAGCCGTCGAGTCAGCACCAAGCTTAATGCTGTAGTGAGTAAGTCATTGCGGTGGTAGCAGCGCAGCGTATCAACACATAAAGATTCGGGCGTTAACTAATTCGGTCATTCATTCATTCGTCGACACTGATGGCATGCCACAACTCCGATCATGTGAATAGGTCGAAGTCTGTCTCGTGCAATGAATATGATATATATATATATATATGATATATATATATATATATATATGATATATATATATATATGATATATATATATATATATAGATCGACACAGGGAAAGATGCAGTGTCACGTCCGGCGCAGGGGTTGAGCTCGAAGAATCGATTAAAGATGAGATGAGGTGAAGTCCTACCTGTTTTTGGCCTGTTTTCACAAGCGAGTTCGGTTTAGGCTCGAGGTTTTCTCGACGTATCGGTCATTTTGTGAATCACTGTGGACGTGCAGGATCCGTCTGACCTGTGTAAGTATTCACACTAATAAGTAAATATCACAGAGGATAACCGCTTTAATTCGTTGCGTCCGTGGCATTCGAACATTTCGTTGCAGCCTGTGTCTAGTGTTTCTGTGGTCTAATCGTCTCACAGGGTCGTCAGCGTTCAAAATACATTTGCCATTGATTATTGTAGTTCCATCACTAGACAAACCTTTCGTTCGTTAGCAGTAGCTGTGTCTGCGAGAGTCATTACTGTCCCACTTTGCGAGCGAAACCAGAGTCTGCCTGCGTGATTCACTTAGATGAGGATGTTGCTGTAACTCCCTCACGCATCGGTGTGAACCATTTTCCCCTTCGCTGACCCACAGCCGTGTGTCCAAGGCTGGCTTCGGTACATGAGGCTGTGCAGCATTGTTTCAAGGACATATCATGTAAGCTATGCATGGACTTCTCCGCGCGTTCTTCAACGGACTCACGGCACACCCTAACCTTCGTCAGTTACAGCATACCCCAGCCTCCCCGACGATGTTGACATCTTGCCCACTACCTGCAGAGCGCTGCCCAGCCACTTTCACATGGTTCGTTCGCGTGTAGACACGACACGCATACATGTGCGTGATATGCGAGGTACCTATGCACCTGTAAACTAAACAAACCTCTTGTATGAGTGAGACACAAGACAGCTAGCTATTCGATTCTCGTGTCCGCACAGTGCATTTTCTTCTGGCTATATTATTATATTTGCCATTGCCGTTCTATAATCTCTCTTTTGGCGGCATGCTACGCTGGCCCGAGGGCGCCACCACCGCCATGGTCGCTAGCGGTCCCTCTGATTTGGGGTGAATGAACCCGCGATCCGGCGGTTGACTGGCTCACTGCTCTGCCTATTCGGTTTATTTGTACCTCTATCGAAGTCGGTCTGCAGCTGGTCCTGATTCTCTGCATTGTTATTCGGCTGTTGTTGTTGCTGTTGTTGCTGCCGCCGTAGTCTTCATGTAGATCTACAGTAGCTTGTCAAGACTGGCAGACACTCGTAGAGTGCTCGCTTTCAAGTTCTACTTCGCTAACATAGACACCGGTCATAACCACTGCGAGCAGCAGCCTTGGTTAGATAGCATGTGTTCATCCATATATATATATATATATACATATAACCAGATTGCGTGCAATAATCTACAATGGACACGACAAGTAGACACTCGGTTGTTCATACGGACAGTTCATCGTTCACATGCGTCTGGATTACATAATACAAAAAAAAGACACCTATCTCTTGGTATTATAAACAGGTTGAAACGCTCCGGTCAACAAGGCAGTTTGTAAATAGGGTGGGGGGGGGGGGGGTGTAGAGCCGGATCACTTAGCCTTTAGGTTGAAGAATACATTGACACTGGCGAGGGTTACACGCAATCCACGTAGGTGGCCGACTCGCTGTGCTGCGACTTTCAAGCGCAGCGGATTTTCCTTACAGGAAAGCTGACAAGCCCGCATGGACGCAGCAGCTTCTATGGCAAAAAAAAGAAAACAACATTGACTTCGCCACGAAAAGTGCGCGACGATTCTGGAAATGTCATGTCCTACTCTGCAGGCAAAAAACATATCAACAAATTGACCCAACATAATTTACTCTCACGTCTATAGGCAGCTACGACGAGGAGCGTAATTTAGAAAATGAACCGGTTCTTCGGCAATTGGCTTGAAGCAGTAGTACCCTTTCGCCACGTAAAAAAGTGGCCCCGCTCAATTCGTTCGTGTTAGCCGATCGACGCTCAGGCGTACGACATTCACACAGAGCTCGATTTCGTAAATTCAATAAATAAATACTATAGATAATACATGAACGCTGTCATAGACAGTGTATTACTCGATCTAACTATCTACAGATATCAGACATAAATCAAATCCGTGTTACCACCGAATACACCGTAATCCTGTCAGCTCGACAGCAACGGGAGGCGTACAGACACGAGGCCTGTCGCAAACGATCTAAGTATCATACACCGGTCAGCCGGGCGTTTGAGACTGACCAGCTACTGACGGCGTTGGCTACTATCCTGCCTCGTCAGTGACTCGATCGTACTGGGATCACGATCCGACCCTCAAAAACGAAAATATGGCCCACATGGAAGCGCAAGCGACATGGACAACGAGAGAAAAAAAAAGCAGCGTCCAACTCACTGAAACCATCGATCGATCGATGGCTCGATCTCTATTCGCCTGCTCGTGCTACCGCCGTGGTCCACCGCCACTAAGGAAATCACCACCGTCGCAGCACTGCCGTCGTACGGTGCGGGCGCGTGTCGCGTTCGCCCATGGCGACGTGAGTCTGTGGAAGAATCGATAGCAGGTAACTGGCAGCCGGATGGATAACTGTCATTATTACATTACAGTCCAGCACGACTATACCTGTCTTCAACTGATACCTTCAAGATGTAGCTGCTGCTGTTTCTGCTTATTGTGCCCAATGCCTTGCTGTCGATGACTCTGACGATCTCCGGCATGCCGCTGCCGCCGCCGCCGCCGCCGCCGCCGTATCATTGTTGTCGTTGTGATTGTGGTTGTTGTTGTTGACACCATTGTGGTTTTAGTTCCCCGTCCTCCCCCCAGACACGCGTCATTTCTATCTTGCGAGTAAGCGAGCGCACACTCCAGAGCGACGAACGACCAAGCAGATCAGCCGACGTCTCCGGACAGCCAGCCAATAGCCAATGGCGTTAAGCCACGGCTCGCGCTGGCTCTCAGTAAGCTGACTGGAAAACACATACTATTATACTACCACTACTAGTACTACTGTAGGTAAATAGCAAATGACGGGTAAACGCATGGCGCCGATACTCCGACCCCTTAGTCAACAGTAGGAGACTACATCGCATCGAGACGCGATCCGATCCAACTCGACTCGGTCCAGTCGAAGTTGTGTTCAACTCAACAGGCGGTCATCCTCGATCGGTCGAAGATGCCATCCCTTTGCAGATTTCGCGGACGACGCGGTTCACCTAGACAACGTGCAGTGGCTCCGCATTTATCTACCAGAACTGCTACAACTATATATATATATACATAGAGGAGTAGGAGGAGGAGTAGCACCGCAATACGCCAATGGCAATACTTGGCAAAACTTCTTCTCGGGAACACTCTTCTACTAGTAGTAGTTGTATATATATATATATACATACATATGGTGACTGCCCCGTTGTTTGGTGACCAAGTGTGCAAGCAGCCGAACAGCGAAACAACTGAGTATGCAGGCAGACAACGACGACGACAGGCGCGCGGATTCACCGACTGACAGCAAACTTGTGTTGTTGTTGTTGTTATTTTTTCTTTGTCGTTGTCGTGGTCACTAGTGCCTGTGCTGTTCATATCATCTTGCATGATAACATTCATGGAGAACGTAACAAGAACCGAGGGAGATGGACAGCTGGACAGCAAACGCTGTCGATGTCTGGAGCAGCTGGGGCGGCGAATCAGCAGTCGCCAGCAAACCACTGACGGGATCGACCCGAAAATCGTAGTCGCTGACTGCTCACTTGTTGTCATGCCATCTCGGCTTGCGTTGCATTGCGTTTGCCGTCGACTTCGTCCGCTGTTACCGCCGATATCTAGTCGTTGTGGTATTGGAAGAGATAGATCGCTGGTCGCTTGATCGTAGTTATAATAGTGGCACAAGTAGTTGTAGTAGTAGTAGTAGTAGATGTATACTGCGGTGAAAGGTGGAGCGAGAGAGAGAGAGAAACAGACAATTGCAGCATAGTCGCTGACCAGCTATGGCGGCGTTTTAGTGCGGCCATGTCTACGTTGTCCAGCCCAAGCCAGAGCCATAAATCGGCGCCGGCAGGCTGCCGCGACTATCACGAGTATCAAACGCTGCCTGTTGTTGTTGTTGTTCCGGCTGCTGCTGAAGAACTTCGTTGTCTGCTGACCAAGAACCAGCGAAAGAGCGAGCGGACGGACGGACTGACTGACTGACGGACATCAATTCCGCTACCCGCTGTTGTCCACTGTATAGCAGCAGTAGCAGCAGCAGCAGCCTTCGTCGTCGTCATCATAGCGGCCTGCCTGTCTATCTGCCGACAGACCCTACAGTCTCTATTCAGCTGTCTGTCTGTCTGTCTGCCGATCTGTCGGTCGGTGTGTCCAGCCAGTCCGAACGTAAGATCGCCCGTCCGCCCGCCCGCCATCTTTTATTATATCTACATATACACATATCTATCATAGTAGTCGTGGTAGTCGTCGTGGTAGTAGTCGTAGTACAGACCTGTCCGGTCGGTAGCGATAGGGACGGCAACAGACTCAACCGGTCAGCACCGGAGGTAGCGTCGTTCATTCGTCCGTTGTGGGTTGGCTCTGGTTGATTTGACGCACGCTGCGTTCGATCCTGTTGCAGCAGAGTCGAGCGATTTTTGCGGCGACAGCGACAACGTTCGCCTGGAACGAACGGAACCCGGAACAAGAGACAGGAGCAGACAACAGTCGGTCCGCGTGTCGACTTCGTCGTCGTTGGAAATTCCTGCCCAATGGTAAAGATGTCGAATACCATTGCACACTACTACTACTACCACTATCCCATGGAAATGTTTTTTTTGTTGAGCTGACCATCTCTCTGTCTCGCTCTATCTCAGCTGTTCCCCTATGTGGCAGGCCTCGGAAGAACCTTTGGATGTTACTACGTCAAGGACCTATCCTAAGGGGCCGCCACCTTTAGCCATTTTCTAAACTACAAGTTGCACTGCTTGTGCTGCTGCCGCTGTCCGTTGTTGCACTGTAGATACGAGGTAGAATACCACTATTCTCCTTCAATCCCCTCCGGGATCCTGTCCCGGGCCAGCTGGATTTCTTCAACAGCAGGCTGCGCCAGGCGTCACTGACCTGATCATCGCTGATCGAACAGAAATACAACGTTTGGTACACCAACTTACTGCTGCTGCTGCTGCTCCTGCTGTTGACACCGCTACGAGCACCGCAGCATGTGCACCGTAGCGGGTCTATCTACGATGGTGAAGAATTGTTCGTTGGCTTAATGGGTCGGTCGATGCGGCGGCGGCGGCGGCCGACGTCCGTCCGCGCATCGTGTAATAATGAAAGAGCCAGATTCTTGTGAATGAACAAGAAAGGTCTTCAAGAACGTGGACGAAGCAATGAAGACAATGAAGTCAAATAAAACGAGGAAGGAAAATCGTGGATACGTACAATGGTAGTATTGCAGACAAACGAGTATTCGGGCTAGAATAACGTAGAATGTATGTGTGCATGTATATGGGCTTCGTGTGTCGAGAGAGAGAGAGAGATTTGGTAGGCAGATTTGAGGATAAGGGATTAGTACAGGGACAAGAAGATACGAGATATATTTTGGAGAACGAGAGAGCCGGCTCGGCCAATGATATGTCCGGTAGAGATTGCAATTCGTTGTGCCCGCCAAGTAAGTGGTCCCATTAACGGAATTGCTTAAATTAAGGCCCAGTTCAACCATTGACTAGGCACAGAACAGAGGCGTGTAGTGGACACCGCGGCGGCTCGAACCAGTCCAACTTTTTGCCGCGCATAAGCCAGCAGAGCTGCTGATTGCAATTCACAATAATACTAATAATAATAATAATAGTCTATGTCACTTTTGGGACATGTCACTGTATGTTTTTCGTAGGCGGCCTATACATTACAGCGGCTATTCGTGGAACGCTTGTTCGCTCGAGATTCGTGACGTACGCTTTGGTATTCAATGACTTTGCGAATTTTCCTGTTTGCGAATATCTGTCCAGCTGTCTGTCTTCATTGGCATACGGATAGATAGGTGTCCGTACCAGCACGATTGCCAGTGTGGGTTTATCCGATTCAGTGGTGCCTGATGATGTGATCCAAGTTAGTCAGCAGCTATGGACGATAGCGGCTCAGGGCGTTCGAGAGCGTGGCCAGAATGACTCAACAGAGCACTGCGAATGTATCCCCCGACGAACGTCGATCCGATCTCGTACGGTCCATCGTGGTATCTAATATACATATCGCACATCGTCTATTAAGTTGACGCTATTCCTCGTATAGGCTTCAGCTGACTATTGTTTCCACCAACGCTAATGACGGGGTTACGGGTCGAGGAAAGCTTCGGATCCCATTGAAAGGTAGATAAGTCCGTTTGTGTGTGCGTGCGTGTGCTTGTTTGTATGTGTGGCTGCCAGCCACGGCGAAATGATACATGTAATAGCTTGTGTCCGAACGTGCTCTACGTGAAAACCCAACCCAATCAACTGATGTAATCGGATCAACACGGATGTGTGTCCAGCATAATGTCTGGCTAAATGTCTGTTCTGAAATACACTATCAGATAGAAGTGGAATGCTGAATTGTAGAAATGTGGCTCATACAAGCGACGTCAAACGCGTCTCGCCTTGGCTGGTGAAATATCACCGGCATGGAACCATATTGCTTTGCCGAATACCCGGAACGACAAAGGAGTTTGCCAAAGACGCGAAGAGAGAAGGAGGGAGGGGGAGAGAGAGAGATCAATCATTTATTTATTTGAAGGAAGGACTTCACCTACTTTTGCATTTCACGTTCGCCGTTCGAATTCAACGCTGTTCAAATTGGCCGCGTTGAAGATGGCACAACGCACAGCAGTGATGTGGCAGCGCCGATGAATCATTCATTAATTTCCTTCATTCAGGAATCATTATTACATACCGCAGAGACATACACTACTCGTAGGACAAGAACGAGAGCTTTGTTTCACCGTTTCTTCGATTTGACGATCCCGATAACGCCGAGGTGATGAGTTGGCGTGTTCGTGGATTGGGGGCCGCCTCTGATTTCAAAGGCTTAGCTCGTGATATTTCCTATATTCGTACGTAGGGTGCGGGAGTTCATTCATTAATTCAGGCATCCATTGCTAAGCATACGAGGTGTTCAAGATCGTTCGTTTGGAACCCACCACGGGTTTTCGCTCACTAACTGGAAGAGCCGTTGGCATTTATTCAAGCTTGAGCGAGTCCCTCTCTCTCTCTCTCTCTCGCATGCCGAAGTGGCGGATATCATCCATTGTCAAATGGACGACGCGGCCAGATCGACCAGACACAGAAGAGAGGGCAAGAGCGCATCAGCTGGATAGATCCTACGCTGGAGCAGAAGGTGTCAGACGTTGGGACGGCGGTTGAAGTTGATAACATCGCACAACGATGATTACGATATGATGTGATTATATAGGTAGTACGATACAATTCAATGATCAATGGGTCTCGACCGGACACGTAGTCGTCGTATCGCCCCAGATGCTGCAACTCACCAATGATGGGCGGATGTGTACACGTATTGAATAGCTGATTTCTCTGCGTGTTGACGAACGACTCGAGGAGTCTCCGATTAAGTATTTCTCCACTCGTCATTGCGCCAACGAAGACGAATTCGTCGACACAGCCTCGATAAGCGTGGCATACGTGGTTCGTCGTCTACGCAATACGACACTCCTTGGAGTTTGCTCAAATAAAAGTGACAACTGAAAAGGCTAGTTACGTACAATGACGTTTCGAGGTGAGCGATATCTCACTAGGCAGACAGACCATCAGTAGCCGTTTCGGGCTATTTTTTTCTTTTTGTTCTCCAGATTTTTCCTTATCTATTCAAGCACTGACCCTGATTGGACCAGGCGTCCCGTCCCCACGGTAGACACAATCATCCCTGTGTTGCTGCCCAATGAGAATCTCTCTCTCTCTCTCTCTCTCTCTCTCACAGCTACGACAATACATCCCTCTGCGTCATCGTTGTGCACCTTACTATCTCCTCAGTTCAGAGCTCATCAGGATTCAGCTCTGCCGCTTGGGCACTTGTGTTCATTTTACCCAGTGTAGGTGTGTATGCCCAGTGTAGGTACCTATGGTGCGTGCGCTACATGTCTCACATGTGGTTCGTCCTTTGTGCACATTGCTTGCACGTACCTACTGTGTCTACCCTCTATCGTGTCGGTTGCGCCTGTGTCTACTCTCTCTACTGTGTCGGTTGCGCCTTACATTTTGCGCCTTACATATATATATATGATGACAGTGTGAAGTGGCGTGCACCTGCCTACTCCATCGTTCCAGTCTGCTGTTCATGTCAACTCGATGTTCGATATATCCCGGTTCGTTCTTCTTTCGTGTTTTATGCCATCCGTTCCATTATTGTGGTCCCGTTGCCCCGGTGGATCGGGTCGACTCCGCAGCATTGTCAGGTCTCCTCGTTCGCTCGCTCATCCGCCAGAGAACTTCGCGACAGGACCCAAGAACCGGAGCAAAGAACCTCGGTGCCGGTGGTGGAGCATCGTCCCTACCTGCGTTATCGTTAGGCGCAACATCGCTAGTTGGCCGATTGTGTGAGAGACCAGCTGGCGCTATTCCGTCGTCTTCCGTAGTCGCGAACAGTAGTATCCCGTTTGCGCCCTTTATATATTATATCTATAGTATTTAGATATTGTGCGTGCCCATATTTCTGTCTGCGCAGTGCTTCGCCGCCGTCTGCTGCTGCTGCTGCAGGGTTGGCGATTGCTGTTGTATATTCCGGTGGTTGGCCGGTGGCTGCTTGCCCGTCTGTGCCTGCTGCTGCTCCGGCCTCGCTTAGCCGGTCGGCTTAGTTCTTCAGGGCTCGTTTGCTAGCGGAGACCCGTGGCGGCGGCGGCGGCGGCGGCGCCAGCGCCAGCAGCACAGAATCTAGACGTAGCAGCACACCAGCAACACTAGCGCCGGCGCCGGCGCAGAAATACCAACGGCGACCCTCTGCTCTCTCTCTCTCTTTCTTCTTGTGCTTTCTCGTTTCATTCAGCGGCTCGACTCAACGCGGGACTCGAGCGACGGCAGCGGTGGCCCCTGCTGGCCGTGCCGACGGTTGTCGCTGTGGCCGAATGCCGACGCCGTAGAATCTGCCATAGTGGCATTAAAAGTGTTTGTTGCTGTTGCTGCTGCTGCTATTGCAGCCGACAGAGCAGTCGGTCTCCCTGCCCGCTTCCTTGCTAGCAACTTCGCTTGGTCCTTTGGCAGCAACAGCTAGTTCAGTTCGATCGTCGTTATTCCTGTTGCTCGCGCAGTTGCTCCTACCAGCCAAGCTCCGTTGCCGTTGCTGCTGCTCCTCCTCTGCCGATGCGCTGCGCTGCTGTTAACTCTTCTTCCGTATGCGCGGCAGCAGCAGAAACAGCAGCAGCAGCAGCAGCAGCGCCTGACTCGAAGCGCCTCCCTCCTTCAGCAGTCGGTGGCCACCGCCGGCGCTGCCGTCACCGCCGGCGCCGCCGCCGCCGACGCCGGCAGCAGCAAATGGAAACCAACAAGCAGCAGCAGCAAAAGCAGACAGCTTATGATGTGTCAGCATGGCCAGAGAGCTGTGGTAGCAGCAGCAGCAGCAGCAGCAGCAGCAATAGAGACTAGCTAAGCCTAACATTCACGTCGAAGCAACTCATGGTAAGCGAGCCAGTGTCAGCCAGACGAGCAACCCATGCCGGGTTCCTGCTTCTGCTGACCGGCGCTGCTGTGCCGGGCCGGGCCAGGCCATCAATGTCGATCGTCGGATCATCGTGCGGTCGCCATGCGAGCCCACGCCGTGCTGTCGTTACCGATATGACGCGACTGTGGCGCTGGCAGAACAACGAAATACGACAGCAGCGGCAATGACGCCTGAAACTACAACGATTACTCCGCTTCTGTGGCTGCTGCTACCGCCGCCAACCACCACCACCAGCAGCAGCAGCAACAGCAACAGCTTTTGTCTAGTACGTGCCACTGAGGAGCATCGACAATCGCATGCAGCAACGCGACGGATGTCTGTACAAGATTTAGATCAAGGTTACTTAGTTGCGGCTAAATGATAGTTGCCCCTCTTGTCAAGTCAATCTGCACAGTGTGTGCACATAGCATACTCACCATGGAACAGAGAGCGACAACATGCCTCGACGTCATGGAGGCGACGGCAGCGGTCGTCTACCACGTCGTTGTCGTATGCAGCTGCATTTAGCAGCGATTGGACGGCACCGAATCTCGACTACCCCCCCCACCCCACGGGACTTCACCGAACGTGAATCTCCCCGAGATCACAATCGTTGGGTGATCGTGCCGGACAAAGAGATCGGTACAAGCACAGAGAGCAACAAGTGGAACCCACCGGATCAAATGCCCTCTCGTCTACATCGGACGTTCAACCTCATCGTCGGTCGGATTACAACTGCCCTTCGACACAGGTACGGCCTGTGAGTGGTCTCGGTCTGGCTCTGAACGTGTTCCTGGACCTGTTCCTTGACCGAGCGTTCGTAGATGAACCGTATGTGAATGTTCGATGACCCAATCACATGCATATCTCAGGTACGTCGATGTTGTTGGGTCGATCTATGTTTAGCTATTACTACTTGGCACGGTAGGCAGGTCAAAAGGGGAGATATCGCGATGGAATATCACCGAATCACAAATCTGTAACGGCCTCTGTAATTGTTTTGTGTTTACCCTGTTTTCTCGATCTCTAATTTTGTTATACGAGAGAGCTGGCTGTCTTCGTTCCAGCTACGCAGTTGGGTTATAGTGAGTCCGTGCGGACGATATTTCCATGAGCGTTTAATTGATCTATAACGAAAATGACGCTGGTCCAGCTGAGAGACGACTGTTCGAATTTCTACAACATGTTCTACACAATCCTCGATCTGCGACCCAGTTCGGAATGTTGCCATGCATCGCTTATCGCTTACACAGTTGAACACATTTCGTCAGATCGTGTTTAGTCATTGGCTGGTGTAGATCTACCGATCTACGATTTGGTTAGCTCCTCTGTGTTGTCAGGGAGACGATGTGCCGACTCTTAACTCAATATATCTAAACGGTTATTTCCCTGAGCCTCTGTATGACATCGAGTAGCAAGCAGCACGCGGCAACTCTGCCATCCTACTTTGCTTGCTCTGACAGCTTGACAACCGAGTAGAGTAGAGGTAGGAATCGTCGCCGCCAGGAGTAGACCGATTGCAGATCATCATCGACGATGTCATGTGACGCCTGTAAAACGCACCCACAACAAATACTGCCAGGTTCAGTGTCACCGAGGCGCAGGTGTTAAATCCCCAGGACAGTCACTCATGTACATATTCGAGTTAGATAGGTGAATTGGTGGCCACAATATTGCAGCATTCGCTCAAGTTCCCATCCTCCGCCTCGGATGTTTCCACATGTGTCCCCAGGTGTCCGCCGCGGAGTCACCGGTGCCGATATTATAAGTGTACGTGTGTCTGTGTATGCTTTATTTTCTCTACACGACTTTATCCTCTTACCCAAAGTTAACAGACGTCCGCTCGATTCCGTTTATTTGTTTGCTCTTTTTTTAAAGGCAAAAAATACTTAATTAGATTAAAACTAGCTCCACCTTCAGCTTTTACTCATTCATTTATTTGTTTATTTCGTCCGTCACTCGATGTTTCTGCTATTTACCTACTCATGCCATCGCGAGTGTTGTCTAGCTAAATGTTGAATAAACCAAATCGTAACGTTGGTCAGCAGCAAGGCTAGCGAGTGAGGGGTCAATCTGGTGGTCGTACCCTCGTCATACAGCGTACTGTTGATGCCCGAGTGTATTATATACACTGTGTGTATGTGTTATTTTGCCCCCGTTCGTTAATTCGTGTACCCGCTGTCGAGGTCTCTGGCTGCGCCACATCAGCGGAGCACACCGTACACAGAAGAGCAGAGAACGCACGGTCCGTGAGTGGCGATCCTCACCGACATCCTCAGATAGCATCATCGCTGCCAAGCGGCCAAGCGGTCCGTTCAATTTCTGCTGACTGTTTGGTGGCCCTTTGGCTCGTGTGTCTGCCCGCCTGGCTCGCTCGCTCACTCTCACCGCGGCTTAATTCAGTTTCTCCAGCAAGCGCTGCTGCCGATGTATGGGTGCATCCCGTCACACACACAACCACACACACCACCGTCAACCGGTGGTGAGCTGTCGGCGAACCAACGGTGAACGAAGTGTTTCGTGTTGCGTTGTCGGCCGTAGTGATACTGCCTCTACTTGCGACCGGCGTCGTCTCCGTCGTCTGTTTTCGCTATCTCCGAGGGCCCCCGGTTGCTGCCGCTGCAGTTTTTGCCGCCTTCGAACAGCAGCGGCATCGGCGGCGGCGGCCGCGGCAGCAGCATGAGAAACGCTGATGGCTGTCTGCTGGTGCTGTTGCTGACAGTTGGTCCGTTCGTTGCGCGGTCGGCCGCACTATGCTCTACGTGAGCCGCTATACGGCTACGTCTAAGGCGGCGGCGGCGGCGGCGGCGACGGCGGCAACGGAGCTCTGTCCGCGCTACAGAATCGTTCACATGTTCAGGCATACCAGCATGCCCCCGTGTCTATTGGTAGGTCTGCATTGTCTCGCTGGCTCTGACCTCGCCTGACTCTCAACTAGCTGCGCTGAGAACCGCTGTACGCCTAAGCATCAACGTTTCCTGGTCGACGAACCATGCGCGTTTGCTATAATACTGTCACTTCGGTTGCTGTAGAATTTCTCACACAGCTTCCTATGGCGGTCGCTGCTGCGGCGGCTACTGCCTGAATAGGTTCGTCCGACCGTGTTCAACAGGTTGTCCTGCCTCATTTGCATACGATGGAGCGAACTAGATGACGGTACACTTCACCTATGCTATTGGACTGTACCTAGCGACATTAACTAGTAGTTCGTTGGCCGTTGTAGTCAGATACATGATAGTTCGCTAACCAGAAATTAGTTAGAACGATCGCAAATCATTAATGGCATCGTCATTATCATCTGCATTGTCGCTATTGCAGTGTTCTCTTTCGAATCGGGTGGTGATTCCACTGCCAAGCGCAGTACAACCGCCAGTAACAGTTACACATTTGGCATCAATGACCGACTCCATTCGGCAGATAGACAACACCCAGACTCATTGTCAGTGATATTTACTTATTTGTTCGTTGTCGTTTGCTTGCTCGACAACGACCCACCTGGCTGCTGCCGCGCTAACCACTCTTAGCGGGTGGTGACGTCCAGCCACATAGGGATGATTGGGCGATGGAGTTAACACATCCGTATACTTGCGATTAGAACGGCACCACGATGGAACTCAAGGCGGACTCCTCCGTTATTACAGCCCACAGTGTCCTGAGAGGCTCCGTCGCCCGAATGTCGACAGTCAGCTGATTGCTGATGTAACACGCCGCTGGAGCGGCGCCCAGCGGGGCTCTTACCTTGTAATTTCTGAACGGATACGATTATCGATCTAAAATGCGATATGCTGTATAATCGTATGCTTTCTGCGGGGCTCTGCCCGCTTCTCATCTCCACTTTAGCTAGTCGATCAGATGTAAAGTCACGCCGTTCGAATCGGTGGGCATTGCCCGTCTCGTGTTATTTGCCGCAAGTGACACACAAGCTGTCGTTGGTGAGGACATTGGAAAAGTAGCAAGTCATAAAAATGATGTTAGACCGTTTGTGGACCACTGACGAACTGGTGGCCAGCATTTTCGCGGGTGGTCGTTCAAGAAGAGCCGTTCCTTTGTGCCGGCTAATTATCATACTATGGTGTGGCTATTAGGAGGAGAGGAACGCTTTAGAGCTGGTTTGTCGCTGAGTTCTGCGACACGTTTCCAAGAGAGCAGCCATCAGCTACTGCGCATTCGGGTCTGGTGCAATGTTGGAATAGTCCAGCATTTGACCTATATATATATATATATTAAATCGGGCGTCTCATTCACGTATAAAAGGCAGCACAGCCGGTTATCAGAGACGAAGAAGGATCATCTTGACAAACCGCTGGCCCCACAGCCCTAGAGCGCGAGAGCAAAGCTACACATAGAGGACATTCATGCTGCTGTATGTCTATACCACTAGCCAACCAGCCTAACCTCCTGTCTGGGCTCAAGAGCAGCGAAACGACACCACACCGAGGTTCGCTTCGACGACACCGGCCGTAACCAGCAGCACAGCTCACACGCCGGCGCGTTCAACCACATTCAGTTCACAGTCCGTCATCGCCGACCGTTCCTCAAACGGACTCGGACTGATCCGGAACTCGTTCCTCTCGATTCGACTCGTGCTAACGCGAAAGAGCGCTGGCCACCGCGTGGCGGCAGAACGAGACAGAGGGAACCCAATGGCAGACCCTCGAATCTCGCCCTTCATCACGAACTACAGAAAGATAACGCCTTTTTGCTAAATAGGGAGAGAAGCATGGATAAATAGATAGCGAGGTCGCGACTGGTCGTGGTAAGTCTTGCAGGAAATCAACAATCCAACAACGATGTGAATCTGCAGTCGATTCAGTCGGCGTGTCTCGTTCGAGGAACTGCTTAACTATGTACGTCCCTTGAACGTTCGATGTCCATCACTCCATCCATTCGTACGTGTATCAATCACTCCATTCTAGTTTCCCTCGAAAATGCCGACGCCAATGTTACTTTTGACTCTAGTTCGACTGCTGCTGCTGCTACCATCGCTGGCGAAGTTGCAAATCTGTCGATTATGTTCCTAGTGCTTGCATGCCCTGCCCATAACGACAGGACGCGATAGCCATGCTTGCTTTCTAAATCGATCAGCATTGCATCCGCAGGTACTGGTAGACCAGACGTCGCGAGCGAGCAGAGCAGGCCAGTCACGCGTCATTCTTATTCATCTTTAACGGAACCTATTGAGTGATTCAGCTGCTGCATATTCAGTAGGTAGACAGGTCGATTGCTAGGTAGTGCAGGTCAGTAAGTATAGTGCTGTATGTATCGCCATTGCTCTGCACTGCATTGCGCTACTATGACGCCTTTGTTGTAGCAGTCGCTGCCAGAACAGCATCGTGCTGTCATGGTCGTGTCCTGCCACCGCCGCCCATTTCCTCGAGCTCAGATTCTTTGACCCGCGTCCGGTCTGGTCCACGCGGCGCCAGTGACGGTACCACGCGGCTGCTGCGTTCAATAGCTTTGACGCCGAGCGCCCTCTGTATCTGTCCATTTGTTCATTCGTCTGCTCGACCGTTGCTGCCATGTGCCCCTTGGTCTACTACTACTATGGGCACTACTGCAGCTGGTGTCTGTCTGGTCCCGGGGCGGGGGGGGGGGGGGGGGCGCGAGCCCACTCCTCCTCCTGCCTGACTGCCCCTAGCGGCGTCGGCTGTAACTGCAGCTGCTGCTGTCGCTCTATGTCTTTCTATGGTTCTCTCTCTCTCTCTTCCTGCCACCAGGACCACGATCACAACCACTACCCGGTTTCCCTGCCACAGACAAACTCTCTGCTTGCCAGCCTTCGCTTCGTTGCTTTGCCTTGCCTTCCTTGCCTTGCTGGCTACCAATTCCCTGCTTACTGCCTCTGCGAATGCGACGCCACCGTGCGTCGTCACATTCCTAAACACCATCGGCAGCGGCCGCAGCCGCCTCGTGCCGCTGTGCCGGCGTCAGCAGCAGCAGCAGCAGGTCAACGCACTGTGGCAAATGCGGCAGTTGTTGCTGCCGCCACCTCTACCACCGTTGCTGCTGCGGTGGCTGCTGTCAGCCGCTGCACACTTCACATGGTGGCACCGCGACGCCACGCCACGACCGGCGCTGCCACCAAAAATCGCATTCGATTGCATTGGGCCGGCGACAAACGACGCTCGACTGACGAACATGTACATGATGATGTGGTGCTGTTGCAGCACATTTCTGCTCTACCTCGGGCTGGTGCTGCTGCTGCCTGCAGATGGGGCTGTCTCTACCGATTCTTCAGTGTTAGTGGTGGTCATCATGGCTGTGCCATGCCCCCTGCATGGAAATAAACACACCACGAAATGATGGGACGTACCATGCCTCTGCAACATCACCAGATAGTTACAGAGTGATCCGTTGAGCCATTCTGCCCCCAATCCTTCTGCAAGATGGCAATTCGTTGCTACGGGTAGAATACTAGCACGGGGACGGCGGTGGCGGCGGCGACATAACGACGGTGAGCATGTGCCGCGTCTGGCAAAGCGCCTTCACCCTTTTCGTTAAGGCCTCAGCTCGGAAGTCCTACAGATTATTACAGCCAATTGCCAAATAGACCCTGTCTGTCGGCATATTCGCCAAGCGGCGATCACTTTTCTAGCAAATCGCAACGTCGCCAGCTTTCATTGAAACCCCGATTGACAGACACTGGAGATGGGCATCTCTGTTCACCGAGTTGCTCTGTCCGTTCGAGCAGCATCCGGCTTCGAGGGCAGCCATTTACGCCTTTTGTTGCCGGCGGATTGTTTATCTTCTACAGCCGTTACTCAATCTCGTGTTCAGCTAGGCGACTTATTGGCTTGACGTCATCGCGGTGGCCCCAGGACACATGAACGGCCGGCATGGCCCATGAGAACAGCGTGCCCGCTACCAGTGGTTGCCCTGCGGGAAGAAGTGTCTATGGATCCGGTATGAAGCGAGCAAGGAAAAAGGCGAACGAGGTCCAAGCAGCATTTTGTACAACGGACTGAACATGACACCGTGAATTGTGGTAGTATTTCCAGTACGATAATAACTTAATATAACATACATACCCAAAGACATCATATTATTATTGTTTGGGTATTCTTGTACGTTGTTCTGAGCCCCACATCGATCTGTTGATTTATATATTGATAATTAACTATGTATGAATGCAATGCGATATATAGTGTATGTTGCCATGATTGTGGATGTTCATCGCAAGATCGTATTCACAATTGCATTCGAGGTCCCCGATCGGATGTACCTCTCACATAGACTATATACATATATTCATATGCATGATGAATATGTCAACTCAATGTTTGCGAGATAATTGAAGATGACTACAACTGTCTAATGAGGCACACTTTCAATTTGTCTAAAGCGATATTCAATCAGTTCATCCATGTAGAGGTGTAGTGCAAAAAAACAACAAGCAGCGTTGTTCCGACGACAGGTTTTCGTTCGGACGAAACTTTACACGACTACGAATATAAATTATTCCGACACATTATACTTATTGATACAATGTGTTATTCTATTATATATATATATATATATTAATACGTTTATTTGCGTCCACGTGGTGACTATGTTTTCGTCACTGTCAAACACCGACTGCTCTCTCCTCTCTCTCTCTGGCACAACGCTAAAGTTAATGATGAAATACCGACCTAAAAAAGGACGTCTGTGGCTCTGGATGGATAGACGGATGGATGAATGAATAGGTTGTTGTTGTTGTTGTTATTGTTGTATGTATGTAACTACGTGTGAGTCTGTTCACTCGTGTAATGTCACCGCTGCTGCTGCTGCTGCTGGAGAGTCAAAACGGGCCGCCGAACGGTCGCTTTTCTCTCGTGTCGTCTCGACACAATGAGGTCGACGCGGATGCGGACAAGAGACAGATAACCAACCGACCGACAGACGGACGGACAGTCAAACTGACTGACTGACAGACAGACAGACCCCGAACGACCGACGCACAGACACACAGACCTAAAGACGGTCTGGGTAGTGCGGCCATACGAACTCCTTTATTTATATATATATATATATACACACATACACACGCTCAGCAAGAGCCCTCTACTGCCAGCCAATACACTATTATACATAGGGCAACAGTGGCAGTAACAAACGACAAGACTGGAAAGATTCCCAGAACTGCTGCTGCCGCCGCCGCCGCCGCCGCTACCACGACCACCACCACTGTTATGTAGCGGCAAAATGGCACACGTCTGCGTGTCGGTCTGACGGTCTGTATGTCGGGCCAGGTAGGAGCAGGCTGGCAGACGGACGGACATTGTGGCTCGAACTATGACTGCCATTGCTGCCACTACGACTACAACTGTTACTACTACTAGTGCTACTACTACGGCTACCATCAGCACAAGTACAGACAACAGCAGCAGCAGGAGCATCTAGACAGCCATCGTTGTACTAGTGACTTCCTTCATTTCATCCTTCCTTGGATGTGATGGAAGCTGTGTGCGCCAGACGACGACGCCACCGACGAGCGCAGTAGTCGCAAACGAATTCTCCATCCATCGTTCCCCTGTCTCTACAGTTGGCGCTTACGTCTCCGCTTCTGTCGTATAGTGTGGTCTCATGTCATGTTAATTCGCGAGATTAACTCGACGGCGGATCGAGTCAACGACGATATCGAAGAAGGCGTTGTTGCAAATTGCAATAAAAATGAATCGATTTGTAAGGGTCGTAAAGGTGTACCCTTGCAACGGCTCGCAGCTGCAAGGGTCGTCACCTTTCAGGGCTTAGCTGTCCAGCGCGGTCGGCTGACCAAAGATGAACCTGATTGCATGACCACGTAGAGAGGATCTTAGTCGGGGTCGATTTTTGATCATCTGGTTAAACAAAATGGTTTCATTGGCAACGATTGTGGGTCGTCGTCGAGTGGGCCGTTGGCTATGTCAATAAACGTCGATTGCGATACTGGTTGTGACGGTGGTCCATCCGTTTTCGATGTGGTGCCGTCCGCTTCGCTCTGATCGGGCTCTGATCTGATTGGTGCTGACTAGCGACGTGGCCGGCACGTAGACGAACGAGCAGGCCGAAGGTGAGGCATCTTCGTTTTGGTCCTTAACGTTTGGCCTTTTTTTGTCCGCAACGCTTTATCGTTTATCGTTTCCTTGGGATCTCTTTCTCTCTCTCTCTCCAGTGAATACGCGAGTCTCTCGTTGTGTGGCGAGAGGGTTGTCCTTTTCTGCTGCTGCTGTTGTCGACCAGTATCCGGGATCCGCTGTCCCCTGTGAGGCAACGAAAGGGGTACAGCTATAATAGCATTCACGGTCGCAACAACGATAACAGCAACAAGGGGTGAAATGCCTTTTTCGCGTTACTGCGAGTGCCGTTCTTGATGCTTCTGGCTATGACTGTGGATGGTGCTGCTGCTGCTGCTGCTGAAGAACCAGCGGTGATCTGTCTACCAACGACAAGTCCCACTTCATCAGTCCGAGTGACTACGATTGAGCTGATGATTTTGTTCTCTGGCGGCTCGTTTTGAGGGCGATGTTGCGCCGAAAAGCTCCTTCATTGCTGGTAAAAGTTCGCTGGCAGCAACTAACTTTTAGGAACTAGACCCCACTCTGTTTCCTGCATAGCCGGACGATGCTTGACGATGTTTTTGTTGTTTGCTGATATCGATCGTGTCCATGTTCCGGAGTCATCTTGTCTCGTTGTTGTGTGGCCTTGTAACGCATAGTCGTTGCCGACGACGTTCACAGATCTGTATTCTAGGATCCATCTTACCGACAGCTACGAGAAGCACGAGGGCAACGATAATACCGAGCCCAAGTCTATCCTCGAAATTGACATGGCATCGCTGCATTACCGCCATTGTCAACAACATTGCTTCTACTGCTGGTCGTATACCACATTCGAAGTACAGTACAATACTAATGTGGATAAGTCCATAGAACAGACATCTGCTGTCATAGACATTGAATAGTCTCGTGTGCGTTGACTAGCATTGAAACACACACACACACACTTGCTCTCTCTCTTTCTCTCGCTTTCTCCTACTGACTAACTGACAGAGTTACTCCAGCCATTGGCATTATTATTATATTTAGCTAGCAGCCATGCTGGGCCTCGACCCGGTTTGTTAGAGGTGCTTCCGTTTGCCAGCAGGTTACTTTGCCGCTGCTCGGCGTACAACCTTACTCCTTCTAAGGCAGTAGCAGCAGAAGCAGTAACGCAGCACTGCTGTCTATATATATATATATATATATGTAAGTCTGTTCGTCTGCATTTGGCTTTGGGGTCTTCTTCTCTTCTTGCCATTGCTGCCGCACTGGTACTGCCGATTCCACTGGCGAGACTATTGCCAATGCACACTGTAAATGTATGCTGCTGCTGCTCTTGCCAGTTGTTGTTGTTGTTGTTGTTGCTAGCTCGGTTCTGCCACTCCGTTGGCTCGCTTGCTGCCTCACTGCTTGGGACGATGCCGGCGACTGAGACGTTCGTCGCTCGCTGCTCGAGTCGCTCGCGTTCATCCGTTCGCTCTTGCTGCTGCTGCTGCTGCTGCTGATGTTGGTTCCTCTTCGGTGACGTGTCTGGTTGTTGACCTTCGGGGGCCCCGAGAGTTTCCCGCTCCATGCGCGCGATGGAGAAAAAGGCAAAAAGGAGCCTCTCATGCGCTCGTTCTTCGACGAGCCCCGACCGACGACTAAGCATCGCCGAGACAGATACTCAGACATATAGCTAACGCGGGTAGACGAGGAACGAACTGAAACGACCGACCGAAAGGAAAAAGCTAGCAAGTAAAATGAAAAAGGCCAGTGTAGGATAGAGAGTGGATCAGAGTCGGCGACCACTAACGGGAGATCAAGCCACCGGCGGCTGTCTACCAGCCGCCATCCATGATACGATCGACACTAACACGTCCTCCGCCAGATCCAGCAACTCTCACCGTTTGGCCGTGGCCAAGAACTGTTCGCTCATCTCACCCCACCCCTCTCCACGTTCATTCGTCGTTATCGTTTCTCCTTTTTTTTTTTTTTGTTTTGGGCTTTGATCGTCCGTGTGCGCCTTTACCTTTGGCTGTATCGCCCGGAGAGATTCAGCTGATCGGTGTGGCCTGCTCGATGGCCCGATGCAGCAGGAAGGCAATACTGTCCAAAGGGTAGCGACCGTAGAGCGCCCGCTCCGCTGGCTCTATGACTAGCCGCGGCAGGGGCCATTGTATCAATCGGAGTCGATGGCCTGGTTTGCTCCGCGTCGGACCGGCCTAGGCTTTTCCTCGCTCTCTGTGCTCTGGAAGTTCAGGATCTCTCATTCGGGGCTCTCGAAACCATTTGTTTTACGATTCGTCGGTCTCGGTATTCAGTTCCATGAATTGCGAGTGGCGTGAATGGAACCTCACAGATGTTGATCAGTCCGTTCAATGCCCTGTATATAGTGGTGATTTCTTATATTCATACGTCTGAAAAAGATCGATCCAATGTCTCTTTGTTGAGCCCATTCCCGCTGGCAATTGTGCGCTGTCTACCAGCTCAGCCGGTTTGGAAGAAACTATGCCTGGCAGAAAACATGGTATACGAGCTGGTAGCCCTTGCAGTGAAGAACCACGATGTACGGCTTACGTTGTGACATTATCCATGTACAGGGACGGTCTCCTAACTATGTTCTACGATATAATCGAGTAATTGACGACGCAATAACGGCTCGACAATATTTCAAATCCTCTACTTGGTTGTGACCGTGCTGGAGCGACAGGCAGTTTCGTAAGAACTGGCTATGTAGGTGGCAATTTCTCCTCTAATATATATATATATATATATAATCTTAGTTATTTTTCGAACACAATATGGGTTGAGTTTGAAATTGGTCATCGTCGTCGTCATCATAGTCGTTCTTTTTCGCAAGAAATTTTCATGTACCACCCTGACGGAGATATATTCAGATCTACGAGGAGCCAAGATCAGGCCACGCCGACATCGAGATCATACGTAGCAAATAGTATATATATATATATATATTACTGGCCAGACGAGACGTCGTTTCGCGTAAGCATCAGTGTCGTTCGAGTGTTGCCCGCCATTCTAATGCTAAAGATTTACTCAAACGTTTAACAGCAACTGACTGGGCCATAGATGCTGAGCGTCCTTTTGAGATCGTTCGGGGAAACGGTCTCGCCGAAGCTATCTTGAGAGCCAAACCGAAATGGGCGTTGCTTCTCTTCATCGTCAATTGAAATCCTATTGACTGAATAGTCAACAGCGTTGTGGTTCGTGTGTACTCGTTTTGTCTACGGCTTGCAGACGGGTGCTGGCAGACCAAAGGCTGGTGGCTCGAAGCCAGCGGCTGTTGATGGTCACACACACACATACCGAGTCACACAGTATATCAAGTAAGCAAGCGGCGAGCTTGGTCGAGCAAGACATCCTCGATCGTCGATACCTCCCGTCATCCTCAGCGATTGCTCCTTCGCCGATGTCACCACGAGTTTAGCACGCTGAGTCTCACGGGCACTTATGGACGACCACGAGGTTGAGTGGCGGGCTCATCAGCCAACCGGTTGGTCAGGCAAGAAGACAGGCGGATCACAGAGAACAGTAGCCGTGGGTGGTCACATGACAACATCGCGCTCTCTCTCTCTCTCTCTCTCTCTCTCTCTCTCTCTCTCTCTCTCTCTCTCTCTCGTTGGCTGTCTTGTTCGCTTAATCGCACGCGTTCCGGCGCGAGCTTTGCTAGAGACGTTTCAGCCACCGTGAACTCGGAAATAAGTCAATACCAACTGCTCGCGCGGCACCCATTTTGCCGTCGAGCAGACTTTGTCATGCAAATGGCGGAATACGGTGGATAGAACGGTCGCCTCCGTGGCTTTGTTTTTTTTTGCTTTTGCCGTTCGCACAGTCCGTGCACAATGTCCGAGAGGCGGAAAGTGACGGCTGCCGTGGGTGGACGTCGGACCGAGCCGTTGAAGCAGTTCGACGCTGGGAACAAGCAGGATACCAGCCATAGGGAGGCCCACCATTAATAGCATCATAGGACATACGATAGGAGAATTAAAGGGCACTACCACTAAGCGATTTTTAACTCGGTAGGTACTATGATATTAGATCGGTACGACGATGTAGCACGATGACAATACCCCCTGGACGTATGGTTGGGGCAGGCGGTGGGGGAGTAAACACAGCAGTAACATCATCGACTTGTTGCGGGGCAGCTTTTAAAGCTCGGGCCAATATCGAGTAGAGGCGAAACAGTCCTGTAATAGGCATTATATAAAACAAGATATCTAACTAGAGACTAGCATTCCTGTGAACATGATATATATACCATAGCAAATTAGCAGCGACCGCGTCGCCGATACTCGCCAACAACTATCTATTATAGACAGCGAAGAACAACTCCCACCAGTGAGAAATGTACTGGACGGAGGATACGATGTGGTTGTCTGATTGCTGGATTCTTTTGCAGTGTCGAGGTTAAATATGACTAACATCGTCTGACACATATATGCACACACACATACACACACATATATATATATTAAGTCGGGCAGGGCAAGTTAAAAAGCCACGGCTGGGCATTACACTGAGAGGCAGACGGAGGGATTGTTTATATATATATATATATAAACACCACCCGACTTCATAACATGGTCAGGAGTGCGGTGGCAGCACTGTCAGTAGCCATAGCGTTACCAACTCGAAACTGCTACAGTTTCTGGATGTCAAGACAGCAGTATGACGACGACGGTGACGGCGTTGAGCTCTTAACCATCGACTATGAGACACATTCGGCCCCCTCTGATGCAGCTACGGCCAGGGCCACAGCTGCTGTTGGCTGAGTCCATTGACTCACGCGATTTCGCCGCTACCGACGCCGCAGCCACCGTTTGTCACTGGGCCACGAGTTGGTACCTGACGTTGCCCTCGTCGTCGTCGTTGTTGTCACTTGCTTTGTCTGTGTGCCGCGCCTCCGGCGTGTGCTGACCCAATAGGGGCGGCTGCTGCTGTCATTGCTCTGTATGAGTCAAGACAGTAACTGTAGGTATCTACCACAACTACGGCTCCTACCGCTATATCTGTATCAACAGCCTACAGGAGTCCGTGTATGAGTGTGCATCTATCTGACTGTTTATTTCGACGGGTCCGTGTCGTCTCAAAGGTTAACACTGCCGATAGCAGGTTATTGGTATACGGAGCATGCGCTCTACTGTAATCGTAGCTACGTTGCGCCGACGGCTCTTGTTGCTGCTGCTGGTGCTTCTCCTGACGGGCTGTATATATATATATATTACAGTTGCTCGCCGGTTTGATGATGTCTTGTTGCAGTCGCAGGAAACAGTAGCAACATTAGAAAGATGTAATAATCGCTATAGTAGTAGTCACAGTACGAATTGTAGTCAGTCATAGAATTATGATTATTTACTAATAGTGGTAATGGAGTAGTTGTTGTTGTTGTTGTAGTAGCTGTTATTGTGGCTAGCTTCAACGGGTGGTGGCGTTAGCCAACGGAACAGCAGCCGGCCGACGGGCCGCTGTCGATACAGCAACTACTAACTGCCTATACAACAATCGCAGCCGCTGGCAGCGCTTAATACTGCTCTTGCACTATCGGTCGAGCAGAGAACAAACGCCCTTCGAGCTGGATGCCGCTGACTCTTGGTCCGTTCGTTGGTGGCTACTGCCTTGCTGGGTTCCCTACCGCTTGCCTTCCTCTCAGCAGCCCTTCAGTCTCGAGCAGCATTTCAACTCACTAAGAACGACGATTACAACGGTTGCACTGAAACGAACAGCGAAATGTGCGTTTATCAAGAGCAGTTGCGCCCCGAATCACCACAGTGCGACGGCGGGCAAGCGAGCGAGCGAGCGAGCGATGCTTTCCGCATTGGCCCGGCCGCTTAATCTCGCGTTGCTACTCCGTGAGTCAGTCAAATCGCACTCCCGGGACGTGAGACACGGAGACGTTAACGTGGAGTGCAGAGTTCTGTTCTCGGGCTTCGAGAACCGACGGTACGAACGGGGCTCGTTGGTCTCCTGTGTGAACATAAATAGTCCACATGGGTTGCTCGAAGCGAGACAAGCATACGTCCCTGCCGTAACGTCTTTACGCGGTAGCTGTATCGTCAGTCCCCGGTGCCGCCAGCGACCAGCTCTCAGCTAAAGGCTTTCTCCGATTGCATGAATGGTTGCAGTAACGAGTGAGAGCTAGCAACTGCCGTAACGATAGCAGCTCTCAGAAGAGAGATTGCCACTAAAATGTCATCGAAACAAATCAAATTCAAACCACTGCCATGCGATCTGTACGCACCGTAAATGAACCTTCATCGCCAACACGTATCTTGATTTCATGGAGGACCCACTCCCTGGGGTAAGTGCGCTTAGCCTACCATATATATATATATATATATATATATATATCTCCATTTCGTTAGCAACTGTACGCGTCTGGCGTAGTGGTAGCCAGCGTTTCCCGGGGGCAGTGATTCGCCCTTGCACTGTTCTACGAACGAACTAAAATGCCCATGTGCTGTTGACATGGACTTCGTTGGGCTCCCAAGTGGCTCGAGCATGTAGTGAATCTACTTGTTTAGTAGATGGAGATAGATAGGCTTGCCGACTAACGTGTATATATACATATATATATATATATATAGAGGGCTGCTGCCAACAAGCGAGCACTACGTGGATGGGGTCCGTCTGTTCATCCGTATATCGAATATGTCTGCGTATCTGCCTCGTGTGTTTTCCAAACGGCGATTGGCTCACTCGGATTTCTGCTGCGGTGCAATTGCCACCGATTGCGACACCGGCTGTCATTGCCTATTGATTAAATTGCATTACATTCGCGCGTGTGTTTGTCTGGCGTGCGTTGGGCGGTAGCCGAGTTGTAATTTCAAGAATCACACTCCCAAGAGCCACCAACCGGCCACAGATTCCCCGCAGCCAGTTGCTTCGCCATAGTGGGGTTCTACGCCAACTATGCATAAACATATATATCTATGATATATGTTTGTGTAAGGTCGAAACACGTGTAGCACTGTCCCGTCAAACGACGGATTCCACGAAGCGTGCAAATACCGATTGTTATGGAGGGCCAATGCTGCTCCGTACATACGCAATCCTGTAGGGAGCTATGCATAGCACTGCGATTCTTCACCAGAGAGGCGACCACGGCGTTCAGCGTTCAGCTGCTGCTGATAGATACGCGCACACTCAGCTATCGGAACATGCAATACCGTATACTATCGTACATTGCACTGGCTGGAGTGCATGTTGATTACCTGTCCGGGTGTACGCCCGCTTCCATGATCGCTTCTACATTTTCGTTGGTGATTCGTAAAGATGCTAGGCTTGCGGCCGCTGCCTGTTGAGTAAAGGGAGTCTTCTGCCAGAGTCGAGTCCCACGCATGGGCCCCACAGTAGTAGAACGTATAATAGTCTAGATCGTGCTATCGGGAAGGGGCTCATAGGCAAACACGTGCGCTGCACGTAGATTCACGTTGACTTCTACTTGTTGGCAACATCAGCGTCGGCATTAGCAGCGAAACATTTCGAATAGCGAAATTCATTCAGTCAGATGTTGTACGTATGAACGTTGGAGAGTCCCAGTCGCTGAAGGGTCTACCGGGGTCATTTTCCGGACACGCGTATACAGCTGGTGTCCTTCTCTCTTCTTCTCTAGCTTTAGTGTATCTATATAGCAGTATTTTCATTTATTGCCTTTTTTGTTACCGTATACAAAAACACGCACACACACCCATCTATCTATGTGTCTCTATACTGACTCACATATCTAGAAGGAACATGTGGCAATTTTGTATAGCTTTCCTTGCAGCAATTTCAGACACCCCATGTGCCCTCCACATAGGCAGCATCGATACTGCTGCCGTTCACGTTCATGTCTTCTCTAACCAGCAGCATCAGCAGCTACGACAAGACGAGTATTGGAGGCTGTCGGCGTAGTAAATCTTCGATGTACATACATATTCCATCTTTTGATGTGTCGTCCCTCGCTCACTGACGCTCGCGTGCGTCTATGAATCTGCTGTTTGTGTGGTACGGGTGCGCCGGCACGAGGCCACCACCGCCGCCGCCGGGGTTGCTTTTGCTAGAGACAGACTTTGATGCGTTTCCCCGCCATTCGTTTGCCGGTTTGTTGCTCTGCCGGCTCCGATCATCGTGATTTTTCATGTCACCGATGTCGACCCTGCGACGGCGGCTGTGAACTAGCCGACTTTGCTGGCGGTGCCGGTGGTGTCTTTGACCGACTTCGACCGACTTCGACCAATCGGCGAGCGAACGAACGAACGGACGAACGAATAGACCGACGACCGGTTAACTGTAGCAGCCATTGCAGCCCCTGCTATTCTCGTCTCGTGTCGCGTAGCGTAAATGCACTTCATTCACTACGCATCCTCCTCATTCATGCGGCGGCATGTACGTGTATATATATATATATATATATATGTGTGTGTGTGTGTGTATGGCTGTGTTCATTTAGTTGGCTGTTGCTGTCGTTGTTGTTGTTGCATATTCAGATAAACTGACGGACGGATACGCCGACCGACCGACCGACCGAGCTACTGAGAAGGTCCACATGTGTTTGTGAACAGATGTACGTGCACAAACGTACTCATCACGCACACGCGCACAAGGGAGGGATAACGCAACAGAACAGAACACCAACATCCCAGGATATCTTTGAGCGGGACGGCTACGAGACCCCGCGAGCCCCTTACACGGTGGTTGGCTCAAGCCACCAGAGTGGGAAGCCACGGACCCAGTCAGTCAGCCGGCAGGCAGCGCGCGCCAATCGTGCGTTGCGCCAATCGCAGCATACAGCCGACGATTGCTTGCACTTGCTGTGGCGTCAATCGGTAACGTCGCCTTGCCAAGTTAACTATCATAAATACGTACGGAAGCAACGAGGCGGAGGAGGTGGTGGTGGTGGATCAGCCGGGTCAGCTAGAGAAAAGCCGTCGGACGACAGGCAACCGCGTCGCAACGACCCGTCGCGCTATGCCACGCCAATGTCATGCCACTCCACCGAGTCAGGGCAACGGAGCTTGCGTCGCCGAATCGCTTGGTGTCCGTACGATCGGTGCCGAGTGGCGGTCGCAGCAGAAGCCCTGGTGGTGGCTGTGGCTCTAATAGTGGCATGGCTACGGACAGGCCAATGACGAGATAACATGTCACAGGAAGCGGACGCACCACAGCGAGGTCTACAGCCAACGCGAGCCAAGAATTCTGCCGCTGTGGTGTGTCCGCTGCCGGCAAACAGCGAGGCCGATCCAATTGTGGACAGACGCGAGGTCGAGGTGGCCCTAAAGCCGTTTACTTATCCCATTCTTACTCTTCTCTCTCTCTCTGTGTATCTAATACTATCTATGTCGTTGTAGGGCGCATTTTGTCTCTTCCTTTACCGGCGTTCGTTCTTTTCTATTTAACATGGCGTGGTTGACTCAACATGGTCCAACGTGGGCCACTCTAAATACGGTCAACCTGATCGGAACGAAGACGTCGTGAGTGCGGCGACAGCTGCAGCTGCGACAGCGGTTACGGCTACAATAGCAGCAACTGGTGGAGTTCTGCTGTTGTTCAGCTAGCGGCAACCAGCAAGGGCTAGCCGTCGTCGTCGACGCCGCACTGGAATATAGTGAGAAGTCCTCTGGCGTTTTTAGCTCCCTCCGCTCACAACAGCCACGACCACCACCACCATAACCAGCATTAACATCAACGACGTCATCATCATCATCAACCGCAGCAGCAGCAGCGGCAGCAGCTATAGCATCACAATGTTCAAACGTGTGTACACTTATATCTGCCCTAACGATACTATACGCGTTACGTTACCATGCCGTGCATTGCATGTCTCTGTGTGAGTGTGTATCTGTTCTTGGAACATCGAGCGCGGCAGGGCTCGCCTCATCGACGGCCGACGTCGCCCAACCGAGCGTCGTCGGCTGCTCGAAACGCCGTCGAATGAAATCGTACATTCGCTACTATTACACTTGAATATTAAGCATAGCCCATACGTGCGCGGGGAGGTGTTTACGCGACGGAGTTCTTCGATTCGCTGCCGATGGTAAACAACGGCGAGAATCGAACGAGAGAGACGGCATCAATCGGTTTCGTTGTTGCCGATGCCCCCGGTCTGATTTCGATATTGCCATGGAAATTTCGCCCCGTGGCGTTTTAGTCAACGCACCGTGGGAAGACGACATCCCTCTTTTCTCTCTCTTTCCCTCTCCATCTTTTCTTCGCGTTCGTCTCGCTGGCGGTGGACTCCACGATCTCTGAACAATTGCGTACGTTGACGTTCGGTTACATAGTAGATATATATATATATATATATTATATATGGCAGCCTACTGATCATCTCGAAACTCCACCGTTGGGTTTGACTTGAGCGATGCGCAAGTGCGATTCTCGAGATGACCCCTCGAATTTCATCCAATATCTACCACTCTCGATTATACACTGTCCCGCGTTGTGCCTATCAGGTAAACGCATTCACGTTGGATAAATAGTCCACAAACGAATGGGTTGCCTGCTTGAGATGTGAAACATTAGATAGGCACCGCGTGGTGCTATCGTTCCATAGACCACTTCCGGCTCGCTTCTCGACTTCGCCCAGCTCACAACGGCCGCCAGCTAACAACCACCACCACCAGCACCACGATAAGTCGCCGCAGCAGCCCCACACACCACATTGCTACCCGCATAGCCAGCAGCAGCAGCGGCAATAGCAGCGGTCGAAGGCAGCGTTTCAAAGCGACGAAAAATTCCACCAGCTTTCTCTTCAATGAATCCTCCCGTTGCTGCTAAATGCCTGTTCCTTCTCAGGGCCCTATTCGTTGTCGTTGTTGCTGTCAGTCGGCTGTTCCCCCCTAAATGATCAGTTGAACTGAGGCCACACAGCACACGAGAGCCTCGTGAGACCACCGCTGCTGCCTCCTCTTGTCTGTCACCTTCCGCGCTAGCAAGGCTGGCAGGCTCGGGGCAGTGTTCTATTCAAATCTATTGTTGCCTGTACTATCTCATTGCCATCATGTCCGTCGTCCAATGCTGGTCACTTCGTTTTTCTTTCTTTTGTTTTCTTCGTTTTCTTCTTCATCTTCTTTATCGTAGTGATAATCATCATCATCGTCGTGGTCGTTGTAGTCATCATTCTAGTCTTCCACCGCTTTCTAAGTCCGCCCCATATTGCCATATTCTTGACACCCGTTCATGGCCATGCGCCACTCCTGTCGCCTAGCCCCGAACGTGACCGAGTATGTGAGTGCCGCTTAGATCTCTGACTGCTATTGCTCCCTCTTGGGCTGTTGCCGTTGGCTATTCCCGATCGTCGCTTGGTCGTCCTCCTTCGTTTCCATTGCTATTCTGTCTGGGCAAAACCTCATGGACACGTCTGTTAGCGCATGCATTGAGGTTGCTGCACGCGGCGTGCTCTCGGCAGCCGGGTCTGTCGACTTGTCCGACCGCCCGGCCGTCCGTCCGTCCGTCCGTCGGTCGGTCGGGGTGGTGTCCATGCATGTGAGTTGCTCTGTACTGCTCATTCAGAGCGTTCTCTCTCTCGCTCTCACACACGCATTCGAGCTGCTGCTATTCATTGCTCGCTACTCAAAGTAGAGGTACAACACTACTACATCGAGTGCTGCTGCTGCCGCTGCTGCTGCTGGTTTGAGGCCCCCACCGAGCCAATGGTTCTTGTTATACGAGTCGGCATCGTACTTCTGGCGGTAGTGTGTGGAAATGGAAGTGTTTAGTGCCGTAGTCGTTCGCTAGCGCCGGCACTACAGACCCGTGTTGTAGGTCGCTCTATTGCAGAGATGGGGGGAAATTGCCTAAGGTTCGTTGTTGCTGTTGTCGCCATCGCCATCGTGGTCCACGTCGGGCTCATCTCATTCTCTTGTCTGATGCTGCTAGCTATGACACTGCCTGTGGTTACTGGCCATTAGTGCGGCCGCTGCCGAACGCCGGTTTCGGGCGCATCGGCGCTTTGGTGACGATTCCAAACCGGGTTGCTTTGCTCGACAGCTCGACCGAGAAACCGATGGACGACTAACGATTCTGTCAAGCGGGTCCCATTGCGTCCTCTTCTTCGTTGGGCGTTCATGCCCTTCTACCATAGACATCCCGGCACCTATGTAGACACAGAGACACCACACACACACACACACACAGTCATACGAACACACCCACAGAGGTTCGAGGCACAACAGGCCGTGCTGCGTAGCGATCCCGTCGCAAGGATGTCTCCTGCCTCAAGCTTATTTTGCTCTCTGCCCGTAGCCATGCTGCCACCGCGCGTCGCCTTTATCTTCGAGAAAGAATGGAAACAGGAAGAAAATAGACGGCGTCATCTATCGAAGCAGTGGGCTAGTGTCCCGCAGTCCTGCCACAACGCAACAGCCAGTTTAGCTAGTCATGATCTGCGGCCAAATACAAAGGTCGATTTGTTTTTCGCCGTGGCCCGTCGGGGTCCACCATTGGTGATACAGTCAGTGTCTCTTTCTATCTCTCTCTCTCCAATGCGTGATTCACCGTCTACATGCGGAGATACAGCAAGGACGACGAGCTGCTTGGCTGCCAGCCACAAATGATCGTGATTGTCAGTACAAGTGTAACGCTCATGTTCGATCCTGAGTTGCCTGAGTTGGAGCTAAGTTAAGCTAGCTCGCTGGCTCGCACCTGCTTGTTCTGATCCGATCGCATCACGTACTTTGATCTCGGATAGTGTGAGACAGATGGAGAGGCAGCAAGACCTGGCAGACCGCCTCAGTAAGACTGTCAGTGCCGAGATAAATTTTACCCTTTGCCAGATCTATCGGCCCGTGGGACGAACGAACGAACGGACAGATGAACAGACAGACGTATGGATCAGCGGACGGACGGACGGACAGACAGACAAACAGATGGACAGATGGTCGGACAGACAGAGCACCGCCGCGGCCATCGTCTGCCGGTTGTACGGCGTCGTCCACTCGGCTTTGACGTATCGATCTTGCTTGAGTAGGCAAGCCGTGTGCAAATATAATGTGCGCGTCAAAGCCGAACGAACGGACATCGTCGACACACGGAAAGTCCCGTGAGGCAAGCGGTCGGCTGACCTACTTCGTCTGCGACGGCCCACTTCAGATGACGTCGATCTGATGATGAACTCCGTCCGCCCTGTCTCGCTGTCTGAGAATGCACGCCCATCGAACAACAACGTTACTCCAGGCTAGAGACTAGTCCGTGTTTGGTCGACACGTTCGGTTGTTCGATCGGTATTCGGCGGCCAATCGACCTTTCAACTTGATACTGGTAGACTTCACAACTACCCTTGCTAAGTTCATCAAGCTCTTATAGCGGCATATACATAGATATCATCTATTGTAGTATAGAGAGTATCACTTGTCTTACACATAACATTTATAATAGCAATAGGCGTAGTTCTACGCAAGTGGGCATTAGTTGTAGTAGTGCGTGCTCCTCTGATACAGATTAGGCTAGTGCCTTCCGACGAGCCAATTTGTACTCGATGTGGTGTAGCCTACGAGAAATTCTCTCTCTCTCTCTGCGTCTCTGTGCAAAGAGATCATGTATAAGCGATTCCTCTCCTCTGGAACGCCCGCCAACGCCCTCCATCGCGCTACCGCCACTACCGACGTCACCACTATTAGCTACTAGTCCCTTTAAGTCAATCTGTGCCACTGCTGCTAACCTCCCTTACCTGCTGGGATCTACTGCGGGCGTTTTTTTGCCGGCGGTGGTGGTCGTGGCGGGACGGTAGCAAATTACTTACAATAGCCTTATCGCTCGACGGCCATATTAGTTACCTGTGAAGACAGCTCATGGCTGACAGCTGAGGCGATTGTCGGTCATCAATGTTTCGTGGTGACCGGCTACCGAAGAAGCGTGCCTTTCTGAAACACGCATCGAGACCTCGGTGTCGTAACCACGTGGTGGGTGGTGTAGCCCTTGCACAAGTACAAGGAGCCACCCGGACCAGCAACCCGGGCAGACCCATAGACTGACAGAGGAGACATTTATCTCAGCAATCTCCCTCGCCCGCCTATCTACGTTGTCTATCCGACCTGTGATAGCGTTCTTAACTGTTTGCGACTGCGGTGTCGGCTGACGTTGCCAGGCTGGTACCACTCGCCAATTTTTCGTTGTAATCACCAATTACAGCACTAGCCACCATTTCGCTAGTCGTACAAGTTAGCTAGTTCGTTCGGCTGGTTTTCGCGTTACGATCTATCGTAATATTATACTGGCGATGACCATTTCTATCATAATTCAACTCGGCTGATTAGTGCTTTCCTTGAGCTGTGTACGTACGCGTGTGTCACAGCACCGCTGCATGTCCGATCCCTGCGGTTGGTGTCACCATGCCTCGTAGTCTCGTTGTAAAGGGCCTAGATCGTCAACGGTCTGTTGTGCCTCATTTTCTATCGCCATTTTTCGTTCTTAGTCTGTTCTATGCAATGCATGGAATGAATTCTATTTCCGCTCGGCTCAGTCCGAACAGCAGAAAGACGATTCCAAGGGTGTTCCCTTTCTATGCGACGTTCGACACAATTTCCATGTATAGCTGTATACCTCCTACTCACAACAGACTGGTGGAGACAAGCAAACAGCTCGGCGTACGCATTTCACACGTAATAGCCGAACGCGAAAGCTTACCTATTATCAAATGCTGCTGCTGCTGCTGTTGCTCATTGCAACTGCTGGCTCTACGGCTCAACCAATATCATCTTCACCAACATCACAACTGTAAGCCCTTGCAACGGCGAGCCTGTGCAGCTATTTATTTCATCTGTGTAGCGCTGCCGTTCCCGTCGTCAACGTCTTCATAATAATGATACATTTATCTATCTATTTATTTATCTGACCGCCCGCTAGTATGTATTTCTTTGTCGGGGTGTACATTTGTCCAGCGAGGCGCGCGTCCGCCAGCCACTTTTCTACCTTTGACACTGTCTCTCATCTTGTTGAGTTCGTTGCTTGCTCAGTAGCCTCCCTCCCTCGCTCCCTACTTGGTTGGTTGGTTGGTTGGTTGGTCGGTCTTCGTTCTTAGTCTCGACGACCGCGATGATTCGTTCGTTCGTTGTGGATTGCTGGCCGGCCGTCCACGCACGACGGGATAGCAGCAGCCATCGCCGCTGTTGCCGGGTCTCGCTGGTGCGGTGTCCGCCTGATTCCGTCAGCGCAAAAGAATGCATTGGGTGGTTTGCCCGCTGTCCATTGCCGGCTTGTCTAATGCCGGCGGCGGCAGCAGCGGTGGCGGCGGGTCTTCGATGTTCGTCATTGCGTCGCCGTAACGCCACACAGTGGCGGTGTGTTTCGTCTAGAGGGCTGCTGCTGCTGCTGGTTGACTATAATAGTCTAGCGCGAACAGCTAGCCAGAGTAGGCAGGCAGGCAGTCAGGCTGGTCGAACGACTGCCGGCAGCAACAGCAACATCAGCTCTAAGTGGCCGCTGAGTATCTAGCCTCATTCGTACGAATGACAACGACGGGCCATTTCTTCGATTACTCCCTACTGCTATGGACACGTGGTCAAATGTCTACGGAGTAGGACATACATACTGTATATGTTGAGCCAACTCCGTTGGCTCAATACGATTATATTATATTTACACTTCAGCAAGGGACACGAAATCGTCCAAATTCAATTCTGACAACGTAAGCATTAGCGACGACTATGAGGGTTCGACACAGTCCCCAGCAGCACTGCTTGGGTGCAGGGATGGATGGATTCACGGGAATCAAAGGAAGAATGTTATACGTTACGCGCTGATATAGATTAACTGTAACATGCACCGCTGTGGACAACATGTCGTTATGGTCAAGCGGGTGAGTATTGTCAAAGTTGGAAGCGAACGGAACAGGACGAAGCGATAGCAACTATGCTGATATACAAATGATCACGGTGATGATGCGGAGCTACAGTGGTGTAACTTTCGAAGCAGAGTCGCTCAACTGGCCATGACATATATATATATATATATATATATATATATATATATGTTCGACATGGCCAGTTTACCGACTCTAACCTGAAGTTAGATTTATGTCATTTCAATATTATCATCAGGTTATCTGCCAGTTCCAACTCGTCCAACTGCAATCACTCACTTTTCACTCCCCGGCTGTGATGACGCACTTTGTAGAGAGTGGCCAACCTTACTCTTGTGATCGTTCATTATACTAACTCGGGCAAATGATGTGGTTATGATCCAGAGACGGGTAAAAGCTAGAATTAAGAGCGGCATGGTAGCCACGGTGTTTCTCTGTATAGATTTGTGATTCTGCCTAGAGATTCTGCAGTCCAGCATCGAAACACGATAAAGACTGGCCTATGATTCCTCTCCACTCGAGTAACAGAAAGCGTGAAAAATCTGCGAATGACTTGGCTTGCTTGCTTGATCTCATAGAAGACCATCTTCGCAAATAGTTGTCATTGCTGTTGCCGCTGACGGGGTCGTTGTTGTCGCTGTTGTGGAACACCGGTTTCAAAGAAGATCTCTCTCTCTCTCTCAGATATTTCTTCCTGCAGTTCGATTCAGCTGCTGCTGCTGCTGCTTGTACTCGGCGTGTCGTTCGTTGGCCCGCTCGTCCGCTAGTGCTGCTGTTTGGTCAATGCTGTTTGGCAAGAACGTTTGGCATAGCTCTGGTCCACCCAACGACTGGGTATGGCGAATAGCGTTGGTTGGCGTGAATGGTCTTTACCTATAGGCTGGCCTGTAACTCGACCGACCCGTCAATCAGTTTGTCCGATATAGCAGGCAGAGAGAGAGAGAGAGAGAGCTTGCTGTTTGATGCCGCAATAGTAGTTTCTGCTGCTGCTGCTGGTGAATGATGATGAACTAGCCTAGCTGTAGCTGGCCCGTGGGGCGACCAGAAAGGCAGAGAGAGAGAGAGATACGCCGAGCGAGAGGAAGAGAAATAGAGTCTCAGCAACAGAGTCAACAGACATACAGACGGACAAGGCGGCGGCGGCGGCGGCGGCGGCAGCAGCAGCGATTTCAGGGGGTAAGACAGTCGCGGCACTCTACTGGTGCTGGTGGTGCCACTGGTTGGTCCCGGCTACAGCACCAGCACCAGTTCTTGTATGAGGAGGAGAGTATAGAAGGATATATACTATATATACACACAGACACGCATGGAGAACGAGCCAGCCACGGACAGTGCTGCAGCACCAGCAACAGTGGAAGTCGCCAGCACCAGCCCAAAACCTGCCGGTAGGCTTCGCCAGCAGCCAAAGCAGAGCTCTATCACAGGGAGAATGAGCGAGAGCGAGAGGCTGCAGTCAGTCTACGACTACGACGACGGCCAGCAACAGGGTAGACCAAGCTGCCGCCGCCGCTGCCGCCGCTGCCGCCGCTGCCGCCGCAGCAAAGAGACCAGCAGTAGCGGTAGAGACGTAAAGCGCGAGGGAGCGGAGCTGTCGCTGCGGCGGCGGCGGCGGCGGCTGCGTCGACGGCGGCTCTGCTGGTAGTGGCGGAGCGCTGGTGTCGGCCGCCGTTGCTGCTGCCGCCGCCGCTGTTGCTGCCGTGTAGCCCTTTGGAAAGGCGGCAGACATCAGCAGCAGCGGACGCAGCGGCAGAGGCGGCGGCGGCAGCGGCGGTAAGGCATGGCAAAGCAGCAGAAGAAAGAAGCAAGGCGCTTGGCTCTGCTGTTGCTGCCGTCGAGAGAAGGCGAGTCGAACGCTGCCGAGCCGGCTACAAGCCCGGGCGAGGGGGCGCACGTCGAACGCCAGCGCCACGGCGGCCACGCCACAGCAGTCGTCAGCGGGATTGGACCAGCTCACCGTCGTCGTCGTCAGTGCCTTCGCAGTCGGCCTCCAGCTAGCGACAGGGATCATTCGCAGTCGTCTTTCGCTGATCACCCGTTCAACTCTGTTCGTCCATCGTGAGTGCGAATGCTGGTTGAACAGCAGCAGCAGCAGCAGCCGCAGCAGCAAGAGTGCCCCGTTCCTCTCCGTCGTTCGGTGCTCATCGCCGTCAGTGCGGCCAGTTCGCCAGTCGCCGTGGCAGTGGAAGTAGTGCCATCCTGCCGGCGGTTGCTGCTGCTGCTGCTGCTACTACTACTACTACTAGTACTACTGCTGCTAGTCGAAGCAACGTGACGAGACTGACTACTGTTCGACCAACGTGGCGGCGATCGAGCTGGCTGGCTAGCTGGCGACCGATATGGCGAGCTTGGCTAGCCACAGTAACAACGGCATCACAGAACGAAGGATGGATCAAATGGCATAGCATCGACGACTACTGCCACTACTGCTGCTGCTGCTGCTAGCGGGCCCCTACGGCTACTCAGTCCACCGCCATGGCTACTTACGTCAGTTAGGACGATTGCAGCAGATGCCTCCATTGCTGCTGCTGCTGCTGCGACGGCGGCTGTTGCTGATACAACTACGACTACGATCACTGCTATTATTCCTATCGTCGTCTACAGCTGGCGCTCTTGCCACTACAACCATGATTACAGCCGCCGTCATTGCCGCTATCGCCGCCACCGCCGCCACCGCCACTGCTGCTGCTGCTTTTTCGAATTGTGATTTCCACGGTCGCAGCGAGACTTCCCGTGGTGTCATAGTGAGTGTCTGCCTGCCTGCCTCCCTGTCGTTGTATTTAGTTGCCAGCACAGCCGTTGCCGACAGTGCCATCGTGTCGCCATGGCAACACCATCTTGGTGCCAAGCTGTCGTCCCTCTCAGCACGGACCGGATGCATGGATGATACCACTTGGAGGTTGTATTTACCACTGCTGACATGTGGCATGAAGAACGTGAGTGTTTCGTTGTCCCGGCTGCGACTCGACGACGGTCCCCGTGAAGAATCGCTCAGCGGCGCCCGTTCCGAGTTGACGAGGGTGGCCACCCAATCGTCCACGTTCTTCGATTCCCCCCCCCCCCCCCCCGCCGCCGCCGCCGCCGAGGTGACCATTGCGAAGAATTATGGGGCTATTAACAAGGAACACGTGGAAGAGCCTGCCTGTCGGCAGCAGCCCAGCGGCACGATGGTATCGCTAGAGAAATTCGCAGCGCAACACAGAAATCGCCTCCAGCCAGCGGGGTGACTAAGGACGCAGCATCGAGCAAAAAATCGGCAGTTAACTTCACTCTGAAGAAGGCCAGCTCGCCATCATCTATTTGATCACGGTTTTGCGTTTCGTCGCGATCTACCCCTGGCGTCTTCCACCGCCGCGTCCCGTGGTGGAAAATGTGAGGGATTTGTGTGTATATATGTTTGTGTGTTTGCCTGTGTGTCACTCTATGTTTGTAACTGTGTGTACGTACGAGTGTATATGTGTGGATGATAACGCCCACCTTGATGTGTTCGCCTCTGTCTACCCTGTAGTTACACCCTTCGCATACATATACATGTATATACATATATATATATATAGATATATATATACACATGTATATATCGCGGGGTGAGAGTCCGAGCTCGAATTTACCTGACCTGTCCAACGTGTGGCCCTCTCCCCGATCATCTGCCAGGCTTCTTCTTCTTCGTCATCGCCGTTAACTGATCACATTCAGGAGTTGAACTCGAATGAGTGAGCCTTCCTCGCCGTCAGCAAACCCACATCTTGAGATGTCCAAGCCAAAAACGTGTTAGTAAGCGTCTCACGATCTCATCTCTTTGTAAGTTGCATGCTCCTTTTTCTCATGAGCACCCTATCATCACCGTTCATTATCATCGTTGCTTATCGTGGATCATCGCACACTTTATGCGTCATCTAAGGTCATCATTGAATCTTCCCATCTCTGTATGTTCTCTCTCTCTCTCTCTCTCGGCCACAACCATATCGCTGCCACTGTTCGTGTTGTTAGTCGGTCATCCAGGTGTGCCGGGATGAATTGATGAGTCCTCGATTTTTTATTGATACTCGTACATACTCGTGTCGTATTACGCCTCTCAACCCTTCGTCGTATATCACATATGTCGTCGTACGATAATAACCACTTATCATCGTAGTGATCTCAGTCTGGACAGGTCGTATTAATAATTGATTAGTAATGAGTTGTGTCTTCGTTCGGCTTGATACTTGTTTCGTCATCGCTCTTATCGATGTCATCATCCTTGTCATTCTTATGGCTGCCGTTGTTGTCATCGTCGTCGTCGTTGTTGTTGTTGTTCCTATCGTTATCATCCTCAATCTGTCTCATGGCCCGTCGCTGCTGTGGTCCGTACTTGGATGAAACATTTTGCCGTGTCCCGAGGCCCTGTTTGCCTTATCCGCAGAACTATGTATCGCCGCATGGAGGGTGCCGTTCGCTGCAGCCGCTTGCGGTGGTGATGGTGGCGGTTCGTTCTGCTGCTGCTGCTGCTGCTGCAATGGTTTGTTGAGTGGGGCGTGTGCAGACGAACACGACAGCGGAAAGAACAGTGCCGGCAGTGACTGTCTCTTTGCCTGATGCTTGACTACAGCGCAGCCGCGTCGTAGCGGCGGCGGCTACCGTTGCTGCCGTGGCTATAATGCCAGCGGCAGCAACAGCAACAGTGAATGTCCCCGGGGCGGCTGTCCAGGTCAAGGATATGAGCCCATGGGCTCGGCTCGGCTTACGGCAACTACTACTACTACCACTACTACTCGTGTTTCTCTAGGGGACTAGAATCACTAGGAACGGACACACAGACTGACGTATATAAAGAGAGTAACGCTCACGCCCAGAGACGCCGCCGCCGCCACATCCGTGAGTGCCTCACGAGTCGCTCTTGCTAACACTTGCCATTGTGTCTGCTATGGAAAACTCGTCTCCGGCGACCAAGCAAAGTCGTCTGTTCAAATCGAGACCTATGGTGTGGCCGAAATGCGACATGCTATGACCAAGTGGTAATAGAGTCCAGCGAACGTTTGCTAGCCGCTGCTGAAACTGCTGATGATGCTGCCAACGCAACGCTCAGTCACTCTTAGAGACCGTGTGGGATTTGCGAGCGCGATGTGAGCATATCGTTGAATATCCTTAGTGCGCTGTTATATTTCGATGCTGCTGTATTTGCAGGTTTGTTACGTTCATGTTTGAAGCATTTTGACTTTATCTCATGTTTGGCTCCTCTCGTTTATAGACTTTGATTTTGTGTGTGTGTGTGTGTGTGTGTTTGTTTGTGTGTATTTTTGCGATCATACGTCTTGCTGGTTATTGACTATTCCATGCCCATACACGGTCATACATGTTTACTACTATTTTCGGGCAATGCGCAGGCTCGATGGTGTTGCTATCCATCTCCAAACATATATATATATATATATATATATATATGCATTCAGGTTACATCGGATAGTTGCTATAGCGGTTCTTAGAGCGCTGGTTGGCTGGCGCCCCACCACTGGCGCTGTGATGCTCGAGTGCGAGCGTATATTCTTGTGTGCTGGCTCGAGCGGCGTGAGACGGTCATTCGTAGCTGCCTTTCTCGACCTCTTGTCCCGATATCTTATATATCTATCTCTCTACCTATCTATCTCCCTATCAGTTCATTGTCTCTCCGCTCTCCTCTCTCTCTCTCTCTCTCTCTCTCCCTCTCTCTCTGCCCAGCCACTCTCATCCCTTGACGAGAGTCAGTGGATCGCTCGCTTGTCAGTCAGTCAGTCAGTGGATGCGCTTTTCCATGACCACTCCGAGCGCCGACTAACAACAGCGTCTGCCTGCTGCTGTCTCAGCAACGCCAACCAGCGATGCCAACCGTCGTCGTTGTCATGAGTCTACTACTGTTTATTGATATTACTCTCACGTCATCAGTTTTCGACTCATTGACTCACTGACTGACTAACTGGCTTGCTAGCTGGTCAGTTATTTCGTTGACTTGTTTGCTTCTTTGTTTGTTTGTTTGTTCGCTGTTGGCTGTGATTTTTCGTTGCTTCTTCCAATGCCGCTCTCCACAACAACGTCCTATGCTATGGCCTCTACTTGTGTGTGTGTGTGTGTGTGTGTCCACAGTGGAGCGATTGTGTATGATGATAATATCCGCATGTACAGCGAGCGCTCGCTGTGAGCTGCTGCTGTCGCCGCCGTCCGGCGCCTTCTCGCTGGCTATTGCTGCCGCTGCGGGCGCCTCCGTTCTCAGCCCATTTACCCAGCAACATGACGAACATCAGCGACAGTCACCACAGTCGCGCTGCGGCCGCTTACCTCTTCCTGGTACTTCTTCTTTTTTATTTTCCATTTCTTACCAACACCACGAGATCGACGGCGACGGCGGCATCACCATCTCCACCATTCGAACGGGTCGTCGTCGACAGTCGGCTAGTCAGTCCCCTCCTGCTCGATCGCTCTCGCTGCCTGGCCGCCCCTGCCAGCGCAGTGTTCACGTCCACCGACGTAGCAACAGCAGCACCTCCACCACCATCATCGCCACCAGAATCCACCAAGCCGCCGCCGCCAGCAGCAGCAGCAGCGACGGCGGTGGCGGTGGCGGCGGCGCCGGCTGCGGCGGCGACTCTCGATCGCGTCTGCCTGCCCGTTCGTTCCTCGATCCCGACAACAGTTCGTCCCTCCTCCGTCAGCAACAGCAACAGCCCTCCGTCGTCGTTGGCGTTGTCCGCTCCGTCGCTGCCTTACTCCATCGTCTATTTTCTCGATGCGCCGGTCGGCGCTCGATGCTCGGTGCTGCTGCTGCTGCTGGTGGCGGTAGAGACAGGAGCACACAATCAGTCAGTCCGTCCGTCCGTCAGCAGTCAGTCAGTTACAAGCAGCAGCAGCAGTCGACAGTTCAGTTCTCTTCCATCGTCGTCGTCGTTGTCGTCGTCGTCGTCGACGTCGACGTGGTACCTCTACATGATGACGATGATGGCGACAGATAGACTGACATGGACATGGAGCGGCCGGCCGATGGACCAACGGACGGACGGACGTACGAACGAACTGCGAATGGAAGAGCAAACGAAAGAAGAAATGAACGGACAAACCGACCGACCCGACTCGACCCGACCAAGCAAGCAACCAGCGAGCGAACCAACGAACAACCAGCGGTAACAGCAGCCGAGGCAGGCCGATGGCATGCCTTCGTTCCTCGACATCGCTACTGGGCTGCCGTCAGTGGTGGTGGTGGTGGTAAAAGTAGCAGTGGATTGGCTTGACTTGGCTCTCTCTCTCTCTCTCGCTCGCTGGTGGACGGATGAATGCTGCTGCTGCTGCTGCCGTCGTCGTCTCTTTCTGTGGCTGGCGGGTTGGTGTCGACGGTGGTAGTAGTGGTAGTAGTAGTAGTAGTATAGTTGCCAACGTTGGTAGAACGCTTGCCAGCCACCAGCTAAGCAACAGTGGTAGCAACAGCAGCGGCGGCGGCGGCGGTATTTGTAGTTCCGAACGCCGACTGCCGGCAGAGCACTAGGGACAGAGCAGAAGTGATTGGTGGAGAACGACTTGTTATAAGTATTGATTGTAGTTAGCTCGTAGCGTACTTGCTAGGTCCAGCTGTCCAGCGGCACAAACGCCAGTACTAGAATTGTTAGCTCTAACTGATCTAATGGATATAACCTTTATCATTTTACGAATATATATATAATGTGTGTGTGTGTGTGTTTGCATACTGTACCGGCGTTAGTTGAGCTGCTTGACTCATTGCTTGCTGCCTCGTGCTGGCCAGAGGGCTTACCAAACTGAGGAGAAGCAACGGAGAGCTAAAGGAAACCGGACTGAACAAAGCAACAAGCCAACAGAAAGACACCCAAGCTGAGCAACTAACCTCCGCACACTGCCTCTGATCCTCTACCCGGCAACAGCCTACCAAGCAACCAACAGCAACCGACCGCAAAAGCAGCAGCAGCAGTAGCGGTGTGGCAGCGAACCAGCTCGCCAACCAGCCCCACGCAGCCGAAAGCCAAAGCCAATCTGCAGCAGTCGTGATGGCGTCATGCAGCACTGCCGCCAACAACAACAACAACACCACCACCAGAATGGAACGGAACAGCACAGGGAATAAGGATGTGGAGAAGCCTGGAGAGATGCAGAGAGAGAGACGGGGGGGACCATGTCGTCGGCTACCCGGGATGAGACGATGCTCGCGAATCGTCTGACAAGAAGAACGAGCATGAGCAACATGAAGAAAACGAAGAAAAAAATATGAAGAAGAAGCAAGGCAAGGAAGGGAGAACAGGAATGAAAGAAAAGCGACGATGTTGGCCACGCCACGCCAGCAGGGTTCCACACGGCGACCGGCGTTGTCAACCCGTCGCCTCCTCCGTGACAGATCAGCTCACGCTGTATAGCTTGTTCCTGGCGTAACACAGCGGTCGTTGTACGGTGACCATTGGCCAACAGCAGTGATACGACGACTGCGGCTACGATTATGATGCGTGCTATTGCGGTCGGCGTTTCTGCACCCGCCACACCGTTGAAGCTACTGCAGTGGCAACTACATATATGACATGTACCAATAATGAGAGGTAGAGATGTATAAGATCGTCTGTTGACCGCCGACTCGGAACTGCCCGCAACAGCGGACCCCGTTAACAAATCGGGTCGTGGATAATGGATTTGTTACGTATGTCGTGAGTTTGTCTGTGTGCGTGTGTGTGTGTGTCTATGTATCTACTACACGTGCTGACGGGCTCTGGATGATTCGTGAAGAGCAGCCGTTCCGGCTTCGTTGTACAACGACAAAATGCATGGACGATTTGAGCACGCATCTCGGTTGTTGCGGAAACAGATAACGTCTATGGCAGTCGGTTCGTCACCCGTTTACGAGAAGTCGCTCTCTAATTGAGCAAAGGACCCGATCCGGTTATGCGTCTGTCGCGCCCGCTTAAGCGACGCGTTCTGTTATGCGGTATGTGCTGCTGGTCGAGACGACGAAAGATCAGGGTCAAAGTGTCGCTTGACCACAACTGTGTGGTGTGACTGGTGAGGTCGCCGAGGAAAACCAACCCCCCGCCCCCCCCGACGGTGCCGGCTGCACCTCTTGGTTGGCGGCTGCGCTCACACGTTGCGTCACACGTGTTAACTGTGTTGACTTTCGCCTTCGCGCTAGCTGTGCCCGCACAATTTCATGAAGCCCTGTATGAGTCGGTGTGCAGCATGCGTGTGGTCTTAGTCGATCGTACTTGTGAGCTAGCTGCCGGTCGGCGTCCAGGGCAGGGACGAGCTCTCGCCCTGCACGGATCGTAGTGTCTATGCTGAAGATCGAATCGAACACTGGCGTCAGCTGCTTCGGCATCGACCACTGCCGGGATCAGCTTTGTAAGCTAGAGCCGCTGACATGCGGAGCGAAGTGTCCCAGAGAAAGAAGGACTCTTTGCCTCTGCCGCCGCTGAATACCTGATCAGATTCAGTTGCCTCGTCGTCGCGTTCGCGTTGCCGACTCACTTCGCGGCATCGCCTTCCTTCTGCATTGTTCAATGAATGGTCGACGCAGCCGCCGCTGGTTTGGTCGATTTTCGTCTCCCCATCTACCTGGACAGATAGACAAATAAACAGACAGACTGCCTAAGCAGCTGCCCCATGGCGTACCTCTCCATTGCATTGCCTGTATCGGAACTGTATAGAAACGGCTGCTGCAGCAGCAGTAGTAGCAGTTGGTGGCGTGGCATAGCCGAGCGTGGCGACAGCAGCACAAATCAAAACCGGCTTTACCTGCAGACGCTACCGCTGCTGGCTTTCATCAAAGACGCTGTATGTCGTAATAGGTCCGGTACTATGAGCACGACCAGCAGCAGGACCGGACTATCTATCTCCTTGCTGATTCTACTGCCACTGGATGGCCCGGCCCTATGGCCATGGAGCCAGCCGTGTTTGTGCGAATGCTTCCCCTCATCTCGACGCTGGAGCCAACCCCGGCCGGGCCCGCTACCAACTCTCGACGATAGAAACAACAAACACCAGAGTCAGCACACGCGTCAACGAAAATCAGCCAAGAAAACGAAGATACAGCAACAGCGAAGTCCACAGCGAAGACGACTCGTTGAAGTAAAGTGGTCGAAAGCCGAAGAACAGACTGACAGCGAAGTCCGCGATGACGAGAACGACTACGTCGACAGCCGCCGCCGTCGCCGCCGCAGCAGCAGTAGCAGCCACCAAGAAAGATGGTGTTGGATATGAAGGGAAGACATGCTGACGCAGGCCCGCCGTAGGTAAATGCCTGACGGCGGCTGCTGCTGCTGCTAGCGTCGAGCGCGCGTCGATCGTCAGCCACAGAGAAGACGAGCTCTAACTCTTGGTGGCCAGAAAGCAACAGCAAGCGCCGCCACTGTACGGCCCATTGGAGCGAGCTGCAGCTAAGCACTATGTAAGTACCGTCATTTATTTCCGACATATAATCATATTTCTTTCCTAGATTTTTGTTGCTTGTTTGATTGTTTGTCATATTCTACAGTCTCGGCTTTACCCTGCATCAGCTCTGCACCGCTCACCACGTTGACCATTGTCGCACGTCCTCAGCGTGTATCGCGCCCATCTGGGTCATGTCGTGGCGATGTGTGACATTGCCGTTCGACGTCAACACCACAAACTACTCAGCGGTGTCCTCGTTCAATTACGTACCAGATGGATCAGAGACCAGTGGCCTGATACCACGCATCTGCTGCTCTCCTGCTCGACTCCGGAATAGGAAGGTTGCTCGGAATAACCAAACGGGCTTTCTCACTGATTTCCAGAGTTCTGTTCACTTCTCTGAGATCATTGTGAAAGCTGATTTGGTGCGGGCCCCTTCTTGACACTGCGGTGTCGCAGCGTAAGTAAATACGTCGTCATTGTGACGAAACATCATGCAATTGTGCATTATGCATCGCGCGATTGTCCTTCCTTGCACGCGTGTCCGGTATAACGCCATGAACTAACAGCGCACAATCGGAGATCGCCCGTCGTAGCCGAGTATCATAACGGTGTTGTTAGCTTAACCGTGACAAGTAGCACTTGCATGGGTAGACCTCGCATGACCAGCACGTTGGCCGATCTAGTTGTTTGATGGATGCAAGACACCACGGATGTGTCAGAAAGTGAAGAATTGTCCTGTAACACGACCAGCAACAGTTATATTCTATTCATGATGTTCCCCAGTATCGCTGTGGCTCTAACACAGAACAAGCGTCCCTTGAAAATCACCTTGTGCTGACAACTGATTTGCGAGTTGTTGCTATGACTTGGCGATAATGTTTCCGATACGTAAGGCACTCGTTTCTATTGCGAAAGTAACGCCTATATTTTCGGATAGCTCGATATGTTTTTTTGACAAAAATTGTAGAATATTGCAGAGGTTCGATTGCTGTCCAGTATCGGGCTGGTGATTTCGTCAGAATTGCTTGCTCTAAACTACGAATCTTGACAAGGATATGTCCGAACTTTTGTCTTAATTATCAATAGTCTGCAGTGGTCGATTACTGACGCGCGAAGTCATGAGCAGAATGACATTTTCAAAAGTTGACAGATTTCCACACTAAGATGATTTGAAATGTATTTGTCAGAGTCATCAACAAGTGTCTAGTACCATTGATACATTGAGTACACTACTAAGGCAAGTAACATTTACATCAGAAGTCCGTATTGACCGATGGAGCCGCCGAGCAGTCTCCATATGTTGAAATAATAAAGGGCAGTCTTCGGATACTTTACCGTGAAGATTAGATTAACCATAAGGTCATCAGATGTTCAGGCTTCGTCGCGTGTTAACTGCGCGGGTTGCAGATAGCCTTTTTGGTATAGCTGACGAACGCGGTTTTGTGCTCCCTTGCCAAACCTCGGTTTTCGATCGGCTGTGCCTGTGAATGGCGCACCGACTTGTCGATCACGAGGCTCAGGATTTCATCCAAGGCTGACGTCTGCTAAATATTTCGTGTCGCTGCAGCAAAATAATTTTGTATCTGATAAGAAAATAACAAGTTTCTCGACTCTCAGTCTTTTTGCTCTGGCATAAGACACGTACCACTGAGCTACTGAGTCAGTGAGAGTCCACACTCATCCTGTACGAAACAAAATCATTCCTTCGAGATTGGGCGGTACAAGCTCACATCAGCCCCCGAAGAATATGGCTAGCGATGTCGGCGGACGTATAATTTTCCCTGGACACTTGTGCAGTGTCTCTAAAGGATATTACTTCAACCTCTCTCTCTCTCTTTATATATATATATATATGATATGATATACAAGTTGTTCTTTTTACTCGTGTTCTCTGCAAATCGAGCTACATGTTCCGACCGAGTCCTCCCGTGACAAACGTGCGCTGGCTGAGAATCTCAAGGACTAGTTGACTAGTGCGATCCCAGTGCGAAGCAATTTTGAGTAGAACAGAAATGTATAAATGCATACAAAAGTGGCCGCACTTGTCGGCCAGTTGTTATTCGTCTACTGAGTGAGTGATTGATTGATTGATTGCCACCAAGCGCAATTCGTAATGCAATGTAGTCTCCTGTAAACGGAGTCGACTTCCGAGTGCTTCGGTTTAGTCCCTACCAGCGATATCGCCAATGTGGTCGCTCGTTGTCGATCCCACCATCGAATTCGCTCATTGCTACTCTACCTGTGATGTTGCCAATGACAACGCGTAACGCCGTCTGGCTCAACGTAACCACAGGATCATCATAATAATCATCTTTGTTCAGAAATAAGACGTCGCATCGTATTATACATTGTATCTGCAGTTGTACCGTATTGTCGCGCGTTGAAAACTATATGAGACAAATATCCAGGTTGCCAACAGATGAATAGCCTGACCGTGATATCATAGCACGTCTGCCGCGAGATTCGGGCGACTTCGTTCGTATTGCTTATTGGCGCAATAAGTAGACGCATTTGGATTCAAACGATCTAGGGAAACAAATCTCATCGTCAGCTGATTGTCGACAAACGGTCGATCTCAGCAAGACGGGAGGGGGGGGGGGGGGGCAGGCAGGCTTTATCATAACGTTATATGCTTGTTCACCTTATCCCTATTGTTGGCTGGCATTGGCTGCGTCCAACGCAGTGAGGGCCCAATCCCTTGTCGGTTGTTTAAGATGCACAGGAAACCTTCGAGGATCCTCGATGATACGCGGGTGATGTATTCGATTATTTGGACGCGAACGCAGCCACCACCATACCGCATTATATATGTACTCGTATAATACGTATATACCCGAGGGCTTGATACAATGGTGTGTACACCTCGATAACAATTGTTGCCACACGTCTCAACCTGCTGCTCGAACGCAATAAGCCATTGTGCGTCGTCGTCGTCGACGCCGCCGCACAGGAGTTGAGCGTCGTGTGGATGGACGATCACGCGGGCCGTTGTGAGATCCTCCCCCTTGACATATTGCGTATTTGCGGTTTACGTTTCGGAACGACTCGATTGGTCACCACTGCAACTGACGAACGCCGCCGGCTATGAGCGCGGGCAATTCGAATGTGATGACGACGCGTCGAGACACGATCTACTGTTAGGTGCAGCAGGCGACTGCTAATACGACTCTGCCACACTGTCCTACCTATTAAAATCGACTACGTTCACGGTTTGTGCGTGGTGCTAAATCGCATCACCCTCTGATACAGCTGACATCGTCCATCCAACAGGATGTCGAACATGCGAACGCGACCTTGTTCGAATTGCAACCGGCAATCAATCGATCATGATCATGAGTTCATTATTTGATTGATTTCATTATCAGCGCCAGGAGACGAGGAGGATTTTTCGTCCGGCATTTCCAATCGAATCCTCCACTAGATACTACTGTTGTGCTTATATTTTCTAAAAAACAAACTTGTCGACCACAATGTCAAAAACATGAAAAAGTGCCTGTTTTGCTTCGATCGTATTGTTGTAATACAATGCCAGGCTGGCTGCGCGTTCGCCAGTTTTTCGATCGTGATCCCCGTGTTTGCTTTAAGTTGCTCGACGCTTCTACTTGGATAGCAACGTTTTGCTTAGGTCAGCGCAAGCGGCCGGCAGGAGGCGGATGCAACGCGCTTCTCGCTTCGAGCCCTCTGACTCCGTCGGTCCGTGTTCGATCTTTGCCTATTTGTGTAACACACACACACACACATGGACACTCACAGGCAAAAAACATAGGCACACATGCACTCCGCATGACGGTCATCTTTGTATACACTATCGATGCCTATATGGTGCGCCGTTCGCTGCGCCGCTCGCTTCGCACAGCGCGAGCTGGCCGACGACGCGCTTTGAGCCAGCTTCGGCGCCAGGTAGGCGTCAGCCGGTGGCGACGAATCTCCGCCCGACAGCGTAGTCTCTCGATGCAGGGGGACTACACATCTACGCATGCGGACAGACTCCGACGATGCTAACGTGGTAGTGCCACGAGCAGTGATTCGATGCAGTGATGCAAGGGCTGCTGCGAGTGGATGGGAACGAGGCGAGTTGACGCACTTGGCCAATAGCCCACAGCCAGCGACGGCTCCGCTCTTGCGCCACTTCTGCAGGCCACCGCCGGCAGATCCCCAGGCCACAGCTGACAAGCCGTCGCTTGTGGTCGTCGATTGCCGATTGGAGCTGGCAACGCGGCGGCGACGCGCCGACAACGATGACAGGGGGGCAGTTAGCCAGCAGCAGCAGCAGAAGCGTCATCATGAACAACAAGAGCAGAAGCAGCAGCAGCGGCGCCGGCGGCGGCGTCAACAGCAGCAGCACAGCGACTCAGGCAGAGAGGAAGATGGCCAGGTAGAGGATGCGGAGACGGCTGCGAAATAGAATCAAACACAAACAAACGCCGATGAAGCGCCGTGGAAAATGCGACTCCGGCATCAGCAGGAACATCATTCGTGTGGGGATGGTGGAAATTGTGATGCTGATGCTGATGATGCTTGTGATTCGAATGATTATACTGGTGTGTTGACGGCGTCGAAGGCACCGCGAAATTTGTGGTAGTGGCAGTAGTTGTAGAAGTTTGTGTTGAGGCTGTTCTTGTTGTTGTCGTTGTTGTTGTTCTTAGAATAGTGACTGGCGGTCGCCGCAGTAGAGCAGTTCAGCCGTAGCTAGCCTGAACGACAGTAGAACGCGGACAGGCGAGAATGGAGACACACACATTTCTCCCGGGGCACAGCCACGGCGGTACAAGCAACAGCAGCCACAACAGAACAGACAAGAGCAATGCAGACCGCGTATGCACCATTAGAATGCACATACATCTGATTCAGAAACAGAGATATAGGTTATACCAGAGAACGAAAGATGGGACAGAGAGAGAGAGAGAGAGAGATAGAGAGAGAGAGCATCGTGTCAGCGTCCAACTGACTGTGTTTCTTATGAGCAACTCATCGCGCACTTCGGTAACTAACCAACTCGATTTGTCTGTTTGACACAGCACCACATTTGAATAGCTAGCATTGGCTAGTCTTTCCGCCCCCAACCGGCCAACATTTGCAATCGTTTCTTCGATCCATACGAGGGACGCCGAAGACAGCAGTTGCAGACAGTTGCAATGAGCTGCCCTCATTCTACCCGAAGCTGTTGCTGCTGTCGTGGCCGAGACGTTCTGCTGCGTCTGCAGTTGCTGTTTCAGTTGCTGCTGCTGCTACTGTACTATGGCGGTGCTGTTGTTTGCGGTTGGCTTGTTGTCACCTCCGCGTGCCTCCGCGCGCCAGCCACCCCGAATCGCACAGAGTCTACAAAATGGCTGGTTGCGGCTCTCGCCCTCAATCGCCCGTCGACTCGGTCGACGGATAGCCAACGGAAGCGACGCATATACAGGGCACACAGCCGCAGAGTTGACATCCTCGAATCCTTGACATGTATGATATTGGGTTTGAAAAGACAAGAACATTTCTCTCTGCCAATGCCTGCGACGATAGCGACTACCCGTGCTGATGGCTGCTGCTCCTGCGGTGGCGCCGCCGCTTGCCTTCTACTGCGTCACAAAGCTACGGTGGCAGTCGCCATTTGCGAGTGGTTGACGAGTCGCTTGCTTGGCTGTTTGGCTTGCTGGCCCGCTGACACTGGCCCAGTATGGTAGAAGAATTGTTAGGCGGAGCGCAAACGTATGAAGTGGTGGCATCGTCGGCCGCGATGTCCGCCAGCATCAACCGCAGCAACTGGCCGCAGGACAAGGCCGGCCAATGTGTGAATGCGGTCGTATAGCTCTGCATGTATCCAAGTGGGTGGATGGCACGTTGCAAAACAAAATATTATGGAAACAGAGGCCGCACTCTCAAAGGCAGGTGGCCAAGGCAACATGGTACATTGCAACGGACATTGCATACTGGCCAGCACATCGAATAATAATAATAATAAAGAAATAAATATGGAACAATCCACGTCTGTCGAGGTCGATCTATATATACGTGATCACGCTATCGATAATCCTCCACAACAAAGGAATATACGGGTCACACCACTTGCTCAGAGACGATTCAGCCAGCTTCTTGATCTGAGCGTTTCACTGTCATGCGTGCCTTACATCGTAAAGTACATGATTACATGTGTTTGTACATGTTGCTACTGTCGTCAATTCGACGCATAATTACCATACAAATCACCAACTCGTTCGATATCCCATGAACTACCTCATGAGGGGGATTCAGGAAATAACCGAACTTTCCATCGCGGAGCTGATCACGCTCCGGTAAAAAGAGATAGAATAGAGTTGATTAAATTTCAACACAGGCAAATGTCTAGCTTCCTCCCCACTTCGAGAGCTCGAAGCTTTTGTATTAAGGCACGTTAAATGTACCTCCACTTTTGCTTTGCTTAATCTGCACCTGTTTAGCTTGATTTAGATACACGATAGGCGTCATTAGAGACCGATGAGACATTTAGCTGAACGTAGAATAGTACTATGAACGTTAAATGGTGGCTCCCGAACCCGGGTAGCCCGAAAAACCTTTAAAAAGTTATATGAAATTATGCTCTGTGCTAGTGCACTAGCGCTTAGTTGCTCGTCGAGTTGTTTGTGGAGCCTCGTCTAAGGTTGGAGGCTGGCCTCGAGACCACACGGGGTTGTCATTAGGCTGAAGAAATTTATGAAACACGAACGTAGTCAATCAGACGAGAGCTTACCCCTATCTGGCATAGGCCAGAAGATTCATCAAACTTTTTCTGAGTCACTTCTCAGTCGGCGCATGAACGCGAATCGGTGTTTTCGGGGACAAACGATATTCTGCTATTTGTTCCTATCGATGACAGTCAATGGGTCCGCACTGTACGTGCGTCTGCCAAACAAATCGACATCTTAAATATGTGCACTGTTTCCTTATGAACATGTTGTCTCATGTTTGAGATCTGTTTGAAGCATAGAAAAATCACACATGAACTAGAGATGAACGATCCAAGGATATGGCTACTCGTTTAGGGGCAGAGCTAGCCGTGTTTTGAGGATCAGCCAAGAGAGGGAATATATTGGAAAGTCTCCCTAAATAATCACAAAGCAATGGTTAGAATACCTACAGACAAATACTCTCCATATAGTTAAGGTGATGGGACCTGATCGCAACACAAGAAAACAAGAAAACCCAACCCAAATCAAATAAGAAAGTAGTACTGATAAACCATAGTGCCTCCGGGCATCTCGGCATACAGCGCATCTCACAAGAGCGAAAATATCCAGTTTCGGTTGAGTTTCCAAGGGACACGTTTAAGCGAAACACAATATTTCAAAATGCTGCGAACGTCTCAAGTCGGATCGTTCGACGAAAGTCGACGAAGGTGTGAAAACAATGTCGATCTTCGTCTTGGATTTGATTGCGCCGATGTTGTGTTCCATGTTTCAGCTGCGTCGCTGCACTTTATATATATATATATGTATTGCGAAAAATTGTTGCAGACATTTTGACAAGGTTAGATACTACCGACAGGCATACAGAGACAGGAAGGTAAACATACCCTGGGCAGGTAAAGACGGCCAAATTATTGAATCATCAAATCATGAAATCCTCGAGATATATATATATATATACATTAAGTCAGCGAAGTTTTTATCGAGAAAGATTGCTGACAACGCGCCAGAGACAACTTGGGTACAACTATGAACTAAAACCGCGTAACCAACGACGGCACAGGCGGAGCGATGCATGAACTCCACAAATTGTGGTGCTCATTTGATGACCTCAGGACTTGTCAAGTCATAGATAAAATGTCTTCATACAATACAACGAATCTCACGTTTCTTCATTGTGTCCATATGTAAATATAGAAACAGCCTTTCACAACGACAATGATACCGTTTGTGGGTCAGGCATCAACCTTTAAGCCTGTCGTACACCACGTACACCACGACATTCAGCTCTCACTTCCGAGTTTCGTTCTTCGATGCATTCATCCGATTCTGATCCAATTCCATTGATATCCCTCTCGATAAGTGCCTGCCTATTTATTACAGGGCAAGCCAGAGACAGATCGAGTAAGTGAGTCATTCCCTATTCCGTCCAATTACCAAAGTCCGCAATGACTGGGCGCCCAGCGGCGAGTTCTCTGTTGTCACGTTGTTCATGCATGATGCAACCCATAGGGCTGAGCAAAGGACTGACGCCACTGACCTCATACTGTGCAACTTATACTTTACTATCGCTGATGCCGCTGCTGCTGCTGCTGCTGCCGCCGTCGGGATGCGATTTTATACCGAACGTGGAGCTGGCTTGAACCATCCCATTCGCTCCTCTTCGTCCGTGTTCCCCGTGTCTATGAGTATATGCAGTAGAAGATGACGCCATGTAGAGGTCAGATCAACGTTCACAAGCCGGCCCGCCCGACCGCTCGCCCGCATGCTCATACAGACGTATTGAACCTTCCTTGGCGTACTCCTTGCTATACAGGGTGTATGTGAAATTAATGCATACGACGCCGCCGTCAGAACCAGTACAGCGAAACTCGCATATACTGTGCACAGCTCCCAGTGGACGGGGATTGTTGTTACACGCATCTAATCGTATCGTTGTATGTATTTCATCGTTGTTTTTTGTCTTTTTTCCACACTCGGTCCGCAGTCTCATCTTTGTTGCTCCAGCAGGAAGCCAACGGAAGTTATCGGCAAAATCTGCCGATGAGTTCAACCGAATCGAGGGCGGCCGCGAGCTTGCACCCAATGTCATCCGTTCATATCGCAGTGGAGTCACAACAAATTTACTGGAGCAGGCCGTCGATTCTGACTAGAATATTGCTTGGGAAATATATCTATGTATATATGGTGGCAGTTGGTGTCAATCGACGGCTTCGCCGCCGAACCACAGAAATGCGACGACAAGTTCAGAAGTCACCGAGTGGAATACAATCAGATAACTGTCAAAGAGTCGGGTTATTCATGACAAATATTTTCCATTTGCTCATAACGAAATATTAACCGAATCTCAATCACGAAATACGACCTGAACCAGCACTTACTGAGTGTGGGGAGCTTTTTATTGGCCATGCTATGTGGTATATCGATTGCGAAATTTTCCCATGCATCTCCTAGCGTCCGATGCACCAGACATATAGGTTCCTATAGAGCCGGCGAACTTCATCTTCATCTTGTTCGTCTATAAGCAAGCACAAGATCGAAGCGATGATATCAACAATGTGTCTCTCCCGGAATACGCACCTATTATACTTGACAACGTATTCTACAATTGGTACTGGTGTCAACTCCGCTCAGCCATCACTGGTACGTTGATTCCAGCTCCGGCTTTGCCCGACCCTCCTTCATACGCCCTGCCGCATAAATGCCTCCTCATTGCTCATGGTCAACATGGCTATGGCTGTCAGACGCAACAGCAGCAGCAGCAGCAGCACGTATCTATCTACCCGAGCTAGCGACGATGTCAGCTGAGTTGCTATAAGTCGTCGTTGGCTTCTAGCTAGCTATACCACCACCAGCAGCAGCAGCAGCAATGGTGGTGGCAATGGCCATAGTGGCGGCGTTAGCAACTGAAGCTGCGTATATCGAAGTAGTGGTAGTCGTAGCAAGGGATGACAACAGCAGTTGCCGATTGCGCAGTAGCAATTGCTTACTACTGTTCGCATGTATTTGTTGTCCCTTGTTACTGGCTTGCTTGTCTGGCCCACCACTACCACAACCACCACCACCACCACCACCACTCATTGGTCCGCTCGCTTCTTGGCTTCTTGGCCGCCCGCTCGTGTCTGTTGTTCGCTCGCGTAGCTGGTTGCTGCTGTTGCGAATTTTTGTTGTTTGTTCGGCCCCGGCAACTGGCCGAAACAACAGTTCCTTCCGTTGATGTTGCTACTCGGTGGATGGATGCCGCTTGCCTGCCGCTGTATCGTGTCTCCCAATTTGGCTGCCAACTCAAGCAGACCGTGGTGGCGGTGCCGCTGGTAGACGGTGAAGCCGCGCAGCGGTGGACGGCTCACGTTCAACCGAACGACACACTGTAGCCACCAACACTACGGTAGGGTCCAATGGTAGAGAGAGAGAGAGAGAGATCGCAGCGACGGTGGTGGGAAGAGTGTTTTCTTTCGAAAGAAACCGGACGACTAAGCGAGAGCAAGCGAGGAGACAGAGAGATGTACAAAAAAAGCATAAAAAATACTCACCACTCACTGAAGCTCTTTGGAACATCATCATCATCATATCTTTGGAGGATGATGAAGATCCAACAGCTTAAGTGTTCTCGATATGTCCGCCAGGCCAGTTGATTGGCGAATTGCTCGCTGTTTTCAGTACGCCGCTGTTCGATTACAATATTATCCCCACCCTCCCAACAAGAAACCCCCATTGATCGGTTTCAATGCCGAGGAGGCTTGCATTGTATTTCGGTCATTTGATGTGCGTGTGTACGTGTGTGTGTGTGTGGACAGCGCCTGGAATTGAACACACCTACTGCATATTTCAATGAATGTGAAGCGCTTATAATTTCATTACTGACCACAAGGCGTGGCAATGTTTCTGCTCGGTGGAAGGTTGATAATAAGAGAATTTTTGTGCGTCATCATGAAAATTGAAAATGATTCATCCCCCGATGCCTCCTTTGTTTCTCGTTGAATTATTGATACAATCTCCGTGTGGTGATTGCCAATCACCTTCGGAAACTCGCGTAACAGCGATGTTCAATGTTTAACCGTCGCGTTGGGCTAATTAACTTACTCAAGCAAATTAACAACACAAAAAAAAACAAAAATCCAAAGATAATATACCAACAAGCAACAAACAATGAGACAAGAGAGATAGATCGACCCTCACAAGATGCTTTATACGTCCTCGTCATCGATGACAAATCAATAAATGTGTAACGTAAATTCGCAGCACGCAAATTGGCACTCTTTATTGGACGGAGACGGCGTCGCCTTGACAGCGCGTTGCTGCTGCTGCTGCTGTTGTTGCTGCTGTTGTAATGCGGGCACGCATCTACGGGCCTTTGAACGGACAGCTGGTGATAACGAATTTCAGCAATACATATGTAATAATGGATAACAACAACAATAATAATCATAATACAGGCGAAGCTGAAAAACAAAAATAACACAAACTGCAGTAAGAACTGCTGGGACAAGCGCAAATCGGAAACGACTTTACGAGATATTGGCGTGCACAGAACGGTGAGTGTGAAATCCTGGCAAGCGTGAAAGCTTAAAGAGCTATTTACTTCGTGGACAGATATAGACACGAATCAACTCATAGCGTCAGCATTGGTCAGATCATTTCTCATCGCCCGTATCGATTGCGGACCTAGGCCCCGTCCCCTCCAAGTGATCCTTCTCAGTAGGATTACGAATGGGAACAGGCAGCTGATGGAATGACATTTAAAAAATGCGTAACGAGTTTCGATTCGATGTGATCGTCTTCTATTGACGATGACGAAATATGCTACAGTCTACATCATATCAGTGCTCTGTGCGTTGCGTTAACGTGAACATGATGATGACAATAATAATAATAATAATACTAATGAGTACATATCTGTGTCGAGTGATACACACAAATTGATCTTTATATAAATGTGAGTGTTGGCACACGAACGAATCGGTCGGGGAGACCGAAAATACAGACGGCACAATATCACACTGACGTTTCGTTGACGGTGATGACGAATCTAACTATATTAATAATAATAGTTAGTTAGCCGGCTGCTGATAAAAGCTGCTCGAAAGTGCACAGCGTGTAAATCCAACTGAAAGTAAATTGAAGTAGATTTTCGTTACACACACACACACCTTTAACTCAATAGATTAATCTTCATTATTAAATCGCACACGATTCGGACGTGTTACTTCTCCTGAGGGCTCTACGCCAGCACTGGACGAGTTCACGGTCCACCATTGTCTCAAAGCTGCGAACCACCTTGTTCATCCTGAATGTGTCACAATCGAAGCGTGTCAGAGTCATTGTCCGCGATAGGTCGCTAGGTAATGCTGGCTGTTGCCTGCTAAATATAGCATGAAGATAGCTATGCGTCGTACGACGCCTCTTTAAAATGTTTGAGCACACACTTAGAACGCTTGCGTGTTATGCCTATCGGTTATCGTTTTTGAGGGACATTCATATTCATAGAATTTGAACGCTCTGTAATTACGCCCCGTACTGCGCTAGTGCTTAAGCAGGGGAATATATTGACTTGGTCGGTGCCTCGGAATGTTGAACTTTATTATAGTTCTTGAAAAAACTCATGAGCAAATGAATTGTTCATTATTATGTAATTAACAATTATATTAATATAATCAAGGGAATCGAAAGTGCCCGGTGGGTGGCTTCTCGGCGACAACACATAACGTCCCCCCCGTACGGCTGCAATAACGAACTGGATAGAGGCCAATGATATTCGTCGATGTGTCCAACCTGACGATTCCTCAGATTTAAGCCGTTCATGCATTCATTCAGTGAGGTTTATTGATGGATCTGGCTAAATTCTCGGCCTGATTATGGGGTCCCTTGTGATTACGGGTGTTTGCACCCAAAAACGGCAATTGATTGGGTGTATGATGCAAACATTGATTTGCTTCAGGATGAATGTCGACAGCGAAATTTTGTAGGGTAACGCAAATGGCAAGTACACTGCCGTTCAGAAGGTCCAGAGCGTCGGCTCGAATGCTCGGAATGATAGCAAGATCATTTTTAATATATATATATATATACTACCAACTATATTTCGTGATTTTTGTTCAAAAGTTATTATCAAGTCTACGAAACACGTCTTCACATTTGCTTTCAGTATATGACTAGCTGCCTATCTCCTATATTGCATTGCATCTTATCAGGCCGTCCAATCGTCGAAATCCACGATAATCGGACTGTGGATGGACGAGTCATTAAAGTCGATTCAACTTCTTAACTCTCCCCAGTGTTATGATCTTTTTTTTTTCATTTTTGTCTTTGCATTTTTCGTCATCATCCGAACCCCACTTACCAGTCGACTCTCCCTCAACCATCACCGGTGTTCTCTTCCTCTTCTTGTGCTAGCCGTGGTGACGGTGGCGGCAGCATCACAGTAGCACATAACGCCACCTACAACAACGGCAACAGCAGCAGCAGCAGCAGCAAGAACGAACTAGCGGTCTCAATGGCAGCAATTCCCATTAGCTCTGTGTGATGATGAGCAGTAGGAGCAGTAACAGCAGCAACGGTAGTTAATCTCTCCAGAATTTGGACTACCTAGCTAAACTGGTACACAGGTGCACGGTCGAAACGATTCGACAAAAAGAGTTGGTCGTTCGTTTCCCGCTTCGTGTAGACGTTCCAGTCTGGATTTCGATAGACGGTAGCAACAACCGCTATAGCAACAGCAGCAGCAGCAGCCGCCACAGTAAAAGCAAGAAGAAAATAACAGCGCGAACAACAGCGGGAATATTGGTTTCAACCGGGATGCATTTTTTTTGTACTCCAGCATCTGTGAGGCAGTTTCTGATGCTCTTGTAGCCCGATGTAGGCCCGTGGTCTGTTCGGGACCCGCTGGCAAAATGTCAGCCTTCCGATCTGGTTGCTATAAACCTGAACTAACCCACGGCCGTCGGCTGTTGGCTGGTCAACCTCGTGGATGCGATGTTGTTTTCGGTATCTGCGGCTCTTGCTGGCTGCCGGTAGCGAGAACAGGAACGAGCGTTCGGACCGATGCTACCACACGGCGGGTGTCTCCGAGAACGGATGGACGGACGCTTTTTACCAGCACCACAATACTTTAAGACTGGACGTGTTCCACTGACACCGCAGTTGCTGTTCATATATATATATATATATATATGTATGTATTTATTATTAGGATATTTATTCTTCTTACTACTATAATATTATAGCAGCAGCAACAAGCGCAACACCGCGACTTCTACTGCGAAATATGACAGCTGTTAACTATGGAACGACGTGTGAGATATGACGCACACTAGACGACCTCCTTCGATCGGGAGAAGGCCGTAGGTAACCTGCTCGTATAGTTGGTGACTTGGTTGGTTGATAGCTCTGCCGGCTGTGGCCAGCATAGTCTACTTCTCTGATCTACAATACTGCTATTGCAGTTTAGTCTGTGTGCTGCTAATCGCACAGCCAATATTAAGATGCGGCGCCAACGACAATACAATGACTATACAAGGCAATCTTGTCTTCGGCGGTGCCGTGCGATCGCTCCCCAAATGCGTGATTGTATATCGTCGTTAGTCGTTTGCATGTATATACTATTTATAATATATATATATATATATGTTCACGTTTGGTCAATCTAGGTGTACACATGTGCCGGTAGGTCTGTGTGTGTAAATGGGATGACTCCGTTCAGGCTTGTTTTGCCTTTCATCAGGTGAGCAATTTGAGCTCTTGAACAGGCCAGAAGCAATCTCTCAATTGTGGCTCTGCCGCCGAGCCAGGGTTACAGGGTCACTATTAAAGTATTTACCAGTTCGGCTCCGATATCGGTCGACCTAGCCGCCCGTCACCAGCTATCTGGTCAGCAAACGCGGCCCACGGTAGTCTCCACGACGAATGGACAATTTCGTGCCGGTATCAAGAACTACGGCAGTCACAGCCACCGCGGCGACAACTGCAGCAGCAGCAGCAGCCAACGTAGTACCACGAGCCTGGGTGTGTACGGGAATTGCTGTCTGATTCGGTGTGTTTGTAGCACCGTTCCATTGCGAAGCTAAAGAAAAAGCCGGTTCAGCGGCTCCGGCTGCCGTTAGACGTTAAAGCCGTTAGACGTCAGACACTAGCTACTATTGCTAGTAGTTGGTGGGTTGCTATTCGAGCTGGCGATACACGTCCGCAGTGCAACAGCTTGGCGTTAGCTGTTGCCTCGGCAACAGCCACCGCCACTGTTGCTGCTGCGGCTGAGGCCCGGCTCTTCTGCCAGGAAAGGTTGCGACTGTTGGCAGCTTCACCGGTGGCGGCTGATGCTTGATGCCGCCTGAATCCATGGCCTCCCCGGGCTGCCTTTGACTCGTCGGTTGGTCCGGCGACCGGCCCCAGATGTGAGACACACGACAGCAACGCCACAGCTTGAGCCAAGGGAACAACGCCAAAGAGGCGGTTGTGTCTGCTTGCCTGCACGTCTGTCTGTCTGGCTGGCCAGCCAGCCAGCCGGTCGAAATAAGGAGCCGGTCGTCGGGGTCCAACCACGTGCGCCACAAGGGGTCACTCACCTCTGCTGCGACATCGCACGCGGATGTTCGTTCAGCCTTCTTTCACCCGCACGCACGGCCACAACCACAGCAGACCGACAGATAGATAGAAGCACACACACACAGAGAGAGAGAGAGAGGTAGAGAAATGAGAAACTAACCGACGGCAGCAGCAGCAGCAGCAGCAGCAGCGGTAAGCCGGTGGAGTGGACCAACCATCGAACCAACCAACCAGGCAAGCAACAGATAGACTACTGACATTTACACACAGGCAGACACATCCAAGCACACGTCACGCTAAAGCACATAGTATACGCAGCATTGCACACGTAAACACACATATACACACACACACACACACATACACACACCTGTGCACATAGAATGGTAGGTGCATGGCACATATATCGTCATATCAGCGAGGCACACAGTCAGCCACGCTGTCACAGAGCGACATGGCGAGTGATAGAGAGCCAGAAGCACATGCCAATGTGCTGCTGAAGCGGCTGCCACAAAGAAGGCAAGCGACAAGCGCGAGTCCAACTCGACTGAACGCAACGGGTCGCTGGCCGAATCAAATGCCACTGCCGTCTCCGTGTTGAATGTTGCTGGATGCCGCCGCCGCCGTCGGCTCCATCCTACTGAATGTGGACTCCTAGATGTGGACCCCGACAACGTCGACGTCACGACGACAACAACAACAACAACAACAACTGCTGCTGCTGCTGCTACAACAGCTATAGATTCGTCTACACAAACACACGACGACAAGAGACGGACCACTCCGTTGTCGTGTTTTTCCTCCATGGCTACATTGGTCTACAACGGCTACTTCTTCTTCCACTACTACGACTACTACTACGGCTACTACTACACCACCACCACTGGAATACTAGGACGCCAGCAACGTGCAAGCATTGCGGACATTCCGCCGAAGAATGTTCTGCAACAGCAGCAGCAGCAACATTTCAGCTCTGCCCTTGCTGAGAATGATGCTGTGCTTCTAGCGGCTCGTCACATGGAAACGACGACGACGACTGCGGTAATGCAGCGGCATAAATGGCGGCTGCAATAGCGGTGTTGGCTGAGATGACTGGACCAATAACAGCAGCAGCAGCAGTAGTAGTAGCAGCAGCAGTTGCTGCTGGTAAAAAGAGACTTCACTGCATCCTTATTTTCTTCCTCATCGAGAAAGCATCAAGGTAAAAGATGACAAACGAACACAGGAGTAGAGCAAGTAAAGTACTGTCTGACACGAAAGCGAAAAAAAAAATAAAAACAGAAATAGCTTCAGAGCTAAGAAGAATAGCTATGCGGCTAAGCCGCTATCTGCTATACATATATATATATATATATATATATATGCTCTGATACGAGCGCTAAGGCTGGTCGGCCGTTCGATTCACCACCACAACCACCACCATCACCAGCAGCGGCAGAGAAGGGCCAGAGAAGTGGTGGCCGTATGCCGATGAGGGCCGGCACGGTGGGTTTCGGTGCCGCTAGTTTTACCTCATCTCTCGCTCGTTCACTACTTAGCTTGCTTGCTTGTTTACTTGCCCGCTTCTTCGTCCATCCATTCTCGCTGCTGCTTGGCTGGCTGGCTGGCTGGCTGGCTGACTGGATGACTGGGTGGTTGCCAAGCAGCCGATTGGTCACGTCAGGTTCCAGCTACGTAGCGCCCTGCAACAGCATCATGCAGCAGCACATTGCACACCCACACAGACGTATTCACACACACGCACAGAGACACACAAACGATCTCACACTGCAGTGAGTGCTGCTACTACCCACTGTAGTGGTAGTATTTACTGGTTGCAATCTTGTTGTTGTTGTTGTGATGGCATCGCATTGTACGTCCACGATTACCGCTGCGGCTGCCGCCGCTGCCACCATCATCGTCATGGACGCGATGATGACGGACGTTCTGGTTACCGGCCACGGGATGCTCCTTCTGCTAAGGAGAGTGAATGAATGTCTGTCTGTCTGTGTATTTGTCTGCATGTCTCAAGTACCTGTCTAGGTTGAGTTAGCGAGTGAATGTGTTTCGGTGTGTGTGTGTGTAGGAGATGATGCACACTACCGGGAGGGAGCAGCTAGCAGATAATAGTCGTGGTGGTGCTACGGGATGCGCAAGGCATGGGATAAGCCGCCGCCGCTGCCGACGACGACGGCAACAACAACAGCAGCAGCAGCAGCAGCAATAGCAGCCGCAGACCAAACGCGGAACGGACAACTTGGCCATTTCACAGATAACAGGATGCAGTCTCTTTCACTCATACAGATGCTGGTATGTGACGACGTAAGGCGAACTCGTAGCCACACAACAGCCGAACGCCAGAGCCAACAAACTAAACTGGTTATTGGCTTGTACTATACAACATGTACAGGCCCCCAGCAAGAATGTAAACGTTACAAGAACACTTGCCGCGTACAATACAATGCAAGAAACATCACACACACACACACACACATCTTCTGCAATAACAGCAGAAGTGAACGTCGGGACGGGACGGAGGGGTATCTGGAACTGGGATTCGGACGGGATTTATTGGCAAATGCCTCCATATATTGTACAGGTATGGTAGAGCGGTCTGCGCCGCTGTTCCGGTCCAAGAGCAGCTCCAATGTTAGAAAAGGCTGAAGCGGACACGAGGAGAAGATTGAAAGGGGGCGACATACAGAGATAGTGAATATAAATAAAATCATCGACTTCACAGAAGAGGTCAGCAATATCTGCGGTGGTTGGTCTTTATACCAACCACGTTAACTGATCTATCGAGATGGACGCTGAGATAATGCGTCGGCATCGGTAGCGGTTGGCGCCTCCCATGATGTTCTCCAAGGACTTCCAGAGTAATCGGTCAGAACGATATGAAAACTCAAGAAAAATGAACACGTTACGTTGAATGGCTGGATAATGATGATTAATCTGCTCGTAGCATGGCCAGTGTGTGTCAAACAGAAGCTTTAGCAAGTTCGCATAATTTACTTGAAACGAAACAGTTTAAACCAATGATCTTATTCAAGTGCTCATTTGTTCGAAGGTGTAAAAATCTATAGGAATAGTATTGTGTGTCAAATCCAAGACGCAAAACAACCCCTCTCTGCACAGCGTTTTCGAATGTACAGTCCGATTGGAACAAGACAAATACGGCCTCCTCCAAATTTCCTCCTCTAAAAAAAAAAGACAAATACGGCTTTTGTTGACCGCAATTACAATCGCAGCTGACGCGGGCAACGCCAGCAGAATGACAAATTATATTACAATCCGCTTAATGCGAGCAGGATCGAGTCAACGTTGGTGATTGTAGACGAACATCGAACAGTAACAACGCTTGCTTGGAAAATATCAACCGAATGACTTTACAGAGGGAAGAGACATCTTACGAGGCAAGGCTGGATCCGGTGAGGCCAAGCCCCCCCCTGTCTATTTGAACAGAGTCAACATAACATAACATCTGCGGTTTATTTCCGGAACTGCAATTTTACAATGCTTAAGTTCTCGATTAAAAAATAGGGTAAAAGTAAGAGTGTATTATCACCAAATTGTTCATGCAATTACGATTTCACAATTATAATAGATTATTCTGTCAACAGATATTTACATTCACTCAAATTATTTACAATTCACAATATTCAGGGTATCTAATTCACACAATTATATAACATTATAACTGCAATATTTTCTTTATCTCCTTGGCAAACTTCCTGGTAGATGTGAGCTCCCTAACCTCCTTCGGGAGCGAGCTCCAAACCAACGGCATCTGATAAGCCAGAGACTGGCAAGTAGTTACCCTGACGGCTGTAGGTAGTACAAACTCTGTTGCCCGGCGAGAAGTTTTTCTGTCGACGGCCACAATGGGGAACGCGACATCGGACGGTATTATACCCTTGATCATTTTGAAAGCCAGAATCGCGGTGGAAACCTGACTTAACTTATCCACGGTGAGGAGTTTGTACCTGCCATAGAGATCGGTAACAGACTCTCTGCGGGACCTTCCAAACACTGCTCGAAGTGCATCATTTTGAATTACTCTCCCTCTACCTACTACCTCTTTATATCCATTGCCCCAGATGGACATGACATATCCCAACGTCGGTATTAGCAAGGAATTGTAGACAAGCAAGAGGCAATTCTTCGGAAATCCAAGCTCTCGAAGACGTCGAATGCGAGCAATTACAGCGTTGCATTTAGGAGTGATAGCTCTCAAATGGGCAGACCATTTGAGATGCTTATGCAACAAAAGACCGAGGCATTTAGCCGTATCCGATAACGACACCTGCTCACCACAAAATAAAACTGAGTCTACCGGTCTCCTTCTCTGAGGTGTACAAAACAGAGTAAGGCAGGTTTTCCCCGCATTGACGACTAGACCAAATCTCCCAAAAATCTTTACTACATACTCCACTTTCTCTATCGCAAGCAGTAACTCTGTTTGGTCCGCCGATGGTCTGATGCGAAACAGGAGTGTCGTGTCGTCTGCGTACGTAATTGTCTTACAGGGAACAACCTTCGCTATCTTTAATAAGATAAAATTAATCAGAATGATAAACATAAAGGGCCCCATGATGGACCCCTGTGGAGTCCCAATGTTAAGGACTTCCCAAGACGATGTCACCGACCCAACTTTCACGGCCTGCCGCCTGTCCATCAGATACGACCTGAACCAGCATAACACCATGTCGTTGCATCCAAGATGTTCGAGCATTTGCAAGAAGAGGGAGTGACGTAAACAGTTGAACGCCGCCGCTATATCCAAGAAAACCCCGAGGCACAGGTACTTGGATTCCAGCGCTGTAGACACTTCGTGGCATAAATGCGCAAGGGCCAAGTCGGTTGAGCGGGACTTGCGAAAACCAAATTGGCATGGTGAGAAGAAGTTCAGGGCAGAGAGATGTCGATCTAAACTCACAGTAACAATCTTCTCAATGACCTTAGATAAGTAATCAACTAACGATATGGGTCGATAGTTGCCGACTAGTTTCCGATCACCTTTATTTTTAAACAACGGAATAACCCATGCATCTTTCAGCTTACGGGGAAAAGACCCAGTACGAAGAGATAGGTTGATGAGATGAGTTAGTGGGAGCCGCTCAAAGATGCATAGAGCGGCAAACCCGGTCAGGTAAACAGATCAACAGAACAAGAAGTGGAGCATTAAGTCAAGCTGCAGTTTCTTTCTGTTTTGGCTGTTTCTTGATATGCCGCCTCGGCCGGAGATCTCCAACCGACTCCAAGTTAAACACTCAGAGGCGCATTTTAATCGCAGAAGGTGACGCCCACTTAGGCATCAGCCAACGACGTGCACCCGACGACTTTGCAGTTTCAGCAATAGCAAGCTAATAGAAGGAAGTAGAGGTCGGAGAGAATCAGGAGAGAATGTCAGGACGAGATAATGATTTTCATAGAGAAATAGCGGAATGACACACGTCGCGCTGAGCCAAACTGGCTAACTCATTCGACATCGGGGATCACATCAACGACCACGGGGATCACATAGCAAAACTGGCGAACTCGTATAAAACACCTCGCAGGCAGTTTCATTTGTACAATACATGTACATGTCTACTGGTTCTTGAGTAAGCTATCAGCTCACTAGCGGAAGGTGGTACCGGAACTGTCACTTACATCCGTACAACATCGAAATCTATCTGCCCTCGAAAATGAGATACAACACGGAAGCCACCCTCCTATGCCCTATGAATTTTGTGATTTACTTAAGAAGATGACCTTAGATCTTAGCCAATTACAGGCAAAAAGCTCACACCTCAACACAGCAGATGAGTGACTTCGTGGACCTCGAGAGTTACGATGATGACGTTGATTACAGGTTACATGCGAACTCTAAATAAATTACCCATATAGCCGTTTTGTGTCTCGAACTTTCGAGCGCACCCGTTCTATTGGGTTTGCGCTTGGGCACATTGGGTCCATGTGGGGGGTTACTCTCGAAGATGTCAATGAGATACCGTTAATAAGGGAACAATCGGTGCAAAATGTATTAAGATTAAGACTGACTACAACGACGAGAGACGAGAAGAACTTAAACTGAAACTGCAAGGGTCTGAGACGTTGGGTAGATGCTTGAAAACAACAAAATGATTGACCTCGATCGTTTTGTGTGACCCAGTTGCAAGTCAAGTGACGCGGCTACACAGAAGACAGGTCCGACAAACTAATACTGGATTTTCACAAGGTGAAGTACCCCCAACGAGCCTATGCATTCGTATCATTTCTATTATTGACATATATGTACAAGAAAATCAATAAATACATAAAAGATTAGCAGCATGATAGCCACTGCACATGGAATAGTGGTTATCTGCATCTTCCCGCCATGATATATATCTAGCTACGATGTGCTACCTACCTTCAAAATAATTTATGCTTTCAAGCTAATTCATAGCGAACATATGTCGCCTCTTGGAGTGTTGCATTTTTATCCAGGTCTTCGCCCGTTCGTGTCAGCCCTGCTGGAGGAGACAGCCTTTTGAATGAGGAATATCCCCTTCTTAATCTCACGAAAACAGCAATTTTCGACAGAAGCAAAAAAAAGAAGAAGAAAAATGAGGATGTGCTCAGGTGAAAAAGTGGACCTTTTTGAGAACAGCGACACTTTTTATATGCTTATTTAGTCGACATCAGCCATTGATCGGATATAATACAAATTTTCTCTCGTCGTCGTCTTTGTTTTTGTTAGGGCTTAACGCTCTTAGCGGCGGCCATAGCCTCGTGGCAACTAATTTTTTGTGCCGTTATCACGGGAATCGTTTCAAGCAGTCAAACGCAAGCAGAGGTGGCAACAAGGCTGTGTTGACACTGTGTAGGGCTAACGAAGGAGCGGTTCAACGATGTAATGCCGGCGGCGGGGGGCTCAGGAATATGTTAAATGTCACATTTACGTCGACACGCTGAGGGACCCAGTGCTCGCCGTGTGACCGCCCTAACTATTTCACTATCGCTAATATCACATGGTCATGTAACAATCCGTGATAGTCTGCTACCATAGACAGAATTTAGGCCATTTCGTTGCAACGTCAAATCTGAGCTATATCCAAAATTGGCACTTCTCGCGGCAGAGACAAATATCTCATAAATATGCAAAGACGTTTTCGAAGAAACGCCATGCTGGCTGCAATTTATAAAATATAACGTGCGTTCCCCCACGAGGCGAAGGTTCTCGTCTTCTTTTTCGTTCAAACTAAGGATAACTAGATACTGACGTGAAGGCGAGGCAGAGTGCTCTTCCCTGCGAAATCGTCCAACAAATCCAGGGACTATTTTTTGGAAATTCTGAATGAATCAGGTCATTTCGCATATTTTTTATTCACGCACCGCGGGAGGCAGATTGATAAGAGGACCTGCTACTTGGAAAAACGGTGGAATTCGACAAAGAGACCCGCATACGAATATATATATATATATATATATATATATATGATACACTAATCTTATATCTGTACCTGGCATTGCTCGCAGTCTCGGAAAACAATTAGACTCTGATCCAACGACGGATTTCGGGCTTCAAAGAGAGATCTGCTCGTGTGATCAGCACACCTGTGTCATGCCGATACGCACTACTTAAACACCTCATACATATAAACATTCATATGAACGGTATCCATTTTGTCATCGTCCCACTGACTGCTATCGCGTATCTCCATATTCCCCCTCGATCGTTGCGTTCGCATTCCTTTATCCAGCTCAGTCGGATCAAGTCAACCAGACACTGAATATATCCATAGATCCATTGAATATATCCTTCTTTCCACGCTGTTGTTGTTGTTGCTGCTGCTGCCGCTGCCGTTCCTGCGCGATTGAGCGGGTGAACTCTCAAGCCAGGCTTCGTATCTCTCTGCCTACGGTGCACATGATATATATATATATATATATATATATATGTATACACACATCCATGATCGGTAATCGTACCCAACAATAGTTGATCTCACGCCATATATCGACGACGAAGACGAACATGATCAAAACGTGGTTGAACACATGCATGCAGACACACGTGCAGCTACGGGGACGGACTGACGAACAGGCGGATATGGCCGAAGGAAAGCGGACTGAAGACAGCTCACCTCGACAACAACGAATCCGACCAAAGTCGACCGACCAATATTGGCCGGGTTCCCAGAACTTGCTGCTGCTGCTGTTGACGATGTTGTCATCGAGGCTGTACGGGGTGAAGAGGGCCCGGCGTCACTGAGTCTCTGAGCGCTAGGACGCTCGTCGCCAGACGTCGCACCGGACCGGCTAAAACCAAGGACACTGGTGTTTGTTTGTTTGTCTGTTTGTACGTTCATGTGTTTGCTGCTTGCTCTAGCGATGGTGCGACTGTTTGCGTTGCATGTAGCTACGTGTATATCTGTTTAGCTGCATGCAGAGCACTTCTGGTGAATCGGTATGACGTTGGGCCCAGATGGAAAATGGCGCAGCGGTGTGGACTTCCAAATCGATTCAGGCTGCGAATTATCCTGGACCGAGGTGGCCACGAGTGTGACTAAGCGAGCGGTCGACAAATTTAATCGTCCTACAACGAATGATACAATCCAGCCTGCTCGCAAGCATGTATACACTTGCTCGCCGGCCGATGTCGGCACGTTGAAGATTAGGGCGCGAATTATCGTCATGGTCGCAGCGGTTGTAGCAGCATCCACGGCATCGGCATAATAATGTAATGCATGCGCTTATCTGAGAGCGTATATCATGTACAGGGCTCGGGCGGCATGGGTTGTCTGAAGTGGCCTGTCCACGTGGGTCTGTTGTACGTTTGTGGTTTGAGTTCGAAGGATTCGAATGATCCGGAACCCCTTGAATGACATCCGAATTCGGAAAGTCGCCCCAATCGCCTGAGCAGCGTACGGAGCCAAACGCGTACACATACTCATGTACGTAAGCGCATTCTGGTTATTGGAGAAGACGGGGCGCACTGTCATATTATATTTAGTAAAAAGTGTAGTAACTCGGGAGGCGGTGGCGATTATGATTCAGATAAGGTAGTGGCGAAAAGATTCGGCAAATGGCGAATATCGGCATGGATTCGGCTTCGTGCTGCAGAAGGAACGGGGACGAGTATCGAGAATATACGGTTCTGATAATGCTGCACAAATCGACTCCACTGGGCTACAGACGTTGACACGTAGTGGTGCGGGTTAAGTGCAGATGGCCAATCTGCATTGGATATAAATACGTCTCGCGATGGAAATCTAAAGGAAGCTTGCATTCGATTTACGATGGCTCATACTATTAAGAGGTTCATTGATTGAATGAAGCCTTGCTGATATATTGTTGTTGTTGTTTTGTTGTTGTTATGAACTCTGTCCAGCAGATAGTGAGAGGACATACTCGTTCAAGCAGAGAGACCAATTGCGACAAGATTCTTTGCTTGATTGATGTCGTCTCAGGCCAGGACGTGTACTTGGTGTCACGCTCCGTGACCTCGGATCGCCTGCGCAGAACGCAGAACGATACATACATACGTAGAGCGGAGACGCCAGGTTACGCGATAGTTAGCACCAACAGACAATGACTGACCACGAGGGTATTGACTGCTTGAAACAAACTGGAACCAACTACTATCGGACATCTCCTCAACTAATCACATGTATATGATCTCCCATGAGGGCGTGCTCGTTTTTCTGCGCTCGCTCGCTCGTTCGTTATAACTGCATAATTATAAATGCACTGAAAAGTGTACTGACTAACTTGAACCTCTCAGCCATTCTTAGGGATTGCTCAACCGAGTCGACTTATGGAGACAGTCTGAACGCTGATAAAAAGCTGTGCACAGTCAAAGACGACCTTTCCGTGTTAGCGACGAAGGGTTGGACTGCTACCAGTGGATGACCATGACAAGCTCAACCGTCTGGTAATCCCAAGTAGTCGCTAATTACTCAGCCGACTCCACCCGATGAACGAGCGTACAGTGAACGATATAGTTCGGTGTCGAAATTACGATTACTGTCGACAACGAAGGTGACGGTAGAAAACACTGCAAGTAGCCTAGCAACCGGATGCGCTCTTTAGGCACGCAGGGTCTACTTGAAACTGCACGAACCGCTTGTTGCACCCTTGTTCATGTAAATGGCGTTTGCTCAAAGAAGGAGACATGAATCTTCAGGAAAATAAAATACACAATATTGACTCCTCCGCAAACAGGAGCATGTGTTCACTCCAGCTGATCTCAGTCGGTGACCGAATGATTACTTACGTTTATATAATATATATATATATATATATACTAGGTGGGTCATATAGTTTACTGAATCGACACGTTTGGTTCACCAGGCGGTGGAAGGTTCATGTTTGTTTGGTGGAAGGGCGGCGATCCTTGAAACGGCAGACAATGACAACAGACGACAAAGCCGATGATGATGATGGGTGGTAGGGGTCGTTTGCTTTCATGACACATCCACGAGCGGAAGCGACATGATGGACGATGTCGCCAAAAGGAACCGTTACATCCTTCGTGCTGTTAGTTGTGGTGCAAGCCAGGTGAAGGGCGAAGTTAGATGCAGTTTACAGAGAGTCTGCCCCGACGCTGTGCCCTCTTGGATCAGTGAATTTAGAAGGGTCAGAGCAGTGCCCAAGACGAAGCAACACTTCCGGGAGCTCGAAGAGTGGCAACGAATGAACAAAGCGTGCGAAAAATGCATGATAAAGTGCTCCAGCATCGTTAGGTTAACGCTCATGAGATAACGGAGGCGTTATAGGTTAGCAAAGGTTGAGTTATTTCCACCTCCATGCTCCCATCTCGGTATGAGAATGTTGAAGAGCAAATGGGTGTCGCACAGCTCGACTGTGGACCAAAAACTGACGGATCTGCCGGGCGGGTTGGTTTTGTGCATTGTGTTTTGGGACATAAATGGAATTATTCTAATTTACTACCTTGAGAAAGGTAGAGCGGATTACAGGAGATTATCATGCCAGACCTTTGGGTAGTTCAAGCAACGCAGTGTCACTGAATGCCAGCCAGAATGAGAATAGCTGGACCGTATTGAGGTTCAGGGAGCATATATTGAATAAATCCATGTATATTTGTTCACTAAATAATTTTCTATACAGAAAATTAATTGACCTGCCTAGTATATATATATATATATATATATATAATACTTCGTTTCCTTGCTCATCATTATCGTCATTTGCTAAAGAAAAAACGTAGATCCTACATCCTTGGCGCTATTTCGGAGCCACGTTGCTCATGCCATGTGCCAACGATACATAACCTATACAAGCCCACCACCCGCGCGCGGCAACGAGTTCATCGGGGCGACGCATTGGTTCAATTACGTTTTGTTGTTGTTATTGTTGTTGTTGTTGCTTATCCTGAACACATTATACATTGCCCCGCTTTCCGTTGCTGTATTTCGAAATCGACCTGTTCCACGTTCGCTGCCGACCTGCTCATCTATCCACCCAAAATTATAATTATTATCATTATTATTATTATTATAGAATAGTTCAAATGAGTGCCCTGATCCACATTTGCATGACGAATTACATTGTCGCAGATCTCGTTCACGGTATCAAACGCAGCACCGGCTCCTTCATTTGCTCTCTCTCTCTCTCACTCTCGGTGTGTTTGTCCGTTGCTACTTGCCATGCTTGAGATTCTACCTGTATTTGGGCTGGGTGCTATGCCTGCACCCTCGGGTTCATTTAGGTCTGCCGTCGCGACCAGCACGCCAGTCAAGCGCGCCTCCCTTTAAGGGCTCAGCTATGGCGGAATGTCACAGGGGACAGTGTCCCAAACGATGTCGCACAACGTTCGCTGCTATTACGGTCGTCCGAAGGATGACGGCCTATGCCAGCAGAAGCCGATATGGGCGGCCTCTTAGCCTGTTAGCGTGCGTTTCCTCGCAACCAGCTTGGTTTCTCGTGCCGCTTCGGGTGGGGATGGTGTTTTCAAGCTGGTAGTGGCTGCCTTCGCTGTGATTCGCGTATACAAAGACGTGCGCCGTGTAAGCGCTTCAAAGTCGCCTAAAATGCATAAACTATCTTCTAATTTCGATACGACACGAGTACTGCGAGTTACAGTTTTCATTTTCAGAGTATTGTAAAAGCGTTCCTCTCGAGTACCACAGCTATTGCTGCTGCTGCTGTTGCCGCTACTGCTGTTGTGGTATCATAGATTCAATTCTTGTTGTTCTTGTTATTGTCGCCGTCGCCGCCGACACAACGAATCGTTTGGCGATGTTCCGTCCGCCGTCACAAGAGCCTAGAGAGAAGTGGTGGTAGAAGTAGCGGTCTGCTACAAGTTGTTGTTACAACAACGATTGTTACACTATTAATATACTATATATCTGTATGTTGCGGTAGAGACGACTGCGCGACGGATAGCGGCATCTACAAAGGCTCGGACATCGGCCAACCAACCGAACATCCGACCGCCAATGGTGGGATTGTTTTCGCCGCAATGACTTGTATAGCGGCAAAGTATCACTACTGCTTATCAAAGTGGTAGAACAGCCGGCAGCAGCAGCAGCAGCAACAGTAGTAGTAGTAGTAGTAGCAATAGTAATGTGTTAGCTGCAGTCAAACAACAGCACTGGTATAGTAACCGGCTGTGATAACTCATATCTGCGGTGTCCCCATAATATTAGTTGGTGCTGACGGACCTCCAGGACCGCCATCGTCAAATTCAATTCAGCGCATTCAACCGATTCTACGGATTCGTGCACGTAACAACGAGACAAAACAATGATCTTGGATCTGATGTTGACGATGAAGCACAGCCAAGTGGGGTATAGGAGCCGAGCGGAGTGCGGACACTAGTGGCGGCCGACCACGTTGTTCTTGAGCGACCACCCGGTCTTGTGGCTGACGACACCACTGGGATGGATATCCATACAAGGTATGAATTAGCGTGAATTGACTCTTTGTAAACACAAACTTCGTCACGGGTCTATGGTTAACAGATACAGATGCACGCCTTATGCTATATTGATCTATCCTGAGATTGATGATTCTTTAGGTAAATAATAGGCTCCATCAGCTTCTGCCATCTCCACCTGCTTCATTAACATTTGCATAGGGATCGGAAGCATTGGAGAAACGCGGGTTTCCAGTATTAATATATAATAAATACTAAACACATCGTATGTATGATGCATAATGATATTATAAAGCTTGTAATGTATGTTAAACTATTCTAAGTCTCACTTGACATATCGCTATGTTCTCCCAATCATATTTTCGGTGCCCTAAGTAATTGGAAATGCATTATCTTCTCAGTGGATGGACTTCGCGACTCGAGTTATCGATGACTCAAATAAGCGTTTAAAGCCCTATTTATACTATAGCTCAACTATGGGATCGCGATATATATATATAGAAATATGTATTGTTTATGGTAAATTTGTGTTACCGTAGAGTTCAGTGCAAATCTTGTTTACATTAAAAGACTGGGATAGTGCGGTCGAAAAGTGTTAAATAATCCCTAGAAATAATTCCTAATTATTGTATGTTTGAATAAATATGATAAGCTGACATGTAATATAAATAGAGCCGACAATATATACATATTTCCTCTCTATGGACATAGATAATAGAGAAATCTGATCATTATTATCTAGTCCCGCCAATAACTTTTGAAAGTTCATATTACCAAACAAGTCATAGTGTAGTTAGGGCTCAATTGATTGAGGATTAGTTCATTCATTCATTCAATTAGTTCATCTAACGTAGTATATCTGGGTATATCGTCTTTCCGGATCGTTTAGTTTGTTCCGAGGTTTCTTAGAGCTTTGTTCAGTGCATTTGCTCTCTCTCTCTCTTTCTCTGCCTCTAAGCTCCACGAACCCACCGGCTCGACCGGCTAGGCGAATTTCAGGATGGCGCGGCTCTTCGGCTTTGTCACGTGAACCCCACGTCGACCAGCGGATCTCCGAGTTCTTCTTCAAGTCGCTCACCAGCAAACACAATCACCTTCGGCAGTTGGCAGCCAGTTTTTGTCGTTCGACGAACGCGCCACCATTTAACGAAACCAACTTTGTTAGAGAAATGAGCAATTTGCGCACCGACAAATAAAAATCCAGGCGAATAAACTGGGCGGGACGTCGCGATGACAACGTTCTCGCATAGTCTGTACTTTCTCATCATTTCATTTCATCGCTGTTCGCCATGGCGTTCGAGGACGCCGTTCGTGTCACGTAGAATAGTGAACGAGTGGCGAGACAAGACAAGCAAGCCATCATTTTAATGATGTTTGCGGTGATGCATCAACGGAGAAACCGCGGCCTGTTGCAGGGCTAACCATAACAGTGAAAACTAATCGAGCGAAATTGATGGGCTAAAAGTTTTTCGATCGATTCCATTATGCAGAATCCAACAAAAATCGATTGTATGATAACTCGTTAATATTTTGTGGGGGCTCGTAACGGCCGCGAGGCAACGACAACATCCATATAGATGAAATAGCAGTTGTGTGCTGCTATTAATAAAAATCAAGTAATATCGAGTAATATGTCGCTATAAGATGGAAAAAAATGCGATGTTAACAAGTGAATGATGATTCAGCTCTTCGAAGTGTACTTGTGATGCGTTTTATATTGCGATGTATTATGAAATTCAGTGGTGCTCGTTATCACTTACAGGTGCATTTTAACAAAAAGTCACATGAATATGAGCTATACTTCACATCGTCTCTCGTCATCGAGGGAAATTTTGCATCAGCTAAACCAGGTATATATATATATTATATATATATTAGGGTGACCCAACAAAAATGAGACTCCTATCGTCTTGGGCCGGATTCTTATTATTGGCCGGTCTGAATTCAAATTTGGCGGATAGTGAGACACAACAATTAGCAAGCATTCTCAGAAGGAAAGTGTCAGGTTTATGCTTCAAGAGAACAAATGTCCAGCTGAAATCCATCGCAGGTTGGCTATTGTCCGCGCCCATAATGCCCCAAGTGGAGCATAGGTGTATTGTTGGTGTGCGCAGTTTTGGTAAGGCGACTGGGGCGCTAATGAACATCGAGGGCGCCCACCCCTTCCCGAATCTCAATTCAACGAACGGATCGAAATCATCGAAAAAGCTTTTGAGCAAACTAGAGCTTGGTCATTGATGGCTTTCTCAGCTGAAATTGGCGTGCCTCGTGAAACATGTCGTCGAATTATTATATTAAAAATAATCTGAGTATGGGTCAAAATGGGTCTCTCATGAACTCGGTCCTGGCCAACTGAAAATGCGTGAGGAGCGTTCGCGAGATAATTTGAAGATATATAGGCAGCAAAAGAGTCGCTCAGAGCATACCGTTGCAGTGAACGAGACAAGGGTCAGCCTCTCTAAGGAACCGGAAAAAGATTAAGTGAAACAGTGGCCACGACCAGGTGAACAGGCAATGGCGGTAGCAGTACCAAATAGATTCGAGCCTAAAGTAATGGTAGCACTTGCCATGGATTTCAACGGAATTTACTACTACGAGATTTTGGGCCCAAAAGAAAAAATGGACTCGGTATCTCGAGTTCTTGAAGAGACTCATGAATAACTGGCATGGCAATAGAAGCACAAAGTGTGGCTGCTCTATGACAATTCTAGGGCACACCGTAGCAATGAAATTACGTCCTGGCTTAAGGCCAACAAGATTGAGCGGTGTCGACATATTGTTGAAATTGGAAAATCGTTGAACATTGTTACCAAAGATCATTATCTTTTCCTAAATGTGCACATGTTTGTAGATAATACTATGTCAAACCGTTCAACACGACAAAATAGTGAGCTTAGCTTCGGTGGGTTGAAATCACGTCCGCCATGTACGCAATTTTAATTCACCAGATAGTCAAAAGGTCTATTTGTCTTCAATATATCGAAATATAGCAATACCTGTAGAACATTACATGAATGTTGAACCTGGATCTGCATTAGCCAGCAACTGGAGTTACGGTAAGGCGCTACACGGTTAATGACTTCGGATAACTCGCATACTCTACCAATATCTCACGCAGGCAGACCGCAGTGGTTCGCGCAATATGGTATCTATTTCTATCTTAGTATTATTATTATTATTACGTTGGTAACAGGAAAAAAAATCAGTGATCCCCTAAATTGATAGAACGTGCTCACAAAAGTGGTGGGTATTACATAGCTTCCCGAGAGACTTATTGTCGTCATCAATGGTAAGTATAGAATTTTTTTTGCTCATATGGCTATCTAGAGCGCTAATAATACATAAAGGTGTTTTCGTCACTGATAGAAGACCAAGTATTTTCGAATTTACTAAATGTGGTCTATGGTTTCTACTGAACGTATTGATTTTTATCATTGCAACATCGTTTTCATCCAACCTCTCGGCTACCTTTTAGTTCGTTGGAATCGAGATGAATTCGAAGGTCTTCTTCCAATGCGAGCTCCAGCTCATCATGACTCAGTGTGGAAATATTGTTGACTCTGGAGTAGTCACGTAAAACATTGGATACCTTCGCTCTCACAAATGAGCAGACTAAATATACCGTAATAGCACTTGCAAGGCTTTATCTTTATTTTAACCAACTACAATTGTTGTCCATATAGACCGTACAGTGCCGTCACATTATCGTCTTTGTTTATCATAAATATGTATTTACAAATGAGCACACTCAGCAGAGTAAGCGTCAACAGGTTACTTCTGCTAGTTACAGCTTACGAGCTAACGCCAAGCCGTCTCCAATTGGCAACAGCGAGAAGTCGATTCGGTGATCAGCGCGCAGTGTCTCGGTAAGCTCCCGAATGTACTTTCCCTGGGCGTTCTCTGGCGCGGGCTTAACTACGCGACCGCCCTGCAACATCTGTGTCAAAATCGAAATATAGCGAAAATCAGACATTTTCTCAAGAACGCACGCAGACACGTACAGCCACGAGCAAACGTTGATGTGCTAATTACAGCGCGTGTTCCGTCGTAGACCGACACTGGAAGGACTCTCTAGCTCTTCAAATCATCGAACTTCCCACAGAATCAGCACATAGTAGCTGTCGTAGTGCAAACTTAGTTCATACCGCTGACGATACACATAGTCGAATTATTGGAATAATATTCTCTGGTAGATTTCTTTCTAAAGAGCAATTGGACAATGTTAGGTCATTTGTAAACGGACAATTTAGCGAACACTGTGATCGAAGAGACAATCACATTCTTGCTGATAGCACCGTTAGAAACAATGCTCTTCAATGACCTAGTATCCCCACTTGGGAATGCTTGTTAAAATGGTATATCTAGCATCACCATCCTATCAGCCAGAGTCAAACCACTTCGTAATGATATCAGCTACTCTCGAACTTCACCAATTAACGAATTTCATTATAGAGAACATCAATGTACTTACTAACTATTCGTCCTATTTCTCATTAGGCTTGATTGGGCCTCGGACAAAATGCTTAAGAGGCCTCACGTGTATCGATCTATAGATGTAAATGAAAGCCGTTCAAATAGTGAACTAATATCTCATAAGGCGTTTACTTTCATATACTTGGGTATTTTTGTGACGTCACCGCATCATTATATTCGTTATTATTACTATGATAATCATGACTTACGTTATCAAAGGCGATAACACCGCCAGGACGCAGAAGCTTGAGTGATCTCTCGTAATAGTCGCCATATTCCATCTTAACAGCGTCTATAAAAACGAAGTCAATAGTATTTTCACCGAGCTCTTCCAAAAGTTGATCCAGACCCTGAATAGCCGGAGTAATCCGCACCTCGATCTTATTGTCAACGCCAGCCTGTTTGGAAACAAAAAAAAACACACGAACACACGTCACAGTGGTTACTAGTTACACTATAAATGATAGAGTAAAATAATCTATAGACTTTGACAGTGACAGAACTCTGGCGTGAATCAAGTTGTCCGCGTCGTCCATGAAAAATGTTTTTCTTTAACTCCCATTTTAGGATGGGGCACGCGCACCTTTTTGAGCCAATTAGTGGTTCGTCTAATTGTTCGATTAATTGTGCTGCAGATGCAGCAGAGTATATGTGGCATGGATACAATTTCAGTAAAAGTATGGGGCGAAGTTGGCATACCTGCTTGAAGAAAGGTCTTCCTATATTGACAAAGTCTTCGCAGACGTCAAGAGCGTATACGTGCCCGTTCGGCGGGATTGCTAGGGCGGCTGCCAGAGCGCTACACCCTGTAAAGACGCCGACATCTACAACTTTCCTAGCGTTCATTGAGCGAAGCAGCCAATTGAACCAGGATAGCTGAGTAATATCGCCCATCATCTCGCCCTTTGGGTGTTTAATTGTCTCCTGTAATAGCACGTGTATGCTGGTTTAAAACATATCTTGATACATAAAGGTATTGACTCGTGTGCCTCAGTAGTAGTTCATAGCTATTGAGTAATTGTTATGTTCATTTTGTATGCAATTATCGAGGTATGGTATAGTTTACTGAACCGGCTACACGCGTAAATTGAATTTCAGACATAACTAGCCTTGAGGTGGTATTACTACAGGCATAAGATCTCACTCTCCCTCAAAACAGCAGCGTTGAACTTCACAACTGAAGACTTAGCCACCGTAGTCATCGTGGCCATGGCACCTAACCGACCTCAATGAGCTGCCTTTGAGCAGGATGCAGAGTTACAGCAATTTCCTCAATGTATCGGGCGATTTCGTACGGGGTCACCGCGCCAGAGCCTTTGTTGAATGCGATACCTTTCGCAGCGACACGACCGTGCTGGGCCTGAGAATTGTTACAATTCGACGAATGGACACTTGTCAAATACTTGTATATTGTGTCTCATGAAACACACAACAAATTTCACAACTCTCTATAGTTAACGGATCGCAACTTGTGCCCCCAACCCGGGAAAATGCATGGCTACGTTTCGCCTGGTCGGCTATTTTAGATTTCGACTCGGGACCCCACACGTTAAATACCTCTTCTATAAACAGGGGGCTCATCCCACCAGGGGTTCACCTTAACGGTATTTCTAGACAGTAGAATAACATACCATTTTGGAGAAGGAACTCTTCGAATCCAAATGATGAGATGTGAAACAAGTGGCGCCAGCTGTACGGACGCTATTGTAGACAACACCGATCGACTGTAAACCACTGTGTCGCAGACGAAACAGATGCAAGAGCTACTGTGTCGAAGGTCGAATAACGTATGTCAGCCTCGTTGCCGAAACAGATCTACCCTGCTCTCAGTGTCCCTCGGGTCGGTACTCGAGACACCGGTTGGATTCGTCTATTTAACGGGATGAGAGAGAGAGAAAGCGAGATGTTACTAACAGGCGATGGAAAGCGCTAGTGAAGGTCAGCTCGCCTTTGACGATCCACTCGACGGCCTCCGACGATTCACTCGCTCCTGGCGGACGTCGCCGATAACTGATAGTCAATACAGGATCAATCCTTTGACAATCATCCCCCCCTCTGTCTACTCACCGTCTGTATCTCCGGGGAAAGCCACGTAACGTGTGACGGCACAACGGAATTAAACGTCACCACCTGGAGACGCTCGACGCACGCGCGCAGTCAACATATCCATCCTGGCCCAAAGTGCAGCTGTCGATGTGATAGGCACCACGTAGGCCGTCTGGAAGAAGCTATGCGACCCTACGGCAGCCAACAACTCGCTTGGATGAGGAATATGCGAAAGTAATTAGATAGCATGTAACGTTAAATACCACTCAACGTTTAGATTATTTGAACTGTAGAATAATCAAGAATGATCTGATATCATATTAGATCACATATTGTTTTTTGAGATATTTAATTGGTACAGCGACTTCGAGTTGTTCTGCGTTGAAGTAAGTAGTTTGCAATAAAATTTGTTGGCTGTGTGTTTTCATAGGGGTTCTAGATAACAACGAACTGCCTACGATGCACTCTGGTAAGAAGGGCTACATCTTGCTCTAGTCGAAAAGACGCCTACTCTATGGTAGGCGTCCTAAACTCTTCCCGATCTATATCCGTTTAGGTATTTTCTTGGAGAAGACGAATATCTCGTTCTGACTCACCTACCGATTGAAATAAAAAAAAAGCTCCATCGGATTTGAATCGCGTAATCCACTGGAAAGTGAGAACTCAAATTAGGTCTGTGCGTAATCTGCCGATTGCGAAATACTTGAAACGTTTATATATATATATATATATATATATATATGTAAAATTCTATGAAATACATATGTTTTGAAAACATAAGGCGAATATTTGGTTGTGTTCTCCCTAACGAATCGATTCCGCTGCACATTCGGTTTGCGGTCATACAAACACTTTCCATTATTTTTAGTTCGTTCGGTAAGATCCTGATGTGGTGACATGATCCTCATAGAAACATTACTATTATTTTTTCAGCTAGTTTCCTTCTCAGATTTAAACTTTGAAAATGCAAATCATGATTGTAGCAACCATGATTGAAGCTCGTCATTGCTTTACAAAAGAGAACTTGTCCAACTCAACCATCAATATCTGTACTGTATATGACAAAGAAACATAGTTGAAACCACAAGCTCGATCCCAATCTACAGCGTTTGCTTACACCACATTCATTATGGTCATAGATATCACCATCGACGGTGAACAGGTGGCTTGCCGAGCCGATTAGAGCTTGCGAGGCATCACCACACCGGCTTCAATTGTCAGTAGCGAGACATCTATCCGAGTCGGATCGTCGCGCAATTTCCCGGCGGGCTCTCTCAGCAGAATCGCTATCGCGTTGCTAGATAAGGCGTCGACTACGTAGTCGCACGGCTCGTTCGCGCCGTAGGCGAACGATTTCGCCGAATCGCAATATGCGTTGATAAAGGAACATAAAACAACAAACAAATGTGTCTCAACTTGGAAAACAAATATACGAAATGTGGATGTCGCTGATGGGGTCGAAATTGCCGCACGTGTCTATGATTGTGGTTGGTAAATGTCTGGCTCTAGTTGAATGTGTTGTTTTCCCATTGCAGGTAGGTGTCTATGTGCATGGTTCAATAAACTCATTCTCATATCTAAGTGCTTACATTATCTAAGGCAATAACATAGTCAGACGCTTGAGTGACCTCTAGTAATGCTCGCCACATTCTAGCTTAACATCGTTGAGAAGTACGAAGTTAATCGGATCCTCACTGAGTTCTTCCAAAAGGCAATCGATAACGAGAACTATGCGCACCTCAATCTTATGCTTAACGCCTGCCTGCTTCGAAACAAAAAAAAGTGCAAACACGGGCAGACAGAAATGAAGGACAATGCACCCCGGCTGTAGAATGCTCCGCCGAGAATATAATGAAGCCCAGAACACAATATCAAATGACAACACGTAAATTACGCTAACCGCTACAATTTTCTAAACTTAGATCGAAGCCTGGGCAATGTATGCAATTTGTGTAACCCCATTTGTGTAACCCCCCACAATTATTCATTCGCTAACTGTGTACAAGCAACGTAGCAGAGATTTCCAAGGTTCGAATGGTGGCGGGACGAAGATCATCCACTATGTCGCCTCTCTTGAAGAAGTCCTTGTTTTACCAACCCCGTGCCAAGTAGCTGGTCGCATTTGCAAATAGCAACTCAACGACAGTGTTAGAATCAGCATTCGCTTCAGCCGGTTGAGAATGACATCGAACGGGACCGTCGAGGAGCAACCGAGTATGATGTGTGAGACAGCTGAACTGCCGCTCCCCGGACTCGCAATGGATACGATCGAACTTGGGTATGAGTGATTCTGGCTAAACGTTCATAGAGAATTAATGTTATCTATTCAGCAAAAATAAATCTGCTTAAGGATCTCGCTGGCGGTGTTCATTCAAAGATGCGAATGCTTTCGAGTAAATAAACACGTTTGGTAATAAGCGACACTTTTCAAGGTGATTGTCCATGACCACAGCCCTATTTCGCTAACACAACCTAAGCAGAACATGATCTCTAGAGCCTTGATACGTTTTCTACCTAGCCAACTCCGAACAGTGAGACATGTCCGTTGCATGAGTTGTGTCCACAAATGATTTTTTTTTTGTCAATAGACCTGTGTCCCGGGCTCAGAGATATGTTAACTTCAATGGTAAATTGGAATAGACCAATGTTCATTGAAGATACTCGGGATACCCCACTTCACTGGGGAGTGTCGATTACATTGAATCCATTAAACAGACCACTGAACGCTCTGCATGCAATTCTTTAGCGAATCGCAGACGGCCGCACATCTCAGCAATTTCGAGAAAGCACTTGACTACCTCGAGGCCAATGAGGCCGAGTATCGCGCAGAGGTGGAAGCGCTCGCCCAACAGATCCGTGATTACAACGAGGACCTCAATCGGCGAGCAGAGGCCCTCCATTTGGCGCAGGAAAGACTTGCCAATCGGTGAGTAAAGCAATACGTCTCTTAACAGGGCCCATGGGTGGGTGTTACCCAACGCCAACTCTCCATGCAGCTTGTAAACAACGTCATCACAAGATATATATCGACACCTGTATAGGCTCCCTTTTGGATTTCTCTGATTCATGATTGGGTTGCGTGAACAAACATCATAGCGACATAATTCAGCCGGATCCAACAACATCAACTGGCACATAGGGATGCGAATTCAGGTGTTTTAAGTTGCTCGTTTTTGAATGCTTTTAAGTCGGAGGTGCAGGTAAACGGGTTTAGTGGGTTTGAGAGTTCCACACTAGTGCTGGTTTATAGTTGGGCCGCTCAGCGCGTGTGTGCATCAGACACTTCCGTGGTCACCAGAAAATTTACGCGCTTCACCTTGATTGGCTTTCGTTGATCGTGTGATAGATGAGGCCCAGTTGAATAACATTGTCATCGATGGGGCATATTCCAGTGCTGCGGACCTTGATCAGTACGCAAAGGATCTCTTCAGTGAAGTCGGCTCGTATAACGGGACTGTGCGCAGTGGAGAAACCAAACTGTTAAAGCTTCTTAACGATCTGAAGCTAGCAGAGCGGCGAAACCAGGATGAGGCCGAAATGTAGGACATAACTCTAGAGAAGACCTGTTCAAGGGAATTATGACCATCCTCCAGCGATCGTCTGGTCAGCTGTTCACACCGTGTGAGCCATAGCTGAACGTCTCACCAGTCCACTGGCAATTATCAGTGGGGCTGGGCTAAAACCGCGACTCGTGTGGAGTTATTATATAGGGGTTTTTATTTTCTTCATGTTATCGTCTTTGTTCATTCCCGTTCAACCTGTCGTATTTGTCGGTGGCCACGTGACGTCAACCATAAATCAAATCAATAGGATAATCATAATTGAATTCGTAACACCTCACTGTCTCAGCGCGTTGGCTTCACAACCCGCTCGATTGACGAGCAAAGCAACATAGAGTTCTGTAAGAAATATCCCATTAATAAATTATGATCCACAATGTTACATCGCCTCGCTCCTGTTTCGTCCGTCAATTCGGGTGCGTTCTTGTTAAGGCAAAGGAAAATTAGTACAGATAGAACGGTCCCCCTGGGCCCTGAATGTTCTAGTTATTTTTTTTTTTAAAATAAACTAGATTAAATGCTCGTATCCATCGATATCTGGCGAAGCAGCAAAATTGATGCAGAATGATACCGTTCGAAATTCTATACCATACTCATCCGGCCGGGATCGAAGTGCACTTTATAATTCACGTTTAGGTAGATGTTCGATGTTAACACCGCTGGTTTCAAATATCTGCACATACCGAAGTCAGATGTTGTGAACTGCTATTCAGGCAGGTACATGTGAAAAATGACAACGCTGTCTACTCGATTTGTCGTTCGCCCTGCCCTGGCGAAGTTATGTTCATATGACTTTCGAACAACTTTGCTTAGAAACAGTGCACAAATCGACTTTTCATTAGTTGAGTTCATTTATCGTGTATTAAATGTAAGATTAGCATTATTTAGTGAGTGGGGTCATAATGAAATATAGTCTGGAGGTGTCCGCACGTTTGAAGAGAGAATTTCCTCCTCTCAAAAAATAAACTGAGTGCTCGCAGTCATATATGGACGAACAGTCGATGAAAATTGCAACTCACAAATAGAGGTAAGCTCATCTCCTACTTAATACCAAGACAGGATATATTTTGTCTGCGGGCAAGCAGCAACCTGCAGTGTCGGGTTTGTGCCGACTTGTGTTTTTCATTTTTGTGGCTTGTTCGCAATTTTCTTTGAGCGACCCGTTTTCCACAAACAAGTCTTCACCCCTTATCCAAGGTATAGAGCGATTCAGAGGAACTGTTTGAGTCCCCTAATGTAACAACACCGGATATGAGTCATTAGTTCAGTAGGTGAGAACATGATTGTCGGTGGTGAAATTGGTCCGGAAGCATATATGTCATTTAAATGTCAATGCAGGCTAAGGACATACAGCGGTCAGAGTCTCTATAGCCTATATCCAATGTTTACAGAACGCTTTTGCGTACCACTATAGTTAAACATTACATTCAGCTGCTAGGTCTCCCCCTCAACCGATCTCTCCCATACCATCGCACCGAGTCCACTCTGTGCACAATGAAATATTCTGCCTGCCCCATGAGCAATGGCTACACATGCCGCGTGCATGCACGTCCAAGCCCGGTGCTGCATAGCAACGTGGAAATCGTACGATGCGGTAACGTGCAGCGATTCAATGAGGTCATCAGTTGCGTTGTCTGCAGACACCGCAACATTCGGCTAACCGGTGTTCCTTCCTGTAATGAAAAAGGAACGTGCTTAGCTTACGGTCTGACCTGTGTGGACTTCAGCGCACTCCGTGGGAGCCGCTTTGAAGTGTTCGCCGGCAGTCGGCGACAAGTCGATGCCGGATTCACCTCGTGCTAGTCAACTGAGGCCAATGAAATGAGGCTAGCCTTTGAGTTCGTACTGGGTATTACCCTGACAGCTAGCTTCGGTGAGTAATAGAGCACAGTCCAAGTTAACTGTTTTGCTTTGCGTAGACTTCTCGACTGACGGCAATGCTCCGCTGTACCGCACTGGTGTTCCCACGTATTAATTCATTGAAGTAATTTCCTAACTAACGGAGGCGACACCTCGTTTATTGAGGATGCGTTCATACAGCTGTTAAAACGATAAGGAATGAAGAACCGTGAGGCTCTTGCGCGATACATATAGATATATATACACTACACCACACAATGCATATACAATGATATCGACAAACTAGCTGTAGACCCGTGAGTTGTCCAGTAGACACTCACATGCTCTGCCGTCGATGTGACGCATTATCATTGGCGTGTTAGCGTAGCAATACAAGGTGTTTCTGTTTGCAAGAACTGTTCGTGCTAGGTTCGAATGACTTTCGGTACATTTTTCTTCAATTATTTATAGCGAGCATTTGATTGAGCTGATAGCCAGTGAGCGGTAGCCATGACAAACGAACATCACTCGTACCACGATGATGGTGAGAGATTTCTGGCCTAGTAAGCCATGATACAGCAGTGAAAAGTGCAATGTGAAAATAATTATTTTGCATTGTCACGTGACTGTCAAAGGTCTCTGGATTCATAGAGTTTTCATTACTCATTATATTTCGCGTTCGTGGGTGCTCGTGAAGAAGGAGCATTTGGTGATTAGTGATATTTCGTGTTGCACAATCATAAGAGTGAATCGTTTTCGTCAATTCTTAGCCGCGGCTTGTCCGGAATCGATGTTCGAATGTGGTGACCAGTGGTGTATACCAACAGATTTCGTGTGTGATGGCGACAACGACTGCATGGACGGATCGGATGAGAAGGATTGCCCTGGTGAGTGAGTTAGTGAAGTGGTGGCTTTGATTTGGAAAACTGCATATATATATATATATATATATATATATATGTGTGTGTGTGTGTATAGACCAGCTGGCACAATGGCTACAAGAATCTCCTAATGGAATCGACTTCTGAGAGTATCTTTTGAACAGATCCTTGACGACAACTTAGGTTCTTGATCTACTTGAGCTAACCATAGGAGGCTGGCCATGGAACGAATGGCCATCGACGCTGAACTAATATGCTGCATATTGTATTTATTATGTATCAATATTGTAGCAGATTATTTCGTTGCTATATTCTTATTCTGTTGCCGTTATTCCTACAGAAAATAGACAATCGAGTCTAATGCCATCTCCGGTGATCTGGAGTTAACAGTTATATAATTGTCCTTTGTAAAAGCCACAGGTGGAAGTTATTGGGGATATATTTTTGTACGTTTCAATGTATGCATGAATTAACTTCAGTCATTTACAGCGGCTTTTTACAGCCAGACACTAAGCCGTCCGAGCCACCGCGCTGACGGTGATTTATATGTGCAACAACTGTGCAATGTGGTGTATATGCTGTCTATCGTTATAATGTACGCGTTTGGATAAATACCTGTTTCTTTTAGCGGGCACGTCAAGCCGTGAGGGAACGAGGGCATAGTAATAATAATGATATTAAATGCAATCAACTATGCGTAGTGATAAATGCCGCTGTTATAATTGGTTTTGATCAAATATATATATATATATATATGTAAAATCAAAAACTAACATACATATATGTTATACATATATATACAAACAAATACTAACGTTACTAAGACGGTCATCCTATTCGTCTCCGTATGCATTCATATTTACAGATACACTCCAGACTAATCGACCATGTAATAGCACTTCGCAGTTCCGATGTGGCAATGGCCAATGTATCAATGCCTCCTTCAAATGCGATGGATACGCTGACTGTTCGGACAATAGTGATGAGAAAGACTGCATGAACAGTAAGTGGACGCGTTGTATGATATTGGCACACAGGTGCCGATCCACGGCATGGTGATATATGAATTCAATTGATGCGTTGCCGTATTGAAATGGATAATGATTGATAATGATTTTTTCAATGAATCAACGGTTGCCTTCTAGATAATAAGAATTCGGCGCAAGGGGTAGGAGTCTCCTTAAATTTGGGTCTATATATATATATATATATATATATATATCTTCTGAAGGTGAGGAATATATCTATGAGTTTTAGCTGCTCGAGCTTTCGAAGCGTAATATCGGCCATCTTATGCAGGTCAGTTAGCGGCTTTATCACAATTGACTCCTCCCAAAAGAATCACACCTCGCACTTAGCCTACGTGCGAATTTCTTCTGCACCAAGTTGAGTGCATCTATTTAAACTACTCCGTCTCCATGTCTCGGGACAATTTAACAACGTTGATTCAACTCAACAAATACACAGTGTTACGTGGAAATCTACTTGCTAGACAGAAAAACAGTGAAACACACCGTCGCAGATAGAAAGTATCGACGACTGTGTATTCTATATAAATAAGATTTTCTAACGAACTTTAGTCGTTTGTTAACTCAAGCAGTAGAGGAAACGGCGGTCGGTTGTAATAATATTATAGAATGGTAAATGTCAAATGACTTTCGAGAGCAATCAGGATGATTAATTGGTTCAATAGCACTGCATCGCACTAAAAAAACACTAACAGTGCTTAACAGTAGAGATATGACAGTAATTTAATTTTTTAATTTCACTAGCTTAATTCGATAACGCATCCGCTTGTCATTTGTGTTTGCAGCCCGGGATACCTGCTCCGGATTCCACTGTTTCGATGGTTCAAAATGCGTGTCACCTCCTGATCAATGTAATGGAATCAAAGATTGCCCAGACGGCAGCGATGAGATATTCTGCGGTTTCGGCTTCCGCAACCGAAGCAACCGGAATAGTTTGTTCGCACGCGTCTTTTTGAACAACTGTGCAGGTTACCGCTGCGAGCACGGTGGACCCTGTATCAAACTCGAACAGGTAAACGATGTGCTCAAACGAGAGGGCGTCGATGTTCATTTTTATTTTGCCGTACAAATCTGACAGTGGTCTCGCATACGCCGGGGGAGCGTTGCCATGTGAAATGCATTGTGTTAGTGTTGTCATCAGCATCATATGTTATTTATAGCCAAGGACAGTGTGGTATATATATATATATATTCTCATAAACACTTTCTACTCTTGCTTCGCATTATGATCAAGTTATATTGCACTTTGTCGAATGTATCAATGTCAATGCGAAAGCTTTCCTGTTTACTCACTTAGATGATTAGCTCTACGGGAATTATGGAGGCGACCTGGCCCGTCCATTGATCAGGAGAAATCGCGCCTGACGTCGCTGCTGTTGTGTCATGCATACGGACACAACTATCACAGAGTAGAAATATACAAAAGATAAATACATAGATAACAATTGCTATGTAAGCACTTCGAGTCAATCCGAGTTATCAATTACGTTAGTAAGAGGGATTGTTCATATGTATTGGCTTGGTTTTACTGTTGCTTTTATTAAAAAACAATCTGATAGCACTTTCTTATTTTAATTCACAATTGCTATATCAGTCGGTTAATATCTGAGACATCGAAAGCGATCCCATGTCCGCGATGCGTGATTAGCATTTAATTTTCAAATTAATTTCTGCTCTCTCTCTCTCTTTCGACCCAATCAATTAGGTGTGCAACGGTAAACGCGATTGTCCAGATGGAAGTGACGAGAGCGCTGGACGCTGTGGTCACTATTTGTGTCCAAAACACTGCGAGCATTTTTGTTTGCACCATCGAAATGGGTCGGAGTGCGCCTGTAATCCAGGATACGAGATCTTTGATGGCCAGCATTGTAAAATCACGGATCAATGCATGGCAGAAGGGTGTTCGCAAAAATGTGACATTATTGGTAGGCATAGATATTTTCGCGTATGAAATATATTTAATAACCACTACTGCTAATGACAAATTATATATACATATATATATATATATTTAGAATCGTCTCCTACTCTTTAGACAGTATTTTGAAAATCGTATATCGAGACATAGACAAGATATAATTAAAGTCACAGTAATTTGTGCCTAAAACAAATATATATATATATATATATATATATATGTATATATATTTGTTCTTCCTAATTCCTATTGTGCACCTTGAGATTTTTTGTAAGAGTTGCATGAGCGTTATTGGAGGTTGGCTTTATTTTCGTGATGTTGTCACTGAATGAATCAATGACTGCTATTAACGAAGAATGTAAGAAACGGATAGGATCCATAATTATTAAGTTTGCTTTTAAGAGGTGTCTTCTCTTCAGAATACAAAACATTACCTCCGTCGTGTGATCGTGCATTATAATATTATATATTCATATATGCACTTCACTTGTGTGATTTTATTCAGTTTCATTTATTCGAATGCTGGCTTCGTCACTAGGAGTCGTTTATGTCCACTGATCGACAACTTTTTCATCGAGACTATTTTTTTTCTTGAGTGGAGGAAATCTTCTTCGGGACTGATCCTCGTAATCTGTCATTAACTGATGACCCATCGATTTCTGACGTATTTCCCACCAATTTGTGGCTTATTTCTAGGTCCAACCGTCAAGTGCAAATGTGACCCCGGCTTCCAGCTAACCGCTGATAAACGCTGCAAGGTTGCGCGACAGCACGGTGCACCCACCATCCTATTCTCCACAGGGCATCAAGTTCGCGATCTGGACATGGCGCACCAGGAGTACTTCACCAAATTCACTGACCCTGACCCGACGTCCTCGGTTATAGCATTCGATATGAACACAAAGGATCGTGTAGTCTACGTTGTAACCGCTGAGCAAAAAGGTAGAAAGACTCGTCTGATGTCAATGCGGAGAGGCCTCAAACCGACGGCTCTATTTAAGCGTCACCATCTGCACGATGAGATCGTCGATTTAGCCGTCGATTGGATAACGAATAACCTGTACATGGTTGACGGGCTGAACGCATCGATTATCGTTTGTCAGCCAGTCGATGAAATATGCATTCATATATTCACGGGACTTGGTTCGGCCCATTACATCGTCTTGGATCCAATCCGAGGCCGTCTGTTCTGGAGTGACTTTGGTGATACGCAAAAGGGTATCTATAAGGGATCAATGGACGGCACCCTCAAGAGAGCTCTGGTAACGGAGCGTGTGACTAAACCGTATGGTTTGGCGATTGACACGTTCGCCGATCGACTGTACTGGCTTGAGGCTTCCGAACTACGAGTGGAGTTCATCAACACAGAGACGGGCGGCCGAGGCGAGCTCATCGCACTACCAAGTGAAAGCAGCCCGTCTGGCCTGGCTGTGTTCGGTGACCGCCTCTATTGGTCAGATTTGGGGCATCATCACAGCAAGGTGTCGTCATGCGACAAGCTGACTGGCAAGAATATCACCACTCATGTTGAAACCGGTCCGGGAAAGTTCATCTTCACACTACGAGCATACCACACATTAGCGCAGCCAGCAAGACCGAATCCTTGCGAGAAGAAGCCGTGCTCGCACCTATGCGTTATCGCGGGCCCTCGCGATGACGATTACAGCTGTCTTTGCCCGCAGTACTATTCGTTAGTGTCAAGGACGCAATGCGAATTGAAGTCGTCGTCGTTCCTAATTGCCGCCAGCCAACAGCTCGTACTCGTCCCATCGGAAGCTGTGTTTCACCAGGATCTGAGCGTAACCACGACCGTGAAGAGAATCTCTCACGTAGCCACGATGGCGCTGGATGACGCTGACAATACGCTCTACGCCGTCGAGGATAAGGGCCAGCCACGCATTATCCGGATGAAGTTGGAGGGAGACTATCAACCGGAAACGGTCAACGTCAGCGTCGACTACGTCACCGCAATGCACTTCGATCCCATTCACCGTCTACTGTATTGGCTTGACACCTCGCAGAATCTTGTTGGCGTTTACAATCCCCGTCGAAATGAGCAATCCCGTATCCGGCTACAAAGCGCCAATGCGGAGACACCAATCGACTTCGCCGTTGATTTCCGTAGAGGGTGAGCTATCGTCGATTCGAATATTTTATCGCTGTTTCATGACGAAGTAGAATCGTCTCCTACTTTCGTAGACATTTACACGCTTGTTTCACGATTGAAATTTACATTTTGACGTTGCTTAATCTCCACTTTTAGGATAGGATATATCTTACTCATTTTGAGGATTCGCATTATGGTTAAGAGGACTTTCTCAATTTTTTTTCGATTTTTTTACGACGTACGCTAAGATTTTTAGAGCTTCTACCACGTATTTCATATTTAAGTTGCGACTTTGCTCGTACCTACGGCTGCCGATATCTTATTCTCATATAACCTATATAGTCGATCTACCCTAGCATCAGCATACTTGCCTGGCGCCGGGACCTCCTTGATCAGGAAGGTGGAGACCCCAGGAGGAGGCCTTTCCATTGCACTCCGGAAGGGCTGAAACCTGCCACTCTCCCAAACTGGGAAGGATGGCGCATGTAATTCTAAATGTTCACTATCTGAAACAACTTATTATTGGATAGGGTGGTGTGAATGAAATTGTTCCCTCGTGAACGTGACACGACATTTTTTTGAAGATCGTATATCGAGTAGTGCAGACACAGTAATTTGTGTCGAAAACAATGCAAGCAAAGTTTCGAAATAGAGGCATCATTTTATGATGTAACCAAATCGTTAGCAGTACATTTGAAAGCCAAAATAAAATAGCATACAGCTGTTGAGTGTTTAAGCACGGCATAAAATCAGATATATATATATATATATATAATAGATAACCCCAACTGAATAATGATCATTTACTGTTATGTGTGATCCTTTCAGACGCGTGTATGTCGTTGCTGTGAACGATACGAACAATGAACGTGTCATTGATATTTACCGTCCCGATGGCAAGTTTGAGCATACGTTGAAGACGAGTGGGCCCAGGCCTAGCCGAATCGCTGTGGACCACAATGAAGGTACCATTTTTATTTATGACGCCAAGGAGAAGCGAATTGCCTCACTCGATATGATGAGTGGACAGACGACCATAATGGTGCAAAATATCGACTACATCCAACATCTCTACTTTTGGAATGGATCTCTCGTGTGGAGCGGATCGCACGAGCGCGGCATCTTCACCGTTTATACAGCATCGTCACCCTGGACAGTGAAACATGTGAGTCTGATGTGATGCATTATCTATTTGTTAGTAAAACTGATGCGATATCTCGGACGTTGTAATGCCGCATTGTTAAGCATTCACGCGATATATCTTCGAGTCCGCGATGAATGTTAGAAACGTGGCCGAGAGGAATATTTCGCCGAAATTCTTCATTTGAAATTCTCAAATTCTAGCTTAAGCGAATAGACAGTCTTTTGTTTACTTGGTCTGAAATAGATCTCTCGTGAAGAGTGGCAAGCATACACCTCAGCTGTAGCCTTCCGTGGGGAAGAGTTGTCGCCGATCACAGCGAGTTCGTGTCCTCGCGGCAACGGCGGATGCTCGCACACCTGCATTGACTCCCTGATGGTATCATCAATCTGCATTTGCCCGGTCGACATGCAGCTAGGTACGGCTAAGATCTGAATCTGGATATCGTCTGAAATCAACAGTTCACGAGTTAGAAGATGGTAGCTGGAGACTGAAACGGATACATGTACCGTAATGCGAATAATAATCAAATATATCTAAGCGAGTATTTTTTTTTACAATCCAATCCAAGCGGTGGTTTGTTGACAGAATTACAATTAGAGTGATGGTTAAGTTTTAAAAAAATACGAGTCGCATTTTCAGAATGAAAATTTACAATTGATATTTTCAGTTTTTTCAAAAAATCACCTCTGGGATACATTAACGCCCAGCTATTGTGGCCGATGCAGCCACTGGCGTGGCTTTCCATTAAATCGAACACGCCTCAAGTCGTTCATTGTCACTCTCACGCAGGCAGACAAGCTGTTTGTCATTTTGCCATTTTACCAACAGATCATTTCGTTTGACAACTCACTAATCTCTACAAGCTTCTTCCGAGTTACAGGATCCGATGGAAAGACATGCACACCGGCACAAAAGGTGAAGTGTTCACCTCGCGAGTTTGCCTGCTCAAACGGCTATCAATGTATCAACAGCAGCCTAACCTGCGACAACATCAGGCACTGTGACGATCGCTCGGATGAGGAAAGGACGGTGTGCACGAAGTGTCCTACCGGCATGAGCCAGTGTGTCGGATCAACTCAATGCATCTTGTCGTCCGTTCTCTGTGACGGCGACTACGACTGTGTGAACAAATGGGATGAGAGCGAATGCAAGCACCCGCTGGCACAGACGTGCAATGCGACGGAGCATAAATGCTTGCAGATACACAAGTGCATTTCCCAGAGCCGAGTCTGTGATGGCCTGGTCGATTGCGGGTTCGGCGATGATGAGGTAGGCTGTCCATGCAACGATGGCCAACATACGTGCAAGGATGGACGACGATGTCTCGACCGGCGGTACGTCTGCGATGGGGTCGAGGATTGCTGGGACGGTGACGATGAAGAGAACTGTCCGCTTACGTGCCCGCCAAAGACATTTAAGTGCGGCAATACGTTCTGTCTTTCAACAGAGCTGATTTGCAATGGTGCTGTCGACTGCGACGACGGAAGCGACGAGGCGAATTGTACGAACGTGATGATCATGGCCACGGGCTTGAATCAGACAGTTCCGCTCTTCTGCACAGAGCAAATCGGTGCGATGTGGTGTGATGGCGAATGCATCCCTAAGAATGAGGTAGGCTTCGTCGATTACGAATGGCCATCGACACCAGATGCTGGCTGCTAGGTAATGATCGTATAGATTGACAGGCGTTCTGATACCGTTGCCGTACATCTCAGTGCAGGGGCCGAGTTCGGACCCATCGGCTCTGGTAATTTTCAGCATTCCAGTAGAAGTTAACATTCACTTGTTCATGATACGCTGCACCGGCTTCTCGGTGCAATTAAGACCTCGCTGACCCGTGGCACAAATAGGAGAGGACAGCCGATCCTAAAAAAATATTGCCGCTGCTCTGGTACTGTATAGCTGCAGACGTTATGCCTGTTCAGCATGACGACAGGTAAGATGCCCTCAGTCGACCTGCTATATCTATTTCCGCTACGGAAAGCTTAATCCTCCAATTAATAAGGATCAATGAGCCTTGATTCTCGTCTCGGAGGCGCGACAGCTTCTATTCTTCGATCTGTTTATCTATGGCCGTTGTTTGTCCTCTAATCTGTCCTTATTTACGCGTGTCTTCGTCCTGCAGATTTGCGATGGCGTAACCGACTGTAGCGACGGCCGCGACGAAAAAAACTGCATAGGGGCCAACGCAAGTTCGTGTTCTGCCCCGGAGCGATTCCTCTGCGAAAACCGCAAATGCATTCCCATCGGCTTGATCTGCGACGGAGAGGACGATTGCGGTGATAACTCCGACGAATCGCTGGACCACTGCGATGCCTCGAGGGCCTTCGAGCAATATTTGGAGCACACCGAACATTGTCATGTGGACGAGTTCAAGTGCGCCGAAGGAGGTTGCATCAAGCTTGCCAATCTCTGCGACGGCAACGAGGACTGTAAGGACGGCAGCGACGAGGGACGCCACTGCTATCGAGCTGAATGCGATCAAAAACCGTGCCAGCATAAGTGCATCGCGACGCCCAATGGGTTCCGTTGCACATGCAATTCTGGCTACCGTCTCGCGGCAGATCACCATTCGTGTGAAGACATCGACGAATGTGCTGAGGGCAATAATCCCTGCTCTCATTATTGCGAGAATACGAAAGGCGGTTCGTTCTGCTCGTGTATGGACGGTTTCGAGATTAGTCGAGATAACCGGACGTGCAAGTTACTCGGAGACCCTCCCATTCTTGCGTTCGTGTCGCACAATGAGATTCGGGCCATGTCGAAACGACATCATGTGCTGAGTCGGCTGACGCCGGCATATGAGACCATGATCAGCGGAGTGACCTTCGATGGTCCCACCCAAACGCTGTATTATTCTGATGACTTTGTCATTTGGACGTTACCGCTCGGCGATGCTGTCATCAATCCCAAACCGATGGTAAAAGCGACGCACTTCGCGAAACCTCGCCACCTATCGCTCGACTGGGTCACCGGTAACATGTACATGGTTGAAGCATACGAGCATATTCTCGCTTGCAATCTGACTAGTAAATTTTGCACACAGATGGACACGCTCGATGGATGGTCGGAGATTCGCTCTCTAACGCTTGCCGCCAATGACGGGTACGTCGAAGTGGATCACACGAAATTAATAGTGCCTATCATACATATCTCTATTGTTCGATGGCAATTAATCACTATAAGCAGTCTTGTTAGGTTGTCCTCTTGTTGTTCGATTGTGCTGCATGTATTGTTTGACTTGCGCCGTCATTTACAGTTATTTCGCCTTAAAATCCAGATTAGTAAGGGACGCGAGGCCCAGCAAACATTACGGCCCTGAGGCAAGTATCAGGCATAGCTGCGGATTTTCTATTGAAAACACTGATTCCTTCCTATTAAAGCATATTATCAACAATGGATGATAATGATTATATACCTCTTGACACACTTGCTACCGTAATTAGCGAGTGATCGATCATTAACGTGCTCGATTTTGTTATCCCAGTTTGATGTTCTATTCCTACTGGGCGGGCGATTCAACGAACGCGTCAGCCGGAGTGATTGTGCGTGCTGAAATGGATGGCAGTGAGAAGACCGTCATCCTGCGCAACAAGCTACTAGAACCTAGCCATCTTCAGGTCGAGTTCATTCACCGGCGTCTGTACGTCGCCGATCCCCGGCTCCAAGTAATCGAGCATTTCGATTTCCAAGGCGGTAACCGGAAGGTCGTGCTGCGCGGACACCACGTGCGTTCGTTTGCATTGCTCCCCGATTTGGTTATCTGGTCGGAACATGGTGGCATCTTTAAAAAGACATGGTATGTATACAAGAAGCCCGACCCTTCAAAAAACGACTGGTATTCACGTTGCGCAGGCACATTGCCACTGAACCAGACGTATGAGTTCAGCGATTATACAAAGCGTCGGGAGAAAGTATTCTATTGTTATATATATATATAATTTAAGGCAATCCTTATTAATTAAATCACTGATGTGATTGCTACAACGAAATACGATGTCATCGCTGTTTCGTCATTTCGTCAACAGGCTCGAGCCCGGTAGCGCGATTTCGACGATCGCAAGCGAGGCACAAGCGACGCATATGACCGTCATACACCGGGTGCGTCAGCCCCCCTGCTACAACCCATGCAAGGCGGCCCGCTGTCACCATCTGTGCGTGCGTAATAGGCACGGTTATTCGTGCGCATGCGATACAGGGTTCAGGCTTGCCAACGACAATAGAACCTGTATTACATTAAGTGACGAGGAACTCACTCATCTCGATGAGTCTCATGCACTAATAGGTCACTCATCGCTCGATGGCATCTTCTGCTCCCCCCGTTGTGTACACGGATGGTGCCTTCTCAGTCAACGAAAGAATCAGTCTAGATGTGTATGCCACGCTGGCTACAGCGGAACGAGCTGCGATGTTTCCGGCCGAGCAGGGTCAACATGGGCGATGATAACAATGCTGGTGTTTCTCCTTGGATCCATTGGCGGGGCGATCGCGTTTATTCTCTATCGGTACAGGTCGCAGTTGTAAGTACGAACTAAATACGCTGTCGGCATAATGCACACAAGCACAGACGAGGATCAAATTGACAAAAATCAGCTCTTCGCTACTTGAGTGCTTTGGGAGGGGCATGTGCCCCCTCCCCAGCGGTTAGGGGCAGTAATGTGAATTTCCTCTTTTCAGTCCACATTCTATTTCGGTTATGTGCTGCATCTCGACTATATTCGTCTGTTTGTCTTCGTCAAATTACTTTTGCACGATTTGCAACATGTTTTGCTAACCGTAGCGATTATAGGGGATTGGTGTAGGTGCTGATGTTCTTAAATGTCTAAGCTCTGCATGTGCCTGGCCGGAGGCCAACAAAGAATTAGTTGATCCAATTCATGATGGCGTTTGCTAGGTACAACATTGATTATCGCGATATTCGTCTCTGAACACGAAGCTACACGGGTAGTGTAGTGTGCACAGATATGCGCGTGTTGAGTGAGTTTGTGTTGATTTTTCCGTTTATTCAACTGTTGTGAACTGTCGTGTGCGGGCTGTCGCGAGCGGGTCGCACATAAAGATTCGTCAAAGAAGCAAACATCTCAGTGTATTACGTAGCTAGCACAGGGCCAGCAATGACTTTAAGTAGGTCTGAAGCATGTCATAGTGATATTTGCTGCACTCGTCTATGAGACGGCAAATACGTCCCGTAGATGTTCCTGTCAGATGGACGCTGCTGTGTTTGCCCGATAAATGTTCGCATCTATTCGACACGTACTCGCAGTTGGTCTTCCTTACGCCTTGTTTAGTTGGTGAGTGTCACTTATTTACCATAGAATGCTACTAACTTTCGAGGGTATATTGACGTCACAGGAATCACATATAATAAGTCTACAAGGTTCATTGAATAAACAGGTTGTTTTTTTTTCGTTGCCTATATCTCGTGGTTACGTTTTTCCTATGGTGATCATTCTAGCCCTCCTTGTTCTCGTCGGTCTTCCATCGCTACAACAGGGTCCCACAAAGTTCAAATTGTTATGACAAAGGCACAATCATGAAAACAGGCAGACTGAGAAATTATGTTGAAAAGTGCACCACCGTATCGAGGCGGTGTCAAAGAAATACAAACGTCGCAACAGTGCCAAGACGTAATCTGGTTCTCATTCTCTGCGGCATACGTATTTCCAGTTTGAGGAGTATACATCGCTCCACAGCTACCTACCGTGCCACTGACATGAAGAAGCTGGTTGAAGACGACGACGATAACACCGCCGACCATCCGGAGCTCCAAATTCAGCATGGACGAACGTTCACCCCGCTGTACGATCTTGGATCAGCGCACGATCAACCAGAGATAGGTGGAGAATCGGCTGATTCGGGAGGTCTCCGAAGTTCAGAAGTCGTGTTCACCTCAATAACGGAGCAGATGCTGCAGCGGCCAGTTCCGGATAAAAGCGACGTCCCTGAGGGAAACCTCGTCAACTTCTAAAACGGTTTTACTGAATTTTGACTTTATATATATTTGTAGATACCGGCTCGCGGTATCTATCTATCTATTCTACGAGGAAAAATTAGTAATCCCTTCGGGGACGATTACATATTCCTTGTTGTCATGGGCGCCTGCTTTTAACGAAATTAAAAGCATAACTTGTCACCGTAAATGAATGCGGTACTTCATTGCACACCTGTCCAGATTAATAGATTCATTAAATACCATAACACGCTTTCTCGCTTACATATGTGTAGATCTAGTTATTTTTAGATTATTATATGAACCAAAGGCGCACTGATCTTAAATCATTCAAATCAACCATAGCATGGTTGATTTGATCAATCATAGCTAACATGGTCAGCCTTCATTCAACACCGTTAGTCATTTATGAATAACGCATAATGAAAGATGAACTGGCTTCAATGGAGTCAGTGTTCGCGAATCGATGCGAATGTTGTATCGAACTAGGTACCGCTAATGAAATAAATGACACAACACTGTTTATATTACCATAATCGGCCTGATCGTGTACTAACTCTAGCTCTATGTATAGTATCCGCAGATAGGGAAAGGGGTTAAAATTATCCGAGGATTCTCTGCGTCTGGCAGGATTTGAACCCAAGCCATGTCTAGAAGTTGAAGACATTCACCACTAGACCATCTACACACTCTAGACATACCTGTGGATCACATCTTCATAGCTCGATCTCCAGCATCCTTCAGTCAATTATTGCTTAGTCAGGATAACGATTCAGATGGTACAGTAGCCTTGAAGGGGGATAACTATCATGTTAATGAATCATTATCATAATTAGAACTAAATGTTAATCATTATGATTAATTTAGGATGATTTTTAGTTCATGGTAAGGCATAGCAATTAGTTATGCGTATATAGAAAGGGTTTATATTTATTCTACATTACTATTATAAGTTCCTCTAGGTTGGCTATGGTAAGCTGTCGCATGTGCTACCTGAAGTAGGATGCGGCACGCCATCACGGTAGAGTGCCCTGGTCGAAATCCGTTCTGAATATCTGGGACATCAAACAGGGCTGAGACAGACAAGGACAAAACGAATATTTCACCCCGGCCCTAGTCGTTACAGTGGAGTCAGTTTTATCGAACGGATGCAAAGTCATGTGGCAATTCTATGAAGCAAGGGAAGGACTATTGTCTGTGTCTATGCTGTGTTTAGAAGCGTTCGGCCATTCATCCTCCGATTTTTACACCCGGTCAAGTTTCGAATCCTCTCCTTGTCAACGCCGCCGTGAAGTTCAAGTCAGTCGGTAACAGCTGGGCGAGCAAAAATATTGTAGAAGCCCTCGCTAGAAGTTCCCCATGTCGGAGCGGGCGCTAGGCGAGCTTAGACCTCCTGTCTTTCAGCTGTGGCGGTTTCAGTCCTTAGAACAAGTCAGACAACGAGAGACCGGTTGTGCCCCCCTTGCTATACACCCAAATTGTATGTATGCTTTTTAGAAAGGATAGCACGCGTTGTTTTAGAAACGGGACGGCACTAGGGCATTTCTATAGTACAGTCATGTTAGTATGAGCGAGTGAGAGAGGGAGAGAGAGAGAACCCAATCACCAAACTACAATAGCCATTTTCGGTTCTTAGATGATGTGACAATAAAATATGGAGGTTTCTGTAGAGTTCCCCAGTTCAACATACGGCAGTTTCCTCTATTTTAACTGTTGTTTTTACTTTTAATCGAATTTCACTATGGCAGTCAACATTTCAAATAAATCCCTTGGTAATAATGGTGGGCGTCATTATTCGCGTATTCCTTGAAGCGTATCGAGTCAATTCGGTGCCGGCTAAATGCACTAAATTAGTATGTGAATTATTTCGAAGTGGAACAGCAGGTGGAAAAAGGAGCTGTATTAGCGATGTGGTTTGCGAAGCCTTTGTTTTCTGTCCTATACTGATGCTCATGCGATTTTTCTTCGTCATTTGGAGATGTGGCTATTTTGCCTCGAAATGACATCCTTAGTGGGGCAGCAGATTTTTAATCACCAGCTAGTAATCGCTGTTCGTATTATTCATTTTACAGTACAGGACAAATGCAGTTTTGTAAACTGAGCGAGGATCGTCAACGAGCTAGAGCGAGTAGATTACCAGTCAATATTGGTTTGGTAAAGAAAGATCCTCACCATTGTTGTAATGATTCATTTGCGCTTGAGAATTTTACGAGAAGGTGAACAACGTATTTAATCTAGACGAGCATGGCGGACGAAAACATCCTGATGTGTACCGCGGCCGAGATCTGTCTAACGCTTCAATGGGAATTTTTCATTAGTCTGTCGAAACAGGTTAAAAACATTAATTTCCATAATCGACATATGGCAATGGTACCACATGCTGTTGGCATGCATGCTTATTCCCCACTGCAGGACGCTATAGCACACTCAGCGAGCTCAGCTAGGCATGCCTAGTTACATGTACTTTTTTTCTATATAGAGAAGCGTAAAAGGCAGACAGTATTGTCGTCGATTGAACGCCGTCATCTGCATTCGATCCTGAAAGTAACGAAGAGCACCTGAGGGCTATCCAAGCTTCTTCAGGCCCCGTGTGATCGATGACGTACTCGTCGTGTCTGACTATACACGCTGTACGCGCTGTTCACCACTGCTGGCACGCTACGCAGCCCTGTACCACCTGAACGTTATTTCTCATGAAGCCGAAGCCCGCCTCGCTTTCTCTCTCTCTCTCTCTCGCTCTGTATCGGGGTACCGCTTGCCAAAGCTTCCCTATCCCGCCTGCCATGCACTCCACTCTATTCCACTTCATCGAAGTTTCTCGACTCCGGCAAAGGTATCTGCTGCCGAGTTCTCTTTCTACCTCCGTTGAACGCGGTCTAACGAGGCGCGCGCTCTCCTTCACTATACCGCCCTCGGCCGCTAACTGCACTCAGCTATGGATAGGCGAGGGGGAGCTGAGTGGACGGACAGGACAGGGGGTCAATAGGGGTGAGACTAGGATAGGCAACTAGGTCTCCTCTGCCGGTCGGTGAGTTCTGCCCGAGAGAGAGAAAGTCAGTTAGTGACGTAGCCGGTAGAAGGGACGACTGGACGCGTTTCCGTTTCCAACAGCTGCGGGAACACGGGGATGGGCCAAGCGAGCGAGCAACAGAATATGTATAGTGTATACATATATATATATATATATATATATATATATGGGTACACAGGCAGAACTCCCCTCACAGTTTCATTTCCACGGATGCCTCTCACTCCTCATTCATGTTGTACCGCTTGTGCAAGCGTTCGTACGAAGCACTGCGGACCCGCAGTAGTCAAAGCACTTTATCTTGCAACGGGAGGACACAGTAGGCGTGCTGGGTGCGGGCCGACGAAGGCCATCATGACATCTCCGATAACAGCCGGCTCAGCTGTCAGCTCAAGCTTTATGGCTGACAGCGGGTTTGGCTTCTACACAACGTGATGATGCCATGAACGCATATGGGTGTACTAATAATGTATACTATCTATCTGCCTATGTCTGTGTAGGTGTACATGTCACAGGGTTCTGTCGACTGCTTTAAGTTATGCTTCTGATACACGACAGTGTTACAGGAGCGTGTTACGTTCTGGAGTGTTGGAGGACCTGCACAACAGTAGCATACGAACGATTACAAGGGAGAGGTAAAGGGAGATATCCTATTTCTTCATAACCGCTACGACTCATGTGAACTTGTTTTGTGACTTGCCCATCACTAATAAATACCTCATACCTTCCAGTGTAGATAATTGAGTATATGTATGATATTAGATTAGATCCACTCATTCGGCTTTTCGAATTATGATACATAGAGCTATCATAAAAAGGCAGACTGATAAAAAATAGGTTGTTCGCGCCCGGTCAGGAAAATTACCTAAGGCGAGTGGGGTCGATAATGCGATTGGTTCGTCAACCTCCAACCCCAAGGTATATTTACATTTCCCTCGTTACGTCACCCTACTTTTCCCAAATTGGGATGGGATGATTCAGTCGGTAGCGCGTATCTCTTTCTCCCTATTTACACTACCAGACTACCTTTTATTCGAAAGAGGTATGCCACACTGCGGGGTTGGAACCTGCTCCCTTCGGATTTTTACCGCCAGAGGCTCAAGTGTCTGTGTATACAGCTAAGTGCCTATTCTGTATTCGTTCCGTAATGCACTCTCGTGCCGGTTGTGACCCACACCTTAAATGACATCGTTCTTCTCTACCTGCAAACCTATGTATTGTGCCCGAAAGCGGGCGATGATCCGCAACCCCTTCGACCTCGCACGTACACGGTCATGTTTTATCTCTCTTTCTCTCTCTCTTTCTCTTGGAGGACCAGAGACACAACGTGTACGTGACGGCACTTCGACCAAGCACGTTCCACGGCCACAAAGCAACAACTATTCGGAGGCCGCGTGACCCTCGCCCGGAAGCGGGCCTTCCCTGGAGGCCGGCTGATCCTTGGCTGGACCTGTTGTCTTTTTTCGAAGACGACGACTGAATTACATTTTTCGTTTTGGCCTGCTCGCCCCCTGCTGGGTGTTCCCGGCTACGCTGATGTAGGTAGCTCGCTGGAGAAGATCGCTCCAGATTGAAAGATGAATAACGTTTGGGGCATATTAGTTCGAAGTCAGATATGAATCGATTTGAACTATAGGGTATTCTCTTCTTGTCTCTATCCTTCGTTCAAGACCTGCATCTGTGCCATGCGAAACGGATATAGTTGTGGATAATGTATAGAGCGGCTTGCACTCGACGGACCGCCGTGGCAAGATCGTAAGTGGAGCTAATTAAAATCCATCATCTCGATTAACTAGTGACGTGGCAATTTAGGCGTGTGTCACTTACAGGGTTGCTAAGTCCATATAACCATGCGCAACTCTAGCCACTTATCTAGAATTTATGAGTATCGCTCAACCCGAGGTTTGTTCCATGAAAATATTGACCCGGCACCTGCTCAAACAACAAGATAATCCAACGAGTGTCACCTCGAGACCTGGAAAGGTCACCATTATTCCGAACCGGCCACAGGAACCAATCGTTGCCGATCTGCCTGTAATCTCGTTTGAGGTATTCCAAGACATAATCTTTCATCTTTCCCACAATACGCTCGAGGTTGATTACTATTTGTGGCAATTAATTTATCTTGCAGCCATAGATAGGTACCGTGCTCTATCGACCATGTTGTGTCCGTTTCGAGCCACGGCTTTCACTTGTATGTGTTGCCGTAAAACTTCCATAAATCCTCGCTGGCGGCAGAAAAAGATGATAAGCCCCTAGAGTTCGGTATTATCGTTACCGCACTATAAACGAAATGTATTAAAATGATTTCGCATACGAAGACACTACTGACTGATAGAACATCGAGTTTATCAGTTTTAATAACCCGTTTAGCCCTTAAATTTGCTGGAGCCGTCGTAAAGACCTTTCTTGGCGCGCATCGCTTGTTTCAGCGATCGCAGACGTTACGAATATAGCACAGACTGGTGTTAGATGGGACACATTGCGCGAATATCCGCGAGAGAGTGACGTGGTATGAAGAAATCTCAGAATTTTACGGTTATACGTCCTCGTAAATTACAGGCTGGGGTTAGGGCGCCACAATTATGAATCGTAGAACACTTGGCTAAGCAACCAGCGTTGAATATTATTACTTAGCAAATTTACCTATTGTAAAATCCCCTTTTCGCTTAGATCGATTGTAGAGATTGCCGTCGAATTGTGTATTAACGCTTCAGTAGGACACAGCCATCGAGCTTCAACGTTCCCGAACGTTAGCTCACAGGGATGAATTTTCTTGCTGTTGTCGTCTTCTGTGGAGCTTCGTGTCTTTCGCAACTGTCGGCCAACCTTAACCATACAATAAAATTGGTCTTTTCTTTCCTAAATGTCAATTTGCTTAATAGTTGACCACACAATACCGGAATTACGCAAATATATGATTCTTTTGGGCACCATATTCGAGATGCGTACATCGGAATTGATACCACCGGTTCTAGTAAAGGTACAGGTAAGGTTTGCTGACAACAAATGAAAATCAATTCTTGTCCGCACTAGTTCGAAAAAGGCCGCCTGTTAACATCTAGTGAGTGATTCGTATGCCCAAGTTCCATACGGAGAGTATTGCACATAACCTGTATCGAATATGCGAAGCAATCATTTAGAACCGAGAGGATAACTGCCTCTCTATCAGCAGTCTTAATGATTGCAGAACTTCGGTCGAAACAAAACCAGTTCATTCCCTCCTGCTTTTGGCTAAATGATTCTTCTGATACGCCCCAATTCCTGATACCTGAGTATCTAGCCTCGGAGCTTTGGAGCTTTCAAGGACAACCTGCGGGGCGATACCCTTGTTCGTTTCCCCGAAATTAATCTCCAGAGCAAATTTGCTCTCTGCTCTGCTCTAGGAAAGCAGAAATGCTTTAAACGTGATTTGTTTTTGGCTTAGGTTATACCTAGCCCACCACAAGTGATCTGCAGAAGCAGCGGTGGCAGCAGCACTTGGACGTGATGTCCAAATGTGACACCGCTTTCTTCGTCCTGGTCCTGTACCAGAATCAGGAGCACGATGTCCCGCTCGAACGTCTCTGCTCGTGACCTGTGGAAGGGCGCAGTGAGGCCGGCGAACAAGGACTGATTGCCCTCCCGGGGCCTGGCACAGCTAACGTCGACCCAGCGTATACGGTGGTAAGCCGTTTCCTCCTGAGAGAGAGAACCACTACATGGGTCTGTTGAGTCTACGTGTTCACGTTTACAGGGATGGACTCGACCGTGAACGAGTTGCTCGTGTTAACAAACGACTATTGCATGGCATTGCAGCATGATGTTGATGTGCCGTCATCCCTCTTTGGGTGACAACAGAACTACATCGCCATCCATGTCCAGTACTAATCCTGGCTGTTGTAGAATTCTTAATCGCATCTTTGGGCATATATATATATAGTAATAATGATAATAATAACAATAATACTAATTATTATTATTATTAGATAATACACCATCATCGAATGTGGTAATGCCAGATGTCAATATATGCCAAATCTGCTGTAGAGCCGAGCAACAATGCAGTTGAATTCAAGTAAATGTCGCTTTTCATCGCGGCTATTCGAAAAAAAAAACGAATTAAACCTATTGTTCTTTGTTGCCCAATCCAGCTAACAGCGCATCCATCCTCTAACCCTCATTGCTACTACATATAGGCCTGTTATACTCGTTTGCGTTGAGTGAATTTCAAAGCAAAAGTTTAACTCCAAAGTATTCGACATGAGCTGAAGCACACAGCTCAGCACACACAGCTGAAACACAGCTATACGACGCAAATATAACAGAACCACGAGGGACTATGTGGAATGATACTTCGGGCCGATCTTCCGCCGCAATAATCCTCCATATTTTATTTTGTTGCCGTGGCAGTTTAATATAAGCAGCGACAGTGCGACGGCCCATGCAGCTGCATCATAAACGACGCTCCCGTGCCTCATGTGAGCGTTTCTTCTTTCTTTAGAAGGCTTATCCGGAGACCGAGCGGAAATGGCCACCCTTTATTTACCGCCTTCGGCAGCCCGTCGGTCACAGCCATATCGGCTCCCTGACTCTGTATTGTCTCTCGCTGTACGGTCTCCGGCGTTGTCACTTTGTCGCCTTTGAGCAACAGATGAAAAAGGGTCTGATCCATTCTTAAGGATGGGCTGTATTCGATGGGATTTGTGCTAGCTGTCTAGTTTGTGTGCTTTGTAAGTCGCCTGCGGTATACGATGATGCATAGGATGATTTATAGCGAAACTTGTTTTAAATATATATATTTATATATAAATGTTTGTATATTGAGATTTGGCCGTCACGGAACGGGTCATTGGCCCGAACGCTTTTGAACATATGGGAGCTTCGCTTTAGAGGCGCTCGGTAAATGTTCCGAATAAATGTTCACATAAATACTATAGATTAGAACTTTTGCTGGTGAATTTAACGCGGCGGCCCATAAGAAGAAATTAGTGATCTTAGCTCGTTCCAAGCTTTTGCAGATATGCCGTCTCTAAGACCACGTCGACAATGGTTACATTGTTAGAAGCGAGCTCACTCCTCTCGAAATAAAATACGTCTGCTCTACATAAATAGCTATCGGAGAACATTTCTTGTGCTACAATCCTGAATATCAGGACTGTGGAGCTTATACCGTGCGCTCTACCAATAGGTTCTAGCTCGCTAGGCTACGGCCGTGTCATAAATCAGTTGAGGTGCTGACCATGCTCAGCCACGTCGGGGCGCCAACGAGATGTCCGTATAGTGCAGTACATCTCACAATCGTCCCTTTGTGGGATATAACAAATCAGCACGTCAACTAGCGTTTCGTTATGACGCCTCAATTTACACATTAACGTATCAAAAAGCGAGAAACCATTTGTCACGCTAGCTCCATCAACGCCTCTTTGCCCAAGTTTCCATTTCTCTGCGGCGTTCGGTATTTCAAAAGTTGAAATCTTCGAAACCCTTTCATGCTCGCCGAACGGGGGGGGGGGGGTTCCCTGTCCATCAAGTTCGTATCGACGGCTGAGCGACTCCTACCCTGATGCAATGCTCCATTTCGCATCCCATAGAGTTTCCTGCTGCTCCGGGTCCTTTGCCGTCTCAGATCCTTGTGCGCTCTACTTCTTGCTTGCTTGGCTACTACCTATTCGATCAGAAACTGGCCGCGCGGCGTCCCTCCCGCCCACCGTCTACAGCGGCTCCAGGTTATCCTCGGCCGGTCGAATCGTTCGGCAGCGAAGTGAGTTTGACCCAGTTAAGTGTCTCATCGTGGAAATTGCTTTATCGTGGCATGCCTCAATTCCACAGAGGTTTCCCGTGAGCGTCCACAATGGGTCGTGCACATCAAACCTTCGAGGCAGACCCCTCGAGCTCTGCAAATCTCAGCAAGCCAGACTTCGTCCAGTTTAAAAAAAGGGGGTGGCTTTACGCGCCTGTCGCACGGACGTGTTTAGCCTAAACCTTCTCTAGATTTCCTCAGGCAATCTATGGCGTTCTGAGGCTTTCCGCGATGGCCCTCGCTGGTGAACTGGACTCTTCCGGTCAACTTGCAGACAGGCAGACAGACAGCATTGTGCTTTTGTTGAGGCTACACTGCAGCGAAGTTATAGTAGAAGTTGTCTCCCTGACCTGCTTCGACCCCGGAGGAGCGGCGAGCTAAAAGGCACTTTACGCGCGCCTCAACTTTACAAGCGTCGCATTTGTCTGTGACTCGATCGCTGGCCGATCAATGTCCTGAACTGCCCTACAAGAACGATGTCCTGTTCAAGTGGGGTCCTAAAATGGCTATAAAGTGGCTTTACAAGAAAAAAGTACTGTCCAATATCCCCGGCCACACAGGTCTACAAAACGAAAGTGTGGACGAGGTGTAGTAGTCATGAACTTTGTGAGTAGATCGATTGTAATTCATCAAAAAATAAATAAAAAATACCTTACTTATTAGGAGAGAGAGAAAATTAAATTTGGGTTTGGTATCGAGGTCAGGTTGGGATAACATGATTTGACAATCACACAGCCACTTGGCTGGGGTGCATACAATGCGAAGGGCGCTCTCTCTGCTGATGGGTATTCAGCCAGCTTAGCTTATGTGCAGTTTGATCTCTGCGCTCGCCTTTGAGATGTGAGTATAGCAAACAGCGAAATCGACGAGGAGCAGACAGTATTAAATTAATCGAACACTAGCATTATTATTAGTATTCCTAGTGTGGATATTTCGATACCATTGAACGTTTCAGACAAATTATTAATTCGCTGGGTGGCAGCCTCCATCTTTCACGCCAAAGCCAAATCGTGCTTGGTCCGCAATGGGCCAAAGACTATAGGGGAGCAGGCGACGATCAAGGAAGAACGTATTTGAAACTAAGCTTCCGAACGAGGTTTCCGTGTTTATCTAAACAATAGTGGATCAATGTTTATATTATTGCGAGAGACTTGCTACTGGATTTGAACTCCAGAGAACCTGCTTATTACCATTTCTTAGTGGTTCTTATACATATACTCGGCTACCAGAGCGTATAGACCTAACTTGGGTATGGATTGTTCACATACGACACATATATATTCGTTGTCTGACTCGTGCGCGAGTGGGGCTTCTCGTTTATATTCGCCACGTGGTTCGAATGCGTCAACACCATCGTACCAGTGAATGAGGACGTCTATATGCATATTTCTCAGCACGTGATTCATCGGTGGGGAGGCCTCGCACACCCGGCGGCGCATATTACACCTGCGTTCCGACTTACTTGGTCCCAGGTGTGTTTATGAAATTGGATTATCCTTATATTAGCTTGGCTAGATAAACGCTCCGAGCTCAGGTATTCAACTGTGGATCACCCGGACCATGCCCATGAGCAATATCCTGCTGAATACATGCCATGATATATCCAAGCTCAAAACATTACAGTTGACGCAAGACACAACCTTGCGGATCCAGAAGCCCTCACGATTTTCATGAGGTCAACAATATTGCTTCTTGCAAGACGTGCAGTAACGCCAAAACAATAGCTGCGTATCAAGTATAATTCTACGCAAACTGCTTTTGCACTCATAGTAAAATGGAAACACAAGCCCCATAGTCTCCAGACTGAAGCTTATATCGTCTGAGTTGCTTGTTGCATTGACGACGGCTCCTGGTGGCGCACATTAGGAAAATGTCGATTTGCTCAAAGGAGAAATCTCGATAGTGAAGTCAAGTGTCGTCACACAAAATCGTATCAATTCATACATTATGAAGAATAAAGAGTGCCACAACGAAATCCAGCATGTAACTCAGCCAGGGGTTAGGTAGGTCTACGTCACCACACTAAATCATTCTCACTGATTCTCGTTCATAAGTTGTGACAGCATTAGACGTACGTACTGTCATTTTGTGTCAGCCATGTCCATGTGGACGGCTGAGGTTACAGCAACGACATATAATACTTCTTCCAGAAGGCTGTCGACAGGTAGAAATGGTCGTCTATGAAAATGCAGAATTCAGAGTCGAAAGAGCGTTGCTATCGGCGATCCCGATTCCCTTATCGCTGTGTGCCCCGCATTGTGGGAGGCTCGAAATTTTGCTCAAGACCAGCCTTCTGTGCTACCTCCGGCTCTTGTCATGGCCTCCTGCTGATTCGCTTTCAGTAACGGAGAGGTTCCGTTTGCCTACCAGATCGAAGATGAGCACACGGAGAGGCCTCCTAGCGACGGCGGTCTTCCGATCGGCCAGCATCGCTGCTTCGATCGGGCCCGTCAATAAACCTATTAACTTTAGCCCCTCGCAGGGCGCTTCTCTCATTTCCAATTCATCCATTCGGCTGTTTCGGGATCGAAATCGGGGAGGCGGAAGTCCCGAGACGTGGACCAGCTTGTTACGCCGACGCCTGCCCCGAACCTCGTCTGCCCGCGTCCCTTTGCCAGCGTGTAGCTGGCCAGTAACCCCTAAGGGAAATCGCGTACCAAGCAATTGAAGACGACCAGAGAGAGAGCGGGAATGGGCGGATACAGGCCCAGTTTTACTCAGATCCACTTTATTCCCCTGAACCCTCCCACAGCAACCTCACCCAGCAGATAAAAAGCTCTTTCGCTATCGGCCTTGCGACGCACGGTGGCGATGTCGAATAGACGCTCAGAAGAGGAAATTATCTACATATATAAGCATTAGCGCGAACACACTGACTTGCTCGTTCCGAATTTTATTTTTTTTTTGTTTGTGAGTGTTCGACAATTGTGGTTAGTACGAGTGGACTCTAATATGGTAATGCGGATGATGAATATGGTTTATGAACGTGATTATGGAATATATAAAGTGATTTTGTTGCTGTCGCACATTCAATTGAGGATGCACGTGGTATGACGGGTGCGGTGAAGGTCGCTCGAGAGTTTCAGATAGATATCAAAGATAAAGTAGACCAAGTACGATTACAGAGTGGTATTAGAAAGTATTTGTCACTCTGTTATGTTTGAAAAATTGTGGGCCATCCTGGGACTTAACGGCATTTATCCACACGAGATACAACACTTCTGGTGAGTTTTTGGCACAAAGTGGGCTTATTTTCAAAATCTCCAACTGGATATTTCTCTTCAGCCCAGTCGATGGTTGCGGTTGCACTGCGGTCGTACACCTTGCTCTTCACAAAAAACCCACAGGAAAAAGTCCAGCATAGTCAGGTCGCACGAACGAGTTGACCAAGGAACGTATGATTTCTCAGAGATCAAGAGTCCGCCAAACTTCTGCCGGAGCAGCTTGCTTGTGCAGCCTACAGTATGGCAGGTCCCACCATGCTACTGAAACCACATATTGTTCAAGTGTGATCGAGTACGTTCTGGCTACAATGAGACCGTCAACCTTTTGTGGGACCCGATCAGCGTTCACTGTTTCGTCGTTGGACTACGGTCCAATAACACTTCATGCCCACAATCCCCATTGTTGGACTTTTTTTCCTGTGGGGGTTTTTGATGTACGGAGTGTACACCAGGTTACTCCGCAACCGTCGACGGACTGAGGGAAAATATCCGGCAGGATAGTTCGGCCTCTAACGTCCAATTTGTGCCACAAACTCATGAAAAAATTTGTATCTCATATTGCCAATGCTGAAAAGTTCAGGGCGGGTATCATAGTTGGCGTAGAGTTAGTGTTTTTTTTTGCATTCATTATAGACTTATGTCATTTTTGCATACACGCAGAAAATGACCACTGAACAAAAGAACAAATAAAACGCTCTTGTGTCGTACATTCCTTATTAACCTGTAGGTTTAATTAGGTCAAATTAAACTGTCACTTTCGTTTAAGTGCTATCATCAGTTGAATCGGAACATGGGCTCATTACGAGCGAATGTAATTTCTTCCCCGAACTTACTCCCACTAATTCTCCGTTGTTGAGTGGCAATTCAGCCAATCTCTTCATGTTAGGTGATTTCTTTTGTCTTTTCGTCACCACTTAGACGTTACGCTGGCCGTTCGATTAGCAGAACTATTTTAGCAGAAACTTAAGATTTCTTTCTCAGTGGTAGGTTGTGGCACACGATCCAAATCTTTTCAGACTTAGACAAATACGATCGCTGTACACATAGCTAGCTACTCCAAGTTACCTGAGTGTGAACTATCGGATATTTTTGAGATGGGCCTATGCGACTCCGCTTGATGGTATTTTCCAAGGACTTTTGCCGAGCTGGGAAAACCAGTCCAGCGGTTCACGGATTATGTGTTCGATTAAGGCGTTTCGAGGAACCTTCTAACCACTGAAACTTTGCAGCAGCAGCAGCAGCAGGCACTTAGAATTTGCACGATTCTCATTGTGGGAAATCCTTAGTAAAGTCGTAGTGTGTCGAAAAGTCCACTGTAAATTTACATAGTATAATAAGCGGCAGAACTTATTTTGCCATCCAAACGCTAGCTGGTCCGAGAGTATAATCTTGTATCTATAATTGCTATTATTAAAACGGTTAACAATGAAAATGTATGCAAGTCTTTCTAACAGTTACAGTTAGCTTAAACGAAGTAGTGCCGCCAACTGGTGAATTAGCAAAACATGCATCTCTAGAGATCGCTACAAAATTTCATGGAGAGCAAATGGCGATATTGTGCGCACGACAGAAAGTGTATTATCCAATATCGTCAATGAAAACGCCTGTAAACGTGGCGTTAGTACATTATTATTATTATTATTACTATTATTATTATTATGTTATACAAGGCCTTAAGCTGAACAACAATATGCGAAAAAAGCACACGAATTTACAACATGGTAGCCTCTATGACTAGAGCTGACGACTACGCGGATTAAATAGCTTTAATAAAGACCATAATACACTTACAGGACGAGAGGCTACAAGAGTCACACATCATGTTGACGATCATTGTTTTTGTTATTCCGCCAGCCTGTCACTTGAAGCGACTCCATCTGCAGTCTCACTTCAGTAACACTCACTTCAGTGGTTGATTACTATACGAGCATAGAACATTTGGATGGTCTCCGCGATTCGTTTAATTGATTCGACGAACAGTGCCACGTCAAACGTCACCGTCACCGAACGAGTCTCGCGGCTGTACTAAAGGTTGAGGTGTCCATGAAAACCCGGTGCTATTTGCACTTCACCGTTGAAGGCAACGAGCAGAATCGCAATCTCAATTGAACCAGATCTGAGAAGAACGATATCAAGGACCACCGTATCCGGTGGTCAGATTCGTTTTTATCGAGAGACAAGATGATGGAGCAGTCCTCTCTCGCGACGTGACGGGAGGCCATCTCCTGCTGTAGGCTAAAACAGCCCACCACGCTGCTGTAACAGTGGAACGCTCGAATCCAATGTGCGTATCTCGATGGGTAAGTGGCAAGGTAATGGTAAAGGATTCCAGGAAAGGGGACCAACGCCTAGCCAACGACCAGATAGGCCTCACGCGTTAGTGGGGGCTATACTGCTTACGATTGCGTACCCCGCGGTATATCGAAGCGCTGGACGAGTTGCTTTTTTCTGCTGCGAACGGTATCGACATTAATTGGCGGTCATTTTGAGATGTACTTTGAGGAGAATCGTTGGCCATATAAGCTATCTTAATTACTGCCATTATAGTTGTTTTAATATCTCTGCCATCGTGCATTGAAGACAATATCTACGGTACTCGGCGTGCGGCAGGGTTTCTGCACCGATCCGTGTTTTCCTTGAATGGCGGATCATAGAAGTAAGACTCGGGCAAGACTCTACAGAAATATTGTATAGGAATGGACCATTGTAAAAATTGCAGTGTTCCTTCGATTAAATCAATAAACCTTCACATTTAGCATACGTTTCACGTTTGAGATTCGCAACTAAAATTCAGCCCTTAGCGTACACGCTTGAAAAATACAGTTATGCTATTATTATGCGTTACGTTTCGAGGTTGGGCGGTATAATAAAACCTTCGCTCAGCATAATCTGCTTTGCACTGCATTACAATCCTCTTTATTCGATGGATCCACTCTTTCGTTACCCTGTACACGATGTTAATTAGCAAGGAACACCTCGAAACTGTAGCGACAACTTAAGCCGTCCCCATAACGACGCCCGGGGGCGCACTCGGCACAAGGATCGCCGTAGGCCGACCTGCTCCGCGCCTGAGTTGGAAGTGGACTCAGAGGACGAACACCTAAACTGGAGCGTTGAGCTAGATCTCGAATAATATCTCTGTTTACCGAGTAGTATGTGAATCGCCTAATGATACCGAAATGTCATGGTAATTGATCTTACATATAAGTGCAAAACCCACCAACTCATATTTATACTCCTTGTTAATAAATCTATACTAAAGTAATACATACACATATGTATATATATTATACACACCCATTGGTTGACAATGTACCATGCACAGCGCGCGGTACACAACAGCAGCAGGGGCTAGGTTTGTGCTTAGACAGTTTAGCACAAGTGAATATTTCTTCTATTCCACAAACAGGCGCATACCCATATATTATATAGATTATAATAGAGCGAAATAGAGTCACCCTCAGCGCAGCCGGCTGGCGGCCGCCGCCGCCGCCACTACCACAGCTGGTGTCGCTTGTCGGGACAGGAGGGACACTAAAAAGCCAAAGGAGATATTCGAATTAGAGGGAAAATCGAGCTGCGATGGGCCAATAGATAATATAGCGATCCTCGAGCGTTCACTTATTACGATTCTTATTATTTATTATTACTATTATCATTATTATCATCAGAGGCACTATTCGAACGAAAGCGAAGAGAATGAAAAAGCCGTTCGCAGTTTCAAGCGGCCCTGACATCGAATCGATGCAGCTGCTGCTACAGCCGCCACGGCTAGATTTGCCTGAGATAGAAGAATGGACGGTCACGGTGATTATTTCCCAGGTGGATTCATTATGTTCAAGTAGAAGTTCAAGCCACTGCGTCCCGTCTGCGTTCCACACACAGCAGCACAAACGAGCGCAGACCGACCTTCAGAGACGGACTCATCCGTCGCTACACTCGATGGGCTTACAACGACTTGTGCGTACATCTGCAGTGTGTCTAGTGAACTGGTCTGACAATGGCGCCTAACTAATGATTTTTCGAAGGTCACTATTCAGTGTATCGAATCGCGCACCTTCGTAGATCAAGCTATGAACGCTTGGTAATTCGCGCTGTTTGCGTTGATATACGGGCGATTTTTATAGGCACACCCGTTTTTTTCCAAGCTGATTTTTTAAATTGTCCAAAGTAGTTCCTATTAAATCAGACCCTCAGCATGAAGTTCTGCATGAGGGGGTCCTGCATGCATAACTAACACGGGTGAATGCGGCTCTTTAAATAATCCATTATTATTGTAGAATTTCGTTATGGTGGAGTGGGCGTAGCAGAATCCTGCAAAGTTCGTCTTGCTTGAACACATCTCCTATCGAACGGAAGCCAAAACAGACGGATCGTACCGAAAAACCTGAATTACTTTCTGTAAATGTTCCCGCTGTTCGGTGCAGAAATTCTGAATCTCTGCTGGGCACAACAAACGCGTGCTTAAGCTGTCGAAACGGTTGATACAAATCGGGAGAAGCTAGTCGTTAGAAGCACTGAAATCAACAAGGACAGAGACCCGTTCCCCTCACCATAAAACGTTCTGGAACGCCATGAGCGACAACGTCAGCCAATTTTCGCTTTGCCCACTTTGCTCATTTTGTCGATCAACTGCAGTGGATGCTTTACGCCGTGCGGGTCGAAGAACCATGACCATTGCCTCCTACATAGTCATGTAAGGCACGGTTTACGGCTCTCGCTGAAAACAGCCGACAGACTCTTTGGACAAGCGAGCTGGGGCTGCTCGCAGCATTTGTTTCGAACTAAGATACTTAATCTGTAAATCATCACATTCATCACATAATAATGCAAGTATTGCAGCTTCTCGAGGATTAGGCACGACGGTGACACGCGTTGTTCGCAGTGACAGCCAAAGCAACAACGATGACAACGTTTACATACAGACAAAAATATGGTAGAAACCAGTTCACACGACCACATTCGATTGCCACCAACGGCGCTAGCATGGCTGCATACTGTTGCCGTTTTGAGAGGCGTAGACGTACTTAGGATTCTACCAGTTCAGTCAAACTGATGGACAGTAATAATAATAATAGTAATAGCTTCGGCTAAAAAAATAACAGGCTCAGCAGGCAATAGATACAACCAGGCGATCGAAATCGAGACAGTTGAAATCATTCATAGGTTCTTCTTTTTTTTTTTGGAACCGAGCTATTAGAGAAAAGCCGGCAAGTTTCCTTTGGTGTTATAATTAATTGCAATTGTGATCTGTGAACGTGTATTTGCCAATTTTGTGTGGAAAGTTTTCGAGAGGCAAGAGCCCAGACGCAGCCGGCGTCACCTCTCGTCGAGATAAACGAATCTGCAGACAACAGTAACTATAATAGGGGTTGGTTTTAGTCCACTGAGTTTAGACTTCTTCTCACGCTCCCTGTTCACCTTTCTTTGTCAATATTTTAGTAACAAATCTGTCCATAATTCTCCAGTTGTCTCTGCTTACAATAAGCATGGTGTCGACCCAATGTTCGATCTGAGGCATTGCGCCAAGGGATTCTATCAATATATCAACCTTTTCCATCAATGACTTTGTCGAATCTACCAAAACTCTCAACGACCATTCGCAGGCACAGGACTCCTTCACCGATATCAAAATCGACGAGTCTACAGGCAATCATCTCATTCACCGTCGCACAAGTCGTCATTTCATATATTTTCATGCATAGAGGTTCTGGAAGCAGTTCCAAGGGCGACTTCCCATCTGCAGTTCTCTTTATTTTTGTAGAGGCTGTTTTCATTCAGAAGATGCACTTTCTTTATAGGGGTCTCGCGAACATGGACGGGAACGTAGAAGCTTCCACTGGCTCGGTTTGTTTCATGCAGATTATATTTAGAGTTGCCGGTAGTGAGATTACAAAAAGTTTGTAAGTCCGCCATGCAGAGGCCGGCGCGACTCTCCCTTAAGGGAACGGCTGAAGTCGGCGAACATCAAGGCGAAATGCGCTGTGTACGATCTCCTGCGTATGGCCTACAAATGCGTAGGCCAACCAAGTCTTCGGTGTCCTGATGTGCAAATATACTTATCAAGGCTTTCGAGAGTATTCGTTTGCGGATGGTTAGGCGAGCCCTTTTCCCATCAAACATTTCTCGGCACGTATATCTGAATGGTGACATTACCTCAAGAAATCTCGGGCGAAAGATACATTCCTCCCTGAGGCCACGACAGGACTCGAACCTGCGATCGGGGACGTATCCCACTACTAGTTTATTGATCCAAGCTCCGTTCCCGGCTATCGCGACGTTGCCTCGTCAGCCAGTATCAAAGGTACAGACTTTGGAGATCTGTGAAATCTGTGCGAAATGAACCCACCAAAGGAATAAACGTATATCAAGATCTGCCTGGGCCCATATCGCAAAAGGCGCGGCCTTTACTAAATATTAAGTGCATAGGTAGAATTTATCTCCGAGAATTTTCCACAGATGAAACCATTGTATCACTTATAGATAAAGGGGAATCACATGCTTTTTAAGTCAGTTTGAGGGTAATATGTAAGAAAGTATTCTGGACACCACCTGGCTATTGCTGCAAGTTATAAAGATCGCGCCACGTTATCGCAACCTGTTTTACGACAAAACCTGCCGTCTTTTCCATAGCAGATTGTTGCATATATAAAATCAAATCAAAATGAAAACACACCTCCAGTTCATTTCAAAGACGATGGCCCTTGAAGCGGGTGATTTTCTTTTTATTGCTGTACATACATTTGGTCGGTGACACTGCGTACGCCGATAAAGACTGACACACGATATTAACAAAACGTTAGACGAATCATATATATATATATACTACTCAGGGTCATCCTGAGCCCACACATGGTCTCAAGTGGCTGTCCGTTCATGTCACGCTACCTCTTGAATCTATTTCTGTTGCCAATGATCTCAGACGTAATGCCCGAGCTTATATATATATATATATATATATATATATATATATATATATATATAATTATATATATATATATATATATATAATGAGTACAAAATATAATACAAACATTTGTAGGGGTATCTAGGTTTCAAAGCAATCAATCTCAGCGACAGCTGCGGAACTCTTTCGGATCCCGACATGAGCTGGCAACGGAGAGGCGGCGACACTTTCCTAATGACCCATATGAATTTTTGATCGCCATAAGGACAGCGGTCAATAACAATAACAAGGGTTGATATGAATTGACGATTGATGACAGATATCATCGCCGTGATAACTGACAATGCGTTGAACAGCAAAAAACTCATCAGTGGTTACTTCAATAATCGTAAAAAGTTGACAATTTCAATGCATGTCCAATGGATCGATGTTTTTTTGCTTATCGAGAGACCCAATTTGAATAATCAATGCAGTGACTGGAGGGATATCGAGCATCACCAAGTCATAGAATCTGAGAACTAAGTAAGTATTTCACAGCAGACAATTTCTCATCGTTCGGCGGTCTGCTTTTATTCAGCGGTATGAGACAGTACCGAGACTTTTTTTTATCTTAGAATCTCAATATCGATTCAGTACAAGTGATAATATTGATGATAATAATAATAATAATAATAATAGTAATATAGCTAATCATCTTCTACGATTGCTATTTTGGTGAACTGAGTGACTGGTGGACGTACTTAATTAGGCTTTGCTTCCTTAATTAGTATCTCTCTAAGATGACGTTTCCTATTCCCATTCGTTTTGCGTGTATTGGTTTTACTGTGATAATTATGTGTGTAATAATATTGTATGATGATGATGATGATAACCGTCTTTATCGTTATACAGTCTACATAAATACACCTGCGCTTGCACTACATCGTCATTACCGTCATTTATCTCAAACGTCTGCGTTTGTTCGGCCCTCTATATTCATAATCTTTGAATCTATGCTAATATATTCATATTTAAATGTCCTGACTCTTATAACTATTCTGATTATTATTATGATTATTTATTATTAGTCGGTAATTACTACTCAGCCACGATATCCTTTGTACAGATCTCTCTTTGGGGCATTTCTTCTCGGCGAGCAGCATCTAGGCTAAGCCATTACGATAATAATAATAATAATCAATAATAAATAGTAATAATAGTATTCCTATTTATAGCTAGTAATTAGTACATACATGCATGTGCTGTGTATTGTTCCCTAATTATCAGAATTCAATCAAATGACTTCTCGATTTAATGATTCTCATGCCTTTCTGTGCATGCTATAACATCGGTTTACTATTGGTTCGACGACTATCTACCGAGAAATATAGTGGTGATTGTCCTTTCGCCGACCGTACCGCGAAGGTGTGTGTCTGCTCAATTGCGTAATGACAACTTACCCATATTTCGATTGATTTCGACCTCTCTTTTAGTCACTGTTGAGTTTTCGAGAACTGAACAAGGCTGATTCAAAACAACATGAGGACAAACTGTTACCGTAGACCCGGCTGCGTTGTGAATTGAGACGAACGTCTATGTATGTGTGTGTTTTTTTGACAATATATTGTAGTGTCCATATTGTAGTGAGTCCATATTGTAGTGAGTTATATATAGGTTTGATGTTTCTATCCTCGTAAGTATACAAATATCCGATAAAGAGAAAACATGCTTTCTTCCAATTTTCTCCAATTAATTGAACTTAATTAATATTCGTGTTATGATTAGTGTTATCATTATTATCAGTATTGCACAGGTATTATATGTGGTACATACATATTGGTACTATTTAATAATACAATGAATTATTTGCACATTTCTGGTAGTGATTGATTGCAACTATCCTTCATTGTGTCAGTATCACAATCATTATTTAGCGCGCTTAGTAACGAATAATACTAATAATGGTTATGGATTATTTATTTATGCGTTTATAATTATAATAATAATAATAATAATAACGTTTTTCGTGTCTATGTACATAGATAGTTGGCATTTGTGTGTGTGTGTTTGTGTTTGCCTCTATGCTGCAATGCATATGTGTGTGTGTATATATATATATACATACGCGTTTATTCATACATTAAACAAAGCTGTATAATACATCGGCAACCGAAACGTATTCACACAAAGCACGCGTTCGTTGTCGCTCGGGTAAATGACCCAGGCGTTTTTTCATATCAATGTTACAATATCAGTGCTATGCTGTTGTTGTTATTGCAGCTATACACGGGTATTGTTATCGGTATCATGTTTATATATTCATAGTTACGTCTTCGATTGCAAGGATTGTCGCCCGGGTCGGGCCAAGGAACTGTTCGCCCAGGATACTCGCTGAGCCGTACTGAGCTGCTGGCGATAATCATGCTGCTGGGATTGGTTCTCAATACGATCTGGCACCAGCGTACTTCCTCGTGAGAGCTCGTCTCGCTTGAAGGGAAGCCTGGTGTTGCATTCCCGTTACATTTTCATCTCATATTTAGAGAGATTGCCGGGCTAGTAGGTACCCCAGGAGACCTTCACGAGAGTGGGTTGGGGGGTACATACTCTCTCTCTCTCTCTGGCTCTTTATCTATCTATCTATCCATCTCACCGCTTGATGACCCGAGCTGCCCGCTGCATTGCTGATCATTCCCCTCCTGTTTCATTCCCGCTCGGAGGGACGCTTACTCGTATGGAGCTAGCTGTATCTGTTACCGAAGGCAACCAGCGAGAAGGGTGCCAACACACAGTCGGTGTCACCGTCACAAAGTATCACCATAACAAGATCGAACGCATGAGTGAGTTAGAGGATTATACAGTGACTGCGTGTATATAGGTGAGTATAGCGTTCGTTGTATATTTTCCCAATCGCGAGTCGTAATCAAACAGCCTCCACATATGCAGGTGGATTATTCGGCTTTTGCTTTGTTAAGCGCAAATAATCCAGTGGCAGGTCGACGAATGTAAGGGATAGGTGGAAGCATATTGGTGTACTAAAGGAGCTGCAATTTTTACAATGCTCAAGTTCTTTCAGAGGTCATGTAAGCAGTTCTTTTTTTATGATCACATTAATAATGATGATGATTATTATTAGTATTATTATACTGTAATTTACACCGATGCCTTCACCTGACTTCTTTCTATTTGTTGCAAAATTCAGTAACATCAACTGAACTTGAAATAGATTGGTTATTCAGTTCGAGACATGTTTTAGCTCATATTTAGAAAAAAAAAGGTGTTGTTGTTCAAAAGTCAACAACAACAATTATGCCAACCTAGCAGGTAATTTGCTAATGCGTACAATAAATATGAATTGAAGTATTCTTGAACAGGCACGCACCGACTCACAAAAGAAACTGCCGAGTAATGCCGGAGTACTCCCGCGGTACTTGGCCACACATGAGCGAGACAGTGAGAGAATTACACAAGCGAAAGATATACCTCAGAGTTAGTAATTATTATACAGACAAAGAACTCGCTCTGCACAAGGAGCGAGTGATCATGTTGATTGTTCCAAAACAAGATAAGATTTGTACGTACGATTTGTGTAAGGGACAGCGCCATTCAGCTCTCTCAGGCTGCCTTTAATATTAGAGATGCATAAATCACATATTCGGCTTGTTGCTTAATAGAGAATAGTATTACAACTCATCAGTAATTGCATACTCGAACTTATGGTGTACATATTTGTATGCCCATGGTTTATAAATCTGTGAGCACTCATTTGCATCTCTGTACATGTCTGTGGTTCAGCAAGCACCCAGTGGCACCATGTAATAACAACTTCTCAACAACAGTAGCGCACATTTAACATAGTTAAATGCGTTATAGGAAGCAACGGGAACTCATTTTAGTTTGGTGCGGATCATTTAGAGCTGACACAGAGAGGGTGAGTAGTTTGAGCCTAAACCGAGACAGTGATCTGCAATGAGCGCAACTAATATTAGTTAAATGATCATCGCCGTTTTCCTCCTGTGGGCATCCGGAAATATCGCCCACCCAGTGAACAGAGAGGATCGGCAGTGCAGGCGAAGTAGGAGCGACCTTCCGATCTTTAGAGGGGCCCATCGGTTCTGGGCTCTGTGTCGGCTGGGGTGCCCTGCTCATCTCTGAGCAGGCTCCGTTGCAAGATCCCGGTGGCCGATCTTAGCGCGTTCACCACCAGTGACAGATTCTCCCGAACGAGGTTCAGCGTTGGCCCAATAGGACGGACTCGGGCCAACCGAATGGCACGACTCAAGTGTGGGAAAATGTTCGCTCTGACCGTATCATCCGCGTCTGGACCATAAAGTAGGTGTCTGGAAGATGTCGAATCAGACGTTACCACCTTTCGAAACGGGTTGTGCTTGATGGCAGAAATACGAACAACATGTGGTGATAATGGCAAGCGAAACTTTAACGAGCAGTCGTCGGTGGTGTTCCTTTTTGTTCACTCGTAAAGCTTTCACGGATCACCCAGTTCGATTAGTGTCCGTTTTAGCATGACCTTGACTATCGTGACCCTGTGTACGCCTTGCTTATTCATGCGCCGAAGAGGCGCTCAACATGTTGGATATCGTCTTCGTTGTTATGGAAATAATCTGTATATATATATATATATATATATATATATATATATATATAGATATCTCTTGTATCTGGTTTATTGTAGAGCAACATCGAGCTATCGAGTGCACGCAGTCAGGTTGGATGATTAATTTTCGGTGGGTCAGGTCCGAATTGTTCATCACACGAAGGTGCAACGGTGGGATTTTACTGAAGTCGAAATCAAATTCAAAAGGGATTTTGGGCCTTCTTCTAGGGATCTTGTTCACGAAACACCTAACTGTTCTCCAAACAGGAGTCGACGCAATTTCCTGACAGGCACTGTTCCCTATAGAAAACGCGATGCAGTCGCAAGCCCAGAACACTTCGAGGGACCTACAAGGGCGATACTTCGTACGGGGTGCCCCAGGACGGGATCACTACAATGATTTGCCCAAACGAAATAAATATCAATGCATATCAGTACACAGGTTTACCTGGAATTCTGGTGTCTCGGATACCCCGGCGGTAACAGGAAGCTCCTCTCGAGCTGCAGGATTCGCTCGTTGTATTCCTGGACGACTGTCAGCATATCTGAGCGAGAACAAAATGCAGAAAATATGAGCCGTATTGTCATTGCCTACGACAATGTAAGCAATAAATCCATGAATCATCGATACATTAACCATATAGAACAACTGAGTGACTGAATAACTGCTCCAGGTAGAATTACAGAATCGCTGGCATCGTATATGGATATAGGCGACGCACTCAGAAGATTTTCATTTCGAATTAGTCTGTACAGGCCGGCGTTGCTCGAAATGCGCTTGATTACAAGCAAAGCACTACTATTGTACAATACAATAACAATAATAATACTATAATACTGATAATTAAGTACGTACTATGATCGTGCGAAGCTGCTGAACTGTCAAAGTAATCCTGAAACTCGTTGGCAGCCTTGGCGAACTCTCTGACCGATTTGTTGAGTGGCTCCGTTCGAATATGGTTAGCCCGAAAGAAGTCGCCGTGTTGCCTTTGGAACGGGCCAAAGTCTACCGAGATCTGATCGGCATAGTCCGTAGCCTATTAATGGAACAAATCATGTGTTCATAAATGCCTTTAATCTCATAAGCTAAAAATGTATACTTCGACGCCTGCTTTCGCGCTCTGCCAATGCTAATGAAAAGTGTGAGAAGCCGAGGCGCATGAATGTTTCAGCAGGGTCTGTCGAGAGGGCTCTATGCTTCATCCCTCCCGAGTCGATTGTGGCTCCCTCGAAAGTAAGGTGAAGATCGGCCCTGTCACTCGGATGGTGGCACATAGGTTGTTCAAACAAGGTTGTTATCCTTGTTAACTCTTGAGTTAAACGGACGGAGGCTGCGTGTTAACGACCTGTTTTCTATACTGCCAACCTTATCTTGGCCGGCCAGCCTGGCAGGCGGCTAGGTTTCTTGCGGTGGCGAAGGGAAAATAACAAGGGTCCTGCAAGTTAGCGCGGATCTGTTCGAAGGCGCTGTTAATGTTTTGCAAGTATATTTCAAACGTCGATTTTGTCTCCCTTAAGGGCGTTCAGCGTAGATGTTTAGACCTGAAAGTGGCCTAACTGTTAGGCTGAGCGTAATTGAAACATCTGATTGCGAACCTGTCATCTACAATTGAAATTAAAGCCTATGAAGGGTGGTGGTACAAGGATGGAGAACATCGGTCTGGTCTGATGAGAGACTTCTGAATGGTCAATCGCGCAACAGCAGTACTACGAACAACATCCGAAATTATCGATGAAATAGACCCACCTATCTTGTCGAAACAATCAAATTATTAGTATCTATCCTCCATCCAATCAACCATCCAAATTCTCAATCCAATAAATTATTAGTATTAGGTCGTCGCGTTTCTTTCTCATCCATATCATACCTTCATGGGTAGCTGTGGGCTATCCGCAAGCTCCAGTGCGACGGTGGCTATGAGCTGAGCTAGCGCCGCCATAGCGAGCTGTCCAGGATCGGTCAGGTTGGCTATCACCTGCCAATCATCGTACGCCGTCCGCGACGCTGGATAGTCGGCGTCGCCATCGCGAGCTACAAAACGCGCATGTGCCACGGATACGCCGAGTAGCTGTGCGAACACCGTGAAGTCAGCGCCTCCCGCTGGCGGCGAGATTTCCGGCACGAGACCCCGCCGCGATGCCAAGTGAGCGGAGGGCCTTGCACGAGCCCACTGCGCCAGCAAGCTTTCATTGTTTCTCGAGCGGGGCAGCGGCTTGCTGCTGCCGGAGGTCTGGCCGGTAGAACCACCGCTGCCGGCGTTACCTTTCCCCGGTTTGAAGGTCACCCCACCGTCAAGACCGAGACCGGGAACGCGTTCCGCTGCTTCACTTAGCGCTTGCCGTAACAAGGGGCTGGCCATCACCTGAAGTGTCCGATTGCCTGTACGCAAGCATAGGGCGGACAGGAGCGAGAAGGGTAGTCGACAAAGGAGAAAATGAAGCGAAAAAAGAGTCACACGAGGTAGTCGTGCTCAGCGAGAGGCTGATGGTCACAAATTCTCGGTGTGTGAGTGTATGAGTATGTGTGTGTGCGTGTGCATGAATCAGAGAGAGACAGAGAGAGAGAGAGAGAGAGAGAGAGAGACTGAATGCCTAACTAACGGCGTCAACACAATTACCTGTCCCGGCGTGTCAACACGGAGCACTGGCTCCCGGGCAGGGACATTTAGTAGTGAGCGCGCCACTTCTTCTAATAACGATAGCCTTCGCTAGCTGCTAGAATAGAAGGAGGCTCGACTGCTTAGTCAGCCGGTAATACGATTGCTGCTGACATCCCGCTACTGGACGTCGGGACGGACCCTTGGAAGCGGGTATGCATGCGCTTCTCGGCTGTGGATTACATTACGCGTGTCAGGTCTTCGACGTGTAACCCCCGGCGGCACTCCAACGGTAACGTCGACACGAACAAACGCTCGCGGAGTGTCATGTCACGTTCGTCCGTTGGTCACCACGACTACGCCATGGCAGATAAGTCCAATGCACAGTGGCGAGAGGCTCTAGCTAACCGGAAGGTCACGTGGGTAAACATCATTATTGAAGGTCCAGATGTTGATTTGTTTTGGCTCGCGGGTGATAGAGCAAATCACAATGGTTAACTAGGGTAACTCTCAGTGTCGCTGAGAATTACTTGTTTGGGAGAAAATATTCCAGGTATCTTGAAACGTCCTTATTTTGGGGAAGACTTGGTCACGAAGAGTACGCTTATCGTTATAAGGGATCTTTTGATCTGCTGCCGTTAAGATATCTCGTACTAAGCCATCCTGTCGTCAAGATGAAATGAAGGTCCTATTTAGTCGTTTGCAATAATATCAACAGTTACTCTGTGTGAATGTGTACTCAAGACCACACATCATCGGGGGGGGGGGGCGGGGGGTGCTCCAATTGATGACGTGTCCAGTGGGTGAGAGTCACATCGGCGAATCGAAATTGCATTGCCACATTGAATGTCCAGAGATAAACGCTACACTAAACTGACCCGTTCTCCCTGTCATCGTCATGGCTACAGCAACTATCTGTCTTGGCTGGAAGAGCCAAGGATCGGCGGCTCAGGTCCCTTCCACCATCGACACTGGTGCTTCTATTTTTGTCATAATGTTCAAGCGATTGCAGAGCCTCATCACTTCTCTACAGCTGCCGCGACTGGCAGATCGTGATGGACCAGCTACTTCAGCGACTGGCTAACTTGATTGTACAGGAAGAACAAACATCATTAAGAAGGGTTCGGGCTCAAGAACGTGGGGATTGCGCCAGTGTTTCGCGACCTAGGTCCACCGCCAACTGCCCTCTTCAGGTGGGGAACGAGAGAGAGAAGGAGCATAAAACACAGCTGAGGGGCAGCAGCAGCAGCGGCGACAGCACCCTTACGGACGTTGACCTCCATAAAAAGTCGGCCAGGGGGGGCGTATGCTACGAGAATGCAAAGTTGCAGAAGCAGGGGTGCAAAAGACACTCTACGTCCGTCCGCTTCTGGACCTCACCGCCGACCTTCCTCGCATAAGCTAAATAAATTGACTAACACACGAGCCCTAACTGGTCATGGCTGGGGAGAGATCAGTGAAGATCCCTCAATATTCTCTGACAGGTTTCCATGAAAAAGACGACATTCTAGTTTTGACATTCCGAAACAACAAAGCTTTGGACCAAACCCGATCAGCTCCCAACAACAAGAAATGCCTTTATTGTTTGTCGTTGTTGTTGCTGTTTTTGTTGTTGTTGTTGGAAGCTGATTGAGAGTTGGAATTTCGTATACACGCGCATCCGATTTTTTCCACATTGGAGATATTATTATTGCAGATATTATTATATTACAAGCTGAACGTTGATTCTGTTGTACCTTCTGATGAATGAGGCCGACAGTGATGAATATCTCTAGGAGCAGCGGAACTATACCGAAATGCTTCCTGATCGAAAAAGGCTGGGGCATCATAACTGGAAGCGGCCACCTCGGGACATTACAACTGGGAGAGAATTCGCCATGAATGATTTACCAGTCGAAGCAAATTGCACGGATCATTTATCAAACCTTTTAAGAACAAAAAAACGATAATGAAAATTCAATGGTTTTAGCATTTATGAAGATGTCTCTCACTGCACAGTCGAGTTTCGCCTCGGCAATACCGAACAAAGAAACGGGTCACGAAAAGCTTGGTCCGCCTGGCCCTGCCACCAAGCAGTATCAGGCCATTAGCAACCACAGCCTGTGTTCGCGTCGGCCAGCGGTGATGCATTATAGAGCTGCTTGGCTCTGAGGATGTGTTTCGTTCTCACTTGTCTGCAGCAGAAGCGGCGCACTCCTGCTTGCTTGCCCTTCGATTTGAATTTGTGTATTGTGTACTGAGTCGAAGCACATTTGCATCGGCTTACTTACACTTAATATGAATAGTGGTGCCTAACAAAGTTCGGGTAGAATCATTTTTATTCAACGTTCACTTCATTCAATTCACTTCATTCAATTTGAACTGGTACACTTTGCAGCTACAACAGCATAGACCACATTGAGACCCTTCGGAGGGATCATCCTACATAGTATCAAACGTCTAATGCCAATCTCATTAAGCCATCTCCCTACCGTGTACATAGGGTTCTATAAACTATATTATAGATTTACACGATTTCAAGGATCACAGATGTACATTCAGAACGAATGCAACAAATTATGCGTTTGCACGAGCGTAGATATGGAGCGGTTCCAATCTAAACTAAATGTTGACACGTTTGCGGATGGAAACCTATGTAGAGATATCTCTAGAGTTCGTCAGAATTGAATCACACATCTTGTGGACGACAATTTGAATTATTGCCAACGACTATCACAACCCTTGGTCGTCATATGCGTCCCGACCATTTCAACACTCGATTTGACCTCCTTATCGACTGTTCGATCTTGTACGAAGATAGCTAGAGGTCCTGTTTAATTAAAAAGGGTCCTTTTTTGTGTTTAATTTCAAGAGAATTTTCAGAGCAGACCAATCGACAAGCAGACGCAATGCGACAGCAGATACAATAGGATGAATATTACCATAAAATCAACCGAACAGTTTCTTCTCACCGGTGACAGCTTGGTCGAGGGCAATATAGGCAACGGTGCGTGATGCCAATTCGGCGCGATGCTTCTGGAGAAATTCAGCACTGCCCACCTGACCGAAAGCGGATGCGTCCCAAGCAGCAAACAGCAACGTTCGCTGAGGTCGCCATCCTTCGAGAGTGACCAACTCCGATAGAACACGAACAACCTGAAAAGAAGCATAATCTCTCTTAGATAGCATGTGAATAATTGCTCTGTAAAGTAATTTATTCTGCTTATAATGTACGGCGATGTTTGGCGGACCCCCCCGCGCAGAATTCGCTTGCGTAATTGCGGTGCCTACTTATAGGCCCCGTTTGTATAATTATGGCCGTCATTAGCACAGAGAAAATGAGCAATATGTACTCATCGAAACTATCAAGTTTTCGAATACTGAAGACTCGGTAATACTTCGAGTCGGAACGGAAGTCCAGGTTGAAATGAGGAGAAAAAAAACACACTTCGGCAGTACTTCGTCGACGAGCCCACGTGGCTTACTCACCTCCATTAATACGGCCATTCCTGAGCCGGGATCTCCGGCACCACGTGTCCACGAGTCGTGATGGCAGCCGATGATAACATACCGACCTGTCAGATCCCGAAGGGTGGCGAGAGCAGAAATGGGACAACGCCGATAAGTCAATTAATCATCTCCACTGAATCTCGGTGTTTCCACATCTCACTCAAGGAGGCACGCTGACGATGGTGACTCCAGCTCAAAACTCGAACACCGTTCCGATGTGAGAAACATCGCTTTCAATAATGCTGTATTGAAGCTTTGAACTATGTAATTTGTATCACGCGTCGAAAATGCGGATTAGTCCAATGCACCAATTCTTTGTTTAGACTACGAATCTAATAAGGTTCCCTAGCAAATGTATTTACATTTTTTTTACATACAAACGGGTGCACTATTAGGAACATATATATATATATATATATATATATAGCGAGAGCCTCACGGCCTCTGATACAGAATAAATGCCTGTAATGTGTATTCTTTGTATCGATTTGTTGAAATATAGGGGTGCGTTAAGTTTATGCACGGCACTATATATATGTATATACATATATCCTTAGTACAATATTACATCTACACATATTATAATTGCAGCCCCATTAATAAAGCTTTACCTTTTACGTCGACGCACGGGCATACATTCACATGAGAACTGAATTTCCAAACCTTCATTTTCAACTACGTTTTCTATATAGTTATTATTATACTTGTAAGTTTGAGCACTAGGTAAAACTGCATAAATTCCCCTGTTACAGCCGTAGAATATACGTCGAAGCAGTCACTTCACATTTTTGGGCTAGTGTATCAAAATCCGATGACAGAAATTATAGGGATAATGCCAGCAGTCTCCATCAAACATCACACGCACAAACACGCACACTTCTTAACGCCGTTACACTGTTAGACTTTACACAGAGCCAAATATGGATGCATATATGTATTATGGCTAGATAGGGGCACAGAGAAAATATGCTCCCTATGTTTGGAAGGAGCGTGAGAGTATTTGAGCCGGTAGTGAGATCACGAACATTGCCTTGGGCAAACACTTGACCCAGCCACAATCCGGTAGCCGGCCGATCCAAGTCGGGCTAGCTACTAGGAGACGCCATCCACATTAACACGGCATTGTTCCTCATCCGAGGGTTCTCGGAGTAGACGAAGGCATATGAAGCCGGCGATGCAGTGAGATCTTCGAAACGTTTCTTGACGGGCTGACCTCCATACATTATTCACAGGTAACTAACCAGCATGGGAGGTACAAATGAACGTACAGCGGCATCTAAGCGCTTTAGAGAGGAAATATGTTTTTTTTTCATATTTTTCTTCTCAAATTACGATTCAGTCTGCATCTAACCGCACACGTTAGATGCTTTAGTCAAATCCGATGGCTGCAATATAATGGACAGTCAGTTTGGTCACACGATGCTTGAGATGATCTACAGTTTTGTCCGTCTGTGTAGACACACTCACCTGGTTGATGCGAGCCAGGAATAACACCAATCGTATCGTGAATAGTCATTTCACGGAACAGGTTAAACGATGAGAGTTGCACCTCTCTGCAGTCGTTCAGCCGGGACAGACGCGCACATGAAAATTAGCCACATAATAAGATAAAAACATTGAAATCCTTACATTTTCGTACCACTCGTTGTCCAGATGCCAGGCACTACGTAGGCATAGATCAGCCTAAATCGATAGGCGGTTCCCGCACTAATAAGCAATTAAGCGAAAGAATGGCTTTGGCTCATTAGAGGATAGGAGACCGGTTGTAGATGACCCTCTTCAACCTTCTTGATCCTCGAAAGGTTCATTTACACCCGGGATCTATTCCTGAAGAAAAGGCTAGCCGACGTGCACGCTTCGTTGCACGGGTTGAGCTCCAACTTAGCTATCATTGCATCTATTATTGCGTGCCATTTCACTGTTGCAGCATGGCGAAGTTATATTCAAGATAGAGGTTCACAGAAATGAGACAAATGACCACATGCCGCAAAAATACCTCGCTCAATACGTGTTGATTTTGTCGATAGATGTTGTCGTCGTCATAGAATACTTTACCGATTACAGGGTGCTTCGACTAACGAATAACTGATGCTACTGCCATCTTTTTGACTTGTCCATTGCGTACATTTAATCGATCATAAATGATACACCCGATATATCAGCTCAAAGTATAAATCCCGATAAATTCTGCCCTTGTGAGTACCACTATCGGATGCCTGTTTGTGTTTATTGCTTAAACGTTTTTTTTTCCAGCTGACCCTTAGGTGTTCCCCGATGCGACAGTCCTTCGCACCTAACCTAGGTTATTACTTCGAGGACCTGTCGCGCACACCTTTGCCACTATTGCTTAGATGTCTCTTCGTCGACGTATGTGCACAATCTGTTCCCAAAGCTATTGCGAACCTCTCATTGATTCTTCTTTTCAATCCCGGTATCAGACAACATATAATCTTGTAACAGATTTCCTCGCAGATAAAATTCGTTCTACAAATTTCGAAAGTAGCGACGCGTATCGAATGCAAATATATAGAGTATATATAATATCTCATTAAGTCAACTCACGTCCATCCTTGCTGAAATGGCCTTTATATTGCTATGATCTGGCAATTTCGGCCTGGGGGGGGCCTGTCTGCCTCCATTAGGCATGGGTATCACCGAAGCTGAATAAATATGTGAAGCCGGTCTATTTCCGTTCACTTTCAGCCGTTTCCGTTTTGTGAATTATACAGCACCCTGTATTCCGATATCAGATGGTTGAGTCGACTAACAACAACGGCCGTCACAATTATTTTCTGTCATCCAACTTAATCTTATACTCCATTGAGAACTAGGCAAGCGACTCACGTAAAAGCTTGCATAGTTATAGTAGTGACCTGTAAACGTTCTATTAGCGGTCTAATAGTCTACTGTGGAGGATGTGTACGGCGCCTGGAAACAGCTTGCGAAAATTGGATAACGTGGCGTCTAGTTGGGACCCAAATTAGAATGAATATGACGGTGTATTCAGAGCCGTGAAGCCATCTAGCGGTGGTGACTACGCGGCGAACGGGGTTTATATAGTTACTTTAATTGTTATTAATACGCATTTCGTGGTTAGCTGCCTTGGAGTGTACTAAGGGCCAGGCCTAGTAAGCACCACAAGGCTAAATGCGGTCGAAACGAGGTCGACTATGGAAGAGGCTCATTCGACTTTTTATGCAGGGCAACTATAAGGACTGTCAGGACACACTCTCGTACATTGAGATCGCACATTCACAAGGTTCGAACCACAAACATACCTAACTCATATAGAAATCTAACAACTGGCATACATGACTAAGTGCATATCAAGGCAACAATCTTCCGTGCGGTGACGGTAGCTCCCAGAATGGTACAGACTATTCGCCTCACCCTTTATATTGGTGACGACGCAGTCCGCAAATAGAGGAGAACTATACCTTAAAGATATGCTATATGTTAAACAAATGCGACCCTGTCAAATCTAGAAGGTGTCAATTATTGCGAGACTGCTCCGTCCCGTGGCAGAAATATTGGTTCTGTCGGCGTAACGGCGATTTCGATTACACATGGTATCATATCACATTGCAATATGAACAGGAGTAGCAAACACGTTTTGCACTCTGTTTGAGTACAACACGCAGACAATATTTCCGATAACAGGTACTCAACATGGCCGCACTGAGCAATTGTATTATACTTGTGTGTGTGTTGACGAAACATCTGCAACGTGAATCCAACTTGATCCATCCTAACCCCCCCTGGTTATGTGCATATATATATATATACATATGTATATAGATTGGTCTAGCTGCTACCAGGGCGTCTATCTAGATATGATCACGTTTGCATACTTATTGCTTGCCTGTTCGAGGGAGAAATGGCGGTTGTCGCTGTCGCCCGGCGTATGCGGAAAATGACGCGCCGTAAACCATGTGCATTATCCCTAGGAGACGCATGGCTGAGCCCGTTCAGGATATTGAACTGGGGCGAACCCCAGCTGGGGCTGAGAATGTACCCACCGACCCAGACGCCTCCGCCCCCAAGGCCCAGCTCAGCCCCGTTTTGCCCACCGTCTCATTCCACGTTTGCCCACGAATCTTACGCATCGGTGGATCCCAATTGAATTTTAACGAGGGGCTCTTGTGACCTCCCCGGGAGCCCTTGGGAGAAGCCTCTCCACCTCACCGACCCAGCTACCATCATAGTCCTCTCACAAATGACAGAGAGAGACAGAGAGAAAGAAGGAGAGAGAGGGGGTGTGTGCAAGTGTATGAGACCGCTATCATGCTAATCGTCTGCAAGTCGCCGTCGCCATTGCGTGCCCGTTCCTTTGGTCGTGTCAAGGTGGCGCAACGATGCCATTCGCCGTTCCAATCGATCAATCAAGGGACAGTAATCCTCCACCCGAATATTTCACAGAGGATGTATTATTGCCAAGATCCATGCTGGGCGAATGAGTCCGACCTAGTCTCGAGTGATATATCGTCGGCCGTTCCCAGACAGCTTAAAGCGGGCAACGTTTTCATTAGCAACTCGATTGATATTTGATGCGGAAAACGCAACGGTGGAAAATATATCCCCATAAACATCGTTAGAAGCCTGTATCAAGGCGCTGCCATGAAACTGCGAGTCTGTTGTGCAGCTCAGCCATCCGCAATCTTTAGAGTGATCGGAACATTCACAGAGTATATGAATATACGCGGATTACGGGTGGAGTACGTGCTGAAGTAGCTGCGGTTTTGTGGGCTGGAAGTTCCGTCTGTGAAGGGTACTCATCACAAACTTGATTCAAATAGATTTGCAGACGTTTGCATCGTCTTGTGATTATGGTTAGATGGATCCGGTAGATTAGTAAACTCCTCAGGACAAGACGGTGAGGTTGCAGAGCTTGGGAGGAGGCAGGTAGATGGGGTACTGCGTGTTGTTCGAAGCAGTTCGGTTCTGCTGAACCTGACGCCCCCGTACGCAATGGCGAACGATACGACTGTATGATCTCCCGGATGGAACAGTTGAAGTAATGCTACACTTTTCGAGTCATCTGTGGTGGGGTGGAAGCGGGTTTAGTGCGGTTTATGAGTCCCACATCAGTGTTGGCATGAACCGTCCAACACATATGTTTATCATACCCGTAAACTCCAACAAAAAGAAAAAGATGGATCCAGTAGACAGTGTTCAGCTATAAAGTCCTTCATCAATATGCTATATGGTGTACTAAGAAATTTGCTCCGGAAATAGATTGTTCATAACGTTTTGCTGCGAATGGCATACAAGTAAGCATGCCATGCCATTAAATTGCTCCAGAGGGAAAAAATAACCGATTCAACTGGCATCACATAAGTTTGAAGTATAAGAAAGTTCATCGTAGGGAAAATCCTTTGGCCCTCAGCATGGCTCGATCAGACACCAGCAATAAATCGAAATAAGATACAATCACGTGTCATTCTCTAGCAGAACACGAAGTGAGAGACAAAAGGAAATGGAGAGAGAGAGGAAGAAAGTTGGCGTGATCTGTCTGCAGATAATCTGTCCACCCGCGAACGTGACAACGACTGTCACAGCTTGCCCCCAAATTCGTCCTCACAACGTGTACAAATTGTTGATTGTTCCTGCTGAGCACTAACAGCAGCTGGCGTTCGCGAATCGAAATCGAATGTGACCAATGTCGGACAAGTCATCTCAGCTTGGCTTAGCACAAAGCTCCACTTCGCTACGAAGCGTCTGTCGCCGCTAGGTCGCCGTTGATGCCTCGACCTCTATCACAACCCTCTGCCTATTCTCAGCAGACGTCCAGCAGAGATTCAGTCAGGATAGATTCGATTATATTCCATATATATATATATCGCTATAATGATAACAATATTATTCACGACACTCATTACATGCCGCGACAGGGAGCCGCGACGTCATTCAGAAAAGTGGAACGGCACAGGGGGCGCCACTCAACAGCCATTCTTTTCCTGTGACAGGCGCCCGTTACTGACCGCCGCCGCCGACGCCGACACCCCGATCGATATCACGAGCTAGATAATCATCATCGTCTGTCTGTATCCACTGCTCGCAGGCTCCCCTGGGACAGTTTACTGTAAGTGAGTGTTGGCGACGCACGCGGTCGCCAGCACTGCACAGGTATGCGCGATCCGACAACTTGGACAGAAGCACGATCGGATACATTATGGACAGCCTTTCTCGGACCAGTCCATCTTAATTTCTATAATCGGCTGCCCGCTTGCCGGGAGCGATGCAGAGAAAGTGAGAGAGGGAGAGAGAGAGAGAGAAATAACGGAGTATATGTGATACCGTGTAAGTGTAGTGGTCCGGCTCGGCTGGGTATTTATGTATGCATGCATGTAGGTGTTCTCACAGGTCAGCGGTGTCCTTGTATCCGGGACCGATCGCATACGAGAGGTTGAGTCGACCTTGCCATTCGATTGGCGCAGATGGGCCCGCCATCCCTCTGCAAGTGATGAAGACAAAACGTCAAAGGAAGCGAAGAAAAAAACCGACACTATCGATAGCAGCAGCAGCAGCGGCAGCAGTAGTAGCAAAAACCGATTTATGGTCTCATCTCCTAATAGAATGATGACTATCTGCTTTAAATTGCATTGTTCGCCATTGCGGATATTGACCCGAAGGGCCCATTGTACACGGGAAGAGATCCAGGCTGTGGCACCAGCTGAAGAAGAAATGGAGGTGAACACTCGAGTTGATTATGCTAGTTAAAGCAAAATTGTCATTCGGGGAAGTGAGGGAGATGTCGGGCAGAAAAAATAAAATTCAGAAAAGTGAGCTTATGATGAAGCATACAGCGATGTGCTAAAACGCATACCATATTGTAAAGCCTCATAAGCTGTATGTTATATATATATATATATATAGCTTAGTGAGGGATGTTTGATTTAACTGTAAGTCTCGGCAACTCGAGAAATAAACATTGAACTAAACGGAAGTGTCACGCGGAAACCTCGTAAATCGCAGCAACGTGAACGTCGACAAGAACCTCAGCAGAGCAAGATGACACACAATGCAGTAAACGATTTTTTTTTTGGGGTGGTAGTTAAATCCCAGACGAGCAGTAGGTATCACCAGCGGAACAGGTCTTCAGTAATGAGGCGCAGCAATAAGCGAAAAAAAGGCCCCCTACGAAGTAAAGCACAACAGTAATAAAATTTCAAGATATATTATCGACGGAAGTCTAATGCCAGAAGGGCGAAATCTTGTCCTACGGCTGCTGCTGTTTGTTAGAGCTCGTCAGTTATCCTGAAAAGCAATTGGGAACACTCACTTAAGAAGATTTTGAGCATCGAGTGCGCTGATTGGCTGAACTGGCAGACCAGGCAACTTCACGTCACCTCTTGGAAGACGAAATATATCATCTGTGGCCGGCAAAAAAGGAGTCACCGGATCTCCTGGAAAACTTTTCAAACTGCCTCGCTCGATGGCGTCGAGCGGTATCGATCTTTTGACGTCGTCTTCGATGACACCGTCCACCGGCTCCCAATCAAACGGGTCTCGGTACAAGAGTACACCTGGGACAAGAAAAAGCAAGAATCGTAAAGGACAATGAGCTATGGGCACATCGCGAATATGGTCGATGCTTCGTGTCAACAAGGGCGTGCAGCTGGAGGCACCTCACATTTACATATACCTACCTTTACGCTAAGAGTTCACTCTCCGCCTGTGATGTATTTGAAATGATCTTGGCATGCTTCGCGCAGTGGGTCATATTATAAACATAGCGGTGCTGGGAGATTTCACTTGCGACAAATACAGACTGGGTTTCAAAGTAAACTGGCGCTCATCAACACGCCACTCGTGTCGCTCAAACAAAAGCATGATCTTTTGCATATATCGAAGAATTGGTTGTACGCAAAGAGCGTAAGATGTACGCGCTGTATGCAACAGATAACGGTGATCGAACATGGCCGATCCAATGAGGGTTTGAGAAATATTGCTTCTCTCTCTCTCCCTCTGTGATATCTGATCAAACAAATCGTTCTATATGTGCCGCTATGTAGAAAATCTCGTTCGTAAGTTAGTATTGGCCACACGTGTATACGAGAATTGGCGGGCTGCAGACGCAATCTTCAACCTCCTCGAACAGGAAGAACAAGGCGCAACATTTCTGAAAGTATAAGCGTATCAAAGCGTCCGGGTCAGTGAACGCTACTCTCAATAGGGACGCTGCTAAATAAACGAACTGGCGCGTGAAAAATCTTTCCTGCGTTCACACCCCGGTAGCCGGCGCCGCTCGAGAACAATATTGCACGCTTTTGCGTGACGCCGTCCTCCGGCCGTTCCGTTGGTAAACCTTCATGGTTGGTAACTTATTCTCTGAAGTACTCACCCTGTATGCCATTTTCTTCAGCGCGCCGAATCTTCGCGTCAAGCGCTTGTCCTCTGCCGTATCGCATGATAGCGATTGTCCCGTTTAATGTAACGCCTCGAGTTTTCAACACTTCAAAGTCCTCTTCGAGCCCGAAATTGACGTAGACAGGTTTCCCTCGAACTTTTCCTGGTGACGAGTACGCGAGGTATGGATGTGTCTCTAAAAAGAATAGGGCAAGAAAGAATGATGATGACGCTGGTGGTGATGATGATGCTCCTGCTAGATCTCTTCATACGTTGTCAATTTTGACAACACATAGGAAGACAAAAACGCTACTACGACTTTCCCGAAGGGGACGTCCCGCAGCAGGGCGCTGGTGAGGTAAATGTATTGTGGGCTAGGTCCGCACAGGATCGTACAGGTCCCGCGACACCGAATGCCTCCGCCGCCAGTCTCCCCCCGACCGCCTCTGCTGTTCATCCTGAGTGCGCTATTCATCGGGGCGTTTTTAACTGTATTTTCAATTTCAGCTCCTCGAATCCTATCTTTTTCCCACCATTCGTCGCCCCACCACTTTCGTTCGCTCGTCGCTCGTTCTCACCTCAATGCACCCACTGAGGAATAAGGATAGGCTAGACATGAGGTGCAGCCACAAGAGGATTGGGCGGATGGGGGATGAAGCTCATGCTGCATAGAGCCTCCTGGAGAAAGCATGTGGACGCCGAAAAGTTTGACTCTTTTTGCAGTTCCTGCCGCGTGGCGGCATAGCGCCGATCGAGTGTCGTCGTTCTTTGGCGGCGGTGTCCTCGGTGATCGTCAGAGCCGGGACGGGAACTGTTCGTAGGATGGGATACGGATGTATGCCCTTTATCGCGGTGCTGCGCCGCGAGGGCTGTGGGCCGGTGAGGCGCAGGGAGCTCCCATTCGTCGGAGGCCTTTCCCCTTTAGTCGGGCCTCCCCAATGGTGATTCCTGTGATTCGCGTGTGTTCCAAGCGCATGCCCGCAGCAGGAGATGAGATGAGATAGCTGAGATCTCAGTCGGCGGTGAAGAGATGGCGCGCCGCAGGCCGGCCAGAGGCAAATCGGCGGGGTAGCATGACATCGCGATGGTCGCGGCCATCGCGGCCACAAAAAGCCCTTCAAACCCCCGCCAGCCTCGGCCTCGGCCCATGGTCCCGCTCCACAGGATACTCGTTCGCCTCTCATCAGATCCACAGCCATTTTCAATCTCCGCAAGCTCTAACACACTTTGTACACTCGTGTAGCTGCTGCTGCTGCTGCTCGAACCACCGCTGTGAGTTGTACCGCCACCCTTTAGCCACGAGCCACGGCCACCCACAAACTGGCGTGGAGCAGGCAGAACCCGCCAGTCTGTGCTTGCTCTACGTCATGCCAAGTTAGAACGTGCCGAACTTCCTGCCTCGTTCTGTACACACCCACACGCACACTGACACACTCACAAGTAGAAAGGAAGCAGAGGAGAAGCGAACGAAGAACGAACACAGCTGCACAGCCACAGAGTGACTCGGCGAAGTGTAGAAGAAGCCTGAAGCATGGACGGCTAGACGTCCGTTATAATGCCTTGTCAACGCTCGTCCGAGCATAGCTGCCGAGTCAGATAGACACAGACCGACCAGCACACCGAGAGCCGGCCACCAGCGTGTAGCCAACGTGTACAACCGGATATCTCAATGGTACCAATGCCATTCCATAAACGCGGCCGGCTAGCACACCCACCATCCCAAGCCGCCGCCACCACTATCATCGTGTCTGTGTGTACGTCCGTGTCTCTTTAGAAGGAAGGACATTTAATGCTAATGCATAGAACTCTGCACCCCTCATCCTCAGTGATTGCCACCAGTCATTCTGCCTTTGGTTCGGCTGGCATTTTCTCCACTTACTACGCGGGTGGTCTGTTCAACAACTGCATAGCTGTCCACTCAGGGCAGATGCCACTTAGCCAGCAGCGCTCTGTCACGGCCGCACACTCTCCCGCCTTTACCGAAACGGGAGAATAAGCAAAGTAACCCGGCCAACAGGAGGGAAGCCGTCTTGTCTCTGCTGGTTATGAGCAACGACAGACGAGAATGTACGTCCAGTGAGAGTGGCACAAACGTGTAGACGCGTGTTCCTCGTGTGGCGAGGACGGGTGGGGGATCAAGAAATAACACAAGGGGTTTACCGGACTATCACTTCCCGGTGGCGGGGAACGGTGGATGAACGTCGCTTCGCGCGAGGGAGTCCTGACAACCTGGGAGTGGGGCTGGGAGCAAGGGCCGATGGTGACCGTTGCCGGCGTAGTCCGATGTGGTAGTCCTAAGTTGCGAACACTCGAGTTACTTTGGCTGTCCTTCTGTGAATGTGCTCGTTGAGCGGTGTCTACCGCAGATGGCCACAATGACAGCACTGGTGGTGATGGTGGCGGTAATAGCAGTCGTTGAAACGATTGAATTGGCTGGCAACAGCCGCCAACGGGATTGCACCACTCCATAGCCAAGTAGCCGCCGATTTGACAATATCCTATGCAGTAGCGTACAACATATCAGCGGTGCGCTAGTGATATCGACAGGCATGCAACCGCGGTCACAGACAAGCAAACAGACGGAGCCAGTGAGGTTTGCACACATCGAGTAGCGGCATAGCGACGCAAGAAGCGGTGAGAGCTACATTGAATCGAGTGCCTCGAGTAGCGGCACAATATTTGGCGTTCTCTGACCAACGCATTGTGGCGGCATGGCAACCTGGTGGCGGTTGGTAGCAGGCCATTCGTAACTCAGGCCGCGCATGGGACCCCGTCGCGGGAGGGGTCCGAGGAGTACGGGTTTGTCTGAAGAGGGGGAAGGGCTTCACAAGGGATAGAAGCACACGTAGTGGGTAAGAGGCGTTGTAGCGTCTCGTTTGAACAAATGGCCACCGACTGCAACACGACGTACACGAGTATAGCTCAGAAAGCCTCTGCCGGCGCCGATGCTGCAGCATCACCAGGCCCCTCTCTGTAGCTTACTGGCTCTCATAGCCGTTTTGGTGGTGGTAGTGGCTCGCCGCCCACCGCAAAGCCACTTGCCCAGTGGCTGAAAAGGCCGATCGTTCATACGTGGACACATTCATAGCTGTTTACTCGCGTATCATGGCATACAGCAACCGCCAACACCACCATCAGTGATACATGTACTCAGAGCGATGCAGCGTCGGCTGGAAGGCGGCCAGTCTTTCCCTATCTCTCTCGCTCTCTCACAATCTATCCCGCCAGCCTGGCTCCAACCAACTGACATCCAGCTGCTGTCCAACTCAACCGTGTGGAAAGCCAACCAGCTGCTGTTGCTGCTAGAATAACATGCTACTGGTCTTGTTACTTGGCGAACCTTTGGAGTGTGTTGAACGGGCAACGCTAAGGGGACAAACGATGCAGGTGGCAACAGCAGAAACGGCCAGGAAGGCGGCCGACGACGTCGAACGCGTGAGCGAGCGCTGTACAAGGCATACGCAATACCGACCCCGGACCTCACAATGGGGATTGGTTTGAAGTACAGGGGGCAGTTTCTGAGGGTGAGACCCTGGGGGGTACTTTTACCGTAGCCCGCCTGCTCGCTCAGGAGTTTTGCGCTCAGCGGGAGCAAACTACAACACAGTCCGTCTCTACCGTTCGGTAATCGTGGCCGCTGCAAATCGGCACAGGTACACTACCGAACTATCAGGCGGATTCCTCCGTATTCTTTTGGTTAGTGATAGACAGAACTAGATAGACTTCTTTCGGGCTAACGCTTCGAAAATCCGTAGACGGAGAAATTACAAATACTACATAACGTGTTCAAAGAGAAGAAGTGGACATTGGGACTATGACTAGCGGCTGGTACTTAGCCGTGTTCGGGCGAGCTGCCTTTATATACACTGCGTATATCTTCCAAAAGCACCTATCTATCCGTCTATCTAAGCACAACATCTTTTTAACCAAACTATCGACAACGAACAATTTTTTTCAGCTTGTATTATTATTATTACTACATTCGCAAAAAATAGAATTCCTCAATTTGATCTTCAGAACACTGCACCATGCCTGCCACAGGCCTCGTCGTCATGGTAGATGAGCACTTTCCCATAAGAATTATGTAATGTACATGTTATTGTTCAGAAAAAAATTCGTCGAGCATGCACCTATGGTCGGCTAAACAATAAAAAGAATAATGATGATTATTGTCACCGTCGCGAACAGTGTATCTTATTCCGCGTCATAAGGGTGTGATGTAGCATATTTTTATACGTCGTTAACCGTCTCAAAGTGGAGTTGCCGGCTCCCCCCCGTTACCCAAACGGACTGCGGTTTCCTGAAGGTACCGAAGCCTGCCTGCTCTCTACATTTAGCAGACTGCTAGCATAATGGATGATGGATTTGAGTTGTGCAAATTTGCAGGAGAAAGTTCCCCACAGCTCTGAGGGAGCCGCCACTGGAGCTGGTAACGGCTGCCGCGCAGTGTTCCGCCACTGAATAACACTGTATATATATATATATGTGTATATATACAACTAGTGCCACTGACCAAGCTGACTCTCGAGGGGGCTGGTTAGCGAGTGGAGCTGAAATAGCACCCGGGAGCTTTTTGTGAGTCGGACCTCATTGGCGCGTTCCATGTCGGGATACGATAGCAGTGGGCGGAAGGTCTCCACTCGGGCTCGGACACCCCAGCTCGACCATGCCGCGCGAATCTTCCCAGCGAGCTGAGTGCCCTTTTCTGAACCGGCAACGTGGAAATCCTGCGTCATGGTCCTGCAATGAACACCGCAAACAAAAGGCAGGGAAGGAACAGAGTACAACGTTTAGGACCGTAGCGTGGTTAGTTCACTAGTTGTCTCAGGCCACACAAAGGTTAGATATGTGATGTGCTACTGTGACCACATGTGATTACTCCAATTCACTAATTGTAGCAATTAGTTGTAATTGCATTGTAGTTAGTAACTTAGTAGTTTCAGCCAAGTGGCAAACGCACGCTACAGGCGCGTTTTCATCGTTGATAACGGTTTGTGCTTTCCGAGCTTCTGTTCGTTCAAATGATTCGGGGATTAGTATACAAGCGCGACGCTCAATGTTCCGGACGGATAAGCGCTGTAAAACACCTGCTATGTCCCATAGACTTCAGCCTGTATGATGGTAATTTCGAGCAATTACAAAGCGACACCCGTGTACTCGTGTGCGCTCCTTGCAATCGGAGGAGACACGTAGGTGCATGGGTTCGATCCCCAGCGTTGCACTTTTCCATTTAAAGGGGTCTATCTTACAAAGCAGTGCCGAAAGGAGTTGTACCGCGGACGATAAAAATGTTGGCTGTGAGTAAGCACAGATTTGCTTAAACTTTTTCCCTGTTTCGGCTATGCCCGCTCAGTGTTTATGTATATATATCTTAGCCCATGGGGAAGGTGGGAATGAGCTATTTCTCATATACATAATCATCAAATACACGTATTGGCCCAGATTAGCCTTGCGCTGAGAAAAGTCTTTTTTATGTGCGACTATATTGCCGGACTTCCCTACGGAAAGTGCTTAACACCTTAAAGCGTAACAGCCGAGTGAGACTCGCATGACAAGCTACCCTAATTAAATGTAAAGCATTACTTTGACAAAAACTAAAGGAATTTATTGGTACACATTGAAAAGTAGTTTATTATTTTATACTCTGCATTGAGCAAAAAGGTGAATACAACCTAGGTGACAAAGTTTTTTCGTAGCCAGCCGATGAGGCACTTGAACGCGATCGTTAATGTTGCTGTATTCACAGGCATTGACAGATGTGATCTAATTGACTGCAACGAATTTGAAGGCGAATCACTGCAGTCTTTGGACAGACCTCATTTGACTTAGTTTAGACTACATAGGTCTGTTCACAGAAAAATCACAGTCTTTGACAACTACAACTTCGTTGTACGTTTCACCAAGTGCTATATATATATTTGTCGTACTTGTGAGAAATGTAGATGTGAAGAAAACGAGAGAGAAGACGAAAAGCACATCATATAATATAATATATATATATATATAATAATACGCATGGGACATCCAACGTCTCAATATATATATATATATAATCGATTAAGCTGGATAGTACGATTAAGCTGGACAGTACGATTAAGCTGGATAACGAAGAACGGTTAAAGCCCCTCTACTGTTCAACTCGCTTTTCATCAGCGCGCCCGCTGCGCGAAATGTCTGCCTCGCCGGTCCAACAATCGGCCTTCAGTAGCCGCTACTGCAATCGCTGTTCACTGGAGGCATCGAGCACAGCGCAGGTAAACAAGGCAAATGGCAACCAGCACAGCCCTAACGAGAGAAGAAAAGAGGTAATTACAACTTGGTGGCCCGTTCCATTCTCCGTCCGGCCGCATGGCGCCGCCGGCGCCTTCGGGAAGGTCATGGGGACCCGAGTCGAAGGGACTGGAGATCTCTTGGTGGGGCGCGCAGGCTTGTTACGTGTGCGAGTTTGTGGGCGACTGTCGACTCGCACCACTTGCTTTCCTTTCGGCTTCGTTCTCTTCTTTTATTGCCTTTTCGTTGTGTGCGCCGTCACCCCTTACAGATCTCACCCCCCTCCCCACGATGGTGGACTCTCCTGCCTGGTTTCCACGTTTTAGGTAGAACCTCTTTCACCTCGTACCCTTGTGTCCGCAGCGGTGCTCTGACGGTACCCCCGCCCTGTCGACCCCGTCCTCCCCAGTATAAACCCTGTCCGGTATCCGTACCAATCGGAGATTCCCGATCAGCCTCCCGATCGTCCGACTCGCGTGCTTCTTCCTGTTCGTGGCCGGCGATGCTGAGTAGCTTTCTTACGGTGGAAAGGTGCTGCTGGACAATAGTCCTCTAACCGTCGCAGCGGTGGCTGCTGCGGCCGCCACGGCCACTGCTGTTATAATACTGCGTTCTGTCCAGGAGCGCAATGAGACCGCCTGGTATCCGCTCACTGGTATCCTCACTGCTTGCCTGGGGCTTCGAAGTATCTGGTTAGAGAGAGAGAGAATGCGACGCGGAGAGGAAGATGCTGAGGGAGAGGAAAATAATGCTTTCCATTACCTGCTGTGGCCTTCGTGGCAGCAACGGCAGCCCCCCGGCGACTACCAACCGTGTACAGTGTTCCAGGCTACCGTAGGGAGATATCCGTGACGTCCCGTGGCACTGCTTGTCTTAGCTCACGAATGAGAGCAAACCGTACGAGTACCCCGGACCGGTATGACGTAGCCCGTATTCAGGTGGGGTAGTCGGGGCTAGAGCGGCCAGCGTTCGTTAGTGGGACGATACGCAGGCTGTTTCCAGATCTCGTGAAACGCTCAACCGAGGTACAGCCGAACGATCAATCGGCGGGTGCAGGCACGATCATGCTCCGTGAAGGGACTCGCGCGTGGCTGGCTCGGTCATAGACATGGTGGCCTAAACGTCCTACCTAAACGTCCCTCTGACTGGCCGACTGTGTCGTTTCAGGGAGAACCCGGTTAGAATAAGGTAGAAGAGTTTTGTGGGCCAGGAAGCTGACGTTGTACCGGTCGCCGAGCCGGGGCCGCTCAGCGTGCTGAATATGGGTTAAGGTTGCTTCCAGCGGCCAGGAATTCATTTCAGCTCAACGGATATTGGATATTAGCCTGACACACTCTCCGATGGTGGATGATCGATGGCAGCACCGGTACCCTACCCCTGGCCATGTATGTACGAAAAAGTATATAGAGCTCTGTGTCCCAAAGTGGAGCGCGTGCAGCAGGACAGCCCTGCACGTCCTGATCCTACGGGCGCCACCCAGCGATCGAACCGGCCAGCGTGTTGAGCGCTGACGACGGAAGTATGACCAGCCATAGCAACAGCAGCACCAGGAGCAAGAAAGGCTAAGAGGTACATGATTGTGTTTGTGTGTGTGTGTACTAACGTGTGTTCGAGATGGCGTTTACTTGTGCGAGTACAACGAGGATAAGGGAAGAAATAGCGGCTGGCATAAGCTTACTTCCGACGGTAAGCTGCAATTGTAGCTGATATCATGCATCTGATGGTGGAACTTTGGTTCACACGTTCGTGTGTATATTACGTCGCCGAATAACGTCGTGGAGATCTGTGGAGTGGTTTCAGTTAATCGTATTACGTTGAACTGTCGGTTTGCTAGACTTACGAGACGCATGTCGTATCCGCATCGCGCAGGCAATATCTTATCAAACAGTCGCCGTTTGTTATTACTCTAATGACCTTTGAAATTCGCAAGGTAAGCAAAATGTAAAGCAAGGCTCAAACTTGTTAAATCGGGATAATCTCTATACTAACCATAGCCAACTTTCCAGTTGCTCCCGATTGACGGATCGGACGAGTTTGTCGACAAGACGGGTCCTGCGCTCCTGATGGTCGTGTGCAAGCCAAGGAGGCCATTCCCCAAGAGGGTTACACGGGCCCAGCGGAGGCCTGAGCGAGAACGCCCCAGAGGGTCCCAGTCGCTGCTGGGATCCCCTGCGAGCGCCGCCGTAGCCGAGGACTAAACCCACGCTGAACACGCAGGCTACTGCAAGAACCTGTACAGAGCATCACATTTGGAGAAGATGCAAAGAAAAGCAATTCAGGTTAGGGTACGCAACCTGACACACGAACGGCCCTGTTTCATCAACCGCCGATATTTATTGAACTACAAAAACAGAAGAAAAACACCCATCTATCGTTGCTCCAGCGAGTAGTCGATACAGGAGGTTTTAATCCAATATGTCGGCCAGAATGTTAGTGAAATTTTCGTTTGATCTGGCGTCACAACCAGCACGTGCGCCAGTCACCACCATAAACACAGACATACATATATTCGTTTTACGCTTTATTTTTATTCTGTGATTAATTTTATACAGTTCTCACTAAGACTTAGACACTCTGTTACACCGCCACGTCCAGCTGGAAAATTGGCTTCATGTATCGTCCAAATATATCAGAAATGAAATACGTATATAGCGAGGAGAGAGACACGTGCTGACTATCAATGACATCAATTATTATTCGATATATAAGTATTATATTTACGAGTAATCCGAACAGACAATGCACAAGTTCGCGTCTTTATTGCACTAAAGAAGTGGTTGCAAACAAGGATCCCTAGACGCAACAGTTATAAAGCCATATAACAGATAGTTCCTAAATAGAGTTCACTCTACATATTATAAAAACATGTACAATATATGCTTGTGTAATTGATGATCATTACAAATGACTGCACTATCATATAATAATAACAATATATTCCTGCTCAATGTGTAATTTCTCCGTATAATAATAACAGGTATTCAGGTATTCGCGAGGCACCACCCGGTGGATTGGGGAGCAATCCACAATCAGCCTCAGATCCACGTTCTCGCTGTCCGTTACAGATGATTGACACCGGTGATCATATAAGGATGCTATCCTCTGCTATCGTGCGACGTTGCGGTACGCGGCTGAGCTTAATTCGCCTAGCGGGTCCCATCGGAATACCCACCAATTCTAAGCCCGACTTTACCCTCGGCCCCCCCCACTCTCTCTCTGTTATAATACCTAGTGTACTGCTGCCACTGCTGCTGCTGCTGCTGCTGCACAGTATAGTCTACTCCGGTTACTCTCTTATAGAGTAACCGGAGAGTAACGCCCCACTGGCCGCTTGTGCCTGCCGAGCCTTGAGGCAGCAACGTTTGGAAATCGGTGGTAGGACATTGGGGGCCTATATTGCATACAAGTATATGACAGCATGACATGCGAGGTCATGTACCTATCTACGTACAGACGAATAGGCTGCTAGACGATAAATTGTAATGAAACCGCTAGAAGCTGGTGTGAATTCGAACAGTATACATCACGCAGAGCCGCAAAGTCAGTGAGGGTCTTTTTATACAACAAAAAAAAACGATTCTGTTGATAAGAGCAGATCTTCCGCAATCGAACGTTACGTATAACAGTTTGTTTTGAATTACGTGAAATTAATTTTCAGTAAACTACTTTCGGATTTTTTTTGCTTACTCTTAAATTGCGTTATACTTCTCTTCTCCGAGTTATGGCCATTGAACGAGACAGCAAACGCCACTCATCGACGTAATACAAATAGACGAATCGCACCTCTGACTCAACTTCGATCGAAAATCACAACTGAAAAATCGACCTTGAAAATTAAATAACTCGAAAATACAGCTGTTCATTATTTCAATTCTATATGCGTATAATGTGGCTACCTGAAACGACCAACCAACCACTATATACACTAGACCATTTGATCATTTGCACCAGTAAACATTTAAACAATGCCCTATTTCAATGGAGGTCTAATGCGTTCCACTGAGACCTATATTTGATAAAATTCCAAATTAAAATCAACTGTCTATTTAACATTTAATGTCATAGCAGCGGATAAACCAATCAAATATTTATACGTCCGATCGAGATGCGCCACGTCTGGTTAGACCCTACCAAAAGTGGGGGGCGCTCCCCGTAGCACTGCACGTAATATACGGTGCGTAGTTCCGATCCCCAGATGTGTCTACGCTGTTGACATCTCATGGCCGTCGTGGCAATGCATCAGGAAAGCTATCAGCGAGGACGTGCATAACAGTTTTGTGCCTTATCTGAGACCGCCAATGGGCAGACGAACATGAAGCTGGATCCAAGCAAAATGGCATTTTGTACCAGGCTCACTCCACAGCGAATGTAATGGTGTCACCATCATTAAATGGCACTGCCGATAGAAGTCCGTAATAATCGTTATTCGTTTTCGTGAGTATCATCTAGCAGCGAATGAAGCCCACCAGTGGTGTGTACAATTTTTGTCCACGCCGAATTTACTTATTGAGTTTCCAACAATGACGGCAACGGCCCTAGCCAAAGATATAGTTGCTCGGAAATGGGAACGGCGTGTGGTGACGTGATTTTATGTTAATGTGCTTGGCAATAAACAGTGCAGGCTTTCATTCAAAGCGAATAACATATAACGGTAAATATATATATATATATATAAGTGTGCAGCGGTGAGTCAGCCCGATTTTTTAAAATATATGTATATACACATATATAGATCGTTTAGAGTGATGCTCTTAGAGCAGCTTTAGGTAGACCTCGCAGGGGCTTGGCTGCTGACGTTTTTGAGGAAGCTGACTTGCTGCCCCCACACGGCAAAATTTACACGGATCGCTTCTCACTTCTTGCCTTCAAGATTATGAGAGGATCAATTCTTCGTAACATTAAATTCCCAATCACCGCCGACGTCAAAAGATCTTAAATTTCAATTATCCGGGCCAACTCACAGCCAACATTTTTATCATTCACGGTACAACTGCTTTCGGCATTGGTTCATAAGACAGCCCCTTTAATTGCAAATATGCAACGGTGGGGATTAAGACCGTGCATCCATGTGTTGCCCCTCTGATTGCAAGCCGCACACGAATATCATTAGAACCTTTAGAACTCTACTTCTGTAAAGATCTACATTCACTTTTTTAAAGTTCCTCTGGCTAGTTTCAATTGTTCCTTAATGCGTATATATATTAATATTTCTATCATTAACAAATTGTTAATATGAATCAGTCAGGTTAAAATAAATAGATATTAGAATGAATTAGAAGTATGCACCTCTTTTATTTATAGATATTATTATACATTAGACAGAGGATAGATCATCATCGCGCAATCACAAACGCGGTGAGTGTCACGTCAAGCCCTATTCTAGATTCCGATATGGGCATGTCTTCCGTATAAGCGCTCGCTGGGGGTTGTGTCGATAATTTTTTTGTTATTCATTACTATTAGTTAGTTTTATCTCTAATCCCGTTAATCCGTTGATTTAACAATCAATGTTTAATGACAGTTTTTATATCGACTATACGGCCACGTGCGCACGGCTTTTATAGAAGCCCGCTAACTATCGTGTCAAGAGGAGATTAGCCAGCTACTTCTCCACCGTTGTTCTATGGAACCGTATATTAAGTTCGGCTGGTGCTCCCAATGTGTACCACTGTAACATGACTGTAGATTATCTCCGATGATGCATTCAACTAAAGCCAATTATAGTTACGTTAACTGACGGCTTTCCTTACCTATGCCCAACGACAACCTGTTGCCATGATGCGACAATTATCATTACATGCAGAAAGTGTATCCCGAACTCGGTGACGTAAAAATGAAATTTATACATTCACAGTATATGCATGTTTAGAGAAAGTTTCCGTCGACGCTTATCGCCTCATAACAAAGAAAAACAACACTCTCCACCCATCTGGAACTTGCGTGTACGCAAGCGAATGAACACAACTGGCGAAACTTCCTGAAATGAACCGTTGTGTCGCATAGGCTGTCGCTGTAGTTTTGCTAACACGGCAAGTGTGTGCTTGGATGTGTCCATCTCGGCCATGCAAAATTGCTGGCATATACGTATTCCGTTAGTGTGCGACAATGATAATGAGCATAATACTAGCAGTAATGAGCTAGATGACCGAGAAGTTGAAAAACTTTTCACAGGTCCTAATCATTGGAGTACTACTTGATTTTTGTAGAGAAGGAAATGTTCCCCAAACGCACGGGACACCATCAGCGATATCCCTGTAATAGCGGCACTAGCATAATAATTCTCGTAAAAATAATGATAGTGATACTTTATTCTTATCAATAGTTTATTCTTATTGTTAGACCGGGAACGATCTCACATATAACTTGTGGTAGGGGAAGATTTTCAACGTGATCTCAAGTCTTCTCTTTAAGTTCAGCCGGCATCAAGCGGCCGAGAATGAAATGTCAGACATATATATATATATATATATATATATATATATATAGGATGGGAGGCCAGGCGGAAGCCAGGCGTGGCCTGGAAACCGACTACCGTCAGAAAAGATTGGATCTAGCTCCGACTTCCATTCGACTCTTAAACTCTCTCTCTCTCTCGGCCCCGTGAACCCGAAGAGGGGTCTGTCACTTAGGTCATTGTTTTCTTATCTTTCTACCGGCACTGTCGCCGCCGTTGACGCTGTCGTCTGCCTCTATCAAAGTTCGCTGGGTTTGAGATCTTTCTTACCCCTGCCACGCTGCTGCGTCGACATCAGAGGTCGGCGAGCTCGTCGAAATTCCGTCGTCGGGCCAGAGAGAACGAGACTTCGTCTCGAAAACAAAAAAAACAAAGCTATCAAACGCAGTGAGTGCAATCGATTAGCTAATGTGATATATCATGTAATCTTATGAGGTGCTATTATATGACGCGCGACGCGAACACGCGAATGCCCGGCCGGGCTGAACCCGCCACCTGATATATGTCACTATATCTTATTGTATAATACATACTGATTTAAATCCCTAAATAATGAGGGGAATAGGCAGACGGCTGCACACAAGCACGATGCTCGATGGCACTCGTGTATGTAAAAGTAGTTCATATATTACGTGCGGTTCGGGCATTCCCAGCGTTGCTTACAGAGCGGGGTATGGTAATATGGTTGTTGTTAACGGCGCGATGGCACCGCGCCAGCCATTTGATACTGTAGCTAAATCTCAACCTTGGCTTGCCGCCTAGCTGCGATGAGCACGATTATGCTGGGTTATCTTGGTCTAAAACAATGAAAAGATTAGATATAATACTAAAACCCAAAACAAGAGTATTTCTATAATGTTCGATTGACTCAACAGTATAGATAGATTTAATTGAATTAGTGTCGCAAGACGGAATTTATTGGAAAAAACAAACAAAAAAATCGGAAACGCTTAGCTATATCCTGTTCGAGAGTTGGCGTTAAAAAAAATTACCAATGACACCTTCCTTAGAATCCAACCTTCCGCTGAAAAAAAACCTTATCTTGTCTTCTAACCTAGGGTGGCACGAACTATTTTTTTTAACATGATCCCCCTATGTTTTTGCTTTTTCTAAAATTTAACAAATCTCAAAACAGCTTCCATCTAAGCTACCGGTCCGAAGCAAAGAGTGCCGTCGTGCCAAAAGTCTCCTGATGCTTGCTTCTTTACCCAGATGGATAGGTGCGATGATACTACATGCTGAGAAGGTTTGCAGGAGTCAGCGTTGCTGCTGTAGCGAGCGGGTGTATTGGTCTGTCGTTGCCAGCATGAATGTCATCGACGATGTGCCCCGCAGGGCTTGACAATAGGCGGTACGCTGGCGGGAAACGCTGTTCTGCGACAACCAGAAGCGCACTCGAATACGAGAAGGCAATGGGTGACGGCGTTCGGCTAGGGCTCAGCATCCTCTTTTTTTCAGGCTTGTTTCGCTAGTGCAATTTGCAATGCAGAACTCGTCCTGTGCAACCGGGCGCTGCACAGAGGCCACGGGTGAGGCAAAGCAGCTAAGAATCGGAGCCAGCCAGCCGGCCACACAGAGAGACAGACAGGCTTCTGCCCGCAAAAAGCCATAGAAAAAGGATATCCCTTAGCGCGCACTTCGTCGACCGACCGACCGAGTGCTCGCCTTCTCTCTCTCTCTCTCTTCTCTCTGAGCCCGCGTCGTTTTCAAACCACCACCACTGCTACCACAACCGGCGCCGAAAGTACCAAGACCTCTCTATAGCCTGATTCACTGAGCTGTATGACCGGCCCGCTGCCAGTTGGATCTTGGTCTTCGTGGCCGGTCGACTCGACACCACCCCTATCCCACTTCCCTAGCGCCTGCGTCCTGTAAAACGAACACAGTCCTCTTATTGTTACGATGGCCGGAAGCGTTAGCATGATGGCGTAGCCATATGTTGGGACGTTAGGCCAAGAAGCCTATGATTTAGAACGGCACCTTCTAGTATTGTTATCTATTCAGCTTTTCTGAATACGAACGCAGTAGTCAAACAAAACTCGCTGGGTATAGCTCAAGTTCCGTTTGGCACGGTTGTGTCGGACATATTAGGTAGGTGTATGTCCTATGAAGGACTTCTCTGTTGGATGAGAATAGATAGGCCGGTGCCTAGAGGTTTACTGCTGCGTCCTCGTCCCAATCGGTAGCACCCTCTGTGTTACCCGTTTCTACGCAATATGCGTTGACCATATTGAATTCTTCGCTGTCGCACTTCGATGCACCCGCCACCCTATCGAATATCCAAGTTAATTCTAATACATTCACAGTGATTCATACCCTGGAAGTTAAACCCCTCATCAACCATCAGGGACACAACAAAATTACCACCACCTACGCACTTTTGCACGACGATCCGCGTCCAGTAGACCCCTCTAGATCCCTGGGCGATGTTCCACCTCACGAACGAAGCGATTACTACCACTTCAAATCTTCATACCTCGACGCATCCATCACCTTCGCAGCGTCTCTCTTCGCGCGACTTCAATAACGCCCCTAACGTTGTCTATGCCTAACTTAGCCTCCACTGATCCTCCTCTCTTGCGATGAAGTTCTCAACTACATTTTGTTTCTCGATGAAGCATGTTCCCTCATCTGCTATCAATAGCGCCCTCTAACCTGCGACCCGAAGTGCGACAACTAACCAAACAGCCATAACCGTGCTGCGCACCCATTCGAAACAGCATACCCAGCAGTATGTTTATTGTTGTTTCGCGATCAGCGACCATTTCCAAACGCTGCCCATATTGGTAGCCATCGGCGGTGAACTTGTAAACTAGTTCATTGAGAAGAGAGAGAGAGAGAGAGACCATTTATAAGCCTCTACGACTGCTACTACCGGCAGTGCCCTTTTTTCTACTAGATTAGCCTTGCAATCCTAATACCCACCATACGTTTTAGCCACTGCCGAACTTTGCCGTTTCGCGTACCGCCGAGCATTCAGCGTACCCCCGGGGGCTGTCCGTGGAAAAAATCTACTTGCGAAAATCGCTCCTTCGATCGACCCTTCACTCGCGTCCGTTTGTTGCTCCGGATAGAATGTGACAAGCAATACATTTTTTTCCACCGGGCTCGCCGAAGCTGCGGCGGCTGAGCCGGTTAGAGGCCCCACCGGTGGCATTGGCGCCGGTTTTTCACACAGACACAGGCAGTCTGGCGGCAGCCTGACGCGCCAATGGGCAGCCAGACCGAGCCGGTAGGTGGCTACGCGGGACACGGAGGGGGGCTACAGCAATACTCAAAATAAACAATAAATTCCCTCTAGAAAAATGGCGTGCTTTGCTTTCCTGCTGGCGGTGCGCCGTTACAGCTTTCACACATTCCCCAGTTATACGGCTATAGCAGGTAGCGAGCGCAGCGCCCTAGAAGACAGCCAGGGAAGCTCTAGTGGGGAAGGATATATATATATATAGGGGAAGGGAGAGAGAGAGAGAGCTGTCTCGGGTCTCGGTCCCTTCGACTCACACCGGAAGCAAAGCCATATCACATTTTTCTTGGCGCCGGCAGCGGCAGCGGGCGCGGCCTGGCGCTGACATTTTTTGCGCCGGACCGTCGCCGTCGTCTGTTTCTCCTCCTCCGGAAGCTTCAAGAAACGCGGTTTATTCGTGTCCCATTCCCCTTGCGTTCGAGTGACCCACAAGCGTGTGCGACGTGTATTGCAAGGCCATTGCGCAATAAAACATCTCACACCGTTCACGAGAACACTTATACTGCCTTCTAACTCTGTGACACACACAATCTCTCTCTCTCTATATATATATGTAAATATATATATATATATATATATATATATATATATATATATATATATATATATATAAACTGGCCATGTCGGATGTATACATATATATATATATATATACGTCTATTCATCCCAGTGTGCTTGTCGTGCTTTCTCTCTCTCTGTCTAGCTCACTCACTTCACCTACCATAATATCCAAAATGTCACCAAGAAAGCACAAAAGGCGGGCATAATGCTGGGCTTGTGTATTCAACAGATTCGTTCGACTTAGATTCGCATTAAGGCCGTAGAGTTTGCTTATTCGTACTCGGGATACATGTGCAAATATATATATATATATATATATGCAACCTGGATGCATGTACGAGTGTATGCAAGCTGCAGAGGCGAACTCCTACCATCTAAATGTGGTTTGGCGAACTTTGAGCCGGACTGACCTTATTAATGAGACACCACATTAGAAGAGTTGTGGCCTTTTTTTTCTGATATGGCATCTTTCAAAATAAGAACACAAAAGCTATTATTGATTTAGTTTGAGTGCGAAATAACAGTAGATAAAATAATGACGGATGTTCAACTCTGAGTGATCGATCCGTTGAGAAACTAGCCACAGGCAAACTGATACTAGGGATCGCTGAACCATTCATGACGATATTCCGCCACCCTGAAGACAATATTATTTTATGGCATAGTTAACTGATAATTATAATAACAATAACTTCTCATTGCTCTCAGCTGTGGGCACTTAACACAGTTACGTACGAATGTTCTCAGAAAGTCTCTGCAGTACTGTAAAAAAAACACTTCGCTTCGCTTGGTCGCCTTTGAGAATGACCAAAAATGATTTTTTCGCTATTCAATGTCCTCTCATATAACGCGATACGCGTATATGGTCTTGTTGTGTAGTTCAACAGTCACTCCTTTCAAAGTGGCAATCTCAACGGTTTGTAAATAGAAGCTATCTAAAAACTGTGAAGGTGTCTAAAAGAAGTCCGTGCAAACAGCCTTGAGGAAAAATAGTTGCCGTTGAGATTCATTGACGCTGCCATGATTTATGTAAGCATTATTATTATTAATTATTATTATCATTATTATTTTTTGGTCGCTTCTGGATCTCTCACCACCGTGATTATGATAACACAAGCGCGCTTGACTCAGCACTGTTGCAAGGAAGTGTGTATGCCAAATATAATATGCAGATTAAAGAAATCTACCAGCCGATTGCTCTCAAAACAAAACACCTGTAGCTATCAAAGTAGACAATAGTGCTCGCCCACCGTCCCTGATACCTTTCCACTGGAAATCACTCAAGAAGCTTATATAAGCCAATAGTAACAATAATTATTTCATCATTTATTCACACGATATTGTGCGATGTATACCTATGTTTGGTACCTAGTAAAATGGTACAAAGGAAAAATCGGCAAAACGAGCCGATTTAATAATAATAATATTGATAGATGGCGTTCTAATTAATTAATGACCTCACCGGTCGTCTCTCCACAAACAATCACCTACCCGTATGAGAAGGCCCTTTCCACCCTGAAGCCAGTGTTCCTGCGATGACGCAACAGGCGCGAACGGCCCGTAGCCACCAGCAGACGCTGTCACCCCCGAAGACTGTCGCTGACCGCCCTGGGGTGAGCACGAAGGCAGACCGGTAGGTGAACACAGCTCGAGATCGACGCCGTCACCGACATTTGTATGCCACTTTGTGTAGCCCTTGACGTAGTCGATACCGCTCCCCATGTTGAAATCGTTTTGGGAGCCGTCCGTGTCGTTGAGTCATTTGCTCATTTCGACGCCTCGGCCAAACGACAGACGATGAACCGAACGAGCCCGACGAGATGGTTTCGACAGGCCGATCCGGGATACACTCACCCCCAAAGGAAAGTCACTTCGATTGACTTCTGGCGGCGGTTGACGTACGCGGCCTTCGCGAGCTGTGACAGTATCTGCAATGTCGAGAGAATCATTGAGGTGAGATATATATATATATATATATTAAGGCAAGTAAGTCCTATTAAGCAAGTAAGCATCGAGCACCACATGACGCTATATGTCATACTGGAACTCCTATTGACGAGGTCAGTGAGCGAAGCTTTACAAGGTGTGCGAGCATAGCAGACCCCTCGGGCCAGATTTCTTTAAATGAGAAGTTGAAGAGGTTTGCAGAGAGAGAGAGAGCGTGCCCTCTGCTCAATACCTGACCTCTGCCTGGAATTATTGTATCAAAACGAACTGACATTGGAGGAATGTTTTTCACACTCGAACACATCGATAATTTAAATGTCGATTATTATATTGCCATTGCAATTCCCGATTCATGTTTTACGTTCTGCTTGATAGCCCTACACTTCGGCCGTCTGATCCCCAATGGTGTTCCATCCATCTATTTTGAGCCATCAGACAATTAACGGATACTTCCCTTTGGTAACCCAAATTGAATGGCGTAAACGGATGCACCATCTACTTTTAGATCCCAACCGAAAGGTTCGGGTTAAAAGACGAGGAAGATTTGAGGGCTCTTGTAGCGAGGACTTTATATCCTGGCGATAATGTCGACAAAGGGTGTGTGGATTTATGTAGTACCTCAAAATAGGCCAATATCGGACCAAAAACTATATAGATTATTGCTAACTTGCTAACTTGGCTGGGATTAATAAGAGTGGTACTGAGACACCCTGAGGACCCATTTGTCAAACGTGATAGATTGGATTAAACATGTTATGCCGAATTAGCATCATACACGACCGCCACCGGCAACGCATCGATTAACAATATGTTCATGTCACAGTGTTCGATATGCAGCAATGATTTTTTTGACGTATTGATGTTAATAACGATGGTCCAAAATTGTAAACTTTTGACACCCTAGTTGATGTATCACTATGCAAACATTGCATGAGGGTTAACTGTCTGAACTACAACAGAATGCCACTCCATCAAGCTGAGATCGTCTATCAATCTCACATTGTTCTACGTACGTGAGGTTCACTGTACAGCAGGCGCAGAATGAAGAAAATCCACTATCGGTTAGGTAGGGACAAATCTTGGAAGTTAACCTTGGTAGCAACGCAATCAATATTGGAAACGGGCGCATTGAAAATAACTTTCTAAGGTCTTAAAAAAGCGACTGCCCGAAAGGCATCCGAATCCGTGGGGTATCTCCGAGCAGATGAGATCATATGTAGACATAATGAGAAGTGATGACAAATAATGAAAGGCAAAAATGCTACTTATATTTGAAATCATGAGGTTTGAGTATACACGCAACAGATCGTTCTAGCCTCTCTAACATGAGGCTTAACAGCTTCGAGCCGCTTGAAATAGAAGATACTTGACCTTGGGTCAACCTAGGTAACGCAATGTAAAAACCAACAGAAGCCTTTCTCCTATCCGTGATATACAGGTAGCACCGTTCTATAATCTACCTCGATTTGTGGCTTTGACTTCTATATTTTCACGTTAAGAATAATCTCGAATTCATTGGGGCAATGCAGACAACTTGTTGAGGCACAACATGATTCGGCCGTCTGGCATGCATGCATCGAGACATTTATATAGTTAATTATTTTCAACTAAAACCTGCTAACAGTAGTTTCAGTGGAGCCAGTTCAAGAACTATCGAATCTAGCCAACTATATATCAATACCATCAATTTACTATGTAAACCTCTCACACCCCACGCAGGGCCGATGTTCGAGGATATTGCTGCAGGCCAAATTGATTTTCCGAATTGTCCTATTTAACGTAACGAAACGTAGCAAATCCATCGGAAGATGTTGCCAACAGCCCGCGCTTGCTTGCTGGCTGGCCGGCCGCCGGCTCACTCGCTCGAACATCCGCTTCGCTCTAGCCGAATAGCAAAGAAATAGCCCGAATAGTCCGACGAGGTCAGTCATATAGGAAGGAGTGATTCCCATGAGAGTGCCAAAGGAATCGCGGGGAATGGGGTGCGGCTAGGAGTTAAGGGCAACGGGAATTTCCGACAAATGAAATCCGATTACGTCCATCCACTGGTTCTTCCAGGTCTTCTATAGCCATCTCGGGGTACAGTCTCTCCCTTTCCTCGTCTCCGTGTCGGCTTTCTACCGCCTTCAGTGCTGCCTCAGTACTCTGTGTAAGTGCCGAAACGGTAACAGCGGCAGCACCTTCACCAGCGGAAAGAGACACCCCCGTTGGGATAGTATGTAATATTTAAAGTTTCCACAGGACCCAGCTGCCAAGAATGGAGCGCAGTTGCAGGCGTAGAACAACTGGGAGCTCAGCGAGACTCCGGGGCCATCTCGTCGTCCCTGAGAGCTCGGGCAAGCCTTCAACGTTTTATGATTCCTCTCTGTGTGCTTCTATTGTAGATAGCGAACATTCTCGTGCCGTCTGAACTGTTTCCTTTCTCGCCAATGCCTCTCTCGAACTCGGGCATCGCTGGTTCATTCGCTTCTTTTATTTTGTAGAATCATTTCGCGATATTCCTCGCGGTCACTGTTTGGTTTTAACTACGTTGGGCATGGTGATGAGACTTCGATAACCATCGGAAACACGAAGATACGAAAATTGGCAGTAATCTAGCGAAAACCCCCCAAGGGCACCTCCCGGAACAAATAGTGTAGGTAGATGGTATTTGTTTAGTTTTTGCCCGGCGCTCCGGTAACTTCGGGTCATTGATCAGTCTCGTGCTAACCGCCTTCGAAATAATTGTGGATATCTGTAGCAGTCCGCTGTTCGTGAGGAACTGCCTACATATCAGCATTATAGCTGAACGGGAAAAGAAGGAGTCACCCTCTGGTATCCAGAGGATGACTTGTACTTTGATATATTTGTAGTACTTTATGTTTACAAATACCATAATAACGAGAGCAATATCATTCGTCCGAGAATCTATTAACATGCTTCACGTTTATTGCCCGCCTGAGCGCCCTCGGCACCCATCAAACGACAACGGAGTTACTGTTATATGATCTAGTATACCGAGAATATTTATGTACTGTACTGTATATTCGCGGTGGATGAGATGTGTCCGCATTATTGAGAACGCGGATTGCGGATTGACAACAAATAGCAAATGTACCAGGAACTAGTTTTGTCCCCAGGGTTGCCTCAATGCCCTTGGTAGGAGTACCGGTGAATGCGCTTACCAGTTCTGTTCGTCAGTAGGCTTTCAAAATACGATCGATCCCATAGGAAGTTATTGATATGCCCATTTCGAAACAGTCCATCAGTGTTCCAGGACCGAATAAATTTGAAGTCATCGTTTTTCTTCTACATACGAATACATTTAGGGGAACATAAGGGTAGCATTTTCAAACGAATGTGACCTTGATTTGCTGTCCGCGTTTGGAATGTTAAAAATGTTAAATAAGCTTCAACGCAAATCAGTTTTTGAACAAAACGAAACTAGATCTCTATGTGCTCTCCTCGTAATCATACGAATTCGAATCACCACAAATGGTCGAAGTTTTTCTTTCTTGAGTTTTTCGCTCTTGCGTAAGCGTAACTTTAATGGAATATATCAAACATCGAGCTACACCAAAGGAACCTCTGACTGTCCCAAGTAGACATTGTGGATGTCCGCTGGATGGTCGTCTAGTGGTGAGCGTCTTCGTCTGGCAGACCGGAGGGACGTGTGGTTTGGGATGAAATCCTGACAGACGCTTTGGAGAATCTTTGGAGTTCTTTATCATCTTTCTTTATCTGAGGATTCTTGCCAAGCACGGCTAAGTGAGAAAAGTAAACTAAGTAAAAGTGGCCCTGACAGGTCCTTATACCTAAAGGTTAAGTGCTGAGACCCGTCACATGAGGGAACAGCTGAGGGTTAAAATCAAGATCAAAAATAGATTATAATATAGCATCACACGCCACCACTCAATATGTTGTTATCAGCGAACGAAGCTTACTAAATATATCCTTCATCATCTCGCCGCGTGAATCACACGAGTTTCTTCAGCCGGCTACCGTGCGACGTTGCCCAACCCTTCGATTCTAAGCGATTGTCTCTGTTACACAACGTGAGCTCAAGATCACTGCGTTCAAAAGTGACGCCACTATTCATCAGGCCATCGACGAAGACCGACGCAGGTATTTGCAAGCGACTTCGGGAGCACCTATCGCAGCAGCCTGCAGGACTCTGCCGGGGGATTTCAGATAATTTTGTATAACGCCTCCCTCCTTCTCCGAAGGCGGCGTCCATGACGCTGACATCCACAAAAGAGGCGCGCAACGAGGGAGCAGAGGCCATCAGATAACGCCGTTCCGCAGGACATCACCCAACCCTCTCATCAGCCATCACTATCGTTGCAACCCGTGATCCCCCCCCGTACACTGGAGAGATCTTGCTGCCAGCCTGCTCCACGGGAATCCTCGTCTATGCTACTGAAGCCTCAGCCGTAGCAACACCAGCACCAGTCACTGGCCGAAGAAATGATTGGGTCGATGCTATCGCAGCCCTATCGTTCGCGGGCAGCCGACAGCCGAAGCAACAAAGCCTCGAGGCCTGCGGCAAAACGCAAACCTTTAGTAAAGGGCAAAGTCTGCCTTGCCGGTCTCCCTCATGTGTTTGCCCGTCTTTCGGTTAGCCGTGACGAAGCCTCCGGGCCCTCTAGTGCTCTTGCTTTGCACATTGGCCACATGTTACAAACGTTATCGGTAGCAGGGCAGAGGACACAAACTGGCAGATATACATACTCACGGCAAATATAAGTTGCCGTGATCTAAGACGAGCAAGCTTCTTCCTGTTATTCCTTGCAGAAGGCGCGACGTGGCATTTACGCCCTCATTGTATGTTTAGGGGGAGCGCATCTTCGACATCCGGCAGTGGAAAGCCGCGTGATGCCGGCAGCTCAGAAAAATAAACTTTTCTAACAAGCACGTCCCACGGAAGCAATTGTGGTCCCGCCGTTGTTGGCAATGTATCAAGCTGCTCTGTATGTTTGTTCCAACGCTCCTTAAACACTAGCTGGAAGGGATACTCTATTCGGCCTCTGGTCAGCCAATCATTGTTATGATTAATAATTAATATCTATTGTTGCCAGTTGTTGTTGTACCCAATATTCATGTTCACTGGAATTCCTCCTGCGTTGTAGTTCCTCGGGCCGAAATTACGCTCCGCTTCGTAAACACAATTGGGTTAGTTTTATAATTATCCACACACACACACACACCCACAGTCACACAGAAACGCACGCAAATTCTTCCCGTTCCAGGTAATTGCCAATCTTCACCTAATTGTGTGCACGGAGCACCACTGTCCACTTTGAGTAACACCGTGGCGGCGTCAATCGCTTACTTTAGACCCTTACTTTCTTGCATTTAAACAAAAGTGCACTTTTCGGACTTCAAATCCACTGCATAAGCACTCTTAAATTGATCATTATTATTAATTATCATATAATAGCTGCATGCACTTCAGCTGTCAACGATCGCCATGCAGATTTATCACCAGTTCGATACAGCAAGCATTTTGAGTTTATTGTCCAATTACAAACTTGCTGCTGTTTCTGATCGACAACTTTCGTCTTTGCACGTGAACCACTTGCTACTCCGGAGCCGCTTTGAACCCTAAGCGCTGCGTTGAGCTTTCGTTAGTTCTTCCTGTTTGAGCCAGCTGCGACTGTGGACTTCTACGTTCTCCAGTTGCTGCTCCGAGCACTCTCTGTCGTTCACTGCCGGCCGTGTTTAAGCTCCCACCGGAGTCTAGCGTAGGGGAGGGTCCTGTTTCGGTTGTCGGCGACCCTCTCCCTACGGCTGCCGACTTGGCCACTCTCGGCGCTTGTAGCTCTCCCCCAAACAACTAGCTCGATGCTGCTGCTGTTGCCGCACTTACTCCTCTCAGAGATCAGAGACGAATAATCCGACAGTGGGCCAGCCACGATCCGACGCCTGCCATCCAGTCACGCTCCTAATACGCTAGTCAACGCGAAATAGCAAAGGTAAGACGAGACGGCGATCGGCCTGTTTCGCCCCTGCTGCGGTAAACACCGTCGCAGGGTCCAACCACCAGAGGCCATTACTACTCCATTACTGTGGTGGTACTCTACGAAACCAATTAAGAGTTACAGGCCCGGTGGCCTCAGACGAGTGCGCCAACAGCTAGATCTCTTCGTACGCGTGAATGTTTGCTGCACGCATCGCGAACCGGCTCTAGTCGATTAACTATACTTGTTCCACCACTGTACGTGGAACGATCTTAGCCAACAAGCGAATAAACGATAAGAACTCAACGGAAGAGAGCGTGGATGGATGCACGTAATCCCACGTGCCGTTTGCTAACTGTGGCAAGAAGATACAACATAGCTAACAAAAAAAACATTGTTCGAATTTGAGTGGCTGTCGGATACCAGAGGCCGCGGGTTCGAACTCCAAACTCTTCTACACCTCAATTTCTGCTCGGGTGTGAATGGCACCTCAAAGAACACCCTTAGTGTCTTCCTGAACTCAGGATTAACACCGAATGGGTTCGTCTGTATTTAACACGACTAGTGGAGCTCCTTGGTCTTCATAAGCAGGCTGTACAATACTTGCGTATACAGTGATGTAATATATAATGTATTCGATATATATACAACTTGTGCAATACTCTACTTCTATTACTGCTGCTACTGGTTCATCTCTTACGTCTTCCCATCAGCTCCCATGCACGTAAAACTCTGAACGCAAAGCCCGAACCAATCTGTGTTTATAGTATATATATTTATATACGTACGCGTGTATCAGTGTCTGGACCTGTACGTGTCGAGACAGATAGATAGATAGATATATAGATACAGTGGAGCCCCTTCTGCAGGTTAGACAACAATCGTCATGAAATTCAGAAAACACAGTCACCCAAAGGGAAGCGAGTCCGAAGGAGATAGAGGGATGGGTCTATTGTGTGTGTGTGTGTGTATATGTGTATAATAGTGTCAGGCGGTGCGAGGATGTGTCTCCACCACCGATTCCTCGTCTCACGGGCACACAGCGAAGTACATTTTCTCCGGTGTCTCCTCTCCTTAACTCTCTATAGGCTCCCGTGTAATAGATCGGTGAGCTCTTATTCCCCGGAGGACAACTCCGTCCTCCTCTGACGAGTCGACAGCGGAAAGCAGCGTAGACGCCCTGTATCAAAACGCCTCTTCCGAACCTCCCCACCTCCCAAACGCCAACCCCGCCGTCTGTCCTGTATGGCCCGTTCTTTAGTCCTGCTCGCTGGCCATGCTGCCGCGCGCGCGCGCGCGGTCCGCCGGAGCTGTTGCTGTCGCCTCCTGTTGAGGTTGCTGCCTGTAGCTGCTCAATTTCCCAATGCAGTTCGCCACGAAGAGCTCAGAGTTCCTTTCGTCTCTGAATGCCCACTGTGGACGAGGAAACGGAATGGCCCCGGCCGGGGCGACATTGCACGAGGCGAGTGCCTCTAGTGAGCGATCCTTCTTTCAGTACAGCTCTTCTCCGTCCACACCTTCTGCAGGGCTCCCAAAGTGCGTTCCCACCAACGCCCCACCGATGCGCCAACTCTGCCGTGGAGGGATGTAGTGTCCTGCGAGCGTCTGCCCCAATAGCATGAGGACCCTACACCCCCCTCCACCAGGGAGGAAGCTGCAGCATAACGGAGTATCTGCTTGTGCCCGGACGATGTAGCGCAGGAAAACTGTTTCTCTGGAACGCAATAGCCCGTTCGAGCAGAGGAGAAAGAACAAAGACATGCCAAGTTTAGCAAAGGTAGGTTAGCCAGTACGGGCACACGATGGTTGATGCCCCTGAAGGCATGAACGCTAAACAGTAATATTAATAAAAATACGATGATGATTCATATTGAGGCGTACATCAAATAGTTGTTTGATCATTCTTTAAGATCCTTGCCTTGAACAAGTGACATTAAGGTTACTGTAATTAACCATATATTGGCCTGCATTACATTGCAGGAGGCTGAAGAGCAATCACTTGTAAATATTGCATTCACGAAATTGTTGTCGAACTGAATTCAAACCACTTAGCAATACTTTGGGCGAAAATATCTGACCCAATACGAGGACATTCCACACAATTTCGTATGTACACGGCAGAAGCTATCCCTTCATAAATTACAAAAAAAAATTACTCACACTGCTGGCTATTTAAAATGTAGAACGCTTATGCGTTCTGCGCCAACACACAATGTTAGAACAAGCATCAATGCCGTCTTCAAACAACAAGCCGCTAGTGTACATGTGTCATTTTGTTCCTCGTTATTTTCAGAGCAGACGTAACCTCCCTTCCTTATCCATATTGTGCGTCCAATAAGCCAAACACAGTGCCTGTCGCAATAGGGCCAAAATCCCTTCGTGCCGCGCTGGAAGCGTTTACCCCACTCCCACGCACGATGTCGAAAGCAAACTGCACTCGTTAATTAGTTGCGATCATATTTCTGGTCTCTCTAGAAGTGAACAGATACGGTCACAAGGGTGAACGCGCGCGTCCGCACATCCAACGCAGACATTGGTCATTTGGTTGGTCTGGCAATATCTCTCATCATTTCTCCGATCTCGGCGAACGATGGGTGGCTAGTGTTGGTCTTGCTCGACAAAAGGGTTTGTGCTAACGGTTGGCCAATAACAGGACGGAGAAGAGCAAAGCGGGGTACCGTGTCAATATATATATATATATCTATCGGGGATGTGAACAGTCCACTGCCCGCTAGGACTGATGGGGCAGAATGTGGCTCGCGGCAATTTTCTGTCGGCGTATTTCTCCTACGGCCGCGATGTCCCGTCGGTAGGCGACGTCCAAACAGGACTCGGCCGAAGGGACCAAGATGAAGGGACACGGAAAACCGCTTCGCGCAGAGAAGAAGACCACCAAGGGAAAACCGCCGCGTTTATGCTCCGTTCGGTCCGACCTTTCGGGAGCCTCCTAGTAGACCTTCTCTCCACGGCCTAGTTCCTTCCATTGTTAATTATTTGCGTGGTGGGGCCGTATGGAGTACTCTCTCTCTCTCTATCTCTCTTTCTCTGTGTGCGTGCGTGTGTGAATGTATGAGAGAGAAGGATGTACGCTTGTAGAGACTGTGGGGTCCATTTCCCCTTGGCCGCATCCTCTCACAGCAAGTGAGTGGCCAACATTGGCTTGTTGGGGACCTCTTCAAAGCCTCCGGCGAAGAACTCGATCGTCAAGGCCAAACGAACAAGGGCCAAGTGGACCACGACGACCCAATCGCGAGGCAGAGAGTCCGTCTCGTTCGGGCGAAGGAAGTCGTCCATTGAGCAATGGGAACCGGCAGGACCAAACACGATCACAATACTCCACGAGGACACAGTTGTCGTCGGCATCGTCTTTCGCTAATGGAGACTGCATGTTCATCGTTTTTCGAGTTTAAATAAAATCGAGCTTTTTCCCCCAAAATAGTATAATACACGCCTGTACCATGCAAGTAACAGCTTAATCAAACGTGTCTGCCACAGATTCTATCAGTGCCAGAGCTGCTCAATGGACGCGGAACTGTCGTAATGCCATCGAACAATGTTCATGTTTACACAAACAGAACGTGTGACGAAACTGATCTTACCACGCATAGCGATTATGGTCTCAATATGATAACATTGACACGTTTCCAGGCTGCATCTCAGTTCAACTAAATAGTCCACCATTCCGCTGATTAGCTCAACGAAGGGTACGATCGCACATGGTGCCCGAATATTATACAATAAGGCAAATATAACATATTAAACAAAGCAAATATGTTTTGTTAGGCTTCGTGCGGGAAAACAGCGAGGCAAGGTTGTCGTTCTTGAGCGGACTATCTGCTCCGCTCCTATCTAAGTAACGAGGCACTATTTTCCGGGCGTTCGGTTGCACTTGGTCGTCAACGTTGAATTTGTACGAGATGCAATATGGTATAAATAAACTAAGTCATTTTATAATTATAACGATTTTAAATTAACACAGTTAAGTTTCAAGGCTATGTTAGCTTCGACCATATCCGCACATAATCACAGTTAATTATAATCAGTAGTTACTAATCGAAGAGTAATGAGTTAGCAGTCGCAGGAGTTCCATTGACGACGAAGGCGTTATCCCCGCCCAAACAGGTGACCCGCATAGTCTGCCCTTCCCATGCTATTCCTTAATTCGTTTTATCTGCACGCTTATACGAGATAGATTAGCATTCTTCATCACGCCAATAAATAGCTAGATAGATGAGTAAAAATAAAGGTGGCAGGTTTATTGGTTTATTAAATTAAAGGAACTGCAATTTTTACTACGCTCAAGTTTTCTTATATGTTATATGTCAAGTTGGAGGGACTCGAACCTGCGGCCTCCGCCTCTTTACAGCCGAGAGACTTAGCCATCCAAACCATCACGGTGACGGCAAAGTATTATATATATATATATATATATTGATGTGGGTATATGCATATGTGTATGTTATATATATATATATATATATCCGTTATTTGTCGAACGCCTATTCGAGTTCGGCATGACACAAGCCGTCTTCTTCTTCTTCACGTACGGCATCGAGGTGCGACCCGCTCGTTCGCTATCAACCGTCCGTTGTCAGCCTCACCTCTGAATAACTCGTGAATGAACGCGTTGCTTCCATTTGAGGTGAACGCCAACGAATGCAGCGGTGAGCGACGAGCGAACGCGAGATCTCATCGTGTATCGTACACTCCGGTGCTCAAGAAAAGCATGTCAATGCTCCCCCTTGCGATCAGTCCGAACATAACGAGACATCGAAGTGGAAATGTCCTTTTGAAATCCTTCGGCCGTATAGGCAGACATCTTCCTGATGGCTCGGCCTCGCTCCTGTTGCAGCTGTTGTCGACGCTGGACGGTTTGCAGTGCTGTCAACAGCTCAGCTGCTGCTGCCGCCGCCGCCGCTGTTGTTATTGTTGTTGTTGTTGTTGCCGTTGTTGTCGACACAGTTCTTGATTCGCCCTTCCTTCTCGATCCGTGTTCGTCTGTTTGCGTCGGGTTGGCCTGAGTGCTTTTGAAGGGCGCCACAACCAGCCATCGGGCGCGACGCGATCCTCTGACCAATCGGCATCGTGGCCAAAACGAGCTGTATAGCTCGTTCTGTACTCGACACATCCCTCACGCTCCAGTGAGTAATAGTAGAGCATCAGGAAGACAAATCGAATGACGATAGAACACAATTTTGTACTACGATGACTACATATGTAAATTCAGGACACTACTACGGTATTTCGGGTTGTCATCGTCCGCGTCGGGCCGCTGAAAAAGCACAGCTCAGCAGCTTGTACGGAGGAGCGGACAGGTGTGTGAGGCCGCGCGGGATCGCTCTGCTCGCCGATGCGCCTATACCCTAAGCGAAGAGAAGGTAAAAATAACGCATCTGGAGAATCGCAACGAATAAGCATGGACTCAGATCAGACAAGGGAAGACAGTATACATACATATATATATATATATATATATATATATATATATATATGTACATATATCGTGCTCGATTCCGAGCGGTATGCCGCCACTCGTCAGTCGCTGACGCAGGGTCCGATTCTCGTTCGGCGTCGCTTGTCATCGACAGGGAAGGACAGCACCATGAGTTGGTAACTGCAAGCAGTTGCAGCTTCTAATTGTGACTTTCGATGACAGGCAGTTCGCTCTACTGAAACGACCCCGGGTGGCTCTGGGTTCGAGCAGAGACGCGGCGGCGCCGACACACCGTAGAGATAACCGTCATCCCGTAGTTTCATATTCCCCCAAGGGATCAGAGGACAAAGAAGTGTCCCTGCTCCCAGCCCTGCGATAGTTTCCACTAGCGATAATAAGACGCCCTCCTGACTGGCCTTGTTTCTCCATCTGTCGTATTCCTCATCCGGCTCCTCCGCAACTGAAACATAAATAATCCACGAGAGACCGAGCGGATCCGCGATCCCGGCAAAACTCCGCTACCGTACTGGCTGGGCTTCTTCGAACCATAATCCCAATTTGCGATTCATCCTGGAGGGGGGATACCTACATATCGAGAGATGATGTACAAAACGCAACTGTTTCCTGTGCGTCTAGGCATTTTTTGGGCCCTTAGTCCATTCGGTGCAATCACAGATTCACAATGAACTCAACGAGGACACATATGCACACATGTCTGCGGGGGCCGAAATGGTGAAGTTGAAAGCGAGAGAGAGAGAGAGAGAGAGAGAGAGAGAGAGGCGAGTAGAGCGCCGAGGGTTGGCTAAAATCCCCGGCGGAGAACGAACGAACCTCCACGAGGAGCACATCACGAGGGACATGCCCTCACTGGTCCTCACTGGTAACGTGAGTGAATGGGGGGTCCAGGACATAGCGGGAGATGAGTGAATATTTGAATCATGGTGACATATGACCATCAATATATTCTAATGCAGATTCACTCATTCAGTCCGTTTTCACCGGCTCAAACTCGATGCGGATTGTATAATAATCAATGACTCTCGAAAGTGTCTTACTGATGCTGAACTTTCGTCCAGGGAAATATAGAAAGAAAAGCATATACAAGGCTACCTAGATCTTGTACATTTTTATAATATTTTGTAATATGTATAAGAAACTTGAGGGCAACATCTGCCGCAAACAGCCCACACTGCTCGTGGGACACTTGCAGCTGAATCCGACTCAAGTACAGATCTAAATACATATATAGTCTGTGTATGCGTATCCGTTAAGTGTTTAACCCTTTCGCGTCTTATCTATAATAGGTAGGTAATAAATTATTTATAAGAAAAACAAACATCATATAACTGTGCTCTAGAAACACTGGAACCGTAAGCCGTTAGCTAATTGGAACCAGCAGTTCACCAAATTATACATCCGGTGCTCCTTCCAAATTCCAGGAGGAATTTTCAAGATCCACGTGGAACCATCTTGCTTTAGATGTCAATGCCCTGAAAGCTCTCCCCCTGTGTAGTCGACCGTGCGAACTGTATAGAACTCATAAGGGCGATTAATATGTCTCACATGAAGATATATCGGTCAGAGGGTGAAGGATTATTCTCCATTGGATCAGAAAGTCAGAATGGATCACTCGCAATAGCGACACCTGAGCAGATCAAGGATGTAACAGAAACAGCAGCAGCCTCAGCTCTAATCCATGGGCTCTTCAACAACGAAGAGGTTCGAGTAGGCGTCAGTGGCCGGGATTAACCCGCGACAACTCGGCGATCTGCCTCCAGCCGCCGGTAGCGATGCTGGCTATCGGAGCTACCAAGCAGACTAGCAGTCGTTTGGTGTCAACGTCCCAGATACGAGAACCCGTCGAGGGTTCCGCCACGCGGCGCTGTTCGCCTCGGGAGAAACCGCGGCGAGCGAGAAGGTCGGAATATCGGTGGCTATTTCCTCAGTCTAGTTGCAATGCAACCAGAGCGAGCCGACAGACTTCGGAGCCGTTCTTTCCTGTGATGTGTTTGCTGTCAGATAATACTACCGATGGCCCCCCCTCCACAGGCCCTGGTATACTGGCCGAGTGGTATTCCCTTTCCTCATCCAGGCCCGAGCCAGTCCGATCGGCCGTGTCTGGGACTGGTGGTTCGGGTCCGATGACGTATCTGATGTGTGTGTATGTGTGTATGAGCGAGCCACGCGGGAGAAAGCCGCGTCGACGGGACGACAACGGAACGCGGGTGGATGAATCGGAGGCCCGGGTTCCTCGAAGCCAAGTCAAGGGGAATCCGATCTATGTGGCCTGCAACTGTGCGTTTGGCAGTCTGTCGGTGCCCGTACACTTGCCTGTCCATGTGGCTGACTTAGTGACTGGGTGAGCATGCTTGCGCTCACACCCGCTTCGAGGCGACGGGGATCACGAAATCGAGAAACAAGATGCTCAGAACGAACGAATGAATTGAGGACGCAAGCGGTTTGAAAAGGAGAAGACGAAGAAGAAGCTAATGACTTTGCCTCATGCCAGCGAAGAGATGGCGGTAGCTCTCGCGGGAGCATTGAAGGCGTCGCCGGTGACGGAGGCGAAATGCAATAACCGCTGAGAGAGAAAAAGGGCGTCGACGCGGTCCAGAATGCGATCGGGTTGCCGGCCGTTCCAATGAATTCCTTTAAATCAACAACAGAGCAGTGGCAGATGGCAGCACCCGTATGAGGGAGACACGACCAAGGACGAGGAGGCACTTAAGGCAACGAGCCAGCAAGTGACTGGTCGAGTGGACGGCGGTCTAGCCACCTCGCACGCTCGGGGTCATGACCGGGATCATGCGACATGTCCATTTAGAGATTGCTCATTCGGTAATCGTCGTCGTTGTCATTGTCATTGTTGTTAGATTGTCATCATTGGCGATCAATAATGGCCATCTTGAAAAGTGGAACAGTTCTTATCTCGGGGACAAAGTGAAGATTGTCGACTTGAATTGAACTGAAAACAAGGCCAGTACAGTGTAACGAAAAAAAAAGTAATTAAAGAAATTACGAGCACGAACAACAACCAGCGGAGTGGGAGAACGTTGGTGGCGGTTGATTAAATACCCTTTTACTGACCGAAGCTGATTTGTACATGGATTTGTAACTCGGATTGAATCTGATGATACGTGCATGCTGCTGGGGTCAACAGCTTCGTTGATGCATGTATACTAATCGACTTTCAGTCGAATTTCCATTTCATTTTAGCAATGACTGGCATTCATGTGTTTGATATATTCGACACTAATGTACATAAACCCGTATCAGAATGAATGACTTTGCTTGATGAATGAGCCGAGCCCCACCACCCCAAATTACTCACCAAACAAAAGATAGCTGCAAGGAATATGTTGCATACAGCCCAGCTCCGAATCCTATTATAATCAGCTCAATTAGCTGACGTCTACAGTTGCATTTCGCAGTAGCACAGATCGTCGTCTACCTGTAGTTGGCTCCTAAAAATACAGCGTCGGCGTGGTATATCAACCGTTTCGTCAATATCTACAATATATATATATAGACACTTTTAATAATTTCCCATGAATTTCACCCGCATGTTTCACACCGAAGCCTGTGACAAACCAAAACATCATCATCAGCAGCAGCAGCAAATTTGTGTCAGTCAATCTTTATCTATGTAACTGTGGTAAGTACACGATTTCGTACCTCGTCAAGGTATAATCTGTGACTATTAACTACATATGTCTATTATATGTGCGTCATTATGTAAAACTTGCCAAAATACAATAAACCATTCGCAAAAAACGCGGTCGAGGCAACCCACCCGATACTGAGACACTCTCGTATCCAACTCTCTCTCTCTCGGGGCGTGCTGTTGAGCTTCTCAATATAGGAGGCCTGAGGCTGACATGGATGGTCTTCAGCTGAGTTCCGGGTTTTCTTTTCCGGTTTGTTGCCTTCCTTTATATTCGCTGGCCATCTTTCTGCCATTCGCACGCTGCTTAGACGTCCCTTCGTTCCTTTTCATCGTTGCGAACAATATGCAGGGAGACTGATAGCCCTATCGCGTTTCGTCCCTTGCCCCATGAAGTACTATCCGCCTGTTAAAGACTGGATGGTCCTCGCTTTCTCTCTCTCTCGCTCTCTGTGCGAAGAAAAGCCCTGATCGACATCACGAGAGCACAACGAATATACTGCTTCCGGTTGCGATGGGAATCTTTACCGCACGTGTGGCTTAGGCTTCTGCATTAGTAGAGCTAACTCAGCTGCGCCATCCGAGTAACTCGGCCTGAGAGCCACGGCGTTTGGAGCCGTTCTGGCCCTATAAGTGTGGTTATACGGACGAGCAAGGTCAGGAAAGAGAGAGAGAGCCCTTGTGGTAGGCTTACTTATAGGCTGGACAGGACTGAATATCTCCCACCAGCTACCACATTTGATTTGACGATATCGTGCTTTAGGCGTCACTGCAACTGTGGCCTATTAGGGAAGTGCCAGTAAAATCATGTCCTCCATATTCCTCACGGGTAGATGATTATTATCAAAAGCATTCCGCATTTATTTGATACCTGCTGATTGTGCCGTAGGCAACATATATATATATATATATATATATATATAAGCGATTGGAAGCTGTGGACGAGTGTCTATCCATTCGCTATTCAGCTCAACATTATCCGGCATACTCTTCTTTGAACGAATTGGAACACTCATAATAAAACAAAATTATTACAATAATAATAATATTCAGTATCCTATGTTTTATCTATAGCATTCTCTACTGAATCTTATCGGGATTTCGTGCATTTGTATACGTCGTCACATTTGCAATTTTACCCTCTGATATTTACCAAATTAGTGGTTTTATAATAATAAACGACATTGATACACTCGAACAATGAGCTCACGCTCGATCTATTTAGTCGTTGAGAAATCATGCGGTGTCAATCACTTGAAATACCTCCCTGTGAAAATTGCTCCACGTAATCCATATCTGCGGGCACATTTAAATATATTTATTACGCGGTGTTAAAACTGGTCAAAATTTGGTGCTATCATTTCGAACACAATTATGTTATCGCTGCTCGACTCTGTGTCTGGAAATGACGGCAATATGTAGCACTTGAACTTGCGGGATAATGGGTCGACCACAATTCATCCAAAATAATGTCACACCGGTTAGAGCAAACCAGATTTGAATATTCCGAATCGAGAGTGATTTAATAACAATTATAATATTCCCCACTACCGTGAGTACATAGCAGCTCCCATCGTGTGAATTTGATATCGCTTCTTTACTGTATATAGACATATATAGTGTAGTCGCCGGCTCTGATACTCCCAACGATCCGAGGCCCTTCACTATTCACTATTCGAATTGAGTTGACAACAAATTGAGTTTTGTATTTTCGCCTATTTCTCACATAAATTCAAATAACTCTTGACTAACTCTCACTAATGGAGTGAAAAAATAAACGTTTCACAGTCAAATAGGAAAAAGTTGCAATAAACGAACGGTCATATTATTCAATTACTTGACATATTCGATAGGATCCCACTCAAAACTTCATTCATTGCTATGATGTGTGTAATTGCAGCAGCTACATATGACTTCTATTTGTTTTGTCACTAGTAGCCAGATTCGCGCCATAGTCTTCATATTCATTATACTATTCATATTATATGATTGTATATTGAAAGATAGAATCAACACGTAAGCTTTCCTGTAGGATGAGAATATAACTAGCCTCACATATACATATTATATCTCGCCTCATATCAACTCGTCGATTATATCCAATCACGATGGATGCGCCTCTACACAATCACTGTACAGGCATGCTCCACGCAGTGACATGAATACGAGCAGTTCGCAAGGCATTAGTTGCTCCGACAGCCATTTGGAAAATTTGACTTGACAGCAGGACAGCAGCCGGAAGCAACACAGAAACGATTCAACGAGGGGTGCTCCGCAGCAGTTTCGGAGACAATTGATCAACAGACGCCCTGATCATCCACCGGCTGATCCCATCCGCTTGCAGTCATCATCTCCCATAGCCGACTCCGCTATCCGGGGAACTATCTCCACGAACAGTTGCTATCATTGTGCAGTTTCGCTGTTTCCTCGCTCCCCGCCTCGCCGCTGTCGTCTGCCGCTCGTGTTCTGTGCTTGCCTATACCCTGTTCGGACACGCGCTCTGCGCTGCGACGGCGGCGAGAGACGCGATGGGCACACGGACAAACCGTGGCCGTCCGCGCAAGCCCATCCCCTCAAGTCGCTGCAGTCGCCGGCCGCAAGGATTCCGCATTAACATGACATCAATCAGCAGCACTACGACGCGAGGAGGAAACTCCGCGCGGTTGACGAGGGATTTATCTTCATTTCACATCGAGTCGCACGCATTGTATGCACTCTGCTACTGCTGCTGGTGCTACTCTAACTGGAGGCTAGCTGACTCGAAGTCGTTGTTCTGCAGCTGACTCTCACACTCTCTTTCTCCCTGGCATGTTCGTTCCACGACGTGTACGTTGGTTGAATTGCTGTTGCTTTGCCATAAAGGCAACAGGCGAACAGGGTGTACGGGCAACAAGCAGCCAGGCGGAGGGCGCGACGCGCCCTACCGTGGTAGTCGACGATGCTGCAATGGCCATCGTAGTCAATGTAGACCGTCAGCAGAGCCATGTTCGGCCACGGCTACGACGATGGGAGGAGCTACCACAGAGTAGGCGCGGATGGCTCGAAGTAGACGCGGCACGGTGCGGCGCCAACGATCCTGACACGACGACACGATGGGGGCGAACTATGCCCGTGTGTGTATTGGAGGAGCAGTGACAGTGGACGCAGTGGTAGAAGCTGTGGTGGGGTCCTCAGACGTAGGACCCCTCTTCTTGCCGGCCAAGCACGACAACCAGCGGCATAGGAATGAGAGAGGATCGCACACAGAGAGTGACTCGTAGGGAAGGCTCCGCTGCTAAGGGGATAGAAAAAGAAGAACGGACAAGGCCAAGCAGGACCAGCAGGCCAAGATGAGGTGGAGAAGGCGAACAAAGAGACAGACGTGTAATCTAATTCTGGATTCAGGACCGCTGCTACTGCCTGGACGGGTGCGCGAGAACCTCATCGGCCCGGTGGATGTAACGGCGCCGCTGTGCAGCGAGGCCATTTACATGATAACGCTGCGATCGTCGTTAAACAGGCGTAGGGCTGCTAAAACTATCGGCATCGAGATACAGCAGACACTCTCATAGACAGTGACAGAGTGATACACAGACTGGACGGATATTAAGGGACAACACATACGAACCGTATGTCCACAAAGCAACACTCGAATTGGATTGAGATATTGCATCAGGCATTGTTTGTCACTCGAGTCTACACTATTAGCCATATGTTGTGCATAACGGTTATGTGGGGCGGTGTTTTTTATTGCATTCTTACCTAGCCTGTTTGTAGGAGTTTAAATATAACGTTGGACCAACCCAGCTGGGGAAGTTCAAGTGTTCATCCCAAAATAAAGTTGTGTAGCAAGATATATATTAGGTAGTCGCGATAAGATATATATTAAATTGTCGCGCCTTTCGGATCGCGCACAGCCCGAACTACGCCACACAATGCGTTCATTTTTGGAGTGGGCACGCGGTAGGAACGTGGCTTCCTTTCGAACACTGAGTGGTTTCGATACGATCAGAAAGATGGACGCTGCAGCAAAAAGTTCAAATTCCCCCAAAAATCAACGGGAATTCATCAAGTTTTTGTTTCTCCAAAAACACCCTCCAGCTGAAATCCATCGACAATTAGTGAACGCGTACGGCAGGTCTGCCTTATGCCTGCGAACGGTGCAACGTTGGTGCGAGTGATTTAACAGTGGAGATATGGACACCGATGACCATCGAGGTGGGGACCAGCAATCAGGTGCGACAAGGGACGAACGGATTGACATAATCAAGGCAGCTTTTGAGCAAACTAGAGCTTGGTCCATGAGGTCTTTGTCGGCTGAAACTGGGATTCCTCGGGTGACATGTCATAAAATTGTCACCAATGTACTGAAGATGAAGAAAATCAATGCAAAATGGGTTCCCCATATACTGACTGCTGAGCAGATGAAAATGCGTGTGGAGTGTTCGACATCTAATTTGAATACTTATACGCAACAAACCAGTCGCTTAGAGCACACCGTGTCGATAGACGAGACATGGGTTAGCCTGCACAGACCCCCTGAGAAGGACCAAGCAAAACAGTGGCTCCGACAAGGTGAAGTGGCGGCGTCTGTGGCAGTGCCAGATAGATTCGGACGAAAGGTGTTGATGATACTCGCTCTGGATATCAAGGGTGTTTGCTATTACGAAATATTAGCGGCAAACGAAAAACTCAATGCTCCCCGATATCTCGGCTTCTTGAAAGGATTGATGAACAAATGGCGTGGGGATCGACAGCACCGAGTGTGGTTACTCGGCGACAACGCAAGACCTCACCGCACTGCTGAAATTACGACCTGGATGGAGGGGAACAATATTGAGCGATGGCATCAACCCCCATATTCTCCTGATTTAAGCCCATGTGATTATGGTTTTTTCCATGCATTAAAAAGGGCAATAGGTGGGGTTCCATATGCAACCGTCGAGTTACTCACAAAAGCAATAGATAACGAAATTATATATGGAAACGCAAATGGTAAATATTTGGCTATTTCAAAACTCCCAGAGCGCTGGAATCGGTGTGTCAATAAAGCTGGAGAGTACCTCTAACTCATACCAAAAGATCTTTGTTCTAACTCATTTAGTTCAAAAGTTATTGGCATTTAAAGAGGCGACAGTTTGCTGGGGACTACCTAATATATATATATCCCGTACCGTTTCTGTGTTGGAGCGTTCATGAATATCCTTGAACTATTGATACGAGATTTATACCCGAGTGAAACTTTCGGAGCAACCCTCGCATGAAATCAATCATTATATTTCGCCCGGATGTATTATTTTGTAATTATTAAACTATTTCAGTACCGTGTAAAGTAACTTTGGTTGAGAGCCGGCAACGAGTCCAGAGATCGCACGTCTGTGATTATGCTACCTCTGTTACTTTCAATGATGACCCTCAATAATTCTGGGGGTCTCTGAATGACTTCGAATGATTAGTTAATGTTCGTTATAATCAACACATAAAAAAACAGTCAACATAAGCACGAATTTATGTTGTAATTGAGTGAAGGAGGTTACTGAAAAATCACAATTCTCGAACTAATTCCCTAATCAGTCTCATGATTGAATGTTGTTCACAAACCGGATCGCCGGATCGCTGTTAATTTAAGGGAGGTCCGTGGGATTTTTACACACGTGTGCTAGATGCATGGCATGTGTGCACATATACATATACTCCAGGTGGAAAGTAACATCAGCGTATGTCACGCGATCAATCTATGAACTAAATCATATGGGATACAGCCGTACCTGATATCATAAGACCCTGCCGCCGCGAAGTATCGTGAACGGTTGTATTCATACAGCTATATAATGATAGAGATACGAACGCGAGAAGTTGGAATTCGCTGATGATCCTAATTGATAGAAGCATTTCACCTGAGAAGGAACACCGTGATATCGTCGATTATCAAAGCCGCAAATTGATTACGCACGCCAGCTTCGAATGACGCGATTTTAAATTAGCCTAGATAATCTGGCGTTTACACTGAGTTTGATAGTGTTCTATGACATGAAATACACCGACTTCCACTTAATCATCGCAGGGAAGAGATAGATACTCTCAGCAGAGGATGACGGTTTTAGCAGGTAGAGCAGCGTTTTGTCCTCCACGTCAACGCCCCCTCCTGCACTGGATCTGCCCGAGACTTTTATGGAGATTGAAATATCTCTGGTGGCATTTGTGAATGCACGAATAGTTCCTCCTCTCAAAAACAAAATCGTTGCTAAAAATCGGTGCGAATCATTCTCTTTCCCTAATATATTCCACGTGTTTGGTAAGATTGGCAACGGTTGCTTGTACGGAAGCGCAACAATGTCCGCCAAGTGTCATCGGGCATAGTGGCATTGGTAGGCAAAACATTAGGACAGGCTAGTTCATCGAGTCATCGACAAATTGTTTCCACAAACAATTTGTCCTGTGGGGAAGGTCTGCGGCGCCACATCGCCAGATCGGCTCGGACAATATCTCTTCCTTCGAATCGAGGCCTTCTATAAAAATAACAACAAGAAACGCTCTCAACCTCTCTCCATGCACATGTTGCACAATCGATTCAATTGGACTGAAAGAGCACCTTATCGAAGATATCTAAACGGCGTACATTCATCAAAAAGCAAATGGGCCCCTATTTCGCTTGTCACAATTTGTCACATTGCTAATCGATGTAGGTCATATTGTTGTGCATGCTACAGATTCCTTCAATTGCTATTCAGAAATTCAGACGACCAAGGAATAAAAAGCCTTATTTCCAAAGGGTCGAGACCAGACGCCGAGCTGCTGACGAGCGAGTTCTCCGTCACCGATTTCATTTTGCCGTTCGCATATTCATCCGTCTAATCGGTCTGACGCGGCCAGGCCATCAGTTATACGAGGCGACGCCGTACATCCACGAGAGACGCAACAGAAAGAAGAGGGATGGGGGGGGGGGGGGATCTTTCTGGAGAACCATGAATGTACTGTGTCTGCCGACATCTTGCAAATGACGATATCGAAGACGACGAAAAACGAGAAGGAGCCTTCCTCACGAAGGCCGGAAATGCCTTACGTAAGTGAGTCGCTGGTGTATATTTATGTTCATTGCTAGATGGAATTTTTCCTCGTTCCGTCACTTCTCGTACGCTGACTGACTGACTGAGTCCATGGGAATGGAAACACATCGTGGTCCCACAAGAGAGCAATACCCACCTCATCTCAGCAATCCTCAGCGAAAGGTGCAATCTAGGAATAGCCTCAGCGCGCGCCATGCGACTGACACTAGCTGTTGGTGGCGGCGGGAGATGGTGGTGGCGACGGCGGCGGCGGCTGCACTGATGGGAACGCCGGAATGCTCACACAATAACGGCTTCTCCGCGCCACCCGGTAATGGATACCGCGGCGTCTTATGAGCTGCGCGAATCTGCATGCAATTGCAGAGGAGAATGCACGGGACGGAACGTCTTCGAAGAGGCATTCGGCTATTGGGGCACCGCGCTCGCTTATCCATTTCGAGCAACATTAACTATCACATTTATCTTAGCACGAACAGAACGCCGGGTATGCGTCTATCCATGGTAGTATGTTTATTTACCGCATGTATTATATATATAATGCAATTTAGTTTGGGGTGACCCTCGATATTGTGATATGTGCGCTTCTCTTATGGTTGATCAGTTAGTATTGAATTACATTTTGCTTATGAATATATGACGTTTCCCGCGTCCACAGATATGAATCCTTCATCTGGCTGTCGCCTTCTCCACACCACTTAAATGTATCCGTCAAGCACTGCTTGAACGTAAGAACTTGTCGATTCCCTGTGAAGTAGAAAATAGTGACGAATGAAAACTACTGGTCTCTCTCGTATTTTCAATAAAAATAAAACAAAGTTAACCAACTATTGAGCATGCAAAGGACTTTCACCGAACGGAGATCCCGTCCTCTGTAAAGCAGCAGACTCAGGCCTGCCAATCATTGTTGATCATAGAAAGACTCAACACGTTCCACTTGGAACTCTACGGAACGAGTCGGCAGCTGCGTCCCAACCCTCTGCATAGTGGGCGCAGAGTGAGCAGGATGGCGGTTGCCCGGCCTGAAAGGCTAAACACATAATTTGTTCTCTTGGCGGGGTCTGACGTTTCCTTTAAGGCTCACGAAACGCCCTAGTCATCAGCACACGCATGGAAGTCAATACCCTTATAATAATTGTATAATCAGTTACAGAAATTTCATACCATCCCCGTTCGTATAAATATATATATATTTTTTTTATATATATGTGTATCTTCTTATTGCATTGTGAAAAGTATGCGTGCTTCAACGTCGCGTAGGATCTGCTCGTATGTCAAGGTCAACGCAAGGAGTCGTCAGCCCGATCCACCATTCGCACTCAGATCCATGCAAGCACGCACACTCTGACCCGCCAAAAGTTGCGGGTATAAGCCATGAAGAATAAGGCTGAAGTGTGCCACCAATGGGCCCAACGAGACGTTCGTACTAACGGCGGACCGCTGTCCCTTGTGCGGTGGAGACAACGCCTGCATCGGTTGGGAACATACGGCACAACTTGGTCCCCCGCGGCTAACTGGTGATCATCTTCCCTTTGAAGAAAAATAAGGCTTCTGTGATAGAAGCGCCTGCAGTAGACGGGACCACTGTGCTGAAGGTGACGAACGAGATGGCGGCGGAACAAAGCTCAGCGGATTGAAAGGAGAATAGATTAATTGACACTGTTGAGATCAATTCCTTGATGCGGCGCGCACTCAATAGGTGGGTTAATGACCGAAAGCTTAGGGACCATAGCCTAAGCTTTAGCCTTTTCGAAGGCCCCGTCATAGTCATACAAAGATTCAAAGGGGAGCCAAATTGTGAGACAGGCGACGAGAACAGAGAGAGAGAGAGAAAGAGATCCTGACAGAGGACCTCAACAAAAGACGAACGGCTTCGTTACAACGGCTCGGCGTTCACAGAAAATCGGCCATCACATGCCAAAATAGGCGAAAGGTAGCGATTTGTGCACGTGCTAGCTGGCAAAATGCCTTCATGCTGCAACAGTGTTATAGCGTAACTCGCATACTATTTAGGTTCAAATTGACACAAAGTTTCAGAGTCCTATACTGAATAGCCACTCCGCTTCTTTTGTTTCACTTTTCTAGCTCTATCCGTTTCATTTGTGGCTCGGCTTCGAAGGGAGAGTCTGGATCTTACGGGAGGATTTGTATCTGCGGCTTGAGACGTATCCCACTGCCACTCCCTATATCCAAGTCATATGTTCTTTCAGATACTGAGACGTTGCCGCCTCAGCCAACATCACGAGCCCGATGTATCTGTGATATTTATCTGATGTATCGTATTTGCCGACTTCGCACCTGTGACGCACTTCACCATCATTTGTCTTTTAGGCCCGTATGGATTGAGGCTCGTATTGAGTAAAATACAGTGTTTTTTTTCCCGACCACGACTCACACTTAGTCTTATCTCCCTGAATCAGACTCCTGCCACAGCCTTCTTCGGCCTTGATCCGTGTACATATTGTTGTTGTTTCGTATGCGAGACATTGAGACATCTGCAAGCTCGAACTGGGCTATAACCGTTGCTCGCAGCCTCAACGATTGCGTATGCGCTATCTGTTCAATGACGTTGGCGTCACCTGCCAGCTTCCTGGTGCCGCTGACAACGGGTAGTGCATAGAGATAGTGGAGATTTTCTCCGCATATAGCCACGTCATGAGGGGAGTACGGCGCGAGATCGTCCAGGCGAATATCGAAAAAAACGAATCGAAATATGGCTTTAGATGATCTTATATGCTCGTCTCTTTTAACCCACTCGATCGTCCCTTCAGCTAGTGACCATCAGTTTTGAAACACCCTGTATGTTAGCACCCATACATTTGCATTCAATACATGTTGTGGGCAAACACTTAGCCAGCCTGAAATTCATATTATTACTTATATTAGCTGCTGCTGTGTTTACTGGCAATTCGTGTAACTCCAACTGCATGTGCTACTCCGACCGATTTGAATCAGCTTTCTCCAATCAATTGAATTGATTTTGATCGAAACCACAGAGAAAATGCAGATTAAATAGAACTAATGTAGTAATTGATTCATCCTGCCAGTATATTATAGGTACATGTATACTAAGCGAACCTAATATTCATATCACACGAACCTAATATGAAGGTTTCACTCCCACTCTCAACCTCACGGCAACGTATTCGCCGGATACTGTGGGACTCTTTAAGCACTGCCCGGACCCCCAAGTACAATGGTGTACTATCTATATAGCAACGCTATACTTAAACGGATGATATGGTATCTATCACAGGGCGGATAGACGATTATATGGTCCTTGGCGCTGACGTGTTAACGTTCTCTAATAGACGCCCACCCGTCGATTAGAGCTGCCAGCTTTTGGCGGCTATGAGATTTGAATTTCTTTGGGTTGGCGGTTACCAGTTGCAGGGGAGCTCCCGATACGCGACCATTTCCCGCCGGCTTGCTCGTTCATGTGCTTGCTTGTGTATATCTGTATGTGTGTGTTTGTATGTGTTCGGTGGAGTTACGAAAAATCGGCAATCTCTTCGTAATTTTTCTAAATCAGGAATAGCTGGCAGCCTGCACAAAGGTAGGTTCAACCGGCAGCTCCCCCCCAGTGATTGTGTTCGTCTTGATCCGGAAAACTCAGTGCACACACGTTAGCCACCGCGGGGATTTTCGGTGTTGGCGCCTTTTTGTTGACGACTCTCCGTAACTTCACCGTCCCCTGCCCCACAGACTTCCTCCCTCGGGTCTAAAATGGGTTACACTTTGGAGTCAGTTCGAGAAGATGAATTGTGTGATGCGGCTTGTATGCCAGACCAATATGCTGAACGACTCATTCGCGGCTTGACGATGTATTCGATAGATCAGTGTTCAAACGGTGTGAGAATTCTGGCTGCAATTGGGCTCAATTCAAAACATTCTATACGCCTCCGATTTGGGTAACAAAAACTTGGCAAAATACTATATATATATATATGTATATACTCGACAAAGTTGCGCATGATATAGATATAGCGTTGCTGGTGTCAGCACAAGCAGGGGATTCGTTCGTGTGTAAATCTCGAAGAACCATAGCGTCGTGCCGGGCATTGTGTACAGCATAAACACCACCATCACCTAGCACATTTCTCTGGTGACATGTTACATTTGTGTTGGCTAGTTACATTCGTAGACTAATTAGGCGAGTTGTCGTGTACAATCTCTTTGAAACTCCACAGGAAAGAAGTAATTCGGGAGGATTACTTCGTGTTGAATCAGCGTGTGGCTGTCGATTTCGTTTGAGGATCCAGAATAATAGAATCGAGCGTGTTCGCTTCATTGTTTACGTTGTCCGTTCGTGTACGAACAAGCTGGCGTAACGCATTCTGTTAGTGGGACACATTGAGACAGAATGGCCAAAGTTCACGTGTGCAACGTCCTTGTCTACGACAATCCCTCGGCGTTTCTGAAGCCGTTTCAGTTCGAAATCACGTTCGAGTGCATCGAAGATCTCAAAGAAGATCTCGAGTGGAAGATCATCTATGTCGGCAGTGCGGAAAGCGAACAGTACGATCAGGTAAGTGTAGTCGTCTCAACTTGAATGCTGATTTACAGGTGAACATGTATATTTCGAAAGGACAGTAACGTGCGGTATCAATTGATCATTATCTGCACCTTCATTCCTTCCGAGTGTATTGTTGAAGACACTTGATAAATTTAATAATAACACACCGTTGTCAACATGATCCTATAATATATATATATATATATATGTATAAGTTCTCTAACTTACTTCTCCAAGTAAATCTGATTTTTTTTTGTCATCACGGATCGTAATCGCGTTTATGAATAAGTGTAAACAACTTAAGCCCTCTCAATAGTTGATTACAGATGTTAGAGACATGATTTCCAAGGAACACTGAAATCACTCATGAATATTTCTATACTGCTTGTTGCGGCCATTCGCAGGTGTTAGACACAATTCTCGTTGGCCCAGTACCTGAAGGTAGGCACATGTTCGTTTTTACGGCAGAGCCTCCAAATCCATCAAAAATTCCGATTCAAGATCTCGTAGGGGTTACCGTTGTCCTGCTTACGTGTTCGTACAAAGAAAAGGAATTCATTCGAGTCGGGTAAGTTAAATTTCAACCGACCTCTTTCCGCTGTTCTATTGGCTATGTTTGTCAGCTTCGCCGTATCGCATGTTTTACAGAACGCTATTGCAGCTATGAAGCATTCAATAGCACAAAACGGCGCCAGATATATCAGCACGTCAACTGTAACTTAGTAGGGTCTTGTATCTATGACAGATATCATTCAAGGCGTAATGATTAGGGGAACAGTGTAAGTGTTATTATTCGTGTCCTGTGCGCACAAATAACTATGTTATTGACTGGGAATCTCCGTCCGTGCTGATTCATTAGCTCGAGCTCGTCGTGGCCCAATAACCTGCGACCTGTGCCGTCTGTTCATTGATCTTCCGCTTTGTTCATCTAGGTACTACGTCAATGTGGATTACATCGATGAGCTCAAGGAGAATCCTCCAGCCACTCCCCAGTACGAGAATCTTGTACGCAATATCCTTGCCACAAATCCTCGCATCACACGATTTAAGATCGATTGGGATGACAATCACACTAACGCGGTACGTGTTTTCTGTAACAATTATTATATTATTCAGATAAAATTACAAAAAAAGTGGGCGATTGTACCCACTGAACGAGAAATTCATCTAAGAAACGCCTCCACATTTGTATCCTTAATAGATTATTTAAACTTAAACTAAGTTAGTCTCGACTGAATCCCCACGTAAGCGAAATAAAGGTATTGCTGCACTGGCTCGATTTCGAGTAACGAAACAGTTGTACACGCGATTCAGACTCCCCCGTAGAGCACATGGCAGATAGCAACGGCGATTCACGTGGGCAGCATTGGAGATGTATTAACATTTCGATGATATCTCGTATTCTGCGCACAGGACCACGGTGTGGCCACAAATCAGGAGAACGTCCCACCTGCTGGCGCGTCGAGCTCCGGAATCGCGAACGTGAACAATCCCGAAGATTCGATGGGACCGTTGAAGAGCGTTCAAATGATGACCAACCCCGCAGCCGCTACAAACTCAAAATCTGAGGACAGCTCAATGGATGCGAATTAGATAGCTACATATATATATACACACATATATACATATTCACGAGAGCAACAAATGAAAACCATTCGACTGTGTCACACGGGAAGGAACTAAAAGATGCATGTGTAGTCACTCCTTCCCCCCATACATACATATATCTATACTGATATCCATTCTAGATATAAGACTTATCGTCTAGAGTGGGTCATCTCTCGGTGGCCTGTTCATCGAGACGATTTCCCGGTGCCGGATGATTATTTTTCTAATAATGATGAGCTGACGCCTAGCATTTACTTCTATATGGTTTGCCTACTTTGTTTTTCAATTTTCAGGCCCAAAATCTAGGCACATCACCGTGTGCTTACATCCTTCGCTAGTATTTATGTGCCTGTTCAGGGCGCTGGTGATGCAGCAAAGAGCTGAGATCATCGTTGAGAACCATTTCTTTCTCAGCCAGGGGCTGCGCGCCATTGAACATATATCTATATATATATATATATATAGCAAAATAGTAATTGCAGTATAATTCGGTATTGGGCAAAATGTCCCAACGATAAAGCTGTTAACAACAATCTACCTAGGCATATTGATATGTACATCCGCGTATACACCATACAGTGTGTAAATAGTTTTGTGCTAACATACCATACGCCCTTCGCATCCTGCTTGTAGAACGCAACGTCTGAGCTAGACTCCCCGAGCTGTCTGTAAGGGTGGCTGATATGTTTTGCGATGCAGGGTTCGTAGTTCAGCCGGTTCTCGGGGCTACACTGGACAGTGGACAGCAGATGGATGTCGCGAGGCTGGGCCGTGGCCTCGACATTGCTTTTGTACCTTCCTTTTCAAGTTACTTTCATCGAGAAACCTGCTGTTGCCGCATTTTTCTATCAACATGTGTGGATGTGTATGTGTGTATACCAACATTATATGTGTGAATAAAATATGTACAGATAAATATATATATATATATATAAATGCATACAAATATACAGATGACAACATAAAGACATGCAATGCGGTACTTACTGAGTCATTCAAGTGTCCCAATTCAAGGGGAAAGCAGCATTGATGACGATTACTGGAAAGAGTAAATCACTACATCTGAAGTGCGGACCCAGTTTGTGTCATTGGAGATGACACTTACATAACTAGACAAATGTACTGCGCTCGTTGAAATTGACCCAATACTTTTCACAAAACAAAAATATGATCGAGCGTGTCGGACAGGACACGGAACGAACGAGATATATTACTACTGCTATTTGCTTCCGAGAAAATAAAAGCCCCCAAGGCATACGAAAACTATCTAATTTCCTGAGGCGTACTAAGCGCTTGTTTTCAGTTTGGTTAGGATTTCGACTTACATCTAATTTAACCAGAAATCAGCCACAATCATTTTGAGCCGCTATATGTGTCCTGTCATAAAGAAATTACAATGTTAATAGTGTGATAATACCTAATAGTAGTAGTAGTAATAATAATAACAGCTGTATGAATCTGCAATGAAGATATACGTTTGTTGTTTTTGGGAGAGCTAGTTGAACTTGCATGTTGATGGTCTTGTTACAGAAAAATTGCAATCAAACAAGTCGCGGTCTAAATAGATAACAGATGGATTTTAGACCCAGAGCTGATCAGCTGCTAATCAAAACTCCGTTACTGAAAAAGATTAACAGCAATGAGAAATATCGAATATCGTTAGAGGCTGACGTTCATTTGACCGTTTACTTAATAATAACCTTAGGTAATAAGTATTCATCCATAATCAGCCATCATTTAATGCCTAACTGGAGACGCAGCTTGTGACCCGTTTGAATTCACTTTTTTTTACTAAATTAATTCACTCGTTAAGTGGACGTGGTGGCGGCGCGTCAAATGTGCGAATTGCCTTCATTTTGTTATTTATTTATTAATTAATAGCTTTGACCAACGGGTTGCAAGTGGTGCGTTCCTCAAAAGGATAACTTACTTTAGAGGGTTGACCTCGTTTGCAAGGTCATTACATGTACGATAAAGAAAGGCAACCTATTGACACTTGAATCTAATTCGGAGGAATTTCCAAGACGTCTTCTCCGCCGAGAATCAGCTGAAAACAGTGCAACCAAAATAGCGATACTTAGCTCCTCCAGCCAAACTTAGTATTTCGACGCAGGAGGACCTTGCGCGGTTGAAGCTCATAGACAAAATAGTAGACAGCAAGTAACCAATCACAATTTTCATCATGTGTTTGTTCTGCTTAATTGAACATGCACGTCATCGCCGAAGATAACGCTTGAAACGCTTTCACTGTAGATGCACGAATAATGATTTTAGTATTTATTTAATCGGTACTTGTTTTCAAACTACTCGAGCTCAATTAGAGAAAATGGCATTGCAGCGAGGTTAACCTAGTAATATAACGTTTTAATCAATATTTGTCTTAAGTTAATTTCCACTATTCATGTCTCGATCAAAAGCATTGTGGGTCCAACAACTTATTTTATAGGTGTAAACTATACAAGTTTTTAGCTCACGGTTCAAACTCTTTAAGTCTTTGATGATGATCATAATAATGTAGGAAAATGTACCTCGGCATAATGAGGCTACTAAATAGGCGCATGGTCCTTGCAAACGTTTGTACGTCAAGTGGCCTATGTCAATTGCTATGAAGGGTGAACAAGTCCTCGAAGCATAAATAATACTGGCGTAAGTTGGAGATAAATTACAAGCATACAATTGCATTCAGGAGGCTAGCCTGCGCGGAACCGAATCTTTACTAATGTTTTCGTCAGGAACACACACGGGAGCTGACATGTGCATCCTTCAACGGCCTTCGATGTGACCTCCTCGGGGTAACCCGATCTCGTCAGTTCGCTAAGTTAGGCCAAATTCTAGTTAATATATATGTCATATGGAGGTAGGATTGACCTGTTTAAAATTTGACTGTTAAAATTACAATAACGATGGTCTAATTAACGTTATCAATTTACTTTAGCAACTGCAGTCAGGAAGCTCAATCAAAGGCGGTATCGTTAATTGTGGGTGGATGATTAAAAGAAAACTAATAATAACAATTCTGCGTATTGTCCAAAAATAAAAATCTTCTGAGGGCGCTTCACCCATAGCCAAGGTAACCGAATTATTTTCAAATGAGCTCGACAGCTGACAACGGATACTTTCGCTGAATATCTTGCTAATTAAATGTGATTAAAAAATAGAACAAAGAATGATCCTTCAGCAAAAATAATAACTGATTATTATATCAAAACGCTGTTCTCAGGCTGCTCGCTACTAGAAGTTGTCGCTGTACTTCACTAATATTTCAAACTGTTCCACAATTTCTATCAAGATACGTGGCCATGAGATGATGATCCACATATCGAATGCATTGCACGGAGACACCGCTCTGTGATCCCAGCATTGACATTTAACTATTCGAATCACACGTTGTTAGATAGATATTATATATAATATGTGGTTGCCGTTATGCTTTTTAGACATATTTTTGTACAACAATTGCTCTCCGTAGCTTCAGGCTACGTTGAACTGAAAATTCAACAGCTTAACACAGCATATCCAGGTACGAATCTAGGGGAAATCAGCGCCTGTGTGACTCACGTTGAATAAAACACCTGGCGTTCAATGAAGGGCGGACATTTTTATTAGAAGAATAATAATAATAATAATACAAATAATAGTATCGAGTCCGAAGCTAACACAATTGAATAGCCGTAGTAGGTCATGCCTCAAAAATTTCTCGTGATAGAGACCCGACCCAAAAAAGCGATTTCCTGCTCACCAATTTGCCATCAAGGGCAAAATTCTGACTTTCCGATCCGCCGCCACCTATCTTCAAACGTATGCGAATGTATGTTCTGAAAAGTACCCTGATAGAAAATATATATAATGCACAGGTAGTGCTGTACTGCTCGAACGGTTCAGCCTTATGCATTCCGCCTTATTCATAGTATAATATGTTCACTGGCAGCAACAACGCCAACAACAACGACAGGACTCATAATGATAACGGTATTTTGCCCGGAATGACCTTTTCGATAAACGTGATCGTTCCAGCTCGGGCATATTGTCATATTTGTTTGTGAGGAGTTCGCAGTTCACGACCTTTTGGCTTGTAAATTACGTTGAGATTTATCACAGCCAGATGGACCGTTACGTCGTATTATCGACGCTGCGTGCACTCGATGAAGCCCAATGGTGTATAGGCAGCGAGCAACAGTGTTGTTTATCTTGTTACTTTGGCTCTGATGTTGTGGTGAGATTAATTACCGCTGCTGTGGCTGCCCAACCTCACCGGACCAAAGGCTACATGGCCGGCAAAAGGATACATAGAGGAGTTTTTCCTGTTTCTGTAAATTGGCCATTGAAAGCTATGGTCGACTATTTGCTGAGAGCTTGCGAAGCTTTATGAGACACAATAAATTGATTAACCAACCGACACCGAGTCATTACTTCTTAAACGACGTTGTTACGTCCTGAAAGAGTGTCCTCATATCAATCACGTCTGAGCCGTATTTATTTTTTGAATTTAGGTAGATAAATTAAGAAAATGCATCTCCACCGGGTACTGGATTTATTGACACTGCCGAGCTGATGAATGACACTTGTTAATATTATTTGATTATTAATGAATTAAATATCAACATGAAAAAAAAGTGCATCTTATAGGGGCGGTTCATAGCGAATTTATGTGAGTTATTGCTTATAGAACTACACAAACGTGTTGCTCTGCTCGTAATATATTATATAATGGAGTGACCCGTTCACCGAGCTCCGTACACCTATCTGTCATAAGTAGAGGATTGTCAGCTTTCCACTAAGGCAACGATAGGCTAAAGGCAACCCAACTTGCGAATTGTCAATTAACAAATTCTCAAGCACTAATACGCTTAGTCATATACATATTAATTTTTCATATCACTTTTTCAAACCTGACTGTGACTCTTACTATGGAACCACATCATGAATAGGTGGCACAAGCAATCAGTGACATTTATTTAATAGGAAATAATTACGGAAGATCTAGATTTCTTTCGTGTTTTTCGCCTACGCCGCCTTGCCGTTATTGTGCTATTGGCCCGTAAAATCATAGCAGATTTACACAGACGTGAACTTTTCAGACGTATTTCTATGGACGTCCGTTCGACCAATGGAGTCAAATGCATATATGGGTTTGGTGATAAGGCAAGCAACTCGGTCCATAGAGCTGCTGGTTTCTACTAAGTGAATGAACATTTTTTCAACGAGAACAATTCGTTTAGAACTTTCTGACCATGTAGTCTACTGAGGTTCATACTGAGTTTTCTTGCTTTTAAGAGATATGTGTGTATGACCTCCATATATGTCTGTAAGTTGGCATTTATCAACATTTCGGCTTAAGTGACACTGCGAACTTCTCGATATGAATTTGTATGTCGACCGAAATCAATGATTGGCTACGAAGTGCGGTCGTAATCGACTCACTTGCAATCTCGAACACTTTACCTTGCTACGTAAAGACTATCGGTCACGACCTCTCCATGTGCTCTGACGTTGCTTTCTCACTGTCTGTGCTGCCATCAATATGTGGGGCACTGGAAAACGTTTAATCACTGCTCGGCTGTAGAAGACAAAAGCTATAAATGGCTTTCACAAGTGCAGCTCCTACCCCAGACAAGATCATCTTGGGACCATCATCAGGGTAAACGAAACATATAGGGCCTAAGGAACCTGTCTGGGCACCTAAGGTAACCGCACCTTTTTCACCAGTTCCCACTCCGGTCCGGCGTCAGTCGACACGAAGTAATCAATCGCCTCAGGAGTCCCTCGCTAATAGTCTATGCCTGTGCACAGCAGTGGTGATCACTGTGGTGAATTGGGGTGGTGGCAGTAGTAGTAATAGTTTAGTTTCTTTCTGACTTACTCCCCTTGTAGTATCTCTCTCTCTCTCTCGCTCTCCTTCGCGAGATCTCGTCTGATCGTTCCCCGCTATCAACGAATGCCGACCTCTGCCGCCGCTGCTGCTCCGATCCGTTGTTTGTTGGCGAACCGAGATCCAGTGGCCACGCCGTATCCTTCCTCGCAGCAATGGTGCTTCCAATGGCTCGCTGTCACTAGGTTCCCATGATCCAGGTCCATTGGGGGAGATCCTGCTCTACCCGCCATCCCCTACGAACCCCCAATACGCCCTGCCCCTTCACCAAAAGGTGACTCTGCTTCGTTCTTTGAGAGCAGAAGTTGTCGGCAGAAGCCATCTCTGGGTCATCGCCCTGCCAGTCCTGCCTTACTTCCTTACATAATGGCTGTAGGTGTGTGTGTGTGTGTGTGTTTGTATGTGGCCGTACGTCCGTCTATGTCTTGGCTTTGCCTGGCAGCAGAGCATTTACTCCTCCCCCTCCTCCGAGGAGAAGACGCTCTTCGAGCACTTCTCCCTACCGTAGGTAGATAGATAGGTAGATGGGAGCAGTCAGCCTAACGATACACGGACGATGATCATCGTCTTTGTCGACGATGATCAGGGGGTCTCCGAGAGGCCGCTCCTTCCATCAGTCTTCCCCACTACACCGTGCGTAGGAAGATCGAAATCTGCAACGAGTAGTAGTAGTAGTTGTAGTAGTAACAGCAGCAGTTGTACTACGACTACCGCTGCAGAAGAAGAAGAAGAACAATCGAACGAAGCCAGCAATTCCGATTCTTCTCGAAGTGAAGAATTATCTTATTCATTTAGCTTTTCTATGGGCTCCTACGCAACGGCCTAACTGAGCAACCTGCCCGTGTCGCATCGCCCTTGATTGGCCTTCGTATTCTGCCATTGCTGCTGTTGTTGTTGCTGTTGTTGTTATGGCCGCTTGTGCTCTACATCAACCTTAGCCTTCGGTAGCCGGTCTTACTCCGTTTCTCCACTGTTCGTTGGCCTTTAGGTTAGCCTTAGCTTCTTGTACCTGCCTCCCTCTCTACCTACCGATCTACCTAGCAGGCTCGCACCGTCTCAACCAACTTCGACACTTGGCATTTGGTAGCACTTCGACGATCACCGCCTGCAGAACTTCTGGTTCTGAGCCAACCGGCGCGCTGCGAACCGGCGGCTCGACCCCCACGAGTGGCCCGAGCGCCGTCTGGCGGCAGCTCCGTCGTTCGGCTAGTAAGAGGACCTTTCGTCGAGCTAGCCGGTACCAGCCACCGCAAATGGGAGCCGGCCCGACCCGATCAGAGCTGAACCGGCGAGGTCTGCTCAGTTGCTTCGGCGCTTCGGACGAGGCGCGTCGCGTGACTTCGACTCCGGCCCGCCGACGATTCTTGTACAGATCCTATACAAGCGCCTTCTCGCTAGCACTCCTATGCATCTGTCTGCCTTCCGCTGGAACTGCTGCTGGTGACTCCGTCTCTGGTGGTGACTGCTGCGCGGTTGCTCCACCACTCCGGACCGGCACCACACCACATCAGATCACATAGTTCAGAGCAGATCGGAGAAGAGAGAAAAACCACAGCGGTCGAAGTGATAGAGAATAGTGACAGAGCGATTGTCTGACCCCTACGTTGGTAACATATGCATCGCTCATACGGCACACACACACATATAGACACACATACACACATATGCACCATTGCAGCTGATGGGCAAAACTGAAGCAAAAGATACCGCCTCGTGTTGTGACAGACCAACTGAACGGCATCGTGGTGAATGCGGACGTTCAGCTGCTTAACTCGGTTGTAATCATAATAATAATAATAGTAATAGTATAAATACTAACAAGTGCAACTTGACCCGTGGACTTCGTACGTATTTCGTGGATTTGTATAACATCGATCCTGGAGTAACAAGCTGACATAAGACTACCGGACTATGAATGTCTTCACGTATGCCCACGACTTCATAATGCTAGCGGGCAGTGGCAACAGAAAGTACACGTACCAGATCAAAAGAGGTGTGAAGTGAACCGAGCAAGTGAATCAGCGGTGTGTTTGTGAGTAGCAGCAGCAGCAGTTGTTGTGACGTTCGAGCGACTCAACTGTGAGTGAAGCCCTGCGAACGTGTGTTGTGTTCTGTGGTGATGTCAAGTGGACCCACACATCATTCTATCAGTGAGGACGACGTTAATCCTAAGCCTGGACCCATCAACAGGGATAGTAGGCCAGATACAGATGTTCCATCCATCGTAGTGTTCTCAGCATTGACCAAACGAGAGACTGGATACGGAACTCTCGGAAGTTGACTACAGGTGGCCAGGTGACTTGGACAGGTGACAGGCCGGCTCTTCCTCGTGAACATCGGCGGTCTGTGTATCTGTGTCTGTGTCAGTGTTTTCAACTCATCAAACGACGAGTGAGCTTTATTGGTCATCTTGTTATCGCAGTTCTGGAATCCGCCTCCCTGTTCCCGAACGTCCGGGAACCAACCGCCATGGAGCTCGAGGCAATTGTCAGCGGCGGAAGTGGAGTATCCTCGACGAGCTCGCAGTCCCCTGACCATGCCGTTGGCCATACCCAGCTGCTGTTCGCGGACGACGACACGTTCGGTTTCGCGTTCGGCGACATCAAGAAAGAAGGCTATGAGAAGCAGTTCTTCGATTTTGACAAAGACGACTCGTCTTACCATTCACTGCCGTCCGTTGCCTCAGTCGTATCACCGTACACCGCTGGAGGAGGTGGCGGTGGTGGCGGCGGCGGCGCCGCCGCAGGCCACATCAGCACGGCCGGCGGCCCGCCAGGCGCGACCGATCTCTTCGAGTACGATCAGCTGAAGGACGCCGCGGTCGACTCGTCGACGAATTCCGATGGGATTGTTGTCAGCGGCGCGGGCGTTGTCAACACCAATGGCAATGGTCCCGGCGGTGGCGGCGGCCATGGTAACCCACTCGTTGGAGGACTCCCCACCGCTGGGGTTAATACGGGTACCCCTACCACCACAACCATCGGATTGCTATCCCCAGTGGTCAGCACCAACAACGGAGTCATCCTTGCGCCGCACCGGACCGCCACCAGCAGCTCGGCCGTCACCAGTCCCTGTGGCAGTCCAGCATTAGCGGTGACGGGAGCCAACGGCACAACAACAACATCAACAGCAGCAGCAGCAGCAGCAACAACAACTGTGGCGACGGCTGCTGCTGCTGCTGCTGTCGGAACCGTCGTCAAAGGTGAGTGACCGAGCGGTCGTCGACCCCGACGGCGCGTTCGCTGCCGTCCGTCCGGCCGACTGCCAGTCAGCCGGTCGGTCTGCCTGTCTGTCTGTCCGCGTGTCTCCCTTCCTATGCGTCTGTCTGTCTGTCGGTCTGTCTGTCTGTCCACAATACACACACACACACACGCACTCAGACACACCAGTGCTGCTGCTGCCGCCGTTTGGCAGGAACTGCGACGCCGGGGAGGGAGTTGCCAATGATGAAGAAGCGGAGAGACCAACTGAAGAGTGCGCGATCGACAGAGCGACAGGACGAAGTTGACTTCGGCTTCTGCTGCGACATTGCCAGCAGTGGCCGTTTACAAATACAACTCTTATACTACTACTACTAGTACTAGCGCGGAGCACGGCGGCGATCGGCGATTATCAGTAGCAGCCGGGTTCTGGCTAAAAGCTAACTGTGGTTGCGGGTGGCCGTAAGGAAGAAACACTGACAATGCTGCCGCTGCCCACGATAGCAAGACATAGCCAAGCGGTGACTGTTGCCGATGTCGGCTTGGCCTCAACGGAACAACAGGCCACGGTCTGTCTTCAGCTATCGCAGGCTGTTGAGATACATAGGGAGATAGAGAGACATTATAGCGACATTCGGGTCGATAGTCCAGAAGGTGGATCTATAGAGAGATAGATAGATAGATTGCCGACGGCTGCAAAGTTGGCGGTTACAGCTTCTGCAATCTATGAGCCTATTGCAGTCTCTGCTGACACTGGCATTGGGGCTACTGGTGTGATTTGTGTAGCTGTCTGCGAATGGCCTCTGTTGCTGAATCGTGTGGAAGTGGTCGTTTTGACTTGACAACTGCCATGATCTCCTGGGTAGGCGGCTACTACCAGTAGGAGCAACTGTCGTAGAAGGCTTCAAAGTGCAAAGAAGCAAACAGAAAACTAGGAGTAGTCGTCGTGGTGACCGCAGCAGCAACAGCTGACTGAACAGATAACTACGCAAACTACAGTAACCACACACACACACACAGTGAGCAACTTTTTGAAATTAGTCACACACACACATATATATATATCTATATATATATATGTAGAGAATGATATTTCACCAAAATCTGGAGACTCTTTAATATCCCGTGTTCACGGGTATCCATCGTATGCTAATATTGCTTGAGGATATGGGTACCACCATCAAGCAACCTGCACGATCCGTGATTTGCTTAGTCGAGACCTATAAGGGGGGCGAATTAGTTCCTCGCAGTGAATTTTACCGGGAGCGTAGGAAATTTATCGATATTGATTTTTCGGGCGCTTCTCTTCAAACATTTGTGTACTGTAATGCTTCCACAAATTACTCGAGAATGTTCTGTGCTCTCGTTACGGTTTCCAAGCAGTAGTTATGGGCAGAAGTGAGTATGCGTTCAGCAACAAGCGGCCCAAGCAACTGTTTGGCCTTCAAACAGACCTGAAATGTTGACTGCGCTATATACGTGTGTATATATATATATATATATATATAGAGTAAGCCTCGACCCTCGTAGGATAAACGGCTTCAATATACAATTAACACGCTGACAACGATGATAATAATAATCATAGTAATAAGGATACAAATAGATCTCACAACGATTGTGTGAATATGTGAATACACACTGCAAGCCATATGAATACAGGATGGACGTTTTGTCCATGTCGCTTGATTTGACAAACTAACGTTCGACGGTGTCGGCGACGGTCACTAATCGTCGATGATTAGGCGGCGTCGTTAATTGTTGCTCGAAGCCCGCACTGCCGCAAGGATTGGCCCATCCATGCTCCTGTACATGTGGGTAAAGTAAACACCAGCAAGCGATGATGACGATAAGAAACCCATAGAAAATGCATAACGACCCAATAACAACAACAAGGGTAATAGACAAGTCCACATTTTTATCAGCAGATACGTTCCCCCTGCTCATGAATTCATGTTCATATAATATAAATTTACATATATATATATGCGAGCTCCTCCCAGCTGCGTCGTTCACGTCCGGCCAGAGCAACCTGACGGCCACTGCTAACCTAATCATTTGCTTATCATCAGTACACCGATAGAGTACGGCAGGACGATGCAATTGAACCAAGCGGAGCCATAGAGATAACGACAAAAATCGAGAAAAAAAGAAAGCTTCAATGTATTTGATGCGTGGCGCAACCTGATATAGGTGTCGAGCCGAGAGGTGAGAGAATAACTGGGTGAGGGCAGTTATTACCCACACGTGACTGTTTATAAACAAGATATTATGACTGCCGTAAGCTATGCCCACAACATGGATCTATGCACGCGTAGACAGTTGGCGGTGCATTCGGGCGATGGCCATTAGTGCCGGCCGTACAACCTCATAATTTGTCGATAATTATTAGAGCTAGTCACCGCCTCCGGCTCTGTAGCGGTGAAGGTAAATCGTCAGCTGAACGCGTCGCTGTGCAAAGGTCCTCCTCATTTAGTCTGTAGGGCCATCACTGAGACTCTACTAGTGATTCCCCCCCGTAACTGGCACTTAATTCGTTTTGTTTCCTGCTAATAATAATAATAATGGCATGTGACAACAAGCTGCCAAATCAGTGGCGGAACCTCGGTATGCGTTCAAACTGCTGGCAGATTTTTCGTCATGTCACGGTATCTATCCAGATACTCATACCATGTACGCTTGAACTGATCAGCTTCGGCCGGCTGTTTCGTTCCTGAATTATCTAGAAGGGCTCACGGCGAACATTCGCTTAGAGCGTGTCTCGACGCTGCTTTCGGCTGTGTGCACCTTCAAGATTTCGCTTTAAAAGCGTTCCATTTTCGGCACACACGTCGGGTAAGGCTGTGCTAAGCGACGGACTTGCCTAATCATCAGGCATCATCCGAAATTATCCACTGATATACCGCTCTGACGGTTAACGGCGGCAAATAAATGTAATCCGAAATAAAATCGAACAAGCTTGACACGGGTGTATCTGACAACCCTCATGGTGCGTCACGTTGACAAATGGAGAACCAGCATAGCTAATACCTGTATAGGGGCAGACGTTTCGTGCAGCTCAAATCAAGACTAGCTTGAGAGCGTAGAGCGTTTCCAAGGCATGGGTGTTTACGTCGAAAAAATACACGCGACCTACATGCATTTAGTGAAATGTAAGTTGGATAAGCCAAGCTCGAACGAAATGCAAGTTGGATAAGCCAAGCTGACGTCGGCGCAGTCGCTGCTTGCAAAGGTTCGCTTTCGAGGATCCTACATGTCAAAAGCGAGTTATTTTTTTTTTGTTTTGGTGCAACGACCATTTGTCGCATGTTCACATTTTCAATTTGTGAAGGTCGACCATTCGGATCGTACATGTACGAAACAAAATGTGCCACAATATCAGCTAGCTATGAGAACGCGAGCAAAATTTCCTCAATCGTACAGAGAGAGAAACGCTCTATTTTCTAAGGGTTGAAATCTTTCAGCACACTTCCTCCCATAGTCAGAAATGCGGTCTTTTGTGGCGCGGCCTTTAAACACGAAACCAGAACCGAGACCCTGAAAGTCATCTGAGTTACGCAATCGGTACGGCCGAGGCTGGCGGCCGAGAGACTGACGGGCTTGATGCGCTCGAGCCAGTTCGCCTCGGCTCGTTCTCATTCCAGATCCCCGTTAGGTCGAGTAGCGCAGCACACACCGCCCAGTCTAGGTTATCTCTTGATCGCTCCGCGTGGCAGCCCTATATATGTTGCTCTCTCGTCCAGGTCCATACCCAGGCCCGTTCTCTGAAAGGTCACCTCAAAGAGTTCGACGACAGTCACAAAGGGACGACTACTCGCAGTTCGTCTTGATCGTCTCTTGGCTTCCTTGTTGTGTTCACCGTACAACCGCAACTAATTATTAATGGCGACTGGTACCCTGTACAGGTAGAGAATAGAGGACACCATCGAATTCGTACTTCTGCGTTTCGGTGCAACGGAGCCAGCTCATCTCGCCCCCTCCTCGTCCTCCGGATAAATGGGCCGAACAGCGACGTCAATAGTTATTTGGAGGTTCGTTTTTGGGCAGGCATCGTTAACAGAGAGTCAAGCCACGCGACTGTAATCGACACATAATATTTCTGAAGTTGGTCATCCACCAAGCCCGACAGTTTGAATTCTGATCTCTGATTGGCCGATTCTTTGACATCAGCTACATATTTCTACATATTGCTACTACTGATCGCTCCGTTGTGAGAGCTCCTCCTCCTCCTCGGTGACCCCGTATCGTTTATCAGCTCAGCCACCGAATATGAGCAAGACACTGTTACATTGATAACTCGACGCTATGCGTTCAACCGATATCAACGCCAACGTGATAAGATTACAATGAGTCGTGTTTACCGATTCATCATCGATCGGTTCCACTGTATCAGCGCTAATTGCACTTTGTACACTCAAAATTTCACATCTTATCGCCTTCTTGATGGGGTCGCGACGAGCCACGGCGATGTAACTCGTGTTCGCCACCTACAGTCGACTTCTTCCCGGCCAGCAGATTGAAGATTACAGATTCAAGGGAGCAGTAGTCGTTGTTGTTGTTGTTGTAGTTACAGTAGTTGTAGTAGTATCCGTAGTTGTGGACTGGTTGCGATCGCAACATTTCGCCTACTAGTGAAGAATGAGAAGAGACAGAGAATTCCGATCCTGTCGAGGCTTGGCGGTTCGAACTATGTCAGTGCGGAGGCGGTGCCTAGATGAGGATACTTCTACGAAGAGTGCAGGAAGACTTTTCGGTAGTAGGGCTGCAGGTCGGCGTTTCCTAGCCAGGTTGCTGCCTGGCTACCTAAGCCGACCTCTTCTGCATCGTCATCGGACTGACCTGGCCGCCTGACGATGCGAGCGAGCATCTATTTGAGCGGGTCATTCCTTCCTCTGAAGAAATTATATAACCACTGAAGCTGGTTCGAGTCGGGCGGGTTGTACCGTCAGATTTCTGCCGACTGATTAACGACAGGCAGTCTCTGACCCAGACTCAGTATCTATGGGAACGGTTAGTTCGGGTTGCTGGTACCGTGTCGCTTCTGGATATGTCGTATACCACTTTACCTACAGCACTAGCGACGTGTGAATTCGAGTACCAATCATGACCTCACTGGATCGTCATAGAAGCACAACGCCATCATTCCGCATAAGACCGCATCGAACATTGAGACCAAGCATATTTACCATTCTTAATGGCTGTGTTTGAGTGCACTACACTATGTGTCAGTAGGCGCTGCTCGAACCAACATCGAGCTGTTCTAGTTCTCTAGAAATCGAGCTTGCTTTTTGTGGTGATCAAGTCACTTTTTCCCTTTTACAACAAAACGACCACTATTGAGACGTGATTGAGTATCAGCCAACAGGTGCCCTTGCAGGCCGGGATCGAGTTTCCGACGAAATGACTACACATACGCTAGTATTGGTGAGATACTGTCTGATCTCTTTGCGCTTCAACGAGACGGATCACTCCCTGTCTGAGAGGCGTCTGGACACCCTCGACAGCGAGCACAACCAGCAGCAGCCGAGTAGAGCCGACTCGGCAGCTGTTGTCCTATCCAGCCGTACCCCCGACGGGAGCGAACAATGCCTAATGATGATGTAATCGACGCTGGAGGCAGCTCTCAAATGAACGGCAAGAATGAAACCGCTGGAATCACAGACACATGTGACTCGTCCGCTCTCATTCCATCCTCTCCGTCAGCGGGCACCGCTTCCACAGCTCGACACCACTACCTAGGCGAACTCGTCGTAATCAAGCTGGCTAGCTGTCTGTACTGTCTGTCTCCACGCTGCGGCGCGAACGAATACCTTCCCGAAGGAGAGTTCGCCTTTTTTGGGCTATTTATTTTTTTGCATTTTACATTTGTTCGTTCCGCATCGAATTGAATGGACGAAAACAGCGGGGAAGGCGGGAGGTTGGTGGTAACGGTGCATGGCATGGCGATAGGTCTACACTTGGAATGAACAGCGGCTGGAGGTGACTCGGCATACAGACTTTTAGACGCATCTATTGTTTAGCCGTGGGAGCGTTCCGGGACCTCTGTGGCTGATGACTGTTGGCGGCTACCGTCTGTACGACGCTGTGGCGCTTGACACATCTATGTAGAGCATACACTGTCCCTGTACTAGCGGTGGAAGTATATGCTTCGCTGTTAAGCATTGCTATGAAGATTTCCTGCTTCAGATGATCTAGGTCGCTTAGCAGACTTAACACAGTTCGTTTCATAACGTGATTGAGACGGAAGTGAGATTGTGTAAAGGCTAGGATGCTATAATATAATCAACCTCATGATGACATTATAGAGATAACCTCCGATGTCGCTAATTACAAGGAACAGTTTATTTATTTTTTTATCTATTCATATTGAGTCATTAGCATAATTGATCTATTAAAATAAATACTAATAGTAAATAGTAATAGATGGTTGATCTTCCAATACTCTATCAAGACGTGTTCACCGATACCGTACGCTCGACCGATTGATCTTGTGTATAGTATGTCTGTGTACACTTCACGAGTACACTAGTGTCTACCAAACTGCTCCACTTGATTGCTGCTGCCTTTCAAGTCCGCACATATTCAAACCTAAAAGTTTCGAAGGCTATTTGTTGTAGTTCGTCCCATCCTTGCCACACCATATATATATATATATATATTCATTTTGTATCGATGTGTCTCAGTCCGATCAACGGCGTCGCTAATTTTTGCTTATTCCCATCATGATCGCCATTGTTGTTGTTGTTATCGTCTCTGCATCAGCGTCCTGTTCCGTCTCGGCATCCATACACAATCATTCTATCCCTGTACTATTATACAACGAGGTATCCGCTCTCTCGTAATCGACATTTGCACGTACGTGCAGTGGGCCGAGTGTACGTGCGTTTGTGTCAATGTGTGTTTCCTCATTTGGCGGATTTACATTCATACTGACTCGACATCAAAAGGGCTCCATGTCTTCTAGGCAGGGATAGGGGCCACGGCGAGGGGGGAGGGATTGCGACTTCAGAGACTTCACTCGAGAGGAGCGGCGACGTGGACAGCTTCACCGACAACTCGAAGGCAAGCTGTTCCGACTCTTCTCTAAAGGCGCCACCACTCTCATCACCATAGGGGGACGATTAAGAACGTCCAACCAAGACTGAAAATAATAATAATCATCATAATAACAATAAAAGTAATAATCATAATGATAAAAATAAAAACAACAGCAACAACAACAACAGCAATGATAATACTAATGCGATGAGGGTCCTCCGGTAATATAATCATTCTACTCGGCTCAGATAGACGCTATGATGTAATAGAATCAGTAATGTAACAACACAGAGTTGTCTGCTGCAGCAGCAATGAGAATAATTCACATTGCAGACCTCACTCACTCACCCCTTCATTCATCCATCCACTAACAAATTCACTATTTTTATTTATTTATTTATTTTTACTGTATCTTCTCTGAGGCATAGAGAAGAAGGTAATGCTGTCCGTTCGTCTGCCGCAGAGTGATCCAGTAATTGTAGCCATTCCACGCTCAATATTGTTGTCGTTGCTTCTGCTGCAGTTGTAATTGCAATGTAAGCTCGACACAGGCAGCATAAAAATGAAATATGGCCCTAAGCTAAACGATGAGACGGGAATATATATGATGTGATATGTTCTGTTCAGTTGACTGAAAGTTCAGCCCGTTACCAGTGTCAGAATAAGATTTGAACGTGAGATCCTATATGGCAGTGTACCGCTATTCGGAGCTGTTCCTCTTCGTTTTGCGTCTATTTCGCAAAAGCAAATGGTCAAAGAATAGATTCCTTCTTTTTTTGGTCGGCACAATCTTGAGCTTAGGGGAAACTGAAGAGTTCAACTGCCTAATTCTTGTGATAATTGATGACGTGACGTTGGAACCTCCAGCATAGTCTACGCCTTGAGTACCTAACATACAATATGTTTATGTTAGCAGCTAATCGTGATCCAAAATGGCAAAATGGAACAGCCAGGACCGACGAACACACAGCAGACAGATTCATCGTATCAGCTCGTATCAGATCGTTGGTGTGTTGGACATGATTCAAGATAATAACGATTAGTAGTTGTTAATCGAATACAAAACTAGGCTTTGGATGGCAGATTACAATGAAAATGCAGCCGTCCACGCGTTTAGATCGTGTTCGAGGGACACACCAGCGTGAACGGTTCCGGGGGTGAAATTCAGCTCGGGAAGCGCTGTTCCAAGCAACCACCAAGCTAACATTCCGACACTGCTGCTGTCGCACTTAGCGTTAATAATCGTTAACAATCATAATGTGGCCAGATCAGACGGCGCACCATCCGCAATGCGTCTGTCGAGGAAGAAGGGTTAGGATATGAGGAGCATATCGCTAACATCTGTAACAACCACGGCGAGCCTGTTGTGTCTTGCTCATCGCCACCGGCCGGCTAGTACCCTGCAGTTTCCGCTTAAAATTGCCGCGCCGAGAAGTCCACTTCTGTCAGAGTCGATGCACGGCAGATACAAGCCTATACAAGCCATATGTGTGTTTGTGTGTGCGTGAGTGTGTGAACCAAACCAACGCTAGAAACTACCGCTACAAATCATAATACTACTACTACTACCATTACCACCACTACTACTGTCACGAGAGTATACTATCGCTGGCACTGTAAGTACACTCTCTGCAGCTCGCAACTGTCCAACTCACAGATGCAGTCTGTTCCCGGTTCTCGATCTGCCGCTCCGTCGCGTCTGCGGCCATCCACGCTGCGTCTATGGGTCGCTCTGTATCTGTCGCTGTTTATTTTCCACTTTTTTTTTTCTTTCGTCGGAAGAGCCGAGTGCTCAGAGCGCGCGCACGGCTCCGCCGACGTCGGTCATTGACCCCCGACAACGGCCGCCGTGGCTGCTGCTGTTCCGTGCCGGCTGTGCCGTGGTAGTCCTACCGGCCGGAAGGAGGAATCTTGGCTCGATGTTGGCTTCATGCCGTCCGTTAGCTGGGGCTTGGCGAGACCCGACGCAACGCTGCCGGGGCACGTTGCTGCAGCAATGACAACAAAAGCAGCCGCTGCTACCGCCGCCACAGCAGCTGTAGCCGCAGTAGCAACGACGGGTAATCAACGCAGACAGATATTCAGACGTTGAGTCAGACATAGATACAGACGCATTACATTTACAATCATAAGACGACGCACGCCAACACTGAGTCAGAGAGAGAGAGAGAGACCTGGTGGATGCCTCTCTACGGCGCTAATGACTAACGATGCGCGGGGACACGTGTGTCCGTCCACACGGCCGTCCCACGAGCTGCTGCCGGCGAACATGCTCACTGTAGAATTCGATATAGATTCAATGGCCGTTGGCGGTAGAGGCTGGCCAGCAGATAGACGACAACGAAATCGAGTGACAACAGTGTCAACTCGAAGTCATCAGAGGATACAACAGAATGTTGCAGAGGGTAGCCGAAAGTCAATTGATGCTCGTTTGATAGAAGCAAAACAGGAGATGACAATCATGTGCCAGTAGTGCTTTGCGTTCGCGAACTATGCACGGCGAGGTTTTAGGTCTCGTTTTGGATTTCTGTCGACGGCTGGGTAAAAGGTTGGCGAGGATGATGATATCTCTAGAAGCTGACTTCGCACGTCACCGTTGATGGTAGTTCGATAAAACAAAAAAAGGATTAGTGATGTTTGATGAAGCTCAAAGTTGTGGATGAGCTCGTTTGAAGCTGGGCGCGGCTAGAAGACGGGATGGCTGGATTGTACCCGGGAAAAACGACTCAGCAAGCGACATAGCAAACCACTAAGACAATCCTTAGATGTTCAGATGTTGGACGCCGTAGACAGGCGCACATACGCTCACACAATATCTAAATGGCAAGCTTGCCTCCAGACGACTTGACACCGTCTCGAAGAAGCAAATGTCGCTGGCATAACCAAAAAATATGTCAGAAGCAGATTCAATTTAATGGCTTCACAGATAACACATCACATAACGGCCACCAATAACCATTTGGCCAATGCAACTACATTCAGCTAATTAGAACAGTGGTCAACACATGGAACAGTGAGTGGTCAGCCACGGAGATTTTTGCCCCTGGCGACACCCGAATTCGAGAGTTCCGACTATCAAATCACCGATCAGTGTGGCTTGCACCATCACCGCCACAGACGATCTGATCTGATCTGACTCGATAAGTCTCTAGGTAGCTGGCAGTCGATATAATGACATATGCACAACCAGCAAGCTGGTCGCCCCCAGCGAGGTTACCATATTTAACCAGTCCTAGTTAAACGATAGCGACGTTAGTATAGTTAAACTAGACAAGGCAAACTAATATTATCCGCCACAGTTCCAACAACTGCGGCTGGATTATCTGTCTATTTACTATTATATATATATATATATATATATCAATATTTCGTATCTTTATCTCGGGTGTCCGTCTGCTGGGTGTCTAGTCAGCGGTCAAGCCATGAAGGCTATTTGTGTAGTGTATTGTCGTTCACGCACAGTAAGTGATTAGATCTGAATCCGCCCAAATTTGACTTGATATTTCACCCTCCGCTCTGGTCAGCCTCTTCGAACGACGACGTATTTACAGCCCAACGGTGGCTTTGCTTCGTGCATACGAACCGATCGAACCGATATCGCAGGCAAAGAAATTGTATATATATATATATATATTGTATGTCTATTTTGTTTGCCTCGTCTGGCACCGATATCGTTATCATTGTTGATTTCGTTCGCTGTCGTCAAATCGGGGATGAACTATAGAAGTCGCGCGGACATGAGATATCGACACATGCGAATTGAACTGAAGGCGTGCGGGCCTCAGTTCTTCGTCGCAGCTGCAAACGAAGAACGATCAACGTGAGTAGAGCCACAATGCGGCTCGATTCATTGAATCAAGTGAGATATCGGCGAAGCAAGGCAGGATCGAATACAAAATACCGCCGCTATCAGAGATTTACAATGATACTGTCATTTTTGCGTGCGTCTAATCTTGAATATACATTCATATTTAGTAGTATATCTTTGGTTCCTGCTGCAATGACAGATGCACAGACAGATCTAGATATTGGTGGGACAATAACCAGTGATTGAATCCCTCCTGTTAATGAGCCAGCTCTCCTACGGATAAGCAGCAGATCGCTGCACAGCAGGTCGTGCTGTGCAGTGTCTGTGAAGACACTCTTCATAGTATCGAACTGAATCTCCCCATCAGTGAGTTTGATGTAAATTGCTTTTCAGCAATTGATTATAAGCTAGTTCCTAATGACCGTATACCGCATTAGAACCGAACACGAGCACCTAATTGCCAGCGCTTTGAGTTTAGGTGGACAATCGTTGCAAGTGCCGATAATGATTTTCGATTTGGATATGTGAATATCTTCATCAGGCATTCACGCCACAACACATATAGGCGTATATATGCTTCAATTGAAACAAATATACACCTATTTGTCACCGCGGATTCCTCCTGCTGGCCATCGGAAGCTTCAACGCGTATCGGGTACCCTGCATATATATATATATATGAGTATATGTATATATTATATATATGCTAAAACCAACCCTCTCCTCTTTAAAAATCTTTAAAAATTAAAAAAATTTAAAACATAATCTTTATAAATATAAATCTTCTCTAGTTGCACTAGCATCAAAACACCCTATCATTTATTATATATTTCCAATATTATGTATAAAACATCTCACCCAGATTTTTTTAATTACTACTAAATAACCTCAAACCATATAACAAGATCTTTAACCATACATAGTTCATAGGATCTGCACGGATGACCGTGCTGCTGGCGAGGGACGAGCTCATATAGTTCATTTCGCCGACGGCGCAGGCGGTGATTGCAAACGTAACCCGATCGCTGCGAATTCGCCAACGAACAGCAAAAGGCACAGAGCTCTCTGTATCTCTCTTATCCTCCTTCTCTCTCTCTCTCGTCTCAAAACTCCGGACGAAAATTCAAATTGGCCATCGCAGATGTTTCTGCTGAACTATTATAATAGTTGCTTGGGTGAGCTCAGTTGCTCAGGAGGACAATGCCATCCCGCAAAAGTCCAGGCGTAGCCACGAGTGCGGCTTCGATACACCCGGTAGATCAGATGTGGATCGTTTGTGTATCGCGACAGGAGCCCTGGCCTTCTCCCCAATGAGGTGCTGGTTCAACATCCACAACAGCCCCATAGCGGTCAGTCGCTGACTAGATCGTCTGTGGCTTGGTCGCCGCGCGCAGGGTTCATCTACACCTACACACATGCGTATCATGTAGACATCTCTCACTCTGTGCGTGCGCAATCTGTGAACGCCAACCTCGCCAGACGTGCACTAGACTTGGAATATAAGCCCCCATTATAGAAGGTTCGTTAATGAAGCGACAAGGGTTCCCAAGCTCAGAAGTGGCACAAATAGACAACATGAATTTGGGGGTTTTGGCAGAGCAGAGGAGAAGAGTTGATACTGGATAGAAAACAGACAGATACACATGACCTCCTGACCACGTATATATATATATATATATATATAAGAATTGTATGGGAAACAAAGAATAATAACACATTGAGTACAATCACGCGCCAGCCTGATAATATATATATATATATATATATATATTGTGCAATGTTGAACTGAGTATAACGTTCCTCAATTTCGTATTATTCATTATAATTCGCAGCTTATTAAATGCCATGACGTGACAGGACAGAACGCTATTCAAAGGGGGATAGGAAACGCAGGCGCTCTGCTGTTGGGTAGCAGAGAACGCCACGAAACTATTTCACAAGCGGATTCTTGAAATATCCATCGGTCTCAAATGTGTTCTTGCTGTCACTCGCTGACCCACGTCACTTGAGCCACGAAAACAATGCGAAGTGTTTGCTATTTACTAACATAGTTCACTAAAGCTACTAGTAACAATTTCTGGTATATTACAACTGTACCTCCTCTGCTGCTGCTGCTGCTACCTTAAAAATTTCAACTACAAATTGTGAAACTTACTCAGGGCCATTCCATGGAGTGGTGCGATGAGCATTACCGTAACAAAGGAACAAAAAACACACAACAATAATAATTACTTAAGGTTTATTAACAAATATGTGATCTCTGTTTTTCATGACCGCTTCCTTAAGCTGGAAAGATGGCAGTAAGGTTATTTTCAAAAGGGGGGAGACTGCTTACAATTATTCCATCGAAATCGGGTATCTTGTTTCCCTTTTGTCGACGTCACCACCATCACCCATCGGGTCTTTACCATGGATCCGATCTCAGCAGACCCTTGCGTTGATGCAACGACTGCAGCGGCAGATGGAGAGGCTGATATTTGAACGTTGTCAACGGGAAGCTTGCTGTAGCCACCAGCATCATTGTGTGCTCTCTTAGTCGCTGTCGTATCCTACCTATTGTGTAGCGTTATCCGCGGTAGCCGATCGCATCGCACGCGCTGCCGGGGTCTGGCCACACGTTGAGTGAGTGTGGATATCGCTGACAGAAAACATGACACGGGGGTGGCTGTTTTTGGCTTATTTATCTACCACCGATATGTGGCTGCTCTGATTGCCCCATGATACGAGTGGCTGTATTATACTTCCGGCTGTGATTGTTACTACAATACGCGCGCATGGGATGGACTCAAACGCAATGCACGCGTAGCGCTTGGTCAGTATTTTGTCATCGTCGGTGGATAGAGACAGCGCATTTCTAGCAGAAAACTTATGCTGTTTATATAATATTATCGATTATTAGCGACGCGTATTCTTTCTGATCCACGCTTGTGTTGCACAGACAGGAAATTTGGTGTACTCCCGACACTGTTCTGTTATATTACCCTTACAAGTCTGTCACTGTGATGCAGCCGTCGTGCTGCGCTCGCCGTTGTCAGTTCTCCAATACAACGCGTCCTCCTGCGAGAGCATTGATTGTTAATGATTATTTCTCATCTATATCGGTGAGAACGAAATCGAGCCGGAACACACATTGGGTAACACCACCGCCTCGAAGAAGCGGGCAGACCGACCCGCTCCAATATGTTTGCTCCTTTCAAAGACATAGAATATATTCATATGTAGAAATCGTCGACAAACGATTTGTGCTCACGCGCGGCCGTTGTCCGACCGGCCGCCGATGGGTCGCCCTCCCTATGGGCGATTTTTACTGTTGTTAGATCACGACATCGAATCAACGATGGGCATCGTGTTTCACAATTTCCTATTATATTAATATATATATATATATATGTAATAACGATAACAACAGCAATAATTCTATGCCAGTCGACACGAGACGTATATTTATTAGACATTAGTTAGACATTGTTGTGCTGTGCTATTGGTGGCAGCAGCGGTAAGAATCACCCACATGTATCCCTGTATTTATTATCGATCTATATATATATATACATATATATACCTCGATTAAGTATCACATATACATTATATTCCACTTGAACCATTATCAATTTGGGGCGTGGCTGGTTCAAGCGCGTTTAATTATCTCGCGCGTAGCGTAAATAAAATACCCACAATAAAATAGAATAGATAATAGACAAGTGTGCTGTTTCCGTTTTGCCGCAGGCGGCGAATATTGTAGCAAGTTGTTTACTAATTGGCTCTCTCTCTTCAAAGCTTTCATTGTTGCTGTTGCCGTGGGGATAGGCCCTGCTTCGCGAGTGGTTGGCCTCCGCTTTTGGGCCAGATAAATCGGGCTGGGTTGGATGGGTTGACAATAATCATTGATACAAGAAAATAGAGATTTTGCAGATTTCTCACATGGTCGAAATGATTTTCCTTTGCAAAATTCGCGCACAGCAAATCTACGATTTTGGCCGCGACGAACTTCGAAATGAATTTCATTATTGTCGCCTCGTGGCGCTCCGGCTCTCCGCCGGTGCATCTTTGAAGATGTATGCACTTGCTCAGTTCGTTGAGCTATTTAAATTTGCGTCGGTTTCAATTTTGGAATTATTTTGAAGCTAGATACAGGACCCTCAATTCTATTTGATATTATATTGTTGTTGTAGACACAGCGATGCTAGATTAAATACGCCACCCTTTTCATAAGAGTTCATCTCAGTTTAAGGTTAAGTGAGACTGTATCATCAGGGGGCATGTGGTCGTGCATGAGTATGCTACAAATGCTTTTTTTTATACAGTGAATCTGTTTGTCACTTCGGCCATTATTATGTACAATCTGTTAAGTATAATTTGTGGAGCAAAGGAAGAGCTTTAGTGCAATGTACGCCTAATTGGTACTATAATGAGGTGGCGCGATAGCACAACAAAAAAACAATAACTGATGAAAAGCTCTACGTGGACCACTAACCGTTCGGTTCTATGTGTTATTACGCATTTATTAGACTGGGCCTTTATTACCGTAGCTGGTCTTCGTCTAACTTAAACAGGAGGGAACAATCTATCCAAGTGGTTGAGTTTGAAATCGTTGTAAAATATCGCACGTTTAAGAACTAACTCGAACCCAGCGCCTGCCAGATGACAGACAAGATCGCTTGGCCGATAAAGCGCTTAGCCGAGATACACACTCATTGTATCCAGCCTCAGGGGATGGTCTCCGTGCCAACGGTGGTCAAATGCTAACGACGATATGGCTGGTGATATCGCCAGCGAAATATCGCTTATCACCTCTTGCCATTTCGTTGACAAAATGCCACCACCTCCGCCTTCAGCTCACCTGCATCACGCGCCGCGCAATGCGTAATGCAATCGATACAATCACCTAGTATTGTCTAGTGTCCGGGATAACGAACACAACAACAGCAGCAGCAGCAACAACGAAAAAAAAATCACGAAATACGAACAACAACCCCTATCAATCTTCACATAGATATACACAAGGAAGAGTGTTGTTGTACCATACAGTACAATAGATACAAAGCTTCACCAAAGGGGAGAAGACGAATTGAACAGCGGCGGCGGCGGCGGCGGCTGCTGCTGCCATCTGTCTGTCTGTCCTTCATTTGTTTCTTTGTTTATTTGTTCGTTCGTTCGGTCGTTTTTCCTGCTCGCTTTCCATCTTCCTAACTGTTTGGGACACCGCCGTAACATATTCCGGTTGCTTTGCGGCTCTTGTCGACCGTTATTATTTCGGTTAGTGTTGTTGTTGTTGTTGCTGCTGCTGTTGTCGTTGTTGTTGTTGTTGCTGCTGTTGCTGTTGTTGTCTTCTGCGGAAGGAGCGCGAATGAAGGGAAGCGTCGTAGACGAAAGGCGAAGTCGACGAAGACTGCTTCATCTTCGTCTGCTGCTTCTGCGCCATCGTCGCGTCGACGAAGTGATGTCGAGTGAGGTCAATGACCTGCCCTGTACCAGCAACAGCACCAGCGGCAGCTACAGCAACGGTCCTGCTAATATTGCCACTGCTGTCGCTGCCGCTCGTGACGACAGTAGAGCCGGCAACGGCAGTGGCCATAGGATAAAGCCGAGGATCGGCGCACCGCCGCCGCCGCCAGCGGACGCCAGAACGACGAGGGTGGACGCCTCCCATGGCATTACACCTACAACTATTTCTGCTTACGATATAGTATAGTATTCTTATGGCTATTAGCATTTCTGCTACGAATGACGGCGACGACTGCACACCACAATTACTACTACTACTACTACTACTACGACCATATCTGTAGTATTGTCATTATTATTATTTTTATTATTGCTGTGGTTGTTGCTGTGGCTGCTGGTGGCGGAGGGCTTTCCAGCTTTGAATTCTGTTGATGATACTCTTTTGGCTTTGCTGGCTCGGTTGTTGTTGCTGTCGTCGTCGTTACTGTCGTTCGAGTGGCTGCTCATATAGGAGAGAATCGATACCGACGATAATAGCCACAACGAAAGGAACAATGGGCAAAACAGAAGCGTGAAGTCCTACGAAGTTAGTTATAGTTTAGTATTATAATTGTGATTGTCTCAGGAGCTGAGCCTAACGGAACGCCAGTTGGCTAGAAATGCTAGTAGAGCCGAAATCGTAGTGATGTTGTTATTGTTGCGATTGCGGGCAACTCTGAGAGTTGCTCTCTCTCTACACTAATTTCTATTAATGTTCGATGATAATTTTTGATAAATTTCGATCATGATGCACTGAAAGTCGAAAACTTCAAATAGGCAATACCCTTATACTTTTTGGGAGATACGTCAAATCACAATGTTGAGGGAGTGGTTAATTTGCGCAACAACCTCCACCCCCGTCAATCTATTTATATTTCTCTCTCTCTCTCTTTGAGCCTGCCACTTGTTAGATATTTCCCGGCACGGTCCCCATGGACCGTAGTACTGTACCACACACACATACACACAAACACATCGCACCAGAAATTTGTTCCATCTTATTATCATCGTCATTATGTTGTAGCCGCTTTCATGCGGCAACGACCTGTCCTCCGTCGCTCATCCACGAGCACCCGACCAGCACAGCCAGATAGACAAACGCGCCGCCCTGCTCCTCGCGAAGCGATGGACTGTAGTGTATGTACCGTTTATTCATAGAGCGAGTATGTAGTTGCTCTCCGCCTTGATCCGACCTCTTCGCCTGTCACCTCGGCGTCATCATTCCCCGCGCGCTCCTGTCTCGTATTCACTACCTGCTCGCCGCTGGCCGACGGCGACGAAGACAGATCTTCCGTCTGTCGAGACAGATCTTCGTCAGGCGCACGACTGTCTGGCCGAGGCCGAGACCGACGCCAGACGAGACGCGACAGCTGTGAGTGGTGGTGGTGGGTGTCGCTGGCTGCGCACGTATATATGTATATCTTCGACTGTCGATTAGAGTCTCCTCAAGTTTGACCCACCCGTGAGACAGGCAGTCAGCTCGCGAGCGCCGCGTACCTACAACTGTATCAGCTTGCAGCACGCATTGACGCCGTCAGCAAACGTAACGCTGTAATGACTGCAACACCTCGTTGATACCACGACAAGCCTTTCCTGTATTTTGCTACGGTTTGGTCTGGTCGCAACGCCGAGTACGATACCATCCCGCCTCACCGTAACCCCTTGTTCGACGACTGCGATGTAGTGGTGCACCTTTGTGAGATCACTGTGCCGATGACTTCTTCGGCCGGCCAGTTCGTCAGTTGCGACGGCATCCTTATGCATTGCCGGTGATCTCGCTGAATACTTGATGTTCATGAGAGTATCGTGCGCCGTTCGTAGCTCCGTCGAACTGAACGGGTAAAGCCGAAGCAGAGGCTGGGAGGGTAGATCCATTTTCGAACACTGTTATTATTCTTATGATGGCAACGAGCGTTTATTTCGACGACCGGTATGTTACACATATTATTATCATTATTATTATTGTTACTATTGTTATTATAACTATTCTCATCATCGATATCATCGTTGCAGAAAATCGGATCGGGTGCCCGAATGAACGAGAAAAAATTATACGTCCCCGGGAGTTCTAACTAACCCCGGAGATATGTATATGCAAAACAGCACAGCAACGTTATATATAATACATATAAGCATAGCGGGTTGATCTGGAAACGTGCAACGTGCACACGACACCGACGACGAGAACGACAAACAATTTTTTAAAACAAATTTGTTTTAAAGCATGTGACATAGTTTGACTCCGAATATTAGATATTTTTGGCTGACATTCGGCTTCAGAGTGCTCAATAATTCACTCGCACGTTTTCCTCACTAGATCCGTAATCAATAATAAGCATTATAAACAGCGCCTGCTGACGCCGAGCTCATAGCGCTTCATCGAGTATCTATGGAGCGTCGTGCGTATGCAGATGTCATGTTGAATTTCTGTGCGGTTTCTTCAGCGACTTCGGCGACAATCGCAGGCTCGCGAATCAGCAACTTCGGCTGACGAAAGTCGTCGCCCATTCGAACGAGTGACAGAAATGCACACCGTTCATACCGGCTTCATCTTCCAACAACAAACAGCCGCTGGCTCGCTCGCAGCCGCCAGCCAGCTTGAATCAACTTTTAAGTTGTTGTTTGTTATGATACTGGCCGCAAGCAAGCGTTCTTCTGACTTCGAGAGGGAAAAAAAATCCCAACGGGCCACAGAGCCACAACCTTTCCGGATTCCGACGACGGCCTAGCGACGTGGTATTGTTGATGGTGGAACGTCAATGCTATGTTATGTTACCCGGCAATGAGTGGCTTTTTTTGTATGTGTGGGGGGGTTTTTTGTGCTAACAATGAAGAAAAAAAAACTGTTTAGCTCAGCTGAACGCGGAGGTCAGCCGCGGGCCATGAGCAACAGGTCGGATACAAACAAATGCCGGCTTTCTAGAGAACGAAAAACAAACAATCGTTTGCAAAAATGAACACACTTACTTGTATCTGTATAACTACTGCTAGCTGCTATTCCCTATTCGCCTTCGTTGTCTTCGAGGACGACTCCATTTCATTATGGGGCATTGATGCGGTACGCCGCAGTATTCGATCCCTAATGGGCGTTCTGGACCTTTGAGATGACGGCTAGATCATTAGCCGCCACTAATTGGTAGCAGATGTACCCGCAATGATGTCTATGTACCTGCATTGTGATCAGCTGAAACGGGGTATTTATTTCTATGGAACCCTCGGATCTGACGAGCTCTCGTAACCTCAATATAACATATGCAGGCTATTGACAAAACAACCTGAATAGTGGGGCGGAGGGAATCAGTGAGAGCGCTCGAAGTAGAAACGGCTTATTTGAATAGCGCACGAGTCCCGTGTCGGCTACGGCCACAGACGGCCCACCAATTCTAGTAGAAAGCCTTTCAATAAACTAGAGTTTATATTGTATTCGATAAATAACACTGTATTCTATATTCTATTATGCCGTACGTCCTATGCTTGTCTACCTATATTTGTCTACATTCCCAGAGGCAAGCCCCCATTACTGTGGCTTTTTGACGTTTTAAATTTCTCGAAAACTGTTCCTTGTCAACGACTTCACACCGGCGACAGCCGTTGAGCGTCAGAACGAGCGAGAATAAGAGAGAGAGAGAGAGACAGGGAGAGTCAAAGTTAGCCAGAAGTAGAATATTCATTCTGCCGTGTATGATGTATATCTGCGAGCTGCAATATCCATGAGCGGGGCGCCTTGTTGTTAATGTTACGTGTCGCCATTAGCGGATCGCAAAAGCGAGAAGGAGGAACGATGAGGCGGCGCCGGCCGCCGTTCTAATCATTCCTGAATATCAACACAAACAGCCGAACAGACAACTCGAAGCACATTAGCTCGCTCACGTAGTAAACACGCTCGTATCCGCCCTGGCGTCAGCCGACAACACGTAGCACTGGCAGCGGACCCTGCAAGACGAATCCTCTGGACGCATCCGAGTGGCAGCGTCCAGCAAACATCGCGCATAATTACCACGACGATATGAAGGCGGGAAAGGTGATACCACTCCATTGGTGCCGCGCGTTATGCAGCAACATCGGGGAACAGCGGTGTCCACCGCTTGTCGTTCCAGCCGTCGTCGTCGTGAGCCACTTGTTGAAGGGAGTCGTATCTCCGATTATTTGAGATAATTGCACAAATGTGCACAAATAGTAGTAGTAGTAGTAGTAATAATAATAACAACAACCGGCAGCGATTTTTGGCAGAAGCAACGGTGGCAGCGGTAATAAACACGCCAACGAAATCAGCAACATATGACTCGCTCTCTGTCATAAATCGGAAAGGTGGAACACAGCAAGCAACAGCTGTGTGTAAGGAACGCCAACTATAGGGAGATATTGAGGTGGGCGCAGGGAGCGTGTTGGCGCCACGGAAGAGAAAGACCGTGTGTTTTTTATTTTCCAGACGTTCCCGACAGACGTCACCGCCGTTAACGCCGATGATGAACTCTGGGCGGTCGGTAACGCACTCAGCGGCGTGGACGAAGCTTGCGCTTGGTGTGCCTACGCCGTCGTGATAAATGAGTCGAGAAGTCGGATGCTGCATGTTGTTCCTGTGCTCGTATCCATCTCGCTTACGAAACACGTAACACTAAGTGATGTGAGAGAGAGATAATTTGACCATCTGAGATCGCGTAGCGGTAAATGGGGGAGGTGGGGTCCACAGTTTGGGTCTCGTCTTCGTTTATGTCCGAGTCGACATAGCGAACAGGAGCGACGATTTTCGCCAAGAAGTGCTTTGCATGCTAGCAATAGCTGTTTCTGTGAGCTTCGGTTAATAGCGATAAGCGAGTGACGGTCAGAATAACCTCGAATAATGTCTAAAATAGAATCTGCTGCGTTTATGAAGATGCGAGAGGTATTTCAAGTCTAATCGGGCAGAGTAAAGCTGCCTTCGTTGTATGGGACACATCGTTGTATTATATTAAGCAGTATCAAGTAAGAGAAGATGTACGACCCGGGCCTTATGTAGCTAACCCATGCATTTGTGTAGACACAGCCTGCTCTTGCCGACTCGTGCGACCGATTCGATGCTGTGCTTCGATATAAAACAATATCGGTTTGAGTTAGCGACGGAGAAACGAGGGGATTTTATTAATCACTCAATGTAACGCCGTCGACAGTAATATTTATAGTAAAACAGGGCAGTAGTCCTATAGACCACCCATGAGTGATATACAATAGAATTTCATAGACCGGCTGTGAGTTAGGCTCATCACACCGCACTGTGATGTGCTCGTCCATTTGCTGACAATGTGTTACTGCAATGAGCTAAATTAATTGGGTATGACCTTTTTGTGGCAATTAATCTGTCCGTGTCTGTATAATCACGGAGCTAGTGGTCCGAACAGTCTCGTCACCACCTCCGGACAACCACACGACAAGAAGTTCTCGACGTTGGTTCGTGTCGATGTCTTGTTTCTAGACCGAGAAGATTCTTTGAAACGTGTACGCATGTGTCTATCTATACTGTGATTAATATGAGATGGGGAAAAATGTTAAAGCGTCTTGCGAACGAGTTCATAAACTACGACGATTTAATTTGAGTTGACCTAATTTGCATTGACCCATAGCAACTCAATTGACGCATGCATTAAATCAGACAATGATCAACTCATGAACATTCTCATCGTCATTTGCCGACGACGACGTGACCAGTATCGAATTATCAGTGAAACTCACGATTCTGGTTGGCGCCAAAAAAAACGTCTCTCACCTGAAGAACCCCTCCGAATCGCCACCACCACCACCACTCTGGTAAACCCTAATATCAACGCACCGGCGTCATCATTAAGACCGCACATCACATTCACCATAATATGCTGTTATAGCTGGAGCGGCACAACAACCCGACCGTGGACAATAGCAATAATAGTAAAAGTATGGTATAACCGACGCGATCCGTACGACCACGATATCGCCGACGTGGCGGCCATTTTTTATTCATCTGTATCATTATCGTCAGCGTTAGGAAATACTGATAAGAATCATAAAGCTGCGCTTATGATTGGAAAATGGTAATCGCTAGTAAAGGGGAGGCGCTCGTCAACGTCAACACCCCGGTGTCGCTTCAAATGTATTCTTCAAAAATCGTGATTATTAATCATATGTGACTCAGCATGGGAGGCAGTACTCATCGACCGTTATCGGTATTTTACAAATATAGGCTCAGATAGGCACATGTGATTCGAAGTGTACACATTGTTAGCAATTTGTAAAATGCAACAATTTCGCGAATGATAACCATATTAACAAGGCCCTCCCGTCAGTTAACCATAACGCAAGGTCCATTTCCTCGCGATAGTTTAACCCTAGGATCTAAGGTCAAGACGCACCAATAGGTGTCTGCCTTGATTAGGCGGAGAGAAACGCTTCGTCTAGTTCATTTCTGCCGCTGAGTCAATTTGTCAACGAAGTCAACAACAACATCATCATACATCTGTGTCAGAATCACAACAACAGTGACGACAACGACAATCGATACTGTCTATTGTATTATACGATATAACCATCATGGGGATAATTGCAAGGTACGGGCTTGACGTTGTGAAATCGCCCGCAGCTCTCACCATAGCTCTCTCTCTCCGCAGTTGCCATCTGCCGTATTGAGTCGCCGAGCGTTCTCTTCGATGGCGAGCGATCTTCTTGTTGAGCGAACCCGTCCGCTGGCTGAGTGCGCGATGTAATTCTTCTGCGTATTGTTACTGAATTACGATTTGAATCTGCTAGATGGGACACTATCGGCGGTGGCGATTTCTGTCAAAGCCGATAATTCAAAGTGGCAGCTAAACAGCGTTGACATCGACGGCACTTGTATGCCCTACGACATCGGCAACATGCCACCACCGCCGCCGCCGCCGCCGCCGCCGCCGCCATTAAGATGTGTGTATCGTTCACTTGGTCGTGCGAACATGCCGACGCCAGGGCTCGGTGTTGATGCCGAATGGTGAAACGTTGCTGGTATCCGTCCAGCTGACGCTGACGGTTGTCGTTGACAGCGACAGGAACACATATATTGACAACGTGTCAAATATGTAAACAGCGCACGACGAGCAATTTCTTCCAAATCGAACTCGACGACGACAACGAGCCGGGGCGCAGCGACTACACTACCGACGATATCGACCCGCGGACAGAGGGAGAATTTAGCGGGAGTGGTGGAAATTTGTCGCCGGAAACCTGTTCATTTTTACTGGCTGCTGCTGCTGCTGCCGCCGTTACTCCCACCGAAGGCAGCACTTGTGCGTCCCGCTCGTGCAGTAGAAGCTCGACAAGCGTAACACTATTATTATTATTACTACTATTATTATTATGATCATTATTTATTATTCCGTGTTAATGATGCTGCTGCTGATGATGCATACTGACGAAGCAGCTGAATGACGCCGTTGACGATGATAGAGACTCCTCTAGCGTTTCCTATTCATTCTCATTTTGTCATAAATATCATATGTTTTGTATGTGTGTCGATCACAAAGCGTAGACTATCCCGCGCATGTTTGAACTGATAATGCAAATTGATGCCGCTGCTGCTGCTGCACAACACGTACGATTGTGTATAATGATCGTTCTCGACCGAACGGAAAGTTCAAGTCGACACCGTCAGTAGCGGGCGCTTGAGCAAACGCTCGCGGTGTCTCTGGCCCGCGGGAGAAGCGAGTAGGTGGACGACAGAGCACTAAAGTTGACGGGCAACTTTACACAGCTCAATGTGCGAATCGTGGCGAACGCAGCATTGGCGGCGGCGGCGGCGGCGGCTGGATAATAACTGACACAGAAAAAACGCTTGAGGCAATGCTTTCTAGAAACCGCTATACGGCGCCGGCAGCAGCAGCAGCAGCGGCGGCTGGGGAATCGATTATTATTACTATTATTATATAACAATGTCACGAGATCGTCGACTGAACCAACCACGCTTGTGTGTGTGTGGGTACGTGTCTCCTTTCGACTATGCGTGAACGTACTTGTCGATTATAATCATAATAATAATAATAACAAGTATTGTATACTATGTTGCATTTCTTTCTTCGAAATGTTACGCAGCAGTTAGTAGTAGTAGTAATAATAGTTATAATAATTCGCGGGTGGATGAACGCTGGTAATGATCGGTCAGATGGCGGAAGGATGAACTGTTGATCGGGATCCGTATCATGAACTGTCCGAAGTCATCCTGCCGTCAGTTGCGTATGTATTTTCAATGTGCACTCACGCTTACACGCAAACACACACTCACATCACACAAGATGTGTGTGTACGTATATACATTCAACTGATTCACTACTGACTGACTGACTGAGATAGAGAGTGCAGTCGTCAAAGGTGATTGACTAACAATAATCACAACGACTATAATCTCAACGGTATTTCTGTGTCGTTGTTGTTGTTATTATTATTATATCTTGCGTGCGCCACAATTTAGAAAAGACACCAACTGTTGCTGCTGCTGCTGCTGCGGTTGCTTCGCTGATCAGCCCAATAAATAGGCATGGAGGCAGATATGGTAGGGAACTAGACAGAGAAGTACGGTGGTAGAGACCGCAGCACCAGGTAGCTACCCGGGATGTTCGTGTTCGTCGCTTCTATTGCCACCTCTGCTAATATATGGTATCGATGCAATGCGCGACGGCGGCGGCGGTGGCGTTGACATTCAACCAAAAATCTGAAAATAATGTTGTTGTTGTTGCCGCTTTTTGAACGTCCGCCACAGAATAGAGTACAGACTCATTGTTATCAAACTGTCACCAATGGATTTATGGCAATAGCCGTTTATGCACTAAGCGTCCCACACATTCAATAACCGCGACTACATAGCCAAGCATAAAGTCAGATAGACAACGTCGCGGCAACGGGAACTCTGAACTTTTATCATCCAACCGAAATTGTTCATAAAGTTTATCCGAATTTACATGTACGCAGTCGCCCTGCTTCCGCGACCGGCCGATATCATGCCGGCCACGTCATGGCCGCTCCACCGAATGCTCGTCCAGGATCGATTGTTGATTCAGGATCCCGCGGACGCTTTCACCTCGTGAGGTATCGACCTTGAGTTTGTCGATTCGATTTGAGTAGAACATCTCGAGATGTAGCCTCGTTCTGACGTCTCGATTTCAACCCCATCCGTGTTTAATTGCCACTTTTATCCATTCACGGCTCTGATCCGTTCTAGTCGTTGATACGATCGGGTCATTCTATTTACATATATAGCAGTGGTAGGCTTCCAGCGGCGTCGGACAGCCAAGGAGAACGTAGTTGTTACGTTGTCGTCGTCGTCGGGACACAGCCACGGCCGCTGTAGTCAATGCAAACCTATTGTATAATCGCTGCGTTTTCGCGGCTGGTAGAGGGCTAGCGGAACCTGTCGTGGCGAGCTCATAACAACTGACAACGTCTGCAGAGATGACATCGACTACTACAGCAAACAACACCGGAGCCCGGTGGTGAACGATGATTGCTTGAGCGCTTTGGTTAAACAGTAGCCATCACCAATACCTGAATCGCTCGTATCGTAGATACACCCGTGCGGTGGCTTCACAGGGTGGTGTTATGTGGTACCTATATATATATATATATATATATATATATATATGCGTGTGTGTGTGTGTGTCGCAGTGCGGTCGACATTAGCAGTAGCCGTGGTCGACTCAGCGTGGCCGGACGACCGTGGGCTTCGTGGCTGGTAAAGCGACAAACGGCGAACAGTGCAACAGCTGATGACAAACGAGTATTCCGCAGTGAAACGCTTCGTGCTAACTATGCCAATGTTAGCACTACCACCATTGCTGCTGCCTCAGCGCTTGTCCGTGTCTCGTTGTTGTTATTTTATTTAGTGGAGCACTCATAGTTTGCCTTGCTCACCCATCCACCAACTATAATATCCAGCTATGATAGCTGCCTCGCTCAAGTTCTATCCGTGTGCCTGCGTGCGTTAGTATCTCTGTGTGTGTGTGCCGCTTTACCGTGCGCGTTCTACCAGCGACAGCGGTGCCGGCATTCAGCCTCTCAAACTCTGGTGTCTGCAGCAGCAGCAGCAACTCCAGTACCAGCACCGGTCCAGAGCAGTGCGCGAATAGTGGTAGTAACGTGCTGCCGCTGCGGCTGCCGTTGACGGTCTGTTGGTGCAGGCTCTGGCAGAACGACGGCATGACAGTGGATCGTTGTTGTTCCTGCTACAGCGGCGGCGACTGCTTGCTGCTGCTCCTGTTGTGACTGCGTTGCGTCGTTCATTGGCTGGTTGGCTTGTTGCTGCCGGAGGGCGCTGACTCGCTTTCGAATAGTGATGCTGCTGCTGTTGCTGCTGACACTAGTCATATAGTGACGGTGCTGGTGGTGGCCGGTGGCGGCAGCAATAGTGGTGGTACTGCTGTTTCTGCTTCTACTCCATGCTGGCTCTAGTAGCTGAAGGACGTTGCCGTTGAAGGGCGTTGACCCCGAAAGGAAGAGGGCATTCACCCCGACGACGACGACGACGATGGATGGAGATGACGTTGGTTGTCGTATTCGACAACGCGGGCTTTGCGTTTGTAGCGCGCTCCACACGGCGCAGCCGCTGTTACCAGAAGGCAGTCTGCTATCCAATTGGCATTGCAGCTAATGTTGCTACTGCTGAAGCCAATGAGGGCGCGACAATGGACAGCAACAATAGTACCACCAGCAGCAGCAGCAGCAGCAACAATAACAACAGGAGTACGTGTTGGAGAGCGAGAGGACGATTGCGTCAATGCCCCGAACGTGGACAGCTGCAGGTGTCGTGAGAGGAACAGGCAGGTAGATGAAGAACATCAGCAACATCTAAAAGCTCCAGAAGAGTGGCGCCTAACAGGAGCCGGTCACTGTTATCAACGAATATCGATGCAGATTCAGCTGATAAAGTTCGGGCAGCGTCGGGCTGTCCCCGGGTAGCCCCGAGATGCAGAACTCGGAAATCGAGATATTAACCGGTCGAACCCCGTAACTGCGTTGCAGTGCGGTAAAGCTAACAAGTGGTGCCCGGCTGGCGTAAGTGATACACGTGGCACGTGGTTAGCTATGAAAGATACCGAAAGTCAACTCTCACAACAGTAACAGACTAATGAAAATGACCAGGAAGCCTTACGGAACCTGTAAGCATTTGCACTAATATCCTATGAGCGTTGCCAGAGTATACCAGGTCATATATATATATATATATATATTCAACGAGGACAACATTGACGTTAGGCGAGTTGTCATGTATTATCCCCGAAAGCGAACTTGAGACTGCCTCAGCGAATGCATCACTGAGCAAAAGAAATTATTGTGGCTGCTCGAAACAGCAATGCAATATACTAAGTCTTAATTACTGTTGGAGACTGTTAACCGATGCAGTCCATTTTACCCGTACATCTTTGCCTTTTTTGGCACTTTTACCTGCAAATAAAGAGTGCCCGTATACACCCGAGTTACAGAGCAATTCGAACCGTTTGCAATCAATCGTCGTACGCTTCTAAGCAACCTTCCTTGGGGGTGTCGGGTGTTCGTTCGTTGCCGTCACGTAAAATACGTTCAGACCCCCCTCCCCCCCTTTCTCCTTAGTTAATCTCCAGCTGACTCTCAGTGATTTCTTTTACTTTTCGTCGACCAGCCAAAATGTTCCTATTTTGTTGCTGCCTTTCCCGCCGCTTTTATCGTTTGATTCTTTTTTTTTATGTCCCTTCCCGGACCTCGGCCGGTTACACCCGTAATGGCTTTCCGTCGCCGCCGCCTCCTTCGTAGAATATGCCAGCGGCGTATTTCGTCAACATTTTGACCATGGGTTTCTCGAAAAACTCAACCAGTGAGCAGAGATAGATGCTTGAGTCAGTGCATTCGTCTACTCTTATCAATAAGTCCGCTCATGGTGGCTCCTCCTGACCTGCTGCTTGGGTATTGCTTCGGCGCGTGTCCACGACGATGTCGCCGTCGTCGCGCTCGGTGACAGCTAATCCATACTATGCTACGCAGCTAACGGTGGTGTTTGTCTTTCTGGCTGGACACGGGCTGGCGTCGTTTGCTGGCGAACGATACAACGCGACTCCACGTATCGCCTAAGCAACAGCTGCACATTTCGCTGCAGGGTAAAGTGCGGGTTCCAAAAATGATAACTAAATATATATGAAGTGGATATATAGCTCAGCGTTGCCACTAATAGGATACAGAAGTGACAATGTCAGATTAACTGGATTTGAAGTTAATTTGTCTGACTATCGCACGATGTAGAAGTAGAGGGTTATTGACTTATCAGCTGCAACTTTTACCATGCTCAAGTTGTCTGATATGCGCTGGGTAATGTGGCTATTATTGTAATCAACCGGAGTCGAAAACGAAAGCCTCCAATTGATTTGAAAGCAATTCGAATAACTCTACAAGGATCAGTTCAGCTATTAGTAGTAAAGCACTAGACAATCAGCAAGCAATTCCCTATAGATTCATTCTGTGCTCAGTCCCGTTGCGGATTGTGGCGGCCGTTTGTAGGCGAATCTTCTACTGTCTCCCTTCAAGCAAATACCACCTCGAAGTTTGAAATTCACTCGCTAGTAATAATACTTCCCTACAAAAAGGTGAAGGCACAAACACCTAGGAGAGATAACGAGGCCATGGCGCGCGAACAGTTTGCTGTGTCCTGTGTATTTATGCGACTTGATGTACTTGCATCTCGATGACTGGTCACCAGGCCGCTGACCCCCCCGGTCGGCGGACAACGAGCAGGCGCTAGGCTCCGCTAGGGGGTAGTGGGGTTCGCCTTTGCTAACTCTAGAACGCGTTTGGATAGATTTAAGGAGAGAAATCGAGGTAATCTAGCGGAGTGCCGATCGCACCAGTAGTCCACGGCTCCACTGCTTCTTCGGCTATCGTAGTGCTGAGCTGATTGAGCCTAACCGAAGAGGGCCTCCTTCGCTGCGTCTTAGCTTCTCGCTGCTTAGGCTACGGCACGGACAGATTTTATTTCTGACTGGACCGACACCTTCGCTTCTTTGTTGGACATTTGTTAGACTCAGTTGGCTGCTTTTATGCCCAACGTAAAGGTCAGTCCATGGACGCCGTATGTATTTGTCACCCATCTCGTATTGATTTCAATTAAATCAATTATTACAAAATGTAACGAGACACATATGGTCGTCATACAAGTGCTCGAAAGGCCGCACTTCCTCTGTTGATGAAATCTTTGTTTAAATGTATCAATGCGCCTTATGGGCTACATCGATTGCATGGTTCGCGCCTAATTCGACCACCGATCCCAGCGAGGTCAAGGGTTTTTGAATTTGCTAATTCGAGGCAATCATTCCCTATTTTGTATAATCACTTCGACATGTCCCTGTAGCTCTTGTCCCGCGCAAAGTAGGAGCTTCGCCTTTTTCTGGTGTACGCCGCTTCTCTTTGCATCTTACATAGTTCAGAGAATAAGCATTACGTAATAAAGAAGTCATCGCTAAGCAGAAGCAAACACAATCTGGTGTTTGCTTGCCGTCCCGATTTTCCCTCGATTAAACCTGTCGTTACAAGCGACGACGACCTGCTTCCTGATCCCACACAGCTCAATGTAGACTTCCCGATTCTATCGCGGAACTACCTCGCTGTCTGTCAATGACCCTAAGCGGAGTCCCACAGTGTTTTTAGGTGCCTATTACTGTACAACCGCTCTGTAACCGATCAACCGACAGAGCATATGACGATTTCTCGTTGTAGTAGAGGTAGTAGTAGTCGTAGTAATAGCTGTACCCTTCGTGCTACTCCGTATGCCGCTACGAACCTGTTGCCTCAATGAAGCCAGCTTGTGCCTCCTACCATCAACGTTGGCCTCTGGATCAGCATACTCTATCAGTGACCACATTGCTTTTTCACGACCCCAGCCCAGAGGTTGGTTAACCTTCAAAACCTTCGAACACAAGGGCCCACGAATGGAGTTCGGCTAGTTCAGCAGGCGGGAGTCCTAAAATTCGAGTTTCGACCGGTGGTCTGTGATGCGCAGGTATCCGATACGTCCGCCCATGCGAAGGAGCTGCTCCTCGCGGTCTAGCCACTTCTGATCGTTTACAGGAGTCTAGTCTACAATTCGACGGACAATTCGTACAACGGCGGTTCAGCTCTGTCGTTCAGAGTTGTCGGAGGAGAGGTCAGAGACCTGAGGAGGCCCACGCGACGGCATCTGCTGGCTTCGACGTATCCCCTTCGATTCGACATCTCGATGGAGATGAGGTCTCCCTTGTCCATATGCCTTCACCATGAAGCCTGAGTGGAGTTCACCTACGATCGCCTTAGGACTTCGGCAGCTCAGACCTGCGATCTTCTTGCTGAGATCGGAGGCTTCTAGCTTAACCTAACCTACCCAGGTTAACCCACGCTACGTACATGTGCTGAAGAGACAGAGAGAGAGAGAGCGTGAGCGAGAATCCTAACCCTGCCCGACTGATGGGGTGAGCGGTAGAGGTCGTAGACCTTGAAGGACCTCTCGCAGATCTTCAGTAAGGGTTGCACTTCGTCTCTGAGATGACATCCTGCCCGGGCTCAGTAGTGTCGTCGGACCCAGCATGTGTGTGTATGTGCTCACGGTCCTCACTGTCCATATGCGATTGTGAGCGGGACACAACGCCGCGGGCGCACAATGCAAACACCGGTAGAGAAGGGTTCCGGGTTAGGCATAACAAGCTAGACCAGACAGCTGAAAGGGACAACGAGAAGCGAGGCGTTCTGGCTTGCCTTTTTTTCGTTGTCTGGTCAGCTCTGTTCGGCAGGGTTGAATCTAGAGCACAGAACAAACGCAGAGAGCGGACAGACATGTCTGGGCCTTGTTCAAGAGAAGAATCAATGACCGCAACGGTAGGGAAAGAGTTCCCTCGCTAACCCTGTGGGTATCTGTATGCATATATATATATATATATATACCTGGACTCGACGATACTGGTCACATATAGGTGCATATCAACGAAGTTGTGGAACGAGATTTTCTCAAGACTAGGGTATAGAGGACGGAAGTGGGCGACTATGCAGCGGGAAATATCGAGTGGGCGCCGTGCGTAATAACGTTGAATCTTAGCCTTTCAAAAGATAAACAATTTATCACACATGGTTATACCTGACTGACTGACCCGTTGAACAGATGCTGAAGCTATTACCTACGGATGGGAATTTCTTCGCTGTGTGCGTTTTTGTTGTGAAAGGCGCATAACAAATATAGCGCTCAGGATTTTGAGGACTAAATGCATATATAAGAATAACTATAGGGTATTAACCAGTACATTTCTTGGCAATATGACACATGTTTACAATAGCGATTACAGTGTATCGAAACCCATTTGTATATTGAGCATAAATATCTAAAAAAACAACAAATTGATGATCTGAAAGGGTTCGGATCACTCCAGGTTGTTATCAGAAAACAAACCGATCCAAACTTTGCGGCGTTTGCTGACCCTGTACGCCTTCGCCCTTCAAACCTCAGCTGCGGTGATGCAGGTTAAGCTCTTTACGAGCCTCATCGTTCACCCATGGTCATATTTGTCAATAGCTTCCAAATGACGGCGTCGACATGTTTCCCATCTGCTAAATCAGTGTCACCACCTTACGGCATATACGAATTCCCTAAGTTAGTTTCTTCAAAGGGGCGCTATACTCTCAAACAGCTATCCCGTCTAAATCCTATCACGATCTAAATCTAAATCACACCTAAATCCTATCATATTTATCGGATAGCGTTAAATTGGTAAATGAAGTGACTCAAAGCCTCATTGAATTACCAATTTCTCATCTCATATGTATATATATATATATTAAATTGCCTAATTATGATGAAAATCGAGACGCGGCAGAAGATCAGTTAATCAGCAATTATACCAGCTCCAACGTATGAAGCAATGCCGAAAGCAGTTGTACCGTGGACGGTTAAATGTTGGCTGTGGGTCAGCCCGGAAAATTTATTTTATACTAGCTCCAACAGTGCCGAATCTACGCACCTTGATAATAATGTGTTGCACATGGTTTTTTTTTAATTTTGTCGACGGGATTGCGTTTAATTTGATTTCGTTTATAAAATCCGCCCTTTGTTATTAATATGGAGAAAAACACGCCCAACGTACGACGAGTGAGTGACGTTCATTAATAGCTTGCAATTAGTCACTTGCATGATGTCAGTGAAACACGATGACAAAATATGATTGCTTAAGCGAGCAAATGAATTCTCGCTGAAGCTCACGCCGGTCCAAACTAAATCCAAACGCTAAACGCTCCTACCCCAAAAACCAGATCGATAGATTGTCCCTGTGTGGGTGTGAGAACTTCTACACTCATTGAGAACGGGAGAGACTTATACTGCTCATTTCTGCCCGGGTCTCCGCACCCGTAGCGGAGTGAGGATCTACCTCGATTCGCCGTGATTTCGTTGCTTCAATGTGGCCGCGTTGGCCGTTCATATCTGGCATCCTCCAAGAGAAGTGTCTGTCATGACCATCGTCAGTGCCAGCGTGCCGCTCAAACGGCCACTCGTTCTCATCTCACGAACGGCAACCCTGTGCTGGCTGTGTAGGCTATATTTCTTCGATTTTTAACGCCACCCGAGGCGATCACCTACCGCTAATAACAACGCGAGGCGGTGGTGTCTTCAAGCGATCTGGTTATTACACCGACTATGACGACTGTCCAACGGTCCAACGCCGCTCGCTCACAGCTTTGTAGATCGACATCTAAATGCATTCGTACGCATACACGGCATCGTGAGCCCGCCGGCTTGAGGCGTTCGCTGTGCGCAATGCACGCTCAGCTCGTGACGCAGATGGCTATGTTCGCGAGCGGCCGTTGGTTGACTTTTCGGCCGCTGATTGCCTCGGCGGCGGCGGCGGTGGTTGTTCGCCGCTGTTGAGCTTATTGCTACTGTTACTATTACTACGCGTACGAGTACATCGCGGGTAGACCGGAAATGATCACTGGTAGATAGGCAATAGTTAGCTAATAAACGGTATGATAGTAACACTATCGTGTGCCGATCATCGCGATCATAATCGTGACATTATCCGCTTCTGTGTTACTATGTGTGTCTGTGTGTGCGTGTGAGGATTGCTCTGATCTCTAGGTTTTCAGTTGGTCTAAAAGATTCTGCATAGCAGTAGCCCGCTCTGATCTATCTACAACGAACTTCGGATGGGCACAAAGCGTTCGATTTGGCGGTCACTGTGATAGAGCAAAAAAAACAGATCAATACTGTAAGGCTGGTGATAATATCGAATAGCAAGTATCGATTCTTGTTGACGTCATAAGATGCTTCGGATTGTCTTCCTATTATTGCTGCTGTTTAACAACCGAGTCCAGCTTGTAAGGAGTGCTACGGAGTAATAGAGGAAATAGGAACGAAGGCCGAAATGCGCCGTACGTGGTTATAGACGTAGTGGCAGTTTGAATCATGATCGCACGTAAGGTGCCCTTGTAGCGTAATGCACGTATGATCGAATTATTTATATCTTATGGATGTCCGTGCATCTAACATCATGGACAGAACATTAACCACGAAAGGAGCTCTTTAACTCACCTACAAGGCATTGTTACCTGAGTTTCTAGACAAAGCTATCTCTGACGAATACAATAACATGCTGTTGTGTCAAGGGGGACAGATTACAAATATCAAAAATAACATCGCCAATAACGCGCGCACACGCCTCAGAAGTGTCGCGTCATAAAATAATTAGCGCCTTTCTCGCTCGTGCGGCAGCGTTTGAGCGTCGCTGAGAGCCGTGAACAGCCCGCTCTCATTTTCGCCAAGAGCTATATTGCAATAGCAGAGTATTCTATTCTCGATCTGTTCCAAGTGTGCTTTTTTGTCATCTTTCATTCGTAGCCTGATCCTCTTGACTCCATCAGCCCCTACCCAACACCTCCCGGTGTTCCCGTTCAACGATCTCTTCCGAGTACTATTTCTGCTGCTGCTGCTGCTCCCATTGGTTATAGCTGCGTCAACGTGTCGCGATGAAGAGTGCAGCTCTACACGATTCGTCTTTCTCATTTGCATGCGTCACAAATTGCGTAGCGTCACAGGTGTTATGGTCTATATACGTCGCTCGTCGCTGTCTATCTATCTTATACATCTAATCTATAGATCGTTATTTTGCATCGAATATTTGCCCGTTTGCATCGCAGCACTGCCGGATATTACCTGGCGCCCGGCTAGTACACTGCGGACATCTATACTATGGACATATGCGCCGAAACGCGCAGCCAGCAAGCTACAACAGTCTGGATTGGCTAAGCTGAGTTGCCTGCCTGACTGACTGACGTTCGCTGGTTCGTCCGTTGGCGCGCAAACTAACATCGGATCTAACGAAGCAGAGGCTCAGAGGAGTGCTCAGATGAGCACTCACAGAAGGTGTCCGCTCTCGCCACAACCACCATCATCGCTGCCGCATCGGCCAACCAGGCAGAAAACGCTAACAGACGAGCCGCCGTCGCAGGGAGGCGGCAGCAGCAGCAGCAGCGAGCAAGGAAACAGCCCTGCAGCAGCAGCAGCAGCAGTAATAACAACAACAAATCGGCGAGCAACGGCGCCGCGAACAGGTGAACGACCTCTCGAGAAACGGCAAAATGAGAGAAATAACGATTGACGAGGGGGAGAGATAGAGAGAGGGAGTTAGCGCCACTTTTTGAACCGAGTGCTGCTTAAATGAGAAGTTACAGTGTCGTTCTTTGCGTTGTAGCTGCTGCTGCTGATGTCCTCTGTGGAGCGTGTTTGCGACTTGTACTAGTAACAGCAGTGTCTTGTATTGCTGTTATCACTACTACTACTGCTGCTGCTGCTGCTGGCGGCGTTGTCATTGTTGCTGCTGTCGTAGCCGTTCGACCGACCGACCGCCCGCCCGCCCGCCGGTTTCGATCGACGGCGACCGAACGAACGAATGAACAGGAAGAAGATGATGAAGCTGAAGGTGGTGGCGGCGGCGGCGGCGTCGCTGAAGAAGACGAAGCAGCTCGAGGGAAGACAGCGACATCGAAGAGGAAAAGTAAGCAAGAGGCAAATTAAACGAAAAAGAAGAAAAAAGGCAGATACGAGGAGGAGGAGAAGATGAAGAAGAAGAATTGACGATAGGGAGGGGCCGCACGATGTCGAACGTTGATGTCCACGTCCAAAGGGTTGCTCTTCTTACTGAAGACAACGATCAGAGACAGCGGTGGTGATGATAAAGCTGGCGATCCGGCTGCTCCTGCTGCTGGCAGGAATCTTCAGCTGCTGCTGCGGTTGTTGTTGTTGTTGTTGTCGACGACCGAAAGAAGAATTGACTCTGTGTCATTCCAACTGGTAAAAGTAGCTGCAGCATCCCTCAGGTGACTGTGGCAGCAACGGCGGCTGCTGCTGCTGGGGTGGCCACCAACGAGGAAACGCCTCGTATCGATCTGCGCGACACCTCAATGAAACACGGGAAGGACAAGATGATGGTCTGTTCTGATGCCGGCAGCAGGTAGTCTTCCATCGACGTCACCACTGCCGTCAGCAGCAACGAACCCGTTAGGCTCCCACACACGCTTTACCCGTTGTTCCGCAATCGGGGGAAGGAGATACTGATGACTTTATCACCTCTCGTGAACGGGTTGTATTATATAATAATCCGATGAGCGATTCGATTATCCGTTGAAGCTATCCCCCGGTGGCGGTAACCGCGTGGCCGAATCGACCGAATGGGACGCCGCGACCTCACCCGAAGTTTTGACACTTGAGCGGCTCGGTAGCGCGAGCCGGTATTCGAGTGCGTACGGAAAAAGGGGCAGCGTAAGAACCCAGAAATCAATGGCGGAAAGCTGAATTGTGTGTGTGATTGAGGATATGATCACTTCCGCTTACGATGACTTCCGTACGGGGCTCATTCATTGGACGGCCATTCACGCATTCACTATGTAAATGAATGAATTAAATCGAACTCTCTGACAGATGGAGAACAGGTGCCCCGTTGTGTACGCATCGGGGTGTGTAGTTTTTGGAAGTCGGAACTCGGATCTGCAACGGATGTCGAACAGCTGCAAGCATCAGGCTACTCTGACCTCATCTCGAACTGGATTGAACGTTCCCAAGAGAGGATCCAGAGTGAGAGATAGAGAGCATTTACAACAGGGATCAGACATGTTAGCAAAAAAAGAATCACTATACCAAACAGGACAGGAAACATTCCAACCAATCACAATGGCTTGATTGGGCTATTGGTGATGAAATATCCCCTAACGTGGGCTGTGTTCCAAATGAACACAGGAACTGGCTTCACTGATAAATTATAATAATAATACTAATAATAGTTACGATGCATGTGAATTGTCCGTCAAACATTATCAATCACAAGAGATAGGCTCAGCTCGCCAACGGTTCACAATAGATACACAACGTGTGTTACAAATATATTTTGTTTAACCAACGATGGACAGTGGACATTATAACATGCGACACATAAACAAATCGTGTCGATAATCGGCCTCACCAAAATAAATATCCATAATAACATCTCCCTTCATTGGTATTTCGAGCTGCACGCCAGCTATCACTGCCAGCGTTACATGCACGTATTGTTTCCACGTAATATTTAACGATTGCACGTTGAACGTCGGGTCGGCACGTTAACTTGAGACGAGTCGTACGCGACCGGCCGACGGACCGCCTGCCTATGCTGCGTACCATTGCACGCGTTAACGAGTTTGCTTTTTTTCTTGCTTGCTGTTTATTGCAGGTAAACAAAAATACACAGCCCTTGTCTAACACCGCCACACGTCGCTGTACAGCTTATACGTTGATAGGCTACGACACACAATGCTGGGATGATGAGGTATATATATCTATGCATATGCAGATGTGTAGAGAGGCGTTCGGGGTGACCACCGTCGTTTTGGCGGCATTGATATGTGTGTGCTCGTCCAGCTGGGCTCGTTCGACGGAGACGAAGATCGATTACAAATTATGGGGACAACGGGTAACCAGCGTCAGTTATTAGTCGCCGGAGGGAACTATTTTTTTCTTGAATAAAGGGGTCTGCCACAATATTCCGTTCGGATTGCTCGACAGTTTTGTCAGCGAGACTCAGTGCCAATGTCGATGAACAGCTCATCGTATACACGATAGGACCTTATATAATAAATTCCATAGAATATGCACTCTTGTAGCTTCGTAACAGATCGAGCGTAGGGCATACATTTACGACGATGATGAAAATAATAATAATAATATAGCAAACAATAATGTAACGATAGAGTACTAATGCTAGCATATACCCAAAGCGAAATCCAGCTACACAGACGTTCGAGATGATCATAATATCTGAGTCGTTCAGTGTTTCTCGAGCAGGACTAGATAAATTGCTATTGGTATATGGCCCATTACGAGCATATCTGTATAACTCGCTCTCGTTCCTAGTGATCGCTAAGAATTGCAGATAATCTCAAGGGGTCTGTTGAGATTTGCAATGAAACGACAGGAAATGATGCCGAATGGGTGTCAACAGAGAAATAGAGACGGTTCCGGCTGCTGCTATCTCCTGCTGTTAAAGGACACATGTGGCAATAGACGACAATAGACGATGAGCATAGTTCCCCACGCGGTCGGGCGAGATTACTTTGATAAAAAACAAAACTGATCTCGCATGAATGGTGGTATTGGATTCGTGGAGGTGTTCATCCTATGTTGGCACTACTAGTGAGCACGTGCATTATACTTTGATAGACTGTGATTAGGCAGATGGACTTATAGTTGATAAATGTTATTGTCATTATTACGTTGTTCACATTGAGCAAGCAGAAAATGTTATAAGAATTGTTGCTTATATTCGTTACCGGATATCTGCATTATGCGGCATTCTTATTTGTGTGATGCTCCCTTTAGCTTCTTAACACATATACACAATATATGCCTGCATATGTATACGCATTATATTGTAAAAGGATATCTCCTTTTGAAAAAACACTCACACGTGCCCACTCATCATATAATTGCACAGCATTATATAATATAAAACAGTCGCGCAAGTCGGGCAATTGGCCACATCGAACACCACAATTTGTAGATGCGTCCCCCCTCCACGTGGAGTGATATCCTACAGAGCTGTCTGACGGTTAGCTGGTTATCCGTTTTCTGACTGTTCGCCGTGTGAGAGCGTGACCGACTTCGTCGCCGCTTGACTTCTGAGGAAATGCCGACTCTTCGTATTTACAAGCGCAGCACGTTGTCGCGACTCGCCACACTGCTATATCGCCGGCGCAAGACGACGATGATCGGCTATCTAAGTCTGTTCGCTGCGCTGAGAGAGTGGAGAAGTCTACCCTCGGACGATATCCTTCAATCATTTTGATAATCATAGCTTTTTAGCGAAGATGACAGAAAGCCTATTATGAAGGATTATGATGAATTATCTAGTTTGCACTATGCTCGTGGCGGGCTCCTCGTCGCAGCGACGAGATGACAGCCACGCGTGCCGTCGAAGATCGACAATTAGATCGATGATCGATGGTGATTCTCGTGACGATACTGGACAGCAGACAGATGGTTGAGTGTGTCCGGATGATATGTTGAGGCGCCACTCGCGATGGGAGGGCGTCACCAAAAGCTGACGCAATTGATAATTGTTGATTGACAAACAGTTATTAAATGCTTAGTGTATATATATATATATATGGTCGACACAAAAATCGGTACTCTTAAAAACGTTTATAAAAGATAAGTAAAGTAAAGGTTTAGCGAAATTTTAGGTAGATTATCTTACAGTCACTATTCATTGGTATCGTTTGAGTTCACGCCTCTGCAGTTTGCCGTTCCGGAAATAGAACGCTTTCTCCCATCGCAACACTGAAGCGATCACAACGCTGCAGAACAAGCAGAGCGAATATACACGATCACTGAAAAATGTGATTTCATAACGGCTAGCTGAACACACTTGATCGGTGACATTTTTACTCGACACAACGGCTGATGTTGTGTATCGTGAAACTCGTGAACTTTCCATGAAGCTATTTGACGTCTCGCTATGAGATCTATGAAAACTGGCCAAATGACAATTTTCCGTCTGATTTGTCGCTTTGATTTGTGGATGATTGGCACAAATGGCATCCATTGATGCCACCTCTGCTTGACGTGCTGTTGTTGAATTGTACTTTGTGAGGTAGAGACTAAACATTTGGTTGCTCACGCTTAGTAACGAGCATGATGTCGACAAACTTGCGTGCTGTTGCTCCTGATAGATATCGTGTGACTTTATTGGTGGTCAGGAGATGACTTTTTCAAAACGAACAGAGACTAATACACATTAGGAAGGCCTCGAAGGCGATATATTTAAGGTACATTTTTCTTGACTCTCCTGTAGCCCTTTCTAGTCTCCGTCTCTCTCGAATCTCTACTGATTCATTCGAAAGTGCATCGATCTGCTACCGTTGTCAATATAAACAGTTCCATAACGAATTGCTTGCGGCACGAAACGCCCCAATCGTTTAGAACTGATTAGAAAGCCACTGTATTCATATGAACCTGGCAGAATTGTGTCGAATTGTTATGATATCGTAGCTTTCATTAGCGAAACAAACCTAGAGATTCAACCTAACTAGGTAAGGTAGTTGGCCACACGAAATGTACTTGTAGCGACTTCTCGAGCGGGTCGGGAGCACTCCCTGACCTGCGATTCTATTCTATTAAGGGCTAGCCAGAGGCTATCGACCTCAACACATCTAACCGATGCCGGTGTCACAATGCCAATATAATGCATCTGTCAATGCTCTTCCAAATTCGGGAAGGCTAGGAATATCGTACGAGGGTGACTTCATCACTGCAGTCCGGCTCTCTGAGATCATCTTTTCGTCTTAAGCGTTGTCGTGATAGTGATCCGGTTGGCGGGCGAAACCCTGCGTAACCCCGCGCGAGTTCATATGCTCCGCTAGTTTGGCAATGGCACAATTAGCTTTGTTCAGACAGACCATCTCGACGCCGCATGTGTGGGCGACCAGTCGGCTGTAAGCGACCAGTACCAAGTATTAAATGCTGATCAGATATGAACAGGAAAGATACGTCGAAGGTACGCCAATAATCTCCATCTAATAGATACCTTCGTCCCATACGAGGGTAATAACTGCAGCAGTAGCAATATCGCCAATTAAACACGAACAGGTGATATATACAAGACGATGGTAAAGAGCGATGGCTGGATTAGTCCAGGTGGTGACATCATTTTTACTTGTGGTGCTCCCGGCCGATGCTTGACGCGGACCGACGCTGTGATGCTGGGGATGAGATCATGATCGAAGGCGTCGCTCGGGGGCAGATAACGGAACGTGTCGTTAATTATGAAAAGAGGTCTTTGTCCTGTAAATTACGCCGGGTGTATTCCACTGCATTGTCTCGCTCGTAGACGGCCAACCTTATTGTACCCATACATTTTTGCTCATTTACGCTGACATTCGTACAGGTGATGTTTCCGTATGAGTTCATTGTGTGGATACTCTGAGCTCGAATGATGTGTGTGAGCAAACGATAGCCAATTACGTTGGGACGATGGGACCCAATGAAGCTCGAAACACAACGAATATGAGAATTGAGATGTGCATATCCCTTGAACGGAACGTAGATGTTTGTTCAAATTAGCTCGAGTCCCCGTAAAGGTTCGCAGGTAAGCGGCCGAATACTCTTGGCGTACTTATTTATTTTATCTCGTTATTTCAGGAACGAACGTTTTATGTGCTGCTGTTCAGCTCCACTGGTGCTAATTTCAGGAATAGTAGAAAAACGAGTAATGTGTCGCCGGCGGCATTGATTCCTTGAGAATCCCGGGCCATTGCTGATTATAGGCGCGTAGCGAATTGCGAGAGGCGTAAGTTTGTCCTGGTCTGTTCCCTGCGGCAAGATACGAGAAAGCCTTAAGAGCTTGGCAAAATTTCAAAGATAGCAAACATTGATCGTGGCAATGAAGGAGAACTATCCCCATGAGTAAACGTGACACGGCAGCTCCACCGGGTGGATTTCATCAGTCGAGATATGTTGCTATATTTATTCCGTTCTTATTATATATATTCTACCGAAATAGGGGCAGTGACTACCAAATCGACAATTTTGACGACATCCCTGATTTGACTGATACGGCGCAAGATTCTGGTGACGTTCGTTCCTGTTGGCGAACACCGCTCACACAGAGAGAAAGAGAGAGAAAGAAATACACTATGCGTGTACGGGCTGGCAGGTCGTTTCCGTTGAATTCATTCCCCTTCATTCAGAGTTTCTCGCTAACCAACCATCATCATGATGGCATGATGCATGATTCTAACGATAACTCTAATAGTCTGTACCTACCCAATTTTTATATGTCAATGGCAATATATATATATATATATATATATATATATATATATGTGTGTGTGTTATTAGATGGCTGGACGGGGACGAGGGTGTCAAACGATCAGTGAACGATTATCTGCCCTTTGATTGTTTACTGCCTTTATTTAGCATTATTAGCGGGTACCCGTGGCCGTATGCCGGGTACGACATGTATACAATCGTAGATCATTAAGCGTACTAATGGTACCTGGCCGTGGCGTTATCAAATTAATAGATTTGCACACACAGCTATATATATGAGAGACTCATCCAAATGAGCAATTTATCACCAGTTGCTGCTGCTTTAATAAACCAATACAGCTTTACCTTTACCATCGAACAAAATCCGCATCACTCTTTTTATTTTCGTCAGCGATCTATTTTCAAATTTGCCAGCCTTGGAGCAGATAGTTCTGCACCAAATTTACTATCATGCTGTGGGATGTACAAGTAACTCGGTTATTGTTAGTATTATCATTAGTGTCATTTAGCATAATAATTACTTAGTATAGTCACCTCAAGTAGGAGAAGCGAAAACTATGGGGTGTGCGATATAAAAAAAGTCTACGGTGCAGCTACTTCTTGAGTGTCAACCTCATTAAAGTTCATCTCTTTTACCAATATCCTAGACTGAGGTATTCTAAGCGAAGCTGTGAACAGGGTCGACAATGAATCAAGGATCTTGTCATGATTTTAGAACCTTCCCTTGACGAACTAACACCTTTCTCGTGCTCGGGTCATTCCTCGTTCGATCTCGCCGGAAACTCTCGTATTATTGATATCGTCGCCCTGTTGTCTGCTCGATAACTTGGCCGGCTGAGTCACTGAGCGTGAGAAGCCAGAGGTCGCAGGTTCGAGTCCCGCTGCGTGATCAGGACATATAAGAGAACTTAATCATTGTAAAATTGCAGTTCCTTTAATAAATCAATAAAGATTTTCCTTTCCTTTTCCTCTGGAAGTGCTGGAGCTCCCCGCTACTTCGCTGTTCATTTGTTGAGCTTCGTTTGTCAAGCCTGATTGTTGTTGCTGTTGTTGTTGTTGTTAGTGCTGCATCTCATGATGTTGTTGTTGTTATTATTATTATTACCTATTGCCGGTATTGCTGTCCGCTGGTGCTGACAGCGGCGGAGGGGTAGACGTCCCTGTTGCTGTCAACAGCTCGAGGTTTTACAGGGACAAGGCGAGGACCAGTGGGAGGGCGGCAGTGAAGTCAACGACGATGTCGTTGTTGTCGTCACCACCGCAGAAGATCTTCGGCCCTGCGCGCGCAAAAAAAAAATGAAGAAGCGCACATCTTCGGCCAACTATTATTACTGTTGTAGCCGATGCTGCAGCATATCGGGCCTTGAAAGGGCCAGGGTCCCTCTGGGCACTTCGAACAGCCCAAGATCAGCAGCAGCAGCAGCAACAGCCGCCGCCGCCATAAGTGAACGGCTCGAACGTTGGCAGCAACAACAACAACAACAATCTATGCAGCAAATGCGATACTAGTAGATTGTATATGACGCTAATGGTAGAAGTACCCTATAAATAAGTACACAGACACACACATCTAGACAAGGGGCGCGCACATACGCGCAATGACCGCAAGCGACCACCACCACCACTGACAGACACGCATTGATACATTAACGTGTACTCGTATCGCTAACTTTCTTTATCGCTCTTCCTCACTATCCTGACCCCTGTCCTGCGCTGGCGGCCGGGCTCAGACTCGTTGAAAACGATTCACAGACAGAACGAACTGGGGGAGAGCCATGAATAATATGGCAGCAGGTAGATCGGCAGGTACTAACAACCCGTGAACAACAGCTGATACAACAGAATAATCGCATACGCTGTGCTGAAGAGACGCCACAGTCCGAGGTGTGTTATGTTCCACTGGCAGTGAACAGTCACAGATATAGCTCATCGCCACCGCGTCTATCTGGCGTTGTTGCTGTTGCTGTTGTGGTGGCGGCGGTGGACGTGGTCATGGCAATCCGATGATGGAACATGGCCGCCGATCTGGTGGCGATTGCTGCCCGTTTTGGCAGGGGGATGATCTTCATAGTTCGGCTGAGTCGCCGTTGTCGCTGCCTCAACAGCGGCAGGAACGTTCTACGTGTCGTATGATGAAGGGCGCTGAAGTTGGATGGAGGGGCGGTGGCAACGGAGGTTGCGTGTTTATACACACGATGCTGATTGTTTTGTGCACGCGGTTTACATGCAGTCAGCCAGGCCTGGCAACCAGCCTGCATATACACATCATGCCTAGATACATACATGACTGTGGCGGTGAGAATGTTTCTCTGTGTGTGTGTGTGTTGGTTATTTGGTTGGCTTTCATTTGTCTACGCATGAAGAGAAATGTCTACGCGTATGCGAACGCTCGGCTGTGGGGAATCACTACACGAATGCATATTGACGCCATTAAACAACAACGACAAGAATCATGCTGCCGTACTGTTAATAGGTGGAGGATGCCGTACTGCTGCTGGTGCTGATTATATGATGAGGCTGATGATATTCACTTAGTTGTCAGTTCGTGGTGAACATTGAGAGAGTTCTTCGAAACTGTTCATTATTCTGGTAGCTAACAGCGGTTGATTCGGTCGATCGCTGGATAGATTCACTAAACAGTTCATTGTTTAAGGATGCACAACAATCAGAAATTAACAACAAACTGTAGGTAATGTGCTATACCACAATGAGGGGTGTCTCGCCTTGTTCCGCTTGATGGGGATTTTGTCAAGTCATAGTTTTCGAGTGGAGAAACGTTATCCGACACATATCACTCATTTGTAGTGGGGAAGATCCCTTCGAGATAAGAGTGTATGTTATACCGCTCTGATGGCGGGGAAGACGGGGTGCGTACAGCACCATTGATCGCCATAGGGCTCATAATCCTACACCATATATGTATAGCCCAGAACAGCAAACACTGGGGGCGACCCTCAAACTAGTCCGAAGTGACTTTATCTCGGGCTAAGCCACACTTTTACCGTCCTACCTGATACGACGTCCTTCACACAATGACTACCCCCTGTGCCGAGGAACACTGCCAAATAAAGGGTAATGTCCACTCGCGAGAAGCTACCAAATCATTTGGCGTGCATTAACGAATCGGCTCGTCGCCGAACGAACACGTAACGTCTTGTGGGGACATTTGCGTATACGAAATCGATTTCGACGGCTGGATTGACCATTGAAGTGGACCCTGTCAACGTGGCTAACGTGGTGGACAACATCTACTAATTGATGCGGGATGCATTCATTCATTATTACGAGTGGCGATTCCTCCCATTCTCGATTATTACTATGTTTATTATCTGTGTAGTGAAAACGATAAAGGAAGCCATGAACATAGGACTAGTATATCCATTTACCGAAGTGCTGCCGTACGCGTCCATACAGATAAGAAGCGCCTGACAGCCGGGGTATAGTCATATGGTCGTCTTCGGGAAGAGCTACTTAGGTGTTCACGAGGCAGAGACGTGGCCTTCGGAAGATGTCCGAACATTCATGCGTATATGCTGTTTAAGTGAGCAAAAGTTGGTCCCTGGCAATTTTAGCACACAACGGAGGTAGCCATAAATATATTGTCATTATGCTGCCACTTCGCGTGGCAAGGTGAAGTGTGCGGTCATTGTATGACGGACAGACAAGCCCTGGCCGCTTGACTATCACAGTGTGGATGCGCGGATTGGATTTATCCCAGTCGATGGATATTTCGACCACTCAGGTCGAGTCGCGCTCGCGCGAAGATGCCGTATGAAGGTTTTCCTCGAGCGATTTCGTGAGAGCGGCAACTTTTGGACATGTTGAGCTGTGCAATATTTACAGGTACAGCTATTTACAAGTCGTCAATCGTCCTCGTAATGTTCGGCGAATTGCAGGGACGTTGATGGGAACTCTGTATAGTGAGATGTGCATGTGTAAAATGAATATGGATGGGTATATATAATGAATATATATATATATGCGAATAGTTCTAGTGCCGATCAGTCTAATGCGGATCGACCGCTCACTAAAACTCGCTTTCAGTGAGTTGTCCTTGAATATATGTACTGTATATAACTCACAAGGAATCGCCATAAAACCTCTAATTATATAGCATCTTAAGATACTTTTGCCATATCGTGCCTCACGTTCCGCTGACTGCACAAGTCGACTCCTAGCTCAATAGGGGGCCAAGCCAGCGAGTGCAATGCACACGTGGCTATGACGAGTCTATAAAATCCGATGAGCGGCAGTTGTCGACATTCCCCTTTACGAGAAAAAAAAGTCTCAGCTAATGAAAGCTAAAGGCCAGGCCCCCGAATGCTTCTCTGACCCGCCGCCTGCCCGCCAACGAATAAACACAAAGACACATCTGCCTCGTCGCATATGTGTATACGCGCGTTCAATCGCAGTGCGCTTTTTACGGACATCGTTGTCACCGCTGAAGTGGGTATGTGGGCTAGGACATACGGACTCCCTTTGCACGCAAACCGAATGTAGACGTATAGTTCGCAGGTTATTACGTTGTGCTACTAACGAAACGACAGCATCGACAAGAGTTGTCCGAACGCAGCACATCGATGATCACCCAAATTGACACCCCAACGATTGAAAGCCGCTTAGCTAATGACTAGATCTACAATCAGCATTGAGGCATAGATATTGTGTTATGCCTATTTTCGTCGTTCAACCAGTACTTTTTTTGAGAGGAGGAAATTTTCTTCAAATGAACGGACACCACCAGAGACACCTTCCAATCTCGATGAAAATGGGCCGATCCAGTGCAGCGGGGTTGATGTGGATGACAAAACGCCTCTGCCTGCTAAAACCACGATCCCCTGCTGAGAGTCTATCTCTTCCCTTGAGTCAATCTCTCCCCCTCAACCAATACTGGCAGAGGAAAGGTGAACACAACTACCGTTATTAATTAATACAACACCATTCAATAATAACAATGATTTAAGAGAAGATCCCACACTAAAAGAAAATGATCATTTCGAATTGATACATTTGTTGTGATGATTTCACCTGTTATCCTATTGTCTATCGTGGTACTGGCCGTACGACGTGTTCGAGCTAACCGTAAATCGGAGGTCTCTCTCTCTCTCCTCGTCAACAGTCACCATGCCTTGTCGGCTTCGACTAACTTCAGCAGGCGTAAAACGTCCGACTGTTAAGTGTGTCATTCAAACGAGGACGGCATACACAGCGATGGAATAATTGCCCTCAAAACGCTATTCGTCAACCACGCTTGAGCACATATGTAACCAGTTCAGTGTCATCTCAAGGTAGGATTTCTAGGAAAGTGTCAAGGGCCACCTGACTGCAGCCATCTGAATGTCGAGATCATTAAACGGAGTGGCGATTACGCTTGCCATCATTTATCGTATTGTCCGTGTTCCTAGTGGTGGCAGCTCTTAATAGAGTTCTTCTGTGCGACCCCCCTCGAAAGGGAATTAAATGCGGCGTCTATCAGCGCAAACACTTGTTGACCAGACAGCATTTCTGCGTCTCATCAACCTTCGTTGCTGCTCTCGTAGTTTTTTTTTCTTTGTTCGCTAACACGATCATCACCCACCACCCTTCGGTCGCTAGGCATCGACCATAGGCCAGTATATGATCTGTCCACAAACACACATACACGCACGCAGACCTTAGATCCGCATTCATTCCATGATTCCCTCGGTGCAATTGCGGAAACAATTTCCCGCTCGAACGACTCAGCTACAGGTAGAACGAACTGCAGCAGTAGGTTTTGTGAATTTCCTTGAGAATTATCACAAGCTAATACTAGCAAACTTGTCCATTACGTTTTGGCCATGTTGTATTATACTAGATATATCGCTGCGCCTTGGAAATGGAGACGCGTCCTGGTGGATTTTATTTTTTTTGTTGTTGTTGATCGCCCCGTCGCAGGTCATTTCAACTTCAAATGACTGAGGCAGTTTAAGTTGTTCTGTATAACGCGGTGTCTGGACAAGAGTAATAGCAAGATGTACAACAACTACAAGAATAGCGGCGGCGACAACAACATAAACAACACCTATTGATAACAATATATATATATATATATATATAGTAGAATAATAAATAGTAACAAGCAAAGGGATAAATACGAATGAAGACAAAAAAGCCTCTTCATCTTCGTCGGCAACACCGCCGACCGTGATTGATGTGACGAATATAATGACGACAACGATGGCGAAGATAATGCTCGCGATTAGTGTGTGTGTGTGTGTCTCACCTCTAGTGTCTACTTTATGGTAGCTCTGAGCAAACAGCGACGGAATCAAGGCGCCAAACGATTTATATCGGTAAACCACGAAAATTGGCGCAGGCCAACAGCCACTGTGGGCTCGCTTGAAAATGGGTGAACAAATACACAATTTCTTTGCACATTACCATGCGTTGAATATTTAGCCGGGAGAATGTGAGAGTGGATTAACAACAAGCCGCTGGAGTGCGAAGCCGGCAACAACAACTGCTCTATAGAACTACTATTATTTATTATTGATGGTCAACCACCACCGGTATAACTACCACTACTAATACGATTGTCATTTGTTTCTGTGCCTTATGACTTGTGCTCTCTCTCTCGCTCTCTCATCTTGTCTCTGACGGTACTGATGTTTGTTGTGGTGGTTCAACAGTCATCAATGAAACAGAGACAAAAAGCAATGTCACATCACGACAAAAGCCTATGCTGAATCGCGATTGCGAGCCCGGGTTCTCTGGCGTAAGTGTCGTACACAGCGAAAACCAGCAGCAGCAGCAGCAGCAGCACCACCACCACCACCGCCTCTATCACCAAAGCCATATGACACGAAAAATGCTCAATGCCAGTGGTACTGATAAACGTGATAACATATATATATATATATATATATATATATATATATGGGATATCGTAGCTTTATTTATGCGTGTGGTACTGTCGTACCTGGAAATGTCACAGTATTCTTTGCGGCGACGGAGAACGACGAGGGACGGGTGCCTTCAAGATCATTTATTTGGGTTTCAATTCATTTACCTACTGTTTTACATATTTTAGCTGATATGACAACCCGATTCTCATCTGAGGAAATATTAGATAATTCTCTTCGACGAGCCCAGCTTATATGTACAGGGTCGGTGTTGGCCGAAGTGAATTCGTCAGTACACGCTATAGTTGTTGCTACACTGTGCTAAGTGGGTCGAGCTTTCAGAGGAAAACTGTTCAGTTATTTTCATGCTGAATAATTACCTCAAGCTGACTTGCAGTTGTGAATTTTCGTTTTTTTATCCAAAGGCTTTTGTTTATTGTTGGCGGTTGGCCTCCAGCCCCAGTCCGACTCTTCATCAGACTTCCTTTGGCACTTAATATATCATCACTATGGTGGCATGACGTCGAGAGAAGGTCGCGAAGAAACGAAATGTCCACGCCTCACTGATGACACGCTAAGATTTGAACCTGTGACATATTCCAGTATATTTATCTAGGTTGTGTTGCCTTTTTGGTCAAAACTGCATTCAAGTATTCGGCCTTGTACTGCCGATCTCGAGAATAAGCGAATCAATCAAGTGTACTACAGGCACCTGAGATTATCCAGCTCCCAATCTATTTACTGACAGGGTACCCGGTCATGCTTAATTGACAGAACGTCGGTCTTTGTAGAGTACACAGAGTATTTTCATTCGCAAATCAATCGTCATTAGCAATATTGTCATTTACGATACAGTGAATTATGATTATTGGTCCGCTCTCAAAATGTCGGTTATCTCATCACTGGCGAGTTTTTTTACAACTATATCTACTGAATAACTACCGAATAAATGTGAGCACCTCGACTCAATCGCAGCTCGGATATGTTCGCGTATTACGAGGATGAAAATCCAACGAAGGATGTTGGCCGCGCACGCAAGCGTCTGGTGTCACTGATACGCGGGCGAAATGGAAATTCAGATGTATCAATCCATTGTATATATATATATATATATATATATATATATATGTACCTGAAGACTAAATATCTACAACACATACATTCAACTGTGGCATACGGCCAGCAAGTCACACACATAAACGCATGAATATATGTACCAATACAGGTTTGTCTGTAAACCGTTTGTTGCAAGGCGGGAGAAAGATTATAGGACTCTGTGCGTGTGTATGCGCGCACGTAATCAACACTGGGATATCTAGTCTGCCATGAGGCCGTATTATGCTGCTACAACGTAATACGGCCTAAGAGATAATGATGATAATTGGAGCAATCGACGCGCAGCAACGATAACCACCCTCACCACAGCAACAGCAGCGGCGGCGGCAGCGGCTCTACTGCCGATGACGACGATCTTGACGGACGAATATAATACATATGCGTATGTGAACACGCTTGGTCACAGACACACGCACAAACATATGTGAACACTTAGAAAGACGCCGATCGGACAGACGAACCCAGCGACATTGACTCAGGAAGGCTCATAATTGAGGCTTGAATCGGATCGTGCACTGCGCAGTGCACCGAATTGACGTCAACTTAACTGAGCTGAGGTGAGCCGAACTGCGAATACCCGCAACCATCCATAATAGTAGAACAAACATCGCCCGCTGCTGCTGCTGCCGCCCTGATGAGAAACAGGATAACGACTAGGTTGATGCGGATGATGATAACGGCGATTGTAATAATAATCATAATAACAATAAAAATAACGGTTATAAAGGAAACAGCGCACCGGATAGTACTGCAATATACACGGTCGGTATAAGCTACAAAATACGAACGCGAAGATGTATAAGGCTCAGACTAGCGATAGTCATTTACGTTGCAGTGGTTGTTAACGCGCAAATGACAACAACAGCAGTAGCAGCATCAGCTGCGCCAGACTCCTGCAGCCCCGTTCGGTTGTCTGTTACCGTCTGTGCTGGCAATCGATATCGAATCGATAGGCGCTACTGATAACAGGCGACAACTGCAGGCAGGGGGCTGCGGCGGCGGCGTCAAAGGGCAGCAGCAGCAGCAACAACAACACCAGCAGCAGTAGTAGCAGGTAGCTGTGATGGTCGTCTTAAGTATATCATCATCAAACTGTTTCGATTCGAGCCGATACCGATTTCGCTGCGCTGAGTCGACCAAGACAAGAAACAATCCGCTCAGTGTTCGTACCGGTGTGTCCTTATACACGACCGAGTACATTGGGCTGCACTAGGTAGCTTCGGTGATAACGTTGCAAAACGCAAACTTTTCAGTGAGAGGACATACACACACACACAGATATATATATATATATATATATATATATATATATATATATATATATATATGTATATATGTACAATTTGTTTGTAATTTTAATTTGTAGTTTACTCGTCATATATCCTAGCACGAGGGCGGGATATGCGTAGACAAGCCGCGTTATAGAAGCGATTGCGACTCCAGAGAAGGGCGGTGTTCGAACACGACAGAGACAGTGATTGCATAAACTTTTGCTGATCTACCTAGCAATATATAAATAATAATAATAATAACAAGAAAGAGGTAGAATATACCGGGAGAGGCAGAGGGAATGCGTCTCCCGAAGCTGAGATCGAGTCGTCGAAAATGATATAGCGATTATCGTCATTTTTATCTTCGTCCATACTTCGAAGTGATAGTTGTCACTATTGTTATTGTTGTTATAGTTATTGTTATTACGCAGTTAAAGTACTTATTTATTATTAGTGTTACCAGGGTGGCGCGTTACTGCTGGCGCATTTCTAATACGACGTTCATGCATCAACGATGCTATAATGCTATGGCAGTTCGCAATTCTCACCACTTTGCCTCAACAGGTGAGCGACAATGAGACAACATAACGGACATCACATATACATAGACATGCATAATTGTACACACATCGACTCACACACCCTTGATGATTGGGCGCGATGAATCCCAACACCCATCAACATCATCCCCGAACAGCACGAATAACAGCATCCACAACAACAACAATAATAGCAATAACAGCAGCACGATAACAACAGCAACAATAGACACTAGTGTAAAGCGGTCAGCTTCGAATGAATGAGAAAAATAGAAAGATGCCCAGTCTCGACGACGACCAGCCAGCTCAGACAACTACTACTACATGTAACATTTCATATGGGCTGCGTTGTTCGATGATTTCGCTAATCAGTTGCCGACGCGCTGAGCAACTGACCACAGCAGTGTAGGTTAACAGGGCCCCGGCTGCTTGCTCTTCTCAGTGCGGCCGGGCGGTTTCTTGTCGGCGATATTCGTAGCGAGAGGATGCAGTAGTTCCGATGTATTCCAACGGTATATGATAAAAAAAACCGTTTCCACAGCGACAGCAGCAACCGCAGCAGCAGCAGCAGCAATGATCACAACAACGCTGTTCGTCGAACCCACGAACCGAGCATCATCGATAGAGAACAATTGCATAGGCGTATTTAAGAATGAAGAGTCAGAGAGAGTAAGAGAGAGAGAGAGGTAAAGCATACAAAATGACTGTATGACCCAACCATAGTTGGGTGTCAAGGAAGCGGCACATTTTCATCAATGATGTTCGCGCGGAGGAAGGCCAGTAAGCAAACGAAGCGGCTCTTTTCTTTCACAGCGGCCAGCAACAACGGACGATTAAAACCTCACACTTCATCACATCACCTGTGTACTTCACGTCCGAACTTCACTTTCGCGCTGTGTACAGCTCATGTACGACGGGCATTAAAGCATTGAGTGTAGCGCGCTTGTCCGGCTGATCCCACCGGCCCACAGGCTGTAGCGGGGGAGGAATCCACGCCGTCTAACCGGGCGCTATCAAGATTATCAGCAGCTGTTATTGTCGTCGCTGCTGCTGCGATTATTATTATTATTATTATCGTTATTATCAACACGATTATTATGATACGCATGTATTTATTATGTTTGTACGCGCCGATATATACATTGGCCCGGCGCGTCGATGGCGCGCTATCCACACCGCGTATGATCGCAGGTATTATACTGCTATGAGATTAATTGTTCCAAGACAAGATAGGCTAGTTCTATTATGTGATTATTCTCGGGTTGTTACATGAATGGTGAGCCATGGTGAGCAATGATCCGTGTTCAATCGAAGGAAAGGTCACCAAGGCACCGTGGCTGACTGGAGGGAGAGCAGCGCTGATGTGAATGAATCACTGAATCCTATCAGACGCAAGCATGGCCACAGCCATATAGACGTACGCAATGAGGTTATGAAAAAGATGCCATTTTAATGTAAATACGTCGAACGTTTCGTTTGCTGCTAGACTTAATGTAATATGATTCGTTTATACTAATTGCTATAGCAATCAATCTGTTAGTACTGAGATTCACTTAATAGCTTCGACTATTGTAGGGTCCGCTTAGATTTACTGAGATAAATGTAGGTCTAATCTAAAGATTGACATAACGTATGCATATACATAGATACCATGACTCGCAACAGAGAAGGTCTACGCATGGTAGACACAGACTGACAGACAGAACGAGGTCGTCAAGCGGGATGGTGTGCAGGTAGCACCGTGGATAGCACCAGGTAGGGTTCCGGTTCGAATCCCGCACGACACATGCGGTTCGAAGTAATACGACAGTCGATGAAAGTTAAAAAGTCATGGACCGAGTAACAGAACTTCCAGGGTGAAAAAAAATTATAGAACGTCATTCCCGGCATAGACAGCGAACTAACCGTCAATTGACCAACAACACATAAATTAGATTGTACAGACATGAGAGCTAACCAGTGGAGTCTCTACACTAATTGGATAGCTTCTAATTAAATACCATATATATATATATATATATATATATATATGATTGGTTGACTTTTTGACAAATTTCGCGCCAGTTAAACCGAAAAGTACACTGCGCTGTTCACCATCGTTATCGACTCTATTTATGAGTGTGTTAGAGAGTACAAGGAGATCCTTCATAATGGGCGATTTGTCACTAATACAACAACAGCAAAATCTTAACGGGGAAAGTGCAAACTCTTAAGAGCAAAGGGAATACACACCCCGCATATACATATATATATATATATGTGTATATCCTGGTAAAACCACCAAAGACGCATACGCGTCATTCTCATACTTTGCATCAGTAGCAGCAGCAGATCGAATCGTTCTCGTATTATCGCGCTGCTACTAATGCTGATGCAAAGGTGTAAACATGACATGGCTACCCAGATACTAACGCGACAGTGTAACAACATATATATATATATATATATATATATATATATATATATATATATATACAACGTGTGTTTATGTGTCTCGATGAAATGGAGAAAGGCTACGATGATCATACCACCGTTATCATATTCATATCACGGAAACCATCCGCTACTGCCTCGCATTGCCTATAGCCAAGGTATTATTATTATTATTAGCATTGGGATGTTGCGGTGATTTATCTCTCCCTCCTTCTACCTATCTATCGTTTTCATTCGCTGTTGTCTGCAGCTCAGAGGCTTTATCTACATGTACATATAGATATATCTCATGATATATTTGCATTGCGCACAGATACTCGTCCAATTCAATCTTGTAGGACTTCTACGGAAGGTAGACGAATATTGATCGTTGTTTCTCCTGCCCCCACCCCCCTCTGTCTCTCTCTCTCTTCTGATTTCATTTTCTCATTCTGCGATTCCTGCTCACGTATCATCCAGACACTTTCGCCCCTAAGCATTCGTTGCCGCTGGCCATTCCATTGAGTTTTCATCTTCTTCAAACGACTTTTTTTTTCTCTTGTGCTATTCGATGCCGTTGCCACCCCCATCGGCGTCATCGCCGTTGCTGCGTGGCCACCGGACCGGCCGATCCGATGGTCACCGCGGATCGTCGTGGTCGTCATCTGAAGCGAGGCAAAATTCTCGAAACACGGCGTCGACGACGACGACGACAACGAAGAAAAAGATGACTTTCACCTGTGATGACAACGACGAGCGAACGGGGACTTCGTTGTGACTTCATAACCTATGTATATAATAGTATCGAGCTACCACCATTCGCATGTGTGTCTATATAATATAATATGGCCATCAAGCTGGCTGGGTGGCGGGGCGAACGATGTAAACGATGGCTGTGCAGCAGGGAATCGCCAGTCGACCGCAGTCGTCACGCTCAGCGGGTCGCACCTCACCAGCGCAGGTAGAGAGGCGCTACGCCAAGTCAGCACTATCATGTAAAGTCACCTACGCGATAGCCAGCTGACCACTAGAAGTAGTCGACGCCATTTCCCCCCCCCAGAACACTGCTCACTTCAACTTGTTCTTCATCTCTCTCCCCCGCTCGTCCCCTCTCACTCCAACCCCTTCGACTTCAGCTTCTTCAGCTTCTGCCCGCCTTCGTCGGCAGATCTGAAAAGCGTCATCGGCATCCGAATCACCATTATCATCATTGTCGTCATCGGAGCGGCGGCGTCGTTGACATCGTTCCTCTTCACCATCTTGAACATCTTCAGCGTGACGATCATGCGATTCATACCGCCTGTGTGCTGATATCACTTGCAGTGAGATGAACTGATGTCCAGTACACCTCTTCCAGCATTCGGCTGGATGGCTGACGGGCTGGCTAGATCCTCCGACTCTGCGACGGCATCGCGCAGAAGCGGAGAGCGAGGGGTAACCACGAAGATCGAACGAAGAGACCTTCAATGATACATAACGGGAATCGAGGAGTTCGAACCTCACACGGCCGCACGGCCACAAACGCCAAAGCCTCAGAAACGCGCATGCACACCTATACCCACTGCACACAACACTGCAGGATACACAGATAATACACACTTCGGTTCTCCGGCTCTCCCTCTCCACCCTGCGCTTTTCTTTACGGCTTTGTAGTAGCTAGCTGACGCCGAAACTGTTGCTTCGACCACCGTTGGTGGCAGTTTGGCAGAAACGAATCAATGCTTGGGTCATTACTTTGCTTGTTCCCCCCTCTGACCACTGTCACCACAATTGCCAGAACAGTGGCACTCCTACAGGCCGAAAGCTGCCCGCGATGGGTGTGTATGTATCGACAAGGAATAGACATAACTTATCTACAATGCGCTTACAGTCATTAAGTAAAAACGCATTAATGTGCGCTTCTACGTCTTGCGTGCGTTTAGCCGAAAAACGATAGTGAAGATCATCTTCTATTTCGCTCTTGTTGTTGCCGGTGACACAATGTCCACTGGTCAACTGGCTAACGGACTGACTGACTGACTGATGACACGTTAACCCATTGAGCGGGTCAGCAAACTGCCCTTCAGTTCTGCGGGGTCCCACTGTTGTTCTTCGATTGTAGCATACACATCCCTTGTTCAGCTCCCACCCAGATCCCCTCGCGCGGTGCGGCAACCCTCGAAATTCGTCCCGAGCAAAACCGACCAGAGCAGTATCTATCAGCCACAGTAGCATGAATGTACGAGCATTACATCGCTGGGTGAACGCAGCCGGGAACGCAGCAGGTAAACTGCGGATTTTGTCCGATGAATCGTTTGTAGCCTTACAAGGACATGAACGCATCATGTGTTCTATTGTCTCGAGGAAAACCACCGAGACGCTCACAATGACAGAAGCGAGAAATTGCGACAAACGTTAATACGAGCCGAGCAGATAGGAGAATCGACATGTGAGGAAGAATTTAGCACAGAATTTCGTGTTATGTGTAAATACACACATGCACACAATGTTTCAAGATCGACAGGTAACACGATCGCTATTGTAATTATCGTTCAGATTATTATTATTATTGTTAGGCTGCTGTTTCATGTTGTTTTTGTTATGTGATCTTTGTCGTTGCTCTCACTACTGAGATCAGCCCGGTCTCATCCCTATAACAACACCTCGATAAGTTCGCTTTTGGGTAAAATCAGGCAAATTTTACCGCGACTATGTCAACCTCGACCGACGATAATCGCTCGTCGAGTCACCCCGAGCTGCCGTGAGCTGCACAAATTGCGCTGCTCACGCTATTCGCCCGCCATACACCATCTCTCAGTAGTCAGCTACCTGCTACTTCAGGTTGCACTACTAATGCTATATGATACAACCCACCCTCTTCATTGATTCTTACTTTCTTGCTCGCTCTGCCTGTTTGTCTCTTGTGTTTGCACACACAAGGTGAGTGGTGGGTGCTCATTATTGATGCTCCTGGGTGGCATTGTACGGCCACAAATTCAATCCGTCCCGAGCCACACAGTGCTCTACCACGTTATGTCTACATCGCTCGCTCGCGTTACGTTCGTCCGCTGTCATCTCGTAGCCGTCGTCGTGCTGCCGATTATCTGTCCATCTAGAAACACAGCCGTATTCTGTAATCGCTGCGATTCGCCGCAAACTACTGATATCCCTGTAGTCGCCTGGCCGACGAATGACAGTTCTTCTGTTTGTGTTTTCTGCGCGCGTGTGGTGAATGAATATGATGACATTTGGCGAAAAAAGGCAGCTCTACAAAGGCAACTGAGCCCCTATGAGGTAGCAACAGTGGACCCTATGTCAGCCAGCTTCGAATAGGTTATGTGGCTTTTTTTCTTCAGCTGGAAGATCCTCTGCCCTGCCGACCAGTGTCGGCTGATCACTCACCAGCGGCTGGAGCCGCTGCTCGCGGCTCAGCCGAATTACATCGATTGCTGTTTATTTGTCGAGTTCAACCGCAACATCAGGTAGCAGATGCTGCTGGACGACAGCTGTATCAGCAGCTCATCTTCATAGCTGATTCGATGTTGTCCATTGTAACTGTGAATGCCCAAATGTCATCGCAGATGCTTTTGCCGCTGTTGTCGATGTCGTTGTTCGTAACGTTGTTCGCGTTCTATAATATATATATTTATATATATGTATGTGTGTGTGTGTCTGCTTGAGGCCGGTCTGGATGATCCCTCCACGCATACAAGCGTGCAGAATGAAAAGTTCAAGGACACCAAAACAAACTGAACAAATGCCATACATACGGATTGGTATTATTGCTGCTAATACAACCGCCACTAATACAACTGCTGCTTGTAGCAGTGCTTGTCATAATATAATAATCATAATCAAAATGCGGTGAAGAATACTCACCACAACAACAGCAGCAGCAGCCGCAACCAACAATTGACGGCGGTCAGAGACGACGACGACCTCACGCGCTGCTATTTTGAGGTGATCGCGCTAGGCAACAACGTGTGACGTTGCCAAAACAGAGGAGAGTGACAGTATACGAATATTGCTGGCATTTTTGTCATCATTTTTCCAATCGATGTCTCCTCCCTCTCAGCGTACCCACCCCCGTTCTATTCTTCTGGCTGGGCAAGCTCGCTGCGACGGCAAGAGAACGCGCTGCCGGGGGCGACATGATTTTTTTTCAATTAAAATGCCCGCGGTGATTTTGCAGCAGCAGCAGCGGCGGCGGCAGCAGCAGCAGCGACATCTTTACGGTGTGCGTTCGGCGAAAGTCAAGACCGTGGAAGTCCACTGAAGTACACACTTTATATTTATGTATAGGAGACGCTGGTAAATACGCACAGGCGAGGCGTAGAGCTGAAGGTGACCAATGGCTCTTCTCAGTTTGTCTTCGGTTTGAGTGAGGGAGCGCTGACTCCGACAGGGTAAAACAGCTTTGGCGGCAACAGCAGCTACAAATCCACTTGTGCAGCTCCCCCCCCCGCCACATCTCATCAGAAGCTAAGCTTCCCTCGTCAGACGCATCAATCAATCAATCAATGAATCATGCACCTGCCGGTGCAACGGACAACGTACGTCGAGTCGTAGAGTGGCACCAGCTGGGGATGGTCCTGCTGCGGCGGTTGCTGCTGCTGTTCCTGACACTAAGATTAACAAGGTATATATATATATATATATATATATATATATATATGTATATATATATATATACCTACTGCTTATCGATCAATTGGTCACCGTCGCCACTCGTCGCGTGAGGGTCAGTCTCGTACGTGAAGTTATAGTCGCGCACGATGACGCTTCATCTCGTGACGCCCCCGTCCTGTCATTGACATGTGGATATGTAAATGTATGTATGTATATAAGTGTGTGTGTGTATGTGTGTTGATGTGAAATTTAGCATTTTACTTCTCTTTTTGCGTGTTGATAGCTAACGTAACAATAGCAGCATCGATGACAGACAGCATTCGCACGGGGATGATTTTCAGATCTATGAATGGCCAGTTCCATAATGCTAGCCATTGATCGCTTAAATCATAGCATTGCATTGTCATTCGATGAGATTAGTGGCAAGCTCGTACTCGAAATAGCGAAATTCACCCACTGGGCGACACTTCGTGGATTTGAACAGGGTATACTTCACACCACCTCGCAACGCGACCTGCATAATAAAATGGCAAGAAACAACGTCAATCTGGATGATGATTATATGGGAAGCCAGTATCTAAATGAAACAAAAGGTCGATATTCAATGTTCAATAAAAGTCCACAACGATGAGACAGTCCGAAAATGATGCCAATAGTAGGTAATGCAGTCCACCGAGTAATATAGATAATCATATATATATATATATATATATATATTGAACTACATAAATGATAATGTTTCTATTATCTTATTGCTTTTTTTTACAGGTAAGTATCGCACAACCAGTGAGTTCTCCACCAAAGGTTTCAACGTAGGCGTTCGTAATGTATCTCACACAACTCGAAAAAAATACAACACGACAGATTATCCGATATAGTAGATAATTGTTAAAGCATATAATTATATGTAGATGCATACTGTCTGAGGGGATTTGCATGTTACAGATTGCCAAAGAGAGATCGGGTGATTACCCCGCTGCGTGACAAATAATTGAACTTAAGCATTGTAAAATTGCAGCTCCTTTAATAAACCAATAAGCATTTACCTTCTACCTATTATAGGTTTCAGACACAGAAACATTTCTCCGAAGTTAACCTAGTGTTTCTAAATATGATTCATGTGTACAAATATTAATATAAATTAGTTCTATTGATCAATCTGAACGTGCAAAACAAATTGACTATTCAAGATGAAGGGCATGTTTGCTAGGAGATTTTTCGGGCTACTACTTTTTGGGGTATTTTCAAGAAGTCGTTCGAATACTCTTATATCTCTATAGTAAGCTCCTTATTTCAGTCATTAGGACGCCTCCCTTAAAATGACCTCTTCTGTACCCGTGTCTAGTTATTGCTGCGAACACTATCAACAGACAGTAGCCTATCGGACGTCTGCAGCAGAACTAGTGCTGCTGCTTGCGTGAACTATTGCATAACACCCACAGGGAACCATTGGTCACCTGCAGAATGGTCACCGAGAACAGGATACAGATTTCTGTCGCCTGAAGCGAACACTGGCCGTGTCCACTATGTGACGCTGGCTGTGGGTACAACAATATAAAAAATAATTGAAAACGGTGTCCACCTAAAAAATAGAAGACCCCCAGTGCCTGACCACTGCCTACCGGTATCACCATCGAACGGCACCGAATTTCGCCCGACTGAGGCTCGGTGTCGGCGGCCAACCCGGCTGTTCGCCAGCATCACCCACTCATGTCATTCGGGTGCTGCGCGTGACCACCAGTGGAGCTCGGGGTAGCCAAGTGACTCCGGCGCACTGAGCACACCTAGCCACGCGCCACCGTCATCGATAACTCGTATCGGCAGTGGCTGCGACCGGCGGCTGAACGAGATGAGGCGAAAACTGTCAACCGATATTGCCGGACCCCGCCGAATATCAACAGTGACACAAACATCGACCCTGCTCCTCGTTCTTAGCGAATGACGGAAGTTTGGTCGCGGAAGAGATGGCAGCGTCCATCATCTATCTTGCCTTGATCGCCTGTTATCTGATCAAAGTTTGGGGCGCGCGTTATGCCTCGGTTGGGCCGACTCAAATGCTATTATATTACGTGTGGGTGGTCTCGGTACATAGGCCACAAGGGAAGAGCGAGCCAGCGTCGTTGTCCCGTTGCAGAAAAGTAGCTATCTCTAGTTTTGAATTTCACTTGATTCAACCGGTATTCATCGTAATTACCGTGAGTCTTGTGGTCTGGAAATAGTCGAGAGCAACATGCGGGTTTGCCACTCAATAACCGAAACGAATTGATGTTAATTAATTAATTATTTATACGAAACGTATAATGTGATGGTCATATTATACGAAACGTATAATGTGATGGTCATCGTGACAAGCAGACCCGCACCTCGTTGTTACATCCAAATTCACTTGTCCACTTGATATGAATAAAGTGAGCCAAACTAACTGTGCCGGATTCTGATTCTCTCGAAGAAGAAGATGGGCGCCTTATGAAGATGGGCGCCCCGTAAATAATGCATATTACAAAGTCAAACAAATAAGCAACGATAACAAAGTCCACAAACATAGCAGCCACAAACGACACGAAACGTCACAAGTCATGCAAGAGGCACTCACTGTTCAGCTACATTAATACTGAGGGCTGACATTGGCGATCATTATTATACGATGGCAAGATGAAGATCGATAATAATTATAACAAAAAAAAAAAACAAAATCCCGAACTACTGTATGTTTGAATAAAAGTTAACTATTAGACGATCATCTGGCATAGTCGTCTGAAGAGGTTTTATTTCTCTTATTATAACAATAATAATAATATAGTGGATGGATTATTATTGGCAGGACTAGAAGTCGTTGTAGAAGTAATCATAGCAACAATAGAAGAAGAATTCTATTATACTCGTAGTAAATAGGGGCAAAATCAATGTGTCTATTTCATAGATGTCTTATTATTACTTTTATTATTATTATTATATGTAAACGCATATATGAAAAAGTGACAAATATGAAAATTATTCGATTACACGAAATTGTAAGATGAGATTTGCGCCGACGTCAACGGTGCTGTTCCTAGTCGCCGTGTCAACCTTGACTTCGATCACCTCCTCTTAGCAGAGCGGCACACACATGTGCATCTAATCTACGTAGCGGGAACTAAGCAGAAATGGGCCTTTGTTGTTGATGCTGCTGGGCGTCCAGTGGTGGCCGTTTGCTGCCCAATGCACGCGCGCGTTTGGCCGTTATTACAGCGACGTTTCGCGTTCGACAGAAGAGATTTCTCGACGCGCACTGCCACTCCATACGTCTCCCGGCAACCCACAGGTAGGATGTGCCTACAAGATGTCACTGTACGGCAGCTTGACTTGCTCGCAGCAGTGTGGCAAGCCAGCACTTTTGCGCGTGACCGCAACCTTCTGCGATCTTCGTCATAGGTCCATGGATCGTATATGCATATATATATATATATATATACAGTGTGACGGATTGACAGAGGGGCAAATCCACGCGCACAGTGAAAGATTTGTGGAAAGTAATTCTTAGCCGTCATCACGTTGCCTTGCGATGCGTTACGACCCAACTACGACGAACAGACTACCTCGCTGAGACAACAGCCGGGTCCACTTCGATCGCCGTTTGCATTTTGATCGGCCCCTTTGAAATCGTTGGCGAATCGATCCATCGAGTTGTCATCGATCGATAGCCGTCAGCTGAATCTTTGGGGTCAATTGTCCATCCGCTCATATCACTTTGGTGGAGTTGATTTGATTGAAGAATATTTTCAAAAATCGCCAATTTAGAGAAAAATCGTTGAGTCGTTGAGAGGCATCTGTGTACACGAAAAACATAAATGAGGCCGCATTAGATAAACGATAAGTAACGAGAACAGGGCGTGTATCTAACGATCCGTTTCAATTTCATACGAGAGTGGGAGTAACAGGCGAGAGAGAAAGATACTGGACCAGAGACAGCGGAAATAAGCAGTAACATGAAAACAAGAGGATCGACAATGCCGACAATACATTGCGATAACAACATTACGGGACTCTTGATTGATTGATTTATTTGTTTACTATTTGAGACACACACTTTTTGTCGTATAGTGATTATATATTCATATCTATACAAGCTAACAGGCATAGGCATATAACGCGAAAAAGGCGGCGCGTTATACGGCCGCAAAAGATAAAAAAAAGAGAAAAATTGGAAAATGTCTCATTTCGCCTCCGATTTCGCCTCGCGTTACGCTCACCACCAGGCGATACCATTTGATGGGGTCGCTGTGCAACTCAGTCAATTCGAAACGGCAAATCGAATTGAAAACTGAGAGATCAACACGAGCAGATGATGATAATAACGAGATGTCGGCGCGCAACGCAACGATAACGCTGGTGAGAGTTAGAGATAGAGAGAGAGAGAGATAATTTGAGAGAAATTGCTTGCTTCATCGTACTGCTGTAGCAGCTGATCGTTCTGTTAGCTCTGCCGTCTCAGTGGCAATTGTTACTGCCGCCAGCGGTGACGACGGTACTCGACTGAGCCGAGCGCCGAAGACCGTCATCAGCATCCGTCATCCGAACGCGGTCCTTGATCGGGTTGTCGTATTGTCGCTGTTGTCATTGTCGTTATTGTTGTTGTTAATGGTCAAGTGTTCGTGCCGATCGAGTCACCTTCACTCGTTCTTCTCATAGAAGAGGTATCGAGTAGTGTATTATATGTGTACGCATGTTTTGCAACGGGAGATGGCAGGTGCGGCAATATTCATCGTCTTCCCCAATTCGAATAGATTCGACGCAATGAGCAACGGAGAGAAACAATACTGAGCAGCTGAGCGGTGAAAAGTGAATAAACGCTCGTTGCCGCTGGTTAACAATCTATGAGACAATCGCTTCAATAGGTGCCGCATAATACATATATATATATATATATACATGCTCTAAGGCCGTTTCGTATTGAAGCCTGATCACGCGTACTGAGATGATTTTTAATAGAAAATTACGGTTCGGACAAATAACCTGGCTTAGTTAGGGTCGGGCAGCCTCGTTTAGTTAGCTCTTGAGCTTAAGCGGACAAAGTTGACGGTACCCGTTGTTTCTTTGGCTTCCACCTCACTATCCACCACCGCTCCACCACTGACGGACGGTGATACCGGACTCTCGCCTGCACCAGTCGAATCGTAACGGTGACTTCTCAGTCGAAATGAAATATTAGTATCACTCCTTCAAGTTTTCCATTGAGTCAATTTCCTCACACTGAACTTAAATGCAAATTACTCTTGTTGCCGTGTTCGGTTTCATACCGTAGACGTCAGCCAGTGTAGTCGAGTCTAGTAAGTCTAGTCTAGCAAACATTCTTAACAACATTAACGTTCCGAACTAAAACTATTAAACAACGCGGGACCCGACGCTCCTAAGGCAGGTCCCATTATATGTAAATTCAATATGTTTTCTTCACATAATACTCTCACATTGCATACACGTTGTCGTTCGTTCGTCATTCCTTGTGATTCTCCTCTACTCTGCCAATGTCCGAAATACAAACGCAGCAAGCAAGTTTCGCAGGGGAGAGGGCGGGATGTCTTCCAAGAAAGCTTGCATCGTAGGTAATACATATATTCATGACATCTACGAGTGACGGATCGAGAGAGAAAGAGAGAGAGAGACAGGAGACAACTCTAAATTGTCTTTTCTGTTGTTCTAAATGCGTTTTTTTTTCTTTGGCATCGTTGAGAAAACGCGGACTCGTGTATCGACGGGCTGTCGGCGGGCTTAACGCGGTGCTAGGCCCATTAGCAGGGAGAAGGTCGAGAGGAGTCGATGACTTGGCGGCGGCGGAGGCGGCTTTTGACATCCACCCGTGAGTCGTCCGTCATCCGCTTGGCGTTACACTTCACCGTGGGACACCATGATACCGTGCCGATCTCTATTCGCCCACAACTACAGCCGAACACTTTTCTGTTCACCTGCGATAGGGACGAATAGGAGACGACCCGACCCGACCCAACACGGCGCTAACACAAACTATCTATTAAAAAGACATTCACACATGACACAGTGATGCCGAAGTGGTCGCTCACAAACGACGCCAATAGACTAGCCGCATGGCGACTCGTGTACGTTCGTCGGCCGAGGTTTGACTGACATTGATTATAAAGCCGATTATGAGGAACACGTGTGCGATCAATTATTCTCATTGAATGGCGCGAGCGTACGTTGCTGCGTATTGGTCGTTGGAAAAAAAATGTACTTTTGCTATTGCGTCTGGCTGTTTGACCATAACAAACATTGTGAATGTATGAAGAAAATGTCGACGATCTTCTGTAATCACTCGATCGTCATCAGGTGACGGATTAAACGTCTGTACGAAAGTTATATACCTATCGGGAGGTTCGCTTTCGCGTGCTATTATTCACGCAAATGTGCAACGTGCTCAAGCACGCTCTAATTATAATTGAAATAATCTGATAATTTTAAAATATATATATATATATATATATTACACTTCGAGAATCGTTTCCGAAAAGACTTGTCGTATCCCGTGATTCGCACGACAATCATACACTTGATCCGTATCCGGTGGCTTGGAACGGCTAAGTGTCTGGCTGTAAGAAGCCGCAGTCGCCGCGAACTCGAGCGTTGTAAAAAAAAACTACAGTTCCGTTAATATACCAACAAAGAAACACGGCATTGTATTATATACATATATCGAAAAATGTCAAACAAAAACTCTGGCGGCTACGGATGCCTCCCTGGGGGAATACTCGCTAAACAAAAACTCGCCAGAGTTTTTCACTAAACGAAAACGCCTCTAAGCGGCCACCGATATGGACAGCCAACAGAGCATCCGACAAAAGCTCGCCTATGGCTGTTAAGCTGGCCGACGAAATACTACATCCTGTGGAAAATTCGACTGTTATCCTATCGACCTCGACGATTAGCTAACCAAAACATGTGATTGAATCCTACGCATCGTTGCCGATAGCGCCGATATGTTAACCATTCCAACCAACTCCCACCGCTTGATACGAGTGATTCTATGCAGCCCTGCCTACGATACGCTATACGAACGATTTGCGAAGCGATTTTGGGTCGTCTTCAACTAATCAAGCTAATTAACAAGTATGTCTGCCTGTTCGTCACACCGTCATTCGTCTATTTGTCAGAACCACGATGACGCTCTTCCTTACAGTGAACGCACGAGAGCTTTCGTTCTGGTGGGGTTACATTGTATCGTCGCTGTACAGTTACATTTAGTGGCGTTTCTTTATTCGTAACAGCCAAACGCACAAATAATCCGTTTTTAGTACTATCAGTGTTTAGACCTATCTGCATGTGACCCGCCCGTATAACTGTCCTCCCCCCAGCTCGTCGAATACTTGGTAAGGCACGAACGGATTGTGTGCGGATGCGGATTTCATCCAGATGAACGCTTAGTGCACATACATATGTGTATTCTGTATCGAACTCACTTCTCGTCAATTTGTATCGTCGGTTGCACCTCCAACGGCTGTCTTTTCCTCCCCCTCCTACCAGATACAGCTCGGATTTCTTGCAATGTCAGTTCGTACAATTTCTTCTGTTTCGACTTTGGGGTTCTGGTCCACCCCGACGCAACGATCCAACCGATCATCATCATCATGAAGATGCTTCTGGATGTCCCCAAGCCACTGACGATTCTGCCGCTGTGCCCACAACCTGGTACACAACCACTATCACCTATGATTGGTAGGGCGATGAGAGCTACATATACATATAGTTATTGGCTAGGCTAGCGGGTACGACGAGTATACCTGGGCCAGTTTTATTATTATTTTTATTATTGTTGTTGTTGTTATTGTTGCTGCTGTAGTCGCCTTTGTAATCGTCGTTGTTGTGTCTCGAGCATTGCGACTGTAGGCGCCGCAGGGCAGCTACGGCTCGATGAGATGTCGGTGGCTGTCGAAGCGACAGGCTGCGCTCGGTGACGTGTTTGTTGATTTTACTTGCCCTTGGAAACGTCCCTTGGCCGTCACAAGGGCACCACACTTCGTCACTGCCGCCAACAACAACAACAGCAACAACAGTGGCAGCAGCAAAACGCATTAATGGTATGCAGACACACAGTGTCATCGTCGTTTGTACCGCGACGTCGGCGCACATAATAATAACCGCTGATTCAGGAATCTGACTAAAGCTGATAGTGGTTGCGTTCAGTATATATATATATATATATATATATATATATATAACAGAAGTACATCGATCTCCCTGTACAGCGTTTATATTTAATATATTTACGAGAACTTAAGCGTAACATAATCGCGGTTCCGTTGATAAATCACAATTGAGTTGAAAAAATACCTCCGTGAAGGGATCTATATATATATATATTTTTTTTTTCTATATTTTCCTATTCCTCAGGATCAGTGTGTGGCGTGTTCACTCATAATCGATGCAACAATCGGGGTGGTGTTGATACGTCTTTGTCCTGTTACGTGTGATGAACGAGAGAGACACGCTAGCAAATCAGTTGGACAGCCAGTTTTCCTGACGCGAGCAGCGTTTCCAGTAAACGAAACCGTCGATGAAGCGCAATCGCTGAGCCGGAATCACTCACTTCCCGCCTGGCAAGGACCGCCAGGCGACGCTATCGAACAGTGAGATATTAAACTGCGATCAAATATTTAATACTTAATGGGTTACTGAGGGAAAGGTTTAAACCTGCCTCTGAAATGCAAGTATCGATTTCAGTGCTGAGAGAGAGAAAGAGAGAGAGAGCAGTCGTTTAAAAATTTACATTCTCCCAAAGTATCTATATAGTTTATGCTCTTTACCACATTTACACTGTATGCGACTCGCTGGAACGTTTCGAACAAAAAAATAACAACAACAACAACAACACAAAGGTAACGCATCCATACCTTAAGTACACAGGGCGCCCTGAGCCCTTCACAAGGTCTAGTAGTAGTCCTGCTCCGCTATTCAAATAAATAGCTAATAATTCACGATACCCTCAGCCGTTCCCATCTGCCAGCCAATATGCACTGCTGCACTATAGTCTTAATATAGATATGGACAGAAAGTATCACCCGTCTAAAGCTATCTACAATATAATAAAATAGCACTTTATTGCCGTTTGCCATCGCGCGGTTCGTTTCCTCGCTAACCAAAGCACAATTGTCACGTCGGTGTTCGATGTCCCAGCTATCGAGGCTCGATTTCGCCACGACGAATCAGTGACACTCGTCGCTAGAAGAAAATGTCACAAAAATTCTCGATCTTCTCCACGTTGACCCTGCGGTCGCCTTTCTCCGTTCAATCTCTCGACATTCACACCTGTCATTGATTTATGCGGGGCTCCCTGACCCATTTTGGGCCTCGAACTCGCCGAAGCATAGGCTGTTATTGCTGGATATGTGCATTCACTTCTGCATTCGACCTATTGAACGAAACATACCGCCCACAAAAAGAAACAACGAAGCCGTCGCCGGCGGCCGACACCCGCACCGACGAGAATGGGCTTATACACTATCGCATTGCATCGTTTGTTATTCACATAGACTTCGGTATTTCTGCGTATGCATGTGTATTGTATAATTAGCTAGATGTCACGAAAAACCTGATAAATTACATTGGCATCGTGTAAACATGCTACCCGAGCACCTATACATGCTCGACTGATTATACATTATACTAAATGAGTAAGCTAGATATATGAATATGTGTAACAGTTGGCCAGGAATATGCATATCTGTATATATATACCTGTCCAACTGTTACAATACGCTGATACAGCACTAATATAATATATATATGTTATTATGTATATAAATGTTAGTTCGGGGCCCCTACGTGTATCGTAGAACATATATAAAGTGTTACATAACTATAAGGCAATTAGTTGAGAAAGTAAACACGACGGGCAAGTTTAACCGTTTATAAAGGCCGGATACGCATTATACATAGACAAAAGCTGTCCGAGTATTGGGGTGCTGTTGTCTCATGCACTTGAGAGAAAAATTAACACACTAAGATATCCAATACCTTCTTTCACAATCAGTTTCTAGAATTCACAAATTAACCTTGGTTGTATAGTCATCTCTCGTTTCTATCCATTACGAATAATATAGCGAAGATGGATTTGATCAAATAGCTACTTTTGACCACAAACGTTTACCCATAACTTGTCACTTATTTGGCACCATTAGTCGACCGGTACTCGAGTGTCGGTATTTTAGCGGCATTATAAGACATGAGGCGTGGATAGCTGTGGACACTTAAAATTGCTCGAATGCACAGTAATATTGTGAGGAAACTTTACGCCAAGTCATTGGTAGGAACTATTAGGCATTGACTCGAGCCCGGCTGAAACAAATTGTGTACGTGTAAGCTGTTGCAAGCTGCGAACTTTAAATTTAATCCTTTGCTCTCCTGTGATTAAAGATAATTATAAGTGCACGAGTCGAAACTAGTTGTTGTAATTGTTCAGTTTATAGAAGAAGGGTCTCCGAGTCGACACGTTCCTCGGCTACCAACGGGTGACCTTGCGACACAAGACGAGTTATAACGAATAGACCACATATTCAATCTGCCTACTCGGCATATTTTCTGCACCCGGGTACAATGTGCGGTAGTTTTTCAAAGCACAAAAACGTATCCGCTGAATAATCAAGTGTTTCCAGAGATGTCAGGACGACCTACCGACCACAATGACTGAATCATCCAAGCAAGCGTCAGTCAAGAGGCGAGTCTGGGCGCTCTTTGCGCCAATTTGAATCTTCCCGGCCAACCGTCTGCCATCGCGGCTCGAACATGCTTCACCAGTCTGTTTATAAACAGACGGCGGCGACAATAACGACGTCGAGAGCACAACATATTGCCAAACATTACCCCCGCAGCCGTCGCTGTTGGATGCGATACATTATGCGAATTTTCTTCTTTCTGCTAATTTGTTCGCGTACTTCGGTTTGTTTGTGTATGCGCGTCTCCAGTGGACAGTGAACCGTTGGTGTGCGATTTCGTCACAAGCACATTTAAAGAAGGGGAATCTCCGCTATCGTCCCCTACGAAGCGGTAGAGGCGATCCAAGAACGACATAGTGGTCTCCCGGCTTCAGCTCAGCCATATATCCAACGTTGAGCGTTGACAGACGTCAGCTCATCGTACGGCTAGTCGGCGCATATGTCGGAACATTTTGTTATTACGGCCTGCGTCGGTGGGTGCAGGCGTGCCCCTTCGTTGTTGTACGGGGATCTGTTCAACTCGGTACAGATTTTATTCGTCAGGAGGTGCTGATGGCCGAGAGTGGTAGCTCGAGGACGACTCCGCTTAATTGTACCTAGGATTCTGTTCAAACAAATGACAAGAGAACGAACACAGTGTGCGAACAAGTTCGAACCATCGACGTGGAGTGGGATTTCGGTGGATAACGTGGAATTTTTTTTATCTTACTACTACTCTCAACAAGAGACAGAGAGAGAAAGAGCGAGAGATAGCAAGAAGCTAACAAATCGCATCTGCTGTTCCACCACGCGCCCACGACCCGCGCAAATATGTCAGGCTTCAAATCGGGCATCAAAATCAGCCTAAGCGCAAAAAAGCAAGAAGCGCCGCTACCGTCACTCAGTACGGCAGCGAAACCTAAAGCGCCGACGGTGGCCTCCGTGTTTAATGACAGCGACGAAAGTGAACCTGAAGAAATGCCGGCGGAGGCTCGAATTCGGATGCGCAACATTGGCAAGCACACGCCGACGTCAGCTGGTCCCAACAGCTATGGCAAGACGAACCGGGGCTTTACGGATCGGCGGGCCGAGATCGAGAAACAGTTACGCGAGCAGCTCGAACGAGCCGGCGACGACGCGAACCAGCTACAACCGAAAAGGAAGACCTCCTCAAGCAACGACAGTTCAACGGATGTCAACCGGCAAACATCGTCGGCCGACGTCGATCAACACTCGAGCCTTGACGAACAGCCACCCAGCAAGCGATCGAAAACATCGGGAAATGATGATACTCGAGATAGTTCGGGCGTTAAGATTCATGCCATTAAAGATTCGTTCACTGACACCGTTCAGGACGTTCATGCCGAGGACGAGGATGATGAGAACAGTGATAGTTAACGACTAGCAGACAGCTTGTAGCAAAGAAAGAGACAAACGAACATTTCTCTTCAATGTACATACCTTTCATTCATTCATACATATATATATATATAAATAATATCGCAGCATAAATGGAATTAGAAGCACGCTGATATGTATATCAGCGTGCTTATATATAGATGGATATATAGTTAAAAATAAAATGGAAATATATAGACACACGAGTAATAGGCACTCAGAAAGCGGGTCAATGAAGAGCGAATGATGATCAATAATCGAAGGCAACAGCCCCCCCCTCATGACGACGACGGTGATGGCGTAACATTGAGGTAGTGCAGGCGAAGAAAAACCATATGAAGTTGACTCTGAATAAGAACAATCTCAGTACAAGTTCAATGCTCACAATGGGAACGTCTGCGTGTTATTTATAATACGGCGTCAAATGGTCGAAATTAAAGAGCAATTTTTAGGACAGCGACTAAAAAAATATCCAGAAGCGGACTGATGTCTGTGGGATCGAATGATGATTGATGGGAGCGGCCCAGGCCAAGCTGGGCAGGGTTACGTTCTGAGAGCACACACACACCTATACAATTCGTACGTTAATTTTAGTACATCCAAGTTGCCAAGGAGGCGAACATCTTTAGCATATCGTTACAAGCGTAAATAATGAATGCACATTGCCCCTAAGTTGCGCACATAACGTTAGAACCGAATTTGTCGGATACTGTGTAAATCTGTGAAACACTATTGTGCACACTTACTTGTGTAGGGCGCCATTTGAGAAATTTTAGTTTTTTGTTGTGATGTTTTGTTTTTGCGATTCTTATCGACGACACGAAGTCGCAACCTATTCGGTCAGTGATCTCCATCTTTAATAAAACAACAACTTTTAACAGCAAATTTACATTTCACTGCGTTGTCTTCATTGATAGCTACCTCTACTGGCACGAACGGTAGATCTACTTTTTGGATTTTCCAAAGTGAAGATCTACCGTTCGTGCCGCGATGATACGTCGCGCAGGTAACGAAAGGCTAAATAACACAACATTGCAATTGTTGATATGATTTTCTTCGACCTTTTCATCTTTATATAAGCCAAGTACTGACTATAACTTCACTAGCTATGTTATCCGAAAGTGTTGGCGTGAACAGTACGTGTCAATATAGAGACATTCGATAACGTATCAGTAAGCCCAACGTTGCGGCCGGAAGATCATTTACGGACCATAACAATTGAGTCTTCATGATCTTTGTCCGACAGGAACGACTTTAGAAACAGGGGGACTACCACAATTTGACTGTGACAGAATAAAAAAATATATATGGACACGGCGCAATCTGCCAAGTGGTTAAATCTGGGGTGGAAATGCTTGTATTATGGAGACAGAACAATCTTCCAAACTGTTCTCTGTTTTGGTTTTTTTTTGCGTGATTTGACAGCCCTATTTAACAGAACTTGTGCATTTAAGCCTCCTGACGCCGAGCTGCAATTATATCAATGAAATAGATCGCTCCTAGAACGACGTTTTGCTACGGCAAACCTGGAATGATACCTTGTCAGACTAGCTTTCAATTGCACCCAAGTAGTAATTTCCGGGTTGTTGATTTATCTATCTGCAAGTGTGAAAGCTGCATGTGTAAGATCAAGGTGAAAAGTGCACATTTCATACGATCATTATGAGTGATCGACTCGATAGCTTATTTCCTCGCCAATGCGTACGCTACCGAGAGATATCGTATGCACTCTTGGATTAGCGGACACCGTTCAACATTCGCTTCGGCCTTCCGAAACCGAAGTGGACAAGGTAAATGCTAGGCTATTTCGGTTGCTCGCTGGTGGCTTTTTCAAGACGAAGTACAATAGCAAGATTAAAAAAGCTGCCAAGGAAAGAATCGGCGTTAGCAGACGAAGCAAAAATCGGCGAGTTCCTTGACCCCGTCTGCGGCGGGTTTAGCAGTTGGCGAAATGGCAAATTTGTGCCGCACCTATGCTATGCTATATTGTCGTATGTTACAGCCAAAATGGCGTGTAACGTTTGTGCAGGTGTGTGCAGTATCGACGCAATTGGCCGTACATAATTTGACGGTTAGAAGAGGCAGCGTTGTTCTGAGTAGGCAATTAGCAGCCGTTGAAACAAGCGATACAGTATTAATAAGGTGTCTCTTACTGGAACAGCAAGGCATAGCTTCGTTATAACAGGAACGCTCGCCGCCCAACACACGTTGATAGTGCCATGATTTTATGTTCGACAAATCGTGGAGTAGGGTCTTAACTGAGTTCGACACTGAATACAACGCAACTAGTTTCGGGACGACAAGGCCCAAAACAATCATCTGTCGATCTAGATTGTCGTTATACTAGGAATATATATGCATGTACTTGCCTGATGAGTTGCTTGCGGTGTCGACTTAACCTTAATGGGATCAACATCGGAGAACGTCGATTTCGAAGGACTGTTTATGAATCACATGAAAATGTACCGACATGGACCTAAACAGAAGTTTGTGTGTATATTTATCAATTTTTTGTCTTTTACCCGCTCCCATCAGAGTCAGTCGAAAGCTGAACGCTCTCACCGAAGCCCTACCTTTTACCTATCACAGTGGAAGCGACCACCGAAATCTGTAGCCAGAGAGTAATCCCTCATATACGCTGTATCGCCGAGGAAAAATTGGTAAAAATTCCACACATATAGGGCAATGAAACGCTTCTGCTAAAGTCAAATAGCTCCATACAGCGATTGTAGGCGCCCGTCGCCATGCGTTCTCTCAATGCATGCACCTAGCTCGAGACCCTGGCAAATCCACCAGAGAGAGAGAGAGAGAGAGAGAAAGATATGAAGGCAGTAGACGAAAAAATCACCATTTTTCGTTCCGACTCGAGCACCGGTGGTGTCGGACCTCTGCAATTGACCAATTATAACAACCGTTTTTCTCTATTTCCCTCTGCCTTGCGCTCTCTTCTCGTGTTATGCATTCGGCCCTTGGGACAGAGAGAAAGAGAGGCTCGAAGTTCGCTATCTACAACTACGGCTATGGCAGCCGTGGAAACTGCGGTGGTAACGAATATAGGCGTGATGCTATCTCTTTCCTCTCGGTTGGTGGGATTTCGATGTCGAATGAAATGACTTGATGTTCCCGGCACGTCTTCTGCTTGCTCTCCGTATTATCACATTCGGTTGTTGTGGCTGTGATTGATCAAAACAGAGATCATACGAGAGGAGACAGCTCTGCTTATTTTCTTTCGTATCAAATAAATGATATCGTGCAAATTTAACGGGATTGCAGCGAAAGAGAAATACGAACGCAGAACAAAAATTGGAAATGGCACGCTATAATTGGACTTATACATATATATATATATATATATATTTGGTCATGATTACACAACGACATGCCAGTTCGGTCGAGTTTCGTGTGACTGCTGATAAATGGCACATGAATAAATAAATATATAAAAAGCAAATAAATACGTTTCTTGTGGTCCGAACAGCCGTATCGAACACAGATGGTAAGGGTGTAATAGAATAGTATTTCTTTGTTGTTGAACTTCGATAAGCAAAAAACAAAACCCGATCACAGACATGTTTCGGGCACACCTGTGGCTATACATTGCGTCTTGGCTACGTCCGAGATACGTTGGCTGCCAGTAGAAACGCGTGCGATATTTATATACGGGGTCTCGGGACGTCAGTTTTACATTGTTTTCAAAACGAAAATGATAAATAGCCGAGGATGGACACTAGAAGGATTCTTGTCTGAAAATATGTTGGCTCTGGGTTCTCGACCGTTCGAAGTGACGATAATCGCAGGTGGCATTTAACTACAATGGGCTAGAAATGGCTAACTTCGACACCTATGGAGAGCGCACACACTCTGTACGCTGTCCACGTGGCTTACTGCGACAGGTTCGAAGTCAGCTGCATTCGACCTCAATGCTTTGCTTTGTAAATTTTAGGCGACAAGTGACGATCTAGAATTTCGTCAAGCGCATCATGGTGTTGCACGGCGAATGATAGAGCACTAGATTAGAGGGAACCGAGAATTAGAGCAGACTTTGTCTTTCTTTAAACGCTTGATTGACAACTGCCAAACAAAAGGGAACGCGTTAGGCAATTACTATATGAAATTCTGATCATTACTAGGATCGTTTAAGCGATATTCGTAAAGGTCAAATGCGCAGAATTCATAGGCATTTCGTGAGTGAGCCTTCGTAAAAGATAAACAACACACCATGTTGTGTTTGGTAATGAGGCTAGCAGTTTGTCTCATTCAAGCGGGTCGTTGTTGGCTTCGGATCAACAAAAAAAATTGTTGTCGATTCATCCAAATGCTCTTTGTCCAATGCATCGACGCATGGATGACTGAATACCCTTTCATTAGCTACAAATTTCCCCTGATAGAAGTACTTGGTATTAGGATTTTTAGCTGGGCAATTAACTAAAGCGTTGCGTTACCTTGGTTGAAGGGGGATCTGGGGGATTTTTTGAGCATAACTTTTGATAACGTAATGCCGTTGCGTATAACGAATATATTGCGAATAAATATATACGTGGATAATATACGGTCAGTGTCTCTCTCACACACTCGCTATAGCGGCGAGTCGATATAGTTAGCAAAATTCTGCAAAGTAATCATCACCATGAATCACATTTAACCATAACATCATTTCATTTCAACATTGAGTAATATGAGTAACATAAGGCTGCGAATGAACACCAAACGCGAATGGATTATATCGAAATTTAACAATTCCTTCTCCCGTTCTGTTTCATCTCTCATACGCCAACAGCGGAAACGAGTCCCGATGCGTCAAGTCAGAACAAACCATTCGTGGCGTGTAAGGTGTGCGGAGATAAAGCGTCCGGTTATCACTACGGGGTCACGTCGTGCGAAGGCTGTAAGGGCTTCTTCCGGCGGAGTATCCAGAAACAGATCGAGTATCGCTGTTTGAGAGATGGGAAGTGCCTCGTCATTCGGCTGAACCGAAATCGCTGTCAATATTGCCGCTTCAAGAAATGTCTCGCCGTCGGCATGTCGAAAGATTGTAAGTAACCGTTATTTTTTCATCCGCTGACAGATGGAATCGCAGGAGGGCGTCTGGGTCGAAAGAGGACGCTTGCTACGTACGTCGTTCTATTCTGCCGAGGGATAACATATTAACAATGAATCTATGCCAACTATGATTTAAAGACGCTGGTTTTGGTCTGATACTTTGTCACTTTAACTGGACTCTAGTGCTCATTTGTTGTCGTTTCGCTGTATTTCTTTGAAATGACATAGTCGCATGCATAATTCAATACTTCATTTTCAGCTTTCGAATACGAACGAAATAGGGTGTCTCGACATTTGGTTGTGGTACGTTGAACGTGCACACCAATGAAAATTGCCATCGTTGCGATGAATTTATACTACTATATATACATATGTATTCACCTGCGTGACATATAAGAGAGTTTAAGCATTGTGAAATTTCGGCTCCTTTAACAAACCAATAAAGCTTTATCTTTACCTTACCTTTACCAATGAATTTATACTATTGTAGTATTAGAACCTTGAACCTCCGATTGACGTTCTCCTGAAGCAGTCCGAGATGGGAAATTGCTAAAAATGATATTGCATTTTCTCGTTTTTAGCTGTACGATATGGCCGAGTCCCGAAGCGGTCGCGCGAACGGCAGGAGGAAGCTCATGTGAGCTCGTCCGATGATCAGGCTGCAGCAGCTGTTGCGCTCTACGATATCATTCTCAGCATTTCTCAGGCGCATCTTGCCCATTGCGGCTTCACGCACGAGAAGACACGCGCTCTAATACGAAAGCCAATTATAATGGTAGAAAAGTCCTCCTCAAAGGTTGGGGGGGTATTGAGCGTCACATCACGATTCTAGGGATGTGACCGTAGGGTCCTAATAGGTGTGGGTATGGGAAATTAGAAATTTGTCGGGCGTTCAAAAGCAGAATTATGCTCAAACCGACGATATAAGAGAGATATCGGCAAGGCACTCGGACGATTGTGAGAGAAAGTGATTTTCGATGTACTCACCCTTGACTCACTCTAGTGCGTTACTTGTTTTGGGTTGCTTGGCACTAAAATTCACCTGCAAGCGCATGAATTCACTCCACGATCCGCTAACTTGAATAGACTGCTTAAGTTTGATAGGTATCTTTAGTAAGACTATGCTATATACAATATATATATATACATTACATGACAGGATGATAGTTTAAATTAAATAGGAAATTAAGCTCCTTCGTACATTGAATATTCTAAGCCTTTAGGGAGCAGGTGGCTGTATCTAATGATATTAATGGCAATTCTAATAATAAAACATTTCCTGCAGACGATTCCCGAGGTGAAACTCGAAGGTGGTGGTTCAACGTGCGCGACCGTCGAATCTCAACGAGTTGGCTGGTGGCAACAGCTCGCGGCACTGGTCACCCCTTCGATTCAGGATGTGGTCGAGTTTGCCAAACGGATCCCGGGCTTTCTTGAGTTCGCTCAGGACGACCAGTTGATCTTGATCAAACTTGGGTTCTTCGAGGTTTGGCTGGTGCACGTAGCAAGGAGCGTGCTACCGGACGACGAATCTTCGCGCGGCGCGGTCACCTTTGCCGACGGGACATACGTCTCGCACGATCAGCTGGACTTTATCTTTGATGTAAGTTGGAGTGCCAGCAAGCATGATAGAGGAGAGGACAAATCAGGAGAAATCTTTACTCTCGCTAGTGGTGCCTGCCAGTCCGACAATGTTTGTTCGGGGGGCTGTCATGCTGGGTATCATTGTGTAGCTATTGCTTTGCGCTACAGGGGTTCGTTGGTGGTTCAGGGTCAAGTGGCGGTCGATTGAATACTAATAGGTCTATGTAAAGGGTGGATTGCATTATTTTATACATCTTAATGAACTATTTCGATTTGTAAGTGTCGTATAAAAATCACATTTTCCAAGCCATAATTGCAGTGGAAAATATACGGGACAAAGTTACCTCTTGACACGGTGCTCCATGTACGAGGTGGTTGTTTTTGTCGATCCCGATCACCTGAACAATTTTGCTATTGGTGTTCCCATACTGGAGTTGATTGATTTCAAGATAACGACGATCGTCGCCGAGATTCTGAAGAAATGCTGTGTTCATGACTGTTTGTCCGTGTGTCCGTAAGTCAATACGTCGGGCAAGGCCCTAGACGTTGCATATACACCGTCTTAGAACAGCCACCTTCTTAGCATTACCCCCAAAATTTTTGACCTCAAAGAGGCAGAAGAGAATCACGGCGCTGGCCGAGGAGCCGAAGGCCACTGCCAACGGGTAGCACTGGAGTAGGCTACCGCCCGCCAGAGGGAGGCCAACTTATTTATATTCGAATATTCGATATCTTTATCAATCGACCTGCGGGTGAAGCAATCGGTGTCGGCCGCCGACTTCGCAAGCAAAGGCACATATGGAGATATACTAATTAATGCTCGCCGTTCGTTTTTTCAGCCTGAATTCTCGACATCGATGTTCAACTTCTTCACCTCGTTCAACGGACTCAACCTTAACGACACGGAGATCGGTCTCTTTTGCGCTGTAACCCTTCTAACTAATGGTAGGTGAACTTACAAATGACCCAACTGTAACTGTTCGAATTTATTGAGTCTAATGGATTACGTGCACGGGATCGACGTCAGACAATGAACATGAACTTTTAATAATAATAATAATAATTTCTCACAGTTTATCATACATCGCGTCGTTTCATTCATACCGACTGTCACATTTACATGATGAGCATAATTACTGAATAACTAACTCGAAAAACTTGTGCGTTCCCACCCGTCTGCTATTTGTCGACTATTACAGCGTTCTCCGAGCGGACGAATCTCTACGACAGCAAAACGGTGGAGCAGTGTCAGGCCAAGCTCGTCGAAGCCTTGAAGTTGCAGATGCTTCGAAATCATCAAGGCGATCAACAGCTGTTCAACCAGTTGATTGGTAAACTACCCGAGTTGAGACAGTTGGGTCGGCGGCACGCTGACCATCTGCAATGGTTCCGGGCCCGATGGGAAAGCCTACAAATGCTTCAACCGCTGTTCGCTGAGATCTTCGATATTCCTACAGCCGCCTCCGGCTAGCGACAAATGGAAACAATGCACAGCTACTACTAGGACATCGACTTCCAAATGTACTCGAAGAAGAAGAAGATCAACTGGCTTTGTAACAAATGCGGCTGGCCACCTGCTGGCGAACAACTGGCCAGCAGTGGTGAACAGTTAGCTCGTAGATTTAGCCGTTAGTCCAGTGCGTTCATGGCGCTCGTCTGTCGCTTGCAGATAGGCCAAGTAGGTCAAATCTCTCGCTTGGCCCCTCGGTACGGGTGACCTTCACGCGGGTGGGCCGGCCGCCGTCCACTGCCCGCTGATAGCCAGAGTGTTGCTAGAGGAATCAGCTGGACTAAATGGCTCAATAACTTGCAAAGCAGATTCAGCCTAGCGCACTGTATCAAGTGACGCCTGGCAAATTAGCAGGAATTAGCAATTAGATGCGAAACACGTGCAGCTAGAAAAATTGACGTTACTCGGCAAAATGTGTTAGTCGTGTTTATACAAGACGTACTGATTAATTGTCTGAATTGATGGAATATCGCTGATCGACCACCACACACATCTTGGCGTCCCTAACCAATACTATTCCACCCTGTTTGTCATTGTCCTCAACAAGTTGCAGTTGTTGTTGTTGTTATTGTATTTCCTACCAAGGAGTGTAGTTAGCAGGAGGCTGAGAGCAGGAGAGTACGAAGAACGTTAGCAAAATGAAGGAGCATTGAAGGCTGTTTGTTCTATCGTATATATATATATATATACATATATAATGTATACAGATGTGTAGCAGATGCGTGAGCACGCCGTTGTTGAGACAGAGTTCATATTTTTCGTATAATTTATATCGTGCAGCGTACGTCGGCAAATGCTAGGAATTCAATTTGTGGTAGTATAGTAAAAACAAACGAGGAGAACATTGTCACCGATATGTCGCTGTGCTCTGTGTCTCTCTGTTCGAATGTACGTAGTTGATGCCTCGTGTCCATGGTGGTTGGTGGATGCAGCAGCAGCAGTGGTGACTACAACACAACAATGTTAATAATATCATCCGCGTGTTTTACCTTGTCAGTGTCTCGCCTGTTGGCGTTGATTAGGGCCTAGAGTCGTTGTGACTTTGGCTAATCTACACATAAGCGGGCTGAACTAACCGTTGAACGGTAACGTAATCCGTTGAAAAACTGGGACTCGGAGCGGCCGACGATCAGTGTTCGGTGATATGTTTCTCGGAGGATTGCCTGGCTGAATTTGTTGCGTTCTGCTATCTTCGACTAATGTAAATAGAATTCTATCAGCGGGCTGTCTCTCACCATTCAAAATGGAACCTCTCGTACACGTTCAAGCGTATGTGTTTTGCATTCGGTTATGCTGATGCCAGAAGATTCTCTGTCACATCACAATCAACTTGACTATGATTGGTCGGAATGGACCCTGTATTCAGTCTGGTAGACAAACACGTGTCATGCATAGGCTGTTCATCGGACTGCGGTTCCGCACAAAAGAAAGCCTCTTGTAGGCTCCTCTCGAACCGGCCGTTGCCACTAGTGCAACTCGGGGCTACACGTGTTACCAATTTTATGACCTTAGTCCTTGAGAAATTAGGGTCGATATGTGTATCTAAGTCAAGTGGGCCTAACATTAGGACCCCCTATATAGTTATAACAACAGCTGTTGTCGCTTTCGCCTCTTCCGCAACATTCAGCTGAAGCTATCACCGGAGACCCATTCTAAGCTATCATTTATTTTCTGCCGTACTCATCGTAGCCCATATAAAAACCGTACATTTATATATTGGCTAAATTGACCTTGATGAATTGACAAAATATTGAAAGCCTAAACTAATTGTTCCGCTATCTGTTCGTGACATCAAAGTCATATCGTATAGTCATCACCGTCATGATCTATTACACTGGCTAGCTTCGATCTGTGACATAGATATATCCTAGCAAAAACGCGTTGTGTATTATACAAGCACATTGTAAATATGATTTGTGCATATCCGAATCGACAAGACACTACGGGAACGTCAAAGTAAACAAGGCCAACCGATTGAAGCCTGTTCCCCCGAGATCTTCGTATCGCCCTGGTCGGGTCGGGCCACAATCCCAAATCATTGTACAAAGCATTCACCTCTTCATCGACATCATCCACATCAGTCGAGTACTGAGAGAAGTTAGTCGGTCGCTCAACGGATGAACAGACACTGTAAATGATGATTATTATTACTATTATTATTATTATCATTTTTAATTTTTAATCGTATTGTATCTATATTCACTTACTACTAGCTACATCGACCCATGAACATCAAACATTGCTGGACTTCCGCTACACGACACGCTACCACCCCTACGGCTTGACAATTACCATGATTATAAGTACAATTGTCGCCCACTTTTACAATGATATGTAAGTACTATTTATTTGGACAGAGTTTTGTGGCAGGTTTTGTTTTTTTTTTTCAATCGAATTGTTTGCCTTCGTTCTATTGCGTATGTCACATTCACACTAAATAGGGGTGATTTAGCATAGCCGAAAATCGTAATGTATCCGTCAGACACTGCGGTTCATATTTCACGAAGGCGTACTGGACTGTTCGGCGTTGATGTCCATCGCTGACGATCGGATGGATCAGTATAACAATACCATGTCCTTATATCGCCCTTCACCCCATAAACGTTCTGTGATAACCCCATTCGCCTCCTCGTCGTTGTCACCCATCACACACACATGTTTCATGTTATACGTAGACAATACAACAAACACAAACACACACAGCGCGTGCACTAAAATCGAATAACCCTCTCGGATGAGATGAAAGCAGAAACAACGATAGACGAGGCATGTACAGGAAATTCTAGAATATACAACTGATTGTGTACAAAATATTGAAAAACAACATCATTTTCTCATTAGTCGATTGCATACACACACACACACATATATGAAGGGACACAACAACAAATGAACGTCACTTCGTAGCGACCCCGTTGCAATCAGGAGCCGTGGGAAGGAGTTTGTGCTATAGGCGTCGATTCGTTATCATGTTCTAATTAAAAATCAACTAACAATACGTCTCAGGCTCTTGCGGTCTAGTGGCTGCCTCGTAGTTATAGCATCGAATTCATCATTGAACCAGTCGAGGATTATAAAAGGCTAATAGCCAGCCAGCACAAAAAGTGCCAGCCGAACTGACACTAACTGCCAATTAGCCACTGCGTTAATTACGCCAGCGTAAAATAATAATAATAATAATATTAATCATAACAACAATAACACAATATGACACACACACACGGACGTGTTCATGCAAACTGTGATTAGATACAAACAAGTTGTGCACACAATTTTGTCTAATCGTTAGACCGTGAAGTCAATGAAAATAGGCGATTGGCAAACATTGAAAATCGTAGGAATCAATACTGAAGACGAGACGTAATCAAGCTCACTAGCACTGCATGGCAAGCACTGCCTGTAATTAGTAGGAAATTACCTTCACCTAAAAGGACCTCCCCACTGACAGAGTACAAATTAAAACACAGGATTAGTTGCTAGTCTATCTCAACAACTCTGATTGTTTACATGCATGTTCCAATTTTGCCTAATACTAATTACGCCTTTGTGCGAAATCGTTACCCCGCATGTCCGTTGTCTGGACGCTGTAGGTTTCATTCGACATTCGAGGAATAATCCTGTTCTTTTTTCGTGGTGATTTAGAACAAGTCAGTTGATGTTAATTGAATAGAATACACTTTCTTATATTAGATGGCATCTTCTACTGTGCGAGCCATGCATAATAGCTAAGCTATCCTTACATCATACATATATATATATATATATATATATATACATATATCGCAATGTATAATGCATGAATGTAAACGAAGTGCTCGGTTCACGTGTACAAAGTTTCGTTATGCGTCATCACGTCTCGAGTTTTTCGAAGTGGACGCCTCCCGGCCTTACTGTTACCCCGTATGTCTATTTTGAACACGGTAGACGCTCAAGTCCTTTCTACCAGTGTATAGTGTAACATGTGTGTCGTAGTGACCCACATAATGCTCTTTTCCCATTAAATTATATCACACCCATTTTCTCATTTCGTGATTCAGTTTAGACGTGCAGCAACTTTCTACGACCATTGACATGTAATGCCTATATCGCGCATACACTGACTTCCCAGAGAGAGATAGAGAGAGAGAGGAACTATATATAAATGGAACATGTTATATACCAGACACGTACACACCTTCATGTACATAGAGGATATATTTTTCTAGTTTTTTTTTAATAGTACTATTAATTAATAATAAAAATAATGCGTGGAACATAAATCTAAACGATGAGAGGGTGGTGTGTAGCTAAGGAGAGGATGCCTGATCGAATGTTAGTTCTAATTACTTAACTAACGACCACAGACGTACACGATTATTAACACATTTTGACGTTGTTGGAAATGGAAAAATGGTGGAAATCCTAACTTAACTAAACATAAAACACACACAGAGCAGAGACACTTAAATGTTAATTAATAAGTTATTTATTTAATTCAGCGGCGATGATGGTAATTAATCTAAGTAATTATAATAATAATAATAATACTTTCAATAGTAATGATAATAATGATACTATTGAAACTCTGACGTCGGGCACTGACGGAGATTGAAGGACAGAGTGACAGCGAACGTATTTCTAGTTCATAATTCTCTCAATAACAATAACCGAGCGATGTTTACATTAAAAATATAAACACATTATCTATATATATATATAAATATATATATTACAAAATAATAACAAATGTCTTTATTGAGACGAAAATATCGATAGGAGGAACAGAGAGAGAAAGAGAAGGAGATTAATTCCACCTAAATTATTATAAATAAAAACAAACGGCAGAAAACAAGTATATAACAATAATAATAATAACAATAAAGTCTAATTATAATAAAAAAAAAACAATTTATTTGTGTACTGCTTTTTAGTCTAGAGAAAGTGGTAGACGACTTCGGTAAGTTCTGTCAATGAGTCAGGTCACAGTAAAATTTACAGCTGTACGATAAGATGCGCAGTAGATATGCAGGCCAATAAACCAACTTGGCAGCCGGTGTAGTGAGGCCTGCCCTGGGAGGCAGGGCAGCTGAGGGTCAGCTATAAAAGAATAATAATGGAGAATGAGTCGATAAGCCTGGGCAGCAGCCCTTATGTCTAACGCGGATTTGTTAATAATAGCATCCACAACTTCGGGAGGCTGTGTCTGTTACCCCAAAATTGTGTGAAGGAATGAAGCGGCGAACGTCTCCCCTTGACATGGCCTCACTGTAAACCCCCCCTCCCCCCTGAGTGACTACGCCGACTAGTATCAAAGATATGCACAGTGAATCTTGCTTTATTTGCAACGTATCAAATGTATAGTCAATAATCTAGTGTATCACAGCTGTTGCTCAGTTTGAGCTGATGTCAGCTTCTTGCTGAATCACCCTTCACGGGTTTCGATAGAGAAATCAAAGGAAATTGTCGAATTGCTCAAAATATCTAATGGGTGTTGTCTCCATATTCAGCTATTTGTTTTATGACTGCGTGGCCGAGATGACATAAGCATGAGTAGATTTAATGTTGCAGCGCCTATAGAGACAGTAGAGTCCGGTGACGTGATGAACTCTCGTGCGCCCTACAATAGGATCTGCAACACGTAGGTGCACGGGCTCGATCCCCACCTGGTGTATATTTGCATTTAAAGGGGTCTTTCGTATTATGAAGCAAATGCATCGCTGCTTTGTATGCGACGACCATAGATGCCCGACAGGTAGACCACTGAGAGGCATCGAACCCTTCGAACCCTTTAGTTATCTCACAGTTTTCAAAGTGAGGTTTAAACCTTGTACTACCTACTAATGAATATTCTGTCTGACACAGCAAACTTAATTGACGAAGAGTATTCTCTCAATTGGTAGCTGGTTACCATTTCGTTTGCACAGACGAGTGCTAACTGTCGACCTCCTCTCATCGTAAATTTTCAATGACACATACTCAGTTTTTCTAGAATATTCTCGTTATTTACCGGATTCACTGCAGGCCTCGTCACGTGCCCTGGCGATCTCCGCATTGCTCACACCCGAAGGCTAGAGGATGTTTTCCGAAATGGCAGCTGTATTCAACAGCATGCGACAGGCCGGCGATGACGTGACAAGTCGTGGCCGAAACGGCCGGTCGGATCAGACTTCTGATGTTTTTGTAGATTGGCCGTTGGGCCTAATTCAGTGGAGGGCCCCTGTCGAGGCGAACTGTAGAATCAGGTAGGGGCATAGCCATCGTGGACGTTTATTACCGAAGTCCTGAGCTATGCTCTCCATGAGGAAAGATGAAGTCGGAACCCGTTCCGCCTCAAATCCTTGTTTACAGATTGGCCGTGATTTACGAATCACGTCGGCCGGATTATCTCAGGACAAAACAGACGGTGAATCCATTGTTGACCTCGTGAAAAATCCCGTCGAAGCTTCGCTGACAGACCCTCTCTGAGTGAGATCCTACGTGGGTCACCCCTTCGAGTTGACGTTGTGCTCGACATAGTCCAACTCTCAACAGATGGGTGAAATCTAAGCCTGACGTGGCTCCACCCGACCCTTTATCGAACAATTGCAACAAACATCTCTAGCCGAAAATTTTTAGGGTCCTCGGTCACCTTCAGCGCATATTCAAGCCTGCCATCATTTTGATTTATAGCCGCCGTCCTGGCTGCACGAACATAGGCATTCTCTGGGCTTGTTAACAACGAAACGAGTACTGCTTTGATAAGCGTCAGAGAGTCACAATTGGAGAAATTCTCCCGAAAGTGATAGTTCCACCAGAATCCTCGATTGTTCATGATCTCAACAGATCGGTCGTATTTTCTGAAAGGTAGAAAAAAACAGACAAACCGGTTAAGTCGGTACCGGTAGTTAGAGATCTAATTTTTATCGATTTTTAATGGCGGCATCAGTTAAGGTATTATAATAAGAGCAGACTCGCCGAGACTTAGGGGCGGCTCGTGATCCTTGTGTGAACGGCCGACTGGAAGTAGAATGATGCCGGGAAGAAGCGAAGGTAAATCTAGCCGTACTCACTAGACACATCAAGGCCGCTCTCACCGACGAAGAGATAGATGCACATATCTTCAGTTTTAATATATGGAGCGGCTCTCCACAGCCGCGACATGGTGAATCGTTATCTTTATATTTGTCCCTTATTCATAGTCATTACACTCATCGGTTGTCGTTGTTAGTTCAACTTGTCATTCACGATTATCTGTTACTTCATCAAGTTGGGCCAAGCCACTATCCAAATTCCGCTACAAACTGTACGAAACCTCTCACCGTCTAGAAGAATCATGATTATCAGCCCACTGTTGATGAAGTACCACATCTTGGACAGCGTTGCAATCACGATCTGCCGGAAGACTTATAGAAATATTGGTGTTCGCAGGAGAAACTAAAGAGTTGCACTAGCCTAACAGTTGCACTCCTAACGCATTCATGTATATAATCATAGGCTGTACTTCTTTTGTTTTTATAGTGAAGGACTTATGCGTTTACCTGGCCAACAGTAAGGAAGCCGCTAGCAATCGCCATCCCCTGAGACATGCCCTCTTCTCCCAGTGGTCAAGGTACGTTGCTAGTCGTTCAGCGACATCTTGCAGATCCGCTATTTCGCCAAGATCCAGAATGGTTTCTGCGTACTCGAGAACAAGGGGGTCAGCAGGTGACATACCTAATATCTTTCGGATGCAAGCAAGGCGACGAATTGAGCTGTCAGCATCCGGACGTTGGCGAAGAAGCTAAATGAGATGAAGACAAACCAAGAAGACGCATTTTTCGGAAAATCTATAAAAATCCGGAGGACGTAGATTCGAGTCCCTCGACTTGACATATAGAGAACTTAAGCATTGTAAACCTGCAGTTCCTTTACCTTCACTTATCGTGTTACGTCCGGTACCATGGACAATTTTAGACAATAGGTATACATAAACAGAACGCCTCACTATGGACCGTTCAACCTCACCTGACAGTAAAACAGGAATCCGGTCAGGTGTTTCGGATTCCGTGTGATATACAGCTTTAGTGCCTTCTCAAAGCTAAACTCTTCATCCATTTGCTCGTAAATCAATGCAGTCTGAAGGAAGACGTCGCCCACGACTCCAGGTACACAGAGAGAGCCTTTGAGCGATTTACGCGCCAGGGCTCGATGCTGGGCGAGAGCGACTTTGCGGAAAGCCATCTCATCTTCTGTTAGAGCGCCGGATAGAAGTTCCGGATCCGCCTGCAGCTTCGTAAGCTCCCGTATCCGTTGGAGCGACACGAAGCCATGTAAGATGGCGAGCACTGGATCGGCCTTGCGGCTTGTATCCCGGTCAATCACGTGCGTGTCCGCCCAGTTAGTAATCGGCTCGAGCTCGTGGGTGAGCTGAAAGTCACACGAGTAATTGTAGAAACGCCAATGAGTATTCCGAAGATTATGATAAGCGATATCTGACGTCCATCAGGTGAACGGGTAGAAGAATACCTGTTGATTTTGAAGCATGACAAGCAGAGTCTCTAGAAGTGCTCCCGTCCTCACCAGAGGGTCGAGCGGCACAGCACAAACCCCTAGATCCGCCAGAAGTCTCCTATTCAGCGTATGATGAAGTGCAGCGAAAAGCAGACCGCGCAGGGGTGCTTCGAAGCCGCATATGGTCGGCTCGTTGTGCAGCATCTTTGCTAGGTGAACCACAGCCGAGGCACGCCCGTGCCGGAAAGCGTAGCCCATAAGATTTACCACGGAGCCCGACGAGGGGAACATCCAAAATTGACGAGCTTGACAACGTGGCTCATTATAAATGCGACGGTGTGGCCCAATCGATGCGGACGACGAGGAGATGTCGTCATCTTGTCCCGTTGGTGGAGTTAATCCGTCATCGGAGCCACTGTCCGACGAACCCGAGGAAATAACCAGGGCTTGGCATATGGGCTTCTTTCGACGCGGCATCGAGTCTGAAAGCTGAGGAAAGGAGATAGTTCGCTATTTGAGTTAGCCATTCGATCAAACGTATGCTAATATATGAAGTGTATAAAAGTTGCCGAAATAATAAATGCAATGTACGGATCGGTTAGGTTAGGAAGACCATGGAAGTCTTGAGGTAGTCGAGCATTGTTGACAGTAGCAAGACAACAGTTAACTCGTGTAAATAGTTAATGGATAGATAGTTAAATTTAAGCTGACGAGCTCGATAGGGAGAGTAGGAATTATTACAATAGAGAAACATGTAACTAAGAGACATGCTTTAGCAAAATATGTATAAATGAAGACAAACCACAAATGTATCATGATTAATGGGAGTACCCAATTGAATAATGTACCGCGACGCTGGGAGTCATAGGTGAGTACGTATATATGATTAGTGGCATTACTTGATACTCACAAACAGTGAATGATACTTCTTATGGGTCTATATTAAATGGCAGTTTGTTTTGCAAAAATTTTCTGAAGCAGCAAAGTTGTTCAGATCGATTATGACTCTGGTGAACTTGACAGCTTCGACTTGAAGAACGCCGGTCCCTTTAAAAAACCATAACTATGGCAAAAAAAACGATCGAGCAACAATGTCTATCAGTGGGAAATATACAAAGACATTGTCACGTTGTCACGCGCGGGACATCGTTCAAGTTACTACGGAGGGCTAGCGATATATTATAAGTCCAATGTAAACGTAACAAAACCACTCGTGAATTTACTAGCATTACCTTGATTCATGTGCGACTCTTCACAACGACAACCACCACCTAATCAACACCAAAGGTGCAATGCTGCTCTATAAAAACCGTCTGGAAAGTTTCCTTCGACTTCAAAGGGGTCCTTCCCCTCTTGTCACAATTGTTGTCTGTCCAATACAGTATGAATGTTGTGTACAAGCTGAGAAGGCCAATCAGCTGCTTGAGAGCCACTTGAGCGCCACGTGCTTCATCGTTGAACACACTGTCAACGCAAAATAAACAAGGTTTGTTTGGTAGAGTTCGCGCAGGCGGCGGCCCGGCAATACCCCGACACACGAGTGCCAGATATTCAAGTTGATATTGTCACCATTTACCGTAACGAACGCGTCTTTAGACAACTTAGCAAACTTCCGAAGTACGTTTTGATTCAGGTCCGAGTTGTTTCACCTGAGATTTCGCACAATGGGAGCTGTCAGTCAGGGTGAGCTCGGAACTTCGGCTGGTAGTTAATGCTGGCAGAATTTCGAAAATACTGAAATCTTGCTCGAATTATTGGTTTTGTGTTAACGTAGACACGAAGTCGCGAACCGTCGCACGCTGCGCGATTGGGCACTCGTAGACAGTGTAGCTATTGGATTTCTATCAGACCCAATTAAATTCGTTTCAATTGATTCCGGATATGAATAGGAACTCGCGGGAGAGGGCATATTTCGGTGGATTTCCCTTCCCAGCCTTTCCAGCAAACTAGTTGATAATTGTGCCGCACATTCGGTAATTCTATTAATTTACCGCTATTCCAAACCATTGATTTCTCCAGACCTTCCCCTGCGGGTTACATGCAGCTGAGATTTTCACCACCGTCAGAGCATGTCAGGCTCCGATCGTGATCGTTAGCCTTGATCGCGTACCGACGAACAGTGAACCTTCTATCCCTGGAGTTGCCGGAGTGGCCGTCCATGGAGTACTCTCTCCTTCATCGCGGCGATCCTCTCCAGCGAAAATCCACGGACCTCATGACCGTATTGTGCTGTGGCAAGGGATGGCAGAGTTTTACTTGCTCGCTGCCGTGGCGGATCGCTGTCACCATGAAGAACACGAAGTCTGCTGTGAACCTCTTTCTATTACTGGTTTTGGTGGGACCGTTCTCAGCTGATGGCCTTAGTTGGCACGATATTCGGGTGAGTTTTCGGCACCACTCTAGCTATCTTTGACATTATGTTCGAATGTGGTCACCTGCCGTGGATGATGTTATTGCACGAAAACGTTGTTAAGCGGAAATATGACACATCACATTGTCGGGAGTGAGACAGATGCACAGGTCCACGAAACAGGTGTTTGCTTGTCACAGCAGCAACGGTGCTGAAGTGTACTGTGAACACATACCTCTACTCGGCGTTGGCCGCACAGAACGCATAAACAAGTTACTTTTCAGGCCTGTTCCGCGCCAACTGACCTTCGTAAATTACCCTCGAAGCTGTGAATGAACAATTGAATAAATGGCAGTTTGTTGTATTGTAAGCGAATTATAGCGAATGGCAGTTTGAATATTGTAAGCGGGACTGTTGCTTGAGCGCGGACAATCTTGTGTCACCACCAGCAGCGAGAAGTCCCACACCGAAGGTATTCGCAACAGCTGGTCTGTGGTATTTTAAGCAGTTGTGTATGCAACAGCGAATGTTGTATATTGGAAAATACGGCGTGATCTATCTATCTATCTATTAATATCATATGATTAACTTTTCTGTTGTGTGTAATTGAAATGTCTGCTAGGTCTCGCGTTCGTCTAGCAAAGTTGTAAGGCGCTAACGGATGAGTGTTTCGCATAGTTAGTATTACTTTTGGCCTGATCTCGATGGTATAATAATTTTCTGGTCGGCTGTTTTTTTTATCGAATTTTTTTGTTCGTCTATCGATGAACTTAAAAAGTTTCGTCTTCGATGAGTCTACAGCTACAGATGTGGGTCAGTTTAGTTCGTACGAATCTGATATTCAGATCCAGATATCAGCCAGATTCAGATATCAGCCACAGAACATTCTCATATTAGTTCGCTTTCAAGTATATGTGCTGTTCACCAACAGCGTTTACTCTTGAACAGAATGAAGGGCTGGTGAGATATAATAGTTCCCTGTTGCGTCAGCGGCGACGCGTGTGCTTAACCTAGCTGTATGTTACATGTGTTGATTCAGATCAAAATGTGTCCGTCGTAGACGAGAGCGCCAATCGCTGAAAAAGTAACGGGGCAAACTGCTGCTGTGATTGGAGCCAATTTACCGTCATTCTGATGTTACGTATACGTTCCCTAATGAAGGAATGATTATACACATATTGGTGGATATCGAAAATGCAGACTTGTCCAGAAATTCACCTACGCGAACTTCTGACCTCTAATTTCGATTTTAAAAAAATCCGTTCGCGAGTTGAAAAACCACTTCTAGCATTTGTCGCGATGTTTAACAGTTCCATGAATCCGCTATTTCCTAACGGGACCATAAGTGATCTCCTGGAGGACAGCTCCAGGTCACTTTGTCAGAAACATTAATTGCGTATATTAAACGTGTTCTTGTTGATAATGACTATCACGAAAATAATGGTTTATCACATGTTTATCATTATTTTTATTCGTCCAATCTAACTGTAACGAGGGAACCGCTGGAAATCTCCGAAACGCCTAGTTTTTCTGCTAACGGCAATAAAAATGTCGATAGACATTAATCATCGTTCCATATTAAACGTCATTGGCGATCTTGTAATAGTCGATTTAACTATAACAATAGTATATAACTGGGTGGACAAACTAAAGCGGATGACTGATAGCTATTTATCCGATACTAACAGTTTGCGCACATTTGTAATGGTCACACTTCGAATCACTGCCCACTGCGCTGTATTTCGGACTCGGGAGTTGTAGAGGAGAGTTTGCTTTGTGTACTTTCCTATTTGACGAAATCAGAACAATTTCTAGCCTTACTCACACTTTTATGCAATTATATTAAGATAGAGAATTTCTATTGGGTACATACTTTTATTTAATGAATAATAGCGTTTCGATTAGAGTATTCCCCATGTATATCATCATTTCTTATGTCAGTTATCTTGGTAAGTAACGTGCTACAAAATATAGCGATATGTCTGCTATGGGCTCTATAATTCCACATACGGCCAGGATCACTTATTGATGGGTTCATTGTTCGTTAGTTTTTGGTGTGTTGGCGTCGTACTGACCAGTAGGCTTCATGCCGCTGTGGCCTGCTTATGTCAGTCATATAAACATTGATTTTTATAATAGCCACCCTTATCAAATGAACAGCAATAGGAACACGGCTTTGACATGGATGTCTATGCAGATGAAACATATACCTGTGCAGATATTGGCACCTGTTTCATCTGCAAATGGTTGCTGCAGCCAACTGTGTGTTGGCTCCTTAGCGAACCGATAGCAAGAACTCCACGACTCGACTTATTAGTGAATTACTGAGCCCAAGTTAAGGCTGAAGTTACGGATAAGTCGGATAAGTTAAGAGCGGTAGCCAAAGCTCAGTAACTTCTCGTCAGACTATAATTACACCGTTTCTGCTCCACTCTATGGCAAATCCCTCTAGGTAGAGTCGCACTTTCGAGGCTGCATGGTATAATACTTACTATAATGATATAAAAATAATATATAATATATGGTATAACATACATACGATGGAACGGGAACATCAGGTCCCTCCACGCTGGGACGTCACCAAATGTATATTGAATGCCACATCTTTTCTTCTAATAGCACTTGAACTACCAAAATCGGGAAAGCCACTTCCCTGAAGTGGGAGTGAACAGTGAACATATCATACCTAGTGCTTTTTAATCCAGCCTGTATTAATGTAGCGCCCTAAGTGTAGTTAGATGGGCGTGTGTGCGTGTATGTGTGTGTTAAGTTAAACCCTTTGTGGTGCTCTGTCAATGTATAAGTGTTTAGAATTTCACCGCGATATGCATAGAGAATAGTAAAGCAGCCAGACAAACTCATAAAATGAATTGGCCATATCTATAATCATACGGTGTATTTATAATAAGATATGTCATCTTATGTCAACCACTGTGCAATCATTCCCGATTACGCGGTATTGTTGATTTTTGTTAATTGCACTACGTCCATTGATACTTGTATTATCTACGCCTACGAACCTCTGGGTTTACATACGCTACTTATAAACTAGACTGCCTCTAACTGAACCTCTGAAGGCCTCCCAGTGGATTTGGTGTACACGGCTCAGTATCCCATGCATATGACGACAATGGGTGGATTGTCTATTTGAACGAATGTGTGTATTAATTTGTGTGTGTGTCATAAATAAATGATAATGATAATTTCAGTCGCACGGTCGCGTTTCGTTAGCCGTGGCAGCTGTTACGGCAGTGGGCGCATATTACTTGACTTCTCGTCCGAACGTTCTTGTGATCCAGGGCGGCCAGGATCAGACGGTCGGATCACAGTCTGTACCTGTTGAACAGGATGATGGTCGTGGCGAGCCAATTATTCCAGATACCAGTGGCGTATGTTAACTGTCAATGAGGGAGACGGCGTGTGTGTGTGATGGAAATTTGCTTGTGCAGGACTCGTTGGCATAGAGCTTCCAGCTTTTTAGCATCCTGTAATGCGAAATGGCTCAATTAACCTCGCTCATTGTTTCAATAATGAACAAAAAAGAGCAAAAAACAGTCCTCTCTCTCTCCTGATTTTCTGATAACCACCTATTCTATTTATTATTAGTAGTGAGGTACAGATTTAGCTTAGGTGCGTTCGCGCAAGACTCATTTCGCTTCCACTGCTGCTTCGTGTTCTGCTCTTTGTCGATTTTCTTCTTTTACGGTAGCACCCACTCTAACTTATCGCGTGTGGTTTTTGCTTTGGCGGTCCACTGTTTCTCAATCTTCATTTGCGAGGTATTTTCTTAACTAATCTCAAATTTATTGTCGGCGGCCACTATGTCGCATTACGCATGATCTCCGTGTGACTTTTCTGAAAAGCTTCATTACATATATGTACATATATATTTAGTAACTGGGAAAACATCGATTGGCGTTTACAGATCCAGGCGTGCGTTTGTAAAATCTTGCACATATGCCAAAAAACCGACCAAACAAATTCATTGCATGTCCGAATATTGATTATAATTGCGCGTTTTACAATATACAATTATTAGTGACGCGAATTGAGAAGCCGAAACCTGTGAAAAAAAACCAGAACAAAAAATCCATAAAGTGTGCGGCGCCAATACTAAACCAAACAAAGCTACATCAAGTTCTTAGTGTTCTCTCTCTGTCTATCTCTCTCTAACGGGCGCATCTCCCACTGCATTGACATATGCGAACGAGGTGAAGACACATTGAAAATTTCCATTTACAGCTGCGTTCCTACCTCTGAGCTATGGCTTTGTTTTCGGGCTGACTTTCAGCCAACATTTAGCCTCCACGGGATTGCTTTTTGCATTGAGCTATGACTAAGATAATTCGCCTTCCACGTGCGGAATGATCACAATAGATTTCGTGCGAAACGTACACCGACGATGAACAACGGAGTTAGACATCTCAGAAAGAATAATGTTTCTTTGCGACGGCACCGTAGCGTCTCCGGATATTACGGTATTCGTGTTGGCAGAGAGCAAAAAGCACAGGCTCATACACGCTTAGAAATAGCCTAAAGATAGGTATGTCCATTAGCGTTTAGTTTCATTACTAGCGATTCATTCATTTGGCTGGGTCGTAAGCAACCCGACTTGCACCTTCTGTGAATCTGTCTTCCCTGTGTGTATATAATCCCCCGCTGGCCTTCAGGAACTTTGCGGCATATTAAACCGGCAATTACGTTGAATATGCGGGCATTGGCTTTGTTATTTCGCTACGTTAGTAAACAAAAATCCTTGAACGCAACACCGTCATCTGATTGGATTTGTGATTAAGGAACACGAGACGGCCGCCGTCTCTATCGCGTAGTCTTGGCAAGGTGTCTTTTATTTTTTGGTTAGTGAGTATACTTCAAATTGTGAATGCTCTTTCGTTTGTTGTGTCGTTAATGAACAATGTTTAATTATATCGATCGGCGGGATATGTTGTTATAGAGATAATACTGAATTTTCTGGTAACGTACCGAGTCAGCAGAAGGAATGACCAATAGAGGATGCAGAGCGAAATGGTCAGAAAGCAGGCTTAAGGTAGACGCAGGTTATCTGTGGACTGAGAAGGCGTTCATTTGTAGCGACAAGGGTTGTGCAGCTAGGGCGAGCCTTATCCGGGAGGGTGATCCTGATTGTGCTCTGCCGAAGAACCCGTGCCATCATGGCGAGAGAATCTCACTTCTTTCCTCGAGTCTAATACCGGATGACGGGTATCGCTGAGGCCCACTCGTGATAATGCATTGGAGGTAATCTTTGCCTGGTATAGTTTGTTTGTGTCTATTCTGGCTGCGCTTCGGTATCTGGCTGGCCTAGTGTTGCACATATGAATGTGTTCGTGCTATTGTTGGAACAGATGTGTGGCTCTGTTTAGTGGACCATTTGCCCCATTCTTATAGTGCTGTGTAGATGATACATATGCACATTTGCTAATCTTACAGGTCATTGTTGTGCCTACTATATATATATATATATATATAGTAGGCACAACAATGACCTATATATATCTCTTGTTTGCCAGCGCCCAAGGTGGGCTGTTTCGTCGAAGTGATGCTCATCTTCGACGTACATCATAAGTGATAATAATGCTTGGACTGAGCACCATTTGTATGCCTTCTGTACTTGGACACTTGCAGTGCCAGCCACCACTGCTGGGTAGCTAACCACCCGAAGCAACTGGCAGCTTGGCGAATCTATTCCAGAAATAGAGGCGAAACAGGGTCTATTTCCTGGTCAGATTTATTGGGGAAGATGCAACGTTACGAGATTATTCGCTGGGAAAAAATGACTGCGGTGGTTAACAGAAGGATAGCCAGAACGCGCTATGAAGGGAAGGAACCTAAACAACTTCTTGCGTCACAGTCTATGGACAAAGCTGCTTGCTCAAAGGTCGCAACAACTTTTCCACTGGGATCCAATGTGCTTTATCCAAAGAAAAGTCTATGAGGAAAATAACATCAGGCATCGAGGGGAGTAACGGGGTTGCGGGTTACTATCATGTGATCAGCTGCCCTGCTTAGTGAGTTGATCAATTCAAGTTTGATTAGACAGCCATGTAAAAGATGTTCCAGCGTTTTGAGTAGTATTGAGGCCAAAGTATTGACGCGCTGACGGGCCATGATCATAGACGAAGAGGAATTACTTCACATTAATCTCTAAAGGTCATCATATCCATGTAGATTAGGCAATATATAAATATATAGAGATGTCTCTCAATTATTCACACATAGGATAACAGCGAAATACTATGGGTACAGCCTGCCTTTTACCCAAAGGCGCGGAGTCTGCATTTGGCAACGTTGGCAATTGGCTCTATCTGTTCGAGTTTTCTACCTGCGAGTGGGTTGCAACGAGTCGTCTGATGCGACTTTATTTACGCTGTGCGAATGGACGACGTCAACCCATGCCCCGTAGCATTCATGGTGATTTCAGTCGATCCAGTTTGCACGTCATCTATCGATATGGCGCACCTCGTAAATAATTCTTGTTGATCTGTTGGACTCGTTGAAACCGATCAAATCCCCTTAGTCCCCCCCCCACACGCGCCGATAGAGATCCGATGAATGTCACTTCGGGGGTCAAACGAAGCCTTGGAAAATCTTCCATCCATACTTGCCCCTTCTTCGTCGAACACAGAAACAAATTTTGTGAAGCGATTTTCTTCGGATCAATAGCACCTACGGTCGTTCTTATGCGTTTATGCGTCGAAAAGGAGATATAGGATTGCAAGTTGCTTCATCGCTATTTTTGCCGATTTTGACGTTTATTGATGTCGAAGTATATGTATATGCTCGTGGAGGAGCAATTTGACCGAGAATTTCTTCCAACACTGATTTTTGAAATGGACCGTCCGTGTAAAGGCCCACCGACAAAAGCTCAGGGTTCTGTTCCGATTTCCAAGAATGAAGTAAGAGCATTCTGATCGAAATTTTGAAGAATCGTTCTACATTAACGACGGCAGTTAAGTCCCCTTTGCTGTATGCCTAATAGTGGATTGTTTGGATTGAGGGCCATAGTGGGAATCAGCCGTTCGAATTTCGATTTGCCAGACGGAGGAAACGCTGGTTTCTTGTAAAGAACGTTTACCCTAAGGGCATCGCTTTCGAAGGCAACCTACGAAAATCGGACGACATCTGTATACGTTATCTAAACAATCTACTGGTTTGGGTCAAGTTTCGAATTGGTTGTAAGGCAAGGTGTGGACAAATGACAGCCAAAGTTGTACCTGCCACTCGATACTTAAGCCGATTCCAGTTAGCCGATTCCAGGCCCCTGGAATTTAACGAGGGTCCGGCATAACACGGCCAGCCAGTTCAATGACTGGGCAACGTTCGGGGGGGATAAACAGTTCTTGTATCCCTTGGTAGACCTGGCTCTCTCTCTCTCTCTGAGATCTGAATCGTGAAGCTTAAGGGAGAAGCTTTAAGTTTAGTGAGTAGAGGCTTCGGTGGAAGAAAGTCCAACCATTGGGGCGGAGCCCCATGCTACGCTAGGCAAGGCGCGATTGGGCGTGAACTCACCATCGACAGTGCGTGAAAAAGCACTCTGTTATTGTCCAGAAAGCAAAACAAAGCTCATTCTCTTCTCACTAGGGGATCTCTATTATGCAAGGGCGGAACGGACGACCGACAACAATTGTCCACCAATTCACTTGATCTCCCCCGACTGCCCTAGGCACGTGTCTGCATATAAATAATTCCTCACAGGCAAGAGGAATACCAATCCAGTTCTCTGTCGAACTGAACCGACTCGTTCAAAGGGTGCCGCCGTCATTTGTCGCCTCCATGAAAGCATTTATCACCTAGTAACTGAAGCTTATATTTCCAATGCGGCCGTGGCTCTCCTGCGCCCGAGCGCCTGCTCAGTGACTCGGTCGTGGCTACGTATTCTCCCCTGAGCTAAGCACTTTCACTCGTCGAATTTTACTCTGTCCTTCTTCACACGGTCAGCTAAACCACGAATTCGTCGAAACCTATTCGCGACAAGGGCCCATGGACAGATTGCGGCCGCCTTTGTGCGTGTTCTATTTGCTCAAGTGGCGACCGTTTAACACTGTTCGGTTCTAGAGCGACTCTTTCCATCGCCTGTGTGCGTGACGTCTCGCTTTCGCTTGAGGCATGCACCCACGGCGATCACAGAAACACACATGCACTAATGCAATCACAGGTGGAGCCTTACGAAATCGTTTATACACGTTCAGGAATCAAAACCACCCACATGGGACGTGAGCGCGCACTGACGTTGGGTAAGGCCCAGCACCATCCACTCAGACTGGATGGGAGTCGAGACATAAGCTGGGTGGCAGCTATTCTGGCTGCCATCTCAATTCGCCGTCGCCGAAACCACGCGAACTCTGAATGTTACAAAGTAGCCCAATAGACATGTGCTAAGGAAGCAACCTGTTTTTATGCTGTGAGTCGAACATCTGGTGGACACGAAATGTGTCGTATGACGCAACGCGAACGCTTCACCAACAGTTTTAATTACCGATTTATTTACGTTTCGGACATAGGTATTATCAGGAAACACAATGTTGCAGTGTTCGTAACCTGTCGGCCTACTGATGCTATGTGATTATCTCTCTCCTGTGTAACTTGGCCTGTGTGGAGAGCGGTAGGGAACGTCGCGCGACCTCAACAGTGCTCAACTGTCCTTTAAAGCTATGACACATCCTCGCCTTCCTTTATATCGTCAGGTTGGAATATTGTCAATTCGGCTACTCATGTTGCCTAGTGCTCGCCATGCTCTGTAATGGCTAAACCGTATAAGGATTGTGATCGTATGAGCTAATCGTGATTAAAAACTATACGGCAATTTGTTCCGCCCTCTATCTAAAATTCTAAGCTCAATCATCATTCGGATGTGTTTAATTATGCGCACCTCTAATACCCGTGCTGGTGATTCCGTTTGAGGCTGTTTCGCGTTTCGGGAAAGAGGTGAGTTTCGTCCACAAACAGTGGAAGGGGCTAACAAAAATGTTAGGTGTTCCCGTCGTGATCAAACAAGCCGCCAAAAGTGGTGACCATGAGCGGCCCTCCTTCAGCTGTCCTCATCGTAGCTCGACCTTCAGCTGTTGCTAAGATCAATGCGAAAGACAGGGATCAGTGTTGAACAGGTAATTGCGGGCATCTATCATCTGTAGGGTGTCACCGCTACAAGTGTGAACTCTCGTCTTGTACAGCTCTTGTGATCCATCAAGTCACCGAGTGCAGAGCGCATGTTTCGTCGCCATGCTGCTACCGTTTCCTGCTTTTGCGATTTCGGTGGTATTCGGCACTGCCGCCTTCGTCGGAGGCGCCGATAGCACAGCTACCACTCGTCGAACGCCGCAAAGGCTGCATGCTCAGGCTCGCTCTGAGCCTTTCATCCGGTCAACGCAGCCGCCGCCCAGTATTCAGCTCTTGGGCAGTGTGCAAAAAAAGGTCCGTAAATTTGACACGTATCACGTTACTTGAAACAGAAGCCTTTTGCTTGTATTCGCCATGTGTCCTGACACGTCATCGCGTCAAATCAGCCTACGGTTGCCGACCCTTATCTTACCCCTGACACAACGTAGAACGCTTTGTTGCTCATGTCCAGCCAGCGAACGGTCTTCTTCTGCTTTTCAACAGTATTCTGTTCGTCCTGTTCGAAGGCTCGATTCTGCTGCCAGGCCCATACTTCACGCCAATCATATCCGCACTTCTCGCGAACTTCTGTTGCATTTCTCGACGCTTGCTGTCCTTTGGCAACTGTGATGTTGACGATGTTCAACTGCCAATGTGTGCCCTCTTGTCAACAGACGGCGACAAAGACGTCAAAAATCAAAAGGTTAACTTTTCATCGCCCAAAGATGGTGTCAATGTATCTCACACACGCGCATACAAACACCTACGTCCACACGAACAGATACACACAAACTATCGATTTGCACGTGATAGCATACGCACGCTTGGGTGCCTAGGCTTCATATTTCTTTGTTGTCCCAATGACTTGTTGACCGTGGATACGGTTGCATCCTGGCCGGCTCAAGGGTTATCAAGTAAAGCTTTTTCCATATGTTATCCCCTGGGAGCATGACAAGAAGAGGTATACAAGAACGTCAATTATCCAGCATAGGGAAACTGGATATGAATATTGGGCGCTACTTTGTCTCTAGCAGTGTAGTATGCAACCAATAAGCGTGGCCAACAGCAACAACAACTCTAAGAATGATCATACTATGAGAAGGCTGCCGCCGACTCTCGAAAATAGCCACGATATCTCTGTGTGAAAACACCGTGCATGTGTTATGCAATCGAACCATCGCTGTGGGTATGTTGACTTGAAACAAGTGGCCGGTGAATACGTGGCTGATTCGTTTTGTCCTATAGGCACAAAATAGTCATTTACAGTATTCACCGCAAGGCCTTTTTGTTTCTCCGATGTTTAGAGCGTCGGGTTAGATACACAGGTCAGTCGCCGGCGAACGTTGCGAAATACACTAATCGAATCTTACTAGCGTAGCCTGCCCAATACGACCGTTTCCCGGTAGCGGACAGTTCCTGGATCTGTTGATTGTCAAAGTCGAGCCCGATGGCCTGGTGCATTTGTGTGCGTCTTGCAATCGGAGGAGACACGGAGGTGCACGGATTCGATCCCCCGCCGTATAATATGTGTATATATTAGAAGCGATAATTACAATTGTATTATATGAACGTGTTTAAAAAGCCGCACTATGCGGGTTCTAATCCATCCTCGAATTTCGGGTGGCCATGGTATCTAGTACTGCAATTCTCTTGTTCTTATCTTGTCTGTTAGCAGAAAAAAATACCTGATAACATTTCGCTTGTCTCACAGGCTCTAGCACTAGGTGTCTAGATATCTATCGCCAACTTTTCTGATGAAACATCACATATGATATTATAGTCTATTATATATGTCTAATACATTTAGCCATTTAGATCTTATTTCCTTCTACTAGCTATATATATATATATAATCTTCTGCCAGCACACGCTACACATTGTTTTGCCTTGATATACCTTGACTGCCCTCTCTTCTATTAATATTTGCCTGCTAATCTGATGCTTCTCTCGTAACTTATTATGAATGTTTCTGCCCGCGACAGTCTCGTATCACCTGTCGTCTAAGGCCTTGCCTTTCGACTGCTACAAGGCGAGTGAGTGGTTTCCAGTTTTCTTGGTACAGTAGTACACTAACCAATATGACTATTTATCTATATGCAGCCTGAGTGCACCGAATGAAATTAGCTTATTTGCACGCTTCGCTAAATGTTCGCAAGTGTGTTGTCGGCAAACGAGGAGCTTGTACCATCCCGTAGTCGTGTTTGTGTCAACAAATAGGCGAGGTATAATATTGCAATCAGCCACAACCATCACTCAGGCTCCCATCTTCCCGGACTAACAACACTGCACTCCTCAGATATTGTCCTCGTTCTCGGTTTATTCTTTATGTCCACTACCTGTCAGGTGATTGAATTGTATCGTGATTTTAGCAGTCACTAATCTTGCACCATTCAAATGTTGAATTGTCGAACTCGACTCAGTTTAGCTCTTCTGGCCAACTGATCCCGTTATCGTCGACCACTAACGGACTTGGCCTGATGCTTCATGAGCATTGGAAATGGCACGCTGATGTTGGGATCATAACACCCAAAATGTTATTGGGGTGGTCGTCCGAGAAAAAAGCGAGAAAAATTCACTCAGATCGTACACTGAAAAACATAAGACAATTCGGAGTGAATACACCAGTAGAACCCAACACCCTTCACATTAGGGCTATGAAGTATGAAGTTTGCGGACAGTAAAGCAAGGTTATAGAAGGCTAAGTATAGTGGAAATATGAATAACTAATGCCGAATATGCAGACAAGAGAAGAAGTTGACACGATTGTCTGCCGTGCGATGCAATGCTTTAGGGACCCTACGATAGATATAGCAGAAGTAGTACGCCACTTCGGAGGTGAAACAGTGAAGAGAAATGAGAAGGGTGCCATCAAAACTGGTATACACAGAAATATCCGCACGACTCAGGCATCTTACCTCTGAAGCGCGGCCCTGTTATTATACAAAAGCATGTATTCTACATTATTCCATTTCCCCACATATATATATATACGGGGAAATATTGTTATATATAACCTTGTACATGTTTCACCTCCTGACACATGCACGATGAATGAAATGCGCATTTGTATCTGTGATCAAACATATTGCATCTTGCTTTCGGGAGTTACTATAAATGAAAATTTAGGTAATTATTTGAAAACATTGATTTATAAGGCTGCTTAAATATTTCGATATTATTAGGACAACCACAACAGTATCCTTTGCCTTCATTCCTTAAACTTCTTCTGATCTCCTTAGCTTGTGGCTGGATCTCAAAGTCCGCTATTTTAATGGCTCATCTTCCCCGCCGAAGCCGCAATATAGCAAGTGGCACTGACTGCTTGCTTCTATAATCAAAGTAGCCTTTACTCAATATGGTGAAGTGGGTGGGGCCGTCGGCGTTCACTCAGGTAAATTTTACATTTAAACAGCGAGCTCAGTTTCAATTGACTTTGTGCATAACGATCCATCATGCGTTGCCAGAAATCTGCAGCGGAACTTCACTCGATCGACATTGGCGATTCGAATTTGAATGAAGGTTCTTTTTTTTTTGACACAATTCCGATATATTTGCATAATACGCGTTCCGCCCTACAGCTCTTTCCGGCCTCATTGTGTCTAGTCGAATGTGGCTGGACACTTTCGTTACGGGAAATATCACTTCGTTGCTGGGTTTCGCCACTGGGGCAAATCCCACAGTGCTCATATTGTTCACTCAACCGACTGATTCATTTCCGGTGTAATATGTCTTAACGTCATCTCTCAAATAGGCAACAAACCATTTGGATTTGAGGTAAATTCATATTATCGAATAGATGTTGCTCTCTCTGTTCTTGTTCTCACCACAACGTCTCCTTCTGAAATTACGAGAACAAACCACTCCTAGTCCGAGCTAAAGCCATATTTCGAGGGCTCGAGGTAGATACCCACGATTCTGTCTCGGTACCGCTACACTACAGTAGATACACTTTGCAAGACTGCGTAGCACATCTAACTCAACGTGCGTAGCTTAGCATTGTATCCCATTTAACTGGTGCCAGTAGTACTATAATACATACACACATATATATATATATATGTGGTATTGTCTAACTAGCGACAACGTCGACACATGTCAATGAGGGTATTGCTGCCGTAGCTGGCTGCTGCCGGCCATGTCGTACACGATAACCGTGGGTCGATAACTATCGTACAAAGCCGACAACGGGGTCCACTCTGCACGCGTATGTGCGTCGATATCGTATCGATGATTGAGTCCGGCGATGGTCGTCGGACTAAGCCGCCACAACGACTGACATCCTACGCAAATGTTAGCCGCGCTTCACTGTGTGACGCCGCCCTTTCCGAACACCGCTCGAAGTGGTCGCAAGGCTAGGAGGTAGTCTAATAATCTTACCATTAGATCGCCACTCTTTCCAGCCGTGAGGCATACACACGCCTACACCCTACCCGCTGTCAGTAGGCGGAAACGAGTTAGCCGTTGACGTTGGCGTCCTCGTCATCGTCCCAGCTCGCCCCCGCCACCGTCTTCGTTGTGGCTACGGACGTCCGTGTCGTCCATCTGTCGGCGCCTTGTTGTATACGAGGGGATTTGCAACGTCGAACTCAACGGGCAGTCCCGCTCAGACGTCATGCGCCAGTGAGCGTATGTAATCGTGTGTCTCCGCGTGTGTGTGTGTGTGTGCGTGTATGCGTGTCTCTGTGTGTTTCACCGGCCCTCCCTCGTTGGGCCACTGCTGCAGTCGTCTGGACGTGGAGGTGGTGGCCAGGTTACGTAGCATAGTGCTGTGCCCTCCATCTCCCGCGTCTGCCCCGAACAACCCGGCGACGATATATCGTCCTTAGGCCGCAGGCCGATCTAGTGGCCGAGGCGAGGCGGGTGGATTGTCCGACGTTTCTTCGGTCCGCAATAAACTCTAGTGATCTCCCACGCTGATCAGATGGCGAGAGATAAACAGAACCGCAAGCGGGAAAAAGTCTATGCCGCCACTATGGGGAGGGCTTAGACCCGTTGACGGGCAAAGGCTGAGGGGGCACGAAGGATTTATTCTTATTAGCAATTTCTATTATAGTATTTATTAGTCTACTGCTAGATTGTCTATCAGTGAAGCTTCCCCTTGCTCGTCTCAATATCTAGTGTTGTTTTTTTCGTGTCAGGTATATCGGCAAATTGCTTCTAGTGAGATAATGGACAATGATGATCAGTTTGAATAGTTTATATTATCATCATCGTCATCAGAAAATGTCTATAATATTCTATTATTTATAAGAACGGTGGCGATTCGTGTCAGTGTTAATGACAGCACAGTTATTTGCGACTAGCGACGGTGTGATGAGACGGGCTAACGGGGAAGTACATTGTGTTAAGCAAAAGCAAAATTTCGTTTATTATGATGGCAGAGATTACCTTTATCATGTGGCTAATAACAATCAATGAATGGTTAGTGATAATGTAAGCTGGCTCAATATTGTTGCCGTTGTCAGTTGTCGTCGGCGCCCTCTATCGTTAGTTTCATAACACAACGGCTAACGACGGCCATACAAAAGTTAACGATCATGGCAAACAGAGTGAGTCTGAAAATGACCGGGAACCGCTTCAAACAGCCCAATATTCGTTCTCTATGAGACAGACACCTACCTGGTTTGTTTGATATCGTTTTTTTAAGTAGCGTTGAGGTTAATTCGATTCGACGCATTTGTGTGTATGCCCTCTGTGCCAATGGTAACCAATTCCTCGGTCCTCTTTTCACAGTTTTTCGAGCTGACCCTCAGCTGTTCCCCTATCTGACAGGTCTCAACTCTTAACCTTTTAGGTATTACTATGAGAACCTGTCGGGGCCCCCTTTACTTATTCTCTTCCTTACTCGTACCTGGCAGGAATCTTCAGATAAAGAAAGATGATAAAGAACTCCAAAGATTCTCCATTCATCTGACAGGATTTGAACCCAACACACACGTCCCTCCGGTCTAGCAGTCCAAGACGCTCACCACTAGACCATCTTCCTCGGTCCCCTTGAAACGAATTGGACCTACCTAGGCCAATTACAATAGGTCGGGACAGCCGAGCCCTGGTCCTCAGCCGATTTCTCAACAATCTTCCCCAATCAGCGCTGACCACCTTTGCTTTCAACTGGGCTATGTCTACTGTTGCCTTCGGGATCGCGGCACGGTGTGCGTGTCTCTGTGTGTGGGGGCTTGCGGCGGCAGGGAAAACTCATTCACCCCTGTACGAGTTTTCGTTTGCGTGTGTTTGTTTCTGGGTCGTGTCCGTTTGTTGCTTCGGCGGGCCTGGGCCTAGGCCTGGGGTTGCATGTTGTTTCAATTGTCGACAATTTTGCGTATCTATTATTGCTCATACTGAAGTCGCACGCTCTGCAGTGGCCCCGTCGACCGAGCGCGCTCTCCGATGACAGTCTGGCGCGAATCGCCGCACGGATGGTCGCGCCCGAGATGCAAAGCGATTTCAATACGACGTTGGACAAGGTCTGCGTGGAACGCCAACCCGGAACAAAAACGCACGCGGAAGTGCGCAAGGTGAGTAATAGCAGATAGTCTTTACATTGACTTGTTTGAAATATAACGGATAACGGACCTCTTAAGCGACACGTCCTCATTTGATAATAATAATAATAATAATTCCAAACTCACATCGGCGAAATGTAGGGATATCGCTTGCTTGTTTGTCTGTGTTTCTATCGTGTTTCAGTCTTCAGTCTTGAGGTGGTTAGTTCTTCGAAATGATAAGCTGGATAGTTCTTCCAGTTCTCCTTGTCGATATATACGATATTACGTACGATCCGGATTAATAATTAAACAACCGGTGTAATCGATTGATCGCTATCAGTCGGTCACAGGTTTTTCTGCAGAAGCGGCGAATGTTGTCAAAGATTTTCACTCGAAAACCCATACAACTTAATTTATAGAAAACAAATATTTCCTGTTCGATTTGCCTGTCGCCATAGTCAACCTCATTGAAGTTTCATTCACGTTCGATGTGCACAGATGGCCGATTTCCTCTGTCATCTGTTCCGGCAGCCGAACAGATTTCGTGATCTGATTGACGTCCTTAGTTTTGCTGCTATTTCTCGTACAGCGCCTCCACTTGTTGGTGAAGATGATCCCTGCAATTAGTCTGTGTGTGTGTTGTCCATGGTAGTCGGCTGCGAGAAGTGTGTGGGCGCGGCCATTCAAGTTACGAAACAGCTAATTGTGGTCCGAGATGACGGATGGAGCTCGTGTAAATCCTCTCCCCATGAATCATATCAACGATATATTTTTTGCAAGGGCTTAAATCATACGATATCCTTCCGTGCACAGTGACCGTGGTTCAATGCAGATCCAACGGACGGATCGAAATGTGTAGCCATTTGGCGCGGGAGCACTTCATCATAGATGCAGTTAAATGGCACGCGTCTCGAGACTGTTCATACAAGGAGCTACCGGATCCCAACTTAGGAAAATCCCCTTCCAATTAGCTCGAGTTCGCTTGTTGAGTCAAGGAAACGAAGGGACCGCTATTCAGAGATCTTTGCCTGCTATTGTGTAGAATTTACCTGGATCTTCATAATATTTAAGTACTGTACCGTGAGACTCCATGCGAGCCTCCATGAACGCGCTTCCCTGAGCTTATTGCCGCGTCGCCAGACAATTCCTAAAAAAAAAAAAGCAGCCCGAAAAAAAAGCAAAAAGATACGGCGGGCAGAAAAAGTCGTCTTGCAACGAAGTCCTAAAGGAATTGGGTGGATGAGTTAGGTTGTCGCTGCTCCCTTCTCGAGCCTTCGTTATCCACCTCTCGAAAACGAGATAGATACAGAGAGGGAAAGGCTACACAAAATTGCCTTGTTATCAAGTCATTCCGAAGACGTCTGGAGTGAGATAGAACTCTTAAACTCTTGCATACCAACTACACGTGATTGGATGGTTCTGCAGTGGTCTAGCCTCAGGGTCTAGCTAGCTAGTATTGCGTCTGGATCTGGCAGCCTGTTCCTCACCTCTGGACTATGCCGAGTTCTGCATTCTGTGAACGTTTCCCTTCTCGCAATTGTTGCACAGTGTGGGCGCACAATCCTTGTTTAGGATAATGCATTTGCCGTGTATATACGCTCGCCTCTGTCGACTCGTGTTCACCGTTGGAGGACTCTGGTGATATTTTGAGACTCGGACTTGGCCCTCGTTTTTTGTTGTTGTTTTTGTTGCTACAGCGAACCACGGTGTAGTACAGTGCTCGCATACACGGCGCCGATTTAACGAGCTCTCTCGCCTGGTTGTAAATAGGCAAATACGAAGCCATTCCCTTACACTGTTGGATGTTTGTGCGACTACAAGCCGTTCGTTGCTGCTCGAATGGGCTAGCTGCACCGTATCAGACTACAGTATCCGTTAGTTTCTGGTGTAAACGTATCAGGCGTACGATTTTCACAGGCTCACACCAGACGTTCGCTCGGAGAATAGGAGTCTTTATAGAAGAGTTCTGACTAAAGTTGCCTATGTACAGAATAGCTGATAGACCCTTCGTACATGCCATTCATTAATTCATTCATAATCATTGAATTGAGCGCATCACGTTACATATATTAAAATTCGTTTCCAACAGATGTTGTGACTAACTAGACAGCTTACTAAGGTGCGTTTTTAGACTCCTTTAGCTCATTGATTCAAGCTACTCATTGAGTTCTGTTATTGATTTGGTTGTTATACTTTGTTCGTCGTCACATTTAGCGATTTCACATCCTGTTGTCATCCAACCTCGTAGGGGTGACATATCAACGGAAATCCGTTACGAGGATACAGTGTCGCATTTTGATACTATCTGTTAAAGCTCTCCGTATTGTCGGTGCTGTGTGGCAAACCTCATTTGGCATTTCCAGGGCTATTCTTTGAGGTACCGGCATAGACGAAGCATGTGAAAACGCACTCCATTATGAGCTTCCACGTGAAATTTCCCGAACAATTTCACAGCCGTGTTCCTCTGATCACGTCCTGTGCGTCTCTCACAGCAGGGGATCTGCTGCCCCTTAGTATTCGACTCCGTTTCGTTCTGTACAGGACAGACTATTTATCACGCAGCACCTTGTCCCACTGCCTCAGACAAATGCTATACGAGCTGCCAACCAGCAGGCCAATCCGATTGTGTAACGTAATTGGAATCGTCTTCTAACATGTTGCCAGTAGATCGTTCCAGTCACTGACAAATCATTCTGTGTCGAGTGTTTCTTTAGCAGCCGCTAATCTTCGACCGCTCTGATTGAATTAGATAACAACACACAGCTCGCTAGTACCATAACATTACTACGCACTTCCGAGTGTCAAATATGTTTGTATCTAACGTAATTCCTCGTTATCGCTGTGCCGTTTTCGCCGTTGACGATTATTGCTGCTAGTTTATCGTATCCGAGTTGCGCGCCATAGGTTGGACTGTCGATGAGCATCCGTTCAGTGACGTAACACCGCATGGCCGAAAGCCGTTCACCAACATCGTTGCCACGCTTGACGTCGTCGCGTGCCATCGGCTGGTGCTCGCATGTCACTACGACTCAAAGGTAGGCTGCTCAAGGGGCTACGGAGAGAGGTTAGCTTGAAGGTTAACTTCGGGGTCACCAATTTACTAGAGCACAGAGGAAACTGGCAAAATGCTTCAGTCGTTATGACAGGTGTAACGACTCAGAGGGTAAGGATTACTTTGTAAGGGTGAGGATTTGAGTTGTTTCTCCAGCGGCAAGGGAAGTGCTGCTGTATATTCAATTTCGGTGTTCATTACTTACCTGCCTGGGACAGTTAGAATCGGCTATGTTTGCTATAGGATATATCGTTATTTTATCATAATTGTGCAATCTGTATATATGACAAAACCGTATATGCTTCTCGTTGGAAGTGTGAAAGGTATTACTGGCGTAGGTTTACTAGGTCAAAAGAAAACTGTCGACAGAGGCTGCATATAACCGCACCGTGATGTATAATAATAATCTTCTCTAATAGTTTTTTTTTTAACGAGAACTCAACCAGTGTACAAATACTGCAGTTCCGTCAATGAGCGACAACTTGAATTCGAATTCATATTTTCCTCCGCTGATAGAGCCCTCCCCCCCAATAATTACAAGTGTCACGTACATTGTGGTTCGTAACACATCTGTTAACAGACAATGGATGACTACTATGTGGCGTAGCCATCAGATATTTCCTGTTCTTTCCTGTGATCGGGTCAAGCATCCTAAATATTCTAACTAAATATAGCGATACCTGCTCCCCATCTGCTATTGTTCCATATAGAAGGCCATCTATAGCTAATATTCATAAAGTTTGTACAGAAAGATGAAAATAAGAGAGAAAGAGAGAGATCGCATTGTTGGAAATACTACACGATCGGCTATGCGTCCCTAGAGTGTTTCGCGCGTTGATTATTCAATATCGTCTGCACGGTACATGATGTACGATATTCTACCCTTGCTAATGCCGACTCCCCAGGCGTTAGCATCCTCATTCTTTTGCGCACTGACCATTGTGGTCGCTATACCGTTCGAGTTGCCTCAATCCTGGAAAGCAATCAATCTACGCTTAATTATACGTTATAATACTATGGCAACAGGGGACTGCACCCGTTCTCTAGCATATAACAAGCGTCTCGATATGTATGTATATATTTATAGCTCGTACTCTCATAGTATGCTTTGGTGGTAGCTGCCGCTGCAGCTGCTGGTGTCCGCCAGCAAGCCCGTAATGGATCAGAGGTGTGGACGAGGAAGGGGCGGTAGTAAAAGCATATTGCAATGAGTTACCTTATGAATGACTTACGCTGAAATCGATAGGGCATGAGTGAGTAAATTAGTTACCTCTGTTTCCCTGAACGGGTAGGAATACTGTGTAGGAAGGACATTGTTCTTGTTCTGCTTTCGATTCCTGCCTATCGACGTCCACAAACGCCCCACTGTGATTGTCGACGGGGATGAAATGCTGGAGAAGTGCTTGATCAGAGTTCGCCTAATATCTAGTGCATATGTCCTACGATTTACAGGTGATGAAAAATTTTGTTGCGGCCGTAGACAGCGCTGTGCCCTGCAGCCAGATGATCAACATAGTTAAGGCCCTTGATCCTGAACTGAAGTCGCATCGAGATAGGGTAAGTTTGTGCAATGGTAAGATATACTAATAAATGTTCGTTTATTTAGAAATCGCACTCAACACCTAGATTATTATATCGTATTATACTAGAGGCAATAAGAGGTCTCTGGTGCGACCACGAATGAGCTGTGCGTATTTGGCTAGATCATGTTCAGTCCGAATGTCAGCCACGGAAAACTTTCTAGGATGTGAGGCAGTCATTGGCCAAATATTCTCCAGGGATTTCGTGTACGGATGAGGAATACAGCATGAAACCTTAATCCTTTTAATATGGGACACAATTAAGACTAGTGGTTAGTGTGTTGGAAGTGGGACAATGAGACAACTTTACCGTATCAAGAGCAAGCGTACAGTTGAGCAGGAGTAGCCCGTATCCAGCAGAAGGCAACGGCAGCAACTATCGAGTGAAGTTAGTGGCTCGGAAAACTATCATCAAAGTTGAATGATCATCGTAGAAGAAAAACTTTCGTCCGTTGATAATCTATATTGTATAGTTATGGGGGCAAAAGGCTACCGCCGCCTAATCACTATAGACGCGTTCATGTTCAGCGTATGAGTCGCTGCATTCGAATAGTACACGCGGCGCGGTTGAACATAATTCACAAAGGCCTAGGGAGGGGATTCGACGACCTCCAGCACTGGACAGCTATCTCAAATACTGCCCGTGAACTTCGGTTGCTATCGATTACTACTACTACTACTACTAGTACTACTACTGAATCAAGTGAGCATTTCTAATATTGTCTTTCGAATGATATATGTATGTATTGTATGGGCCAATCGCAGGCGACAGGCCTGACGCTCCAGCTAATCTTCTTTGATGGTGAGGAGGCGTTCGAACAATGGACTTCCACGGACTCTCTTTACGGTTCCCGACAGCTTGCCAGTCAAATGCACAAGACCCGTTTCGTCCAAGGAGCAGAAAATGGCTGCAGGTCTTCGGCGGACAAGAACATTATCAGCGAACTTGATCGCATCGAGGTGTTTGTTCTTCTCGATCTTCTTGGCGCGAAAAATCCAAACTTCTATAGTTTCTTCGCTGATACGAAAGAGGTGCGTAGGCGGACGGGCAAATGCGAAAAACACGCCGGAGTTTAAGTTGGCGCCCTCTGGCTTTGTCGATGTTGTATACTTTACTATGATGTTAGATGATCGTTCTAATGACGTTTTGCTATGTATGTTTTATATACTTTTGTATATTAGGACAGAGAACTGAGGAGAAATGGTTACATGCAAAAGTATCAGGCTTACACATGTCCTGATTGACTGACGGATACAGATTATGACAATTGTTATTGTTATTCTATTTAATTTCCTCTATAACCGATGACTGTCCAACAGCTGTTCGACCAAATGACCGATATTGAGCAGCGCCTAAATAATCTTGGCCTAATGGAAGGCGGACGAACGAAGTACTTCACCGGCAAAAGCCAATTCGGTGCCATCGAGGACGACCATATACCATTCATGCGCAAAGGTACACTTTTATTCGCTATTCCCCCTTTGATAAACGGCCACTACTAGCCACAGTTAGGCTTGGTTTGCAACGATACAAAGGTCATGAGACATTGAATCGAGGCCAGGATCCGCTGACGATTGATTACCTCGTATCTCTTCGGAGAAATCCGTTCGTGATTTCGTTGAAAATACCATCAACGATGTGAACATAAGAAGGTCTTAACAACAAATGCTTGTTATCGCGATGATCGCTATCTTCCGTTAACGTCTACAACTGACGGTTATCTGTTCCGCTTTTATTTCTCGTCACTAAATCTTCTCTCGGCCGAATCTCCTCTAGATGTTCCAATCGTTCACATCATCCCTCATCCGTTCCCGCGTGTCTGGCACAAATCGTCGGACAACAAGCGAAATCTCGATTGGCCCACGATCTGGAACCTCAACAAAGTCTTCTCCGCCTTCCTTGCCTGGTACATGGAGTTATAGGGCATCCGTGACGATAGCGCGCCTTTCTGGCAACCCATGCAATCAGAACAACCTCAACAACAGCAACCTCAACAACGAAATGAAGACCTATGAGGAAGCATGACTTGTAATGAGCCGGCGGAGACGAAGCGAACAAGCTACAATTTCATGTAGATAATTCTTACTGGGGGAGACATCGTGGTTCGAGGGTTGGAGGCGGTGGTGGCGGCTGAACGACGAAAATTGAGTGAAACAATAATGGTGGACAACAAAACGTGAGCCGAGTAATAGCTGTATATAACAATGGCCTAAGCGATTACGTATCGAAGAGCTTCCGGAAAGGGGACTTGATAATGTGTTAGTGGTTTGCCACCGGTGCCGCTACCATTGTTGTCATCGTGTTTTAATTTGCATTGCGAAGATGAACGACTTATGTTATTGATTCTTTCTGATTCAAATGGAATCGTTTGTGAGAGACTCGTCTGAATGTGCTGCGGTGTGCAATTATTGAGAAGTTGATTGAGAGGCTTCCATATATTCTATTTATGATAATCACTTGTTATAACATCTAATTCATGATTGTGTTAAACGAACTTTCATTTTACACCAGAGTGATAATTGAGCGTCGCACATTTAATATATATATACATATATATATGTTATTGGAACGTATGCATTTTAAAAAACAGTTTGTTTCCATAAATTGCGTATTGGAGAGGCACTTCTTTCTGGTTAGTCTTTGCTTAGTTGAAAACTGTTCACAACTACAAATCTCTCAAGGGCGAGTCGCCGTCTGTTTTTGTCGGTTCTGCTGCGTTGTGTGCAGGCACGTTACTTTTGAACTCTCTCACTCAATACTGATTTCTTGCCTCTAATTAACTTTCAAAATGTGATTCGATACGTGTTGCTATGTATTCCAACATAGCACACTTATGTGTGAGCATAGATCTTTACTTCAACTGTGTTTCCCAGATAATATCGTAGATATGTTCCGATGAAGCTGAACAATCCGGCGTTAGAATTTATCTAATATTGCCTTCTGAGACTAAACTGATTTCAGTTATACATCAAGTATTCATCATACTCTAAACGCGTTTATTTCTTACTGAGAGCTTCACTGTTATACAAATTAATTCGTGTGTTACACAGTAAGGACAATACCCTATGAATCATATATACGACAAGTATGGACCTTATGAAGAAGAAGCTGAAAACAATATATATATATATATATATATATATGTATGCAATTATTAGAACTACATTGCTTATATTTCTTCTATTTAGTTACCTATGCCAGCTTTGCGTACACAGCGCAAGTGAACACTTAGGCGTTCTGTATATGTGTCCACCATCGTTGTATCGTGGACGAGAAAAAGCCAAGAGAGGATAGAGACAACACTCGAGTGTCCTCAAAGCGAAATGAATGGCGCACAGGATTCGGACTTTTCACCACATCCGTGCTGTATTTGGTTACCACGACAATTTGAAGAAGAGTATCGGAGTGAAGGAAGATCCTGGGCGTTGCAATTTCCTGCACATCTCGACGCCCACTCGGGCTAAACACCGCAAGCCGTCCTTGTGTGATATGATACCATTCGAGTTTTGTTTATATTTATTGCACTATGATGAATAAATAAAGTGCGGCGACTATTATGGTGATAATCAATGATGATCTGTCGGCGGAGCGACGACAAATGTGCAATCATTCCATGCAAGTAGATGCGATATTTTCAAAGAGATATATGAATAAAGACTTTATGTATGTATGTATATATATATATATATATAAAGCCGAGTGCAGAGTTGTTCTCATTCAAGTGAACTGTTTTCTTCAAAAGTGTGTGTTAAAAAGTGTTAGGTAGAAACAATGTGACATTTGAAAATAATAAAATACTTCTTCACAAACGGAACCAGAAGATATTCATCTCTCTACACGGAGGGCGATTATCATTACGCAGGCGGGATGGTCATCCATGATAGCTTAAGTATAACATTTCGACGAAAAATGGCAATATCGAGCGAACATAATGCAGAGACAAAACCGCCGGGTTGGTGGGAAGTTGTGCTGACGGGTTTACGGCAGGCAGCGTATGGGTAGGGGTATGCGAAGCGTAATGGGTAGGGGTACAAGGGATCCGATGGAAACCGTCCATCCGGAATCGAGTACCACATTCACTCGATGAGGGTCCAACGAAATCTTCCGCCTCAACAGTAGTCCGCGTCAATATATGGCAAACTTCTTGCTACAAGTGCTTCCAACTGCAACAAAAGCATTACATCGTTTCTGATGGTGAAGCCATTATGCCAGTCGTTAGTATATGTGTTTTATCGATATGCTGATGCTACCGCGAAACGTCACGGTAAGCGTATCGTGTCACTTGCACTGAGGGTTCAGCTGTATGGAATTAGAGCTCTGGCCAGGGACTTCGTTGGGACGCCTCTAGCCACAAGCAGGATCTCACCCGGGGTCAGACCTGACCACTGGGGAACGTGGCATATCGCAGGAGAACGGGAGAGTACGAACTAAATTAATTTACTTACTTTTTTTTAATAAAACTTTTGTTTTTTCCATTATTCGCAGACAATGACAAAATCGAAAGCATAGTACCGTGAAACAGTAGCAAGTAACATTTCGCAAGTAATTAGTGGAAACGTTGTTTATTCGAAAAAGGGAAGATCTATTTGTTGATGTGAGTAGTTTTTGAACTGTTAGTCGAACGCGAAGAATATTCCTCCCCATCCGGTTCGAATCCCCCGCTAAACTAACCCCGCCACCAGTACAATAGCCCTGATGATTAAAGCGTCTCACAAGCAACAGAGCCAGTGGTAGTGGTGGTGGATTGGCGAGTGCAACTGCGCGCAGTGCAAAACGAGAATTTGCAACCGAATCAACGTAGAAGGCGAGTCAACGTCGCGCGCCACCTGCGTTGGCGTAAGCGCGCCAAAGGCGTCGTCTGTTATGAGCTGTCGCTCTGAGTCCGTCTGCTCCTGTTGACAATCAAGGGATACGCATTACTGTAGTGAATGCTCCTGTGAAACTTGGAAGCTTTTCTCAAATCAGAGAGATGTTGTTCCTGTCCATCGAGCTCGACGATATATTGAACGCAATGGGTGAGTCTCCTGTGCAACACGAGGGTGATCTATATCAATGACTCAATATCTCATAGCTACATGAGATGTAAAGATTGCTGTGCGGTGCTATATAGCAGTGGGAAGTGGTCTTTCCGATCGGCATCATTTTGAAATCATGGCGCAAACTTAACGATAGTCTCACTGTGGAGTGTCATGGTGACTGACCGGGGCCAGGCAAATCACACCTAGCAATTACACTTTGATGATGAATTGTCGACTGGAATGCTAGGGAGAAAGATATCGGTAACAACCAAATGTTCTGTATTCGACTGTCGCCAACCTGAGGACACGATATCAGCTGATTGACGACATCTCGTCTGATGGTGTCCCAAGCCCGAGCAGATGCGTTCCCATGATGGGCATATCCACGTAACGAAATCGTCCGACAAAGGTTATCCTTACGTACTGGCCATTATTCCGTGTCAGTTCCATTAGTCGCTCTGGAAACCCAGCTCTTAAATGAAATTAGAGGAATGTACTTCCCTTCACGTAACGCACTCCTCCAGTCCAGTTGATACTTTCTGATCAAAGCCATCAGTGATGTCCAATTTTAAAAGGGGTAGACGAACGTTGTGAAACACTTTCAAATAATCCAAGTAGGTAATTATTTTTCTGAGCAGGTTCAGGCTCTAGACCTCTCTATGGGTTTCTCGAAACAGTTTCAGAGATGGACTTTGCCAGCCGGCTTCGTACGGTCTGCCGTTAAGTTGAAGATAAGTGTTGCTGGCTGGCGTGTGAGCCAAGCTAGTCATGTTTCGCGCCGCGCCGTGCACATCGATCGTTGTCACAACAACAGCTCCACTTCGAGAAGTAAGTTCTCAACGGGATGTTTTAGTGTATGTATTTAGCACATTGTGTTGTACTTCCCCGCCCTATTCGATCCTGATTATCCGATTATGTATTGTTTCAAATGTGCAATTTTTCTATGTACATGTGCTGGATCTGAATCTTATAACTTTCTAACTGTTAAGTAAATTACCTGTTTTAATGAACGCATATCATTTTATGTACAGCTCGTTTGAACTCAATCTGTTATGAAATACATAGAGATGTTTTCTATCTAATCAATACAGCTGTCCCGCTGTCGTCGCCAAAGAGAAAGCGAGGGACGAACAGACCAGACTGAAATAGGTTCATATTTAAGTAATGTTGTTTTTTACAGCGACCCACTACTTTTCTATCAGTATACTCATTGCTAATATATTTGTTTTATCTTCATTGGGTGTAGATGTCGGAATCGAACGTGCCGAGAACGGTAGTGGCCTCCGGAGACGCCTTCATTGATGGCTCCCCATGGAAGGACACTGTTAAGGAGCAGGCTGCCATTGTCTACTCATGTCAAACCTGCTCATTTCGTAGTGTGCGAGAGACGAGCGTTCGCGCGCACATTATCGCCGTTCACGCCTCTGACGGATCGTACAGCCTGGAGCGGCTGCGGCTAATACCGAGACAGAACGTCCCCGCAGCAATTGCGGTCAAATGCCCGCCAAACAGCCGCTCAGCAGATTCAGAGACATCGACAGCGGTCCGGCCGTCAGCTTTGCATGAACGACAGCAACACGAAGGGAACCGTCGCTGCGTCAAACAGACCGGTGCCGGTACGCGCTCCTCATCGCAGGACGTCAGCCCGAACGAAAGTGGCCGATTACCGTACGAATGCTACTATTGCGCGTTTACGACCGGTCACCCCGACGAAATGGACGCCCATTCGGAGATGCATAGCCAAGAGGTTGCCGTGTGTTCAGTTCCAGCCGCGTTGCCGGCGTCGTCGACTGCCAGATCGAACTCGACCTGCCCGATATGTCAGATCAGTTTTCCGTGTTCGCTTAGCCTAGCGGCCCATGCTCGCGTTTGCCCTAGCAAGAGTCCAGTCGGTATAGCCACTAGTGGCGTAGCGGATGCTGTGCCTGAACCTGAGCAGACACATCTTCGTTGTTTGGAGTGCTCATTCGCTACGAATGCCCGCCAGCTCCTCGACTTTCACGTCAACCTATTGCACAGTATGCGCTCGTGCGACGATTGTCGACAGGTGTTCGCCAGTAAACGCCTACTCCGTATGCACGTTAACTCTCGACACGGCCACTCGTGTCTGCGATGCAATCTGTCGTTTGCCAGCCGTGAACAGCTTGAGCTTCACGACGACAGTGTGCATCTCATGGTGCTGACGTGCAGCATCTGCGGGCTGCTCTTGCCATCGGAGCTAGCTCTCGAGGAGCACGAATCGCAGCATGCCTCTAAACTGTGCACCCGCTGTGACAAAGTGTTCAACTCGACGATCGAACTGAAGACTCACCTGGCCCAGATACACCCACGTAACAATCTTCTCGGTGGCAATTCGTGCGAGGCGTGCTTTCACGCCTTCTGCACGCCGGCGGCATTGATAACGCACCGGGCGAAATGTGGCATTGCGGCGGGCATGTGCTCGTCGTGCAGTGTTGCCTGCGGATCGCCTGAACGCCTGCTCGACCATGTGTCGAAAACTCATCCAGAAGCGACGATACTCGAGTGTCCGCTCTGCCCGTTCCGAACCATTGATCAAACGGTGCATATGACACACCAGCTCATGCACATGGCGCTGCCCCCTCCAACGGCGCTGTCGTCGTCGCGCGGCTACCAGTGTGGCATCTGCGAGCGGTGGACAGCGTCGACGAGCTCGTTGCGAACGCACGTTAATAATCACCACAGACTCAAGCCGTACCGATGTGAATTCTGTGAATTCAGTACATCGTCCTCTGGCAATCTACGCGCGCACCGCGCTGTCCGACACCTGAATACCGAGCTAAGCGTCAAGTGCGATGTGTGCAATCGGCGATATCGCACAGTGGCTCAGATGCACAAACATGTCAAGAAGACACATGAGCAGAAACTGAATTATGAGTGCGAGTTCTGTGAGAACCGCTTCGTCACTGAGCTCCGCCTGAAGCGACACCTGGCCATCGTGCACTTCGAGGACGCCGAGGCTGTCATCGGGACTGAGCCGTACGCTGGCATTACGCGATTCCGATGCGACGAATGTGAGTACAGCTCGTATTCAACGAACAGGTTTCGCCTGCATCGAGCGACGCATCGAGAACGACTGAAGTGCCCCTACTGTGATTTGAGCTTTCCGCTCGTTGATGTACTTAACCGGCATATCAATGCGAGACATCTCAAAAAGCACGTGTCGTGCACGATATGTGGACGGCGATTGCCGAATGAGTCAAGGCTAGCCCATCACGTCGAGTCGTGTCACGCCAACGACGTTGACCCATTCACGTGCGAGAGTTGCGGTTACTATTTTGAGTCTCTGGCCCACCTCGAGTATCATCGGCGAAGTCATCTGACCGCGAAGAATTTCGAATGTCCAACGTGTCGAAGGAGCTTTACGACAGCGGCCTCACTTTGTGTCCACCGTCTTCGCCATTCGAAGGTTGAGACTAGACCGCGCGGTAGCAAAGCATTTGTCGGAAACGCCAACTGGCTCTTCCACTGTGAGCAGTGTCGGTTGCGATTCAAGTACAAGAGTAACCTTGTGGCGCACCAGGCGTCCGCGCACTCGTCAGCCAGCGGACAGTCGTCGGCAGAGAAGCTGTTCACATGTGGATACTGTCACAAGGCGGCATTCAGCTCGAAGCTCCTACTTAGCTATCATATCCGGCGGAAACATTTGGTTGAGCGGACGTTCGCCTGTGAATACTGCGACAAAAAGTTCTACTCGCAGAGTTCGCTCAACAACCATGTGGTGTCAGTGCATACGAAGGCGTACAAAATCTTTTGTCCACTGTGCGATAAGGGGATGCTTTCTTCGCTACGATTGCGTCTGCATGTACTGCACGCTCACAAGGATAGCAAGCAAAAGCAAAGGGCTCGCCGAGCTCAACGGCCAACAGCGGATCGCGGGACGATTGAAGATCCCAGTCAGCAGCAACAGCAGCCACCACAAGAACAGCATGAGGAAGAACAACAGCAGATGATTGGCTCTGACGAGAACGACCTTTTCACTCAGGTAAAGTAGGTTCATGGCTGCTGTAGAGAAATAGGCGTTGGACGCCATCGTTCGTGGACCATCAGATCAGTAACAAGGTAGCAGGGTGGGGAGATCAGAAAACAACGAATAGAAATTGCGTAGGAATGATAAATTAAGAACGCGTAAACATCGTGCATAGTAAAGTACAAAACTTGAAACTCAATAAGAAGTGCGTACGCGTTTGTATGCGTGATGCTTCTGGCCCGTTTTTTTTTGCAGGAGATTGTAATTACAAGCGTTGATGTTAATCACGACACCATTGATGTCCAAGGGACCACTCAAAGTAGTGAACCCGTTGATCAGATCCACGAAATGGAGGCGGCGATGGTGGCCACCGAAACCGTCGATTCGGTTGACGACGCACGTGCGGCAGGCGGCATCGAATCCGTTGTCGAAATTTCAGACGACCCCACAACGGATCTCATCTCGCAAATCATTCTGCAAGGATCGACAGCGTACGCTTCATCCCCTGGTGACGCGGGGGTACCTGAGCGATCCCAAGAAGCGAGGGAACGTCTGGTCCACATCACGACAGTTGACCACCCCACTCAAGGTCGAGGTAGTGACGCCCCAGAGATGGGCGAATCGGTCACGGACACCGTCAGTGACCTATCGGAAGCCACGCACAATATTTCAGATGTCGCCGATCTCGCCAGATATGTAAATGTGGCTGAAGACTACAAGACGGACGAATAATCATTAGCTGGTGGTGTGGTGGCAAAGTATGCTTCAAGCCAATGGCTCTTAGTTCAAGGTAGACAGTGTGCGCAGAGAATGTAGATTACGAGAAATTGGCAATTGTTTGGCTAATTTGCACAGCTGTTTATGAAATTCCCTATCAAAAAGGATACATTGACCTGATTCATCGCCGGCTTGTCACAACGGGAAAGTGGATCGCACCGTCATGTAAAAGTTTTTTTTTGCACTGAAGCTATTCCGCATGCATAAGCTTGAAATGAAAACAGCTGTCTACATGTATAAGCAGGAAAATGACTAGTCATTAAGGACGTTGATTAACGGGAACAACAGTCTGTAAATATCTTAGACGCTTAATCACAATTAAGCGATACGGCGTGTACATTATTCTATTGGCGGCACAAGTACTGCGGCGGCCCCATTCATATTTTTATTTTCGTAAATAAATAATAACCTTTGCTTGAAGCCTGTGGATGAGTTTCGGTAATTGGCTTGAAGCAATTCGACATTCAACGGGTCACAAGACATCAACAGGATCGTTCCAGCCAGAATGAGCGCACGATTCTTTGAATAGAATCATTACCGAGCTTACACCTTACGTAACAATAAATATACACTTCTCATGTGCGCATCGCCGATGATATCAGTGCCTAATTAGTCTACATTGTGCTTAATTGATCTCTACTAAATGCTTAAAGGATCTTAGGCATTGTAAACATTGCAGTTCCCTTAATAAGCCAATAATAAAAATTCTCCTTTTTATCTTTACGTGTAATCAGCGTGTGATACATATTGGTTTGTGCAGTAAATATTGTACAATATTTGTACCATATATTACAATAGTTAATACTTGATTAAGCGATCACATATTGTGGCGGAGAGACTATTTGTTAACCACCATACGACCGAAAAGCAAGCTATTCTTTATTTGAAATGAATTTACAATTAATGACGAACACCGCATCATCGACCGTTCATTTAATAAATACAATTTTATTTTTTTTATATCATTACCGTTCATCATCATCGTGATTCGTTTTATACAAAGTTATTTTACATAGTATGTGTGTGTGTAAGTATAATCTTTGGTCTCTTTTTCAGGCAGCCAATTTTCTCAATTCTCACATTGCTATCATGTTTTTCCATGTTATAACGATATTTTCAATGAATCAATTTAGTGCATCTGCTTCCGACATTAGTATCGCGCGTCGTGGGGTTTCGTTTTCAAACAAACAGTTCTTATTGTACATAGTAATATTCTAGTCTGCGTCAAGTCAATAGTACATAGTGACGTTGACAACTGATGACTGCCCCTTGCAGCCGTTTAACCCGCCAAACTGCTCGGTGGTATATTACCTCTCTCTCTCTCTCCATCCTCTCGCTCCCTCTCGCAAACACAAACAGACGAATATAGGCGGCTCATTACGTTTCACTTGGGTAGGAGGAATCTCGTTGTACGAAAAAAAGGGTACACATCGAAGGGGAACATAGAATAAACACGGCCGGAACAAAGATTAAAATAAAGGCGTTCCAGAAAGTGACTGAGAGATGCGGTAGGAAAAGGTATCGCGGGTGAAGCGGATACAAGTGCAACATATCCGCTTAGCGGTTTTGTTCACATTTCGAAGCTGTGTATGAGAATCACCTTTTTTGCCATAACACAATAAGTGTGTGTATAGTTATTCATATTGAAATAGTAACAAATGACGGTTGTAAACTTAAATGTAACTTATTTAAAGCGTGTATAATGTGGTAATGAAATTTATATATATATATATATAAGATAGATATCGTACTACGCCTGTAAGTACACAGCACGCCCGGAGGATGACTCGATTTGTAGAACGCAGAGAGAGACACTAGCTATATTTGTCGCCACAGTCTTCTCCAGTGTATCAATATAATCTGTTCTATTCACAGTCTAAACATGTAAACACGGATGATTTCAAGATATCTCGATGAAATGGAACTTGGACGAAAGATCCGCATTCCTGCTTCTGTTGTACGCGCTTGCAACTTGCAACAAACCGGTTCACCAACAAATAAGCAGCCCACAGACGTCTGCTCGAGATTGCTGCTCCCCGTCCTTCGTTGGGCCGATTTCATATCATATCTATTACAACACGCATCGTACACTCAACCCCGGATTGTTCTCATCCGCTCTGTATCCGTCGGAACATCTTCCCTATCCCTTTCCATTATCTGTTGCATCATAGATCCCTAATTTTCCCGCTTCGTTAATCTCGCTATTTCTTTGTCTTCCTGCTAGTATGCTTATGGTCAACATCATATATTAACAAACAGGCTAACAGACGTATATCTGATCTCACTAGGTCTTCACGATTCATCATCATATTTACTCGCTTGAATCTTCCACATTCAGCCCTTCATCATTGTGTTCCAGCATACGGGTTTCACTGCTGCTTGCTCTTGGGGTAGTCGAGTACTCCCGCGCTAGTTATCATGCAATTTGTTGTCATTATCATTATTATTTTTTGTGATCGTGTGAATATGAATTAATCTTCGTGCTTTCGTGCATTGGTTACATGCGACCCGCACACATTCAGGCGGTGCCGTTCTTCTACGATTATTGCCATGTGTTGAACATCGCCTCGGCGTACCCCGAACGCGTATGCTAGCCCGAGAGTCATGCGGTTATGTTTTAACAGTTCATGTCATGATCCCGGTCTACGGATGAATATCAAGTGCGTTTTGTCATGTCGTCTTTATACCACTTTACGGCTGCTTATACGACCGAATCACGTTGCATCATAAGAACGACGAACGAGTCCCTTCAAGATTCAGGGCATCTCCGACAAACATTCGGCACTGACCGATGGGTCAGCAGTATGCATCCGGTACATTCGTGTCTCCCACGCATTCAACCGCTTCATCTATGGATCCGCTAAGCAGATCACACAATAAGTCACGCTCCCCAGCAGATTACACAATAAGACGCGAGACCACTTTAAAATAGTAGTTTTGCGTAATAATAATTATAATAATTATTATTTTTATTATCATATAAGCTTCGCTGCCTTCTTAGGTAAGCATCACAAATTCCTTTCGTCACTGCATTGTACGGACCTAAGCTGTTGTGTATCTGTGTGTGTGTGTATGTGTGACCTCTACTCACAACATTGAGTTGTTCGACTATATAAGACAGTATCGTATAAGCGTCGCAAAAGGTTTGCGGTGTTTTGTCATGACGACGTAATAATCGTAATGACAATAATTAGCTCAAAATGATCACATAATCTCTCTCTCTCTCTCTCGTCTTTTCTGTCTATATAACACACGTAGGATGATGTCACATCATGACGTCGCCTTTCGACATATGATCAATATCGTCCGAATAAAATATGATTTTCTACGAAATGGTGTCACCATTCGCGTACACGGATCACACGAAGCGACGTATTGTCATTTGTTTCCTCGTACGAGTCTACATATTCTCCATTAATGTACACACAAGCATGCCTACAGGCACACGGATTCACGCACTGGCGCAGAAAGCCAAGGACCGCCGGACTTCACCTGTTGTCTCAGTACGTTGCAGAAATCGACAACTATTTTGACCCGACAGCCGATCCTGCTCTAAGCACACGGTAGTCCACACATCACGCAGGCTGTAAGCACACACGAACTCACACACACATGCATTCATTCACGCAACAACAGGTAAGCTTGTCTCTTCCTCTATCTCTCTCTCTGGCTGCGGCTATTTGTTGAAACCGCACGTGTCTGGTGGGTCGAGTTGCACGGATCTTTAGGGTTTCTCTTCTTCATTTTCTCTTGATCACTTCCACGTTGTCCAGGCCCTTACCACGCGCGATCTTTGCCCTTGAGCTGATGCCGTGAGCACACCAGTTGGCTCGTACCATGCGCTCTACATGGTCGCTGTACTGCCACGTGGTTAGAAATTGCATTTGATTCTTTCGTCGCTGGGCGGCCTATCTCGGGCGGGCTCATTCGCTTAGCTTGATTATAATGATCGTCGTCATTGACTTTGGTGGCGCTTTGGTGGCGAGGGATGCTCATGGATTACAGCATTTTATCATGGATGCCTATGGGAAGAAGTATAATGAGAAGGATGATGACGTTCCGTAGTAGTTTGCGGCCGTCCTGCGGGACGGCGTACCTCGCCAGGTAGGCGGTGAGCAGTTTCACCTCGTGAGCGATCGACACGAGAACAAATGAGGTGATGCAGACGTTCAGCACCGGATAGTTCGGGATAAGGACGAGAACGCCGTGCGTGCCCGCACTCAACCACACGTGGTACTGACACACGAACAGCTCGAGCGATAGTTCGCCGAACCAGGCGAACAGCGCGCTGTACTTCGCGCGCACGCTGCCATAGGCATTACGCAGGGTGATATAGGCAACGATTGGCAACCACGACACGTACGGGTGGACCTCGTTGCAGGCCGGCTTCTCGCCACAATGAAACGCGAATGCTGTCGCTCCGAGCAACGCTAGACCCGACGCCAGCGTCAGGAACGTCATCGCTAAACGCGACCGCATAATGTTCTCCGTCGGCGAATCGATGAAGACTCCGTGCCGTTTCGCCGTGTGCAGAAGAAATGCGAAGAGCATCCCGCACGGCGTCGAGTATCGGTCGATCTTCCAGCGGAAGTACCACTCGCGAACGTTCTCCGACGGCGATGTGACGAATAACGCTTTCCACGGCGGCATCAGGAAGATCTTCTCGAATAGCACCTGTGACATGTAGAGTATCGTGATCGCGAGGAACAGTGCGACGAACTTGAACACGACGTACAGATACTGTACGGGATTCTGCTCGGCGCTGGCCGCCGTCACCCGCGGTGGCAGCACCATGACGACGTGGACGAGCAGCGTGCAAAACGTGACGAGTGGCACAAAATAGTAGAACTGATAGGGCCGATTCATCGAGAGGCAGAGAACGAACACGAGAAGATTGAGACGGAACGCGACCCGTGCCAGCCGGAACATCGACGCATCGCCCCCGGCCCAAAAGTGACTGAAGTGATTGTAGCCCGTAAGGAAAAGGTACGAGGTGACGAGCACGCGGACATGCATATAGATTGGCACGATCTTCGACGCGCCCGTCATATGGTAGATGAGCAGTACTAGCTGCATCCAGCCCTTCCACTCCTGCGTTTGACGACGATGCAGGATTGTGCCAGCTTGGCCGATCGCTGCTGCCGAATCCCCTCTGCGCTCAGCGACGCCGAACCCGCCTTCGTGGCCACCGCTAACCCCGTTCGCCCGCGGCTGCTGAGTCCTCGCTGCTGCGCCGGCAGCCGACGGCTCGCCGAACAGCAGGTTACTAGTGCTGCTGGTGCTGCTCGCATTGGTCGTTCCATTATCATTTTCTTTTCGCTGTTTTGCGTCTGGGTCGTCGTCGGCGGTGATCGCCTCCTTCGAGTTTCGGCGTTCTTCCCTCTTCACGTCCTCGGTGAAGAACAAACCGAGAGCGAACACGTAGCAGATGGGCAGGAAGAAGTTGAGCTGCGTAAAGTACTTGTTCTCCTTCAAGAAGAAGTCTGTTCGGTCGCAGATCAGGAAATAGCCCATGATTAGGCCGAGTTTACTCAGCGAATTGGCCAGCCGCGTGAGTTCGCCGTTCGTCCGGGTGTGATGATGCGGATGGTGATTTAGTGGCACGTAACGCTGGTAATGGCCGTAACCGCGTTGACCTCGCTGGAGACGATGACACAGTGAGTAGTTCCTCACGAACAGGATTGTAGCAACGGCGAGTATTACCCCAAAGCAGGCCATTGTCACCTAACGAAAAAGAAGTTACAAGAGACGAGGAAAACAAAAAAACCAACAGATACAGTTATAATTGTGATTACATCCTAGCTCAGGAAAATCGAGAGAGAGAGAGAGAGACTTACATCCTCAACAACTGCTAGAAATCCCACAGGAATTACCTTAGATATGTAGCTTACCTTCTGCAGCGTTGTAAGAGCCTCAGGTTGGGCACAACAGGTGCAGTCTTCCCAGCGCATTTTTCCATTGCAATACATATTGTACAGCAGCTGGATGGCGTAGTCAACGGTAAAGTTACTCGTATGCAGACCGTCCCATCTGGAACGAGTGGAAGCCGCAAAGTGAACCATTGATAACTTCCAGTGAATCGCAAATACACGTATTCGTTGATCTTTAGCCTTTTGAGGCAGGGCGGTTTTCGACAAGAACATCACAGTCGCGTTTCTGCCGTGTTCGCAATCGTATAAAATCACATGTGTACATATATGCTTAAAATAATAATATATATTAGCGAATACTTGAGTATGATTTGACTTTCAATAGGGCTAGCTGTGCAAAGCGCGTCCCCGTCGGATATGTGTTGCCATAACGTACAGGCGATACTGCTCGCGGTCATAATATCCACTTGCAATATGTTTGACCGCCGAAAAGATTTGGACGTCCGTGTAGCTGAATGCTTCTAATGCGGCTTCATTGTACAGGTCGAGCATTCGATTGGTGATCATCTTACGTGACACATCGAATTTGTCGTTATCCACCGGATCCTGAAGAACCCATAGCACCTGTGGGATAGATGAGTCATACAAACAGAGTCGAAGGGAATACTGTGACAAGCTGACAGGGGCCAATCTGTGACGTTCTTCTCCTGTTGATCAGCATTAAGCTAGACTATGCTTGACGACCATCGTGAACAATTAACGACAAGTGTCCTATTTCTCATTATGCCGTGCTCGTGTAGCTCAATACGTTAGCATAATGCAATTATACGCTAGCTCAGATAATCCGGCCGACTCCACGCCGCAGCAATCTCTCCAACCTGTGTTCCAGCTTTGCTAAGTTTGTCCATGAGAACGGCAACTCCGGAGACGTTCCGCCGATATTCGTCAAGCGCATCCAAACTCCCATTGCTCTGCTTGATTGTCCATGACGCACTGGCGGATACAAGTAGCGTCGGTGGCGACTCCTTGGTTCGTTCCCGTCGGCTCCAACGATCGCCCACTCCTAACCACCGATCGAACACCGCGTACATGCTGCCGTTCACCACGGGCTGCCAGTAGAAGTCAACCTGAAAAGCAATAAAACCTTTACTTTTAGCTTTACCTAAACAAGATGAGGCAGAATCGCTTTATTCAATAGAATTTCGATCGAATTGTCGCATCTTTTTTGCGAGCAAAAAAAAAACAATTTCGTCGCATGGCTAATTAATCAACGCGGAGATTCAAAACGAAGAAGGGTAATATTTCGAACTGGATCCAAATGTTGCCGAGTCATATGTCCTCTTAAACCCACCACACTCAGGTGTTTCTCATTTCTCTTCAAGGATGATCCATGTATTGTACGTTCCTCGATAAAACTCGAAAATCGAACATATCTGTCAAATTAACACACCACACCTAGGTAGATCTATGGCGACTAAGCCAATGGGTTTGGTTCAACATGATCCCTATATTGCAGTGAATCGCGTCGCGCCAATACGGATCTTGCTGCTTGCTCGCTTCCATGACGCCACACCCTTCGTTAGAACAGCGGGCGGCGCCATGTCATTGCCACCGGCTGTCAGCGATTGGGGTCAGGTTCTGGCGAGATGAACAGCAGCTGGCTGACTGACTCACATCTGGCCGTTCGCCTGCCCGGAAAGGACAGGCGGATCCCATTGAAATTGCCGTCCGTGGGGGCTAGAGACATTTCTTGCTCGTTGCGCAACGGTCGCAACTGGCTGTTTGCTCCGAATATCGCGCGGACTCATATAGAGGCGCGGTTAGCAAAAAGTTTTTGTTGAAAACATGCCGTGACCAGGATTCGAACCTGGGTTATTGCGGCCACAACGCAAGGTACTAACCACTATTCGATCACGGCTACTCCCGACTACGTCGAGCGATTGTAGTATCAACTTCGTGACGATGATCCCAACTCCACAGGTGCAACAGCTGACTAATTTCTCGACTCAACGGAAGCCGTATGTCATTACGAAGCAAATCGAGAGCGAACAGCAAAAATAAAGATATCACCCCAGAAACGGCTCAACGGTGTCGCTATCGTGCGTTACTATTCCTACCTTTGTGCGTAGTTTAGGCTCTTCGTAGAAGAGGTCATGATGGGCTGGCGGATCGGACCTCTCCTCGTCGCCGGCTGTGTAAGGTCTCGTCTGGCGGACGAAGCTGTGATATAGCTGTCGGACACGGGAGTCGCCGATGAACACGACATGCGTTCGGCCACCCCAGTACGACACGTATCGTAGACACATGCGGGCCTCAGCGTTTGAGTATGAATGCAACATACACCCGTACGGCTGCCATACATGGTCTCCCTGTGTTTGAACAGAACCCGGATAGAAGAACAAGCAACAATCAAAATCGATATGTGATCAATAATTTATAATAAATCTAGACGAGGAGCTTCAACAGGACAAAAATTCTGAATAAGTTAAAAATAAAATAATTATTACAAAATAACAATTCGAAATTTTATTTATCAACAATATGAAAGATGAATATCTAAATTGACCGTCTACAGGAAAAGTTAATCTTAATAAAATTGCAATTACTGAAAAATAGACCTACTTGCAACTCGTCATTTATTAGGAATGGGACGCAAAATTGCATGACCAAATACAAATATCATTGTGAGAGAAAACGAGATGTTATATTGTATAATATGTTATACTGTGCAATATATGTTATATTGCACAGTCGATCGCATGTCGAAATTTCCGCGTGTCGTTATGACTTTTGACACTATGGCCGGGGTTGCCCGAAGAACGTATTTAATATGTTCATAGAAACTCCAATGTCAACGGTTATCCTGAGCATATAACTGGTAGTTATTTATGGGACGACACCACGAAGCCGATCAGGGCTTCCAGTGAGAACATTTGTTAGTTCAACGAATGCTACTGTAGTGCTTTCATGATACGCCCTACCAGATGTTCAAGTGTTTGACAAGAATAAATTTGTAAAAAGATTATATCTACCATTTGCAGCTGAGCATATCTTGACATCAATATATCTGCAATATACTGTTTCGCCGAGTTTGCTGTAACGGTGCCCGCAAATAGATCTCCTGATTAAAGTTTAGTATCCATGGTTTATTACCTTCAAAGCTATATAGGCGTTACGAATTCACCGTGGCTTTGATCATCAACCGATGTAATGAAATCGACTAATTTCAAATCGATTTTTCAAGATGTATTAACTCTATTTTTGCTTAATAGGGCTATATTCGTCTCACGGTTCGAAGTACACCAGATAGTGTATTTACAATGGCAACTTTCGAAGTTGGGCTCAACTCGATATATGACTCGTGTCTGATATTAAACTCTGAATGCACTAATCTATTCTACAGACTCGATTTAGGAGTAAAAATATTCTCTACACCTAGAGCAGGGAGTGATATGAACCTCAGACGTGAGATTCACATTCTTTGCTGAAAGGAGTCTGAAAAGCCTGTCATATGAACCATATTGTATAGTCTGTAGTTTTATCATTGAAGACCTTTAAATGATCTCATCGGGGAGGTTTTTGTACTACTTCAGTTACGACTAAAAGCTGGCATTTGCTATTTCTATGAGTTTAAGGGGTAATTTAAATCAATAGCAATTGCAATGTTGGCAGATCTAGTGGGACCTATACACGTCCAGCCTTTTGTGAGCTAGGGTTGAAATCTCTCAGTGCGAATCAACGGCTCTGCTCAGGTAATGGGCTCAACGAATGGGTGCCCTTTGTGGCTTTCGAGTCGAGCAACATAAATATCAGAGGCTCTCTCTGTCGCCGGGCTCTTCAGCCAGAGGATAGTTACTTGACAAATTTATATTGCTATGTTCGGGCAAAATATCCGGCGTTTCGCACAAGGACAAAGACAATCAGGCAATGCGTTCCACTCTAAGATTGCTTACATAGGACAGAAAAATAAGGACTTCAGGGACTGAAACTGTCACCGTCGCTGGCGCGATATGTCAAACCTTAACTTGAAATAATTTAGCACTTCTCAAAACGACAGCAAACGTTCATTATACAGCTAATTTTCAGCTGTCCAGTATTGTTTTATCCCGCATTGCCATGCCCTGTCAATGAATTCATCCCTTCAACATTAATTGCCAACTGACCTGGAAGCGTCCGTCGCTTAAGATCCATCTGCACGTTTCGATACCATAGAACAGATGAATCACTCCATGGTAAGTGGCCAATGAGAGGACCGTGAGAAATGCAAGAATCTTCCCGTTGCGCGCGTTGATATACCTCAAGAAGTCGGGATTCTGGCCGCATGGCGGCGGAGAGTAAAGCTGAGTTCCGCCACCCCCGCCTCCACTGTCAACGCTACCGTGCGGAATATGAACCACGTTCATGGTTGACGTCGACTTCCGTCGCGTTCTGAGCTACTGGCTAGCCGATAGTGGCATTACATTGCTCTTGGAGCACGTGCTTGAGGAACACGGTGCTGCTGACGCGCCCCCAGTCGCTGCCCCCGAGATCGGCAGAGAGACGAAGTTCGATTCGTTGTAGTTCCCAGCTGAATGCTTCGTTGTAGCTGACTGCTGCTGGTTTTCGTCGCCCTCGTCGTCGTCGTTGTCCTGTCCCACGCCTGCTTCCCCCCGTTCGACCGCGGACGGCCGATGGCTGTGCCGGTCGCGGCCGACGAGCTACACAATCCGTCGCCGAGTCGGATGGCCACTAACGAGTAGAAGGGAAGTCGCCGACTTCGTGCTTTCCAGAGGGCCACGACCTGCCGAGCACCAGTGGTCTGCTTGACGCTGGCATGCATGCATGCATACGAGGGGCTATTACCCACTACACAGAGTTAACTTTCAGTTGGGCCATGATGTTGTTGTGTTTGTCGAAATGAAGAACACTACAGTTGTTAATCGTCGTAATGAGCATTGTCACTATCAGCAAAGTCGGGCATCGATCGATCTAAGCTCACTTAAGTTGGCAACCTTTTCGAATGCTGACGCCTGCTGCTGCTGCTGCTACTACTACTGCTATCACTTTAACACGACGTTTGGATAGATCACGTCACTATTATCATCGCCGTCATCACGATCGTCTCCGCCAGTACTCGGAGTCACTTATCATAAGGCTATGACTCTGCTACTGTCAAGCGAAATGTGTCGCCAGGTGCCCGCGGCCCGCTTGCTTATCCTTTGCTCGGGGCGACTCGCCAACGAATTTGTCCAGATAGGCGTTCTCATAATACGCCGTTATGTAACGGTGTACATCGTCACACGACCACGATGTGTAGATTGTCACATGGGCGAAAATCCGCCGGGGACTTTATTCAGCAACAGGCCTCGCGCGGGTGGTACCTCTTCGTCTCACACTCGGTGCCTTGCTTACAATTTTCCACTTGCCGCTGTCCGAGAGAAGATTCGAACGCGTCGACTCGCACATAGACGACTGCAACACTGCAAGGCGCCGTCAGCGGATTCGATGTCTGTGCATAGAGGCAATGCGAGACAATGGTACGGCCAAATATTGTCGCTGCTGATGATTAGGCATCGAATAGACACCGCCCTTACCTAGCAACAACGCAGCCTCCCAGTCAAATCTCCTGCGGCAGGTGACGCCATTGGCGGGGACAAATAAGTGAGAAACTCGCCGTTTTGAGACCGGCGGGCCAACGCAGCGACTGACAGCGGCGACGGGTGGTCGATAGGCCGTGTGTATTAACCGTCAAACAGAGTGTCTCGATCGTATGCCTACGTTTCCTCCTGGTGGGCGAATGTTGCTTGGAGAGAGTGAGTTGCTGGTGGATAAATGTTGTAGTTGGTGCGGTATTCGCCACAACAAATAATGTGCAATGCATGAAAGGCCGTCGCTGCAAATGAAATGGGCCGCGAAGGAGTGGCCCCGAAGTATCTACTGGAACACCCGGCACGAACGGCTGAACATGAGGCAAACAAATCGACTCAGTGTTGGGATGACCGGTGACAGATGTTGTCGCTTAAATGGAAATTATGACTTCTTCCAGGTTTGTCGTGCGCGCGAGTCACCATTGCCGTAAACACTAAACCAATAGAGGAGGCTTTCCATCCCGGACTTTGCCGCGCCTAGAACAAATCGATTCGCGCGAAGAACGAACTTGCCCCATCTAAGGCCAGGGGCGTACACTGTGACACCGAGGGCTGGATGATGACACAACTCATCGAGTTTACGCAGAGATGGTGCAGAGATCGTTTAGTTCGACGTCGTCTTGGCAGTCACAAACAGAAATGGCGAAACGAATGAATAGGTGGACGACTCGAACAGTCACCCGGGTGTCGGCGGTTTTGGTTTATTCAGCGGTCAGACGCGGCGCCCAGCAATCGTGGACAACAACGTCTTGTCTAGACGACCACCCTCGGAGAGCACCGTGGAACAATGCTGTGTCAGTGGCGGGGCCTCCTTCGAGGATGTATACAGCCAACAATTGAGAGGCTCACAGAGAAGGCGAACAAATTCACCGTAGCTTCACAACTTTATCCACTTGACGCACCGGACGAACAGTAGTAATAAGAGACGAGCGATGGCGTGCAACGGCTGATTGACTCCGTCAATCCACAATGCCAATGAGGTGTGGCGTGCGCCGCAGATCTATCCATTTCGCGACAGTGTGACAAGTACATATCGAGTTTTCATCATTCTCAAACACGCGAACCGCATTCGGGGTAGCGGGACCCGTTCTCAACCGGCGGCCCGGCAATATTGACGGGTGGTTACAGTTGCAATATCATTGACACCAGATCGTCGAACGTTTCCGAAACGCTCAAACGAGCTCCTTCGTCGTTTCGAAACTCATCGTCGTGTTATTCTCATCGTCTACCATCAGAGCACAAACCCGAGAGTACCACCATCTATCCGCTTCGACATAGCGCACATATAAATAAACAAAGAAGCAGCCGATACGCCTCAGTTTTGGCTCGCTGATCTGCCCTCTCTGATCGAATCGCTGGAGCGCCAATGTGTTGTCCTTACCCTCTCGTGTGCCTTGCCCTTCGCTGACTCTCGCGTATATTCGTTCAGTCGAGATTTAGCGCAGCGACTCGAAACTGTGCCTTATGTTGACATCTATACAGGCAAGATTTAGCAGTCATGGACAGTCACTGCTGTTCGCTACCTATTAGAGGTTAATAAATAAATTGAAATAAATTATATATATATATATCAATGATGAATTGACGTTATAACGATGAATCTATGTTATAAATAACCTTGTGTGTATATATATATATATATATATATATATATGTATATATATATATATGTATATATATATATATATATATATATATATATATATATATATATATATATATATATATATATATTTGCACACAAGGTTATTTATAACATAGATTCATCGTTATAAAAGTGATTAGAAAATAATGGAATCATTAATCGTTGATGAAGTGCGAAATTGAGCACGGTCGAGAATAGAAGTATTTGCTCAACTAAGAAGGACACCTAGGATGCCATGCCGAAAGAGAACATTTATTATATAAATAATCAGATGGGTCTATCTTTACAGATCCTACTCCCTTATTACATGGTAGCACAGTGAGTAAAAAGAAAGCTTCAATTAATTTAACAAAGAACAAATAATTGATCTCAGAAATTAGTTTTTATTCAAGAACTGTAGGTTCATCACACAATTGGGTGGACTAATAAAATCGATTCGAGGAAGACCGGTCTGGATTTTGTATATTTTTCCTCGCTCTCTCTCTCTGCCGAACTGTACACTTGCCTTACTTGCTGCTTTTAGAAAAAGCTGTATTGTTGAAAACGACAGTGTTCACTAAACTCTCTCAGTGTGTAACCAGCTCGTTGGCAATATATATTTAATTATTAGTCTGAGATTCTTGCCTAAATATTCCCTCGCCTATCTTGCTACTAACTATACTATATATTATATACTAACTATATATAAAAACTGCTATATTGCTACCTAACGTAGGTGAATAAATGAACGAATTGAACAAGAGTATATATATATATATATATATAACTTGATAATCGTATACATATTGTTTGTATATATATATATATATAATTGTTGATGCTTTATTAATGAACCGAATATAGTGCAATTTGACTGCCTGGTGCAGTGAAATTAGCTTACAAGCGACTGATCATATTGACGACATTGCTAAGCACAATGTTGAAGAGCGGTCAATAAGGATCGACAACCCGTGGCATAGTGCTCTTCGTAGGTTCAGTCAGTCAAGGGAACCCTTCTATGAGCCCCTCAAAGTCCTATCATCAATCAAGTCTCGGTTGACAATCGCATCCGAGTGTGCATCCACTACATTAATTTGGAAAGTGCGTCTAGCAAATTTTTCGACAGAGGCATGCCCGAGTGTACTGGAGCCAAGGTGTCAACTTGGTTTTGATTAAATTTTTCTCGACTTTTTCGAACGCGAATGATTACCTCTAATTTTCAAAATGTCATTTCAAACCGGATTTACCCTTTGTGGCAATTTTTGTAAAGTTCAACAAACATAAACACATTTTGTGGTAACGGCCACTATCTCTATTTAGACTGAAGGTTGCTGAATCGGATTCATCGATGACACTGAACTGTAAGCAATGGCTAATTAAGCAAAACATTTTCGAACGAGAAGAACGCTGTTGTGGTTTTTTTTCCATGAAAGTCATTTTATTTTCGATTTTCGTACTAACAACAAAAAGTACTTTTCCATATATTTACTTTATCATATAATTATTAATTTATTAAAACACTTTCCGCGATGTATGTATAGCTAGCTTAACAGTTATAGAGCAGATCGGTTTTTTTGTTTTGAACTGAGCTAATATTACTTGTATCTTTTCTATATCTATCGTAGTTGGATGGGTATAAATAAATTAATTAATTTACCTGTTTATTTGTTAATTAATGCCTCTTTACCTTCTCTATATTCCCACGCGTGTAGTTCATAAATAACATGCTCAAAAATCATCATACGCACAGAATTATGACGAGTACATCGAGATACTTGTAAATGACGACACGACACATGTGACAACACGCGTTGCACGAGACGAAGAAGCAGATCCCAGACAAAGCGAGACCCCAGGTGTCAATATTTAGGGCTGAATTTTTACTATTTCATAACGAATTCAAATTGTCATGTTTGTCTCAACTCATCTAGACGTGTGTAGTGTGTGTGTGTGTGTTTGTGTCTCGCTGCAACGTTAATAAGCAGAAAAAGGGTAACATTTTTCAACAAAATCAACGCGCCAAAGATCATCAATCGTCATTGATTATCCATCAACATGTCCCGGATACGGCAACGACTTTTTGGTGAATGGCAGGCTCCCTCACTTTGGCGCTCTCGTTTTGGTCGCAGGTGGGTTTGAGCTGAGGTGTCACTTGATTGAAGGTCAATGATCAATAAACGTAAAACTGGTATAATAAACGATGGAAACTCAACTGAAATTTGAACAAGTTCATTTCGACCTGATATCGATATCGGCGGGATCGATAATAACGTCGTCTCAATGTTCATTAATTAGTCCACAGACGAAACAAAAAAATTATTGTGTCTAAAATTATTAAAAAATTATAATAATTACTACTGTTCTACACCACATGTACGTACTATCTACACTATTTATAGTATATTTATAATATATATATATATATATATATATATATATGGATAATTAGCACCGGCAAAAACTCATCAACCAACAATCAATTACATGCTACAAGGCGTTATCAATACTGCATTTTCATCAAATTCTCCCGATCTAGCATTGGTTCTCTATCACCGCCCCATCTCTGCAGTTGAACCATTTTTTTCACGGTTACTTCGTTTTCACTTCTTTCTTCCCCTCTCTCTCTCCCGTTATGATTAAAGGCACATTGGCTATGTAGGTCAGTAGGCGGCGATTGATGGCTTCGTTTTGCGCCATGTGCTCACGAGGCGCATGACGATTTTGTTTGGCCATCTTGTCCTTCTTGCGTTTGAAAACAACACCAACCACTGTTCATAAAAACAACGTCACGTCACAGCGTTACCATTCGGCCCCCGCTAAATTCGCTGAAGGGGGGCGTTTAGGCGTGATTATAGTACATTACGTTGATTCATGTCACGGGGATGTAATAATAGTAGATAGCTGTTGAATGTTGGTGAGACATATATTGATTAGACACATTGGTGTGACGGCGTATGAATCTCGGGTGTGGACGGCCAAGCACGTACGATATGGACAACGTTACGAGAACAAAAGGTGGAAAATGATAGCGATCGCTTGAGGTGGCTGGTTGGTCTTGCATGAACCCGGAAACCGCTCGGTGCGTAATCCATTGAACTCAAATAGAAGCAGGTAGATCCGTGAGCGTACGGCGCACCAATCGATTATCATCTGTGTATCTGGGTGTGAGTCTGTCCATTAATACATATACGTGGTGTGTCTATGTGCAATAAGCGATGCTCCATGTGTCAACTGTATCCCCTGCTAATTTTATTAGCTGTTATAGGTCTCCGTCTCTCTCTCTCTTATTCTCTGCTTTTTTTAATATATGAACTTGACCATGTGTTGACCATGGTCGATTGGACCTCTTCTGCTGAATCGAATTAAAACACAATTTTGGATCGATGTTACGCGTCTTTTTCCCCCCAAAGTCACAATCACGGAGAGAAATCTCTATTTACAGGTGGTACACGCCGTACTAGTTGCTCAGACTTCTGCTGTTTCTCTATTCGTTGTACATATATATATATATATATATATATGCGTGCATGTGTATATATGCTTTCTGTACAAGTTTAATAATAGTAATGATTTTAGCTATTCCCGGTTGTCCTCGGTGAACGGCGACACAGCCAAGTGAATAGCCATCCCATTATAGCCAAGTGGTGTCATTCGTGTACGCGTTACGCTGGTATATCGGTCCGTTCCGGATTATTCGCTATCTGAACTTGCTCTAATCGAACGGAGCACCCGATACAAGGCGGAGCTTTGGGGTGTGCGATTGGCGTGTGGTCCACTGGTGAACACAGTGCACGACACTCGACGACTTCTGTAGGGTAATCTCGAATCAGGAATTGAGACAGACGGACGAAAAGTCTGTACACATCCCTATGGAAAGGTAAATACGCGTGCTCTGCTATCTGCATTTTCATAAACATCAACAGCAGCTCCATCTGTTCTTCATCGGATCTTCCGATCTTCTTGGTGGTTGTTGTTGTTGTTCCTGCTGCTGATCTCATAACGATAGCTGAGTTCTGTAAATAAATGGCGGTTCGTGGCGGTAATATCAATCATAGGCTGGAATGTAGATTAAATAATTAGGTGGATACTGAATCGATGAAGCTCTACGGGGGTGTGTTTCGTTCTTTAGGTGGTCTTGTGTTTTCGTTGGACGTTGAAAGACGACCGCCTTGGGTTGGCTGTTTTTGCTGGCTATCGCTTCCCGCAGGCCTTTATCCCAATGCCCTGATGGAGGCCGTGTTGGGAAACGAGATGCTGTTGAAGCGATGACTTGCGGCCGAATCTGCAATTACAGGGAACATCCAAGTACAGGACAGGGAAGAGAGTAACAGACATTAATTTATAACAACTGCTATTAAGTATAATGGAGGTAATATTTACGTGGATACGTACGACATTTTACATGCATGTGTCTTTGCCGAGTCTTGTGCCGCGAGTTTCGTATATATATATATATATATATATATATATATATATATTTCGCACACGTGTGGGAAATGCCACTTCTAGATATTTCTTTGTCTATACGCGAATCGCCGAGTTGACCGGACGAAGCTACGTTTATCACAATAGCTCTGCGAGACAGAGCTTAGCGTACATTCGACACGAGATTACTCGCGAGATCAATTCAATACCATCGAAGGACACGGTGATCATTGGCCAGCCGCTGATGAAGGCCATATCGCAAAAAAAATGCATGACACATCCTACAACATTGTGATTATGCCGATATGAAATGTGTTAAATTATGGTATAGTCGATTTCATTAATCATATGACCCATGTTTCAAGTTTATACGCGTAAATATCGCATATACGTTCATTCTTCTGAGGTTTCTGCCGGCACCAATAATAACCATCCCGGTTGTATTCAATCAGCTCTGTCAATCTCTGACTGAGTCGGGTCTATTCCCTACGAATAACTTAACTAGCAAGGGAGGTAGCTAATGGACGGCGCACTAGCATGAAGCTGGCCTTGCTTCGAGGGAGCCAGCCGACAGCATCGAAGTGCCAGCTTATGCAGCTTGCCTTTTGCAGGCGGCGGCGGCAGCAGCAGCAGCAGCAGCAGAAATAAGTTGCCCTGCGAGGAAGTGATAGAAAGTGTGCCATCGACGGACGGACGGACGACAATACGTTTCGTGCCGAGTCGTGTGCGAATGTCTAGCCGCAGCATCTATCCGAGTTCGCTGGTCACGATCGGAGATCGCATTTTGCGTTAGCTCAGGCTACGGCAGTAGCAGCAGCAGCGACAGCAGCGAATGACAGTCACGAAGTACGCACATCGAGCTTGGTCAACCCATCAAAGTCTCGAGTGGCACCGTAGATTCTCCGTTGGCAGCGGCAACGGCAGCGACAGCAGCCGGACGGGATGGTGGCGGTGGTTCCTCGGGACAGGCAGAGGGCGCCAAGTGCTCGGTGCCGTTCCCGTCATTGTCGCAGGTCTGCAGCATCCAATGACCGTTAACATACGAGAAAATAGCGTTTCGCCGGAGTTCGTTCGCCGGCTCGCTCGCTCACTCGCTGTATTGCCTGTCTATGGCCAGCCAGGCCGCGATATCATCAGCAGCAGCAGCAGTATAGGCAGCGGGAAGCAGAGAGATGGTGGAGGATGATGTCGATGACGACGAATCGTGCGCAGCAAAATGCAGAAGCAGCAGTGGAGACAGCAGCAACAGCAGCAGCAGCTAATAAGGATGATTTGATGAGTGGTACATTTCGGGCCTGGCTGACCTGGCCAAGCTGGCACTGGCTAATATCCACTTGCATGTCTATCCCTTGCTGCCAAGCTACAATTTCTATTATTATTATATTGAATTATTGTCTGTATGCCTGTAAAAAAAGTATTATCACCTAGCGCCTCCGGTGCAACTACGGTCATAATGTTTAACGCAGATAGTTGCATCTGCATCGGGGGAGGATGCTACCGACATGCTACATGCTGCTGTAGATGTTGAATTCTCAGATATCAGACATCACTGTCACCTCGACGTGGAAATACATCGATACGCGTATCAAAACATTAAAAAACAACGTAATCCATCATTATTCTTATTATTATTGGCCTCGGTTATTATCAGCTGAACAATGCTTGGTCGTAATGCTTCAATAGATTGGCCGTGGCTGATCTTTATCTTGATCCAGTTTTGTAACCGACGTAACTCGTTCATTTCGCTTAATGCCAATTTGAACAAGTACGCCAACACCTCTCTCTGGTTTAACACCGCCTCCTCTTGATAAACACATCAGATGCAAGGTATTGGCGCAAGAATATAATGGTCGATACTGTCGAAGATTAAAGTGCATATATGTCACACATATCTACATTTGTATCTAGGCAATTTCCATCGCGCGATCAAGTTTGAGCAATACCAAGAGAATATGTTTCGAACAAATGAATCGATCACCAATCGTTGTTCCTTACCCCCGTTGGCAGACGTCGCAGACGAACGATTTGCTATGATCGATAATGTGCTCTTTAATGCGGTACTTTGTTTTGGCAGAATAGTCACACAAGGGGCACTTGAATGGTCTCTCCGAATTGCAGCTGTCCTCGGCGCGAACGAGGGACATGTATAGCGAGACGGGAACGAAGCCGTTACTCTGCGGCGCGATGGCACTCGTGGTCACAACGCCGCTGCCGTTGGCGCCCGAATCACCGCTGGTTCCACCTGTTGAAAGCAAACATTCAATCGAACACCAGAGTGTAACAACTCACATAACAAATAGCGAATTGTGCGGATATGAACGGAAACCGTCACAACGTATAATGGAACACTATGACAAAGATGACGGTGAGCTAAAAACAACGAAGGAAGATAAGCATGGCCAATTTTCGTTTTTCGAAGTTTCAATTCTCTCAAGTCGCTCAAGTAAAACAACATCTACCGTTGAAACGCTGCTCGAGCTTCATTCTAGGTGAATAGGGTGGGGTTTGCGTATAAACAGCATTGAAATTAGGGCGATTATGTAGTGCCCTATAGGATATTTGGTGAGCACAATACTGGAGTCGTAGGAATAGAACGACAGATAGATGGATAGATATAATCGAGAGAGAGAGAGAGAGAGAGAATATATCATTGGCAGAGCTATAAAGTATTTGTATATAGTCTCTCATTGACAGGGTTACAAAGGCTTACATCGTGACTCATATAAACTCCTTCAAATTGCCAAGAAATTTAACTATTATCTACAGCGAAAATAAAAGTGACTAACTATGTACATACATATATCGCAGGAGCGAGCAAATGAATAGAGCTTTCTTAAGAAACGTTTTCAAAAACACACAAAGCTTTTATTCGTTCATGTCGTTCGTTACACTGACGCTGACCATATTGACGATCGCAAGCAATATGGGATCCTTATTTGGCGATTCATGGACGTCCGAGAATTACATCTGAAAGAATAAATCACCTAATTAATACGAATACGAATGTTTACCCTGTAAATGTGTAATGTAAATGCATATAGCTGTTCCTTCCAGCCATCCATGGCGAGTTGAGCTATTTTAGTGGCACTTTTGCCAATTGCCATCACAAGGAAGATGTCGATGAGAAGTTTCTCACAATACGGTCATTTCAATGATGATTTATGAACCAATATGAAGGGGACTAAAGCAGAGGGAATATCGTGAAACGTGAAGCTTCTGCAGTGAAAGTACATCACGAAAAACAATAAGAATAGAAGGTAACAACTGCAAAGCATGTGATGGTCGGCAGCTCTCTGGGAATGTTTTTGCAATTTGAGTTTTGGTCAGCTTTGCGATGTTACTCGTAGTGGGGCGGTATAGGTTCGAACAGTGAATGAATTGTGGAAGCGTTGAAGCCATCGGAATCGGTAATTCAGGCGATCGAACTCAAGCGATTTAATGCTAATAAATACTTTTGTCAAAGGTGTAAATTTAGAGGATAATTCGGTACACTGTCGGGTTCTCTCGCTTGAGGGTTTCTTCCAAGGGATTATCCGGTGAGGTGTTATCATCAGCTAAAAATATGACGCTGATGAAATAGGCATTGATGAGACTGAAATCAATCTCTGGAGCATGAAATCGTGCTGTTTCTTGCAATGCTGAGCTGGAAAGCGCTCGTAGTAGCAACATAAGCACGGCACGAAGGCAGCGAGGAAGGTCACATCGATGTTGTCAACACGTAATAAATAGGAGATCTCATTAGGAGGCATAGATTTTTGCCAGATGGTGGCCACGCGCGAGACTGCTGGCGATCGTAACAGGATCAGGCAATCTGTCCACTATCGAGCGGTTGTCGTCAACAAGACCTCTCCCTGCTTTGGGCCAGCTTCGAGAGAGCATTCATGATGTTCGAGAAAGCCGATAAATCGAACATCCACCTGCTGAGCAATAGCCCGTGTGGGTACGGGGAGCATCAGGAACAGAGTTTATACTGCACAAAAAATGTGTGTGGCCAGACTATTGATACGGCCATAGATGTCCATGGTAATACCAGCTCCGTCCAATGCCGGAGCGAATTCCACTACCGTAGATTTAGCTGCTGGCAGCGTGTATGTAGCAAAACTATGTTTACTTCGCGAGGATCTGGGGAGAAAAGATGTTCTCAGAATCAACTTCGCCGTGTATGTCGATATCGGCACAGTCAGTTAGCCTCGAAATTCACTCTATGTAACGTCAAGTGTTCACTCGACTAGTGCGAACAACAATTGAACAGAAGCTCGCTTCAGTCATAAAACGCACCGCAGGACTGCATTGCCCAAAGAACTCACCCTTCCCGCGGCTCATAAACGAACCTCTATTGACTCGTTATTCGTGTAAAGGTTTTTTGGCGCGATCTTGATTTGGCTAAGTTCATCACTTACGCTTGTGTATGTGATATTGCGAGCTGTCTGCACGCACTATGTAACGTCCTGTGGTGATATTCAACGTCAGGGGTAGTGGTCACGATAGAGTGGATTTACGTTCATTCATTAGTGACCATTACAATCATCGAATTCGTTGAGCAACTATTATTTATCAGACAAATAGCTAAACACCAGTGGCGGGTAACTTCAACTGGTAACTTCAGATAACTTCACTGCAGCAGCTGTAGAATGAATTATCATTTGTTGAAAATTCAACTCAGTTTAAGATTGTTACGTCCGGAAACATCCAGAAATGCCATGCAGCCGGCGAGGTATTATGATATGAGCCGGCCTGACGGTCACTTTGATCGAGCTCGATGGGGGCGTACTATTGCTACGACAATGTGTCGACAGTGACTACATGAGAAACCTCATGGATATGGATATACGATTTCACAAACTTGGTTGTGAAATCGTTCACGTGTACGATACGGTCTTATCATACGATTTGGTCAGTCTGTCTGTTTGCGTTCTGCAACAAGTCCGCCAGCCTGAACAAATATACTTGCAGCGGAGCATGCTTGAGTACACAAGTTCCGCTATCTCGTCGCTTTCCGCTCACTGCTTCGAGCACCTGCACCTCATCATCCGTCCGCCGAGAGGACTTCAACCAACCTCAAATCCCAGCAATCACAGTGTATATTGGTATATATATCCCAACTGGGTACAATTGGTACGCTCGCGCACACACACACACACAGACACACAAACACACACAGTAACACGCACTCACAAACAGAACAGAACCGATGCAAAGTTTTGCTGCTCGTTGTAGATATTTCCCCCTTCTCCGGTCATCGATCGCGACCGGCGTCGATGGATTTCGCAGCAGAGACCGTAGTATCACAGTATCGCCGCCTGCAATCACCGCTTGCAACGGCTGCCCACAGCCCATCTTCCACGCGGGCTGTCTTCGCCACCGGTCGATTCCACTCTGGCTTCCAATCTTGCTCTGTCCTATCTCTCTCTCTCTCTCTTTGGTTCTCTGCTTCGCGCGCGTAACATGCTTGGTACTGGCGGCGGCGGCGGTGGTGGCGTCGTCACCGTGTCCTTGCCAACTTCACTTTACCGTCGACACGTCCGTTCGTCGAGACGGACATTCTCGCGCCGAATTTCGTAGTTTTCTTTTATCGATTGTCGCCCGAAGAGTCTACCGCTGCCGCCACCGTCGGCCGACAGGCGGCCACTGAGCTGGCTGCCCCCTGCGCGTCGCTTCTGATGAGGCCGTTGCGTCTGCCGCATCATCGTTGTCGTCGCCACCGGCAACATCGTCGCTGCGTTCTGCTGCCGCCCCGTAACCGAATCCAGCAGCAGCGGCAGCAACAGTCGCGGCCGTTCCAGCAGTTCCACCCGGGCAAGCATCGCATAGCGCGGGGTGCAGTATCGCAGCGGCTGCGGCTATGGTGGCCGTTTGGCAGTGGCGGCTGTTGTGTCGCAGAGGCTCGCGCGCCTTCACTGCTGCCGCTGGTCGCCACCGCCGCTGGTCGCCACCGCCGCTGCCGCCGCCGACACCACCACCACTTTCACAGGGTCCGCCCAATCTCGTTGTGGCAGATACCAAATGGATACCGAACGCGAACAAGCGAGAGACGGCTGCCACCACCACCACTGCCAGCTCCACGACCATGACCATCAGCAAGCACGACTGCTACCACCAGACGACGACAACGATGATCACCGTCGTCGCCGTTACCGTGTCGCCCGGCTGCTCCTGTCGCCGCCGCCGCCGCCGCCGCCGCCGCCGACAACGGCAACAACACGAACAACAACGACAACAGCCGCAACAGCAGCAAAGCGTCGCAACTCGGTACCGCGACACCGTCGCGGTGATATATATATATATATATATATATATATACAACGGCGGAGCAGCAGCCCGCGTTGCTGCCGCTTCGGCGGCGCCGGCGGGAGTCGCTCGCCGACGGATGCGGCTGCGATTTGACGCTGCTGCGCTAGGCTGTTGCTGCGGCTGGTGTTGTCGCCGCTCGACGCAGCGAGCGCGGACTTCGGCGGGCGCCAGTCGACTGCTGCCGGGGAGGCGGGATGGGATTATGTTAGGGGTGGGGGGAACAGGTCGGCAAAAGCGGTGGAACGACAAAACCAACGAGCGGGCGAGCGAGCAGCGAACGAATCGACGGACGGACGGAGCGGGCGAGCCTCGGGCGAACGTCTGGACGCCGGCCGGGCGGCTGGCCGGTCGGTCGCGATCGACGGGGCGACCGTTGACGACGAAAACGTGCGGCAGGCGCGGGAACAGCGACAGCGAGCGAGAGGACGAGCGGATGGTGGACGGATGGTGGACGAGCAGAATGAATAGAATTGGCACGGATAAGGGTCGCAGCCGAAAGTGGCCGCCGCCGCCGCCGCCGTCGTTGTCGTCCTCCTCGTAGTAGTGATGGCTGGAGCATATGCATGTATCCGTGCGTGTGTGTGTGTGTGTATAGCTCTTCTGCATGTAGTGTGAGTATGACGAGCCGTTGTTGCGTGCGGGCACCCGCCTGTTGTTGTTACGCGATGGACGGATGGACGAACGAGCGGACCCCATAGGTTGGCTGTGAAGTTAAGCGAGGCGAACGAGCGGGGGAGAGCCCGACCTGCCTCCTACCTAACGACTGAGTGAGTAAGTGAGTGAATGAGTAAGGACCCGGACCCACGGGGACTCCAGGGCCAGCCAACCAGCTGGAGTCACCGGCGAGCTGCTGCGGGGCGAACAGCGTACAAGCTGCAGCAGACTGAACATTCACTCGCTGGCCTGCTCGTATACTCAGCCAACATAGGCAGGGAGGCAAGCAGGCGGGCACGCATGCATGCGTTCGCGCGCGCGCGTACACATCCACATACGCAGACAGCTACAGACGCACACACAGACACACAGAGATACGGAGGGTCATGCTGAACGAGCAGGACTGGCCGTGTGGTGGCCATGATGGTGATGATGTCCGCCGGCCAAGCCTGTGTGACCTGGGTCTCGAAGTGCGAGTAAGGTAACTGAGCGCAGACTCTACCTATGTTGATGTTGAATGCGTCAGTGAGCAGGAGTGAACGACTGAGGGTGTTCAAGGGGACGGGTCCGTACGATACAATACGATACGAGGCGTAGCGGTCGGCGGCGGATGTGAGCGGCGGCGGCGGTGGAGGTGGCCCAACAACGGCGATGACGGCAGCCGCAGCTGCGTATTGAGACGGATGACGCGCTAAAGCGAGGAACACCTGCAGTAGCGGCACAACCACCTCAGAAAGCGTTGTGCCTCATGAAGACCTCGGCAGCAACAGCAGCAGGCCATTGCAGACCTCAAACTATTGATGTTCATAGTACACGGTGTGTGTGTGTGCTATAAAGAAGACCATAGGGTACTGCTGGCCTCACATAAAAATTATTGCGGGACTGAACTCCAATCACATAAAAGAGAAAACAGAGCAGAGACAAACAACGTCGTGCTTACGGTGTAATTGCACGAGACATGCACGCACAGCACAGCGTTCAGTTGAGGTGGTGCTCTATTATATATATATATAAATATATACATGCTTATGTATATATATATATATATATGTATGTATGCTTATGTTTATATACAATAGGCAAACAAACACTACATAAGGTTTAATTACAAAAGTGTATAGAGATAGGGGAACCACCAACGGATGCGAATGTATCCATAAGCAAAACAGTGTTCCTATGAGCATATATCTACAATAAACTTAAGTAAGTTTTTGCGAAATCGGGAAATATCCAAGGTGTAAATAGTGAAAGACGGTAGGATAGAGAAATATCGATAGAGATATACAAATGCAGAGACTCAAGCGTACGAGCGCAGCAGAAAGGGAAACAGATCCAGCGACAAAGCAATTTCGAACAACAGAGCGCGCATCGAGAGCGAAACGGAGCGAGACTCAAGTCAGCAGTTGACGGCGACACGCGCCACTGTTTGAGTAACCGCTATTTGTCATCGCTGTGTTAAGGAACACATATATTAGCATGGAGCAGGCTCCCCCATACACCGTACAGATTCAAGTCTTTTTATATATATATATATATAATATATATATATTTATAGCAATCTTTCTTGTTAAATATGGACACATTAAGCGGCTACATACTCACGCATCAAGCAAAATGTATGTGAGAGAGAGAGAGAGACAGTGACGTGAAGCTACATAAGTAATGTATAGAAGCTCTCACTATCAGAAGTAGACGATATCGAGAAAAGCCAGGTGGTGCATGCACCCGAACGTATGCTACACCATAGATAACAGACCATACTGGAGCCTAGAAGAATTGACTATCGCGCACAAGGCGAGACGATTCTACCGACACAAACACGAACACATTCACGGACACACGTTAGATCACACCACCACGGAATCACTCATCGTCAAATGGCCCTTCGATAGGATTGAGAAGGATGCACACACACACACACACAGAGTCACTGGGCATTAACCGGCCGGCCGATGATTGAAGGCGAAGTGCAGTGAAGTAATGTGGGGGGTCGTCGCCGCTGCTTCACTCTCATCGTATGGCCGTGTGTTAACTTCCACGATAGGATAGATCGATCTGTATGTCTTACTCTGATACATATGTTCGACTGAGATGTCGGCCTGTTCAACTTCTTGTCGGCGGGGCATACGCTGCTGCTGCTCCTCCTTCTGGCGGTGTGAGTTTGCGTTTGGTCGTCGTTTGGTGGGTCGCTCGCTCAACCGCTCGCCGCATTCTGTGTATCCGGTGTGCACGGCGCGGTTTTCGGGGAGCGGCAACGGTGGCGGCGACGCGGAGCGCAGAGCAGAGTGCTGCTCCTCACGCACAAGATGGCGGCCGCCACCGGCAGCAGCAGCAGCAGCAGCGGCGGCGGCGGCGGCACTGCCACCGACGGAGACCGATGAAGGTGGTGGATAGAACAGCCTGCGGCGGCGGCGGCAACGGCAGCGGCGGTGGTGGTGGCGGCGGCGGCGGCGCCGCTCATGGTAGAAGAGCGCATAGACCAGACACTGGACTACTGAATGACCACACCAGCAGCGGGGCCTGACTGGCCGTCGGGTGCGTCCATCCGCCGACCGCGAGTGCGGACTGTAGTCTGTAGTTGCAGCAGCAGCAGCAGGAGCGAACGACGGACATCAAGAGCGTGAGACGAGTGCTCGAGAAAGAGAGAGAGAGAGAGAGAGAGAATGCGACAGAGCGAACGGTGGAGTCAGCGCTTTGAATTCGACCGAACTGGCTAGTTTGGGTTAGGACCGCTCCGTCCAGCGAGCGAACCGCGACGAGCACGGATGCATCAGCAGCAGCAGCAGCCGTAGCGCAACGGCCGTACTCACGGAGCGCGACTGAGCAGCGCGAGTCCGCCACCCGCGGCCGTCGTCTGCCGCCACCCGCCGCTGCAGCTGTCTGCGATACCCTCCCTATACCTTCTCTTCTCCTCCCATTCCGTCGCCGTAGACCGTCGTCACCACCGCCACCAGATTACTACTACTCTTTCCCTCAGTGCTCACGAGCAGCTCTCTCTCTCTCTCTCTCCCTCTGCCGTAAGAGCGTTGTTGGGTTGCGTTGTTCCCACCTTCAACCAGTGTTCCAATCACTGCTGCCTCTTGAATTCGACTGACTCACTCTCGATAGAACGAGCCGGTAACTCAGCAGCCATGTGAACGCGGACCGACGGGGCGCGGTACGGCGCACCGCGCATACGGTGTGACAACATAGGAAGAATGGCGTTTGCTGTGAACTAATAATATAACGAGGGAAAGCGATAAACAGCCGAATGATTTTCATGCTGAGTTCGGCTGAGGGGGCAGGTGGTAGATATTGAATAGTGTAGAAAAAGTTGTTGGACCATTGGATGGTCTAAAAAATGATGATTTGTTCAGCTTTTTTTTTTTGGCATTTTTTGTTGTGTAGCTGGATGGTGCTAGAAGATGTTTCGCGATGACAACATGCTCAGTTGTCTGCGTATGATTCAGGCGTTTTTGCAGGAGTAACCAAAGAGAAACGCAAGTTTGTGCTCGAACTTTCGAAATTCAAATTCACACCTAGAGATAGAGGTACATGCTTTTGCGAGAAGAGAGAGAGAGAGAGAGATCTTAGATAGAGAGAGAGAGAGTGAAAGAGAATCTATGGGAGTCCAGCAGAACGGTCAAGGAATCCAAGTCCGCAAGACGGACGCAAAGGTAAAGGTAAAGGTAAAGGTAAAGGTTTAATGGTTTATTGAAGGAGCTGCAATTTTACAATGCTTAAGCTCTCTTATATGTCACACGGCAGGGCTCGAACCTGCGGCCTCTGGCTTCCGATAGCCAGAGACTTAGCCGTCCAAGCCACTGCGCTGACAAAAAGATCCTTGATCTCTCTGTGATCGCACGTCGCGTCTACTCGAGACGTCTGCTTCTTCAAGGGAGTCCCGGCATCCCTCTCTCTCTTTCTCGTTGAGGCAGACGGACCGGCACAGAACATCTGATTTTATCATACAAAAAAAAAACGATTACGTGAGTGAATAGGTATCGATAGAGATAACGTTGGTGCTGTTGGCCACTGTTCGACGTGCAACTGGGCACGGCAACAGTCGCCCATATCCAACCTGGGGGGGTCAGCTGGCTATGGAAATATCCGCCGAGAATCGTCCCGTTTCGTTTGGGTGACATCCACTCGCGGAGAACACAACTGCTGTTTAGCGTGATGATATAGTTCACAGGTTTACTCGACCTGAGAGAGAGAGAGAGAGAGGACAAAGCCAAGAAATCGAATCTAATGTAACTATGCAGGTTCAGAGAGCCGCACATAAGGGACCTTATGCTCGCCGGACATTAACTCATTTTGAGGAAAAATGTGTTAAAGATTAAACGGCAGGCATCTATATACTTGAGTCCACGAAACTGGGGATCTTAAATCCAGCCTTCGTGATCAGCCTCGTTTTCTCGGGGGACGAAATTATTATCCCGTTATTTTTCACCCGCATCTGACTCTCAGCTGATTTTTCATCCAGGCTCCGATTCCGTTGTGTAGAATCGCTTCAAGAACCAACATATGATGTACAACGTACTGGACCTACCTGGGGCTTTCTCCAAAAGTCTTATGTAACGACAGGGCAATGTTAACCATATACCAGGCAAAACCGCGAATCCTCAGAATCGAATCGACCACAAATTTTGGTACTGCTATTCGTGGCTTCCATCCGGCAATCACACGGCCAGATATCTAGGAGTACACCTCAAAGGGGTCAGCCAGAGAGCTATTACGTAAAACGCAACGAACGCTCGCCTTAAGAATTATATAGGCCTACAAGACTTTCAGTATGCACTCGTAACATGCAGTTGCAGGAACCATCCCTCCGGATATAAAAGCTGAGACACGTAGGAAATACTAGGCTGACCCGATAAAAAGGGGGCTGGAGAGCTTTGGGAAACATCAATGGTGGCGTGGCCGGATATGAAATGGGATGCGAGCGCACGGAAGAGCCTTAAGGCTTATGTGAAAGACATTTTCCCATATATGAAGAACTGAAAAGATTGAGGAGGCGCTGTGGGATTGCATTTCGTCTCTGGCCATGGATGCTCCACACACAGGTAGAATACCTGTGAAGCGTCGACGCCAGAACGGTTCATGTAGACAAACTAAATAAATACCAACTAGTTAAATAATGACAACAACAGCAACAGACGAACTTCATTGCCATGACATTCGAAGTATCCAAAATGGTCGATTTATTATTTACACGTGTGACAACACTCACTAACATAGAGCAGTTACATCATTTCTGTTTGTCAGTCACCCACAATTCATTAATGCTAAGTCGATGTATATGTATATGCGAAATCTATGGCGTGCAATGGTATGGCATGGCAGCTTGTCAGCTGACGAGCCAGTCGGCGTTTCTCCCTCCACATAAGCTTAAAATGGCTTGTCCTATATGGAGAAGGAACCAAACGAATTGAGGAGTACGACACGTACAATCACGTCATTGGCAGGCCGAAGATTCTGATCTGGACCCTTAAGCGTTACCGTGAGTGGTGACTGGAGCCCAGGACACGGCCGGAATCGCACCTCTCGAAGAAGATGCACCATGGCCATCTTAACTGTGAGTGATGCAAATTTCGACCCGACACAGGATCGGGGACCGAGTCCATATGGGAGATACTGCGCGGGATGACTTTGCCTCCGGTTCTTGTATGCTGTATGGGTGCTGTTACGTAGAAATCTTTCGGGACGGAAATCGTCCGGCTCTTCCCATAGTTGTGGGTCGCGGTGGATATGGAACACTGGTATGAGCACCGAACATCCAGCTGGGAAAAAGAAGCCATTGAGATTACAGCTACGAACGCACTCCCGGGTAACAAAATGTGGCTTCGGTGGGAAGAGACGCAGTGTTTCACACAGAATAGCATCAAGAAAGGGCAGTGCCTCGAGATCCTCTAACGATGGCTCGTCGGGAAGATGACGAACCTCTTGGCCGAGCTTTTCCTGCAGTTGGGGACGATCAGCCAAGCTGTGGATAAGATATGTTAGAAGCGCACCCGTCGCTTGGAAGGCACTGACGAACTGGAGAGCGTTTGACACGACACACCGTGAATCGTTCTGTTGCTTCGGGCTAGCCTCTAGTAGAAACTGTAGTAAATCCTGTCTCGGCAATAGCTCGCCTTCGCGGCGGAGCTCGATCACAGATCGAACATAGGCGACGATATCAGCGGTGGCCCGTCCATGCTGTGTAGTATAGCTGAGGACGCCCCGAAAATGCCGAAGAAATGGGATTTTACTTAACATAGCTAACAAATGACATGGTCGTCCTCTGGCAAACTCCTCAAGGGAAGTATTCCTTTGCAAGCAGTCCGCCTCGATGGCCAAGGCAGAGCGTGCTAACACCTCAAGGGCGAATCGGTCAGCCAGGTCGGAGATGTTTGCATTTCGGTTAAGCCTGGCATAGTTCATGAACATATCGGTAAAGGTCCTTGACACCTCATTGAGAAGAGGGGTGATTTTCGCTAGGCGGGACTCGTCGAAGCATTGCACAATGGCGTTTCGGCTGTTCCGCCACTGGGTGCCTCGCAGGACTTCGACGGATGACGCAAACGGTTCGACGGTAGCAACTGCTGGTCTGCTTCTGAAGACGGGATCGTACAGCAGCTTTTGCACGGTGTCAACATCGCTAAGCACCACCACTGGGCGGCTGCCTTCGTAATATCCAAAGTAGCTCCCATATTCCTTGATCCATTTTCCCAATGTAAGTAGCGCGTCCGTACGCAGCTGGTGGGAATTACCTGAAATAATGATAGAAGTATATGTACGCGCTTAGAAAAGTAAAAAGTTTTGCATTCGCTAGATCGTGCCTAATCGGAGGACGCACGTCGAAAAGTGGCAAGCTTTTAAAGCCATTCTTCTTCTTCTGTGGATATCAGTTTTGGTACTCGATGCTGCGTTAATCCGCGCGGTAGGGAAAACCTTGCGGGGATCAACTGCTCGTCCAAGAGGGCTCGATTTTTTCCACGTGAATAGCATTCCAATCTCGAACTGCATTTGAAGCCACATTTCTAAAGTAACGTTGGAATGTTCACCGTAGACCTGGGCCGACCGACCTGACACATCATAACCTTGGCCAAGGCCGTACACAACGAGCAGGCAGGCATAAAGGGAAGTTATGTCCAGGATAGGCGACGCTGGTGCTTGGCAACGTGGCTCACTTACCCCACAGAATGCTAGCGTCAGGTCCCCGGATGTGTTGTCTCGAAAAGAAGCCAAGATGCCATCGTCTTCGCAACAGCCAGTACACTCCGTAAATGTAGAAAACTAACACGAACACCACAGTGTATTGCAGGAACTGCATCGCTGGCGGGGCCTCCTGCGAGGACAAAGTTCGGAACAAGTACCAATAGGGCAAAAGCTGTCACATGTTAGAAACGGCATAAAGATTGTTAATGGTGGTGACACAGTTGTGTGATCTAAAGTCATGAAAGAGAGCAATATGTGGAAACACAGTATAATATAGATTGATTTTTTTTTGTTTCAATTGAGCTCCTCTGATGTATGTTCAACGGAACAATCCGTCAGCATCAGTCGAGAATATTACAAGTCGTATAATTATCTGGATGTGAAAAATCGACCCCCAAAAAGATTTCCTGTATTTTTCATTTGTGTTACAATAGAACTCAAATACCTCAAATTCGTTAGCGATTTCTTGTGCAGTGTAAGCTTATTTCGAGGGATAGTTTTCCGAATAGCGAGATTGAGCTTCAAACATTATAGAAACTAAACAAACTTGTCAAACTCGGGATGATTTCCGATACGGTAACCTACAATAAATTGAATGGTGCACAGGGTGTACGGAAATGTATACAACGACCCCATAGCATTTGAAGCAATATCCAACCTGTCACAGAGTTATTATCGTTGCGTTCGATTACGTATCAGTCATTTATGTTGTAATCCACAAAAAATAAAACATCTTACATAAGTACAGAAAAAAAATTGACGAAAGTCTAATAATAATGATACCGACCGTTGTTGTCTCACGCTGGGGACACTGCTTGAAACGGTATCGTCCTACAGAGCGTGATGCGAGCGTCGACGTCTCGCGTCGCTTTACGTAGCCTTTGGCAACGATGCAGAAATTTTCTCACACGCTTGCAAAATGCTCGCCGGGCTGGTTGAACCGGAAATGTTTACCGTCCCTCACATAGCTCCAAGCTCCTCAGCTCCTTCGTCGGCACAATGAGTTCTGTACAGCATTGCAGCCACCCATCAGGCTCACGCTGATACCAGTAGGACAGGACGTCTTCGCAAATCGAACGCGGCGTCATTCTTCTTCAAGAGATATCGAATCGATGTTCAAGATCAAGCAATTGGTTGGTCATCAATGTTTGAAAGGCAAGCACATAACAGCTCATTTCGGCCGGCAGGAGTAGTGTGCTTGCAACGGGTCCGCTCCAAATCCTCTCCTGGCTGAGCGAGCGAGTGTGCTGGTTTTGGCCGTCATCGATAGTTCTTCATCACTGACCTCTTCCCCAATAGCAGTCGTATCAGTGTACATCCGCATTCACTGTTTACAAATTGCCAGCCTCCTGTTACTCACTCCGGAGGGCACGTTACAACGTCATGTTGGACCTTTGTTAGTGCTGTGAGGCTTTCACACTGGCGCCCACTGAAATACGGTCTGCTTCGTCAGCGGCGGCTATCTGCCGAGAGGAAGAGGAACAGAGTGAGAGCGAGAGAGAGTCCCGTACTCTTCAATAGTTGGTAAGTGAGCACACGTTGTCTTCTCGGCAGGCCGCCCCCCGCCTTGCGCTCCTCTGGCTGCGTTCGACAATCGCACACTAGCCTGCTCCCCTTGCTGTACAGAGTGGTCCAGCACGGCCGCGCATCCGGCAGGGACCTCCGCCTGAGCCACTCCGGAGCTCGGCCTCCTCCGGAGATTCACGTTCAAGGAGACACCACTCACGCAGCAGCACATCTCATACATCCTCTCGTGAATAACGTCACATCCGGGGCAGGACCATACCGTAGCCCCTGGTCGGTGCTTTTCCCAGCTGACATTTACCATACGTCATCGGAATGCTAACCTACACGCCCGTATAGAGACAGTTCAACGTCGCATCTTCTCTTAGGCGGGGTGGCGGTGTCGCGCGGGGAGGAGCCCTTAAAAGTTGCCGGTTGGGCGCTTTAGCAAAACGCTGAACGTTTGCGACCTGTCAACCTCACAGGTCGTGCTGCGACGAAACGCGCGAATTGGCTTACGTCTGCCTTTGAGTGCATTGTGAATTGCGTAGCTCGGTATAGCTTGCTTGATAAGGGACATAGGTTGCGGATCAGTGAAGAAATGACAATGTGGACGGATTATTTCCAACGAAGATCTCCGCGATTAGGAGGATACGTCATATCAATACCGCTTCTAATCTTGTTCAGCTGTTTAGGTAAGCACTCTGAATCGCATTTACTGTCTTTGCGGTGATAGTTTGTGCCGACGTCACATCTAATATGTTCTATTATATAATACCTGTGAGGGACGTCACGTCACAAAGTGCTCGCTCAGTCAGCTCGATAATCGGAAGAGTCAGAATTGTTATCGAGGATACCGTGTGGACAGCGTAACTATAATTTGCTTTCCTCAAAGTCCAATGCCACAATTACTCAACGATAATTCGGCACTATTTTGGCCTGACACGCGTTTTGCGTACACGCGAAGGACACAGTGTGAAGGGAATCGCAACAGGCAGGGGACAGACCTTAGCGTCCCACCACAAAAATCGAGTTCATTTGCTAAACAGTTCCACCCATCTCACCTTCGGTCAACTCCTTACTACCCTGTTACAAACAATAGATTGTCATGCAGATCACGAACAGACGCAATAAAAGCGAGTCCGTAGTGATGTTCTCCTCTTGTTATTCGGTATTAAGAAATACATCGTGCTGCGTAGTAGACACATGATGCTCAAAACAGTTGGTCAAGTCAAGATGCCACATTGAGATAGGGTAGTTCAAGATGCGTGAGGGAATGAACACGATGTCGACAAAGAGCAAATTGGATATCATGCAATTGTTAAGTGATTACTCTGCTGGGTACAGATGACCGCACATATGTAATGGCGCCGTTTCCTGCACGGACCGACCTGTTTATCGTGTATTGAACCACCGTTCATTTAGGCCACACCCATGGTGGACTTTCATTTTTTTGTTTAACCACCACCAACCACCACTAATCTAGCATAACTAAGGTAAATTCCCCGAAACCGTATTGTGTTTAGCCTAAGTGAAAGTGAACGAGTATCGCAGCTACACGCTTATGCCACCGTTGAAATCGGTGTGCTCACACAAGTAAGCAGATCTACAGTTCTCCAGGACCATAAAATCGCATGGTGTTACAGCATGATCCTCTATTTTAAGGAGATTATGTTGTGCAATAATTGAGAGGAACATCTGAACAAGCTCAGATCTGCGTTGGGAAATGCCACCCAGGGAAACATCATGGAGTTTATATCTCATGCAGTGGGGCAAGCAGATGCCTGGTCCCCTGAGACGCTCGTTAACACTGCATTACGATAGGAGAGCTCTCTTTGTTGATTTCATATGAATGGCTAGACTCTATTCGTGCTAGGCATGGTACCGAGTTAGCTCCAGCGACGATCTCTACACTCACTTAGTATTGCTACATATACTTTTTCATAGCTCACTTTCAGCTGACTTCCTGGCCATGGCATGCCTCGGTGCCGCTGTGTGGTACTGTTATCATAGATACCCACTTACGTGTTCTCCTTCTGCGTAAAGTAAATATGAAGCTTCTGGTCATCTCGACAATATTCGGTTATAAGAGGACTTTTTTTCTCCCTTGAAGAAGATCCCTCATTATATACGAACTGTGTATCTTGCACCAGGCTCTTTGCGTGATTAAATAAATGTGCAACAAGTATGTATGTGTAATGCAAACTCTCGTTTGTCAGAAAAATCATAGCATATTGATCATAATTCGACTTGGTGCCTCGATAACATGGCAACACAGGCAGGGCCTCAGTATTCGATCCCACAATAAGGTACACTTGCTACTTTGCCGCCTTAGACCTCCTAACGTACGCTGGTGCAATTCACCATTCGATTAACACAGGCGACACCTGTTGGGCGGTTGGGGGCCGAAAAGGTGGTGAGCCCATATACCCGACAATGAAGAACATCTCGTGCTACAAATGCCACTCGGATACTGACGGAGAGGCGTGCTATAATGCATCACAGTTCAACGTGAGCCTCAAGACCTGCAGCCAGAGTATAGCAGAAGGTGGCGGATGTGCGGTAAGCGAGTCAAGGATATAGCTAATCGGACATAACTATATATCCGGCTGAACGTTGCCACTGTAACTTAAAACTTAGATCAATAGGCGCTCTCACTGCGATTACAAATTGTCAATGGTCCAATAAAAAATAAATATATATATATATATATATTATACATATAATGTCTTCAATTGTATTGTGTGAACGTAAATAATAAAAACTACACTATATATAAAATTTTTTATATATATATATGTATTCGTCAGAGTCAGTTCGAGGTCCGAACAATGATGAACATTTACAAATTCGCCTATGCTTCAGGTCTATCGACTCGATACATCCGAGCAGTCACACACGGTGAGAACGCACTCCATAGAACGGACCTGCGCGGACGAATGCCGGCCGGATTGCGTCGTCGTTGGGGAGAGGCACAAGCTTCATCTGTGCACATCGTGCTGTAATCAGACCAGATGCAACGTTGACAATTCAGCGCGGCCAAGAGGCTCTCGAATGGTGACGCTTCGGGCGTTTGGCGTGCCAATCTACACCGGCTATCCGGCCGTATTGATATTCTTCGTACTGGTCACTGCACTTGACCGGCTGGTACACAGTCTGCTTGACGTATGACAAAATTAATGTCATGTGAGGAAATGAAAAAGAAACGCTGACAACCTAACGAAAATGCATACATCAAGCGTAGACTGCAGATATAGAGAGAATCATGTTCAACAGCGTTCAAGTAGAAACTTATAGGATCCAGTCAGATATATATATATATATATATATACGAATACAGACAAAAAGGTACCGAACCAAGCACGTCAAGAGATCCGCCTCGATCTTGTACTCTATGGTACCGCTGTAAAGTACATATAAAATGCTATTGTTTAGTTTATACTATTGCGTGCTCTAATCAGGTGTTGAGTTGTATCGTGGTGAACTCTTGACGCTGCTAAATCAAGTGGAAAATACCCTCAACCACAGCAGTAGACGCGTCCATGTAGTCATCCATTGATATTCGACGTGCATAGTTCTTCGTTGTGTCACTATAGATTTCATAATGGCAATGAGCAGCGATCGTTGATGATTTCACACCATCCTATGACCACGTGCACCATTGACATCTAGCGGAAATGATACTGCCCTTTTCTCCTCTTCTAGCCTTCGTTTTGAGGCCAAGTCTGCCAACACTCGTGGTCTGCCAAATCACTTTCTACCCCGCAAACGTACCACCGACGCTGGATACCGTATACACATATATGTTCGAACGATAGAGGAGTGAGCATGCACATCGCTGCGTTGTTACACTAGTCTACATTAGTCTTCGTTAATGTCAGACTAGCTCCCCAAACAGAGTATATTGTCGCGAAGTACACAATATATACCTACGCGATCTATCCGGACATTAACGGACGGAAATGAACTTTGTAAATAAACTTTCACACTGTTTCTATTAATGATGATATAATCATGTATAAATCACTGCGACATTGAACGAGCGTTGTTAATTCATAGGCCTGCTGCATGCTAAGTGTAATTATTGTTTGCTTTTCATTACGTTGATGGTACATGTAGATGATTGGTAAACATTTCTCGAGCCTAAAGTGCTATTTTACAAAGTTGTATTTCTGGAGGACCAGAGACAATCGCCACCGGTAATGGGTCCATTAGGGACCTCAGGGCGACTAAATGCCGGATCCGCTTTCAACGTTATCTTAGCAGTGGGTATAGTCGCTAGTGTGAGACTGAATGCCATATGCAGTCTTATTGTTTCATATTTTGCTGTTGCCGGCATACCCAAAATCGAACTTTTCTAAGAAACAAACAGCACTCAGAATTGTGGTGATGATTTCACTTTGAGTTGTTATCTTTCATATTCTACCGAACTTAGGCGTACTATTTAAATACATATGTAGTTGCTAGCTGTCGTATCGAGCCGAAGCACTATTGTAGTAGTAGTAATAATAATGATTATTATGAACTATGCAGAGCAAGGTAACTTTGGTTGGGAATAATTCCATCTGCGCTTTTGGAACTTCTAACTGCAAGGTCCCGACGTGCTAGCAAAACTATTCGTAAATCTAGCCCCTCCGGTGTTCATTGCGCCAGCTGAGAATAATTAGACGATTTTGCCTTCATTGTTCTGTTCACTTTATTTATTTTATCTCTTTGACTTAGGATCTCGATCTTGAACTGAGATCCGCTCATTGATAGACTAGTTCCTACTTATCTAATTGTGTTTCACAATACGTATACAAATTGTCCTCGAGGATCCGCCTTGAAACGTGAACGCACCGAAAACAAGCGCGCCTATGGCGGATTGAAGAAGGCACACAACTGTGACTTCTCCGAAATTAATGTCACCGAGCACACTCGGATTATGTACAGAGCTGGCTACGAGGTTCCCTCGCAGCGGCCATCTCAGAATCCATGTCAGGGTTTGGCCTTGTATGCCAGCAACTCCGCGTTGGGATACTGAGGCTTCTCGATGACACCCTTGCCAAACTTGAGCTCGAGAAATCGTGTCACGTTATTCGGAGCCGACGCGTACGTTCCCGCAAACTTGATTCTTGTTAGGGGCTTGAGGAATCCTTCCGGAAACTCCCGGTCCTGCGGGTGATCCTTAAACCATGTGTCCTTTGTCATTATGCCGTCTTTTGAGCGAAAAGGAAATATGTCAACATGGACACGATTACTCTCTGAGTATTGCACCCGTAAGAAACTCCCTTCCGATGGCATTGAATGCTCCCATACGAATCCCTGGGGATCGCGAACTCCAGTCCCTGTCACACCCTTTGGGCCGGATACTTTTGCTAGGTCGACAACTTTGGCAAGCCACACGCATTTGGCAATGTCCTCCTCGTAAATACCTGTAACGAGTAACCATCGTTTAGATCAATTACGTAGAAAACGAGCCCATTCAAAAGCATCTGGCACCGTTAGGAAAATCAAGTGCAATGCAACACAACGAACTTCCACAGAGTCTAATAAGAGTAGCGAGTGGGTGAGGTTAAACAAGCTTCACTGAGCTCGGGGGAACGCTCGAAACCGAGAAAGACCTACTTCCAACGGCTGCTTCGTTGCTAAAGAGACAATATTAGCCAGCAGCGTTGAGTTGGACATCCCTACATTTAGCATCATAACAAATATAATTTTACGACGCCAACCTATGTCCACATCATAGTCCCAGGGGATGATGTCTCCGTTCCTAGCTGCTCCCAGCAGCGATCCGCCTTCGAGCCAATAACGAACATTAGCCGACTCCAGTATTGAGAACACGTGGCGAGCAGTGATACGCAAATTCTCTAGACAACAAGGTGGGGTCCATCGGCCCTGTGAAAGCCAAAAAAAAACCAATCGCATGTCAAGCACAGGTTAGCGCTGGCCGTATACCTTCACAGCGTGGTTAGTAATAATTGTTGGAAATGCCTACGAATTTACAGTGCCTCGTACTGGAACCTCGTACGGGGTTTTCAACAATACTCGTTCTGAAGACTGATGCCTGTTGTTTAAATTGTATTCTTCACCACTAATTGCACGGCCAATAGAGGCAACGAATGATATCATTGCTATACAATGCTGCTAACAAGCGTGGTGCATGCTTACTTTGAACAAGTACTCAGGTGTGTCACCGTAAATCGTGCCAAAGCATCTTTGCGAACTCTTATTGCAGCCGTACCACTCGACCGAGCTGTTGTGTACCACCTTCTTGATGCCAAGCTTATCGTAGAGTGTCCTCCTTCTGTAGGCGTGGTATCGATCACGTTTCTCAATTAAATGCTGCGTCTGAAATAGTCGGAACACTGGTCTCGTGACCTGCAAGTCTCCAATCAACAGAACCTGTATACCTCGCTGTGCCGTCTGCACATAGATTGAGTCAAACAACGGCCGTTCCATAGGGAACGGCAGCGAGATCAGAAGTGCGCTGGGCATAAGCAGTATGTGCTCGCCAGAGATCGCGTCGCACAGCGTCCACGAATTCGCCGACTTCTCGCGGCTCTGATACTTCAGTGTCCATTGGCGTGAATCCACCTTCAGGCTAAGGCAATCGACGAGGGCAGCGCCGCCTACGGAGACGGCGGCCATTCGATCAGGCTGATTGATCAGCAGTTTGACTAGTTCGGTTAAGACTGCGGGTTGAGTCAGCCGTACGTTGTCAGGTACCAAAAGCACATAGTCGGTAGTCAGACGAGCCGCGACCGTCGCATTGGGCAGGTCGCTGAGATATTTCTCCAGCCGGATACGCTCCGCCATGGCGGGCAGATCTCGAACGGGCGGATAGAGCACACTGTCAGAGACGACCAGCATCTTCATGCGAGAGAACACAGAATGAAATGATAGCAGCGTCTCCTCGAGATCGTGGTGGTACGGCTCAAACTCTCGAAAGAGGACGGTCACCATTTGATTAGGGAGGTCGAAAGCCCGTTGAAATAACGCCGCCTTATCGATCTTCATTGGTGGGGCGATTACCTGCAATTGCTTCATCAATAACGTGACACAGAATGCGCGATGTTAATTACAGCACTCGGGTAATGCTCAGGGGAAATACCAACTCAGAGATATAGCTACACGTATACCACTGGGAGACATAGCTGTTCAATAATCAATCTATTATCCATTTTAGCTAATCCTCCATTTGATTTACTTAGTTAATAACTTATAATTAAGAAGCGATGCTAGCTAGTACCGTAACTAGAATATTTATATATAACAGAATGCTTGCGAATTGAAAAGCACTACTGTAGAACATGTGTATTCTAAACAAACTCTAGTTGTACTTATTGGCTCTTGGTGAAGTGCGACACTATAACAACTCATTGGAGTTAGGTTAGAAATGAAATAGTTATAAAAATGTCTCTCTTCCGTGAAGCTCATGAGCGAACCGCTTCTTTTTCACTGTGATCTTTGACATACGGACGGCAGAGTCGACGCCGTGAATAATTCTATAACCGATGATCCTAGCAAACGTAAAAATGAACGAGTTTGACGTATCTCTTTAAAGCATCACGCATGCATTAGGTACTTACGGCGGCTGCTTGATTAAATAAACTACCTCGTATGAAAAAAACGACAATCTTACCTCGATTGGCGAGTCAGAGGCCGATTGGCAGCGTCGATCGAGCGAAAACCACATAACGACAATTGCCAGAAAGTTCACCGATATAACGAGAATAAGCAACGTGCGCCATGACGATCGTTGGTGGCCAAACGCCATCAGTTTTGCCAACAAACGGTCGAGTTCCATCGCGACCGGCAGAGCGGAGAACCGAAACACAGCTTTGTTAATGGGACAGCCGAATAGCACATAAGCCCGTATAGGGCATCTTCGAATTTTTGTGCTACTCCCGTGCTCAGGAGGCACACAGCCTTCGCGCGTTTCCTGTCCAATCCATGTTGTCAAGAGATCTTGAAATGCTCGACAATCAACAAGGTAACACCGTCTCGCACAGCACGTTGATTAGCGTACTGATCGTTGCCCATTGCCACTTCTTGCATATCAATATCGGTGTGTGCTAACTGTACACGATGTGCTCAACCGCTATTTATTTATGCATTGTCGAGAAACACTGGATTTATATACTTTGCTAGGACTTTGCGATCGGATGCAAGTGTGCTGCATGACTGTTTCGGACTACGTCGGACCGAATCGATAATGAATTCCTCTCATCAGAATATGGCCAGTCACGCAAATCGAAGTTCCGCGCGACGGCGCGAACGGATCATGTCGTCAACATTATGATCTACACAATGGAGTGATCCACCGCGCACCGTTCTTAACCGGGACACAGCAGCATTCACTGAAGAGTCTACAGGAGGGCGGGCGGGCGTGCGCGGCCTTTGTTCAATCAACACCGGCTGACTGCCTGCCCCTCGTCAGAAGTGGTATCAGCAGTAAGCTGGGCCGTATACCAGTGGGCCCGTATGTTCGAGTTTGTTGTGATCCATCCAATCTCTTCGCTTCACGGCTCTCCAGCATAGATCACGAGTGAGAGTCGGCGTCGAACGGCTGAGACGCGAGGGAACCAACGAAGCGGGCGGGCTTGATGCTCAAGCCGCTGGAGTCCCGAACTTGTAGAGCTCACGGAATATATTCGCAAAGAAATATTAACATTTATATCGTATTGAAATGTCGATACATCGAATATCAGCATATCGCATTTACTGTGCAGACCGTCCGTCCGTCCGTCCGTTCGATACGTACAATGGTGGCGATTCGGCTTACTCCGCCAACAAAATCGACGTTCAGATTTTCGCGGGCCCCTCACCACAAGCGGCAGCTCCACCGGGGCGGAAGCATGAGTGGTTCTTATTTGTTGTGAGCACGTGTGAGCTGTTCTATTGCTGCGCGGTGCTCGGCTGGTCTACACGCGCCGGTTTGTGAGAAGACGCGAAGATTCAAGATCCGATTCTTTGCGGGGATCCAGTTCGTGACACGCGGGTTCGTCGTTGACTTATCGAGACTCCGACCCACAGTTAGCAAACATGGGATTTCCAGGACGCGGTGGTGGTGGTAGAGGTAAGCCTATTCAGCCCATGTTATATTTTCCCCTCCTCCAAACATGAGAGGCCTGTGTGCCTATTTTTGCAGCGGGATTGCCGCCACGGTATATCAACATGTTTGTTTGGCTCGTTTGTCTCGTGCTGCTTTGCCCAGCGTGGCACTGTCATGTTTGGACGGCAACGTTTCGAAGCGTGCTGCGAAGGACTGCGACAAATAATGACAGCTCGTTGAATTTGTCTGTTCATAATTTTAAAAATTTCCCCTTCATCACCTGTTGAGCATGTGGCCGCATGGAAGTGTTCATTGGTTCATGGCGCTGTTGTACTTAGCGCCACTGATATGATCCCTGGTTCGGCTGATAGATCGTGGTTTGCTCATGAAAGGTAACCTACAGATCAAACATTCGACTATAATTACACTTGAAACTGCCTGTGCTAACAATTTCTCGATATCGCTGGCCGTGTCTCGGTCGTTGTTCGGCTCCGCCGGCTTCGGTCTTCAGTGCTTCGCAGCGACACCTCGCGGTGCCCGGCAGTGTTAGCTGCTAGCAAACAACAGGCCAGCATAGAAAGGTTTTCTTTGATTTTGATTGACATTATGAAGTGTGACGCTTTGAACATGTTTTTGCCGCTCCCGGGCTATGAGGCAATACCATAGCCTCGTTCGGGAGTGACCATGATGGCCTCGACGTGACACACCTCTGTACTCAATCGCGTCATTATTTTATTTACTAAGACACATAGTTATATGAAATAAATACTCACTTATCTGTATTTTGAGTAAGTTCAATATTAGATGATGATCATTTGGGTCATCATATCAGTATCTTATCGATCGACATCGCAATCTGTTGAAACTTAGTAATGCATGATTCCTGTTACGTGGTTGCACATGCTAAAGTACGTTTATTATGACGACTGTTGTCGCCTAATATATTTTGCCTATTTAGATGAATCGGTGTTACTCCTAATGTCCGCGTACTTAGAGCGAATTTGGCTTGGGAACACTGATTCTAATGAGAACAGACTACAGTGATGGCCTTAGCGAGTTCCGTACACGAAGCGTTACGTCTTCATAATGATTTGACACTGTGCAAAAGGTCGGTCAGTGAAGCAAATAGGCTTATCAACTGCTTGAGCTTAGCACGAAGTTCATCGATTAAGCGCGACGGAGATGCGATTTTATAAGATGCGATCCTTGCGTATAAGTGAATTCGGCTGATGATATATCTGGTGTATCAAGCTTAGAGCTAGATCTTGTGCCAACATATCATGAAAGACAATTCATTACTAGTCAACCCCTGGGTTGTCCGACATTAATTAGAGAAAAACAACGTTAATCATTGACAGTGTCGCCTCCCACACTCTCCCGGTACTCGTGTCACCCTCTACCAGTTCTGCTACGTGTGTCATTATTTTTCATCATCACGTATGTTAATGGTTGACGTCATTTTCAGGCGGTTTCGGTGGAGGTGGAGGCGGTTTTCGTGGAGGCCGCGGCGGTGGTGACCGTGGCGGCGGTGGAGGCTTCAGAGGTGGCCGCGGAGGCCGAGGTGGAGGTGGTGATCGCGGGGGCTTCAGGGGTGGTTTCCGAGGTGGCCGCGGCGGCGGTGGTGATCGCGGGGGCGGTGGGGGCTTCAGAGGCGGCCGCGGAGGCCGAGGTGGAGGTGGCCGTGGTGGCGGAGGCCGAGGTGGTCGCGGCGGAGGTGGAGGCTTCAGGAATAGGTAGGTTGAAAGAGGACCTCGTATTTCGTGGACACCATTTGTGGTGTCGTTGTCAATCTGATGTGAATTGTGTGAGAGTCATTATATACAGTAATCATTTAGCCGAGAAATATTTTGAGTAGCAGGGATAAATCGTTCATGCTCACATACGGTATAGCATGAATCGTTGAATGTTCTATTATATGATGGATTATTCTGAACTAGCAACAATAGCACAAACATTTTCATGCTTGTATTTAACTGATGGTCACTTCGTGGTCCACTAGAATTTTTGACCATGAGGTTGCGATCAAAATTAAACTATGTTCGTTTTTATCTGGCCCACATGTCGGACATGAAAGCGTACTCGAAAGTTGCATATCAATGAGCAAAAATCGACAAATCTTAATTGGAGAGTATTCATTTGGTGTTGTCTTCGCGCTATTCCAGGAGTGGCTCAGAAGCGTACGAACGTTATTCCCATTATTGAGGACGCTCGTCACCCGCACAAGTATCGGATGCTTGTTTCTATGGTCGATTGCATCTTCGCCGATGTTGCCCAACCGGACCAAGCTCGTATTGTCGCCATCAACGCACACAACTTCCTAAAGAACGGTGGACACTTTGTGATCTCGATCAAGGCGAACTGCATCGACTCAACAGCCGAACCCGAGGCGGTGTTCGCCGGCGAAGTGGACAAGCTCAAGTCGGAGAAATTCAAGCCCCAGGAACAGATCACCCTTGAGCCGTACGAGCGAGATCACGCAGTTGTTGTCGGCGTGTACAGGCCGGCAGGCAAGAGTTAAGCAAGCATAGTTACTTACAAAGCAATCTAGCCAAAAAGTATTGGCGCGACATCCCTTGTACATTACACTCCTTCAGGGGGAGGGGAGCAATCACCTAATAAATACTTTATTATGTCAAATACACATATATATATATATATACCTATATAAATATTTTCATTGTGTTTATTGTGAATGATGATTCCGAATCGCTTGAATAACAGCCCAATATTTAATTGGGACATTAGCGCGACATAGGTGTGGGGGTTGCTTTGACATCAGTTTCTTCCTCTATATACTGGCTTGCAACGCATGACTATATATATATATATATGTGTGTGTGTGAAATGTACGGAACACCTGCCAACTGTTGGGTTTGCGAAATGCTTAGATCTTAAACCTTCCGAAATACTGTGGCGTTGATTATACCAATATCAGGTTTGTTTATCCGACTTCAGTGCCGAAGAGAACTTTGTATTTTCTGAGTTTTTTCCGACTAATTCGTCTGTACAGATTCCTCAACTCCAAACTGAAACTCGATTATGGGTGCGAAATGCGTTTTCAGCTACAAATTCATCAATGGTCGGTAGAGGGCTACGAATGAATATTTTGTTGTTTGGCACCAAGAACGTGTGCGCGTATGTGCCTATCTGTTGGTGTTAGTGTGTGTGTGTGTATGTATGATTGCACAATTACATAATTGTTGTACATGCTTTTATTGTCTATTGTGCTTAAAGTAGTTCGCTTGCGAAAGTCTTCTGAGAATTGTGCAAACAAGTGAAATTCCTGCTTGCCTTGTCTAATGAATTTTACTGAGCTCATTCAACATATCTATTTTCTCTCTGTTTCATTCGCTCCTCTTACTGTGAGGAGGACCTTCCGCTTCGCACAGCACTTGACCCATAGGCGCGTGCCCAGTATAGGGCCCTCACTATTGTTGTCCCTGATAAAATCGTTGCATGAATAGTGTCACCATAATAATAGGCCTAAACATTGAATAAAGAGGAACAATGCTTACCGTTTGTGTTTCGTCGTTAATTTCATAGTGACTTTTGTAAGAAGTGGGACCGATGCTTCGGTCTTTTATACCGTACGTATCTAAAAAGTGTACAGAATATTCTTTATGTATTCGCTCACGATGGAAATCAATTAAAAAGTAGCCCCAATTCGTTTCGAAAGTGAACAAATCTTTCGCTGACAGCGACACTGAGTGTTTGGTTTTGCGGAACCGTTTTGGCGGCCCAACCCAACCTCTGGGTATCAACATTGAATGTTTCGGCACTGCTTCATAAGACGGAGCCCTTCAATGCTAATGTGTAAAGGCGGGGACCGAACCAGTGCATCTACGTGTCTCCCCAGATTGCAAGGCACATACGAACATACCAGGCCACCGGGCTCAATGCTATATCTTACCTGGGCTGGAATAACTGTACAAGGAAAGGCAAGTTCTGATGGTCTCTCTTCAGGATCCTGGAGGATAGATCTGGCGATTGTGACTGGCGCGACTTACTTTGATCGTTTCCGAAAGGGATTCACAGGCTTAATTCTATGCTTACATGGGTATTGAAAAATGTTTGTTAAATTTAGGTTTTGAGTCGCCTCTTAGGACGGATACTAAGTGTCCCTAATGAGCGAACTATATCTTATGTTCTAAGGATGGAACCAATCAAACTTTACAGATGGATCTGTGTAGAAACTTTTATTACATGTCGCATACGCTTGAGTGAGACACCATGAATCAGAGGTGCAAGCAATATTTTTTGAAAATCTTCAACTTTTTTGTCCTGTTTAATTACAACCTTAGGGAATAGTTTCTACGCATTTCCGCCGCTAAACTTACAAAGCGTATTGCAAAGCTGTCTTGGCCCGCCGTAGTTCTATCAATACAATACACACGCTAGAAATTTGACTATTTTTATTTGACATGTCTGTTTCTGACCGCCAGTTGCCGTTGATAATGTTTCTAGTTAGTGCATATGTCAACGATGTTGTCCAGGTTGACCAGTAGTTCATCTCAAGTGTTTGCCTTCAATGCACCTTATTTACTATAGTATAGCAACAAAGTCTTCACTTTGCACGGTTCAAATTGCCCCGGTTCGTTCGAGCAATACATGCTAGCCGTAGGTAAGTTCCGTTAAGTTCCCAACTGTTGAACCGGACGCCTTCCCCTTTCCGACCTCCAAAACCACGTTAAACGACGCTTTTTCCGCTTCCGACCATAGCGTCTCCATATATGCGTACGAGTAGAAAAGGTCAAGTTGCTAGAGCTTGAGGTAGAGTGGATTCGGGAAGCATCTTCATGGCTTTAGTCACATACAAATTGATCGATCGATTACTGATGACATTTAAACGAAATAGAGAGCGTCGTCCTCTTAAAATGATGAGACTTTACCCTAAGATTGAATTACTGCACCATAATGAACATTTTAATTGTTATTTTTTAGCTCGTCAGCTGTTGTTGCTTGACACTCGAAACGATCATCATGTACATTGTACAGGGTCTGTCATAGCTAATACAGAGTGACTCATGTACAATCGCTCTGACAGGGCCACATAACTGCTACTTCTTAGACCAGATCATCTATGTTGTTGTTTTTATCCCACAAATATTGGATGATCAATTCCATTTTCGCCTGAACACAATCTGTTTCGATTGCGGATTTTTAGCACCGCGTTACGGTCAAGTCAATGCTGTTCGTCGACTGACTCTAGCAGCGTGTAGGCGTCTCAGTTGTTTTAGCTGCTGGTCGCGATGTCACGCCTCATACGGACGTGAAGTTGGAAATATATATTCATCGCTTTGGGATGTAGCTTTTTAGTCAGTGGCGCAACGTGGATATGGGTCAAGCCAAGATAACGTACCAGCTAACATTGAGATGACCGAGCGGCCGCTGTATTTCGTATACATTGTCTAATAAATACAGAGACGTCGAGGCCGATCTAGCGGCTAGCGATTCGGCATGATTCAACTCGCAGCTGGACGGCCCGACACAACGGGTTGATTATCGGATGTGACAAGCATATGGCTGGCATTGCATATTGACACACGTACGCCAACAAGTCCAGCTATCACTGGCAATTGGCTAACTTAAGACAATTGACAATTTAGCCGACGTAGAATCGAACGACTCGATACGATTCATAACAATATCGATTGAATAAATTATCGAATCATTTTCCATTCTTTCCGCTTATTCCTAAGTAGTTCACCAGCGTCGAGATAGTATCACACACCCTCTTGAAACAGCGGTTTGAGCTCCCCGGATTCAGTGGCGTAAACGATCTAGTCAAGTCTAGACTATTATTTGTTCAATAGTTTCATTTATTTAGCACACACAACTTCAAACATACACTAATTAGGAATTAGGTGGGGGAGGAGCCGTATATATTACGTCGCTTAAGCGACATATTTGTAGGTGCAAACGCATACGTATCGACCTGAAGGAAAGCCCCGATATTCAATAGCCGCCGGCGGAAAACCAGAGCAGATAAGTATAAGTTTGGTTTCTGGCCAGGTATCTGTGCATGTGAAACAAGAGACCACTTCCACTACGCATATTGCAGAACTGAACACAGTGCGTTCCAAAATTCTTCTCTTGTCCACAAGCTCGACAAATGAGGGAAACCATAGAGCTTTGTTAGGAGTGCGTAAACTCAAGACGAAGCACTTCGAGAAATTAGTCATGCCAGAAAATCCATAGGTGGCTTGACACGTTGCTCGAGCGCATATACTTATCGTTGTTTATGTGTGGTTCTCGCTGTGTGGGCCTTTCTTGTGTTACGTTGGGACGAACAGTTTCGTTAATTGTCAATGCGAAACATAGTTTCGATTAAGCCTCTTTCGACGTACGTGATTTTCTTCCACCCAAAACACAGCAGCTTGGTCCACGTCAGCTGACCTCATATCATTTGGCGTGATCACCTTCCAGTGTTCAAAGTCTCCAACGCAGCAATGAGATAAAAATCCAATTGCATTTGCTTTTTTATCAGCTACCTACAGTGGCTAATGTACTTCACTCGTTTGCGTTCAAATATGCGACTTCTCATCTAGCCGATTTCATTCCTCGCACTCTCAAAGGTATCGATCAGTTATTACTTTCGTAGCGCTATCACTCCAGCCAATGTGAACGAAGTCGGCGATAATGATCCTGGAGGGTAGCCCAATATCATTGATTCCCTGTGGTGTTGTCCATGCAGCGCGAGCTGTGGGTAGCCAAGCCGGAGAGGAGGAATGTATGGAGATTCGGCCGGGATCGCCTATTAGGCACCAATAGTAGTAATAATTGGTGAAAGCATTTCACAATTAATACGGAAATGTAATGAAATAGAAGAATACCTATAATTCAGAATGAGGGGTTCACAAAATGAGGGTTTTGTTAAAAGTCAACCAGTTGAAATACATGTAGAAACTGGTACTAATACATTAATTGTCAGAATTGACTCAACAGGAAGATGATAATGACCTAGATACATACCATAGGAAATTAATTCGAACCGCTTTTTGTTAATTCTTTATTTAATATTGAGCTGTTCCTGCTTTATTTGTGAGGAAATCTCTCTGTCAGTTCTAGCGTTCCCCAAAAATGAGATAAATATCTTTCACAAAAGCGGATTTCTTCCAAAGAGGAACCAGATTGTCCTTCGAAGAATTGCTTTTGTGCTAGCTCTGTTGGTCTATCAATATTAAAAACTCCTATATTGTTCCATAACATTTTCAATTGTTATCTGGATAAGCGTCGCAAAGCGATAGTCCCCCAAATTAGCGTCAGTAGATGAAAAACGAGCAGGCGTTTCCTTTGATGTTTTACAACCTGGAGATTAACTCATTTATGTCCAGTAAATGCCTGCTAATTATAAACAAAACTGTCTTGACCAGAAACACAAATCGGCCGAATTATTAGCGAGCTTCTCCTCGAACTGTCGAATGCGCCCCTTTATAAAATGAATTCCAATGCGCCCCTTTATAAAATGAATTCCAATGCGCCGTGAGGTAAAATATTAAATCTAACTTGCGATTGAAGAACTTGAAGTCATCTCGAACGGAGTACCCTTTGGCTAGAATGATCCTTGGAGTTCATTGGCTCGAGAGGGTCGGCAGGGCTGTGGTGCGCAAAGAATTACCATGAATGTCCAACAAGCAGGGTGTCAGATCATGCTGCTCGTATGCGACCGCCACGTCACTTGCAGAATCAAGAACTATAGTCAGTGTTATTGGCTCAAGATCGTAATCAACACTCTGTTAAGTCTCTAGAGGACCAGTCAAAGAGTTCAGTGAACTTTACTAACTATGATATATGACTGTACAAGTTATGAAGGAGTCAATGAGAGTTTTCAGGTAAGCTTCTCCTGAATCTACGAATAATACGCCCGAAGGCATCCGTTTGCTGTTTAATCAATCTTCTGCAACACAGTGGCAGTTGATAGTTAAAAGTGTCCGTTCATGTGAACACTGCTTTGCATTCACTGCACACAAACCTCATTTCTATAATATATCCCATTGATTGATCGCTCCATAAATCGTCATATGTAATCATACCGTGTCGTAGCCACCTGCGTCGAAATCTACGACGCAACGCGCAGTACTACTATAATATTTGGGGTTAAAATTTCTGCGGTAAAACGCTGTTCGCTACCTCCTTTCAAACTCAACAGCGAAACGATTGAAAATACAGGGGCTGGCCAATCCAGCCCGCTATTTCGCGCAGCTCATTGGCTCGATGAAATGGAAGAGAGAGGTCTTGACATCGTCAAGTCGTGAATTTGGCCGTCGGCCTCACTATCATCTATGAGGAGCGGGGCAATCAAGAGGCCAATCACGTATCCAATCTGTTCCGGCGTGGACCTCCCTGGTATACTTCATAGTAGGTATTTCGCTTCGTTTCCGAAGACCAGATAATCCCAAGATAAGGGGATGTCTTACCAGCCACAGGCGAAATTCGACTGCTGAGACGGTCGTCATCTGCGTTCTTCGTGCTTTCTGCACTGGTTCTCTGTAGAAATCTTGATAATCTCTCATCATGTTCAGAGTTCGGCTCGTCGATTTGCGACAGCGTATAATTAGATTAAAGTAAAAAATAAAAGATGATGCGTTTCTATCGTCAAATATATATTCGAGTCTGTCCACTTGTGAGAGTTGAAGTAGACATGCCCACACTCGTCTTGACTGAAAATAACTCCGGTTACTGGACGTTCCTTCGTTGTGAAATCTTCTGGCTAATGTAATCAATCCATCAAAACGAAGGGTGTTCAACGATGTTAATGACTGACCTGTTGATTCATTCTCAACCTTCTCGTGTGGTTACCGCGCTCGGTGTACACGAGTTCACGATGATTTGAATGCCCCGACACGTCAAACCCAATGAAATACAAATTCTACATGCTAGAAGTATACGCCCCTATTTATACAGCGAGAACGAATTCGATTTCAGGACATGTTGACGCTTCAGTGATTTCATCGAGTGGCACTAACCTCTGATCTCTAATCTCTTTTGAGCTCTCAAATATGATATATGCTTCATTCTGTAATTTCCTACAGTAGTCATCATGTATACGCATGATCTGTACCACCGTACGATATATGAGACAGTGACGACTTCGTATAATGTCTAACTGATTTCGTTTAGTAATAGTCACTGCGCGATAAAAATTTGTCTCTGCCGAATTTAATTGCCATCTGACGAAGTTGGTTAAACACGTTACGCTTGATAATGATATCAGTGGAATCAAATAAGGATTTCGAAAGCGCTATTATGCATTATATAATGACGCCTCGGTGCTCATAACCGAATCGAATATTTAGAGGCTGTCTAATAGCAGCAGTGCACTGGCTACATCGAACTGAACCGATTCTGCCCGACGCAGCCCCACAGGAGCTTTATGGAACAAGGAACAACACGCAACATTTTGACTCAACACAATATTTGTTGCTTTGCTTTATTTTTAAGTACACCCAGCCGTTTCGCTAGCCATATATATATATATATATATATATATATATATGTTACACTTTTGTTGTCTATGATCCGTGTGTATAAACACTAAGTGCTTGTTGTGAACACCTACAACGGCTAAGAAGTACTACATGTTGGAGTGGTTCAACTCTACGAAATTAGACGTATAAGAAGCTCGCTTCCGAGGGCAACGAAAATGTACTCGAAACAAGGAAGGTCTAGATTATTCGCACGCTATATGCCGGTTATCTCATCTCGGACATCGGGCGTATTTATTTCGTTTTCGTCGTACACAAATATCTCCTCGAAGCTCAGCAGCTATTATAAACAGAAAACATCACATAACTTAAATAAAATCATTATTGTTATGGGCGGCATCTCGCATCAGAGGTTTTCACAAATATTCTAAATACGCTATCGATACTATCGACAATAAGCTAATCAAATAAGTCTATACTCGCTTATACTTCAAAGTCAAGATTCCTCGGTCAACAAAGCGGGTTTACAATAACTCATTTTGGATCAAATCGAAAACGCTGCGTGGCATATAAGAGAACTTAAGCATTTTAAAAGTGCAGTTCCTTTAATAAACCAATAAAGTTATACGTTTTTTTTACGTTTACGATGCTACTTTAGGTACTGGTACTTAGGGTCTGTGCCAGAGACCCGAATCAGACTATAATATATCCAAATAAAGGATCTGGATTAAATTACATTTCCAATGAGTGAAAAATCCGTTGACTAAAGAATCTCAACTTCAGTCGGTGTGTCATACGTCAGTTATCTCGCTGTACAAATATTCCACCGTAATCAAAATTATACGGGAGCTCCCTGTGGAGTCCTTTATACAGTACACCCCTAATCAGACTTACATATATAATCACATAATACTGCAGACGCAACGAAATGTGAGAAATCCGTCAGCATTTCATTGTTGACCACTGACAGGCGCCTCAAAGCATCACAAAACAACGACTTTTTCTTGCATCAAAACCCGATTTTCTCGGTTTCACCACTTTCTGCGAAATCTTGGCCATTTGCTACCTGCATATACATATATAAACACAGTCAATATTAGTGAGGATGTCGATTTCCATTATAAACGTCATAACACAAAAATAAAGTAGTATCTCTACGAGCAGAAAGCAGCGATACACTGCATAGAAATCAAAGACGAATTCACACATTGATCTATTGGCATATAACCTATTATATGCTACTAATGCATTATTATGCGTTCTACTTTTGACTAATTAAATGGCTAGTAAGGAGGTCGATAGTATATTCTTCTTCTATGCTGTCACAAGAAGAGGTACTCATTGTTCGCTCAGCCCATCCACCTATGGATCATAAGTGTGTGTGTATATATATATATATATATATATTCATATTCATTGCAAAGAAGGTGATCTCGCGGCTCCTGCTGCCGAAGCGGTTGAAATTTCTGCTGTCACCTCAGACGCTGTTGTTGTTGTTGCTGATTGTCAGAAATTCTATGAAATTCAACAGAAAGATGTATCTTACTTGCCTCGCCAGATTATGTCGTCTGGATCGGCGGCCTTGCTTTCAAACGCTGTAATCATACAAATGTCGCTGATCCGTAAGTATAATACGTCGCTGTGCAGGCAAAGATAAATCTCTCAGTCGCACATTTAGAAAGGTTGCCCCTTGATGCCTTCTTCGAGTCCCGCTTTTTCCGACAGTTGTCAACTGTCGACCAGCAGGCCAATCACTTACTCCTGTTATGGACGAGCAACGCGAACGAGAAGAAAGACGGAGAGATGAACAGCGTTGAACTATTAAATGGGCATTATTTCGTACGGATTCCATAATCTGCCGTCTCTACATGAGCCTATACAAGTCTGGCCTGTTCAACAACTAGAAATATTGTCCGGAGGAGCATTTCCGCTGTCGACGCGTGCTGCCGGCCGTACGTTCCGCGTACGGGTGGACAGATTAACGCTCAGACCCTTCTCAAGATGCTTTATACTTGGTGGTATTTTTGTCAGAATTTTTTTTCCAGAAGAAGAAAATTTACAAACGAAATCCTACGAGAGAAGGCTTGCTTCATCGTTGTTGCATTCGCAGGTCGGTTGCGCGCACAAGAACGATGACAATACTCCCATTTGACAGTATTGTTGCGGCAAGAATACACTCAAACGGGAGAGGTATCCATCTTGACGAATACGAACAACCATGACGAATTGGATAATAAAGAGGAATGAAAATTGCTGGTGGGGGTCATTTGCCTTTGTGTTCAATGTCCGAACTGGCAGTGATTGCTGCCCATTTACAGACAGAGCCAGATAGACCCGGCGAACGATCGTCTTCCGTTGCTTTGCGCGTTTGCAGTCAAACAAGACGAGCCACAGCAGCATCACAAATAGGACAAACAGCACATTAAACGACCTCTGATAACGATATATCAAACGGCTCTTCGTTGTTGTTGCTACTGTTGTTGTTGTTGCTAGCTGTATACATCGGGTGTCTCTATGTAAATGTGTTTATATATATATATTCTAATGCATTATTGCACGTTCCTATATCTGTATTTATAATCTATCTGCTATCAGCTGGATAGCTTCCTCGGCTGCCGATCAATGTTGCCACCACAGCGACAAAACAACGACAGGCGACAATCACCAGACTCATGAAGCTTAGCACATTGGAAGACAGCAGAGATATAGGCATGTTTCGTTGAACTGTTCCGAGCATCGAAACGCGTGGAAAGGGGCCACGAATATGAAGTCGTCTAGTTCGGCTGGCTCGTGTCTACAACAATAATTGTACAGTCCAACTATTGGATTAGTATTACTAAATATATATATGTTGTTTCTAAATAGTAGTATTTTTGGAGAGGTGGTTTTTTCGAACAATTCATATTAGGTTGTATGGTGAATTTTGTTCGTTGCTAAATGTTGTTCGTTGACATCTACTCGTTCGTAGCGTTGAGTTCACTTTGTGCCAACACTGGTCCTCCTCTGTGATATCATCTGGTCGACGATTTTCGGCATTTTCTGCGCGCACTGCACAAACTCTTCGAAGCTCAGCTTGTGATCGTGGTTCGTGTCGAACTGTCGAATGATCTGTTTGGCACTTTGATCAAGGCTTCCCGATCCACCACGTAGTCTGTGGTAGCTCATGAAGATTGAGCTCATTTCATCCTCCGTGATGAAACCGTCCCCATCGACGTCATATAGAAGGAAGGCACGTCGCAAGATCTCCAGAGGATCACCGCGCAGAGTGGCGCTCATCGACACGAGGTACTCACGGAAATCGACGGTGCCATCTCCGTCCTGATCGATCACTCGAAATACGTTCTCAGCAAACTCGTCCGCATTGCCATCAGGGAACAGTTTGGCGTACATCGCCTGCAGCTGATCAGTGCTCATTCGACCTTTGGGATAGGCCTTGTGGAAGTTGCTGTAAAAGTCCCCGATCTCCTTCTCCGTGAAATGGGAGCAGCTTTTAAAATCCTTAAGGTCAGCGGGTGAGAGCTTGCTGGCAGTTTTTCCCATTGTGGCACTGAATACCGTCTCCGCCCTGTTCTAGGTAGTATATATTGTCTTATAGGTAGGTACAAGGTACCTCTTCGTGGTAGGTATATATTGTCCGGATTTTTTTTCGTATATATATATATGTATATATAACAAACTAATAAGTATTCAATTACTAAATCCACTCGCACTTTGCTCAAGGGTGGATAAGGAGATCCTCCTCGCTTTGACACACACTCGACGGTACTGCTCTGAAGAAACCCTGAAACTCAGTACAATGTCAGCTTAACTGACCCCCACCAGTAATAATCCATTCCTTCACACCTGCTCACCGACAGAGCGAGCGACCACGTCGCCACCACAACACAGCTGTTTACGATCAGCCCACAGGCGTCCACATGAGAAGTTCGCCAAGGCGATTCACGGCGTCACGCACGAGTTGCCAATACCAAAATGGTGAACAACACTGTCAGTTGTTCAACGTGCAGTTGTCACTGAGCTACCGTCACAAACTCGACATCATTCGATCGCCTAGTCTCGCCTTAACCCTTCCGCAGCCCTACAGAGTTCCTTATTCTTCATAAACATGCACACACGCGATGACAACAACAAGAGCAAGCTCATATGGTTCCCAAGTCAAATTGTCGATTTCTCGTGCTGCCTCGACATCCGTTCCTCTCCTCCTCGACCGCCTTCTACTGAAGGTATCACAAGTTGCCCACAACGTCCTGACGGACAGAACGTCGGCGTGATTCTGCTGACGATCGCAGCACCAAAATGTGACAGTCTCTTATCGGGCGACTGCAGGCACCGAATGGCGCAAGAAAAGCGCTCAAGAGGAGTTGAGCGTCTCGTAGCGCTCTGCCGATGTGGAGAGAAGCTCTCCCTCTATCCAATGTTCACCAGTGGGGGGGCCGGTCGACATCGCTTTGTGGGAAAATGTGAACCAACAACCGGCTACACGCTCTCCCGATTTACAGCGCCGCGGCTGATGATGCTGGTGCTGCTGCTGCTGTTGCGAGCGGGACCACTGATGAACTGGGGTGAGCGGCGTGCAACCCAACCAAGCAACCAACAACACCCTATCCCAGTGGATTATTCGGCAGGCCGGCGAGCCACCCGCTGACTTCAATTCGCTCTAGCAGCGGCTATAGAGCAACACGAGCAGCAACAGCATATGACGACTCAGCCGTTGGCCCCAGAGGGCGCTGTGGATTGCAGAATAAGATCTTGTGAGGAGGCGGATGACCGCCGCCGACGCCAAACTGCACCGTCCGTCAAACTATTCTATAGCTACGGGGACAGCTGCTGCCGCTGCAGCAGCTATCGCTGATGCTGTTGTGACAGCGCCTGCGTTCAGCGGGGAGCGATTGTGTGCAAATCTGTGTGAGAAACAGACACGATTGTCGCGCTCTAACAGCAACGATATTCATCATGAATAGAGGGCATCCGCCTGGCACGCTTGCAACGCTCGTCTACTCGTGGGAGAGGTACACCGTGGAAGGTCAGGGCATGCAACGACTACTACTGCTAGTACTATTGAGCCACATCCGGTTACTGTACGGTGTAGCCGAACCGGCAGGTAGGCTGGCCAATACATCGCGTCGATGTTGTCTCGAGGGTACCGGCTCTCAACAACCAGCTCCCACTGGGATCACCTGTGACAGCCGCGGGAGTGAAACGATAGACACGATTGCAATCTATAGAATGACAATGGGGCAACTTATCTACTGCAACATTAATTGGGCAATTAATACATTCGGTGTCAAGAAGGAGAGAGAGAGACAAAGAGAGAGAGAGGTGACTAACCAAGGCAAGTGCTACCATATAATATCATAGCGCATAACAATAAGACCAATAGAATCGATGACTGTTTGCCTTTGAATTCGGAACAGACTTCGATGTAAAAATAATAATGGGTAAGTCGAGATGCACGTTTGTCGGGATATAGAGTTTGTGCGGCTAGGGCTGCAAGGCAACGATCATCATGAATAAACAATGGCTGTGGGGAAATTTGTTCGGAAAATCCAAAGTTTACAAAATCGATCGTACGTCATGTAGGTAATCTCAAATTTACAGACCAATAGGAGGCTGATACTGACAGAAGACTGAAGTTGGCTGTACGCACGATAATCGCAATAAGCAGTTGCGTGGAAATACTAAAGCTGCCAAGAGAATCAAATGCATGGGAACAATCAAAGGAATATAATACTCAGGCCCTAGAAATTCCGACCTATTGTAACGTTTAATATATTATAATAAATATATATAATGGAATATACTCAGGCTAATTTAGCTAATTAAAGTAGGCTAATTTAGTTCTATGTTGTTTGCGCATGAATGATCGTGAGACTAACCAACTATCTAAGCGATAACGTTGAAACTGTCTACATTGATGCATTTCAGTGCACAATACTTTGTTGTTGTTGTTGCTGCCGCTGCTGCTACTGTCGCAGCTTTATTGCATATATAGCTACAACTTTCACTCAGTTTTGTGAAGGTGGCGTCGGCCATAGAATACACGAACAGTTAAGCCGCTGTCTAGGCTATGTTCTGCTGTTAAAAGTCGATCTTTCTGCCTCCGGAAACAGGGAAGGTCCTCAAGGAAACGCGTTCCCGAACGCACCCCGCACATTTAACAAGAGTCATCAGAAGCAAGATAGATGTTTTAGTGATAGCTCAACACGACACTTCGGCCTTCGTTGGTCTTTCGGCAGTTACAGAGCCACCCGCACACAGCGGTGCAGGTTTCTATGCAGAGGTATCTGTGCAAGTGCTTTTATGATCGCTCAGAGTTGGGACAGCACTAGTATTTATGGTTTTCTCGGGTAAAGAGACTGCTAAAAACCAGCAGAACAGCGTATAAACGTTTCTTGACCGTCTATAACTAAAACTATGATGAAATAGCGTAGCGTACAGTGGTAGCGCAGTTGAGATTTGAGCAGTTCGTCTACTTTTGCTATTTTCTATCGAAATCTATACTGAGATGTGGCACATAATTGTGTCAATATCCGTGCAGTGTATGTCTCGGAGGCGGAATTTTCCAACGAGCTGAGTGTAACATGCTGAAATTTGTTAGGGTGATTCGAAGCATCGATGAGTGCCTAGTGTTATAGTGAGTATTATTAGTATATAGTATTATTAGTATATAATATAGTGTGACTGGGACCATTTTATTTGTGCAGGTGTCAGTGTCTCATTTAAATCGACTCTATTAAATAGTTACGACGAGTTTCTCCTTATGAGCTGAGTCATTATTGAAGATGACGTCGTCTAGAATTGACGAGCAACTAATTAGTAAGAATCACTATTGCTCCTTGTACAGATTGTGTATTGACATTCCGCTAATTGGAGACAGCGTCCGATTATATTTTGATTATCGAAACATATTGTTGTTATAGTTAGTGCATTGTTCGAGTTTATGACGACTCAAGCCAGAACGACTCACGCCAGTCGAGTTGCTACAGACGAGGAGAAAGTTTACTTTAAACCTAGTGATCAATTAAAGTAATTGTTTGCTATGTGTGCCATCATTGAATATAGAGTCACCCCTTAGAAGTCATTACCGAAATATTTCGCCTATACCGAGGCTGTAGTGTCTCGATCGGTGTGTTTGTTAACGATTTGCGGAGGCAGTTAATTAACCCAAAATAAAAACGGTTAGACAACGTTAAAGGTGAACGTGGTCAGCGACAGCAGAATCGAAAGGTGACACACAATCCACTGGACCTCTCTACTCCTGCTTCTAACCTTTTGACCCAAGACGGAAGTGTTGAAGTGTTTATTATATACATCTCTTAGTAAAACTCTGTCACAATATACCACGAACAGTGCGGTTAATAAATAAATAGCGCGCGCATATACGACCGCACCGAGAAAAAGCGAGAGAGATATAACTGGGACCAAGTTATTTGTGCACGTGTCAGCGTCTGATATGAACTGATTCGATTTAATCGTTACGAAATTTTTTTATATGGGATGAGAAAATTATTATGAGCTGAGGAAGGAAGGGCGGCCGCTTGCGCCGAGGTGGCACTGGACGATCTACAATACGACATCGTCCTGATGTTTAAACATAGCACAGGGGTGTCGGAACTGATCGTGGCTTGTTGAAGGAATCGTAGAAATCGGAAGTGCTCTTGGTCGTTAGCGTTGAGGCAAACCGAAGTCTTCAGTTAATCCAATATAGGACCAGGGCCTGCGCTGTTGATTTGCGACTTGATGAGAGCTACTAAGTAGCAGCTAAATACAGCTCTTGGTTGGTAACTTGGTTGGCTTATATTAGATTGGGAAAATTATGTTAATTTTGAAATCTTAAAATTATTATTAATTTTGAGAGCGCATATAACCGCATTCACTGCTCGTTTCGTGGGCACTTTTATCGATCCACCCGGATCCTCATTGATTTCACCGCGGCGGTATCTACGCTGATTTAGGAGAGCCAATGACGTCATTCGGCTTCATCGATTCGAAGCGCAATAGTATATATGAAATGTGATCTCACGGTCTAGTTATATACTGACCTAGCTTATGTATATATATTCAACGAATACGCATCCCTATTAATCCACATAATTAATATTAACTTTCAAAATAATAATCATAGCTTTCAAGTTCTAATATCGGCTAGGGGTTTTGTTTGAACTATCTTGCCACAGTGCATCATTGTATGTCGCTCTGAGGCAGCTGTATTAGTCTGTATGAGAAGAAAAAACTACCAGAATAGATACTTCTGTGCCGTACTGGATGTAGTTGTACAAAACCCAAAACCGAGCCAGAACGAATACGCACGCATGATGCCTGCAGCGCAGGTACCCTGCTCAGGCTAAGAAAAGCAACTCGCCATCTGTGTAATCAACGGCAGCGATCCGTTAGAAGATTCGCTAGATGACCAATTGGGTGCCGTTGATTATCGTCTATTCGAAGCCATTATGCGAAAACATAATTCTATCAGTCAATACTACTTGAAGCCATGCTCGCAATATGATGGCTGTAAGCATTTTCACGCTATCGCGCATATCATCGATATATTTACTCTATTTTGTCCAATTCTTTGACACTCATCGTAGAAAACTGCGAAAAAGCGGTACACCTTTGGGTCATCCTATCTACTCTGCCTCGTATCACGTGTTTACAAAGTGATGCAGAATATAGCCAGTTTGACAGCGTTTGCATGGCGCACGCCTCCTGCAACCCGTTGGTATTATGCGAACACAGACACCCGAATGATGTGAGCTGTGATGAGAGCGGACGTCTTTACGACACAGCTATTGACTACGTTTAATGATCGATTCATCTATTGATCTATGTGAATATTTGCCACAACGACTTTCTATTCAACGACCTGTCGATGGTCATTTGGCACTATAGTTAAATTTAGATAATATTTGTTCATGTTGTATTAACGTAAGTGACAAAATGGATCGTCAGGTGGTCCCTGACGGCCTTTACGTGGGAACCTAATATTGCAGCGACCGTTTGGGAGCGTTCCCGCTATTGAAGAGGTACATTGATTCATGCGAGACCGACGCGAGCCGTGCAAGAGATCGGCGCTGTTAACATTATCGGCGTGATAACTTTAGCGAAGCTGTGCCTATGAAGTATAGTTGTCCTGTCCACAACATTCTCGGCGGACCCCTTTTGAGCAAACTGCGCCATCCGCTTCGAGCAGCTATCCCACGATTCAACAAGGCGTGCAAGCGAAGGACACAGCGCGATACTCCCCAAGGTGTTGACAATGTAAACAACGGATGCTTGAAAATCGTTACGTGTCTGCTGCTGCGATCGGCGAGTTGTCTGGCGTTGAAGCTCAATTCATATGCAGATGAAGGTAATGAGTCCTAGACCTTTACGGTTACAGCTGCCCGCAAGAGTTCGGTTACAGCCGTTGGTAGGTACGCCTAATGATGCATTGATAGTATACTCGAAGGAATAGATGTATACCAGGTGTACAGTAATTCATAGCAGACTTGTTTCGGTTTCTGTTTTAATATAAACATATATACATATATATATTATGTTTATATTAAAACAGAAACCGTATTCACCCTTGACTCGTCCGTCCGTCCGTCCGGCCGTCTAGCAACTTGGCCGAAACTTCGCTTTGAATCCCAGCTAAGCGCTTACCTCCATCCGATGCGCACGTGGCTACAGAGACGACAGAGCACTTCATGACGCTAATATACGTACATCATTGAATGCTTCCGCAGGCTTCAGCCATTTCGCCCGCCCGCGACTCAAGCGAATTTTCCCAGGCCAACGGGTACGTCAGTCAGTCTATCCAGCCAGCTAGCGAGCCAATAAGCCAATTTCAATTTGTCTATTTCATCCATGAAAAGTCACGGGGCCCTTAATTCCACAGCGGCCACCTCAACAGCCGACGAAGTCGGCAGCAACAACCACTGCGTCCAAACATCGACGAAGTTCGCGAGTGGTACCAACCGTAGAAGTATAGTATCAAGCGAAATCCTAGATAGACAAAGGATGACGACGAACCCAAATCGTTCATAAGTGAGAGTGGGTGAGTGCATATCGTTTTGAAAATAGAATTGCCATGGACGAGGTGTTTCTCTGTCTGTAAGTGTGTCTGTGTATCTGTTTTTGTGTTTGTACGTGTGTGTGTGTGTGTGCGTGCGTCGGTCTCGCGTGTATGAAGATGATCTTTGCGGATTAATGTTATTTTTCAAGCAGGTAGATAGATGCCAGTGTCATGCGTGCAGGTAACCAACATCGCTCATACTATTCAACAGATACGGCCGTTTCTTGCTGGCCACAGAAGCGAGTTACAGGATAGGCAAGACATGCGAGCGGCGGGCGGGCGGGCAGACCAACATCAACAACAACGATTCGTAGACGGCGTCGTTGCCACGGACGACGTCTTCGAGAGACGGCGGCCAGTTATTTGGGACGAACGAGACTGACTCGCTCGCAGATATCGAGGCGATTGTCGTGGAGAAAGAGGTGACTCCGTCAGCACAGATTTGTTCAGGCGAAAGGACCTGCTACCGCCGCTGCCTCCGCCGCTGACGTGTACGGCCTGTTATTGTCGGTGGGAGCCGGACGAGGGTAGCAGTTGAATAGAAGAAACAAGATGAGAATCTTCATGAACGTTATGATGATGATGCCGATTTTACGCTGAGACATGATAGCGAAGACGCTAGTGGGTTGGTGGATTTGTCGACCCAGACCACGATGGAGCGTTCGCGTGGACGGCGATGCTCGACGTTGTTGCGCCGCGGCCAGCAGCGGTGGCCGCGGTGAGGCGGTCGTTCGAGCGATCGAGAGGGCTTGGCCCAGCACAGATGCCATGCAAAGGCCATGCCATAATACATAGTACTTAATAGAACAAGCGCCGGTCACATCGTAACCTCTGCCCCCTTACACCCGCTGGTCGCAACCAGCGAACGAGTCCTAGATGATGAAGATGGGGATGAAGATGATGGTGCTGGCGTCGGCGGCGGCGACAACAGCAACAGCAACAACAAATTGAAAACATCAAATATGCGAACAGTGGTGGCATTCATTACCACATAAACTCAAATCGATAGCATTTTGGAAATAGTAACAAAGGCCGTGGATGTTGATAGAGGCGTATGTATACTTATTACCCAGCTGAATTATACTCTGTATCAGAGACGAGGATTTTCCGATTCGAACTACGCCATATAGTCAATCAGGTTTTCGACTGGTTTATCATACAATATATAATATCTATGATGTGGGAGGCACTAATCATCTGTTAGTTAAGTGTAGGAGTATATGTGTAGTTTTCAGGTAGTACTAGCAGTACGGTGTAAGGTTAAATGTCAGCCCGGAAAATTGATTTTTATTTTAGATCCACAGTAATAACACGTTGTAGTGGATTTTATTTCGTACAAATACGCCTACTATTATTTCGCCTACAGCAGTGCCAGTACCGAATAGAGGCGGTTTTTTGATAGCGATTTGCACAATTTGAGGTGAACGTCACTGAACGTTTCTGTAGTTCTCCTTAATGCCCTACGAGGACGATCGAGTATCTGTTCTTGTGAGAGCAACATACATAGGCGGATTAATAATGGTAACAGTAGTGGTTGGACCATTGTCGTCAAAACGCTCATTCCAGTTTACCCGAAATGTATTTACAAAGTTCGTTCTCTGTCCGTTCCGTCGGGTTCTTGGTTGAGAATTCAATCGGGAAGTATTTTCTTTAATGATGATTTATGACGAAGCACGAACAATTCTGTTGACAGCCGTTCCCCGAATTGGCTGTCGGAGGGGGCCGAGTAGGGTTATTGGGAACAGCTTTAAAATTACATAGAACAGATCTGTGTGGAGAATCATTGATTGAGCACATGAAATGTGTGAATGCCCATTTACAATATGCAAATTTATCGATGAAGGAAGATAGATGCACACTTATGCCGTGTGTAAGTAAGCACGAATGCCATGACAAGCGCTAAGAAGTTTACCCAAAGCAAAGACAAATAGCTCGTGTGAAATCTTTATTTCTAATGGTAACATCCTGAATAAGAACCCCGTAAAAACGCCGTAGACGGGCTAAGAGTAGCAGTCTCCTACAGGAGCAGCCTGAACGAGTCAGCAGTGCCGCAGACGAGTGCCTATCGAAATTTATCACCGAGAATACCAGTTTCTCATGAACCTGCATCTCCCCCGCAGATTCATAATAATGTCAGCGTTCTAGCTCAAGGGCGTAATGGCGAAGTTTGATTCGAGTCAGCCAAAATGAACGAGTGGGTGGCCTGGTCAAAAAATAACACATAGCATAACAACAGCGTCGCATGTAATGGAATAAGTGGTATGACACCACCGAGAACAAGGGCGCATGGTCTGCAACGTCTGTTCCTCGCTGTGAGGCAGAGAGGCAATGCCATCGCCTTCCTCGGGACAATGTCGACCTCGGCCCCCGCGGTCCCCAACTAACCCCGCTCCCCCAAATAATTCCTAATTATTGTATGTTTGAATAAATTCTAGTTGTATGATGTGGTAAGTAAAATAATATATATATATAGTTCAGTGCCCTCGCTTATTGCAATGGCCGATCGATGATCTAGGAGGGTCGTTCATAATTTGCGAAAACCTTCCAATTCAGTTCAGTGAATCGGGGTTCACACAAACTATGAAACATAACACTTTGTCATGATTTCTGTCTCCACATTATATTATAGCTATACTAACAGCACGACAACGTGGATGAAACGTAGCTAGGCCGGCTCGATTTATCGAAATCGAATAGAATGAACGTATTTTCAACTCTTGCTGTTTCAATTGTGTCTTTTGATCGCAAGCCTGCGCAAACTGCTAACAACGACGTTCATACTTATAACAATTTAAACCACCTAGGATTCTATGAACTGCCCAAATCACTCTCTAACGCATCGTACTTTCTATGCCTTGGGTACAGTTTTCCTTTGGTAAAGAGCGACTATCAGAAGTGATCGGAGGTGGCTTCATTTTGTTCCCGTATTTTTTGCAAATTGAAACGTTCTAATTGAACAATATGGTTGAGATAATGATTCGGCAAAGCAACTTCACAATTGTCGACACTCGTGAATGCTTCTTGATAAAAAGACAAAGCATGTTGGCTTTTTTGCCTGGTATTAGACGATTTATTATCGAATAGACGTTCAGTGACGAATAATCGGCAGCTGGTAGCTGTCAAGACCTCAGAAATCTTACTGAACTAGAGAAGGTATCGTTGTCGTTGAGCGACTTCGGCCTTACGCCTTGACGTTCTTGGGAGCTGTCAACAAGAAGGACCTGAGTGACTAATCCCTATCCTGAATTTCGTTCTTGAAAACTGACTAATGATACTCTTCGCGTGCGATTCATGAAGATGATGAGACAATACACCCAAAAACGAATCAATCCTGTGCTCGAACCGTCGACCATGACAGTCTGACGTCAAGATTTCATCGAGCAAATGACTCACGAACGTATTTACGTACTCTGGACGGATTTTCTAGCGGGTGGGGTTGACGAAGGTAACTGTCATGTAACATTTCGACACCTGTCAATTTGTGCTCGCGGGATGAAAATTCAGGAAAATACTCGCGCAATAACGATAAACAGCTCCGGTTTGTTGTCATTAAAAAGAAAACGGGCGTACATTTCGCGGAATCACACACAAGTGGGATATTACTCGAGTTGGGATCAGGCGATTGCCCAGCACGCGCCAGCATTTGCGCTCTCGGACTGGTGTATTTGCGCGCAGTGGATTTCTTGTGAATCTCGTGTAAATTTCGCTGGCTTATAGAGTTTAAGAGAGTCGAATAATTTTTCTTAGCAAATGTGATGGACATCTCGGGTGTGCTACAACATTTAAAATATAGGATTTAAAACAAAACTCCAAAATTTACATGTTCAATCGCGTACGGTTATTCCCAGAGCGGAGCAGCTTTAAGGAAGAATACGGTGTTCAGCACTGGTGAGTGATACCCTGCAAATACCAACTTGGTGGTTGTGAAACGGTTAATAAAGTTATTATTATTAATAATTACGACGTCGTTGACTAATCTGCAAGTACAACACTGCATCTATTTGCATGTGCACGTTTGGGATTCGAATGCAACACCCGATCGAATCCGAGAGTAGTTCCAAGGGTCTGCCGTTACCCCAGTGCCACACCGGTGGGTAATTATCGGCCAATTATAGTAACTGTCAATAACTTGTCGACTATTGCGCAGCTCACCCGCTCGCCGAGTAATTAACATTACGTAATGTACTTATACACCATGCATTATTTTATTATAGGATATATATATATATATATATGTATGTTTGTACATGATACACTTACCACGATTACACTATAAATTCATCCATTAATACTATATCATAATGTCGCGATGACGTCAAAGAGCAAAATATGCATTCACCCATCTATCCAATCATGTCCCATGTTAGCCGCTAAGTGCTGCTTGACGTATTCTCACTTTGGTCCTCATCATGGACGGCTCTCACGCCTTCACTGCTCGACGACGAACTCAATTCTATCTCTGATTGGTTTGAGTTGCTTAATTTCTTTGGATGCTTCGTCTTGCTCTTGGCTTTTCGTGGGGGTGAGCTAGAATTGATATTCATAGCCGAATCACAACCTGAACTGTTTCGAAGTGCTCTTCCCGAGCTCCGGCTCGCCGAGTCCCAGTCGTTGGATGATGTCTCTAATGACAGTGATTCTATTTTTGACGGCAATCGCGACCCGTTGGTGCGATCCTTCGTCGCTAAATCGTCTTTTTCAGCTCGCTGCTCTGCCTCCAGCTTTCGACGCACCTGGAGGAACAGATTCACGTTCATGTTTTTGTGTGACCTCATCGGTGAAATGTCGCGCACAAGCAAGATGCCACTGAAACTCTGTCGAGCTGCAGCCCGGCTCCAGCGGTCGCATTCGTAAATATACATCCAGTATGAAAACAATGGCGAGTTGTTTGTGCCTAATATTTTATATTATGTATTTATACGCCATCTGAAAAATCGCCTAATGGTTAGTCCAATCGCTTTGTCCGACCTCACCGAACTGAGTTGTAATATAGACTGGTTCAGTGTACCGACAGACTGCGAGTTACGAGATAGAAAGTTTAAGAAAAATGGAGATGACGTTGGCTTAAGATGCTCTATGTACACGTCCTAGTGTCAATACCCAGCAATACAACGGTTGCAATGCAACAATACAATACAAACGCACTTTATTCAATGTGAAAGATGTATGTGCTGGCTGTTCAGTAGAGAGTTGTCAACAATCTAGGTTATTTATTACGAGATCGGCCCTGTCCGCGTCTAGGTTATCAAAGTGTGTCAATATTGGAGTAATATCTTCACACATCTGATTTATCACATTGGCATCTAAAAGCCACTTACAAAATAAACAGATACAGGATATATCTGAATAGCGACTTAATGCACGTACAGATAACATCTGCGCAATGGGCTCGCGTGTTTGGGAAACGTGTGGTCTCATAGAGAAGCTACTCACAGTCGACCGTCTTAAAGAGCCGATTTCCCCTGGTGTTCGTCGCGGCTTGCCGCGCTCGCCGCGCCTGGACATCCTTGGCGCGCTATCGCCTGGCTCCGGCGAGCGAACCCCAACTCTGTGTACCAGCTGCACTGCAGTGCCCGAAGCTGACGAGGTAATAGCCTCGTCATCGAGATCGCGAAGGCGCAACTCGAGCGCCGCCAAGCGTTCGCTGAGCTCTCGTTCGCGGCGGGCCTTTTCGTCGGCGGACTTTCGAATACGGCAGAGCTGAAACTTTGTCGCTTTGAGTCTGCGTTTGGAAGCTATCGCTGGCTGCTGGAAGCATGGAATTGGTGTAAGAAAATTAACAAGTGATTAGTAAACTATCGAGATAGAAGCGTAATGAGCACCCGGGCGGAGGCCGAAAACAGCCCATATAGAGGACCACATTAAAATTCAACAACCATTTCCAAACATACTGCTGTCTCCCCACTTTTTTGCGTCCACTTTCGTGGCCTGCATGGTAGTGCTTTATTGTGAATGAGTTACGACTGTTCCTTCGATTCGTTTGGCTACGTTCGCAGAATCTATGCTTAATCACCCTAAAAGCGTAATTGCACATATACGATACATGTTATATAATCATACGAACGTGCAAAACAATCACCCATCAAGTACAATAGGTGTGTAGGAGGCCAATGTCATACTCGAATTAAACAGCGAGGTGTAATTAAGTAACGTATCACTGAGGGTTAACTACCCCGCTGTTCGTCGAGACCGACAGCGAAACAATTAAACAATGTCGAAACGGCTACCAAACGGTTACTACGAACAATGATTGGTATTATATAAATACATGAAGATGACAGTTATCAAAACAACGACATTGGCGACATTACACAACAATGGGTGACAATCTGAACGAAACATTGATGCCGGCACCCGAAGCAGCACGAAAGGTCGCCAAGGTAGCCGAGTAGGTTAGGTAATAAACAGTCACGGCGGCCAACACAGCATGTAGTGTATAGTCGAACACAAGCGTAAACGAGATCGATTCGAAATGCGCGAGTTGGCAACGGTAAGGACTACGAGGTGCGTCATTCCCAGAAAACTTAACCATCGGGAATCCATGAATATCACGGGTCGTATATATCGACCGGCTGATATTTATGACCGGCTTGTATAGAGCTTGTAATTAACCTTCCTACGAACAACAAGCTAATCAGCTATATACTGGTAATAAGGGAAGAACGCAAGATAAACGATACATTACACGAACCTCCGTCTCGACTTCGACCCGATTGAAGCTCATGAGCTCGCTGAACTCGTGAGCAGCCGCCATCAATTTTCTTCGCTTGTCAATTGACGGTTTTGGGTACGCTGCGCCTGTCGTGACCGGCGTTAGCTGTCGCTCCTCCACAAGAGACATCCGAATTTGAACCTGAGCATGCGACACACACCACGGGATGAATCAGGTGCGAACAATATTTAGCTCGGCGTCGTTACCGTCATGAACAGTACGTCATAACAGCGTGGTCACGAAGACTAATCAACGTAACAGCATGACGTCATGTTCGCATGGACAATACGTCCAGCGGTCTTAATTTCGTGATGAGATAAGTAGTTCATTTGTACTATCTCGATCGAATGAGATCAAACTCAAGGAAGACGGACATACAGACATCAGCCGGTTTCATTGTGGACCTCCAATAAAATGGAGATCCGTATCTTGTAATTTTATAAAAAAAAAATCACCCATTTATATTAATCTTCATCACTGTATTCTTATGGTTCATAAGAAAAACACATAACATTAGACATGCAATAACGTTTTTGAAAGTATTTAGCTAGTCACTACAACGTGCAATCGTAGCCTTCTGTAATATGGTTTATTATTAATGTAAACAAAAAATAGCGATTATTAAATCGATGAAGAAAACTAGTGAAAACCCTTTCACCTCTTTAAGGTGACCTTCAAACCTCGTGATGTGCTTGAGTGTGACGGACATTTACCTTATCTCGACGAGGTAAATTGTCACTTACGACTAGCGGTCGCAGCTTAGGTGTTTTCAATATGGGAACCACTCGAGTTTTCTTACCTGAAATAGACGTGCCATAGGTTGCCATTTGAACATGATTGAAAGTAGTCTTCAACGACGGCCTTGGGATCTCAAGACATCACATTACCTATTGCGCTTGAGGTCAACTCGTGTTCGCTATCTACGCAGTCGGCGGCTATTCTTGTAATTACTTGTAATGAAAAAAATGGCTTACATGGCTTGATTCCGCTGCCTTGAGCGAATTGTCCTCGCTGTCCGCCTATGGTCCTATGTCTTAACAACATACGAGGTGGAGGTACCAGGTGAGGTTACTTACACTATACTTCCCTGTAACAATCAGTGGAGTAAAATACGTCGCCACTCTGGGACCATATATTGCGTCATCTACTCACGTCGTTGTGGGATGCAGCAGCAACAGGCAAGCAGCTTTGCCCAGGCGCCTCTAGGTTTGTTCTGGATGACCTCGTCGAGACTATCTGAAGCAGGCCCGGGATAGCTCGAAGACATTACTCTTCTACCCCGACCTTCTCTGGTGATCTGGGAGGAATCGACTCATATGAAGCGGTGTCCAATTTGATATGACCCTACAGATTTGCGAATCTCCAAATGTCAGGTTGGCCCTAATTCCAGAACGGTCCGAATTTTGGCGGTTCGTGAGTACCGGCGTGCGTTCCTGTCATCAAAAATAGACATGCAAATACCACGCAATAGGCCGTGGATCAGTAGACATCGATTGAACCGAATGCAAAAACTATAATAGAAGAACCACGATCAAAATGTATCGACAGACGGCCGTACGCGTTGGCTATTCATTCTTTCTCTCGAATATTTTCCTGCGTCGAAACCGTCATCTGAGATCAGGATCACTAAGCCTTCCTTCGAACCACATATGTATCCGATGATGCAGAACTCTAGATGTGATCGTAACCTACATGGTGATTATATATTGGTGATCATATTATACATTGCGAATGTATCATTGAACATCTGAACATTGGAGCCCCGTCAACATCTCTACCTACCTCACATAAAGAATCGCGGCAGACATGGACACGCTAAGTACTACGAGGATGTGTTCACGGTTCTAGGTGACTGCTTCGACCCAGAAGCCGGAGACGGCCCCAGCAACCGGCCCCGCTCAATGACCGAATTTCATGGCAGAAACTCTCCCTTTTCAAACAAACATATTAAACGAATATTTTCGTTTTTTGACGGATATTATCAGTCAATCTACTGTCGCTATGCTGGATAGCTGTTGAACGTCGTTGGTCGCGTGCATACTCCTCTGAAGTTCGAACGATCGAGTGTGATTGAGATACACAATGTCACTGTGTGTCCTGTTAAACGAAAGGATTCTCTTGCGATGACGTGTTTACGGTACATACGGACGTGTGATATGTGTTGGCGCGTACGCATGATTCATTGATTAGCGATGACCAGCTGCCTGATCAATAGTGAAACACTACACTAAAGGAAAATATAAGAGCGCCCATTGATGGTTATCATTAGTATTATTATTCTTGTTATAATGATTATGGGTCTAGTAGGCTGGCCATCATACACTATCGAGAAAAAATCGCAACATTACACCCACATCATATCGGGTGAGGGGACCATCGAGCAGAGGATGAAGTATAATATTGTATTATAGAAACAGCCAATGTTACCCACTGGACGGTCACCGTTGACACCCGAAATTTCTTGTTGCACACTGCACGACGAAGAAGTCGAGAAAGAGAGAGAGAGAGAGAGATAGATACGGAGATGTAGATGTGACAGATATATGTATACATAGAACACTAGGTAGAAATAAAGTCACAATTCCATGTGACCCCAATCGTATTCTGTGTCAGCGGTAGGGGGTTGCGCCGAGTGTGGGAACGCCAAGCGGGTGAGGATTGAATTTGAGGAACTCGCTCATCGTGTCCCTTGTGCTCAGTGTTCTCTGTAGCTAGGGCAGAACCATATTCAGATTGAGCGCCCTGATTTCAAAATCGCCCTCGTCAAAGTCGGCATCCGTTAAAGACTGAATTAGCATTCGAGGGCGTCATTTGGTGACTGCCAACGAAGCGAGCCCATACGGCTTGTGGATGTTACTGAGATTAAGGAGAGTTGCACGTCTGCTGTGCTGTGCATGTTGCTGATGCTAATCAGCTTGTTTTTGTGTGATCACTCAAGATCCTCGACGTCTTAACGCGCACCGTTTCCAAATAACGGCGTGCCCCTAAAGACACTGAAATCATAGGAGAACTGTGCAGTTCAAGCTGCACACGTCTCGAGAGACTAAGCGTCAGAAGAAATGTCGGACAAAGAGCATGGAGGTGGCGATGCTCTAGTGTCCTCCTGCGGCTCTAAGGAGAGGCAAGACGAGCTGCTTGAAGGAGCAAGTCCAGCGAAGGCTGCTGCCGATGATGAGTTGGACGCCAACGTCGATCTGTCCTCGGAGGAACGACAGATTAAGTTGGCCGCAGAAGCCGGCAGGGCTGAGCTCATCGCAGAGAAACTGCGAGGGAAGGTTAGGTGGTAAGCACATATCGGAGTTGTTCTCATTGGCCGTAGAAATCATTACGGAGTAATGATTTTTTTATCTCGTGAATGAGAGAGAGCGAGTGAGTGTCAGTGCTACCGCAGTAGACTACTTCTGTTTCTATTGAAGTTAGCACTTCCGCCTATAGCCAGACTGTTCGGTCTTTATTGAGAGAGCGCCGTTTAGCTCAACCCGAGGCCCCGTCCGTATGAGTAGCTTTCAGTTAAGAATGAGTCGAAAATGAGCACCGTTAGTTAACACTCCAATCATAGTCTTGTATATGGGTCAACGTTCCATCGTACACACACACACTCAACATATATGAGGACAATTCTACTGATAAAAAAAATAGCCATATGTTTGCTCGAACTGAGTACAGACACTAAGAGTTCGTTTGCGGTTATTGCTATTGTTAAGATGAAATTGTACGGAGTATCTTCCTATGGGTGTAGATCCTAGTTAACTCAAATAGTTCAGTGGCGGACTTAGCCGCCAAGTTGTCCATGAACTGATTAAGTAAAAACATTTTGTGGTTTACCTGTCAACGCCCGTGAGGCTACGATATGAGGTCAATTATCCCGTTAGTACATCACTCTTGAATGCTTTCAGTTACCCACTACGAGCTGCTTGCCAAATTGTCCAGTCGATCCGCACTAGTTGATGTCATCGGATGGTTCCGCTTGATCTTTTATCGTGTTATTTTCCTTCTGTGGAGCTTGGAAATTGCAGCAACTGCTTTGAGTGGTGAAAAACAATTTTTCATTTGCATGCTACAAATCTCCTGTCTACGGATTGAATAGGAAGGATATCAACCGCCAAGGTCTAATGAAGGATATTAACAGGAATACGCTGATCTCGACCTTACCGGACTCGGTTCGGTTGCCTTAAATTCGAAATCGTACCTAGGCCTATGCGGGGCATTGATTCCTACAGTGCAAAGGACGTACCCTCTAGGATTAGCTTCGCTGTATTATATAGTTACAAATTCATATTGGTGTTTTTTTAATGGAATTGGTGTTTTTTTCTTACAATGCTTAAGTTTTCATTAAGAATGTGTATTACATCACAGTGTAGACGCGAACTGTCGACAGCATTTAAACGTACGACATCTAACGAGAGCTTAAGCATTGTAAAATTGCAGCTCCTTCAAGTATACCAATAAACCTTTACCTTTACGTAGAATTCGGATGTATTATGTGTCGTAGGTAAGCTCAACAAATGTACTCTTGTTTTACGAGGTAATCCCTACAAATATTATACAAAATCCGGTATTTTACACCAGGTACAATTCACGTCTGTGTTATGGGTTTATTGAACGAGACGACACTGGCCATGAGCTCTTCGTTCATCGCAATTCCATTATAATGGCAGCAGAGGAGTTGATCTTCCTTAAAGCACAGACCCCTGTTCTCTTCGACCTGTGGACCCTCCAAGATGGCCGTTTAGAAGCACAGAATGTACGAGCTGCTAACGGGAAGCCAATCTCCCTACGAGACGGGAAGCTGCTCCCCAGGCCAGCCTGTCCTCATGACGATCTCCACAACTCGTTCCGATCGCAGCAGCCTTTTGGTGAGCATCACGTTCTATACTTGTCGCCTGTCACCGTGTTCTACTGACACGTGGTCGAAAAGTCTTTTTCTCCAATTATTGGCCATTACTTTATTGACCTTATTGTTGTTGATTTGTTGCAAAGCACTGATTGTTTTAATTACGTTTGCCTGCTGATCCATCAGATCGTCGTCCTTAGAAGGGCACCAATAAGTAATGTTCTCTTGGGAACGTTCTTCCTCAGGTGCATACGGTGGCGGATGTAGTGGCGTGCCCCAGTATTGCCTGTGCTGCTCCCGACCACTCGACTACATACGGCTTCGCCCTGAGCCAGCTCATTATTCGGATGCCCGATCAGGAGATCTGCACGATTCATGGGAATCTCGAAGCGAACTTTCGCCTGCTCACGATGCCTACATCCCGCACCACCGACACCACTAAAGAAATCTCCTGCTCACCGCTGTGAAAACGGATGAACGAACAGGCCGGCCTATCAACGGCGGTTTTTCGTCTCCAATCCGTTGTCTGCCCGGAATCTCGCACTGAAACCACCTTCATCATTAGAACAACGAACGTCTTTGATAGGAGTGAACGAGCTCTCCTGTCCTGTGGTACTTTTCTCTCTATCGTTCCTGCAAATAGCTTCTCTTCCAGGGACCGCTTAAGAGGTCAATATAAATAAAAATATAGTCGAAGAAGAACCTTATCGGTTGTATACGAACGAGGGATTTCTGTTTCGCGAATATGTGCAGGACAATGTGATCCTGTCGTGTGTACCAACAATTTAACTTAGCATAGTGCTTTGGTTAATTTGAATAATAGATAGGGAAAATGTACATTAAACTAGTCGTTTTGTACCCCAGTGGGGAAAAACCGTCCCCAACGCTTGTGGGACTGACGTGTGTGTGGTTTTTTTTATTATATCAAAAGGACACGTAGGTCGCATTTTGTGGGACTACGCGAAGACACGACACTGTTAAGATTCAAGGAGCGTCACCTGTAATTTTGTTTTAATTCGTACAGAGGTTCAATGCAAATGCATTATGCACGAAGTCTGGGACCCTCCAACCACGAAACCTTGGACCTCGAATGCTGGGTCGTTGTCTGGAACTACCACGTCTGCCAGGGATCGGGCCAACTCTCGCAGCCCGTATAATCTTGCTTCTACAATTGGGCTTCTCTTCAGCCACTGTCTTTTCTATTTTTCTCAAGTAATTCCTTTTTCCTTTTAACGTCCTCCATGGAAGATGAAGAGTCGGTTCTTCCACTCCGTCTCACGAGGTTGGCATTCTGACAACATACGGTTTGCCACTACTGTGAACAACAGGAAAAACATGTGCGTGTATAAATCGTTTATTTTATGAACATACCCCAATCAAGAATCCCACACACAACGTTTAGCTCAGACACAATTCGCCACCGCCTTACTAAGAAGGTCATTGATGACGATGTAGATAGGGGGGAACTCCTTAACACCATAATGCCGCACCCATCGCAGGTACGAATCGAGAGTGCCTCTGATAAGCACCAGCCGGTCCTTCTCAGACGGGTGTTGGTCCAACCACTGTGCATAGCGCTGAAGCGACCATGACGCTGCATCGTGCGGTGATTTCATCTCCGGTGGAGCCCTAAACAGCCGATCAGATGACAGAGAAGTCGTTATTGCAATTGCAAACAAGCGCAATGAAAGTTCGGGGTGACGAAGTTCCCCCTTGAAAATAGCCTCTATGAAGGAAAATTAGCTCTAGTAAACGTCCGACTTAGTCACCACTTGTGCCGGAGCCGCTTAAAATGCCCACCAATTTAGTTGTGGTTTCATCGCAGCTTCAGATAATAATATAAATGTTTATTTTTTATATATACGTTAATAATATATGCTTCGGGATCCATTACTCGGAGTCACATATAATACATTGACGATGCCGAGATGATTCGTAAACGGTACACAGATAATAAATTTCCAACTATTCGTATCCGATCAATACTAACCTGGAGAAAAGAAATTGCAGAGTTGTCGAGTAGGGAACAACAGGCCCTACTGCATACGCCTGAGCAATTTGTTCGGCGGGTAATAGGAGCAACGGCCTAAAGGCTCGCAGTGCTCGCGCATGACGCGCAAACGAATCCTCGCGGGCGTCAGGCTTCAGCGGAGCTAAGCTTGTTTCCAGTTGGGTGCAGTCCGCTGCCAAGCGCAAACACCCTCCATCGTTCACAGGGCGCACAAGACTAACGAACCGAAAAAACAGCTCGATCGTACGGGACCCCATCTAAATATATGGATATCGTACAAAAATCCAAAACAAAGCGCCACACTCAGCAATAAGCAATATGTCACTCGAATACACCTCGTTCGTTGTAACGTTCACAGCGTCGAATGGTGGCGCCGAGATCCGCTCTCGAAGAGCGACTCGGCTGCCGAAACACTCGGGTTAGGCCTTTATTTCTTAGAGCAATAAAGCCTTTATTATTGCATCAACGATTGCATCATGAGACACGAGCAGGTATATTGAAATAGGTATGACCTTGATTTTATGATCCTTGATTTTGCCATTTTGTCGTGTCCATACCTATTATTATAGGTCATATTATTGGTATTATATTAGGTCATATCACGTAATTAGGCGTCAGCATCCTTGGTTTTGTTTACCTCTCGGATCATGCCCTGTACGGTGCCATTTGGTGGAAACAGTGTCACATATTCGGTCAGTACCCGCTGTAGGAAGCCATTCAGCTCGCGCATGTATAACGAGCATGGCGGCTCTTTCCCAGAGGATCCGGCTGGCTGATCGTACCTGGTGGAGACCAGCCCATTGATTAACAATAATTAACCTGTGTTATTTTTTTCTAAGGATCTCCCTTGTATTTTTTATGAATTTAAGTAGCCAAAAAAAAACATAGCAATATATGAGATTAGATTTTACGAATCGTGAATAGTGCAGAAAAATCATACTTTTCGCCGTGCATTGTCAATAGGATTGCTTCGACCGCGTCTCCAACAGCTCCAAACAAAGGCACGAGACAAGACGATATTGTAGCGTCGATCTGTTTCAATGATGAGGCCATAACAGATACAGCTGTAGCATCGCAGTTCTGCAATCCGCAAAGCAAAATACGCTTGAACAGTTGTAGTTATCTCTATATCAAATGTTGTCACAGTCACGTGTTTACAGTCAACACTATCTTAACGACGCGTGGCCACAGCTGTGGCATACGAATCACTTTTATGTTAAACGTCATTAAATTAAATGCGTCGCCTTCGTAAACATGCTAATCGACCGTTTCTACATCCCCAGTAAAATTCGTTAGTGGAGAATCTGGCTACGAACCAGGCTGTCGAGGAACGATGACACCTGCACACTGAATATGTGCAACAGCTGAAGCGCCATTCCGTTGTTCTTCTGCGTTACATTTGCTGGTCCAATGACCTGTGCGGCCTCGGGAACATCAGCACGTATCACTGTTTGTTCAGCGCGCGATGCTAACTGAGCCACAGTCTGCGCGACGTTTCGCGACACCTGTCAATGTTTGAGACACGTGTTATCCATGCATTCGTTTGGGTGTGATAGGATACGCTGGAAACGGCGAAATGGTTGAACGAAGGGCACGAACAGTATCGAATCTGCATTCACGTTCACATGCTCCACTCCAAGTCGAGATCCAGCTCAAGAGGATAAACAGCCAGCAAGCCGCTGTCGTATAGCAGAAATCGGTGAATGCCAACAATGACAATATGAGAACTGGCTCGGGTAAAGCCCGATGATGCTTTGGAGTATTATTGCGGCACATACGCCAACAATGAATAGATTCTAGTACAGTTTCAGTGTATTCAATAGTAATTAGAGATTACTTACCTTGCGCAACAAATGGACGTCACCAACCGATTCGGTAACCCGTACCTCAGACATGATCACCTGAACGACAAAAGTTTAGTCAATTGCATTCAAGTACAAAACGTTATTCTAATCATTTTCGGCTGACGCCAACGATAACAAACCGATACGTGTGTAAGAGATACCGTCCACCGCTCCAAAATGAGTCGTAACCCATCTGCTTATACCTCCAAAGTCTGCCATTTCTCAACGGCATCTGACGAAATCACGAAACGAATCAATGTTCTTACGTTAACGACGGCAACGACATCATCGTGCAGTGGCGGTGTATTCGTGAGACAGAGATTCGCACAGTCAAGTAGACGCGACAGTGACCGGGAGACGTAGGCTGTTTCAAGCGACTCCAAATTTAACTTGGTGAGATCGACCCTGACCGCCACCATTATGCACGAAACAGACAAACAAAATAGATAACGAAATCAATCTTGTGCGAAGAACAACCAGTCGTTGCACAAGTAATATTAATGATTGTAACGATCAACCATCGCTTGCATAATTGCGAATTCGTTGGAGATCTCCTCTTAGGCTAGGTAACAAAAAGCGTGGGTTTTAGGGCTCCATGAAGCGCTCCGATGTTGTTCGTGTTGAATTGATTGTCGTCTGTGTTTTCGTTTACTAGTAGAGAGAAGGTAGCAAGCGTCAAGTATCGTATAATTTGACGTATTTCCCTGCGTGCGACGACAACGTACCCCTCAAGTCTCGTGGTGAAAATTTTGATCAGCTTTGGGTATTCGCCCTCGAACGCTTGCCTCACGAATGTTGACTGCGTTGAAGCTGCGATCAACTCTCTTGAGAGCATCAACGAGAGCTCCGACCATAGCGATTCCACAAGACCGCAGCCCGTTCTCGTTAAGTCTTCTGCAGATTGTCAACAAAGCAGAAACGGACCACGAGACACGGTATGAAGTATATGGCATGGTTCTGGCATACAAAGTAAACGACCCCGTCTTAATTTGATAGAAAAAGCTATCTCACTAGTAATCTTCGCTCCGATTCGAGTCCCTAGAGTTGTCCTGTGTCCTCCCTTACCGTTGTTAATTACGTCTGCGGCGTCACTGTCGGAGGCAGTGCCATTTGGTGACTTCTGCTTTCGTTGCTGCTGTACAATTTGGGCGAACGTGTTGTGACTATTGGTATCTTTCCGCTTAGCCATGACAGCTTCGAGCCCGGCTATCTGTGTCAGCTGGGTGCCGATAGCTCCCAACAGCGTCTCAATCGACGCCCAGAGATTGCCTCGAAAAGCAGCTCCACCGCCTAGGTTCGCTCGGCCAGGCAACATTCGATTGCCGCTGGACGACACCTGCTCAGGAGATTGACTCAACCTGAAACAGATCTGAAAATGACTAATTCGTGTCGACAATACGAAGCGCCCTGACCTACCATCGAATACATTAGTGACCAGTGTAATATTGATGTTGGTCTGCTACATGTGACCGGATATTAAGAAACACTACGCCAGTTGGTTTTCACTGAAGCCTACGATATCGTCATTACCAGGTCAATACCCTGCAGCCACCCTGTCACAATGAGAGTCGAAATGAGGCATTTGCCCCTGAAATATGTCATTACAAGGAAGCCGTGCCTATTCGAAAATTGCTATAACAAACCTGTGCGCATCGAGAGCCTCCTTCGTAGCTTTGGTGATGCGTTCTTTACAACCCGCAAGTATAGCATCCAGCTGTTGTGAAAGGATGCCCATGTTGTGGAACGACTGTAACGCGATGCTCATCTGAGCGACGTTTTGAGACTCCAGAGAACTTTCCAGTAGTGATTGACATTGACGAACGAGCTCCACGCGGAATTCGCTCACGAATCTTCACACGTTTCAGAACCCCACAACAACAACAATAACAACGAGGACGAGATCAGTATTAATTATTAGCATTGCCTCAGTGCGCGGGCGAATAGCTTCGCGGCCGTAAATGTCTATCATCACTCACACGCATAGAGAATCTCACAGCACGAATACATACGTAAGATGCGGCCGTACGGCATTAATCGAATGTATGCCCTCTCCGACATTGGCAAGTAGATAATACACCTCCGAGATCAGTTGCGAGCTCTTCATCATGTCTTTTGTCTGCTTACAATTGTTCTGTAAACGAAATGAGCGAAACATATGCGTGAGCACTCGTCCACCTCGTGTTCGCGTATTCAATACGCTGCCGTGTCGTGTATATACGCTAGCACTGATGGCACGACACTGATGGTTTAACAGAACACTTCCGAGTGTTTGATAACCGAAGAGAGTAGCGGCCGATGTCTATTAATGGCAAGAATACCGGGCGCATCGAGCATCAGTACCGCATTCGCATAAAACACACAACACATATATAGGTTTTGCGTCCAACGGTAGCAATTTCAATTCGGACAGCGTTCATTAAACACCAGCTGGTTTGGTCCGATGCCGTAGTTATAGCAGTAGTGATAGTAAATAGTCATTTTCGTTCTGTGCGATATTTTTCGCCTCCGTGATTGGTTGTACTTGCCTGCCGTAGCTGTCGGCAGACCCCCGCCAATCTTGCTACGCTTCTAGCGAGTTCACAGGTGTCATGCAATCTGGCAAGCATTAATGTGTGCTGTTCGACTTTCTCGTAGCATTCCGACATTCGTGATTGGATACGCTCCCCGACAACCTGAAAAGTGTTACAGAGCAGGGTGAGAAGATGAACTCAAGAACAACGTCAAATTAGATATGGATTATATGATATAGATCATTAGGTATTATGGCGTTGCGACGTTTCTTCCTATTTCAAATCCAGTGTTCTTAGTCATATGAGCAAACGGGGGGGGGATTGCCCAGCTCAGTGGATATTGTTGGTAGACAGCTGCGACCCCTGGCAGATGACCCCTGATGCGGGCGCGTACTTACTCGAGTTCTTGACCTTGGCGACAACATTGGTACGTCTGCGCCCCCGACATTCGGCGATTGTATTGGTGTCTCATATATATATATATATAACTAGATTGAGTTATACATTAATTCCTCTAGAGGTATTGTCGAAAAATAGCGCTAGACGATCATACTCCTTACAAATAGCATTGTCTCCAACCGGTTCATTGGTTTCAATGGGAATCCGTGTTTGCAATAGCAGTTGCTCGCAGCTGACAGAGTTGGATTTATTCGACCAAAACAATCGGTTAGATATCATTGTATCTAATCTGGTAAGATTTAAAGACAAAAACAATGAACAGATGAGGAGATAAAAATAGGTACCTTGAGAGCTTTGACTGAACTGAACGTATCCTGAAGGCTTTTCTCGAGTCCTTCAATATCCGTTGCGTGACATAGCAATTCGTCATATTTGTCGGCGACCTCATGACGAATCTCACGCTCAACCAATGATATCCCTATTTGAAATGTAATCAGAAGAATCAATGTAATTAGAAGGATGCAAACGTCTCACATCTACAGATAAGTGATCATAAATATAGTATAATCACGCATCAAGATTTTAAGTTAAACATAACCAATATATAGATAAGTTAAACATAACAAATATGGAAGGCCATTCCCCCAGGGTAAACGGCGTCGTCAACCAATGTTAAAACAGGCCAACTTGGCATGTCCTTTCAGTAGGCCATTAACAAATCTAAATAGTATTAACACTAGTTGACTAACTTCAAATTATGAGCACTCATTAGCCGCTGCTGTGTGTGGAAATCGACAGGGTAAAAGAGAACTTAATGCACCAGCCTCAATAGTGACAACTGAAACTTAACACGAAGCTTCAATTCATCGCTTGTTACTTCTCGAAATGAGTGATGACATATATATCGTATAAGATCAATGCACACAATCTAACCTGCTGCAATCTTGGCGAGGTGATCAGTTATGGCTAAATTTTCAACGGCCTTAACAGCTACCGATTTAGCATCAAAGTCATCCTCAAGAAAGTGCCTGTACAGGGGGTCCGACTTTAGTTGTTCAATCACCACACTCCCGTAGAGGTCGGATGTCATCGGCGACCCGGACGATCCAGAAGATGATATCGCATTGACACCGGCATTGTCGCCACCACCTTCAGTTTGCATTCTACCCGACACCAGAGGATCTGCCATTCTCGGACACTGGGTTCTGTCGCCGGTGTCACCTGTGCTAATTGACTAGAGCTGAACTACTATCAGTGAAACGATAGTAGCGATTAAATAGCTGTAACAAAGAAAAAGAATAGCCAAGCAGATGTCTATTATATTTGATTCTAATTAGCAGAGGCCAGTGGTAAGGATTCCGACCAGTTGTCATTAGCACGTTGGCCAAGACCCATGGTGCAAGGAAAATCGCCATTACAACGTCATGAAATATAAAACGAAACAATGGAAACAGATCGGTTGAGTCCACCAAGGTATCATCTGTAACAAGCTCAGTTATATTTTCACGACGTATGACGATGTGGCCAACGGAATCAATGTAACATGTAAGTACAAAATATGTCACATACTCAGTGGGGTCATTTTCGATGCACGCAGTCCCCACTAAACGGAATTTGTACGGAGAATCGTTCGAACATAGTCCATGGCGTATACAAAATTTGACGTTATCGTCATATTAAAATGGTAACGACCATTTCAACTCCTGAATGACACCTCGGTTCGTCACGGTTGCCAGCTAGGCTTTCGAGTTAAAGCGGGAAATTTTCCAAACGAGATATATCATCGACAGCACAAAAACCACCAACCATCAAATGGTGAACATCGACGATCACCTGACAGTGTCCACAGTCATGGAAAAATTCGTAGGTATGCCAGACAATCTGTTATTATTGTTATTATATTATTTCTTTCGTTTGCGGCTGGCCCCCAGCTCTTCTCAAATTGCTAGACAAAACCGCTTCGAACAGCGGTCTTGTGCCTTGCTGATTGTTACGGCTCCATTCTGACGTGTTCTGTTTTTGTTGCTTGGCCCCGAGGTGGGACACAGGCCGAGCAGATGCTCGTGTCTGGGGAGCAGCCTCATGGTGGATGGCGCGCTCTTCTGTCAAATGCGCGCTTAAGGCAGCTGACATGATGATGGGTTTTGTCCTGTGACCTGTTCTACAAATTGAGGGTAGTATCATACTTGGAAATGCATTAGCGTTTGGGCGTTCCGGATAGAACCGAATAGCCCCTTGCCGTTCGACTCATAGGGTTACGTTTGCAATGTCAACAACGATTTGTCGGCCTTTTGATTCGTAGCACGAAATCCGACTTGAAATAAACCTTGTTAAAAACTCTCGTTCCTTTTAGACTCCGGTAGTGCTCGCAACGGCTGTGAAGAGCCGGACTACGTTCTCAAACATTGAAATCGTATATCGAATCTCCGTATATAAGAGGTACGGGTGAAGGTATAGGAGCAATCTTCACAATGCTTAAGTTCTTTTCTTATATGTCGTAGGTAAAATGTTTCATTTATTGATTGAGAAAGAAAACCACTCCTTGGCGTAGTAACATCGCCCCTGGTCTATGAGCTAAATACCTGAGTCACTCTGTCCAACTGACTTTTCCACTATCTAACTAACCTTGAATAACTTGATTGATTTTTCGCTATTGATTTCAATGTGGAGCTACCGAAAATCCCGCTGTGATTAGAAGGGAATTGATTGAATCTGTGATTAGAAGAACTATTATCGACGTGCGCGGTTCTAATTAGTCCCATCCATGTGGAACTTTGTAGGAATGGCGAAACACGAGAATAAGCAGTTTAAGAACTTCTTGCACCAGTTTTCACGATCGAAGGAGTCCACTGTTTTCAACGAGAGCTCTGTGTCCCAAGGAGGATCGCGATCTCCGGAAAGTGAGAGAAAGGTGCGATTTCTATATACGATACTATGGTTGTCGTGAAATGAGTGCTGTCACATTTTTCAGGGCCAATACGGACCCGCCCCCCATAGTTGCAATCAACAATTACATATGGACAGATGGGACTCTATCAAGGGCTCTGTCGTTGATATAACTACACAGGTTATACGTAAATAGCTTCTCTATTTCACCAGAAACAACAAATATGACACGACAGCCAAACCTATACGTATTTTTATCTAGAGTATATGTATATATACGAATTCTACGTTGTTGTGATCAAAACAGATTCTGGAAAACGGTACACTCCCTGACCACATCCGAACTGGGCTTGATATACTTGTGGTTGGCATCAATCCGGGTTTCTATTCAGCCAAGGAGCGGCGCTATTACGCGGGGCCTGGAAATCATTTCTGGAAATGTCTGCACCAGTCGAGACTCATCCCGGAGCCCATTACTTGGGAGAACGATTCTCGCCTGTTAGAATGGAACATCGGTAGGTCTCACTCACTGTATTGAATCCTACTTCACCGGTGTGTTTCAATAACGGCTTGAAGAACGCCTGCTTGTTCACAACAGACACAATTTGCTGTTTTTTCTCTTTTTACCAGTGAGACTATTCAATACTTATATGAAGATGAGCTTATTTCGTTCAAAATGCCCACTTGATTTCGTCAGTGGTTACGTTTAAGATAAGACGGCCAGAATAGCCAACTATTAAAATCACCAAATGATGAGACCCCACCCAGATCTAGACTAGACCTGAGAGCTGGAGAAGCTTACGTGCGTTTCGTAAAACGTTCCACATTAAACGGGGGCGAGTTTAGCAGTCGCAGCGGTCAATCATATCACAAGTACAGAAAAGTAACTGCCTATTTGCCTTATTCTCAGGTTTGACTAACATTTGTGAACGAGCGACTCGTGGTCAAGATGGCCTCTCAAAAGAGGAAATAGCTGAAGGAGCCAAGATACTCTTGAAGAAGATTAGCGAGTTCCGACCAAAAGTGGCTGTCTTCAACGGGAAGGGCATATACGAAATATTCATTGGAAGCAAAGTGAAACGCCTGGGACTGCAAAGCAGCCCCATTCCTGGGGTTAAGGTCTGTACTCATGCGTTATATCCAAACTAGAGAAATGAATTTACAATTTCAGCATCAATGACATCATTCGATGCAACGGAACTTTTTGCGAAATGTATACGTAATTGTTTTTCGAGCTGACCCTCAGCTGTTCCCCTATGTGACAGGGCTCAGCTCTTAACCTGACGCTCTACATCCTGAGGCGTGACATATATGAGAGCTTAAGCATTGCAAAATGTACATGGAACGTATGGAGTCGTTGAATATTCAGCGTCTAGCAATGACAGCGGAAAATAACGAAATGAAAAAGATGGCAACATTATAACTGTATAGCACCTGTATTCGATTTATCTACATAGGAGAAAGATCTATATATACTTACCTACATACCTTCATACCATCAAATCTCTTATATTTATCTACGCATCTACATATGAAAAGTATACGACTAACTATATATGCTGAAAATGGATTGTTTCGACAATCGACGATTCGCGAGCAGATCTTCGTTGTGCCATCATCAAGCCCTCGATCATCTCTTTATCCAACAGCTGATGATAAGGTAACAATATTATACTCATGTTTTAGCTTTTTGAATGTGTCTTCGCTGTGCGTCTGGTCTGTAGAAGAAGACGATTTTTATAGGGATTTCTAATATTATTTGTGTTGAAAATCCTATAGTAACGTCACTTCTATTCCAATTTCTGTTAGGTGACAGCCATTAAAATAAACTACAAAGCTTAAGCATTTTCTTCCTTTTTACCTGAATAAAGAAATCATCTTATAAGAGTGCATGTGTGTGTGTTTAGCGTAAAAAATATGTGAAGCTTTGCTGGATAACCAGCTTGTTGCTGATTAGGAATTACTATCTGTCATTATAGCTTCACAAAATGAATAATCTCCCGATCATTATTTCAGGTTCCGTTCTATATCGCTTTAAAAAAGCTCGTCGACCATATTAACAGCGGACTACCGATTGACAGCGATGAACAATTTCGGTTCGATGTTGAAAGCACTCGAAAACGCAAACTGGAAAATACCGACGAATAGACTAATTATATCGTTTATTTATCTCAATTGGCACACGTGAAGTATACGTATTCGAAACTCCCAAGGGATCGTCGTCGAGGCAGTGCTACCGAGCGTATTTCGGTACCACGGAGGCAAACTTTGTAGATAAGTGGCGGGAGTCTTCGCGTCAGATGTGCGCCTTCGAGAGACGATATCAATGTGTAGATTAGTACATACACTACGACCAGTCGAGTCACGGTGTGCGAGTCCGAATTAGTGGAGACGTTAGATCGACTATGGAAGAAATCCTATGAGGTGCAATCTCCGCAGTCAATGGGCCTTCTGTTCGGTCCGCCCGCAGATTAACTGATGGTGAACATTCATTTCAAGCAGGACATCCAGCCATATTCTCCCCGATAGTTTGACGCACTCTTGTCCTGCAGATCACAGACTCTCAAGTGATTACATCGACGATTTGAACCGAATGTGCCTGATCAAGTGTGTGCCTACCCTCGTTCGAATAGGAAGCAGTGTGAATCGGAAAATGTGACATTAATAAATAAACATGCTATATATTCATTTTAATGATTGGGGTGTTTCCTTCACTTCATATATAACCAACTCTCAATGTGGTAAGGTGGATCTTTTGGCCGCTCGGTTGGTCGTGTCTTCTTTAAGAAATAAAATCCTTGATTTGCAGTTAACTAACGTGTCAGATCCTTCCTTCTGTTTAGCGTGTCTACTTGTTTTCCTCATGCGAGGTACAACACCCTGTGTGGACATTTCCATACGGAGCCTGTTTTGGGTTTGTGACGGGACTCTCTGTCGCAAATTTCTGTAGCCGAGCAACACTAGCGATAATTAGCTATATTTGCCAAGATATCATAATTTGTGTGAAGTTATGACGTTTCAGTGAAACGCTACTGATAGACAGCAGAGATCGCAACTTGCAAAGCATCATTATCATCATAGTATAATTGAATTGACAAACATTCCCCTGCCAGGCCATATCCCTGTAGGAAATCGCTCGAACTCAGCGTTTCGGCGCGCTCCAACCGAGAGTCACTTTTTATAGCAGGAGTTTTGGCGGCACTCGCCGTCTTCCAGGTCTGCCTTTAGCCAGATGTTCGCCAGCTGACGGGGTAGCAATATACCACCGGTGAAATGACCAAATTCGAAGAAGACAGAAGTCGGATTGATTGTCAAGCAGGCCGGGCAGCTGAATCAAGCGCTTAGCCCTTCTGCTCGAGCGTTGCGTTTTGTCTTTGGGCTATTCAGTGTACAGCAGGAAGCAGTGACACATCGTAAGCTAAGTCGCCCCCGTAGATCGAACTGAGACGATTGCCGACAATCCCAAGCCCGGCTTGGGACGGTGCGCAGAGCACGAATTTCTCTAGTTGCTATACGATATATATCGCGTGTTTTAGAGATGTTCGAAGTGTGCCGATTTATGTGAACGTATCCGACGAGCGGACTGGCAGTGTTGACATCGATTCCGTCTGTCTGAGGTAAGCTATCAAGAACTACTTGTCGATTGGACACCCTGTATTACGCCTATATGTTCGAGCGGGATTATGCAATAGATATCGTGGACGTAACTATAAGGCTGTACAATAAGCTACTAAAGATCACATCATGAAACATTTTTAAATGTTGAAATTAATGGCAGGAGGGCGTGTGTCACTGTATATGTGTGGAGTTGGAGAAATTTGAATGCTGATATCTAGGGCCACAGAATTTAGCGCCGAATTGCTTTGTTGGCGAACAAGTGTGCAGTTCCGAGTGAATCTGACTAGTGCAAAGACGCCAACCCCAATTCAGGTGGCTATCACAAGGTCAAGTGATGACTAATTCCTGTGACCTAAATTGATGTCAGTCAAATAATGAATCCTCCAAATTGGCCAAATCAGTTTAATGATTCACCTGTGAGCCGGTATTTAGCGATTAGCTAGAATGTCTTTTATCTGTTAAATATTTAGCAATTTTCTACCTTTTGGTCACAACGTAGTCCTTGCCAGCAGATCCATTGAAGTGAGGAACTTCCATGCATATCGGGATACGAAGCTAACCAACGATAATCCAGCCTTACACTGCCACTACACAATTATATCTTGAATCAAATTGTGTTGACAATTACACCAAGAATCGCTACCCCATTAAATCGGTTAAGATGGCACAACATATGTGTGGTGGGTGTGTTTGTCAATAGACATACATGAGACGAAGTGTCGCTCAAAGCAGGACATTTACATTACTATATCAATAAATCCCTCGGTTTAGAAACTCAATTTAGATAAGGTGGAAAATATCAGCTTGTCTAGAATATATAATCCCCTCTTATATATGTATATCACTCCTTGCACCACTGAACGAACCATAATGGATATTTATATTTTTCGTTCTACTTTAAGGTATTCGAAGCTCATTCGTTGCAGACGAGAGCACGTCTCCTGTGATGATGTAAAAATGGGTGAATCAGTGGCAGCTGAACAGACACTCCATTTACTTCAAAGTTTGAAGAAACTGAAAAATATCCGCCACGGTGACTCCACCAACGTCAACGTCGACCCCATTATCAAAAGTCTCCTTGAACTTAACTATGAGGTAGAGTTGCCATTCTAGTTAATATAATACAAGTTTCATTTATTTATCTTATTAAATCGACGAATATGCCAAATACTGCCATATCGCGAGGGCCGATTTGTAAGGTCAAATCTGCTCACACGTGTGGTTTGACTGACACGTATGGTGATTTATGGATCGCTCCTTGAAGCTTCGGGACCAAGCGAAACTGATTAACCTATCGTTTGAAATGTATTCACAGATTCCGTTCCTGACCTCCGATGTTGGCTCGGATCTATTTCGGGTGTGCCTTTTACATTGCGATGGTCGTGAGGCTTCGTTAACCACTGCGGAGTTAACAAAGCAACTCGTTTGGGCACTTCAGACATCACAGGTGAGTTGTCCGTCTTACGAAGCGACGCCGAACGCAATACCGTGGACTAAGTTAAATGTTGGCTGAGAGTCAGCCCGGGAAATTGATTAGTTCAAATGTCGAAATAGCTCAAATATATATATAATACTTGGCCCTATCTTTAATTAGCATTATAAGTAAGGCCATTTGGATTGGCTCATTCCGAAGCAGCTTCCATAACGGTGTTAGTCTGCCTGTAGCCGTTCTCAAATATTAGGCATCCTTTGGATATTTTCAGGGAAACCAACTCGATTTGGACGATCGCACACTTTTGCAGTTGGTCCACTTCTGCCTTCGCGATGTCCGCCAGCTCGAGGTGCCTCAACTCCTGCTCAGTTTCCATACGCTCGGTAAGTAAATTTGTATATATGTCCATGAATATAGTTCTCCGGTGAGGACGTGCTTACCATGATATGTGTTACATTGCGAGCATATGTAGATTTTTATTTTGAAAAAGTTGATGGGATTTGCGTGGAAATGACGTCTATGGCAAATTATTGTCGAGTAACTTAGCAAGCCGATCGGGACATAGACTTATATGGGTTAGTGGCCTCAAGAGGGGGACACAGGTCGTATTTCAAGTATAAAGTGATTCGGCTGCATGTATTAACTAATATTCTAAGTTTATACGTATTTATGGGTTTCCATACGAGTTGATGCTTACTACGGATATCATCAGAGTCGCGTGCTGTCTAACACAAAAGACACATTCATTTATAGGTACGCTTGTGTATCAAAACAGTCACCGGCTGGGATCCGTTTGGCCTGAACTTTTCGCTGTGATCAAGTCGTGTCTTGCTATCGACGAGCCCAATGTAGCCGTTCGACACTCTGCCCTTAAAGTCCTACAGGTACCTACGACACTCATATTCCATTAAATAATAATTGTGTACCTAAATGTCGATGTACTGGTCGAAGCTTCTATACACCATGCAAAGTCGTATTACGTAGCTGCGATAGGCTGGTATAGGCATATTCCTGTTATACGAATGGGATGTCACCCTTTCTAGCGAAGGCTTCATTATTAGGTCCATTGCGGTGCATGATGGCAGAGAACGGCCTCTCGCCTGCCTAACCTATCTGTCTCGAGTAATGTCGTGACTAAACTACGAAATCGAATTCGCCCTTCTGTGCTATTGATCATATCGTCTTAGGCTCTAACAATTCGACGTGGGAGTTCAGAGGAATTTGAGTACCTGAGCCCTGAACAAGCTCAGGCAATTTCATCACTCATCATTGATGGAGTTGCGGATATGTTCGTGTCAGCTGACGAACTCATGCTGTGCAAGGTGAGAGCTCATTCGAGAACTGATGGCAAACGTAATTTTTATTTGGATGATAACGTAAAGAAATATTTACTACATTTATTACAGAGGAGACAGATTATTTTACCTTCAGATTCGCTCTTTAAGTTTCTGTATAGCTGTATTGCTGTCCATATGTAATAATGCTGTTGTTTGAGTAGCTGATCAAATACGCTTATTCGTTGTTGCGGATGCTCTTATTATTTACTAGAATCACATCATTCATCAATCGGCTATAATCGATTCGCAGCGTGGAATATGGTTTCTGTTTATGGCCGCCGTCCTGTCAAGAGTCTTATTTCTAACGCGTGCATACCGCGAGTTTACCGTAGATCCACTTTAGCTAACTAAGTCTCTAAGACTAAGTAGATCGATTTAATGAGATGTGTATTTTGTGGTCGAATTTCTCCATTTGTAGGTACTTCAGGCTTCGATGAAGACGCTTCTCAATATGGCAACCGCGCAGGTTCCACTACGCGCCAATCAGCTGGGCTATCTTCTCGGCTGGTTACGCCATCTGACGTTCCTCGGATTTCCTGGATACGCTCAACGGCCCATTAAAAATTTCGACCTCTTCCCGTCGCCCGTCTGTCATCAGCTGCCGCAGGTGGACCTCAAACAGGGCGAGACGAGTGCCCGGGACAACAAACCAGTCATGCGTCGATCCCGAGGCAACAAGAAAGCTCGAAAAAGTATGCAGACACTGTTCACTATAGGAAGAAGTCTTGTTGTTTTTAAAGCGGATGCAGATGATTTTAGTAAGAATTCTGGTTAAAACACGCTGGTAATCGGTGCAGACTTTTGTTTCATTTGGCCTGTTGGTCCTACTTGCCGCGTGCACTTTGTTTATTGATACGAAACACATTGTTGAATCAACGCCCTTCGAAATCCCTGTCACCAAATTAATAAGTGTGACCTATTGAAATATAGTAAATCAAGGGGCCGGGGACTAGTTGTCGAGGTGCACAAATTCGAAATGTTGCTTCCTAATGTTCCTGGCGGGAAGGCTTTCGCCGGTAGTGGACTTGACCAGCGGTCAGGGATTAGCTAGTCAAGTAAATGGAGTCGACAAGCTGTAATCGTAAAAACGTGCCAGTGAATAGGAAAACTATTGATTTTTTGGTAGTGATGTGTTTATACATATATTGCCTATCGCGCCTGTTACAGAGGAACCTCGTAAGGATACCGCAGGCGGACCTCAAGGAGGCTTCCATGGAGACAGCCCTTCAGAAGACTCCGACACTGGAGGAGGGAGTCCATCTCGTATAGCTCATCAACAGCCACCTTGGGCAAAGACCGACAGTTCCGACTCGGAAATAAGTGACGCGGAAGGACCACCAGGGACAGGAGGCTCGGGGAGTGTAACTTCTTCAAACATTAGTCCGCAAACGTTGGCTGTCCGAGTAAAGGCCGCCAAGGCGAAAGTGCGTCAGCTGGCGTACGATACCATACGTATGTTGCTGTTAAACATCGACAAGAAGGAAAGATTCGGGTATGTTATTTTGTTGTGACTTACGTTGGCATTGACTCTGGTTTTTAGAATCAGTTTATTATTATTATTTAGGAATGTTGTACAAATAGATAATAATAATAATAATATGTGTACTGTATTAGTGCGGGGAGTACGCATTATGCTGAACTATGAACTCATCGTCAAGTCAAAGGAATCTGAAATGTCAACTTTTCAGCTTAATCGTGACGACGGCTGTTAACGTTGCCTGTCGTCTGGGTTACCCTCTGTATTTGTTTGTTATCGCAGATATGTCCTGAACTTCCTGCCGCAACAGTCTGGCAGCCTAATGCGTTCAACGGAGCACAGCCTTGTTCTGTCGATGCTCAAGGATCCATCGGCCCATGTGCGCAGCTCGGCCATCAACGTACTTAAGGACTTTGTTTCATATTCGAAGAACTACCTTATTTTAGCATGCGAATCGGTTCATGCCACCTCATTCACGTCCATCTCTGAGGTGATGGCTATTGTGATCAGTGAATTGCATCGCGCACTGCATCTCGCCCTGTTGGCCGAACAAATTCCTATCTTTTTGGTGCCATTGCTCAGTTGTCTTTGCCTTCTGATTGGCGCAAGTCCATACTCTCGTTTAAAATCGATTCTCATCACGGAAATGTGTGGCGACCTCAAGCTTCTATTGCATAATAACAAGTACGAACAAGTGAGAGTTGGGGCCCTAACCTGCCTGGGAGGTGTGGTTAGCTACCAACCAGCGCATGCCGAGATTGTTCGGTGTCTCGGACTCGACGGTGACCATTGGCTCGAGAAACTCTGCGTCGACAAGCTGTCGCCCTCCAGCGGCGAAGTCAACCAGGTCAAGCTTGAGGTCTTGCAGACGCTCTCATTATTAGTCACTAATCACTTTGAGCAGTGTAAGACTATTTTCGATCTCTACATTCAGGCTCTCAACTCATCCCTGGCAGACCCCTATGGACCAGTGAAGATCCACGGTATGAAATTGACAGCGGCATTGGCAAAGCAAATCGCGGACCTGATCAGTAGCCAGAAGGACGAGCAAAGGACGAGGCTGGGATGCGAACTAGGCCGACTAATGTGGAGGGAATGCCTATTCCAGGGTATGATCCAGTGCTGTTTGCAGAGCAGCGGGTCAGAGGAGACCACTGAGCACGGAATCAGGGAGCAACAGGTGCTTCAGAGGGAGGCATTTACAGCGCTGGCAAACATTGGTGCCGAGATGTGGGAAGATCTACCTCAGAGGAATCAGCGATTTTGTATTTGTGTTCTACTCTCACAGGCGCGCGAGTCTGCGGATGACACGGCGGCGGCGGCCGTAAGAACCTTAGCTTTCTTCTGTACGTTTAAACACATGGCTCAGGACACCATCTTCCTCCAGGACGTAGGCGAGCTCTGTGTCGCTCTCTTGCATAAAAAGATCAACATGTCGCTGAAAATGAAGGCCTCCTGGGCGCTGTCCAATGTCTGCGATGCGCTGTGGACCTTGCGGAACTCGGATCCCGAACGTTTCGATGCTGACATCAACACCGAATTCTACATCAGCCTTCTGAGGACCTCTGTAGATACCTATGCTGAGAAGGACTCGATCCGAATTAATGCCGTGCGATCGATGGGCATATTGTTGGGTATGGGCACCAGTCGATACTTGTCCGTCGACGAAGGCCTGATTCGTAAGGCCATCGAGCATCTGTTGCAGAGTGCTACATACGCCGGTGCGCGATTCTTTAAGGCCAAGTGGAACGCGTGCTATGCCATTGGTTGGATGATGGCGAACATTCATACCCGACGCATGCTAGATGTGCCGATAGCGATGAAAACGCTTAGCGATAACCTGACGTACTGCGTTAATCTCAAAGTGCAAATTGCCTGCATTTCTGCGTTGGACCTGTTGGCCGACTGCGCGGATATTGAGCCCGAGGTGCGATTCGGTGCCTTCGTCACATTACTGCAAAAGGCTGACCAAGTTCCCGCTATTCAAGTCGACTACAAAGAGCTCAAGCACCTACAAAGTGTTAAAGAACAGCTATGCCTAGCAACTATCCACTACCTGGCAGTGGCGAACGAGGAAGAGCCCTATCTAGATAAGATGTTTACCCAACTGGGAACGTCTCAAGAGGCTGTCGAGTTACTACTTAAAAGTGGTATGAGTTGTGCTGATGTGAGAGGAAGGTTGAATGAATTGTTAGAGTCGGAGAAGGGTGTACGGGTCGATCGTAGACTACCGAACGTGAGAGGCCATTTACGACAAGCATTTGAGCTATACGCATTTCAGACATAGGTCACTAGCCAGAAATGAACATATTCATGATGAATACCTATTTTTGCTACGGTTAAGCATCCTCTCGGCCCCAGCATCATAAGGCTATTGTCTGTGTGACGCTGAGAACCAACTCAAATACATCAAGTTCTGAGAGGTGTGCATCGCCTATTTTTGGTTAAAAGTGACAGTTTGGTGTACTGGCGATTTAAAGTAAAATATTTTACTTAATAAATGATTACTTTTTCCAATTTAGAGAGAAGAGCGGCACTGGATTGCGGCAAGCGGCTATGGTGGCAATCATACATTCTCAGAAAGGTCTTTACAAAAAGTATATATAAATATATATATCGTACATTGTTGAGCGATGCAGTAGTGGGGTCAATGGTTTTCAGCGTGTTTCATGTTCCATCACAATGTTGAAATTTGTGCAAGTAATTTATAATAAGCATTATATATATATATATATATATATATATATATATATATATATAGAGATCTTCGTGAGTGGCTATTTTCTTTCCAATACGATGTATGTATATTAAGGGTATGTTCGTCCTTTCAAATAAATCTAGTTGGTTGAGCTTTTAGTTTAAATTGTGTCTTGTATAGTTCGTCATATGTGTTATTGATGGGAGTGTGTCACCTATGTAGATATGTGTAGGAGTGTTCGAAAAATAGACCAACTGTCTTCGTTCAATTTATGTATACACTACTGAACATCTATTACTTTGAGGTAAGTGTCGTTTGTTAGAAAGTGAATTACTGGTCACTTAAAATGCCATCAATGTTCGATAGATTATATTCCCATGTTGCACAATGGATGCGCTTTAAATATACAGGGGATTGCCGATAAATTACCACGTCGTCCAATGAGAAACATAAGGCCAACCCAGCAACCTTTGACGACCTTGGCGGCATATAATAAATTATTTATTCTTACAGTGTGTTGTGTAACTTTTACTACGAAAACGTGAAAGGGACGATTAGCTTCTTACAGACGAAGTCGTCTAGCGATTCTACTTTGGCGGCGCATAAATGCAATAGTAAAAAAGTTGAGAATATAGTGTTTGATTCGATATTTTGTGCTCGTTTCGTCGTTGTCATTAGCATAAAATTATTAGCACCACTTGTTTTCACGTATTTACATACGAGAAAAATGGTTGGTACGAGATAATGGTTGGAACCACCCCCTATTTCGTTGTTACACATTTTTTCACCGCTTTCTAGCTTCACACGGTTAAGTTAGGTATGTGAAAATCTGACTTAGGAACATGCTTCGTCGATTTCTAAACGACTTGCGGGACAGACGCCAGCAGTAGATGTCGCTAACTCAGCGGTTGGTTCGCTCAATGCGTGTGCCCGCGCCCCCGAGGCTCCGCTCCCCAAGCGAGATCAGAGCAGCCCAGTGGCCACAAACTCACCGTGGGGTCAACGTGATGATGCAGGCGAAGTCGTCATGGCAACTGTTGCCAGCCACCTAGGCGGACATTGGTGAAAGGTTTCGTCCGCCTAGGTTTTGCCTTTTTGCGGACTGCCCGTCGGGTTCACGGCTCGTACGGTTCTCGTTACAAACAGCGGCCTAGAGAAAACTAGCGAAGGGCTCTTATTATCAAGTGTGTTGTTGTTGTATCTCACTGAGGACGCTCTGGCATCAATCAGTTCCTTGTGTCGGAAGGCTAAAAGTGTGTGGTGGCCCACTGCAATTCCGAGAGTTGTCGATATCGGATTATCTGGCGTGTTATTGTTCGCGTGGTGTCGCGGCGGCTCGACTGATTTTGCGCGCCGTGCACTGCGGACGTCCAAGTCGTATTCATTGTGAGTAATTGGGGCAATTGTTAACAGAATCGTTTTACGTCTGTACGTTTCACGGCGTTTTAAATGAGATTAATCCAGGGGAATTAAAGAATAAACGCGCACATGTTTGTCGGACAGGAACATTGATATTTTGTTAATCGTGCTAGCTTTTGAATTGCGTTAATATCCAGGGATACATGTAGGGCTTTGCGGCTAACTGTGCGTGGTCAAAATTTGAATAATGAGATCTATAACATAATACTCGAACTGACGGGTGATGTTTCAACTCAGAGTCAAGAAAACAGAGGAGCTGGTAGACTCAAGTACCGACTAGCATGAGTAGACAGTTCAAATCAGGTTCTTGATTTCGATAGTACTAATTATGGTGATAATAATTACCAGTTTTTTTTATGAATGGGATCCATCTGCGTTTAAGTAAGTTTTGCCTGAAAGCTAGCTGTGGTTTTCCAGGGCGCTTTCACTTCAACGCACTTCAACTCCAAAACGATTGCAGTGTAATTTAGTCAAAGTATTCGTTCAGTCAATAAACGCGATGATCTTTGAACAACTACAGCAAATACGTGTACAATGAACACCGTCGTCTATTTTAGGGCAAGCGACATTGAGGGGGCCTCGGCTACCTGTTGAGATCGCGAACGATGTTACGACGAGCAGATGCCGAGGAGGATCTCTACGCGGGCTTCGATGAAGAGGCTCATCCAGCGTTCGACACTCGAACGTTAGCTGTCGACGAGGCTTTTCAACAGGCCGTTCAAAGTAGTCATGGACGACGGCCTCCGACATCGTCCGGAAACACCACCGCCTTCCGGCTCGCTACAGCGCGAGGCGGCACAACAATGCGCCGAGGTAGATTAGCATATTGTGAAAGCTATCAATCACTCACGAACACGTTGGCATCGTCTAACACTGCCACTGGCTTTAGAAGTATCCGGCACGCGAGGGCGATTATCCGTCGGATAATTTCTCGAAACTGCTTTTTCTATTAGTGCTAGTTATATCTGCAAGGAAATCGAGATTAACTGTCTCTCGTACACCAAACACTTGCAAGAGTCGAAAGATGTTTGAGGTAATGACCTTGAATCACCGTAGACAACAATTAAAGCAGAGTAAAACAATAATATGGGATTTTTTTTTGACATGGTATAACTCAGCTGTAGAGTAACCGATCTCTGCGAAGAGCGAACTATGTTGCTTGTACCATTGTGAAACAGCTTTCGCTCACCGGAGTAAGCAAATGAATGTCACGATATACGATTTAATGAGGCTTTTTGTGCAGCTTCTGCGCACACATATATATATATATATATATATATATATATATATATATATATATATATACATCACTAATCTTGCGGGCATCTCGGCCTATCTGAATATTGATCAGCGGATTCATTTGTCAAGTGCGAGACACACAAGAGATCGATTCGGAGCCCCTGTCAGGTGGCAGAATTCAGCCACTCTTAAACAAATGCAGTTTGCCAGCCAACTAAACAGTCGTTATTCGTTAGCGGTTACATTGAAGTGAGCAATACGTAGAGCCTAGGTTTCGGCTTAGTTTCATCTGTTCATTAGAATTAACACTACAACTAAAACCATGCGCAGAAGAGCGAGAGTGACTGGTAAGCGTTTATTATTACCTAAGTCCTCGGCACTGCTAAATCTCTTGAGATGGCCTGCATATCTTCTGGTCCTTATCTATTATAACTCTGCACGACTTCTAAAGATTTTGTAGACTTGGACGCGCTGTTGATGTTGCATGGATTGTTGTTGTACACACGTTCTGTATTTTCAAGGGGGAGTGGCTTGCTAATACGTGTTAACACCATGACCGCCCCCCCATCTGGAACTGTTGACGATGTTGTGACAGTGCCGCCCTTCCCGGTATCGCTTTGCGTATTCCTTCAGTTCTACATAGCGAAATACCTGCCACTTTAAAATTTACCCTTCCATAATTCGCCATACTCATGACGAGTTGTCATGAGTATGGCGCCCGTGAATTTAAGCGGGTGTATTCATTATCTATCTCTATGTGAAAAGAGCCTCGAACTCATCTCTCTCTAGGGACAATTAGATGATGTTTTTTCTTATTATTAATCATTTATAATGATGTCGTGCTTCCCCTCGCGTATTTTGCATCTTGAGAGAGTCGGTATGCTCTAATTGAACTAAATTTCAGTGGGCACCGCGAGTGGACGACCCATGACAAGCGGCGAGATGGCTCGACCCGTGACGGCGGTTCGTGGTGCCGGTTTCCAGAGTGGAGTGTCAGGCATTCGCGGTACTGGCGCCGGTGCCATATTTGACCCCCTCAATCAGGCAAAGACGTCACCCATCGTGACGCTGCAGCTGAGAGACGAAAACGACCCAAAAGAAAAGATCAAAGGAATGGAAGCGCGCATTAATTCACTCGTTGAGGAAAGTGTCAGAGATGCCAGCAAGCGAAACTTTAAACTAGCGCTTGAAAAGGTCCGTATACATCACTATTGTAGCACAGTAATTGTTATGTGTACGTTAGCGTATATCTTCTACATATATAACTATATATATATATATATATGTTTGTGTGTCGAGCCCGGTGGTGTGGTACATTCGTGTGCGATTCGCAAATAGAGGAGACACGTAGCTGCACGGGTTCGAACCCGGCTGCTGCACATTTTCATTTAAAGGGGTCCGTCTTATGAAGCAGTACCGAGAATATTGAATGTTTGCTGTGAGTCAGCCCGGATAATTTAAATATATATATATATATATATATATATTTATATAACTTGTTGTCTTGTATCCATTAATGTTCCACACAATGGTAGTTAATTCCTCGTGCCTTCTGCTATGTGGAACTGTTCATTTATTTTCGATTTATTTCTCGTCTTTGACTCGTGACCTCTCCAATGTTCCAGGCGAAGGAGGCCGCTTCCCGTGACCGCCAGCTGGCGAAACAAAGAGAACAGATTTTAGCGGGTAGTCCAGCCAATATGGAATTGAGTTTTTGCGCGAGGCTCAATCTCGCGCTCAGGTACACAGATGCTGACATGCTGAACGAGGCACTCGAAATCTATCAGGTAGGCAAACCGCTACTTGCACAGCAAAAGACACTCACGTCAATGGTGACCGTGAAAACAACAACAACAGTACTGTCTTCATTGGCTGCCTGGGTGAGGCATAAGTGCCGGTTTATAGTACAATTTGTTTTGCCGTTGATGTAATATAACATCACAGATCTGTCAAATGTGACATTTGTTATGGGCGAGTGACACATGTTCAATGGGAACAAGTTACACGGGATAGAGATTGTAGAGCTGAGCCCCTATATTTCCTTGGGTATCTGTTTGTTACTGCAGAATGGGCCGACTAGATTCAGTGCGATCATCTCCTCTGAACTGAGCCGAGAACAGCACAAAGGGTGATTTACCTAATAAAGCTTGGCCTACGCTGAAAGTGCTTCAAATGTATGAATAATTAGTTGGCCTAAATTGATTTTATCGTGTGTTAACGATTCACAGAGCATCGTACAAAATCGAGCGTTCTCGAACATCGGTCGTCTTAAACTCAACATGGGAAATATCTGCTTTATGCAGGAGAACTTCCCAAAGGCTGTGAAATTTTATCGCATGGCACTTGACCAGGTGAGTGAGTTTATTCTATGTTTTCATTCGATCAAATTTTGCCGCAGTCTGCAAGCGTGTCACGCTAGTGCGCATGCTGAGGAATACCAGTTTTAGCAGAAATCATCCTATATCCTAAGGTTCTTCTTCCGTCAGCACCTGTGCATATTCGAATATACACACACGTGTCGAGATAATTGGTCTGCATAGGGGCCAGTTAGCAGAAGTTGCGAATAATAGTGCGTCTATAAATCCAATGATTGTAAATGATGGCGACCTCTACTGTGGATCGACCTACAGTACGAGCTTCACGCACTTTCTGATTACCCTCAATGTTTGCTAACTTACATTATTAGTCAATAGACACACAATCAGCTGGCTTAAAATGAGAAGCGTATATACATAAATAGTGATCTCTTTTCATTAACTTGAAGTCATTTTCCTAAAGGCCCAATAATCATTTACGAGTCTTCTTGTTGACGATGTCGCAGGTACCCAATATGCAGAAAGACCTACGAATTAAGATACTGAAGAATATCGGCACGGCCTTCGTGAAGATGGGCCAGTTTGCGGACGCCATCACTTCATTCGAGTATATCATGGCGGAAAAAAGTGATACACAGGCGGCGCTTCATTTAATTCTGTGTCATTACACGCTTGGCGATGTCGACAAAATGAAACGGGCCTTCATTAAACTTCTTGATGTTGACAATATATCGCTTGAATGTGAGTTGTATATTACCTGCTAACTTCGAAAGGGATGACAATTTGTTTGGTTGTTGTGGTAATGGAGAGAGATTAGGAAATCGAGTCGCTCGTAAAAGTGATGACATTGTAACTTTGAGGATGGCTTTCTTTGAATTCGATATTCGATTTGAGCATCACCAACACCGAAGAATAGAATTAGGCGTACAACGAGCTCGAGTACAGTTGACGTTTGCTGCGCGACACCTTCCGGTCGCTATGTGAGAGACACATCACAGCTATGCCCGGATAAGGGTTCCGTCATTTCTCGCTATTCTCAATTAGCAATATTCTCACCTCTTGCAATAGCAGGTTCTCTGTGAAAATCTACGATGACATCGTTGATTAATAAGTGAAATAAATACGCACCGGTTTATACTCGTTTGCTGTCTAACAATATTTCAATGTATGTGCGTTGTGATGCAATGGCTTCCAGCGACGGAGCTCAGTGGGGGACCACCAAGAAATGACCTCCTCCACAAGATGGAGCAAAAACGCAAACGGGACATCGAGTTCGTCATAATGACCGCCGCCAACCTAATCACACCCGTGAGTTATTGTCATTATTGTCACCGCTGGCCGTGCATGTCGATTCGTCGACGTCGTTAGTAATCGGCTCTGTGTGATCGGTGGTGTCTAAAGTTAACGCCCACGATACTGCTTTCGACACTGACTCGATTTGTGGTGTCTGCTATCCCCCCAATGAATTAGGTGATCTTCCCAACGGCAGCCGAGGGTTATGACTGGTGCATCGAGCAGATGAAGGCGTCAGCAAACTTTTCGTATTTAGCATCCGACCTCGAGCTGAACAAGGCCACAGCGTTCTTGCGCAAACGCGAATTTGGCAGGGCCATCGAAACTCTGAAGAGCTTCGAGAAGAGGGATAACCGCAATGTGTCCGCCGCGAATAATCTCTCTTTTCTATACTTTATGCTGGATAAAAGGCAGGCCGAAAAGTAAGTACCCATCCGATAGACTCGACGGTATTTCGTCGATCGACGGCGAGACGGCAGATATTGGTGACTCTATAATAAGCTAACTAAGCTTATTTCCATTCCATATCGATATTGATATTTTAGGTATGCCGATGCTGCCATCGCGGTCGACAAATACAACTCGGCTGCGCTCGTCAACAAGGGTAGGCTTGCTTGGCTATGGTTTGAACTGAGTGTTAACTCAAGTGTTCACTATACGGCAGCATAGAATGACACTGCAGAAGTACAATCGTGTTGAAAATACTGTTGCCTAGAAACGAATGAAACAAATAACAGTCATTGATTATTATTTACATTACATTTTGTTCAACGATAAAAGTGGGTGACAATTGCATCAGCCACTGAACGTGAAATACATCTAAGAGCACCTTCCTTTATATATGTATATATATATATATATATATATATATTGTTACTTCCCCAGTCCTTGGCGGGTACCCAAAATAGAAATTGCGTTGCTCCTGTGGATATTCAAGAAAAATCTTTACATTCAAAATTCGGTTGCACGTGGTTCACCTGTAGCGGATGCTAACCTTTCTCCTAATATCTGAAGAAAATTTAATGGAAGGCATTGAAGTATATCGATTAATTACTATCACTACGGTTAGTCGATAGTAACTGCAGTCATGCTATCAGATGCTATAATCCTCAATACTCAAAATAATTTGAGCAGATCTATTTACAAGTATTCTAGTCTCGTCACGGGAACGGTGTAGGGATAACACTTATAGCCACTGGTCTCAGGCTCGAATCCCACTGGACACGTACGCAATGATGCGGTCCGAACGTGCAGATTTGCAAAATAAACTTATTTAAAAATAGTCCAGCGTACGTGAGGCATATCTGCACATATAAGACTTTATTATATATATTTAGTTATACGTTACCTTTCCATTACGTTTCAACAGAAATGCTTCCTCCCTTGCTAATGACAGTATACAAATGTATATGTTGTTTCGCCTGACGTCGCAGGCAATTGTTGTTTTAGCCGTGGAGACTTCGCACAAGCTAAGGAGTATTATAGCGAAGCTCTGCAGGTCGAAGCCGGATGTGTGGAGGCGCTGTATAATATAGGCCTTTCCTGTGAACGCCTAAAAGAACGCGAGCAAGCTCTGGACTATCTGTTTAAATTCCAGGCCATCGTAGGCCTCTACCCACAGGCCCTGTACAAAATAGGCCAACAGTACGAGCACGCGGGAGATGTCAATCAGAGCATGGAATGGTCTGTCCATATCATCATATAATTTGATACCTATAATCAAGTTGTGTTTGTTTACTGAAAAAAACGGGATGCTCTAATGAGAGAAAGAGATAGGAAATGTGCGATCATTCTAAGTTTAAAGATCACGGATCACTTTCCGGCTGACTGTCACAACAGAGCGTCAGGAAGCGTTAGGATTTCGCGAGTTTTGTTCAATTGTTTAAGATTATAGTAGAAGTCAACATTATGTGTTCAATTGAGCTCAACATCAAATCATGTTAAAGAACCTGGCAAATCTGTGGTACGCAGATGTTGTTGGAATATATAGATACATTGTATTTATTGACAGTGCAAATATTTCAACACTTCTGTGGTGTAGATCAAACAAACAATGCAATGGCGAAATCACGGACGGGCGAACAGCGGTAAGTCGTATGCTGAGAGTCATATTGAATAACTTAATCGTTCTGTATTTCATCGTTAAATCAGGTACCATCAGGCATCGACACTTCTCCTCAGTGATCCAGATCTCCTCAACAAACTTGGCACAGTGTGCGAGTCGCAGTTGGACGATGTCCAGCAAGCGGCTCATTATCACGGAGAGGCTGTGCGTCACTATCCATCATCATTGTCGACTCTCGAATGGTTAGGTGGTTATCACGCCGAGATGCACGCCTTCGACGAGGCTGTCCGCTGCTTTGAGAAGGCACAACTCGTGCAGCCTGCTGAACCAAAGTGGCCGTTGTATATCGGCTCCTGCTACATGCGCTCGGGCCAGTTTGACGATGCTCTGCGATGCTATGAAAGTATGACATGGGGAATACTGACGTATATATATATATAAATTTCTCAATTCGACCATATTCCTAAATGAAATGAACCTGCTAACACTCGCGGCAATGGCACTGCGCTTGCTGGGAGTTGCCATACGAACTGGCCACCCCAAACGATTGAGACTCGCTTCCCCGATATATATATATATATATATATATATATATATATATATATATATATATATTATATTATATAATACATTGTATTGTCTCTATGTCCTTGCGTGTGCAGGTGTCCATCGGAAGTTCCCAGAGAATACTGACTGTTTGAAAATGTTAGTGAAAATCACTGGCGATCTTGAGCTAGCTGAATACGGAGAGTATGTCGCCCGCCTGAAGAAGGTCGAAAAGCTCAAGGAGGCACGGGCCCAAAGTGGACGCACGAGTGGCGGCCGCCGCAGGAGAACGGCTCAAGGATCAGCTCGAGGACCAGGATCTGCGGAGGCAGCTCAGGCTAAGGCTGGCCAAGAAGCCTCAATGCCCGCAGAAGTAGAATTCGATGATCTTGATGACGACTTCCTACCGTTGTAAATTTTCGGACCTAGACGAGGTCCAAAGCATGCAACGGACGACTACGACATTTATGAAAAGGCTCCATGTTTGCTCGAGTAAAAGATATTTCATTGTTTAGCTTGCAGTGACGATATTGTATTCACTCTACCTAAGGCGAATGTGATGACAGAGAAAACATTACGAAACAACAAAACAAATGAACGACTTTAAGATTCTAAAAAGTGCACGGCACCACTGAAAGTGGCTTACTTCAATAAATGGGCTAACCTTTCGGAGTTGGTTAACTAACTTCATGTTGAATGGTTGTTTCAAAAACGTAATCGACACAAAGGAAGAAAGAAATATAAATGAAAAAGTAGATATATAAAGTTACAGGGCAGTACTCTAAACCTACGCTCAGGAAACAAGAAATTCACAGATAATGAATCAGTGGATTCACAATTTGAAACAGCAGTAGCTTCAAGGTTACTCTACATTTGTCCCTGCCTCCCGCCTAGTGTAGAAGCTTTCCATGTAGTGATCTGAGATGAGCATGTACCGTTGAAAGAAGCGTACTTGAGGTCGACCTACTTACCTGCCTAACTAAACCATGTCAACAGTAACAATTCATCCTGCAGAACTGAAAACGCCATGGGTTATTATCTTCAATATTTATTAGATTCATCTGTTTGTCTGTGTCTCATCTCATTATCATCATTCTCGTTAGCATCATTATTGTTATTATCATTATTAATCTCTTGTTGTCAATTAATTTACAAAGCCCTCATCTGGTTTGATTCGGGCGCCGTTCCAGACGGGCTGGACCCTTATAGATGAGAGTATCCTTACTTCATCATGGTCATCACACAGACACACGCACACGCACGCACGCATACATACTGACTACGGACGACTCAAAAAACATCGACGGTTCAATTCACAATAACTTAAAACACTGTACACGCATATGCACTATTTGGTTAGCACTGTCCCGACAGTGAGCAGATGCCGGAACCTCCACTGGAATATTTCCCTTTCAACGCCCTGAAATTTCCTCAAATAGATCGCCGCTGCTCGGGGTGGTACTCGAACTGTTTCTGCGGTGACTGACTTCATCAGTTTGAGGTCTCCCCCCGAGGTCTTCCCCCGAGGGTCTGGAGGTCCACAAGACCCACGACGCTGGCCGGGTTCGATTGATATGCTTGACAATATCAGGTTGGACACATTTTACTTTCTAGCCGAAATCTCGCCACATGGTGTATCGCCAGCAACAAACGATTACCCAATAACGCCCAATGGTGGTGATCTTATCAAGTTCTGGTAGCAGCCATTTGGTGGCGCCGTCTGCCATCTCAATATTCGGAGCCGCTATCCCTCAGCCCGTGTGAAGGTGTTCGACCAGCTGATTCAACTGAACACTCCGAGTTACATTTACATACTCGTTCGGTATTTCACATTTAGCAGCACAGTGTTCACGGCCAACTCAAGCCAATTCAACGGTGTCGCCGTTGGACCATATATCCCATATGAAGGTCCTACCGTCCATATGCCTTCGCTTAAACCGAATCAAATCACCCAAGCACTTAATGCCCATTTATCCTCTATGCATAATTCCTGCCAGCTGTCAGTAGATTGCGTGAGCTCTCTGCCCTTTTGTTCGTTCCTCGTACCGTCCTTTATCTTAGTATATTCTTTAGCAATCACCGAAAGGTGACCACGTGTTCATTTTCCACTGCGTCTATATGGAAGACGACAGATAAGCCTATCGCGGCCTTGACAGCTCTGTCTCTGATCGACAATATGTGTCTTCCTTTATGACGCCAGCTGAACAAGCTACTTATATCATTACAGTACTATAACTACAAGTACTGCTGCTGCTACTACTGCTACTACTACTGCCCCGGTGCGATAGTGAACTGGTAGATAACGAATTAACAAACGAGCACATCCAAGAAGCACTTGGAAAACGATTGCGCCGTTGAGAAGCTCCCGTCACACAGTTCTCCTGATCTATATATATGTATATATATATATCTGCCTATCTACAGAACTCTATCCCTCTTGTTTTTGCTTGTTTTCTTACAATTTTGTGTCAAATGTAACTGAATGTCATCTTCGCTATATATTAATATTCGCTGCTGCTTGTCTATTATCCATAGTCGTTATTTCTTGCCTTCAATTTCACCCTGTAGCATTTTTCTTCTTCGGTTTTGGCGCGTAGCGTTCCCCATCTACGTATACATATTTATTGGTAGGTATTATTATATTCATTGATTCGCCAGGTGACTTTGTTCTCGGGATTAATTATCACCTTATCAATTGCTATCGACATCGTCATAATTGATTGATTCATTGATCGGTCGCCCACTCGGTCCGTCCATTACTCACTAAGTTAAATTCATATCGCTAGCCGCCGCTGAATAGCGGAACACCCACTAACGTGTCATTTGTATAATAATTATTATCGTTATCAGTATTATTACTATTATTATTATTATCATGCGTTTAGCTAATTATATGGGACCGGTAGCTGGTGCGCGCGCAGATGAACAGTTCGTCTCGAAAAGCTCCTCCTCTTAATTCTTATCATATCCCACACACCATCTCATCTGATCTCCGTGTGTCTCTCTCTATCGACATTCCGTCTTATCTCTCGTAAAGAAATCTGTCGCCGGCCCATACAGCTCGTATTGTCCACTGCTTTATTCATTTCGAGGCATTTATCGTCGTCATTTTAGTGGTCATTGTAGCAATAATCGGCGTAGTAGCTAATTACCGAGTGGTAAGCGGTACCGGGGCTCGCCATTGAAGGAAGACAGCTGAGGGTCAGCTATGAAGAAAAACTTCTCGTTTTAACCTTAGTGGTTATGCATTATATTCGTATTGTTAGTATCATATTACCAGGGTATCTTATTGTCATTATTACTATTATTATTACATTGATTTCATTATTATTAATATTCGTATCATTATCATTATTAGTATCGACATTATTATTATCATTACTATGCATTTTCATAATATTCCCTCTAGTAACTGTGCTTTGTCTTGTTTCGCTGGTTGTATATGTTTACATATGGATGAGCATCCTGTTCTGGTGAGCGGGCCGGAGTGCTCTGGAGGTAACGACTTCACTAAGCTCTTCTTGTTAATCATTATCATTATTATTATTATTGTTATTACTATTATCTGTTCTGCCGTTGTTTGTCAAAATCCACCACTCGCTTCCAGTGATATTTCGATAAACGCTTGTGACGTCGAGAGACTGTGAGGACTCTGTTGCACAGTGTCGCCGCACCTCAAGAACAACTCGTGCAAACCCAATAGTTGTCATAGACGTAGTTTCGTAGCTGTCGTTAGCTGTTGGGCCAGCGGCCAACGGCACGACCGGTATCTATCTCATTGAGCAGAAACTTCAAGCGGAATCCCTTGAATGAAGACGGGCGGCTTCTCTCCAACCTCGACGCAGCTGACACACGGCGCTCGTTTTTCGGTCATTTAATCCGGGTGGCTGATCTGTTATTGTGTTGTCGTTGCTGTTGTTGTTACTGATATTCGATTTTGTTGATCTGATGGTCGAGGTGAGCCTCTTAGTTTTTCAGCCGTCAGAAGTCTGAATGCGTCGATTTGTCGTGTTGGCGATTGTGCGAATCAACAAACAGATTTGACCTCTGTCCCTCCCTGCGTGAGCGTGTGCCTATGTGTGAATGCTAAGTGGAGAGAAGGCTTTCCTCTTGGGAGCAGCGATTCGCCGGGAAATTTGGCAATTGCTTGAGTAGTTCCCTTTGATTCCTTTACCATTTCTCGTCTCGTTTCTCAGTTTCTGTTTTGGCTAGAACTGCTTGAACCGTTGTGAGTGTACGCACATTCTAGCTAGTCAACTGTACCCACTTACATATTGTTAATGGTATAATTTTATTTATTATTAATATTATTATAATTATCATTATCATCATCGTCATCATTATTCGTCGTTTTCAAACGAACATAATAACATTACTTAATTATCGTTTCTAAATCTAAATCGCTTTCAATATGTACAACGAGCCTACAATTACGAACAGAACGGAAAGCCGCACCGATGACACTTGCGCCGGCGAATCAGATGCTCGAACATAGAATGGCGGCGTCCCTGAAAACATCAAACGAATTAAAAGAGTATCGTGTCAAAATGTGCCTGAATTAACTTAATCCATTTGAGCGCTATTGCTCAGGACACCGAAATTGAACCAACTGGCCTTTACTATGAGTGATTCGTCGCTCGGTTCCTGCACCTCATGGACTATTTCATCCTCATTGAATCTGATATACCTCATTTCATTGGAAGACGTCAGCCAGATTGAGCAGTTCGTTCTGGCAATGGCTACCCTTCGCTTGGTAACGTTGCGACCTATTTACATAGGCAATCCTGGCTCGATTCGACATGCACCCTTCGGACCGGGGTCCCCGTACGCAGACGCGTACATCTACACGCTCTGCCATCTTTGCTAACAAGTTTTCGAAGTTTCGACCATCGTCTCCCCGCCACACAGATCGGACTCCTCTGGTTCAACCTTGGCTTTTCTTCCATCCAGTGCACCCTATTCTCTCGCTCTCATTGCCAGCAGGTCCCCGGCAAAGGTACTAGATCGCTGGCGTGGCCGGCAGCGGGGGCAGCCAGTCGGAGCGGCAAGGCACAGTCGCTGAATGGGCGGGGAGAGACCTATTTCGTTCCTCTATTTGAAGTTCCCGCGGCGACTCCTCCTGCTGTAATCGATTTTCGTCATGTTTGCGCTTTCCTCCGGGGAAAAGAAGAAGACCTTTCGTCAGGGCAGAAGCAGAAGTAGCGCCACCAGCAGCAGCAGCAGAAGTCGTCTACTTTCCGCTCCCCTTTCTGTTCTTGTTTCTCTGCTCACGATATTTCTATGCCTCTACCGCCGCGATCGTCAGCGGAGACGCCACACCCGTGTAAAGTTCGTCCAACTTGAGCCACGGCCGTTGCAGATGAGGCCACCGAGAAAAGGGCCCAGCCGAGCAGTGGGCGAAGTTGGAACGGAAGAAGGACGCCGCCCCGAGTCGGCGACGGTGCTGGCTACTCCCATCGAGACGGACGCAGTGGCAGTAGCAGCAGCAGCAAGAAAGGGGCTGGTCCCTTGCCATGGTAAATCCATGCTCTCGAATTTTCTAGCGGCTGCTTTCCGACGACAAGCGTGGACCGGATAATGGAAATAACACAAGAAGTTGCTGCAGCAGTAGCGGCAGGCTAAATGGAAAATATGGGAAACGACACTGTACATTAAGTAGGCTACAAGCTATGGACTCCCGCCACGTCAAGGGTTGCTACGTGGACGAAGAGGCTCTAGTATTCTGGCCGCGTGCGAGTGCAGGCGGCACTACAAGACAAGGGTGGTCGAAATATAAATAAGGCCACGATCGCCCATGGTAAGGGTTAAAGAATCAAGTATGTTTCTTTTCTATCAACCTCTACCTGTAGGCGGGACAACCTTGCCTCGCTGAGCCTCACGATTTCGTTCCGATTTGAAGGAGCGGCTGGTATATGTATGTGTTTCAGAAGAGGGCGGTTGGCGACGTTGTGCTGGTGGGAAACAGAACTCTATCTCATTTTCGACCCGTTGGTAGAGGCGAATCGCTGGACAGGAGAACTAGAGAACTATTGTCGGAGGTTGTTTCAGAGTTGAACACAGACGTTGCTTCTCTCACTATTATACAATACGCACATGCTGAGACTAACCCCTCAGGTACAGAACGGATCCGCTGTTGTGTTGCATTCTGTTTCGCTTTGCTTTGTGCCTGTCTGTGAGTTTCGCGTTGTTAATCTTCTACTTAATGTTATGTATTTTGCCTGATACTTTGAGTCAGGCAAAACAGAGAGCCACTAGATCGGTCGGCATGAACTACTACAAATACTCTTTAAAGTGTTACTCTGAATTTCGCTATCTCAAAATTGGAGTGTTCACTCGATTCGAGGTGGCGTCGAGCAGTAATGAAGGTTATTAGGGTTTCGACAAAAAAGTAAAGATAGATAAAACGCAAACAATGCTTACGTATATCCTTCTTACGACCTGTCTCGCGAGAGTATCCATCGTCCCTTGTGATCTCGTTCGCCGTTTCTGAAAGAACCGTCGAAAATGTTTAAAAACAAAACGATGATATTTAATGTGGCGAAGTTCACGGAAATTGTCTTGCTGAATATTGTGCAAGTATACTATTGGAACTTTCTGGTCATGTTATGATAATTGTGAGCCCATTTCATATTTTTTGTATCATTCACATTGTCAAGCGTTACAAAGAAGTGTTGTGTACGAGAATCAAAGCCCTGACTCCGCGGCCAACGACTTCTGTCTGAACACTGCGTTAACAGTCAGAATAACTTTCTGGAATTCTCTAGAACGAATATCCGGGTAGCTGGAACAAATCCCCAGAGCTCGTAGAACTTCCAGACATGAAGTCCTTGCTCGTGGAAGCTTCCCGCTTCATATACAGTGGGCCAGCGTCATATGGGCGAAGACAGCTTCGATCGATATGTGAGAGCACCAAAACGAGTGATGTGCTCGTATTTGCACTACACGATGAATGTACCCAGTTGATCAAACGAATCTAACCATCCTGCGACAGCAACGCGAAACAAAACGGCAAAGCACCTCAAACATGATTGAAGCCAATCGTACAAACGAGACAGAAACAGGTAATAATCAGTCTTCGAGAAGCCTGTGGCTAACCTTTATACCACTACTACTGCTACACGGGGTTTTGAACATCACCCTCGAACCGCCCGCACGGCATCTATTGTTCGTATTTTCAAACAGGTCGGCAAGGACACACCAGGACAAGTGCGTGTTGCAACGCCGCACTACAGCACGTTGACCCGGTAGCAGCTGCCTGCCGGAGTATGCCAGGAGTATCATGCGACAGTGAACGCCGACGACACTCGACAGCAGCAGTTCATGCCTTGGGTGGCGAGCAGCTTTACTGCATCAGGAACCGGCGTCCCACGAGGCTCGCCGCCTCTTCTCATGCTGGGGCGCAATGAGGGTAGAAATTGGGCTGTGAACACGTTGGGCCTTAGAACGGCGGGAAGAGGTGGTTGCACTCAACGTGCAACGGCAGACGACGGCCGCATTCACCTCGCGATAGGGACGGTCGGCGTATGGAGGGTGGGTAACTCTTTATGAAGGTCCCCCTGGGCCCTTCGCTTGAGTCGAGCCAGCAGCCAAAGCAGGCCGCTTTTCAAGAACGAGGCGGCAAGGCTTGTTTTGTTCTTGCTGCTGTTCTGGGCACGCATATCCGCGCGTCAGCGCACAGCCAGCACAAGCTGGTGAACTGAGCGCCCGAACGAGTCAGCCAACGAACCAACCGACTAACCCCGAACGCTGTGTGGCGGTTCGAATGACGTTCGCGGTGCGGACAACGAGTGAATGCCGTAGTCGTCAGGTAGTCAGTCATGCAGTCGACGCAAACGAACTCAATTTTTGCTCCGCAATCGAATGTGACATATGCTCTAGACGTCCCGTCACCCACTTGTCGGTCGAAGGGCGACGAGGTGGAATGTTCGGGCTCTACGGCGGCTACTCGAATGGGTTACACTCACTCGAGGCTTCGAGGGGAACTTCGTCGGGCGACGCTTAATGCTATTAGAGCTTTGGGGAAATGGAGTAGCGTTATCTTGTTGGGGTGTTTTTGCCATTTTAGAGATACATACATCGGCTTTTTCAAGATGTACAACGTTCGAGATGCGTCCATCCCTTAATCACATTGTTACGTTGAAACTTGTTGTTGTTGTGAAACGAAAAAGGAATAGGTAGAAGAACGCGGTATTTTCTGCTATAACGAAAACAAAAGCCGTGTATTTCTCATTGTTAACTACGAATTTAGTTGGCACAATAAGGAATCAAAATCGTTAGTTACTATTACTATAATCGATTGCTAGTATTGTTGTTCACCAAACGCTACCTTACTTACCAATTCCTTCAGGAATGACGAACGGATCAACGGTCATCGGGACGAACCATCGTGGGGTGGTTCGCCGCGTCGGAGCTGAAATAGAATTAAATCATAGCGAACGCTCTCCGTGAGTACAATGGCACGTATACCGTAGATGTATTCAGACCACCTGAATCACCGACCGGCTTCGTATCCCTTCGAATATAGACGATGCATTATGGCAAAATAAAATGCTGGATCATGTATGTGCAGAACGTGAAACTGGAGCAGCGTATTCAGTGGTTCAGCGAGCTCAATGGTGACGAGCTTGAATGGGTGTGTACAATTTCTAATAATAACGCTAAGGACAGATCATGCACACAGTCCTCTGATAGCATTCTGTTCGATGAAAATCTGACGAAGGCATACCAACACACAAATTTCAAAGAGCGTCTCAGCGTGATGCAGTCGGCAGTGAACAATCAGGAAGGAGGAATCAATCGTGCGTTCGTTCATCTAAGGGTGATTTATCGATGTTCAACAGGTGGTCCAGCTATTCATATACTTTCGTAATGTATATTTGAAAGTGGCATTATAACCCCGATGACTCGGTCTATTCGTAACGTTCGCTTCCTAATCTATACAAAAAAAAACCCAAATTCGTAAGCTAACGATAAGGCGCGGGCGAATTCTCACTCGGCTATTCTTCTTGGCTGTTGTGCTACAGTCAACCAATGGTAGCTGTCTCGATCGTGTCGAAACTCAGAGAAGTGCAATTTTCAGCTGAACATGAAGTAATCGTCGACACTTTCGACCGTCCACTTTTAGAGGAAAGATTTTCCTGTCACTCGCTGTTGTCTGGTCAGTTTTCTAGCAGCAGGGCAATATTATGCTATGAATTCAAAGGGAAATATTCTTAAGGAAGTCCCTTTCCACCTCAATCATGTCTCTAACGAAACCTGAATTATCAATAATAACTCCGTCATAGGATGCTGCTATCAGAAGTAAACGACAAAAAGGCTGTCAGAACGTAGGCCTCTCCCGAATCTCGAATTGAACGCTGAGGCCCCCACAGTTACCCTATTCAGATTGCTCGTTCAGGTGGCCCTTCGGCACAAGACCAATTAAACCAGTTTCTCGCCAACCGAAAACAACCTTATTCATGCTACATACGGAAGCATCGTTTCGGATATATATATATATATATATATATATATATATACGAGTATAGGCGACCCAAAAATCAGTCGGCTGCGGTAACCTGCGCGTAGAGAAGCGGGCCTTCCTTCGGTTAAATTTCGAAAGGGGATCTAGAGTCAGATCATTTGCCGGATGCAGCTACTCGTAGCTTACAGAAATCAATGGAGAAAAGCTCTCAACCCTAAATGAAAATACTTACGGGCCTTTGATGTCGGCGGTCGCGTGGGCTTGGGTCGAACCGTCGGCCGTTTGACTTCTAGAAATTAGTAAATAGGCAAAGGAACAATATCAATCAGCGTTCGTCAACCTCGGTGGATGAAATTAATTTTATGCTTATATTTAAATTATCAGAGTAAGCTTGCTAAATGCATCTTCGTTTCAATTTTATAACTCAACAATTAAGGATAACATCAGCGAAAAGAACGTGAACAACAGGAATTCGCCATGAGTGTTTAAATGAAAAATTATTAACGATCTGCAGTTCGTTAGAGCAGAGGTGTGCAGAGCACAGGTATGGTGCATGTTTGAGAATTTACAGGATGGTCTGTATATCGCTTGTGGCGAACATAACGTGGAGTTCATTAACACCTATTTTAAAGTAGAAATCGAATGTTGTATCTAAGTTGGAAAACCTCTCTGAATTCACTATTTTCAGAGATAGAAAGTGTCTAACTTTCATATGTGTTCACCAGCATTCTTAGTCTGTAAATAGTAAATTTTCCGGGCCGAATCACAGCCAACATTTAACGTCCACGGTACCACCTTCAACATTGCTTCAATAGACGGACAACCCCTATAAATGCAAATGTGCAACGGCAAGTATCGAACCCGTGCACCTACAGGTCTCCTCCAATTGCAGGGCGCACACGAGTGCACCACCAGGCCACCGGGCTCGACTGTAAATGCATTTCGTGAAATCCGTAAACGTCGAACCTACGGAAACAGGAATCTGAACCTGATTCAACATGTACTATATTCTTTATAGTGTAGCGCATATCAGATACACTATGATTTGTCGTTGTGCAATTGGGTCTCGATAAAGAGGTAATAAGGCGAGGTTGACGCCCACTTTTGACGCTTAGTCTTTCACTGGGCGAAAACCACGTGCGCAATGCATTTCTCTGATGATCACCCTATGTTTACACGAAGCATCTCGCCAACCGCGAGATTGAATCCTGACGAACATCCACAGTGGTCGTCGTTTTAAGTGATCTCTAGGGCTCCGTTCAGACAAGTCACTTCGTTGCTTCGATGACCATGTGCGGTGGTCATCTATCGTCCTCTGAGGTTTTTCAATTGTCTCAATCCTTTATCAGCTAGAGCAAAGCAGGCTCTCGACGAATGTGCAAACGATCCGAGACACCGGCAGCCACGCCGACAGATGCCGACAGCTTATTAATGCATCAGCTACCATTGCAACTGGCCACTCACCCGACTGTGACGAAAATAGCACCGTGCTAAATGCAGCCATCCGACAGTACATGCCACCGCGCGGAGAGCTGTTGGATAGCTGCCCCGTAGTACCAGCCACAATACTTTCACCGGCTTGCCACCGGTGCGCCGTCTATTCCTCTCTGCTTCGACGATTTTCTTCGCATGTTCTCCTCCGCTCTTTCTCTGTCGTCGCTCCCTATCTCCCACGCTCTCCTGATCTTCCCGAAGAAGATCAGATCGCAAGGGGCATGCGCAAGGTGAACTATGCTCGCCAGTGGCCCCTGATGCCGTGGCTCGCCGCCGTTGAGATCGCTGGCAATTGTGGCTCATAGACTCTATGAGCCGTGGGCAATTCTCCACACACCTCTTGTTCGTCTTCCGGCTCGCCGACCCCATCAAAATACAGCATACAACGATAGCCATCCATGCATCATGTCTAGTCACGTTGAACTGGTATAGGCTACACTGCGCCGCTGTTGCTGCTGCTGCTGCTGTTGCTAACCGCTTGCAGAACATGTTGTTACATCGCAACGTTGGAGTGGCTCCCGCTGAGTGAGTTTCGGGTTGCGTGCGTTGCGTCATAGAACGAGCGGGAGAGGTCCACCCCACCATAGCCGAGGCAGCAGCAGCAGCAGCGACGATGGTGGAGACTAGGGTCGCCGCCACAAGCGGAACCGACCCGACAACATCAACGCCGGCAACAACATCAGCCACAACAGTATCTAACGAGCGGTGGCGGCTGCGACGGTTACACAGCTCCACATCCGTCTGTCCGCCAGGCAAAGCGTTTCAGCCCGTGCGGGGCGAGGTGGTGGAGCTAAATGGGGTTAGCGCGTGTGGGGAGGTGAGCATGGAGCAGGGGATCGCAGGGAAGGCCGTCTAGGGGGACGTTTACATGCGGTGGATGGGCCCATTCGCCGGCGCCCTCTTCCGTTAGAGGAGTTGCAGGGGCAGGTGCGAAGCTCGAGCTGGCAGGTGGGAATCGCGCGTAAAGGCGATTGTAGAAGAGCATATGCGTGGGCGCAAAGATCGACACGGCCATAGACAGTGCAGACTTGGCGCGGCCGGCGAGATGCAGTCGGTCACGTTCAGAATGAGAGCGAAGGGAATTCTGAGCGAGGAAAAGATGAAGCCTGCCCCAACCATCCTCACAGTCATCATCGTCGCCATCACCACCCTCAACATCATCGGTGCTGGTAGCAGCGTTCAGCGCCAGCGTGGTCACCATCAGTATCACGACATCATGTGTAACTCTCTCTGTGTGTGTGCGTGTGTATGCCCAAAGACGACGGAGAACAGTATGTCGGAACGAAACTGCTACAAAGGGGAAGCATATTTTTCCGTATAAAGTTACGTGATGCAGTCGTAGGCTATTGGTGCGGCATCTCCCACGGTGGGAACTCACTTGTAGGTAGCACTCGGCAGAAGTTACATCCCGTTTTCTTGCATGGGCTTTGCTGTGCACTGCATCGCGGTAGATCACGATAGATACCTTTTTGCCAGAGAACTCTTACAACCTGGACGGTATATGCTGAGCAGAGCATACCTTTGGGGTAGCCTCAATGCATCTCAATTCATATTTTAGACAATCATATTTAAACGAAACCCTATTTCTATATGCCGAGTTTTCCGCAAAGAACATTGAAAATTCCGCTACCACTTTGCCGTTACTATTTTAACAGCAAAACCCTGTGAGCACGCGTTGCAATTCTCGTGGAGAGCGTGGACTTGTATATTTACTATCCGACTCTTCGGACTGTCATCGGAGTGTCTTCACTACGAGGGATTTCAGACCGAGCGTATGTTTGATTGGTGATCAGCCCCTACGGCAAACGCTACGGCGATCCGAATTGCTGTTTTTGCCGAGGGGTCAGTGGACAAGCGAAAACTTAAGTTCGTAATGAAGAGTGTACTAGCATTCGACGATACGTTCTTGGTTAGTCGTGCCAAGCTATTCGCATTGACGTAAATACGCGGACGCTGAACGGTAGCGTTACGAGGCTACGTATGACGTGCGATGTGGTAGTGATTGAATTTATCTCTCATTATGGTCCACGCCCGATGTCGTGACAACGTACACTCCTCAGCGATTTTGAACAGTATCGATGTTTCGATCAACATACTAACTATCATTTTCAACTTGCATCAACATGTATGTGTTCATTATTCTTTTCACACCCGTGTAATAAATGTTTAAAATAAACGAAATGAGGATCGAACGGTGCAAGCCGTAGAAAAATAAATAATCCCATAAAATAAAGGGGCAGCTAAATAAACGATGCAAATGTTTAGATTCATGTTGGGTTCGTTTGGTCAAACGTGTCAATGATTTCAAGCCGATCGACAGCATACGCCGCACAACTCAGTACACAGTCTTCACAATATTTTCGTGCCATACGCTATCTGTGTATGACCTTACCACGCTACGATAAATATGAATAGTACGGCAGTCAAGGAATATAGGGCGTGTCGTTAACTTACCATACACACGCATTGCTGCTTCACGATTGCCAAACGGGTTGTTGGCTTGACACCGATACTGTCCATAGTCTTGATTTGTAACATTATGTATGACGAGCTCGTAGCGATGTGTATACCTGACAAGTAACAAAAGGGCGAATCAGTACGGCGTTACAAATCTCCAGCGCCCTTCAATATGCTTCGAGTCACGTAGACAGCGGTTTGCAGCTAGCATTATTAACTAACTCGATTAGTTACGTGTCAACTGATGAAGCGAGATTTCACCAACGGCAGTCCCCCCCCGGCCAAAAGAAAAAAATCACCACGAGCACAAACCGTTAGGTGCAAAAGCACATGTGACACAAAAGCCATCATGCGGCGATCGTTGTAGCGTCATTGTACGTATTTATCACTGATATACGCTAGCCCATACCAGTGTGAGGAAAATGTTGTCGTGTATTTTCCGTTATTGTGCGTGGAGTTGAGTCGGACACCGGTGGCCCCCAGCCAAACGACATCCGGACGAGGCGATGCCTCGATGAAGCACTCAAGTCGCGCCGAATTGCCCCGCATTGATCCGACGTCGGTCCGATTGACCGTGATTCGCGGGCCAACTGTAACCAAATGGTAGAATAATTAGAATTTGGACAGTTTTAGGTGAAGGGCAGTTAGAACGACAGTGGCAACTGTAATCGAAGTTTAGCTAACGACGGTGTCGGTTGGCCTAACCCCAAGACATATTATTGGACATAACAAGCAGGCATTGTAGGCGTTTCTTCAGATTTTGTATAGTAGCGTGTTCACTTTTGTATTTGAGTGTTTCGTTAGAAAATGGTGAATTCTCTCCACCATTGACCACAGTGGTGAATTGAGTGAAGTAAAACCTTCGCGACTATTACCGCGACAAACGTGAACAATTTTTGATACATCGAGGTGCACAAATCTGTGAGTTCTCTGGCATCTCTACAGACAGGACGAATAGGCTTTTTTCCAAAAGGAAAATTTCATCGTGTAAAGAAAGCTAAGTTAGGAAAGATCTCCTTCGGTAACGAGTGGGAGGTAACGAAATATCCCGAACGAACCGTTTTAAGATATCTCGTATAGATTTTACTTGCAGAATACAGACTTTATGGGGGATCGATGATGGGAACGCTTGTTCACAAAGGTATATAATTCTAATTCATTTATTCGTTGTTTTTTATAGTAGTTAATATGTCTAGATCGAGAATAAAATATTTTTGCAAGTGATCATAAATCTTCAATAAAGGAGGGCCCCAGAAGAATCGCCACACACACTTCCCCGAGTCGCTAGCGTGAACAAAGTTTACCGTCCTGCGAAAAATGTAACGCACCATATTGCGATACCTTCCGCAAGTTGTTCTAGTTGCTGTTGTTCTGGCAATCGTAAGCGGCAGATCAGGGATGGACTGGAAGGAGGCCCAGATCGCTTAAGAGAAACAATGCGAGCAAGGCTTTGTCAATTGCCAATAGGGTAGACGCTGCCGTTAAGGCTATCGAGATTGTAAAATTGCGACGAATGTGAGGAATACCTCGTCTTTACACTCGTCGGGGACATATCATCTTACTAGTGATTCCCTTTGCCGCATATATAATATGAGTCGTGTGTTGCTTTGGGTTAGGAGACTCCTGGGGCCACGGTCTGGCGTTCTCGAGTCTAACACTCATGTTGGGCCCCTGTATTGTGACTACCTCAGTCCACGCTAGGCATTTCCTCACAGTCGTGCACTTCGCTGCGAGAACCCTTCCCAAATTCCCCCTGAAGTAGTTACGGGGTTTCTTGAGGGTAGTGCAATGTCGGGTTCTGTGCAGAGCCTGATTATTCGATCAGGTACACAGATTCATTTAGAATACATCCTATATTGCTACTGTAACACCACATATGATGAAAGTGAAGAAAAACTGCTCGACAGTATCCTCCCATTTGTGCTGCTCATCGTCTCCTAAGTGTCTTCCCTTTATAATAGTGTCTGTCACTGGAGTACACACACAGATTATATATATATATATATATATAATCGTGTAACACACCATCTAAATTTCATTGATGTATGGACCTGCATCATATTGCATGTCATCATAGTGCCTGTATATCTTGCTAGTTAGAGGCGGAAATTCCGAGCCGTAACGAGTGCTCAAGGATTCGAGGACACACAAATCGTCGGGGTGCCCAGGATTCGAGGATGAAAAGGCGAGACCACTGCCGCCGCCACCGCCGCCGACAACCGCTAGACAGGAGAAGGCGGAAAAGCATGATTTCGTTACAAATGATTCTTGACTAGGGGGTTGTCACGGCGGCGGGATACGAGACACTCGGCGTTTTGGTCCGCCCCCTTTGAGCGGCACTTTATCGTCGACCGGGTCCCCACAGCTGAGTAGCGGCGAAGCCCCGGCCGCAGGGTAGCCCCGACAGACGGGTGGTTCCTTCATTGAGAAAGAGAGTCCAGCAGCGACAGGAAAAAGGACAGCTTGTTAGTGAGCGTAGCTGAGGTCCGGCACCAGAGATATGGAGGCCCTCAAAACTTGGGAGGTTTAGGGGTTGGGGAGTCCGAAGGGAAACGAAAAGGGGACGCCTCTCCTGGGACGAGACGCTACAATGTGAAGCGAACACTGGCACAGAGCTTCTTGGACGCTGTGCGAGGCAGCGTGATACCAGTACAGCTGAAACAATGATCGGGTAGTGTGTGTAGACAGTTTGAATCTAGTCAGGCTAGAGGGATCTTCGCGTGTATGAAAACCCCCCGGAAAGACTGCTTGGATATAATATATGATACTGTGGTCGGATGTTGTTTGACATGCGACCTGGGCTCGTGACAGGCAGACGATTTGTGACGTCGGCGTAACCGATATATACTTGTATTATCCATGGCTGGCATTGTGAAACGGGCCGAGTCCGCAATATACCCCACTATGATGTAGCAGATATTGAACGAGATCATTGAACTGATAACCTTGTAGAATATGCGGACTTACGTTCATAGTATCTGCATCATATAAAAGCTGAAATCGATACATTGGTTTATAATATACACTAAAGTCATTATATGAGCATGACGGAGAAGATTCACAACCTTGCTATAGGTTAGCAAATCTTGTATTTGTTGTGTGGGCCCTTATTTTTTTTGTGCGTAAACTAAACTCTTTGTGTGTAGTCGCCATGAAACGGCATGAAGATGTCGAAACGCGGGATATCTCCAGCAGACGACGTTGTGCAGTTGCCAGTGACCTGTGCCAATCTGACCAGTGACTCTAGTCGGGAATACAGCTCGTAAACCTGTGTGCCACATTTTTGTCCGTGTGTTCGATTTCAACGAAAAGTCAAAGTAAACCCCACCCCCCACAGCAGCGGTGTCATTCATCTTCTAAAGTGTTGCTGGCTCGGTTGTTACACGTTCATCAATTAGCATTGTCGGGAAGTTGGCACTTCGTTCAGGCCATTTGGAGCGGATTTCCCTGGGAGATGCCGCGATTTCGTCCGCCGGCCGGCCGGCCGACCGCCCAGGCCAGCGAGCGTGGCTTGAAATACACAAGTCACGCTAACAGACAAGTGCATGCGAATGCTGTTACCGAAGAAACGGCGATGGATAGAACAAAACGGCGGAAGCGAACTGTGAAAGTACACATCGAGGCAGAACACACAAACATGTCCACGCCCTGGGCATGGTGCCGCACGGCTGGTTATACGGGATATCTATACTTGAAGGTTGTAGCCGCCTATATGTTGCCCTGCATTCTGTGCAAGTCTGGATGATGCATCTCCCTCTCGGCAAGTATCTTGCAACAAGCCTCAAAGCTGGTATCCTCGTTGAGGCTGTGTTGGAGCGGAGAGCATGTCAGATAATGAATGGTTTCGTGGAATGCGGCCAAGCAAGCACCCAATGGCAAGCGGCCTTAAAGTGTGTTGAACATCATCGCGTATACTAGCCGAGCCTACCAGAGTTGAAGGCACACGACGCAACCCATTGCCTGGCAGAGAGTTGGACGTGTTGGATATTAGCGGATATGGTATAAATTTCGATTATTCAGCTTTCGTGATATCTCAGAGGGTTGGATGCTCTCGTCCGAAGGTTGAGTGAAGGGAAATAAGCTTGTAGGGGTCATCCAATGAAAGACGATCACACAATATCTAAGGCGGGCAGTGGGGAGATAACTGAGAGGCAGACTGAACTCACTTTCACAAGTGTCTTATTTCTACAGAATCTACCTGCAACTTCGGGAATGGCATTACAGCTGTATTGAGACAATGATGAAGGAACAACCCCATTAGCAAGGACGTGTCTATGGGAAAACGGAGCATGCGTTATAAGCGCGCACTATTGTACTTAGCCTCGATCTCACCTCATGTGGAACTAATTCTTAATCTCCTTCATAAATTAATTCTGTTTAGAACTATTTACATAAGATAATATTCACTTGGACGCAACGAACGAACACATTTTTAACGTTTTGCTAAGCGTGCACACTAAGAAGAGTACATTTATCTTTACTCTCATGCAGGACTGCAACAACTGCTGTGTATGATTTTCTCAACACGGTAAATTACCCTCCGGCAGAATGAATAAACAGGAGTCCGGTCTCAGTCCCCCCAGTAATCAGAAGAATTCGGCCTCATTGCATTCAATTTGCATTCTCGTTGGTGTAGCTAGGCAGTAGATTTCCCAGTGCACTTGCGAATAATCGGACGTCGTAGGCACATATGTTTTATACCGTTTGAGTGGAGTTTCGTGTGCTTCCATTATTCCGGTGGTCGCGGTCGGACCTTCAGTCGCTTCAGGCTTTAATGGCGTATGGAAAAGACAAAGGAAGGCCAATCCCGGCGTAGCTGCCGTGGAATCGGTGCTACAGCGGCCTTGGACGGCTCAGGAAGTGCTTGAGAGTGAATGGCCACCAGTGTGTAGGGCGTAAGGCCCTCCTCCGACGGCTGCGGTACCGCCGAGGGTCTCGTCTTTCGCTGCTGGCTGTCGACCCTCACTCTCGTCAGGCCCTCACTGCTGGCTCAGGCCCTCAGGCCCTTGGCTCTGAGCGGACAGGCAGGGCCGCGGGGGCCCGCCCTTGACCGGCTGCATCTGTGGCTCTACAGTGGTCCCTTCTCTCCGGAGCGACTGGGCCATAAGAGAGGGTCCTGCTCCAATCCTCCATCGCATAATCATCCACTTGATCTCTGATCGGCTGGCAGCAAAAAATAGAAAACCGATCTCTGATGATCGGCTGCATTATTAAAATCGCATAGTGGTACGAAGAGACGCACGAAAAATGAACACTGTTTTAGTCCGAGAAATTCGCTCTTTTACTTATTGGCGATCTGTTTGTGGCTGTTTTTAGTTCGTGAATCGACATATGGGAGAGCCAGTCGAGATGATACAACACAGATTCCCTGTACACACAAGATACAACACAGGTTGAAACCAATCGATCGCAAGAGTCTTGTTTTTTGAAAATCCAGTGTCGACTGGATGCGGCTGTTTGAATATCGGTTGACATTCTACAGCTAGACAAAGAGAGAATATACGGTGTTTCACACACCACGCATGAACCGCGTAGCAGTAGAGTAGCACCAAATGCTGAAGGATACAGATTCACAATGGCATATTTTTCACTGTAGAGTATGGTCCGGATCGTGTTGCCTGAAGTATGGAGGATCGATGACCGCGACTTCGATCACTGGATTGCGCTGTCTATTTGATATATTAACTAACATGCAGCTTAAGGTATGAACGATATATTGATTGTGTAGCGAAATTCCTCTATATATTGACATTGCCTTATAATATTCTACCCCGTTTAAGCTTCCACCTGATCGGATTATCCGCCTCGTAGATAAGACGCAGCTTTTCACCTACATGATTTATTGTTTCAACTGCTTTGACAAGGTCATTAAGCTTGCCCTTACACGTCTAACGCTTCTAACGCTTTGAACTCGATGTCTGATTTGTGGACGGAGTCAACCAAGCAGATGACCGATTCGGCAACTGGCCGAAAGGATAAACTACACACTTCGACATGTGAGCACAAGGCGGGGGAGGAGGGAGGGAGACCGAGTCACAGCAAAGCGAAACCGGCATTTTTCGAAATTGGCATCAGTGGGGTTTGTGCCTTTGATTTCGAGTTCTAGCAGTTCCTCAAACAAAGTCCTTCGCACCACTCGGTGATCAAAGCAAAGTAAGAAGTTTGTCGCTGAGGCCGGGAGTGGTGCTCAAATGCGGATGGGGATTTCTACTGTGGAAATCCCGTCTACATGGAAGCCCTGTGTCCGAAACGTTGACTTGATAGAATAAGTTCAACTAGAGACACCCGGACGTAATTTAACGCACATCTTAGAATGTGACATTGGCGGCGACGTTCACAGAACGCGGAACCTTCGCAATGGTCAAGATACAATATCAAGAATACATCCAGAACAAAGTGTTTATGTTCATTATTATCGAGTATCATATCTTATCAATTGTACGATGCGTTAGCACTTGTCTACTGTCAAATATAAGGATGCCGCCGCAGATTTCCAATCTCGCGCCCTTCCGAATGGACTCAACTTCTTCGATCGCCATTGAAATTATCGCTCACTCGCAAAGACAAAGGCGGTCTGTACTATCGGAGGAGGCAGAAACTGCTGTAAACTATTCGATATAAGTGCTAATACCGAGCGCCTATAGACACAGTCAACGAACTGCTGACCATCTGTTGGAAAGGTTTGCTTCCTGAATGCCCCCAGGTACCTCGTGTTCCACGTTCAGCTTTCACTTCGGCCACAACCGCCTACCCCCCAATCTATTATATATGTGCATGTCCCAATAGTAACGAAGATTCTACTTTGCCTTTACCCAGACTCAGTGCGTTTGTGTGGGTGTTCCTCTCTCCGCGGGTCTCATGATCTCCCTTTGCAGATACTCATACGCTCTGTCCATTGTACACACGCAGCCTGCTGTACCCTGGTCCCGCGACTGCAAGGAATAAGTCAGAGCACGTCTCGCTGTGTCGGCTTACTGCTGCGGTCACCATGTGGAAGGAATAGCGGGTAGTCGGAGACTACAACATGATCCCTACATACGATTCGCCCTCAACGTTGAATCTCTGGGAGAACAACGAACCAACCGCGTCTGTTTGAGTATTCACTCAAGCGGCGTCTCTGCTGGCCGATAGTGAGTATTGGGGCGCTCCTCGATTTTCCGACCTCGTAACCTTTCGACCTCCGTCTCACTCCTCTCCTAAATACACCAAATAGCCCCTCGAGACCCCTCCCTGTACCCGCCTGGCCGGATCCGAACAGCCGCGTTCCGTTGCACGCTGTCAGGCGGCAGTTGGCTTTTGTGGTGCGTGTGTGCAAATGTCAGTGGAGGAGTTAGGGAAGTTTCTACAAGCGACGCTTGCCCCGCCATCTTGAGCCTACGGCCAGCATTTGTAGGCGAGGTAGCGTCAGCTAGGTCAGCAGCGAGACCAGTCGGAAGAAATGGGGGATGGAAAAAAGGAGATCAAAACCGAGACGATGTATATACGTACAAATGTCTACAATATGTTCCATAGGCGTTGATTCATCATATTATTTGATATTTTGTGTGTCTTAACATATGCAGTAATTAGTGACGCAGTTGGGACACACAGTTGGGTGTCTGAGGCCGAGGCTGTCATGTCCAGATTGTCTAGAGTATATGAATAGTCTATATATGGTGACAAAAATAAATGAGAGCGTATGAACAATATAGCGAGATCTATTGAAGGTTTGGCAAGATTATATAAAATACTTCCTAATATAAATCATATATAAATAAACTTCGCTAGATGAATGCTTAGTTACTGACACTGCGTGAAACTCGTGTACAAAAGGTTTGACATATGTTGAAGTGAAATCCACGCGTGCCCCTTGCCTTTCATAGGGGTCGAAGGCTCCAGCATGAGAGCGGCCGAAATAGCTGAATCAGCTGGTCAAGCAAGGCTCAACGACATCCGCCCTTAAATTTCATGAGCCGAAAAGGTCTGGCCGTTTGTGCCGACTAGACGAACAGGGTGTGATCATGCTGGAAAAAATATTACAACTGACAAATACATTTGGATGGATGGATAGAACCGGAGGGGTTGAGGACACGAAACACGTACGCTCGCTTTGTAGATTTGCTCGTATCCATTGCAATACTGGTGGAATACTGTCATTGAAAGCGCCCCTAAAGTTTGGTAGTATGCTCTCCCTTAGCGTGTTCTTCTGGTGAAGATATATAATACTATCCTGTGTAACTTCTGTATTCATCTATTAGTATCTCCCCCTTCGGCGTTTTTGTACATTGTCGAAAGTTGTCGAAGTATTGGGACGAGAGGACAATCTTTTCTGTTACTGTGTGTTTAGCATTGAGTGATACTCTTCTGGCGGGTCTGCAATTCAGCCATTATTATACTTACAGTTGACCAGCAGCTTTACACGCTGGCTCACCGTCGGGGTGACGCCGTTCTTGGCGATGCAGAGGTAGGCTCCGCTATCTTCGCGCTTTACCCCAACGAGACTTAACTCCTCACCATTCACATGCGCAACTGCAAAGAAAGACAAAACGAATCGTGTCGATCTCGTGTTAATTTTATTTAATTTTGTTTAATTTTTTATTATTATTATTATTACAATTACTGATTTACAGCACTAAGAAGGGGGCCGAACGAGAGAAGTGTTGGTTTTATACGTATATCATTACGACTCTATATGTTTTCCAATTCCAATAGCCACCCGTTGTCGTTAGCGCAGCTCTCAATCGTACCGTTACGTTATTGCAGTTATTGATATTACTTGTAATGACGTTGTTGCTACCACTTGTCCGGTCAATTTTGGCCTGGCAAAGAGCACGGGAATGAAATAGTATCGTACACTCATTGCAGTTACCGAAACTAAAAATGTTTTTTTAATTTTTATTTAAAAACCGACATTGTTATGTAGATAAATGCGGAGAACGCAAGGGAAGGCAAGGAAGAAGAAATCGACTCTAGCTCCGCTCTCGAACGAAGGGCTCGCAACGAAGCCAGGCCCTAAACTGGGGTTTGAAGCATATCACGGCAAATATGGGGACACTTGGAGTCCTGCGCTTGTACCGCTTTCAAAGGACATCTCGGTGATAGTCGCTTCCCAGGCCTCTCCCTGGCCTCCACTTTGCTAGCGACCACCCGTGAGTCGAAGCCCCCAGATATGCGGGGAGAACGCGGACTCTGTTGATGATAGCATGTTGATACGGGCGACAACAGCAGAACGCGAAGAGCGCTTCCTATACGGTGAGTGGCTAGTGTGTAAGTGAAGAGGCTTTTGCACAGCCGTCTCGCCCCGAGCTTGCCTTGCCGAGCGCGAACTTCTGTTGGCCGTTCGGCGCTGTTCGCCCCCTGCGGTGCAGGGGGACGCCTTCGACATCCTGGTTTTGCCGCCACTTCACCGACTGGATGATGTGAAATGTCGGCGAAGAGAATGGCAATGTCGGCGATCGAAACGGGGGTGGGCTACGACGCAGCTAAAACATGGCCGGGAAACATAGCACGGGGCAGAGGTGGGGTGGTTTGGGGAGGGTCGTGCGTTTACGGGGAGCCTTCGGGAAAAATAGACCATGGACTGTAGTCGCCGCCTACCCGCCGGATAGCTGCGTAGTGAGAAAAGCAGCGAGAGGGGAGAGCGAGAGAGAGAAAGCGCCACTTGGTAAGTCTACATGTGTCTGCATGCGTCTGCGTGGATGTGTCAGTGCTCTGTGCGTGGATGTGTGGATCTGTCTATACGTTGCGGCACCCGGCGAAGGTTGGTGTGGCGATAGCCTTAATGAGGCCTTTATAGGAAATCCATCGTGTGGCCCCGACTTGGACACTATACCGTGGCCCGACGCGGCCATAGCTCCGGTCGGCGTGGTCCGTTCAACGAGCTTGATCCATATAGTATCATCGATGGCCTCTGATCTTCACCATAGAATACACACTATATATATATATATATATATGTGTGTGTGTGTGTGTGCTAACAGATGCACCGTTCCAATAGATGGGGCAGTAGCAAATATTATTATAATTTTTAGAACATGTTCGTACTTCTATTTAGCGTAGCCAGTTATGATATTATAGTTATTATTAACTAAACGACAGCTGAGTGGCAGCTGGCTTTACATTTGGACAAATCTTTGAATTTTCAATTTCAAGTATCCTCTCACCGGTGGAACTCGTTTTCATTCCTCTATGCCATTGCAGGAACAAGCTTCGCTCGACTGTCCGAGACGACCGTCGCTTTCACTCGTGGGACGGCTGATAACAAATACTTACTGTTAATTCCTACTACAAACATATATTGTCCTAGCCGTTTCGAGAGGCAACTCACCCGCAAGCTTCTTCTTGCTACTGGCTCCATTAGGATGCGACGCAGACGTCATCGATCCAAACTCCTTGGTGGTTCCAACCGAGTTGGTTGCTTCAAGCGGAGCTGCAGGCAAAGATATATCCTTGCCGTTCTCTCTCCGCCAGGTTATCGTCGGCGTCGGGTACCCGTGAGCCTTACATCGAAGGGTGGCATTTTGTCCTTCGTGCACGTTCACCTCGCTCATTGTTCCCTCAGTTACGATTGACGGAGGAACTGCAACAAGCGTCAAGGGCACAATTCGTTGTATCAGTTATGCGTCGGCCATTATTGCGTAGAATAGCTAAAATCCGAATATCGTTGCAATTTCCGCCTAGCTAGAGAAGGAAACAAATTGTGACCTCTCCTATTGTCATACGCGCAAGTTTTTAGAATCGAAGCAAAGCTGTTAATTTGACGAAACTAACATAAACGCAGTGGACACACACGAATACTCACTGAGGACATCGAGGTATCCAACTTGATTAATCATTGGCTGTGAGTTAATCTGACACATGTAAGCGCCCTTATCGGCCAGCTGGACATCCTTAATGTGAAGGTACCACTGGCGGGCATTGTTGTGCGATACGCGTAGTCGATTCTCGCCAGCGATTATTGTCGTGTGAAATGTCAACAACGTCTCAGTGTCCATCTTAATCCATGTCACCTGTAAAGGATATCGCAAGTGGATATAATATATTGATACCAAGACAAGTTTCATATACGTCTGCGTTAAATAACATATAATATAAAACATACAAACTTACCTTTTTCCCTCAGCACATATTTGTTATACGTTTATAACCTTCCCATTAGTTCGCCCGCCTGCTCTCGGGTACTATTCATTTTTTTTCACAGGTACAACCCGTTGAGAAGGGTTGCAAGTGACAAATGATGACCCTTCGGACTGATCACTCGATGCTCCAACGAACGCACATCGTTTTGGACGTTTTCAGAACACAAATATTTACGAAGTATCAATGGATTATACTGATATTGCAGAAGATGTGTTATGAACTGCGTTATTGAGTGTTCCTTTTTCGACCGCATTTTACGTTAAGACTTCGCATTGCGTCATAGGATTATTCTGTATGATTTATATATTTTGCCTTTGTAGTCCACCCTATATCTTCTTCCCATCTTCAATTACACACCTCGGTACATTATCAGCATACGCAGGCATTCAGTTCGAGTGCTTTGTGCAATTTTGACTCCGCACCATGCCAGGTAATCGACGAGATTCATAATTAAACAAAAAAACGTTCACGTCAGTCGGCTGCTACAGCAACACCTCCGTCCCCTCTCGTCTTCTCAGCGGACGAGAGTTCCTCGAGCTAAAACCGCCTTCCGGCTGTTCTTGCCTTGTTATGGGAAGCCGATGATGCTTTCGCGTTCTGCCCGTTGTGTGGTTTGTCGGCCGGCGGACGCGCCGGTCTGCCTGCGTTTCCACCAGCAGGCCCGACGGTAGAGACGATAACAGGAACCTCTTAGTTCTTTGCGCTCGCCATTCTCAGACAGCTGTCTTTAGCGTTGTACTTCACAGAGGCTTTGCAGTGCGCCTCTTTTCCCATGATCATCAACAGGACCGTCCCGGCACCGATCGTCGTGGCCATAAGAGCCGTGCCAAAGACGGCAGCGTCCGTCCGTGACGGTTTTGTTACGTTCTCTGTGTGTGTGTGTGTGTGTTTGTGTGCGAGGGTGGGGCTATGTTTGTGCACACGTGTGTGCGTGTCTGGTGCTTATATGTATGTGTTCGTTGGCGTTGGCTTGCGCCAAGTGAGAACTCGTGCGTCGTGGAAGGAGCGGGCGTTGGCCCAACGCTACTTGGCACTTAAGGATGGAGGGGAATACTCGGATCTTCCACCCTGTGGCACATCCTCTACAACGAAGCGCCGGCGCCGCAAGAGTTTTTCCCTGGTTGGATGCATCCCATCGAGGTGCTGCATCCCACCGGTGTGGCTGAGCCGCACCGGTGCAAGTGGCAGACCAGGCGGCGAATGTTGGTAACGCCCACTACTGGTTTTACGTCGTTGTCGTTTTCCCCTAATTTCTCTGTTCACCAGGTTCGAAAGACCCGCTTCGAACCCCTTCGAAAGACCCCGCTCTCCCACTTCTGAGCAGCGACCGCCCCTGGCTCTCTCGTCCCGCGTTCATGTGTTGTTATTTTTTCGTTGTCCGCTTCGTTTTCTCTGCCTTGCCTCCTACTAGTGCATCGTTACCCCACTTTATCTGACGGTCTGTTGCTGCCTCGGATAGCTCGCTATTGCAAGCTCACTTGCTCATTCTTTCTTCATAGTTATTTTTCACACGATACAACATCGAACACACACGTGTGTATGTGCGTGTACGTGTGATATGGGAAGGAAACGGACGGAGCCGAGGGTTTTATCCACTTATAGCGCAACGCGAATTGCTATGCTGCCGCCGCTAGAACAGTAGGGCAACAGGAAGAGCCCTCTAGGGGGGCCATCGACCGCCATCTTCGTCTTTGGTGGTCTCGCCGTTGTAGCGGCGACCTCGATCGGAGAAGCATCTGGACAGCCAGATGGAGGCTTCTACGACCTTCTATCGTACCGTATCGTACGGCTCCGGTGTCCCGCCCGGAGACACGACAATGACAGGCCTGGTAGTCGTGCACTTACCAAACGCATTCCTGCTGATGTTTCGGTCAAGGTGTCAGTGGGTACATATATAATGGCGACCCGTTGCACTTTCTAGTCATTGACTTTGGGTTACCGACTTCAGATACCCACGGCGCTGCGCCCTTTCGAAGGTTGAGTTGACCACTGCAGATCGCAGTGCGGACACCTTACCATCGACTACAAATTCGCTCTTCGTGTTATATTGAAACAACAACCGCCACAACTTCGACAACAAATACTAGCTCGAGAGTTATCTACATATATAATAAGCTTTCCCTTTTGCTGCGACATTGAACATACCTCTCACTGAGCTTAGTGGGGAGTTAGCCGACAACTGCATGTTGTACGTCTATTAATGGTATTATCTGACTCAAGGGGGAGTGTCTCCTTCGGGGAGAACATGGCCGCCTGCTGCCGTGCCTTTACCTTTAACTTTTGCTTGGGCTTCGAGTCACTGGCGTATTCGGGATTTCTGTATGTACTAGACTCTGTACGAGCCCGAATCCTTTACTCATGTATTAGGATTTCGATCGACAAGTGAGGAACTCAAAGTCACGATGAGGCCACAGCGGACGAAACGGCACTCTTCCCGCCATTAAAATTGGCCCGTGCAGCCAGTGTCGGTATGCTTTGTTTTCAAAGAGGTGCGCACCGCCGGCAAGAATCTTCATGGGTTAATTTTTCCAGTTTCCTATTTAATTACAACTTCGTAAAATGTTCAATTAGACATCGGCGCGAGACAATGCTACAATCAGCTATCGAAGCACACTTTTTATCAGAAACATGACTACAGTTATATTATTACAGGGGGCGGGCATTGGCTGGCATTGTACAATTCGCCACATGGTTCTCTCTCAATCTTCCTTGACTCAAATTTGAATACGCATTGGCGAACAAGCAGAAAAAAGCTGTTGTTCGCTGAGAAAAGTTTTGCTGTCGACCTTATGGCCTCCGCAAATCACTATTAACAGAACGCAGCGGTGCCCAGCGCCTCGAGCAAACGTGCCGAAATTCATCAGTGGCAAGAGCGGACCAGGAGTGCATACAAATAACACGAGAGTTCTACGACCCACCGCTGATTTCCATCCCTAGAAATTCGTTGGCATTATCTGTATTAAGGGCCTCTTAAGCCCAAAAGAAAAATGCAAGCTGATGGAAGCCTCGGATTTTGTGCTGTGTATATTTGCTTAGCCATGTTCACTGATCACAGTGGCATGTGGAGTTAATGCGTCAATAAATTTGTATACGGAAAGATTCTCCGTGAATGGACACCGTCGTCGCTTCTGTCGAAATGGACAAGGAGAGGATCCGCAAAGGACCTTCGCGAAAAATGTCTACTTCTTCACCTTGCCACGTTCCGACATTTTCGAATCCGCACCTAACGAGGGCGAGCTATTCCGGTGAAACAAATCTGAAGGTCAGGGATCTGAATTAGAGGCCGAGTGCCTTCTAATGCCTTATGGTTCTCGTGCCTGTTGGCAAACAGGCAAAAGACAGGTGTACACAATTTCCCGGCCTGTGAAGGCAATCCGACATAGGAGCTTATCCTCTGAAAGCTAATTTGTTTCTCAACAACACGTAGTGCCACATGTAAAAAGTAGCCCTATAAGCAACGTCGGTGTCTCCCTGACCCATATATAGAATAAACAATGCACGTCATTTTCATAGAAATGATACGAACCAAATATTACAGCTTTGCATTCTTTGCAACTTTTCGCGTCAACGGCGATCACAACAGTCTCATATACATATATATATATATTCGAGGAAGCCGTACACAGACAAACCCGCGTCTAATAGAGGTCGTTCTCACAACTTTCAATTTGTGTCTCTTTTTTCTTTCCATACGGCCGCTATACATTCACACAGCAGTATCACAGCTACATCCCCGTCGACTCTTTCTGAGGTGGATCCTGCTCGCTTCCTTACTTCGTCTGTGGCGTAGCGCGTTTTCTTTTTGGTCAGAGAAGTACAGAGTCAACTCAGGCACCCGTACGCAACACTCGAACATTCGATTCGTGCCTCTTTGACTCTCGTCTAGGCGTGTCTTCTACCCGTCTCTCTCTTCTATCTCTCTCTGCCGGAGATCGTCCATCCGCACCTTCCGTGGTCGCGTCTATACCCGAGATGCCTCTACACAAGGAGTAGATATGTGGCTGGGGAAATCGAGGTGAGCTCCTAGCTGTCATCGTGTACAAGTGGGGGGTTGTGCTACTATCGAATCTTGTCGTCGTTGGGGTCCATCTGCCCCATGTCATGATGATATCTATATCTCTTTTTCTCTCGTTGCGACATACTGGAATCGACAAGAAGTGCCTGCCCTCTCTGAAGGTGTCGTTGCTGAAGCAGTTTTCATCTAGCCGTCGAACGTACCCATGTCTTTTACGTTATGCTACAATGTGGCTGCCCACGGTAGTCCTCATGGGGGGTTCCCTGTTCGAGCGAGGCGGCGCCCTCCGGGGTGTCGGTGTAGAACCCCAAATCAATGGATGCCTCCTTCTCGACATGGCATTTGCGGTTCGTTTTTGCTTTGCGGTGCTATGGTAGAATGCAGAGTTTCTATAATATTTATTATATAAAGGCCATGTTAGTCACCTTTAATGTTGTTGCATCTCCCATAGAGTTCAAGGTGTTCATTATTATACAAAGTGTATATTTTGTGAATACTAGATGCACCTTGTTCCAGAGATCGTAGATAAATGTGCTTGCTAACTGTATGCGTGAAGTTATCTGAAGCAGAATAATATTATAGCATGTAGATGTCCTGGGTTGCTTGTGCCTTCGATTGATATCGCCAAGTCGAAAACAACAGCAACATTTTCCGGCAAAGCTGTGCCTTTCGCGCACTGGGCGCCAGGATTAGCTGCAGAAAACTCGAGTGTAAATCTGCACAACGTTTATTGATTATATCACTAAGAGCTATAATACACAATGTCAAATGATCCACAATATATTTTGACTTTAACAATTACAATCAACCGATCGATATCTTCTTTATCCACCTCTGCATGGGTCGTTTACAATGTTATTCAAAGTGGATGTAAATTGATTAACATCCGTTTGACAGGTTGTTTGTAGAGAGCTGAGCGCAACGATCGGTGATTCAACGCCAATGTACGCGAACTGCATATCACATGCGATCGACGGCACGTGTGAGCACAGCCCTCAGTCCAAATCCCTCGCGAGGTCCCTTCTGGCCGCCAGACCTCGTTGTTCGTGGCGATCGGCTACCCTTCTTCCTTCAGCACCGGTTAACATTCATTCACATACAGAGCCTCTCCCCTCGGAGCCGGCGAATTGCGCCGGCTGTGAGGCGAACTGCCCACCTATGGCTGACCCAAGTCTACGTCTCGGGTGCCAACCCTGTGGAAGCTTCGAGTGTCCAAGCCCGCGCGGCGTCGAGAACGAGTCGACAGTCACAAGAAGTGATGTGCTAAAAAGGCACAGGCATCAGAAGAACGCTACAGCCAAGAAGGAAATCTCAGTATCCCGCGAGCGTTCGGCCTCTTTCACCGGCAGCAACATACAGCCGCATACACGCACACACACATATACACACCCAGGCAAACTCAGACCGACCCGACCATCAGCTGAGATTTGGCCGTGGTGACTACCACCCACGGCCACACCGATCGCCGTGGAAGCGACTGCTGACGATGGAAGCGATGCCGCGACTGGAAGGGCCGGCTGGCCCACCAACATGAAGGAGTCCTCTTCCGCCTTGCTCTTTGCGATGCGATAAGGCTGGCAGCAGTAGGAGCAGCAGCGGCAAAAGCTGCAGCAGAGGCGGTAGTCGCGTACGCAGTAGAGCGGTGGCGGCGGCGGCAGGAATCGAACATGATGTTTGAACTCCCCCGGCTCACCCTCATGAGCAAGACTGCTTGCCCACACATCCCACCATGCGTTGACTGTCTTACGGCTGGCTGTGCTGCTGCCATCGCCGCGACTACCCCTCACCCCCGAGCCCCTCGGTCCGTCTTCATCCCATCGTTCTCTGCTGCGATGGCTGCTGCTCGCACGGCTAGGGCCAACGAATGAGGCGGCGGCATCGGACAGCATCGGCATTGATTTCCTTTCTTATCGAATCTTTAAATTATATACTACACTCACATAGGCACACAGTCGGGCAAGCAGACAGACCGACATAGACCCAGCACATGTGGAACCTACGCGAGCCGGACCCAAACAGACATTGGAGAACACACACAGCGCCAGCGACCGCCGCTGGCACTACGGCGGCGGTCATGACCACGAACGCGGCGGCGCGCCTGGCCGGGCCGGGCCAGGCCAGGCCGAGTTGAGCCAGAGTTCGAAGATGGTGGTGCAGCGACAAGGGCGAGCAGCGAGCAGCAAATAAGACCTGCGCTACTGGGGGAGGGCGTAGCAGGGTGGGCATTCGAGCTGCACCAGCAACGGTAACAGAGAACGGAACGAGAGAACGCCGGCTAAGGATGTCGAATAGAAAAAGCGAGAGACAAAGAAAATGAACGAGGAGTATAACATAAGAGGAAAGAGACAGAGAGATATAGAGAGAGGAAGCAAAAAAAAACGAATACAACACGCCGAAGATGTGTAACCTCAGCCGTCAGTCATTTTGTGTCTTCTGGCTGGATGCGGCGAAAACGAACGAACGGCGTCGACCTGAGCCGATGCAGATGCCAACAACAACCACGACAACAATCGAAACCATAATAACAAGAGCAACACGCGCAGGCGGCGGCAGGCGAGAAATGCTGTGGGGATGCCATCAAAGCGAGTTGCATCTGATCGTCACAATAGACACACACGAACGACAACGGCGGGCAGAGGCCCAGAGGTTGGGGTGAAGAGGATCCGGAAAAGGGCTGAGGAACAGATAACAGGCAACGGTGGGAGGGCAAGGAAAAGAAACGCTGGCAAGAAGTCTCAATCAAGAACAGATATTGTGAATATCTCGCATCTATCGCATTCACCCTCTCGATGAGCACGCGCACAGAGAGACGGCGGCGGCGGCGGCTGAGATGCAGGTGCTTCACAAGTCCGGCAGATTCCACGTAGGCATTCAATGACCGTTCGTTCGTTGATTCCTTCAGTATTCGCTTGCCGCGGAAAGCGAAGATATCCGAGGATCTCGACCGTCGTGGTGACCGTTATCGTTTGCTCGACAGCCGAGTCATGTTGATTGGACAAAGCAGCATGAGAATTGCTATTCAAATTACGATTCCCACCTGGCGCAGGTGATTGATGCCACACGCATCGCGACGTCCTTTCTGCAATAGCATTGCCAATCGCGCTTCAGTGGTCGCGCTGGACAAGTTCGCGGTACGAGTGTAAGACCTTTTTCTCTGTCGTCTAAGAAAGCCCTGGTAGGCGTTATTACCATTGTCAACTCGAAAGCGGCCCTTATTTTCCAGCCGTGTCGGCTTCCCCTCTCACACGCATCATTTGGGCACCTTCATTGGAATCCAATAACATCATCTCCAATGTGCCGCAACCCGTTTTGCAACCGCTGCTGGATTCATCACGAACCGCGATATGGCGAACCGGACGACAATTAGGCGACCCTTCCCCAACCGACCCCCATGACCGATCGTGGCAAATCCACGAACAAGCCACCACTCCCACGTGGACGAGAGGACCCAAAAGTAAGAGTCGTTCGAACAGGAAAAGCTGGGAGTGACTGCACCGCCTGGGTGGAAATCCACGATTGGCTGTTCGCCCACGCCGCCGCCGCCGCCGCAAACGGCCACAAGCAGCAGCGAGGCGGCGGGCCGAGTTCGGTCCCATAGAAAATGGGGCCTAGGGTCCGCCGAGGGGGAATAACACTAGACAGTCCGCGCTGAAAAAGTGGCCCCTTCGCGCAGCGGGATGACCGTGTAAGCGAACGAACAGGCGACCGAGCGACGATAAGGGCGCATGCCTCTACATCTCGTCGCCCCTCGTGATAAGAAGGGTTTTGGCACCGTTGATAAGGAAGTGGTGATGGCAAAGGTCGAAGAAGGCGAAGGAGGAGGAGGAGTACGGGTTTCCTTTTTATATTATATTTCTGTTCGGTCGGCAGGTCTCTCTCAATCTCGCATTTCTCAAATCGCTATTGGGGAAGTTGTCAAAATTGAGGAAAGGCGAGAAGGAGTGAAGGGCGAACGCAGTCGACGAGGGGGTACGGCTGCTACCGCCTCCACTGTGGAGCCTGCAGAAGAAAACAGCTTCGGTGAGGATGCGAGAGAGAGATAGAGAGAATGAATGAAGCTGATGATGGCGTCAAAGATTACTGTGGCTTAGTACAGTATGGAACGGGACGAGTCCGAGATGGATATTGGAAAACACGGGGACAGGGAGGCCGAGTTGATAAAATCTGTTTTCGTTCACATTCGGTGGGACGACTTGACTCACTTCACTGCAATGATGTTTATAACGGGTCCATTCACTGGGATTATTACGTTGAAGCGCGTAAGAGGCATCACGATGCTAGCCGTAAGATAAGAGATAGTTACCCGCTGATAAAAATGAGAAAGTTGCTCAGTACGTATTATATATATATATATATATATATATATGACAATACAATATCCAAACGGTTAATGTTATGGCTAGCGCTACATCACAAAATTCATAACGAATGAAGGATGATGATGTGGATGGAAATTATATATTATAGACTTTGCGAATCAAAACGTTTAAGTTCGGCACTAGCTGAAACGTCGATGTTCGAAAAGGGGATTTCACATGAAGAAATTGTCAGAAACACGACAGTGTTCTTCTATAAATTCGACCTATTTCATTGGATTGGTCATTAATTATAGAGTTTAAAGAATATGTGTTTTTTTTTTCGAAATATGACAGTCCCCTTCGATTTCAACCATTGACGGCTTCGCAATGCAAGACATCACTTTTGAACACAATCGGTTATAGTTTGTGAACGCGCGCGGACGTCCCACCGACCGCGCTTAAACTCTGTGTACCTTGTGTACTACTCTGCATGTATTATTTCAGTCTATCACAGACTTGCGTACTATTCATATACACCTTGGGGCAAGTCAGTATACCTTAGGTTGCTATGTGACGAATCCCGAAGTGATGCTGTTAAAGCTTTCCGGGTCCACCACCCATACCATCAGAGGGGCTTTGATGGGTAAGGTTTATTGAGTAGGCTTGGGGGACCAGGGGTACCCAACAACATGTGGGTGTCCATGAGGATTGTCCTGCCGAGAGTAAAAAAAAAGATTGCAACACAACATGGCTAAAAAAATCGTGATGCGCCTGTGTTCCTTCAAGTTACCTTATAGTTTCCGAGGTTCTCCACGCTGCATTCTAAGGAGGCCTCCCTGCCGAGAGCGGCTGTCCGGTTTTTTACGGAGCCGACAAACCGCGGCTTTGGCGTGTTCGACTGTGATGAAAGCTCTGCAATTAAGACAAATGATCAAATTGATACATCCTCATTAGATGAAATACTGTGTTCAAGTTTAAAATATAAATGTGTACATGCATATAAATATATATATATATGTTAAAAAGTACAAAAAAAATGGAAGACAAGCTTTTGCCGGGCTTTTGAATATGCTTTTGCACAGCCATCGCCCTACCCGTCCAAGTCGTTCTACATATTATTATACCATATATTGAGTTGCATACATCCACATGTACATACGTTGTGGGGCAATTTGCTAGACGCGTTGAACTTCAACACCTCTGTGAACGAGCGATCTCTCGTTAACCTGTGATTTCGTTAAATGTATGATTTTAAATACCCGAAACACTCAGACGTATCTCAACGTTCTGCGTTCAACAATGAGCATTTTGACGAGAAGCTCACCAGGGCCTTCACTGTGCTTCTAGCCCGAGGCATCATCTGCCGGTAAGACCAATTGCATTGCCGTAATTGTATTCAGTGTGCAAACTAACCCTGCCTGTGCCCATATCGCATGTCCCCATCATACTCACAACGGCCGAAGAGGTGGGTAGACGATGGGTAAGCACAATTTTTCACTCGGGTCTGCGAACGCGTTCATATATCGTATGCGTTATGTCGCTTGTTGCGGATGTGTTTACATTGCGCCGGACTGTTTCGAAGCGATACCAAACAGAAATTGCGGCCACGTCTGTGCCTCTCTGACTGGTGTACGACATCGCTGAGGAGAAAGGCTGAAGTGTAGCTGCTCTCGGCCTTCGTCGCGGAAGGTCCTTTTAGATGTGGAAGCGTATCGCATTGCCCGTCCAGCACATTGCCACTCACTGCTGACGGCAATGTCACCCTCGTGCGATCCTGCTGTACGCTACCCGATCGTGCCGTTTACCATCACTGCACGTTCATAATTTAGCACAATATATATATACATATATATTTATGCTATCCGTGGCGCCATAATATGTACAGGCCAATGGCCCTTGTAAAAATACCGCGGCAGCAGCAGCAGCAAAACTCATTTCATCTAGAAAAGTGTACAACTCTCTCTCTGTCTCTCTGTTGCAGCCATCTTCGCGTATGCACATCTATCTCTCTACAGGGCTGTGAGTCGCGTTAGCACGAGGCGGTCGCTCCGGTTCGCCGCCACCCGGACGTCGGACAACTTGTGATGTCAGTGAATTTCACCCTTGACTTGACTTAATAAGTGCCCGCTTTCCAGAGCCTGGCTGGCGGACCCCTATCGAGTAACAACAAAAAACACGGACGTTCTTCCCAGCCCCGCCGGCGACAGACGACATTGGCAACAGCCCCAGCAGCTCCCGGCCTGTGCACTCGCTCAGTTGTGGGGCACGATACCAAGTGTCGTGTCAAGCAAACCACTTCCGTTGTCAACGCCCGCCAGCTCGCCTATCTTCCCTCTACTATGTCAATTTCCTTTCAGCGTCCTTTTTTTATCTAGCCAGCGAAACGCGAACGCAAAAAATAACAGGGACAATCTTGCCGGCCAATAGAACACAGATGGCCTGCGAGCAAATTTGTATTAGACGTTTAGAAGAAGTGCTCCTTAACGATGCTGGTACGAAAGACGAACCTTGCACGAACATTTATCGACACGATTATTATTATTGTTATTATGATTATTATTACGCATTTTTATTATTTTAGAATTGTTAAAAATGATCAACTTCCCAATTCAGTCAATTCACAGGAATACATACCCCCCTTTACAGGCTACACAACTCGGAGACGCTCCTTGAACCTGATTATTACCATAGTTATAGTCTGCTGCTACGGTCCGCCTTCTACCTTCGTGTATACGGCGTACATAGATCTCGGTGACTCTACATACCCGCTCTTTCTATCCAGTTTAAATGTATCTACATTATGATAGATAGACAACAGAAGATGGCGTTCTGTTTCGTTCGTATTTCATTCGCTATTTCGTATTGCGCTTCGTTGAAATCATTTTCACCAGAAGCAATACAGTACACCTAGTAGATCCCCTCTAACGTTCATACGTTGTTCTTAATCAAAGTTTACCCCTGTGCCTTGATGTCCACTCATCTCAGTGCACCTTCAGCTTTACCTGAATGCTGCCTCTAGCCGGGGTGTACGTTCGGCGTTCGCTGTTTGCCGCCGCTGGCGCTGGCCACTTGGACTCACTCCTCTCAAGTGGTGGCGCGTGTATCCTCTTGTTCAATTGCTATCTTCTTCATCTTATTCCTCTGAAGACGAAGAAGAAGAAACAGTGTAGCAAGCGATGGGCGCGGGTCTCGATATCATCTCTCGACCGGTCCCAACCCAACTCAACTGGGGGCGCTCTTATTTCTATCCTGTGTTTCTGCCATCATACAGCGTACAATGCTCCTCCTAAGTGTGTCCGCCTTCGTGCAATAGTACAGTAGTGGCATCAGTGCCTATTAATTCTCTCAATGACCTGGCTGACTAAAGTAAAAATAGTATCTTCTATCCGCGAAAACAATAATGAAACAAGAAGGACTTCGACTAAAGAGAGCAGCTATACATATACATATATACACATATAAACAGCCCAGATAGTTTCTAGCGCCTTCTCCACTTGGTTTGGCTCTCAGAAACGACCAGTATACAATCGATTTGGTGCCTTAATGAGTACACATCAAGCGATATGATTAGTTTGAATTTACACAAATCGGCAACGATCTATTGACAGGAAGGTTGTATAATCAATGGCAAGGTGTTCCGAGACTAGTGTCTCAGATCGGCGGATCATCTTCTAAAACAAAGACATTGTAAAGGTGCAGTTCCTTTAATAAACCGATAAAACATTTGCATTTACCCTTAACACACGACATCGCTATTGAATCATCTTCTCAAACTTGGAATCAGTAAATTTTATGCTAACTCTCTCATGATGATATGATTAGAACCTGATGCAATCCCTGACACGTTCGTTCGTCTGTCGTCTCTGCCTCTGCCGTCCCTGCCGTATACCTTGTCCCCGTATCAGATCGGTGTGGCAGTTGTTAGCTACAATGGCTGCCTCAACGGGCCTGGGCTGAGCTTTTGAAGCTGAATAGCGAATGCATGAAGTCCTGTCATTGTTTGCCAATACCGGCTGGTCCCTGCTATTCCAGCAGGAACATCCGACGAGCCGATCTTTTCGCCGGGATCGAAAATGAGCCTCCCACATGCGGAGTCCGCGACCTCAGCGCCTCGACGGAGCAAACAGACAGGGCGAATCAATCACAGATAGTGAACGTTTGGCTCGTACGCCTTCCCACGTAATACTTTTTTTTACTATAGTAACAATCGGATCTCGCAAACATACGCTTCGTTACGTCACCGCATCAGCAGAGGTCATCGTGCGTAAACATGCTAGCGGATGTTGAGGAGATGATTGGACCCATAAAAATAAAACCAATAAATAGCAAGTATGGAAAATGTTGCACTTTTGTAAAAGGTTTATATTTAAGGTATTGCATTTTGTTGAGTTATAGAACATTCATTAGAGAGAACACAATGATCGGAGAGTCACCACCGATCGCGCTGCTTCGAGGGTGCGCTACGCCGATTTGTGTTGTTACCAAATTTTCTCGTGTGGATTTCTCGTTAGCTATATCTACTCAGCGCCAACGTAGACATACATCTATTATCTAATAATTTAATGTGCTAGCCGAATCCATCTGATCGATTTAGCTTCGAAGGCCCCGCGACCGAACGACCTCGTAATGTAGTCGTATCGAGTGGACATCTTTGTCTGCTCACCATCTCTCATGTCGTGTACACCTGCTGTACTTTTAGGCAGGCTAATGCGACGTGTTGATTGCATCCATGCTGTTATTATGAATGATAGTGTTTTGGGGGTGATGATTTGATGAACTGTTCTCTGCTGTTTCGCTTTTGAACGAGGGAACAATAGAGAGGGACAAGCGGGTTAGGATCCATGACGTTGTGGGTGTTCGGCGACCGGATAGTGGTTGCTTTCGCTTCCGCTGCTGCTGGTTGGTGGTGGCTCCACGTTCCCCTTAGCTGGAGCGGAGCGGTGGTCGGGTCAGCATATGTGGACGTAAATCGAGCGGAAAATTAGTTTAAAGAAGAGAAGAAAGCCGCTGGTGGGAGAGTCTCTGCCGTCGCCGGCACGAGCATCGCCACGTGGCGTCCCCGTCATCGTCGTTGCCTTCGCAGGAAGTGGAGTCCAAGACGAGGGGCTCATGCCGAGATTCAGTGAGAGAGAGAGAGAGAGAGAAAGAGAGATGGGAGGATGAGAGTGGATGAACGGGGGAATTACAGCGAGAGCGATGCAGAAGGAGGATTTAAAAGGAGAGCGAGAGGCGAAGAAAAAGTGTCACAAGGGACGGTCAGATGGACAGACAACTGCACTGGCAGTAGTAGCAGCGAAGAAATAAGCAGAGTCCAGGAGGGCGAGCGGAAACATGCACTTGAAGGAACAATGAAAGGGAAGAGAGCATTGGATTGGCGTTATCCAAGGCTATGGGGGCATCTTGTGATTGTTCGCTCAGCGGACACGGCCTCAGAGGCGGGCGCCGCGGGCATCCGTCGCCAGACAGCGGTAACGAAATGTCACCGTGTAGGAGTTCCTGTTACCCTTTGAGTCCAGGATTGTGGGGGTGAGTTGTTGGCCGTGTGTTGAGCAGCATCATTTCGACCCAATGGGGATTTTCTCGTATCTTTCTTGGTTATTCCAGACAAGCCGAATGTGCGGTCTCCATGCATGCGTTAGACACACGGAGGGGGCACAGTGTCCGCGAGTCGCGGTCCAGACCATCAACCAGTAGCGTCCAGTGGTGGTAACCTCACATTACACTCGCGAGTTAACAGACACAGAACGCAAGTGACGACTGCCTTCTCTTCGTTCACCACCTCATCGTCAAGACCATCTCGACTTCGTTCGAAGAAGGAAGGAAGGCCTTCTCGTGGAGATTCTCAGTTTCAGTTGGTAGCTCGAGCACCCCTAAGCCACCCGTTGGTGTCCTGCCTCTCGACGGACATCACCACCCGGTTATTGGATTCCAGGGAGCCAGCAAAGCGCCCCTCCCCTACTCGCTCGGGGAGTTAATGGTCTGTCTGCGGACGGAGTGGAGTCGTTGTCTTCGTCTTGCTGCGCGTGCGCGCGAGACAAGATAGCAGGAAGCTTAGACGCCACTGGCAAGGATTCGCCCGGCTCAGTTACTAGAGAGACTGGACGCGGTAATGCCTGCCTTGCGTTAGTCGTGCGACCCGCCAAACCTCCAGGCGGGCCACGACTTAGCACCATCAGGCAGCCGCAGGCAGCCAGTCAGCGAGACCAGCAGGCTCAAGCTATGGGCAGATCGGCTAGCCACGTAACCAACCAAATGTGGCAGAGGATGACATCGAAAAGCAACAGGGGTCAGAAAATTCGCATCGCCAGAGACCGCCACAGCCACAAGAGAGTGGTGGTGCGTGCACTAGAGAAAAATAGAGAGAGAGAGAGTGAGAGAAAGATCGTGAGGGTTAGAGATTTAGGAAGAGGACGGAGCATGGCGGTTCAGCACATTCTTCCAGGGACATGAGCGAGTTAAGAATGGAGAGAGAGAGAGAGAGAGAGAGAGAACAGAAGCAAGCAATGGGATGATCAGTGAGAGAAGGCCATCGTAGAAGTGCAAATGGGTAGCACTAGTAGTAGTAGTAGTAGTAGCAGTAGTCGTAGTTGTAGCAACGAATGGCCCGACGTGCTTTCCCTGTGGTCCGTGGCCCTTCCCGAGAAGGCCTCCGGCTGCGAGCCCGACTATTGGGGCTGCTAGAGCATCTACCACGATCCGGGAAGAGGGTTTGTCCACGGGCTGGCGAACGACGAAAAGGCTGGAGCATAGACGCACGAGTGTAGAGACCACTGGGGCGACCAGTAAACCCTGGCCGGTGGTGGGCGACAGCCCAGACCGGGTAAGACGGCTGTGATTGAATGCGACAGAAGGACCGCGGCGGCAGCGGCGGCGGCCGGCGACGACTCTCAGATGACATATGGGAAGGAAAGCAGAACAGAGCTTGGGAATCCCTCCTGGCTGATTCGAGCGAGCCCATCTTTGTCCAGCTCGTCCTTCTCCCGGCTGAGAAGGATGAGCAGACAGATGGGCTCCCCACTCGCCCGTCTCACGTTGGCCGACGCGTACGGAAAAAGGACTGCTAGCCGGCAAAAAGCGACTAGGAACTGGACGAACAAAATAGAGGAGGAAAACGAAGAAAAGGGAAAAGGGAAGAGACGACGAAACGAGGAGGAAGAGGAAAGAGACGAGGAAGAATAGCAGGATGACGCAGATATGGGGAAACACCGGGGAAAGGTCACAAAGGCAAAGAAAGAAGAAGCCACTTGGGCGGACAGACGGACGAAGAGATGGGTGGTGAGGCCGGTGGGGACTAGTTGCTCACTGTTCCTCCTCGATCCTACAACTACTACTGCTGCTGCTGCTGCTGCTGCAGCTTAGGGGGGATTTGATGAAGCAGTGCGGCGCAAAACGATGATCAAAAGTTATGGGCGGAGAAAAATGTGGAGGCTTCGGCGGCGGTGGCGGCGATCAGCGCAGGCGGTGGGGTGTTGCAGAGTGGGGTTAAAAGAAATATCCCGTTGTAGGGAGCAGCCTTGATATTTATACCAAAGCGTAATGTGCACATCAATGCGTGTTTGCATTGTTCACTGTGATTTAGAATGAGGTTTGATCATCTGCGTTCGCTCCAGGTCGTACATCCGGCCCGTGGTGGCACTGGTAGTATCATTGTCATGTCGATGCATAATATTTGTTTTATGGTAAACGTTTTGGAGATTATATGAGTTTCCGTAGACTACAGACAGTGGGTGATAAAGTAGACCATAAGGAGAATGTGGCTGATACGATATTCCGAAAGAAACATATATTTATCGGAGTCGTATTAAATACGAAACCTTATAGGAACGAAGACGCTTGAAACTAATGCCGTGATAACTAACGGCTACTATTTTCCTAATTGTAAACTTGCATCTCACCCTGTCAGCGCTGTGGCTTGGACGGCCAAGTGTCTGGCCTATAAATAGCCAAAGGCCAAACTTTCGAGTCCCGCGAGCTGGTGACATATGAGAGAACTTACATTGTAAAATTGTAGTTCACTTAGTAAACCAATAAAGCATTACCTATATCCTTAGGCCTACTTTAGTCAACCTACTACTTTTTTTTTATATATATATATATATATATACATTTATTTGAGAAATTCAGTCGAAATTCTGGTGCAGAATAATCACATTTTTTTTCTATATACGCAGATACGTCATCTCCACTAGATAATCGGATGTATCGACGTTTATATTACATCACAATTAGGATATTATAACATTTAGGATATCACATGCACCCAAGCATAGGTCGAAGCCACCAACGATGAGCGCACGCATCCATGCTGCCTCGCGTTCACGAACCATTATATACCATCTGTGTATATGGCAAACGGAAGAAACGCCGGGGAGTTGCTATGTACGGCAATTTGTCGTAAATTTGTCGTGCCGTACTGTTCTTGATCATTTTGTGAAACAAATACAGCGGCGAACCCGTGCTGCCTTCCGTGCGTTTATGTCTCGGATCTTGAGTCCTTCGTGATCGCTGCACGTTGAAATGACGCGGCCGCATCGATGACAACAACATCGGCTCGTCCGATCGTCGTCTGCCTGACGACTACCGAAAGATCCGGCTGCTGATGTGGGCCCCTCTGATTCGGTGTTCTCTCTCTCGCTCCCTCTCCATCACTCACTAACTCTCTCACTGCCTCGAATCCTTCGGAAGCCTCGTCGCTAGCTTTGAATGTCTGCGTGCGCAATCTTGAGGCGTGCTGACGTCTTGGGAACAACTACCTCTGCTATGGCCGCGATGCCGCCGGCGAGCCCGGCCGGGCCGCCGCCAGCCGAACGCAGCGAATTCTAGCCGGTCCTCTCCGAGCATGACGCGGTCCATGGGCCTGGTGGTCCTGGGACCGCGCGGGCCGGCCGGAGGGCGCTGCGGTATTCCCACGTACCGTCTTCGCCGGCGGAACTTGAACGGTGCTTGTAGGCTCGCCAGCGACTTCCACTCATCGTACGGCACGCCACATGTCATGTCCCCCAACCATCTGCCAACAGGCACAACAGACATCGGGGCCGATGGGGCATACGGGATTTCGTGGGGGTCCGAGCTCACAGACTGACAGAGAGCGCAGGAATGGTCTCTGAGCGATAGAGCTAAGGTGAGCGAGCCTGAAGACGCGAGTGGCGCTCCGAAGCTGACGACTCCGAAGCAAAGAAAACGATGGGGTTGTCTAGCGGCGCCTGTTCGCCTGTGAGAAACTGGGGCGTGGGGCCGGTCGTCGACGAGGGCACGATGAAACTAGAAGTATGCGTCTAAGTGCATAGAAAAAATATAACACAATTTGAAGTGAACGGAGATGTATGCTGCTGTGCATGATTAACGCGGTCGACCAGCAAAGTTACAAAACCAGCTTAACTCCGAGATGTTGCTGCTGGATTGGTCAGCTGTAATAATAATGATAATAATAAATAATCTTGTTGAATCCTATTACGTTTCCTCGATATTATTCCTTTAGAAGGTTACAAGGAAGCTGTACCGTGAACGTTAAATGTTGTCTGTGGGTTAGCCCGAAAAATTAAAAAAAGAAGGTTACAAGGAAAGGAAACATAAGACCCGGTGACTAGCCTAACTCCGATAATGTAATAACTCTCCGATACGACACTCCTATTATATATTGCATCTGGGGTACGAGCAAACAAAAGAACAATCCCAGTAACGTGTACATTCAAAAATGACCGTAAGAGGCAGCTAATGCTTAGCCTACCTCGACCCGCCCTGCTGCTTCTGCCTGTTGTTATTTCCACTGTTATATACAATAAAACGTATTTGTCCGATGTCCATAGATAAATGCACGTATAGCGACGAGTGGTGATAATAATTACAATAACTCTCCGTGCACAATCGTAGAGCACTGTCTGAGACGAGAGTATTGTACAGGCAAAAAATAAAACACAGCTTGTTCTCGGTTAAGGCTGGAAGGGTGTGCTCTAGGGGCAACACGATGGCAACGATTGATCATGCATTGTCTTCGTAGTATTAGACATACTGCCGTTGTGATTGTTGAAATCTACTAATTACGATTATCTAGGGACGCGCTGTCTCAGTGTGCGCCGGTTCACCTACTAGTCGTTCCTGTTTGCTCTGTGTATCGCTTGCCCCGATATAATGGTCAGAGGCGGACGACTGCTAGCTCCAGCTCAATCAGGCCACTCCGGCTCTGATCGTGGTGGGGCCAGTGATCCCAACAGGCCGTGATACCGCCCTCCGTGATCGTGGCGGAGCAGATGTGAACGTGGCCGACGGAACGCGTTTAGTTGGCGAAGAAGGACTCCGGCGTAAGGTTCATGTTCTTCGAGCAACCGACTAGAGGACGACTACCAGAGGACGAACGACTACTGTCTCATGCGCTGTGTAGGGCATTGTAGGCATTGCAAGATCCCACTGGAGCAGTTCCGCAGCTGCTGCTACTTTTCGGGTGACCCCCTCTGAATGACAATGAGATGTACCCGATGAGTGCATGACTGCGTCGGGCTCGTCCGAACGAGGTGTGCTCGTTGGAGTGGATAGATGTTCGCTTGTATATATATATATATATATATATATAGCCAGCATACATTGTCTTCCTTTCAGTCCCTGCTATTCCATGTTGAGCTCCAGCTCGAAACCGCTTCGTCATTGGTTTGCGTCCAGATATGGATGAAACGAGAACTGTGCTGTGAAGGATAAGGCGCGGATGGACAGAGTCGGGGGTGCCCACGTTCATATTCGGCGTCTGCACGTCTTAGTTCGTTCGCTTGGCCTGACTTCGTTTGTCGCTTCTTTCCAGCCCTTCTGGCGAGGCTGCTTCTTGACTATGCAGTGGCCTTCGCATCATCTTATTCCTTTCCCTTGACGCTGCACTGGCTTCGACCTCCCTCGCGAAACCTCCCCTCCCGGACTGCTCCCGAAAGGGGCGTTTGCTTCAGAAGTGGTGAATGACCCCCCCCTTCTCTGTCGGGTATTTACTACCTTTTTGAGTATTGTAACCTGCCTCAGAATCTGAAGAAGAATTGGCTACTGTGTTCGTAGAAGACGGATGGTGAGGACGGGTGCAGTACTTTACTCTATTCGAAGCCACGTCAGTGTGGCACTACTATGGGGTACTACTTCGTGTAGAACGTACGCCACCCCGTGTCTACCCCACTCATAGAGCTAACCGACCGCCAATTACGTTTGCGACAGACCCAAGGCATGAGTTGGAACGGCGAGATGAACTAAACAGACAGACGAGCGCATTGGGGGTATATAAGTGAGGAATACGCCACGAATGTACTACCCGAACCCCTTGGCGGGAAGGGGTAAGCCAGCCAATGCGTCGTAGCCAAAGAAAAAACCGCGAAGTTGTTGGCGGCGGCGGCGAACGAAAAGCCAGACGATAGCAGAGCAGGCCTCGTGATACGCTTAGCTAAAACAACTCGTGGAAGCTGCGCAGATCAGCCGACTGCTCGCGTGGCATAAAGAAACGCCTATGCGAGTGAGTTGAGACGTCGTCTCAACTTGGCCTCCATCCACTAGCTGGATGAATAATACCGGCAGTGGCGTCTACTTATACGCCATACAGTACGTAAATTGTACATGCTTTTTCCCAACGGATGTTTGAATGTACGTATGCGGATAGACAGACAAATGTATAGGAAGATACGTGCGTGTCGTACATACAAATGTGGCTGCGAAAGCTGCCAAAGCTGACACATAGATATGCAAAAGAGCAAATACAGTGGGAACTTAGCCAGTGGTGATAGAACTACAATAGATGAAATCGAGCGTGTCAGTTTGACATTCAAGGCCAATGCGGGCCAGTATTGATGATAATTGTGACATTGTTCACACGGGTGAATGTGTTCACCTGATGACAGGTGTGCACCAGGATACATAAACTGCTTTTTAGGCAAAATCAATAAAATTATCATGTGAGACTTACGTATGGCTTGAGCAAACGATAATACGCACTGTTGTCGACTTATCAACGAATTAATCAATGTAGACAGACCCATGTTTTCACAGGAGATTAAGTTGTATAGGCGGACACTGAAGAGTGCACCACGCAATCATCAATGAAGCGATTATGCCAACTTACAAACCTCAGCGTTGAAACTTTCTTTTATATTGAATACGTCTTCAGTCTGGCCGAGAAGCGAACTGATTTCTATGGCATTCCCCATGCTCTATATATATATATATATATATATATATATATACCTATATATATATATATATCTCCCGTGTGAGAGTTCTGCCCGAGAATTACCCTGTCACTAACGTCCGAGTCAGTGGATGTGAGGTATCGGAAACGCAAAATACCTAGGCTATTTCTTTTCATGCCCATGGATTCCGGCAGTATAACCGGTAAAAAGGTATAACTGCCTTCTCGCGAACATCGACATAGGAGACGCGACATGATGGACGTCAACCTCTTCTGTTATGTACCTATTATTAATGCTATTTGCATTAAGCACGCGTAAATAGCGAACTCCCTCGGACAGCCAAGCCGCGGCTCTTTTCGGCACGGCTAAGCTGGTTTCGACACTCGCCATGCGAAGGATCTGTACTTGCCATGCTTACTGCGAAGTGTTGTCCACAGATTCCTGTAAGTGGTGTCTCTATGACGAGCTTAAGCAACAGTGGGTGCCATTGTGGCCACGGGGGGGGGGGGGGGGGTCGACATTATTTTCGTGTGCATGTATTTGCAGGGGGATACTCTTCACCCGAGTATTGCCACTGTGACAGGCTGATACGGCTCTTTTTGTCCTGGCGGATTTCCCAATTTCGTCTACGATGTTGGTGCCTGTCGGCAACAAAGAATCCTGTATACGAACGTATCCTACTTGGATTTGGCGCTTGCGGATCACGGCTGCATGTGCGGCAAGGTGAGAATGTCGTGTATGTATAAAAATAATGGTATATGAATATCCGCGCATGCTTCCCGTGCGAGATTTCTAACAAGAAATCCTATTACGGCGAAACAGGAATGACGGGCCAACATAGCAGTGTAATTGTGCCATCGTATGCAGATGTCAAATCGCACGCGTTCGATTACAGTCATCGATCAATCAACCAGTCAGTCAATTAATGCTAAACAGTTGTGGTTTTTTTTGGAAACTGTGTCGTCTTTGTTTTGCAGTACCCTATTCCCTAAGCGAAACTCATCGTCTCCGCTTCTGATATCAGTTGTTGCAGTTGTCCACAATAATAGAACATTCGCGTTATCCCACCAAGAAGACAGGTTTGTCGGGTGCGGCGGTGGCGCCGAGAGGTTGCTTCGTGGCTTAGAGTTGCTGTTCATGTCAGCTTCCTACCATGGGCATTACCATCTCACCAATGTGTTCCCCTCACCTCCTGTGGTCCACCTAAACCAAGAACAAACACGGTGTAGGCACGAAGGTATTTCGCCAGGCGGTAACTCGACGCCGCCGCTAACACGGCCGCGCGGATGGTTGCCTTGTAATATACAGAAATAACACTGGAGTGTTGCAACACGCCAGTTCCGATATGGCGTAAATGGGAGACATCCGCTCTGTTTTGTAGGCTGTTCAGCCGCCTGAAGACACAGCCAACCCTGGTCAACGAAGAGACCCGTGTCAGGCAGGTGTACCTCTGACGTCGACCTAAAGAGATTCCCCGCGATTACCTCCATACGTTTCGCAGGTGACATTCGCCGTGGTTAAACGAAACTCAATGAACGTTCGATATACAGTTTAGGTTTTGCGGTCAACTGGAAAAATAACCTAGCTACAGGTTCCCTGTTGCCAGGTTAATTGAAAGAGGAAAAAGAAGAAAAAGGCATGCTTCTTTTTCTGATTTTTGAACCTGAATTAGTCGACTCCACGCTATCACTTACCACCGAGACTAAAGTCGTGCTCCGAGCTTCAATTTCGGTAAAATAGTATACTATTTTAGTAATACTATACTACACATAGTATACTCAAGCAACCATATCCTCAATTACACCGCGCTAAGGCCTTCTCTTACCTCATTCATTTTCATTTTTACTAAAAAGTTTATGCCATTGAGATGGCGTTTCTTCGAATCCAAACAGCGGCTTAATTCATTGGCCAAACACGCGATGGCATACACCGACTATGTTGCAGGCATCATTGGCAGCATCAACAACAAGAACTACGCCAATGAGTGGTACGGCTACGATAAATGACAACTGCTTACGGCTATAGCACAGTCGCATCTCGACTCTCGCCTCCAGCTTAAACGTCTCTTGACTTCGGCAGCTCGTCGTCAAACTGGCTGGCTCGTAGTGCAAATACCGCGCTGTGTACGTATATATATATGTGTGTGTGTCAGCTTGCAACTCCTTCCGCGACGTCCCGAAAGTCGTTTCCGCAAACAAGTCGACTGGGTAGACAGATAGTCTGTCTGTGTGTCTCGTTCTCTCTATCCATGTTTATCCTGTGCTCCATTGGCCTCTTCTCTTTCTCTCTCCCCCTTCTCTCTGGTCGCAGGCAGCCAGGCAGACTGGAAACAGCGACGGCGCCAGCTCGAACAAAGCACCGGCCGCCGCCGTCTAGTCTGTGCTCAACACTCGCTTGCGGGAGCAGAAAAACGGCCGGAGGATGGCGGAGGAGAGTAGTCGTGTGAGTGGAGTTTCCTATGGAGGGGATGACGTGTGTGGTGGTCGGAGTCGCGCAAACCAACGGACGAACACGAACAAACGGGGGCCACCCTCTGCATAGGGGGCTCGTCTGGCTCCTGGTGGCGGCTGGTGGTGGTGGCCGCCCTGCCGACTCCGCCGTCCGCCGCCGTCGTCGTCGTCGTCCCAATTTCCCAACTCGTCCTTTTTCCCACATTTCCTACCGCAGCTACCATCAACGCTGGCACGATCACCACGCAATGGCAACAAGAGCAACAGTAGTAGCTGCAGCAGTTGCGGCAGCGGTAGCGGCGGCGATGGAAGCGGTAGAGGCTAAATCCAGAACAAGTGTGTTTGCCCCTGATAAGAGGGGACTCGATGGGGGTGTGTTGTGGGGAGCTCCGCTGGCAGCCGCGGCGGGTTGCGTTACCGCTCAATGGGGACGAGGCTCGGTGAAAGCAGGCCGGGGGGTAACTGCTTGACGCGAGGGGCGAGCTTCGGTGGAAAAAGCCTTCGTGCGCAACGCAAAGCTTTCTCCATGAGACACATGGACCTCCTCATAGAGCAGGAGACGGTAGCGGCACCGGCACCTCCAGCTTCCCTCCTATGGCTTGTGCGACACGGCCGTACACCTCGATACATGCGCGCACACACATAGAACTACATAGACAGATAGCTAGTGCAACCAGCACCGCTGGTTCACCAGCCGCCGTATACGAGTGGGCCCACTGCTCAGCTGACAAGGAAGGGCGTCAGCCGGAGTTGTTTGTCGGCCGGCACGGCAGCGGATGTACAGCAGTCTGAGCCTAGCTCCAAATAGTCATAAGCACAGCATAGGATCGTCTCTGTCGCTCCTGGCCTGCTCGCAGTGGTCGAGACTCACTGACAGAGAGAGAGAGAGACCTCCCACCAAAGACAACCACATCGCGGGCCAAGGGTCGGGATGGCGGCATAGCCAGTTACAAGCAGGAACGATATGGGAGGTAGCATTGCCGCTCGCTTTTCCGCTGCAGCGCTGCTAAACAGCTTCAGTGTTCCTGTGTTGTACACGCCATACGATGTAGGAAGAAATAGAGGAAACGACAGACAGTCTATCGCGAGAGGTTGAGAGTCCCGCGGGACTCACTTCGTCAAGGTGAGTTGCTCGCGTACCGCGCCCGCCTTCGCCTCCGTTGCGAGCAGAACAGTCACTGGCAATGTCTCTGCTTCTGCTACTACTGTTGCTGTTGCTACCGCTGCTGCTTCTGCAATAACAGTGATCCGAGCCTCCCGTCCCGTCCGTAATGGTAACTGTAGAGGTTTAGGCAGATTCTCGTGTTACTACACTACACAGCACTGCCACTGCCGTTTATCGTGCAAAGGTGCTTAAGCTCGGAATGATGATTTCGTTGGCAAGCGCACGAATCCGCGTCATATGCTTCATGACGATTACAAAAAGTGCTCCTTTCTAACATTCAGCCGACGATGAACGTTAACGGCAAGGCCGTGGCAACTTTACGATGTCTAGTTGTCGAAGAGATATGGTCAAGCTGAAGTTCTGGTGACCTTTTACGTCGGATGTTGCAAGCATACGGTCTATGGCGGGCTTTTCCTTATGATGATACGGGCTGTATCTCAACTCTTACCAGCAAGGGTTCAAATAGCTACCGTACAAATATAGGAGAATAAAGAGAGAAAGAGATGTCACCAAGAGTCACAGAGGCAACAAGATTGGCTCGAATTAGGCTGTTACTAGAAAACCAATCCTCTGAAATGAGCGCTGAAGCTGACATGGTATGCTATTCAGGTGTAACCTAAGTTTTCGATTTAAACAGTAGATTTAGACAATGCTAAACTTTACCGATTACATTTTCTATTATAGATATGTTAAATTAATGATCGATTATCTCTACTTTCTAACATTACGACGTGTGTACAATGCACGATAAGTGTCCCACCTCAACCTCGCGCTCGAGTTTACAACAAGTCGCGAGCTATGTTTCGACTTGGGCAAATAACGTGCTTCCACTCGTAGAAGCTTCTATCGAACGAATCTTCTGGCGGTCGACTACATGAACTTATGTACATCGGTGGGTAGGTAGGTAGATTTTTGACGATGAACTGCGATAGCTACAGTTTGCGACACGGCAGCCTGCTCAACCACCTATCGAAATAGATCACCTGAACTGACCTTGACCACGCGACGGCTCGAAAGTCGCGTCTTGTTTGTTGTTGTCGATCGGAAGGAAGACCCCCATCTACGATACACTAGAAACTTCGCAGGGCGCTTGTCATCTTTTGGTAAGCGTTTCGCCAGGCACAAGAGAGAGCTGCCGATCGATGTCCTGGTAACTGGACAACTTCAAGGGTACTTTGCCATTGCTGAGTATCACAGCTTTAAATAGACTTAAACGGAAAATATCGGGACGGTCAGCAAAATGCAGTATTTACAGCAAGACACCATACAATACGTGTATTTGCTCGTCCGAACCGATGCAGTCATTGGACTTGTTGGTTTATTCATGAAGTTAATTTTGTTTTGTTATGAAGTTAGTTGGTCAACTTTATCTAGCAATATATAACGCAATCGAATAAAAAGGATCATTCATGCCTGTGAATGGCCCCAAAAATAACTGATTCTCAAAAAAACACAGAAAGTTATCAGAATGTATGCGAATGATAATGATAATAATAGTAATAATGTTCCGTTGTACTGTTTTTTTTTTCTTGCGGTACCTTCATGCTGGCTATTCAAAATATGATTAACGTCTGAGCTCAACAATAGTAATTATACGGCACACACATTGCGCGAGCCTGAAATCAATAGATCACCAAACGGCTATATGCAGCAATTCCCGTAGTGCTCAAATCAACTCAGAAGCAAATGAGCGCTGTGACTCAGTTCAACTGTACGAGCCAACAGCCCGACTCTACCAATGCTAAGCACAGCTCTTCCAGTCAGTGGTTGTTGTTGTTGTTGTTACTACTGCTGCTGCTGCTGGGGCGTCGTATAAAGCAGCTCTGTGGGGTGGCGCAAGTAACGTGGCCACGTCCACGATCGTTTAATCATGTTTTCCTTCTGTCCCCTCGTCCCCTTTGTGGAATGTTTATCGAATAGCAACAACGACAACGACGACCATGAGCGGCCGGCTCTTGGGGGTGCGGCCAGCACACGCGCGTATGACTACCCCCCCCCCAGAAGGAACTTGAGGGACGAGAGGAAGGGGCGAAGTCGCCCCCTATCCCGGGGTGCTAGCCAAGCAGAACCTATGTTGCACTGTAACAGTGAGCCGTCTCTCTATTGCAGGCAAAGGGGACGAACTAGAGCAGGGATAGAATAGAGATATGGTTTAGTCGAATGCGAGCCTCGACCAACAGCAACCTTAGTCCATTTGCCATCGTTGTTCCGATGGGATTTATACAGCCATCGTGGCAGCGACGTTCGTTGGCGGTACACACCGCAGACATACGATGAACAGGCATGAGCAGACGTTGTACTTGCATGCAGACGTTGTACGCACGGAGATCAGAGTGGGATGGAGAAGGGCTAAGCGGACGGAGGCGGAGACAACGAATGAACAACGAAGGAAATAAGGAGAGACTGCTTTCGGCAGGCGACGCATCGCGACGAGGTCAATTCTCAACCAGCTTAGATCACACAGCCCACCCGCCTCCGCATACACACAGACCGCCATAGAAATATATATATATATATATATACATGTACGCACACACATAGCACCACTCGAGATAAATACTATAACAGAGTGGTATAGGACGCTCGTGCACATCGCAATACAATGCAACCAGATCGGGGAGCCCTGTAGCTGGGATAATGCGGTGGCGTAAAGACGAAGGGGCAACCACGCGGTTAATCGCCCATCATCTGCACGGGCCGACCGATCGACCTCGTCGAAGGCGATTCAGTGGCAATACAGAGTAGAAGACTGCTGAGGAGGGAGAATCACGCCATCAGCCAGATCGGGTCGGAGTTACAGCAACGCGAGCAGCAGCAGCAGCAGCAGCAATAGTGGTTGTAACACCGCGGCACTTCTAGAATGTCCATTCTATCTATAGTAGCTAGCTACATTAAATAGACACACTATACGGTTGTGTATGCAAGGATGTAAGCAAATGCCCTTATTGCTTTTATCTCTGTTGTTATTGTAATCTTGATAATGGACATATATACTGCATTTCTATCTACGCATCGCCAACAACAACAATGGCTTAGATTTCGTAGGAATTGTGATGATCGGCGGTCCCGTACCCGCCGAACCTATACAACAAGGGCTGCGAGTAGAAGATGTTTGACAAAGTGCGAGTGTCATATCTACAATACATTATTATGACAAAGTCATATCCACATTATGACATAGACATTTGCCCGCTTCAGCGCCACTGAAGTATATATAGCAAGCGAGTCAGGTGGTGGCATGTGCACGAACCGGAAATGCCAAACGCACTCTGGCCGGCCGCAACGAACGATGCTGTGAGCCGGTGATGATAATGTTACCGCTTGACTTGACTAGTCCTGTTACATGGTGGCGTTTGTCGGTCAGTTGCTCATTCAGATTTCACGGAAGCAAAGGAAATATCACTGGAGAGCATTTGAGAAATGGGCGAAACTATATAGCTCTGTCAGGGTCGGAACTAGGTGTAGTTACCGAGGAAATAGTTCGTGGGTGGATAATACAATGGACAATCGCCGCCAGTCAGCATGCAGATGACGTCTGCGTCTATTAATGCATCATATGTTTAGTCATCATATGCGCTGTTCGCTACGTGTGCGTTTTCACCGGCTCTCTCTCTCTCTCTCTCTCTCTGCATCTTTCTTGGGCTTTCTTTCTCGAAACTCGCTTACGTGCCACAATACAGCTTCCACAATCGAACTTTGGAGCTGCAATGATTTTCCGTCGTTTAACTTCCCGTCTGGCATTCCCATTCTCGACAAGCGACACAGTTCTATCTACAGTTCTGGTACTTGTAGCACAAGCAGCGACAGCGAATGCTTAAAGGCAAACACCCCCAAGCATCCCCTCCTCCGCGCTTTACACACAGACACATATAGACGCAATAACAGCACACGCCTCTGCGGTGGCTACGCCCCCTCTACCGGATGACTGACTGACGTGGCATTCGTTTCGTCTGTTACATGCGTTCATATATCACAGTATCATCTCTTCCACTCACGTCATAGCTACTCATAAGCGTTCACTGCAGCTACAGTTAGTTGTTGCAACAGCAGTAATAGCAGTAGTCCCCGTCATCATCGTCGTCGCTGTAGCCGTAGCCGCCGAGGCGGTGGCGTAAGTTTTGTCCAAGGGAAACTTTACGGCGGGGAGTAGAAGATTTCGACTAGTATCTCTTCGAAGCAGGAGTAGTTGTAGCTGCCCGTCTGTGTCTCTGGCCCGTTTCCGCGGCGTAACGAAGAGAAGACCGTCGCGGTCAAGGCTAAGAGGACGCAGGCAGGCGGGCGGGCGGGCGTGCGACTCTTGTGCGCTCTGCGGGGATACGCGCCTCAGTCCTGGCCTCCAGTCGTCGTCGACGGCGGCTCGGGAGAGATGAGTCTCATATGGTTCTGCAAGGGTATAGCGCGCAGTGGACTCGGGCTGCTGGGGGTTTTGGGGCTCGCAAAGCCCTATCTGCGCCGTGTGGCACACCATCCGCTTCCAACGGCCGGGTGGTCGGTGGGTCGCTCCCCCGAAGCGGCCACTTATGGGAAACTCCTAAAGAGGGCTCGGGGCGGGGTTGCTTGACAAATGGGGCCACTTACTGCCACCGCCCAGCGATGCGATGGGAGATGCTGACCGAGCCCGACGGCTGCAAGAGCCTGGAGCCGCCGGAAAGGCCCGAGACACGAACCAAGGGTAGGAGGCCAGCGGCGGTGGCTCTGGAGCGACGAAGAGCGGTCGAATTGGCGAGTAGGGTTGGGAGCACGGAGGCATCTCACTGAGGTTGCTTGCCGCTGACTTGCCGCTTGTGTCGGTCTGCTACGGCGCGCCGGTGGGTCGCCAGACCGCGGGGTACAGCTTGGTGTATCCGTAGCTACTAGCCACATTCATCGCTTTGGGTAACAGCGACCAAGGCGTTCTTCGCAGGCTCAGCAGCGATCCTCTCTGCCGGAGAGAAGCAGGGTTGTGTCCGGCGTCCGACAGGCAAACGATTGCAGCTACGCAGTAAGCAAGCAAAGCATCGAACAAACGAATCGTTGCTGCGCCGTGTCGTGTCTCGCCCGGTCTCACTTGTGAGCCAGCGCGAGAAAGCGAGATAGAGTTCGGAGAGAGGATGGTCGAAGCAGTTTCGTTGAAGTAACCGTAGCAAGGCAAGGCAAAGGCACTGCGCGTGTCTGCACTACCCTGCATGTGTCAAGTGTACCAGCAGGGTCATCTCTTGTCGTTGATGGCATTGCTTCCTTCGACGATGATTACACGTTGCGAGGTCGTTGCCATCGCCGTCATCTCGCCAGCGTCGTTGTCGTCATCATGGACGAACTAGCGATCGACCGGCTGATTGACCGAACGGTATGCTGAATAGCCAAACGAGATTGGGCCGCGAAGACGGATAGTGCAGAACGAAACAGGCTCACACGAGAGGAATTGCCAAGGTAGAGAGACTGGCTAGAACGGGCTAAGTAAGTCGCGGTCGCTGGTTGGCGACTCTCGTGACATCCTGCTGTAACTGATGATGAGGATAGCGCTGATGGAGGTGACTATAATGGTAAGGCGAAAAAATCAACACAGGCGACATTCCCTACTAACGCATACACCGGTCAAAAGTACCACTTTCAAAAGTGGTACATTTTACAGGTGTATGTATGGTGTACTCGGTTCCGTTACACCTACTTCTATAAGTATTTATGTAAACCGGTTATGGTCAATGCATATACATTTCATATTGTACACATATGAATATGAGTACAAACGTTCGGAGCTATGCTGTCAAATCCACCTCAGGTTTCTTTGCCTTTGAAGGCCGTAGAAGTCGACACTGAGGATATCCGTAATGGAGCTGTCGAATTCGTCAGCGACACCTCACCGTTAACGCCTTAACTCAGTTGATACATTCGTCGTCTCGACTACACAACGCCAATTGACACGCAGATCCGAATACAATTCACGTGAATCCTCCCTTCGGCTGGATCCCTTTGCGTTCGTTTAACCCAACACATCGCTTGCGTTTCCTATGCGGACATGGTGCTCGTAAGGCACTCGCCTGAACCCACCCGCTTCGGGTGTTGCCGAGTGGTCCAAGCTGAGGGGTTTCTTCTTTTTAACTAAATCCCAAATTTAATCAGACCTCCGGCCCGCAAGCGTCTGCACTCGGTCTCGGGCCGAGTCGGAGGTGCTGACTTCTACGGCTGCTGCTGCTTCTACTCCTACAGCTGCTCTTACACTGGTCACACAGTACGAAACCGGAGCCGGCCCCGTTAGGAATTGCTCATAGCCTGGGCCTGCCGGTGTCGTCTGGCCGACCAGACCAGGGGACCATGACCAGCCCTGCAGAGCGTACAACGAGAAACAGCGAGAGGATGTGGAACGACCTCATGAGATTGTAACGTGGGACACCCACCGAATCGAATCCCCTCTCCTTCTTCTTTTTTTCTCTATCTTCTTCTCGATTGTGTGTAATCCCTTCGCACAATGGTTGCCACCCGCCGGACTTCTATATCTATCTATCTCTCTGTTTCTTAAGCCTTCTCTCTCATGGCACACTCCTCCACCCTTTCTACGCCTCTTGCCAGTTTGCTCCTGCCCGAATGTCCCTTACGCCTTACCTTCTATTTTCTGTCAACGAAGAGGAAAGGCGAACAGACTCGAAATGAAGAAGAAGAACGGCAACGAAAATCGCCGTCGCGACGACGACGACGAAAAACGTTACAGTGAAGATGCACTCGTTTGCTCTTCGCCTGGCTGCTTATCTGCCTCGCTGCTGTGGAAAATAGGAGATTTTGTTAGCGCGCAGGCCATTGAGAGAATCTGGAGACGAGGCTGTGAGTGGACGGCGCCGGGACAGCCTCGGCCAAATGCATCGGCCGGTGTTACGTTTCAGGTCGGCGGACGCGGTACGATGGGGGGAACTGTTCGGGGAGGCCTTTCAGCGCAGTCGGAACAGGCGGACGAGCCCCCCGGCGACACGGATAATGAACGGGCCTGCACAGCATGCGTCTACTAGGTCTGGTCTATCGGGACTGATGGGTGGAGGTGGTGCTGGTGCTATAAGTGCGGGACAACGGGTCCTACCCTTGAGGCGCGAACCGGCAAGATGAAACCCCGTAGCCGTGTAACGCGGTTGAGGTGACGAAGCATGCGGCTTTGAAAAACACATTTAGTAAGCTTGCCTTTTTTTCTAACATGTGTTTTGTATGAATCGTTGAGCCGTCCGAAGAAATAGCTGCCGAAGTAGCCAACAGAGTGGATCTTAATGAAGACGTTTTTAGCAAAGCTAATACATATATATATACAATCGATAGTGTGGCCAAGTATGAAATTCGTTTCCATGATACATATACAATCAAGTACGCTACACACGTGTCTCATGTATAATGCGAGACGTACAATACTAAAAATAATAATAATAATAATAATAATAGAAAGGAGATTAATTTCACGTCAACCCTTTCCCTCTGTGTTTTTTACATAACGCAGGTTGGAACGCGCACTTTGAACTGATTGTTGTCGTTGTTGTGCGAAATCGCAAGTTTAACTATCAAACTGCAGCGTTTTAGCAGATACCGCTTTCGTTCGACATTAGATTTTTGTTATGCTTGTGATCGTTTCAATGCTCACAAGTGATATGTATTGTTATATAGCTGATGTTTTTAGTAACAGCTACCATACAACAGTTCAACAACGGTTGGTATATTTATCAGCTTCTTTATTAGCATAATTTGAAGTCAACATATTTCCAGAAATTCTAGAGAATGTGTTCTTCACATCTGTGTTTCCATGTAAGTCGGCGTTGAGCCAACGTTTATGAAACCTACCATCCAAGACTCGTCTAACCAATTTGTACGTCGCAGCACACGCGCAACTAAATATATTACTCAGGTATAGTCCATAACGAAAGGCAGAATTCGGTACCGATATCGATGCCGAACACCACCGTGTATGCATGTTATATTAACACATCCATATCATAAAAATGATTTCCAGTCAGGTCTAATCATGGGACGCGTTCTCTAATGGTCATCTCTGCCGTATTTTGCTATCCATCATAGTCATGATAGGTAGACAGTTTGTGACACGGCAGTGTTATTATTAATATCATCACTATGCATTCCCTAACAAACCAAGTCCACAACGACCTCACTCGCTATCCATGATCACTGGTCACTCTTGGCCTGAGCGTTCGTCGTCATCATGCAGCGTCTGATGCGGATCGTTACTCCCCCGCTCCGTAGCCGACGGCGGTCGGTCAGAGGCAAGGGACCAAGGCCCAAAGGTCGCTGCCAAAGGGGACTTGATTCTCACTAGATCTCTCTCTCTCTCCCTCTCTCTCTCTCTCTCTCTCCTTCTCTCTGTCTCGGCCTGTTTGTCGGCTATACGAATGATTCGCGAAAGGCGGCCTGCCTCGAAGCAGAGGATTGAATGCAATACTCGCCGGAGAGCAGCCACCGGTCGCTCAGTCGGGTGGGATAACGATATCCAAACAGAGACAATCTTGCACACAAGGAAAGGAAGCTGTCAACCCCTCCCAGTGGCTCGCTTGCCGCCGCGAAGAAGACAGACGCCCACGAGCGGGACGATGATAAGTACGAAACGAAGCAAGAGCACGAAATAGCAGGAGGCGTGCGGGCGTCGCGTTCGGCATTGTCTCGAGTTGGGTGCTCCGTCGACTTGTACGACGTTGTGGCGCCGCGATCGGCGCGCTGCTCCAGAGAGACTGAAGGGAGACAGTCAGACAGACAGAGCGAGAGAGAGAAGATGCAAAACTAAAAGAAACTCAAGCTACAGAGAAGTAACGGTAAAGACTGGCGGGCAGCAGTCGTTGTCAGTCGGTCGTCGGCTCCATCACGGGCGAAACGTAGGATGAAGGAGGCGGTCGAGCCATTGGCGGAGGGCAAGTGTTCGGCAGTAACATCTGAAGGCTCCAGCCCAGGCCAGCCTAGCGGAGGACGGGGATGATCCGGCCACGAGGCTGAGGCCGCCTCTGAGGACGCACACAATAGCAATAATAAATAAATCAAATAACGAGCCATCGGCGGCAGGGGAAGGGAGCACAGGGAGAGTGTTCGGGCGCCAGTGACAGCAGGGGACCGCGAGTCTCGGGTGAGTAGAAAATGACACAAAACAAAGCAGTTGCTGTTTCGAGCTGCCTTCTACCAGTAACGTTTTGAGGTAGGGGGGGGCTAGAGATACTTTGCGCTTGAAGGAAGTCGAAGACAGTGCGCGGGGACTGGGGTGTTCCGAGGCATATGAAGAGAAAAAGGAGATCCCCGAGAGTAGGGAGAGGAAAAATTGAAGGAGAATAGAAAAAAAAAGCTTGAAGGCCAACGAAGTCGAACGAGTTCCAGTAGCGGCCAATGACGTTGGAACAGAAGGAAATGTAACGGAGGGACAATCACAGCAAACGGACGGAGCACTCGGAAATCGGAGACGCAGGGGCATCGAAGGGCCCCAGCGGGCTGAAAGGCGATGTAGTCATGAGAGTAGCATACAAAGGGATCATATGAGATCGATAGTGGACGACGATGATGCTTAAGCGGTGTACGATATCCGGCCTGCTGTTGGATCCTTAAAATACTCCGTACTGACAAGTCGTATTTGAGTAATATACCGTGGACACGGACGACGCGTGCCACTGCAGGACGATGACAATTATCACACGGGAAAAATTGATATATTCTAAAGTATTGAGAAACTCATGTATGCACATATCACAGAGAATTAAAGGACACAATTTTATTCAATATAAATAGGGACGAATGCATGGCGCAAGTGTAAGATAAGAATAACTATCGTCTACATTCGTTATTACAGTTGGGCCCAACCATTCCACACTGTCACATGTTGATTATTGTAGTTTTTGTCATTATCAGTACCACTTCGTCTTTACTGTATACAAATACATATGCACATTATAGCTGATCTAACCGTCCTTCAACGGTCGAGAAAGGCGGTAAGTATTATGTAAGCCAGTAAAGGCCAAGTACATAACACACCTGTAGCCCTGAAGTATTTTCGAATGAATCTCAGTTTTAGTAGCATGCCCCACTGCAACATGGCCTTACATGCATCTGGATGATGTGTTTAATTTTCATGCCAATTCAAATTGGAGATCTGTATAATATGCAAAACGCAATCATTTTTGAACGCTTTACATCGGTATACCGTAAAAAATCGAATTCGACAAAGGGGGCCCTGGGGTGGCTGGGTTGAGTATGGGTCGCATTGAACAACTCGAACAGAAAGACTCTTGCTACTCCAGAGGTAGACAGAGAGGGAGAGACTGCGGAAAACTCAAGCTGGACTTTCAGTTTCGAAGGGACATGGACCTTGCGATGTTGTTTCGGAGACTTTAGAGCCGCTATTGGTTCTGCGCCGAAGGGGAGGTAATTTTAAAGTCTCAAAGCGATCTCACTGAGGGTGGTCGTTGTCGCGGTGGCGGACTAAGAAACAATGGACACCCACCGTCCACTGTCTCGGATAAAGAACAGCGCGGATGAGAGAACATCGAACGGAGAGGTGGGGTCTGCCAGGAGCTGTTAGGAGGATCTATCGGTCGGTGAAGGGGGAATGTGATTTCCGCTAGAGGATTTTCGCGATTTGTGCCGCCTGCTTCGAAGCCGCTCCGGAACAGGATGTGGTCACCAAGTGTCGTCAATTCGAGATCGCGACCACTGCAAGAAGTGAAAACAAAACGTATAAAAATAGAATCCAGGCTGCCTTTGTTTGACAAAGTTCGTCAACGGAAAAACGGAGTGTAGAACAAAATACAGGTCGACGTTACGAATTATCGCTGATCAAAGCATCTTTTGTTTCACTGTGGTAAATTACAGTGTTTAATGCTTGAAAGCGTTCAGTGAGTAACTCAAACGAATTGGCACGAACATCGTTCAGTGACAAACCTATCCATGTCGGCGCCATAGAGGCAAACATCTTCTACCGAGTGTAGTACTTTCTTAGTATTACAGTTGTCCGACGTAATGCCTCGAATGAATTATCACGTATTGTGGTTGAAAAATTGTGCACTTCAGGGCCATTTCATCGTACCGCGCCGGGTCAATTCCAGTACGCGTCTGCTTTACAACGGCAACGTATTTCTGCAATGTGCGGGTCACTAAATCCCAAATCCTATGGTCTCTGAGCTAGAGATCACCAAGCAGTTCTCACCGTTTCCAGCGATAGTGGCGGCGTTTATGCAAAGTGTCGAGACATTAGCTGGGCGAACAGGAAACATTATTCTAACGCCGGAGCGCGAACGAGGGGTCAGAGGCAAGGGTGTAAGGGAATCTGGTGGCTATTACATCGACGAGGAAAAGACCCCAGAGAGAGAGAGAGAGAGAGCTATAACAACTGCCAATTATGTTCGTTGACGATGAGAGGGCTGGCCCTCTTGGGTTGCGTTCGCGGTACACGAAATGCCCATAGAAGGGAAGGTTATTCGGATGGCGTGAAAGAAGAAGGGCCTCAGATTACGTGGCCTCTGATGAACATCAATGAGTGGGCTAACATTGCCTCACAAGGAAAAAATCCCTCAGCCTTTACATCAGGTATCAGATGTTTCCATGCCGCCATATGCAGTCCACTTCATTTTGTACTATTTTGTAGGCGAAAAAAACACCATTACAAGGTGGTTCGTTTCTGCTAAACCAATGATATTTCCCACGCGTGAATTACAAACGTCGTATGAATACGTGAATATATATGAATTTGGGGTTCGGGTGTGTTCATTTGCTCACAATTAGCACCCTGTGTGCTAGTCTTATTTGTCAATGGCGAGATCTATTTGTTCGCTGCGAACAAATTTGCCATAATGAGAACAAGTTTGCATTTCATCATGATAATCTTTCTGTTTCGTAGCTTTTTTAATAACTCCTATGCCTTTTCCTCACGGACTTTTAAATTTACCTTAAAATTTTAACAGATCACTTTATCACTGCAGGTTGCGTTTCTAACGTACCCATCAATAGTGCAATCGTATGCTATTGCATGATATGTGTCTTGAGGTCCAGCGGTGAGCAACTCGCTGAGCGCCAAAAAATTTCATGGCCACTGCTGCTAGATCATAATAATAATAATAATAATAATAATAATAATGAGGAGTCGAATTCGAAAGAGATGTCGACCCGGCTTGACGTAATAACATAACCGGAACTTCCGCGGGAAGTCGTCCATTTCGTAAAATTGGAACCATAAACTGCGCAACGATCAACAAGGCGACTTGTGGCAGGGTAGTATCTAAGAAATGTTCTCATTGAGAAAGTTATGATGAATGTCGACAGTATACAATCATTCTCCGAACTGTGCCTCATGAGAAAGCAATTGGAATTGGCGACAGTCTGGCAAATAAGTGTAGCTTAACTTGAGTCCTCTCTCTCTCTGTCTCTCGAAAGTGATTTAGAGCGAAGAAATCAGAATGACAGAATCTTAATTTACAACAGAACGCGGCAGGGAGAAACCTTCGATATTGACGTCCAAAATGGAAATTCACCCTTGCCAATATTATGGAGGTAATTATTTAGAGACACGTAACAAATTCGATTTTCATATGGCTTAACCGGCACGAGCAAAGGGCTATTACGACACACATCTGTGGTCGTCTATATTCACCGGCGGTAGGTTTATGCCTATCCTTGTTGCTATAGGCTCGTTTTCTCCACGAACGTCCACAGTGTCCACACACAAGTGCTCTCCGCAAATTCGATTTAACCAACGTTAATGACCAACACACCTGCTTACCTCCGAATAAAAAAAAGTGTAGAAGATTCATTTAGTAGGCGACGTCCTTCGCTCGAATTTCCAGTACGAGTGATTCACGGTCATTCAGCCGCTTCAATGGATCACCTCGTACAGTGACTTCGACTATCAACAAAGCTGGCCGTCAGCGTTGGCCCGGCCAGTCACTGTATTGTTATTGTCCACGCAATCTTTTCCCACCGTCTGGCTGTTGTCTCTAGTTTATTGACGCAAGTGTGCGATATCCCAGACCAGCCGAGCATTCGTCGTAATTTGCCTACGCGTTCACACACACAGAAACAGACACACATATGCATGTACACAGAGTAGTAGCGAGTGAATTACAGCACCATAGCTACACAGAAATACATCCACCTGCAGTTGATGAAGGAAGTAGAAACGCTATTGGTTTAACGTTATTGCATATATATATATATATATATATATATATATATATGTTCGTGTCCAACCCAAACGAGTAGACCAGGGACCACGGCCTTATCATGGATTTCGCTGTTTGCACAATAGATGCACGAACAGACAGTGGAGGACGATATTCAAAGCTGTATCTTCTCTGAATGTTCTCCTTGCATACGCAGGTGACCACTTCGCGGTAACGATTTGCGCCCTGCAGCCAACAAGATGCAACAACGGTCCCATAAATTTCACTCGTACAACTGATGCATTTTTTAGACCGAGTGACTAACTTACACGAGCTAACTTAACTAATTTACGTGAGCGGTACTTATCGAGACTTAGTCTCAACAACATAACGTCCACTCGCTATCGTCGCGGTGACGTCATCAGGGAGATTGGCATTGTAGTCGTCAGAACTGTTCAACGATTACATCATTATCAGTCATTGCAGCGGGTGTCACTTCCGGGGGTCATCGTGTTGAACGTCTACACTTCAACTCATATGGTTAGCTCGATTCGTTATCGGCGATCTCCCGTGAGAGTGACAGCAGCTGGATGAGCGTGTCCGAGGTATTCCCAATGCAGGTTGCAATCGCTTGCTGGCTCAATGTACGGCATCGGTGGAGGGATACGGGTCTGTCATGATCAGGAACTGAGGACTGACTGATGTCCCCGTGGTGGGCTAGACGACGTCCTTCACGCATTTCAAGTCGGATGTCATTAGGTATCCGTCGGCGGGGGCGTCCTCAAACGTGAGCGGGGATGTCATGTGTATGCATACTGGTAAACGAAAATATTAGCGAAAAACACACATGCAATAAAAATGTCTACGAGGGCAGAGGGGCGCCCCCCTTGTTGTGAGCTGTCCTTTGAAAAAATCACAGTCGAACTCAAGTTGATCAACAGCACCGGTACACGCGCGTATCCGTATTTTTGTGTACACTCCAAGCATTCTCTATATAATCCAAAAACATATACAATAGTAACGAAGCTACACTCACAAACGAGTCGTTCGACATAGGCTATGATACGCTCACGAATGCTAAAACCCTATAATGGCTTTAACATTTCACGATGGATCGCTGTCGGATAAGAATATTCAAAGGCCATAATGTTCTATCTGCAGCCACATTGTAGTATTATTGTTCAGCGTATTCCACCTAAGCCCGCTATCACGTTAGCTCTACCATCATTTTGGAGCCCGTCGTTGATTTCAAAGACGAGCTCTCCACTTTAAACGCTGAAGCTAGCTACTACCGCTGAAGTTTCAGATTTTGTCTGTTCCTGCAGCCGCCGCCGCCGCCACCACCACCTTCCTAGGCAAATCTTTTCGAGCCGGTCGATTGATGAGCTGCCAATGGCGCCTTCAGCTTTCAGCTCTATCGAAGCAAATCGGGACTAGCAGACCCATCGCCTGCTTGTATCTGCCGGATCTCGTTGCCCCGCCGTTTCAATGAGCAGTCGCGATTCTCCCCAGGGCAAACGAACCAAATTCCCATATACGCCGTTCGCCGCACACTCAACATTGTCTTCTTCGCTTGGCATGTACAGCTTCAGTGGTACTCTGAGCTCGGCCTTCGGGGGCTGACTAGAGGTAACGCCGAACTGGATTTCGACGGGTTGAGCCACGAAATAGATAATGTTATTCAAATCGTAGTAGGCTGGCTAACAAAACGTGACCGAACGCCGAGGCGTACCTAAAATGTGCATCCATGTGCGCCTTACAATTGGAGCACACGTGAGTGCACAGGTTCGATTCCCACTGACCAAACCTGAAAATCCACAAAAACAGCTATTGTGCATTGCAACTGCGAAACTCCACGCAGTCACCACGCTTGCCTAACTTAGATAACAACACGTCTCCACGTCAATCAGTCTGCACGTACGCAGATTGAGAGTGTACGATATCGTTGTATCTGCATGTGGACAGCGTACGTCATAATAAGAAACAAAGTACAACGACCAATGAGAAAGCTGCCCTAAAACACGCTGGGGTATATAGCAGCGTGTTCTAGGGCAGCTTGAAGATCAGCGGGGAACCACAAAGGGAAGAAGCAGCCTCAAGAGCTTGGCTACGGGCCAAGGCCTCTGCGAGGCGACGACGATAAACGCACTCCGATCGCGCGCTGGCGGGCGCGGTGTCGATTGGGCAGCGAGGTGAGACCCGCCCGGGAGGGAGAAGGCACACAGGCGAATCGTTCGAGTTCCGTCGGGAACACCCGAGCGGCGGTCGACTTAATTGTTTTATTGCTTGATTGACCCTGAACCGGCCAGGCGCTTTCTTGAGCTGCTGGGGGTGGGGGGAGGGGTGTTGTAGCCAGCGGACGGGACATTGGCTCACAGCACAGGGACAGCGATAGAGAGAGGTAGATGGACACTGACACTGTCAGATTTGGGGGTATCCGGAGTTGTGGACAACATCGGAACAGCGAGCGGTCTGACAGAGGAGCGCTTCTCGCTGGACGGCGAAGGCAAGTGGCTATCTTATTGTAAGATTGTCAGAGAATGAGAAAAGGCAGAGGGGTAACAAAAAACGGAAATCGCGCAACACCAGAGGCCGACACCGTAAGGGATTTGTAAGGCGTGGTGAGGCTGGACAAGGAAAGTTTAATGATGTGATCTGACGATGACTACTACAAATGCTGCCCCTACGATTATAATAGTAGGAGCAGGACGAATGGTAATTAGCTGGCTAGGAAGAGGTTCGTAACATTGGGCGGCGAGTTAAACTGAGACGGTTTTTTACCAACCTTTTTATAGCGACGGTTTTTGGCGGAACTTTCTACCCGAAATGCGTGTTGAAAGTCGTATCTACCTGTATCAGCTAACGTAAGTTAGCAAGAGCTTCCGGAGGGAGTAGACGCTTTATCGAACGTTTGCTATAGATAAATAGCTAATACGAAAAGGTTTTTTTTTAATGAAAACCGTGCCGGAGATTTCGTTTCTTTCTAGGAAAATATATATATTCGACATGTTTTCATGTAGCAACAAGTAACATGAAGTATATAACGTTTAGCGCACGTGCTGGTCCATTGTTATGCCCTGCTCAGTTCAGCGGTCATACCAAGCCCTGAAGTTCCGCATCTCATAGAGCGGTTCTCGCTTTGAAAGCATTTGAATAAAAATCCAACCCTCTCTACCTTAGTCCTCTCCTCCTACTGCTTGACATGCTACACTTATACTGCTGTCGCAGGTTGTCTTCGATACATATGTCTCCTCTGTTCTGTCGCTTCTTGTTCCTGTGCGTCTGGGTGTCTGTGGGAGTCTGTCTTCATGTTCACCCCTTGCCCTTGATCACCCACCAAATTCGGCGGCGTCAGATTGCGTCGGCTTCACACACCGATGGAGAGTCGAAGACAGCGACGAAGGCACGACGCGGCGGGAAAGACCCCGGTGAGACCTCGGCAATGCGTTCAGGACTGGCCGGAGTGTGGGCGATCCTCGCCACCCCACCTAAGGAAGTCTATTAGGCGAGCCAATGGAGCGTATCCACAGCTCGCTCATGAGCTGGCAGACATCAGCGTCCGTGCGCCTAACGACACAACGTGGGCCGCTTCCACCTCGCTCTTCCAACTCACCTCCGTTATCGACTAGGCCAGCACACGCACACATACATACACAAACACACACTATCACACACACACATCTAGCACCGCCAAGGCTGCTGGGGCGGCCAGATCCGCCGGCGGCGCCACCACCACCTCGCGTCAAACTTCTTTTTCTTCCTCAATTTCTTTCCATGTGTCTCGACACAACGCTACTGCGTCAGATCACTGAGACAGTAGTGGTAGTAGTAGTAGTAGTAGCAGTAGTAGTCGCTGTCGCGAGTAGCCATGACAGACATTCATTCGTACATCAACGTTTCGTGCGCACAGCCGCATCTCATCATCGCAGATCGCGCGAGTGGAGTTCAAAGGCTGGTCGGTGCAGGCCCAAAGGAGCATCGTCGGCCCAGACTATACATATACATATATATCTAATATATATGGTCAGACAGACTGCAGATAGACTCGAGATAGATAAATGGATAGATGGATGGATGGACCGCCATCTACGCATCAGGAGCGCACACTGCACATACACACATTGACAGACAGAGTGGCAGACGCGTGTGTCTGTGGTGCAGATCGGCAGCTGTACAGGACTGAGCAGAAGGACGCTGCTTGCTTTCCTATAATACAAATGTGCACACAGGCGGCACAAGGCCCAAACGAACGATGGGCTCATTCGCCTTGCCTGCCTGGTCTAACCTACCTGGTGAAGAATATTCCTCACAGGGCCGCTCAGTGATCGCGCCAACCTGCGCCCACTTCTCTCGAGACTTCAGAGAGAGAGAGAGTAGACAGTGGCACTTATTTCAGTGTTCAATGTTCACCACTTGGAACATCAGTCGCGCTGTTGCTGCTGCTGCTGCTCGTGTAATGTGCGATGTCCTCGAGTATACATAAAAGCATGTGCACCAGTTCACACGTGAGTAGCCGTCCGAGCGATGGTGATAATAGAGGTGTGCACATAAGTGGCTATGCTAGTTAGTAGTACTGGCTGTTGTGTGTATTGCATTGTTGTAGTGATCGCTCGTTACAGAGAGCGCTATACCACTCGTGTCTGCTAGCGAGCAGAGTTGTCCCGCCGGCAGCAACAACACATCATTAGTCCTTCATCACCATCGCCATCACCGCACCCCCAACCATCGAAACCCCTTAACACCACCCCACATATTTCAGAGGTCGATTCATCTAGTACGCACAGGAAAAGTAGTCGCAGCTCATAGTTGCTGTAGTCTTGGCAGCAGTGAAGATGGCACGTGGTTCGCCAGCCCCTTACGCCTGTAGACCATACACACGGCGAGACACAAGCGGAAGCACACGGCGCACAGTGCAAGAGGCCGCGCAGCAACATCTTCAGAGCGACTCATTTGCCTCCGTCGCTGCTGCTGTTCATGGTGCTTGTCATCTTTTGCTGCCGATTACCTCACCTACAGCCGGTTGCCCTCGTGCTCTATCTAGCTTGCTGCGGCGGTTGCTGCTGCCGCAGGCTGTCTGATACACGCGGACATGTGTCACACACAACCTCATACTTTACCCTCGGTAGTCGTGATACGAATGTGAACTTATTTGCCACTCACGCGCGGCCCGCATCTGCTGCCATTGTTACGGCTGCTGGGCGAAGAGAGGAAGATCAGCGATCGTTGATGTCTACTACAACTGTGGCTATGGCCGCCACGGATCTGCTTCGACCGGACCCACGACCCTCGACTGCAGGGTGAAGATCGGCAGGGGCACGGATGTTGAAATGCATGAAAACGGCCCGCGTGTCTTAGATTGTCGAAACACGTGTGAGAGGTCAAATTAGAGTGTTCTTCCATTGACGATCACCCCGCTCAAGCTAAATAGGATTGTGCGAGTTGAGCGGTCCATGACGGCGACTTGGATCTAAAACGAGTGGTGGGATAGCTGCCGCACCGGCGGCGGCGTGAAATCCGACGGGACAAGGGTTGTATGATAGGATTTCGTGGTTTTCGTAGATTTCAAGATTTTGCGGTGGATCTGCCTTCGAATGAACTTTAAAGCAGGTCAGCCTCGACGACTTTGCTGGTGGGACCTGGCCATTGATTTTTTTTATTCATAGTTTTAGTTTCATTGCATCTAAATACAGAGAACTTCGTATATGTGGTGAACGCGCAGATTACGGCTCGTTCACTTGATAGGATCAGTTGCTAGCCGTGACGAGCGTGAACAAAACGGCGGGGGCATTTGCTTTTTCCAAATAGACTTAACATGAAACAGGACAGTTTGGTTATTTATTGAAGTTATTTGGTGCTAAGCTGTGTATATTTTATACACCTAACTAGTATTGTTGGTGAAGAGCGCTTACTCCTCCACAGTGAGATTGAACAAGAATCGTCTGCGTGTGCAGCTTATGGGTGACCAGGGTTCACTGGATGCGTTCAGAACGTGTGCACCGAGATCACACTATCGAGTCAGCTCGTCGTTCGACGTCGAAACCACAATGCAAATCGGGACCGACGATATATTAGCCTTGTCAAGGCAGCGGTCCCATTTCGCTATCACTGCTTGATTTTCGTCTGATTTCCTTCTCCGAATACGGATCTATTCGTGAGAACAACTGACCTGAACTCCTCCTTACTTTCATCCAGTGAGCAGCCACAAAATATAGAAATGTTCTTCGACGCCTTTGAGTCCTATCAGATTTCTGTCTCTATGTATGAACTCAGCGTACGATAACAGCCTGCTAACACGCGCATCCTCGCATATAGTAACTACCAACCTAAATATCATAGGTAGGTACCACGCGCCGCCACCGCCGAGAGAGAAATCGAGAGAAATAGCACACGCACGCCTCCTGCACATGAGGTAGCGTGAGCCGAGCCCTCCACCGACATCGTCCTCGAGCATCACCCTCGGCCTAGAGGCGATGGCCTGGATGGAATTTCATGAATATGCAGGCCACTATGTGTGCCTACTTACCTGCCCACCCGATGGCCTACCTAGCTGCATATCTGCTCGCCGTCCAACCAGCCGCTCGTCCGCTCCCGAGCACATGTGTTGCTTTGTCCGGGTGGGTCCGTTTCTATCCGAACTCGGAGTGAACCGTTGGCCGTTCTACAACGGGTGGAACGTACTCATCTTGATCGTGGTCATTTCGTTGGCGGTGGTTGTCTTTAAGCGCGCAAATGACTGTGCTCAGCCCGAAACACTCCGGTTTCGAACGACGGACGAAGGAGGAAAGCCTAACCGGCGCCTTTAGTTGGGCTCTGCAGCGTACCAATGCCAGTCCCAGACGCTTGAGCTGAATTCGACAACATATATGTACATCGTCCATGGGCGCACGACAGGCAAAGACCTAGTCCGCATGCTCGAATTGCCAGTCTAGGTGGGGGTGGCCGTGGCTGAAGCATTAGAAAGTAGCAGCAGCACCAACGGCAGCAAGGATGACGACAACAACAGCGGCTATGACGAGTGTGAGATGCTTACCCCGCATTATCCTTCCGTGTAGGAAGCGGTGGAAATTGTATGAGCAACTTGAAACTACCCATCTGTTGGACACCGTCGGTAAAGGGCCTTGAGGTAGTGAACGTCTGTCATTGAGACAAGCCGAAGATACATTACCTGTCCGTGATGCGCGTATGAAAATGCAGACGAGAATTCGAGTAGATCTTTCGTTCATTTAGCATGGACAATTAATGTTTTTAGATTGAATGGAAGGCAAACAGATAGAGGAGAGCGATTTTTGGTGCAAGGGAGTCGAACGAAGAACGGTTCATTGGCGAAAATTCTCGACAGCAATATTCATCGTTCTAGAATACTCGCACATTCACTAAAATCTTTCGTTTACATATACGAGACTAATCAACTGTAAACACGAAGCGGCAATCTGAGACAGATCGGCTATTTGTAGTGGAAATGTATACAGCATATGTGTGGAAAGGGGATATACATATACATATGTATGTGTCTAGACCTCCTGTACTTACCCGACAAACCCTCTACCTATTGCTTGCTTGAGAAGCCGCTGATACTCTGAAGACGTTCTCCGGAGACGAGAAGGGACCAGGAGTCGTCGCTTCCTCTGGACTCAGATACATATCACGTATGCCGGTACTCCATAACGATCCTGTCCTGCCTCGATCCATCGAGCACAAGCGGTGTACATTACTACGATGTTTGATGCTTCAACATCAAGAATCACCATCGGCAGTTGAGATGTGAATCTCATCTGGGCACGACAGACGCGACCCAACAAGAGAACTGATGTGACTGGCGGTAGCCAATAAATGGGGACATTGGGCACGCGCTCTGACGATACTGTGCGCTCGGGTCTCAATGCAGTTTTTTCGACGAGTGCGAAAACACAAAAACAGAGAGATAACGAGAGAAAAAGACACCTATCCACTCACAAAGTGTACTCTCACCGAGTGCACGATGTATGTTCATGAATGCATGTATACATTCAACCCGTGTGAGCTCTCCCTACTACACCGCACGACTGCACGAGCTGATCTGTACTGTCTGACCGCACGAAATGAGTGCGCCGCACGCGTCGTTCCGTTCGCTAAGTGGCACAGCAGAGTCTCGAGACATCAGCCTGAACGAATCATTGACTGGCTCAAAAACAAAAGAAGAGATGCATATCTGGCGTTGTCTCTCGGAGGTAAGGAACATCACCACGGAAGCTGCACATGTCGCGGCGAAGGATGGAAGCCAGTGAATGGGAATATCGCGGCGAGAACTACTTAGGAAAAAGACGAAAGATGTTCAGGTAGAAGTATATCAAAAGGAGAGAATAATTGGGGAAAAGCATATTTAGGATTAGAGGATATATTGCAAACTCTAAGCAGGTGGATAATCTTTGAACAGACAGTGAAAACAATTCCATGACCATTGTATTTGTCATGCCTCATAGCGTCTGCCCGAGCCCAGTTATATCCTAGGGCTAATAATAAAAAGTATTTTACCCACAAGAGTAGAAGTGGGTTCGCGTTTTTTAAGTTCACAAAACACTCTGCTCCAAAGATCGCAGGGGGAGATTCGACTGCTTTGTTGTGGCCTCTTGGTTTGAGGCCAAACACACTATGCGTGTAATGGATAACTGAATCAATTTAAATAATAAATAGATCAGCGTTTGTTATGCAGGTATTATATATATATATATATATATATATATATATATATATAGATATATTACAATTACACGATAAATTGTTTATGACTGAGTACTCATGTTACGGGCTTCGACACATCCTCAGATCAGCGGCGCCGTGAAGTTTATCTATTGTCTTTAGCACAACGGTTTGTTCTGGAACATTGCACCTTGCGCTGACCCTGCCCATGAATCTATCTTGCACGACAACACAGACATCATTTGCTTTCATTAATTTTTGACGTCATCCGTCAAGCCTCTCACTACAGCTGTACATGACAAATATACATGATCTGTGTATAGTATAGGATCAGCTTGGACGAAGCCACGATTCGTGAAGCCGACGGCATTGATCAGATTCGACCAATTCACACGGGACATCTGTTCGCGCGTTCAGGCGTTCAAATGTACGCGATGTCCACGAACCGATGCCACTTTAGCATTGCTCATTTTGCTCAGCATTCACGAATTGCTAGCATAATATAAGGAAGCCGTGTATGGGATGACATTGAAAATGTACTACACTACACGGCTGAGCTTGATCGGCCAGCTCTCCCATCTCATCTCTATCAAATTACTTGCCTCAACCCCGGGCCGCCAGCCAATCCGACCATTGAGCAAAGTGTTTAAATTTCGGTCTCCCCACAGCGGTCTCGCAGACGCTACGCAACTTAGTGACGGCCCGTTGTGCTGCTATGATGGATCGTGGGAGCCAGCCACTTAATTGCTCGCTCACAAATCGTCACGTGGCTCCACCCACCGTCAACGGCGACCCCTTGCACGCCCGCTAAGCACGGGTGGTCCACCTGCCGGGCCTACCTGCGCTACGTTGCGTGGCTGCTGAGTGGCGGCGTTCCTGTGGGCGTGCGTGGTAACAAATAACCCGAGGTACATAGAACGAGGAGAATGATTATCGAGCGGTGTCTGCGATGGGTCTAACAATAGATCTAACAATACGATATTACAGTGAAAACGATTACTTAGGCTAAAGTTTGTTGACCTTTTGTGTGTCGTATCTGATGTTGAAAGTAGAGGGTGACTTTTACTTATGTTCTATGTAATGACGGTTTAACTCTGATACTTTTTTTTTTGTTTTCGAGCTGACCCTCAGCTGTTCCCCTATCTGACAGGCCTCAGCTCTGATACTTGCCTTGTAGGAGGTAGATTTATATTTTGGCAATAGTGTCACCGCATAGTCTCTCGAATATCTTAATTAAAAAAAAAAGTTTATTTAGGCAGCCTAAATTCCGACAATGTCTTCGGATGTGTGTTGTGATTTGGACACGTTGAAATAGCATAGAAGCTATATAGCGTAGTATTAGCATATGAATAGCTATCTTCAAGTTTGTGTGTACGTATGATCTTTGCAAAAGGTGCAAGGTGGACAACAAGTGGCCATTTTATTATTATGTTCGGTTACTTTCTAAGAAAAATTTCGTGTCGTTAACTGGAACGCAGCGAAACAGGGTGTCATGTGATGCTGCCAACATTTGATTCTTTTTTTTACTGCTTTTTGGCCACTTGGACAGGGACCTAAATCGACCTGTCATTGGGATAATTATGTCGAATCATTTCGCATGGTACAACTACTAAAAGTATTGAATGATTTAAATATGCTGCCTCGATGCACGTTGAAAGCGCTGCAATGAGACTCGATTCTTTCATTGCTTCATGACAGGCAACGAAAACGCTATCTGACAGTAAATACTGCTGTTTGCCATAATAATTGATTTGACCACGGGGATGGTGGAGGGGCAAAGACGGGGAATAAGAACCTCAAGGTCGCCGGTTCGAATCCCACGGAGCACATCCGATTCGATGCCGTTCGATGCATGCATATTTGTCAATAAAGTAATTATTATTCTTTTTAGTATCATTACTAGTTAGAAGCAGGTGACAGATAGCTGTGGCGCCACAAGCTTTCTCCACTGTCGACACATGTAAACCCCACCAAAATACACGAGGAGCCGGAAGATTGTTCAGCTAAGATATTGTGATTCGTTTCTTGTGTAGAAGCACTCACCATCGTCAACAATTATCGCGTGGGACCCCTTTACAATGACGGCCAACAGCATAAGGTATGACAATATCACGTTGAATCTGCTTCGTAGGGAACACATCGCGGCGGTGGTCGTAATTTTACGCGCACAGAAAACGGTCGAACGAATTCGTGTCTCGCTCACGTCAGGCTCTTCCTCCCGTTCGTCTTCAAATACGCCGCTCAAACTTACACCTTTACACACACAGAGCACACACTGAGCACACAATACACGATCACATATTGAAGGAACATTTCACCTCCGAAAGTCAAGCCAAGTGTGTCAACAATTTTCCGCTATGATCACAGATGACCACCCTCCGCGGCATCAACTGTTCGCGCGGTTGTGTGTCAGTCAGTTGAGTGTCACGTCACACGGTGCTCGACAGTGAGCTGCTGGCCAGGCGATCACATAATAGCTCACAACAACGAACGACGTCGACCTTGTCATGAGGCACCTTGTCACTGGCTGGTTGTCGAATGTCCATTGGCTGTTTCATCAGACGGCCTCTGGGTCACCGACGAAAACCGCCCCTTCTTCTGTGTTATTCCTGGTCGTCAATTGGTATCAATTGCCGAACAATCCCCGAAGATGTTCCTGCCACGTGCTGCAATTCCACTAGAGGGCACGAATGAAGTGAATAGTTTGGGTACGAGCCCGTCACCACGAGGTTGTCCTGTCCCCGTCTTGGCAAGCAACAGCAGGCGGGACGGGCGATCGACAACGATGTGCTGCTCGTTTCTTGCTTGCGTTCTGCTTTTCTCTTGCACCCGCCAGCAGGCATTGCCACTGGACGCAAATCGGCAAGGGAGCTCTTTAGTCGTGCGCTAGAACGGTGGCACCTCGCCGCTGCGCTCAACCGGGCACGCCGGCCATTGAAACTCCGCCCACGTTTGTGCGTTTGCGCACGCGCGGCCCAGGCCACGCCTCCTGTCCGTAGAAAGGCACCTAAGAGAAGGTCGGCCCGGAGCTGCGTTGAGCCTCGTAACCGCCGGGGGTGCAGCCTTGGCGGAGCAGGACACAGCTAGCGGGACCGACTCACCACCGTCGAGGAAAGGAAAAGCTACTCGGGAAAACGACGATGGGCAGAAACGAGCAGCTGCCCTACTACGTCGATCGACCCTTGAGGATGGAGGGCGACTGAGGCGTGCTCGCCATGTGCGCGCGTCCATATATAGAGTATACACCAATAGCTCTGGAGCACATTTAGCGCGGCAGTCCTTCCGTTGAGGAGCAGGACGAAGCAGGAACACACAACCCATGTGCGTTTTCCCTGCGTGCCATTCGACGGGTAGCATCCGCAGTTGTGTATACCCCCTTTAGTCAGGCGCTGGGGGGGCTGGCGGTGGAGAGGATCTGTGTCTGGTGGAGAGGGAGCCGAGCGCCGTACATGAGCATTGAAAAAGGGAGGGACCCAAGGACAGCGAACGACTGTGACGGAGCTCTCCACAAGGTCGACCCTTAGAAAACGGAGAATCATCCGATAGGAAGTCTTCTGATGCGCGTGGGCGAATAGGATCGTGAATGTCGGTATGGGCAACAGGCGCAAATAGACAGACATAAAGTAGAAGAAGAGGGGGACGTTGAGGAGTGATACCGCCAGCCAGCCAACGAAGCGAGTCTCGCAGACGACTGCAGGCTGTGTATGAGTCTCTGTTGAACGACCTTTACGGTGCGGGGAACCCGGGGGACTCCTCGTAGGTCGGGGATGCCCAAAAAGATGAAGCTGAGAGGAAACCTTAGGAGATTATGTGACACTGAGAAGATCCCCCACCAGTGGAAGAGGGCGGACTCTCCCGTCAGGAGTGCCACAAGGAGTGGAATATTCTGTGCATGTTAACGAGGACCGCCTTGGGACGGAAAACAGTATGGGAGACATAAGGGACTATGTTCTACTCCCTCAAACGCACGTAGTTCTATAGTTGTCGTTGCTGTAACGGAGCTAGTAACTAATACTCTCTCAAAAACGACGTTCAACGGTCGTTGAGAGTTAGTCTAAGAAAATATTAGATATGAAAACATGGTTTTTCGCATTCGAAACTATGCATTTCCTGGCAAAGAAATTTTAAAGATGGGAATAAGTCGAGATAGTAGAAACATACGGTTTCCCTTGCATCTCCGTGAGTATACGTTTGCTTAGTATAGCTTTTGTTAAGTCTCTCATCGTTAATACTGCTAAAGTAAATTTTCCTGGCTGACTCACAGGTAATATTTAACATCTACGGTACTGCTTTCGACATGGTTTTATAAGACGGACCCCTTTACATGCAAATGTGTAACGGAAGGATTCGAACCCGTGCACCTTCGCGTCTCCTCGATTGCAAGGCGCACACGAATACATCACGCCACCGAGCTCGATAGCACTAACCGCTTACTGTCCATGGCGCAGCCAGGGCAGTGATCGAACGCTAGAATGAAGACAAGTACTGATATTGAAGTGTCGAATAAGATCTTCTGTGAAGAGAGAGGTATCGGCTGTTAAGTGCACTGCCCTGCTCCTCGCTAGTCTCGATCCGTGTACTCTCAAAACCTACTTAAGATAGGTGCTTTGAATAGAAGCTTTAGTCATAAAGCTACCCGGGAATATCAAACTCACCTGCATCAAGGCAAACAAAGATTTGCGATATCGACCCTGACTTCTAGAAAACCAGTGTCTTCCGACTTGGCGGGGCCGAGATTTGTGTGTGAGCAGAATTTCGGTCGGTATCGGCCTCAGCGTTACGCAATGCGCGGGATTCTCATCAGTCGCGTACTGTGATATAGAACTGGCTCTCACGCAGCGATGGAAGGATGTCACTGCGCACTGCAAACCTCCTACAAATTTCGTTGACAACTGCTAAAGCTCTGGTCCTCTAATCCCGTATCAATACATAGGAACACAGTTTAGTAAATTGTTAATGGCTGATTAATAAAACTCCGAGAGAGTAAACAGAATTCCGTTTTGTTTCCCACTAGACTTTCCATCTTAGGCGCATCGTTGAGTTTAAGCAATTGGCCGAAGGCAGCATTATGAACGCTTACCAACGTTACTTTCATATTTGTGAAGAACAACTTCAAATTTTTATTACACCAAATGTTTGAGCAGTAGTTCACCGAGTAGTTCTGATGCAGTATCTACGCTTCTCTTAAACCTGCCTTTCCCCGAGAAGCGTCTTGATATCTAACAAGATCGAGTGGTTCTATTCACGTAAGCGCTACCGATGCGTAGAGCCTTCAATATTTCTTTCTCTCTCGCTCTCGCAGTCACTGGCTCTCGATGTGAAACGCGGCAACGATCCGGGAATCGGAGCCGTGTCTATCCTGAAACGCGTACTTTCCTTTAAGAGTTTCCGGCGGGCGGCAATACTTCGTCTGCAGAAGACGCCTCGCCCAAAGCCAACTTGAAGCGGAGAACGTTTCAAGGAGTGTGATCTGGGGAGAGAGAGAGACAGAGAGAGCTGAGATGGCCCCAGGAAAATGGTAGCAGAGTCGCCTGCCGTTCCTCTTAGCGGTCGCTTATTTCGCTGTTCATAATTTCCACTAATGCGCCTGTTTTGTCTCCCAGTCCCTTCCCGTTTCTCTGTCTTTGCCTCTTTCTCCCACAGCTCTCTTCATCTCTCCGTTCCTACCGTTCTTTGCCAAGGTTTCCCAGCAGCTCGTCCAGTTCCCACAGCCGTTCCGTTATGGCTGAATGTAGAAGGAGGAGAAAACGAACTGGGGGACCGGGGATAAAAGTGCTCAGTGAGAACGGGATTCAGTGGGAACGCGCACATCCTTTGTTTTTCTCGCCGCGCCGACTGCAGTGGCACTAACAGCAGTGGTGGTGGCGGCGGCGGCGGCGGTAGCGGCAGCGATGAGCTACTACAACAACCGCAGCTAGGCTACGCTGCGTCTAGGTCCTTCTTCTCCTTGAGTTGGTTGGGGAGCGCTTGTGCCCTGCGCCAACCAACGGATTCCCTCTGCCTACCTGTGATGAAGAGCAGAAAAGGAAAGGGAAGAGAGCCCCCGCTACTTTCCTATATTCCTTCCGAAAAGGAGTCACGCCAAGACGTCATTAAAGAACGCTTAGCAGGCGAGGCGCCGCAGACGCCGGGCCAGACTTAGGTGGCAGGTCCCTTCCACTGCACAAGACAGGGTTGGCGAGTGAGCCCGCCCGACCGACCGACCGACCGACTGCGGCGACTGACTACGATGATGAGCACTACTACTACTACTACTGCCACGTCTACTAGAACAACGGCGACGGATGCGGTGATGGCACAAAACATAAATCGGGACGGTCGGTTAAGTCTGCTTCGGCCGACAAACCCTGCGTTGAACTGGTGGGGGATTTCGACTCAATTGTCAAAATGTGTGCAGGTGTCAGCGAGTTTTTGTGCGATTTAGGCACCTGGGTAGGGTGCTTTGGTGGTGGACACGGCCCGACCAACGAAGTGGACGATCAAGATCACCTTTGTCAAGGCGACGTTTCAAGCGACAGACGCGGTCCTATGCTAGGCATATATTAGATTGGCCCAAAAAAAACGCACATATATTAATTTCAATATCGGCTAAACTAAGTAAGTTAAAACCAAGTTTTTTAAGTATGAGTTAGAGGTATGCATCTCTTTTATTTATGCACTGGTCCCATGCATGCACAAAGATTGTCGAAATTCAACACCTCATTTCTGTCTCTCTTAGCCTGCCAGCCTCAGCTTACTTCCACGACATACTTGATATATTGTAAACTATAATAAAGAACAAATCATTAGTGTTTATTATGATTAAGGAGAAATGGATTATATTTCACTTTCTGTTCATTTATTTGGATGAACCATCATCCTTGACCTTGAGCCGCACTTTCAAAACAGACCATACACAGATCAATTTGGTGGATACACACTATTGTGTGGATTTTGCTCTAAAGACATACGCGAGAAGGACCTTTTTTACACTGCAAAAACTAAGCCAATATGGCCAGCTAACAAAAAATGCTAACTAACATTAACAACAACAATATAGGTAATCGTAGAGTAACCGCATCAATGAGATGCCTCATAGGGCTATTCTGGATACGAAAAACGACTTCGAAAGGCTTTAACAGGTGGCAGTCTCATAACATGAAGGTAGCCACTGAACTGGCGTTTGTCCCAGACAAGTAAAGTTTAATTAATGTGGCGTATACGTTGACAAATATCTCTTGACAGCTGAATACGTCATACTCGCGTCGAAGTAGCACTGAAATTAAAGTCGATTGAACTATTAAATGACAACGACTGAAAACCTATAAAAACAATATTAGATGCTACTAGTAAAGGTGGGAAACGACATTTAATTTGAGTACAAACTCGGGAAAGTTTTGGATCGGAGTGCTATTTATTTTATGAACCGTGTAATATATGTATATATACAATACAAATACAGGGTTATTGACGAAACCGCAGTTACAATAATGTAACCAAGTTCTCCTAATAAAATAATGATAATAGGATGTCACAAATATTTAGAACATCAGAACATAATTGTTTGTACATATAGCCGAATATGCACAGATTTTACCACCTACGGTATCTCACCAGGATAAGTACACAGCAGAAGGAGGCGTTCTAGACAGGCGCACTCACCTAGGCTGGTGTCGACAACGAGTTTCCAAGGCATTGCACCAGCTGGGGGAGTGTTGCCTTTGTTCTCGGCAACATCAAGAAATGCGAACCGAATTACAATTGACGATATCCGAGGTACCTGCTGTCTCAGTGAGTGAGTCCACGCCGAAATAATCACGAGCGGGTACATATAAGCGGGCAGAGTGCCAGCACCTTCGTCTTGCTCGGACAGCAACTCCTATGACAAGTTACTTTCAGATAGTGATTTATTCTATTTATTTATTCATTTTATGTTTGTTTTTTTGAAATTCCACCAACGGTTCATGATTGCTTTCACAGTCATATGTCTATTTCTAGAAAATAGACCACGGATTCAAATGACAGGAAAGGCCTTACTTCTAAATCGATCTCTTCTTACTTCTAAGGAAAGGTTTACTTCGATCAAACTCTGGGCAGACTCACCGGGGGTAGAGGTGATTTTCCAAACAAACAATAGCTATTTTTTATTGTTTGGGTGGAAGGATAGTTTCAGCCAGCTACTCACCGAGTCACTTCTCTGCCGCGTACTCGGTATATAACAATAAGGAGTGAAGGACAGGTTCTGTTGTATGAGCGTACTGCTAACCCTTGAAAGAACTGTAAATCTGAGAACGTTCGGTGCTTTGTACATGCTTTATGTACAAAGCGATGATGGATAGCTCGAGGTTATAATAAACTGCCATGGCAGTGCGGTGTACTGCTTCAATTTTGCCTCTTCCAATAGCGTTATGGTAAGAGTTTGCCAAACTCATTATGGGTCGAAGACTACAACAGACGACGAGGGTCAGGGACTTGCCCAAGGTGGCAGAGCAAAACCCAGATTAGTGTTTCATCGAGTTTACTGCGCCACGTAGACAAACACAGAATATTTATCAGCGTACATTACCTGCATCAGATAAGCTCTCCTGAGGTATCTCTGTGGCTCAAATTTCGCATCACCGTTCAGAGCAATGTCGGCTTGTTGCAAGTAGACCTCCGATTCCCATGTGCAATTTGGCAAAACAATAGGACTGCTTGAACTGAAACATCCAAGCACAAGGGCATCTTGATCAGTACTCGTCAAGATGTTCCAATGATTTTTGTAACCTTAATCTTGAACAACGTAGGAAGAGGGAGAGAGAGAGAGAGTAAGACCGATATGGACACTTATCTGTGTTCTAATTCTGCTCGAGCGGCTTACCTATATTATAACTGTCAGTTGAGCATTGACCTTCTACTTGAACTTCACGTCGAAACACCTTAGTGCTTGACAGGTCGCCGACAATATTAGCAAATGGACAAAAATAGTTGTGCCAAACCTCGTTTCAAAAGTGCCAAACCTCGTTTCGATAATCATTGCTCACCTTCGCATGTCGATTTTTGTTTTCTTTCAATAGTCAGTCATAGCTGTATCATTAGATTCGATCAAATCCCTGGTACTGGACTAAAAGAAAACAACTTACTTGTCAATTATTTCTTTTATTATTTTAGTAGAAATTGCGGCTGAAAGCATGACACTTGGACAAAGCCACGCCTTTATTGCCTTAGCGTGTGGCACGTCATAGACGACCTGGTTTGCCGTCACAGCTGGGACAAACGATATGCACAGCGAATCGAACCGAGTCCGGCGGATCTTCACATACGGTGGGTGGAGGGCATATGTTTTGATTAGATCGATTGATGCATCAGCAAGATCTCGCAGAAAGATGGTCCCCTTAATAGTCGAGTTCGTGGGTGGAATTCTACGGGTTTGATTCAGACCGTCATAGATTGAGTCGCACGAAAACACCGACGCGTTAACTAGCTCGTAAATGTAGCTCAAACGAAGCCGATTTACAAACGACCCCTCGAGGTCAGCGAAGACCTTCAGCAGGCCCGGGTTGAAGGACTCGTTCTTTACAGCTTCGTCGAAGAACCTGAACATATCGTAGCGCCACAACACGATCGAGTCGTTCCTCGCTATTAAGCACACATTATAGAATCGTGTTACCATTGAGCCGTTGTCGTTAACCAGATTGGTGAAAACCTCGTTGACGACATATCTCATACTGGCTTCCGTCTTTGGTGGATACTTGTGCGTTCCCATATAGAAGCAAACGATCATGGCAATGTAGAAAGCTGTCACGATACCAGCGTGATAGGTGTACGCGACGACATCGTGGCGGATGTGGCGCAGAAGTTCGAGCCAAATTGAGCCCCGAGGCTTCCCGCAGAAGGGCGACAGCATAGGGTCCGAACGAACCTCGATGTTCGGGAAATCATGGACGGGCGCTCGGGTTCGCAGTTTTCGCGTTGTTGTATCACTAATTACCAAAGGGCGGTCATCTTCGGCTTCGTTTTCCATTGCGAATCAGTTGCCCTGCTGCACGAACCAATTGACTTACGTTTGCAGCTGGATGGCTGGCTGGCGGGTCATTGTTCCCAACCAGACATTTCTTGGTACTTGTCCATGTGGCGTAACGACGAGACATGCTGGTCGGAAAAATCCACAGCTCTCGAAAGCAACAGCTTGCTTTGACCCTGCGATCTAGGACATACATCACTACACACGATTCTCCCCTTACGCAGAGGCAATCGGAGGACATTGCCAGTGTTGGTGTGAGCAGACTGCCCGGTGCGTGTTCAATGTACGCATAGTACGCTACATACGGAGTTCTAGAAGAAGTAAAATTTAGCCGTCCATCGTTACCTGTATGCGTTATATGCTCGGGCGCAGCTTAAGGATGAGGGGTATATTCGACCTCGCCTGTTATAACCAATGACTCATTACTTCGAGCCGTGTGTAACTTCGGGAAGATTGGCTTGCCTTGAGCTACATTAGTCGTTGCTTACGAGAGACTGTACTGGGCTGTAAATCGCTGGGTGGGGCGAAGATAATGCCAAAGGATTACTGGTTTATTAAAGGAACTGCAATTTTACGATGCATTGAAGTTCTCTTATTGTATGTTACCAGGTCGTGGGACTCGAAACAGCGGCGTCCGGCTTCTACAGCCAGGGACTTAGCCGTGCAAGCCATCGCGGTGACGAATATTCGATACATATGGAAACATGTCAAATATAGGTTCACTTGTATTGAAAACAAGCTTCCTAGTCTAAAAGAAGCGCTATCTGATGTAATAGAAACCTCAACGAGATCTATCAAGCAAATATTCTACCGAAGTTGATAACCAGGAAACGGTCGGTAAATGCCTTATTTGCGTGGCGTAATGACCTGTCGTGCTTTATTTATAAAGTGCGCCTATTTTATATACTTATCGCGCAGTATGAGCACAATAGAAAAACACGTTTTGATTTCAACATCACCTTTCTTTGACTTTATTGAAATTATCTAACCTGTACGCCTATGAAGCAGACGTGACGAACAGAATCTTTATCGCTGTATGAGAGTATACATTATACTGCGTTCAGATGAGGGACATTCAATTTAAATCAACCGTAGAAAGCACTACTTGACTCGAATCATAATTTAATCTGTTCAATAACCGAAGACGGCAATGAGCAGACATATAGTCCGTCAGTTGCTTCGTTTAAAGTTGTGACGGGGCCTATTTTTACTTTTAGGATTAAACCATAGAATCAAACTTACAATAACCGCCATTTCAAATCGACCACGACTCTGGTTAGTGATCTATTCAACAGAACAAAATACTGCGTCCGATAAAGACTCACAATATTCGCCCTGGAGTCGACGTCGATTTTTACGCGAGATTTTTACGGGATTAAATAAGCGATGATACGATGCGTGTGTTTTTTAACAACACAAGCAACACACGTTTTTTCTTGTTTGGTCAACATTTCACTATGTCTCATATCCACGCATAATTTGAACACATATCCCAATCATGTGGACAAGCCGTTATGAGAAGATACGAGCAAGAAGCTTTCTCCAAAGTTCAATATCCATGAAATCGTTTTCCGGGTTATGACAACCTCATACGCGCTGCCTATCCATTCTTATGGGTGTTATTGTAACAATACACCGTGACCTTCCAGTATTCTGACCTTGCACGTTCGTTTCGCTGGCTTAGATTCCTTGACCGCGACGCAGGCATGATTTTAATAATGCTGTTGTTAGTCCCCCCCTTACTGGCGGTATGAGCAACAACCGCTATCCACTTCTGTTGGCCCACAATGTGGGCAAAATATATGCCCACATTGGGCATATATTTTTTCAATTATTATACCTTCTAAATTATGATGTCATTTGTAGCAGTCGTTCTGACGCTTACAAGTGAACCATCGCGATATATATTTTGTTACACTTCCTTGAAGTTGCTTATCAGCGCTACTCGGGTAAAGAAGCAGGGAATCTATTATATATGGACCCTGAATCACTTTAGAGATAATCCCTAGAAATAGTTCCTAATTACTGTATGTTGGAATAAATTATGCCTTTAGAGACCTGCTGGATGACGAGAACCAGCTCAGATAACAACTTCTTAAGTAAGTGTTGCCACTTGTTAAAGGCGATGACATTGTCTATGCATCAAACGATATTATTGTTGGGCGTCTGACGGCATATAGTTCAGAGTAATTAAATGTAACTCCTTCCTACCCCGTACACAGGGGTAAGTGAAAGTGGCTGAATAAGGTTTGTCTGGCTTTTGTAGACACAGAAGATTAACGGACACCATTTTATAGTCTATCGAATAATTTCGGTGTGCCGCCGAGCCAAATTCCCCCGTTCCCCATGGCTGCGCGGTTCCCGGAAGCCGTCACGATTGTAGCTCGACTACTGTGTAACTTAGCCCTTTGGTCAGACCCTGAAAAGGTTTTCGTTTACCCCTGGCTATTTAACCCTTCATTTGGTAGAGCGGGACTGGTCACAGGTGTAACGTTGCTTAAAGGACCTGTTATGGCGGTTACGCTGAACTTACCTGGGCTTTCTTCAAGAGACCTATGTGACGGCAGGGCAATGCCAAGCATTATGCCACAACCAGTCGTCATTACTAAGGTTAATTTGGTAGCACGATGGCAAATCATCATGAAAATTATTAGAAAGCCTCGGTCGCTTCAGAAAAAGCGAATCCCTAGCAAATTCCTGAGAACAACAAAGTACAACGAGCGTTATGGTCTAGTCTCTCGTCGCGAGAGGTGAACGAATCTCGAGACCAGTGTTTGGCTATATAAAGGCCGTCATCGAGAAGGCGAACACGAATTTATTCCTATGTTCTAGCACCTTCACGTTATCCTCGCGAAATAGTGATTGAGTAGGTTTGAACAGGTGGGTTCGCCTGGTGAACGCGAATCCAATCGTCTGCAGAGGAAGTTGACGGCGAAAGGTCGAAATTGGGACGGCGGCCAATATCGGCCCTTTTCGTTCTCTTCAGATAGGACAACCTTTTGGATGGAGCCGTGGACCCCTTTAACGTCAACCTTTAACCTGACCCCACTCATCGTGAAGCCGGAACCCGAGCCACACTCGCACTTTCCTCGTTGCAGTGTGTGCTACGGCGAAGGTGAGGTTGCAAACGTGAGTGAACCCGCTGCAGTTTCGTGGATGATTTCCACTTTGTGTTCTCAACGGCTGTTGAAGGAATTATGAAGGATACCCACTCAATGGGGACGGTGGGTACGAACGCTTCAATTGGGTGTCAACGGGTGTAAACTGACTAATGGTGTACCGTGTAAAAATGTTGGGATGGATATGTTCTGTGCAATGTGTATGGCCCGGGTGAGCTCAAAGTAGAGTATCAATACTTGATTGTTAGTCCCTAATCATAGCCACAACGTGACACTTTCCGCACATACACATCTCTAGGTGACAGGACAGCAGAAGGCTATCACGGAATGTGTTCACATATTGCCCACAGGAGCGGCTCGAGTCGCCGGAGGAAGGCTCGTGGGGTCAAGTCGAAGCTACAAACGTGAACCCTGCTCAGTTTGCCCCAAAGAAAAAGCGCTCCTTCCGGAAGAATCGACGCCGGTGAATTCGTCACTCCAACTCGTTCACCTGCTCAACTCGTCGGCTAGGTGTGTCTCAATGAGTTGTTGGCAAAGGAACGGCTCGTTCGCAGGGTCGTGCCCAGGCGGCGTTCCAGAGAGTGGAACCAGCATTGCATTGGGACGTCCCGGGCAACCCACCTGGATCGATAGGGGTGGCGGCGATGCGCCTTGAGAATAGTTCCAACGCCCATTGGACCAGCGATTACGTGCGGTTCGCGTTCTTGATTCGAAACTGCGCGTGACTGCAAATGATTGTACGATTGTTCGTATCGTTGTTATATCGAGCGTAAGCGTAACCAGTAGCTAACACAGGATTGTTTGCTATGGTGTTTAGAGGTGGCCGTGGTATTGAATAAAGAATCCCTGTACCTCTTAAATATGATGCTAAGAATGTCAGCGCGCGTAAGTCTGTCAAATGCGCTCTATTTATAATAGTATACATACTGTACAATTACGATGTAGGTAAATAGTGATGCATCGTGCATGCTGGGCACAACAGTGAAATAAATATATTTTGTCGCTCGTCGTCGTGAACTCCCTGCTGTGGTTTGTCTGCATATAGAGTGTGGAATTCTGCACTTCAATCTGATGGAATATGATTACGATCGAGATGATTACGATCGAGGATGCTCTTACGAGGCATTAGGTGGCATATTAATTTGCGATATGTACGCATTTAATGATTTGTCGAACGATTTGTTGGCGTGGCTAGATGCTGGATAAACGCCAATGGATCGCCATCAGTGTCCACACGGCCATTGGATAACCATCAGCGTCCACACGCGGCGATCGATTTACGGGCAACTATATTTTGCTCGGTAAGTTATATTAATGCGTCGTCGTTGTTCATTACTATTGTTAGGAAATTTATTTATGATGACAACGCATACTATTGCCAACAGTCAGCAGCAGCACAACTTCATTCAATTATCAAGAATCTACGTACAGTGTAGACAAGATCCCTATATATAGATCAATCTATGTATGTCATCTATGTTGCGTCCACTAAAATGAACAGCAGATTATACTAGGCCATAACAGAAGTGGTGTTTTCGTTGCGTGTACTGTGAACATTTGATTGGTGACATGCTACGTCCAAGATGGAAGAAATCCACTATGAACATGCTGGTGGTGACACGACGGCAATGACTTCGACGATAAAACCGCACCGTGGTTTAGAACGCCGCCCTCAGCTGGTGCGTCGAATCGAGCTGACGAATTCGCCTGTAGCGGCGCTTACGTCAGCTCGAAAGATGAGAAATTCGATTTCATTCGCACCACTACCCTGGACCCGCGGCATTTTGTGGCTTCTCCGGATTGGTGCTTTGCATCCCGTTCGCTGGATAGGAAATATTCGCGCCGGACAGTATCGGGCTGCAGGTCGTGGCGTTGGCATTGTCATTTACGCATCAGTCGCATTAAACATTTGCGGACTTATAATTCTTATTTTCCAACCAGAGGTAAGGCCACCTGAGTTTTATAGTAAAAAAAAAAGTATCTATATATTTGTTTGTTTTTCGTATCCGGTGGACGTTATGATTCAACCGGACGTCAACTGTAGCAGTCTTTGAGTTAGAATCCTATGTAGGATATTGAGAGGCCCGAGAGTGTATTTGTGTATATCTTGATATCAAGTTCATCATTAATAACAATATAATGGTAATGTTTACGACGATGATTACTATGTCTAGTGTATCTCTATTTGATTCGTGACAAACACTAAAATCGTGGCTGCTCGGTTATTCATATTCAAACGGATATAGCCTTTTACGCGGTTAAAAACTGCGTTGGGCTTCCACAGCTAGAGACTCAGGTGGCCTTTTCAAGCCACCGCAACCTGGGAAGATTCAGCATCCTGATGTGAGAGGTAGCTGCACCTGATCTGTAACTCCACACACGTTAGCTACTCCAGAGTCAAGACAAACTAAGCAGGATCGATCTATCGAACGTTGATTTGTCATGTGGGTTGAACTCTCTACCGGAGGCTGTGGCCTGACTAGCTAATACATAGCTCTTTGTATGCAATTGCCATGGAAATTCGTGATCGTCTGGACCGTTGCCCGGAAATCATGATTTGCTGGTATATGGTTAACCTTGCCCTGCCGTCCTTACACATAGGTATGCTGAAGAAGCCCCTTCATGGCCAACCGCCCAATTAAGGCCAAAAATAGGGGAAAACTCGACGAAGAATCCCTACTCCGGGCCAACACAATTTTTTCTTGCCGCGCTCCGTCTCAGCACGTCTCCGTATCGTTATATAAATGTTTCATATTTCTCAGTAGATGCAGTCAATGCTCTTCAATCGACGAAGCTCGGCTGAGGACCCAATTCGAAAGGAGGTTGACTTCGCTGTTGGTCTCATGCATCTCGTACGACTCGCCGCCTCGCTATCCTGCGCAGTGTTGCTGAGATGGAAGGGCGCCATCCTTGCCCAACTGCTAAATGATCTCAGCCGCCTATGGCAAAAGTAATTATCTACTTTCATCGGCACACTGAGAAATTTTCGAATATATCTCCAGAGAAATTATCGAATATATCTCAACCCTATATTTGTACTTCTGCTCCATTTACAGTCGCCTCCAGCTATTGCTCAGCTTATGTCCTAACGCTTACAATGCTAGTCTACTGTGTTCTGGCCATTATCACTATCCTTGCTTATCGCTAGGCTAACATATATACTAACCCCGTTATAATGTATGAGGTCGAAAAATCGAACGACGACCAGATCTTCAGTTTGTCGGATTACTCTCGGATACTAGATGGCTATGAGCGAGCTGCTTGCCAACTCAAACTTTTCCAATCTATATCGTAGGACAACCTTGTTCTGTACGGTAACCTCAGTCAACGTGACTCGTGTCTATGCATTCGTGTCTATTGAGTAAACGATGCCACATCTGTCTTCTTGTCTTTCAGATTAAGTCGCCCGTTCAGGCCAAGATCGGCTCTGGCATTTTGCGTCACCCTGCTGTGCGTCGCTCAGCTGATCAGCTTGTTTGTCGTTGTAGCTCTGGAATCGTTCTATAGAATAAATGACTTCTCGCAGGGTGTTTTCTCCCTTGCAGTTCTCTATACTTTAGTCCCCGTGGAAGCATTTCTCATAGCAACCTCTGGAATTCATCCCGTTGTCATCTTTATCGTTATGACGATAACTTATAGCACACTTATTGACTGTCTTGATACACTCCTCATGGAGTTTCGTACGTTGAGACAGCCGCTACGATTTATGATGGTATACCTAACTTTGGCTTATTATACGAGTGTTAAATTTAATAGTAAGTTACATAGTTTCAGATATTATTTCGCTCTGGATAGTCGTATCTGCAGGCGCCAGAATATTAGTTGACATGATTGGCGTATGTAGTGTTCAGGTATACTAATTGAATACAAATTATTGTGGCACTCCGAAGACTCAAGAAGAATAGTACTCCTAGGAACGGTCTTCTGCTAATCCGAAAGAGCGTTTCTTTTACCGGTGTTATGTTATGCTCTCCCGTTATGAGAAGGTAACTATTTAAGGGTAACTCACAGGGTGCATGTCATCCGGACGATGCCTTAAGAGCAGTATTTGACCGACGCCGTAGAGTCTCTGTTATCGATTCATTTACGAACTAACGATCTGCTCCCCGTAGATAAATTCGACAGCATGCCTGTTACCTTTAAGATGGCAAAATGCATGGTTCCACAAGAAATCTCTTTGCCGCTCACCGCCGTCATTCTAGGTGTCGTTATAGCTGTCGCGTTTAATAGCCCCCGTTGCTAACTAGTCGTGTCGAGATGTTCTCGCCTGCCGCTGTTTACCGTCACTCTGGACCTCCCTGTCTCGAGCGTGATGTATGTAATGTCCGAGTAGTTTTGTAAGAATGTGTTTACTGAAAATAATAATGTAGACATATAATTACAATAAGCACGGTGTAAACAGTGAACGACGATGTGACGACTCTCCTTCTCGCGATTTTATTTCACGTGATCTTACGCGTTATCAAGACTGCTGTTTTATCAAGTAATCTAAATTTGCATTGTATTTTTTTCTTCCATATGCTTCGGACTCTTCATAATCCAGGATGTCCTTCAAGATGTGAGACGAATTTTGGGTTGTCTCGCGAGTATCGCTTTACATGTTGGTCTGCCTTCTGTGACCACGATTGGCGTAACGAGTCTTATAACGATCTTCAACAATGTCATGACCAACGAACGAGAGACCTTTCCACGGAGGTACTATAGTGTCCTGGCAACGGTACTGATGCAGTTTATTGGTCTTACTGCGGCATTGTACTTAAGTCACAGACTAAGCGTCAAGGTATGAGTGATCGTTGAGCCGGGTGGCCGATCTGAACAGTTTGTTATAGCACGACTGCTAATTAATAATTGATGTTTGGTCGATTCTGTTTAAACGGATAGTTGCTCAATTGGAGTTAACGTGTTTATATGAAATAGTACTATAGGATAATAGTATAGGACAGGTATCATAATTATGATTAACAATACGCTTAAATTTACAGGGTTCTACAACATTATATATTCGAGAATATATCGTATACCTTGCCTATCTGAATAGGTGTTCATTTGCTTAATACCACTGTATCAGCTTGCATCTCTAGGGCAACATCTTGGTGTCACCAGTATTTGCCTGGACAATACCTAATACACTTATTTCTATCTTTCCGATTCTCCATTGTCGAATATAAAGCCTTCAACCAATAACTTAGCCACAAGCAATCGTAAAGCAGCCAACTCCTGCCTACAAAAAAAATAAGCCGTCGCTGATTAGATTACATAGTCAACACTTCTAATTACTATCACACTGAACGAATCGAGGTATCTCGATAACATTTGACTCGATTTAAGATAGGAACCAATCGTTATCTTCAAAATAGTATCATTTACAATTTGATTGGCTATCTTGGAAAATGATGACTGTGTTTTTCATCTGACCAGCTGATGGAGGTCGTCGATATTCTCGACAGTCCGGCGTTGTCACATCTTCCAGAACGAGATATTCGTGCGATGTCCCGGACGTTGAGGGGAGTTCGACACCCTGCCACGGCGGTTGGATTTTTACGCCTTGACCTCAGTCCTCTTCTCACGGTGCGTTGTGCAAAGGCCGGTATACTATGCAACTATCGCCGTGGACGGCGTTGCTTCTCAGACTGAGGGTCACAGGCAGGGAGGCGGGTCGTTCACTGTCCCAGGCCCCCACTATGTTGTGTTTTCTCAAATTTTATTTTGAACTTCGAATTAGAAAATAATTATGACTCAGGATGATTTTAACGACAAATTCGTATGTTTCTGTCCATTTGTTTAGATATTTGGATTCCTCATGACCTATACAATGGTGTTCATTCAGTTTAAAGCCATTGTGACGGGAAGCAAGACGGGACCAAAGCGCGACATGGACAACCTATCGTCAACGGGTGATCTCGGCTAGATGCATTAATTAATCAAGTTCTAATCATTTGCATGCGTACATCGCTGCTATTGTTACAAGAAGAAATGGATTTATATAATAAATTACAAAAAGACAAATGAATAAAATGCTTTAGCTCGCACAACATGGCGTTTAGTTGTATTCGTTCTGAGGTGGACTGTAAAATATTTTGTTCGATTAATCTTCTGACACGTTCGGATTTGATTGATGCTTTTTGGTTTCCACTGATAGAAGCCCTTTAGCTCAAAGCTAGCAATTACCAGAGGGACAAGCATATGCTCTAAAGTATCATAGTGCCATATGCAAACATTGATGATCATGATGACAAACAAAATCCATGGCCCTTCCTAAAAATCATGGCGGCAATGGACTCTAGTGAATTTTCCCCATGTGAACTGTCAAGTTGGCTCCAAATAACTTTTCGGTTCGGGCGATAAATGATTGCAGTTACTGATGTTTTATGTTGCTTTCAAAATTGATAGACCTGTTTAAGATATCGAGGCTGAGAAAGGCGATCCCACAGATTTGACGAGTTTATTGTAGAAACAAGCGAGAGTTGATTGATAAAAGGAAACCCAATATAATGGACGAGTTTCCCTGCGCTCTAGTGACTAGAAGCGGAATACAGTGTCATCACACAGCGGAACATCACAACACTAAAAAGCGTTCATTAAGTAAACAACCTTATTCACTGTGTGAGTCTCTATGCATGTGTGGGGGTTGCATGTGCCAGTCTGCGCGGTTTCACTCGCAATTCACAGGGAATACGAGCGACTTGCCGCACGACTTCACGCCAGTCCACGCCCTGACCCCTATATGATCGATGGATCGATAAAGCAGTAGTGTATTCACACTGTGTATGCCGCCCCTCGCAATAGCAGCGGCGTATTGTCCTGACTAATTGAACGATCAACGAGAATGTCTTTTCGTCGATACGTTGGGATCGATTTGGTGACGCACCTTAATAACCCATAGTGCTTAGGGTAACGCTTTCGTATGAAGATCCCTTGATATCAAGTTAACGCTTAGGTGAGCTCTTAGGAACAGCTTTAAACGAATGATTCTAATTTTAGCATGCATTGAATCGCTATGCGTAGCGAACGTGATGCGAATTGCACTTAGATGAATAGCTACTATCACCGTGAGCACATGTAAGATTAGCATACAATTGTAGATTTGTTCAGTTTGCCTGACGTGCCGCTCGTTTGCCGTTCAGCGTTGCTTCCATAGGAAGTTGCAATCATCTCTGTGATGAAATCGCCCCACAAGCGATCGTTTACGCCACTTCGTTTCGCCAGTCCAAAAGAATGTCCGCCGCTACCATGGTCGCGTGGGGTCCTGTTGGTGCTTCGATTAGGCGACGCTCATTATGTGAATTGGAATGGAAAATGCTCCGGTGGAGAGTATCGGCCAACGGGGTGCATAGCATGCTTTGGTGTCTATGGTACAATAGTGACAATGGTTTTTGCATGCATGGTTGCTGTTGTCATGCCAGAGGTAAGTACCCGACAGCGTTAATAGATCTTCCATAGCTCACAGGCCGATATACCAAATGTGCCTCACATTATGTCTATACCCTGGAAATTGTGTTCATCTTCGGAAAGAATGCAAACCACTATTCTCAATAAATAAATAAATAAATAAGGGATGATGTGTTTGTTGTTCAACAGGAAAGGACAATATACGCGAGCATCACAAAATATCTTTATTGTCTATGCATAATAGATTTTTTTTCGTTACGTGACCGTTTACCAATATCCGTTAGTCTCATAGAAGCGACGACATCCCGTTTCGAAGTATTCAACCCCGGTCGCCAACACGTCTGACGATGCCCTTCAACGATATATGTCTATATCGTCTCTTCATTTTAGGCAAGAGCCTACCTGTTGAGCCGTGATTATGCTAGTGACGAGTTGATCCGTATAGAAGTCGATACCTTAATCAGTGCTATATTCGTGTTGCGACTTCTCGGAACAATGACTTGCATGGCGATGCTGCAACGAAAACGGGCGATTCTCGCAGAACTTTTGAATGACTTGAGCCGCCTCTGGATTAGGCAAGTTGCTTGCAAAACCTACACAAAGGGTATTTTCAGCATTTCGCTTCCTTCGGAACAAAGTTACTCTTCCTGATGTAGGTGTCGTACGTCATCTTCAATTTTGATTAGCCCCAGCCGTGGAAATCGTTGAAATTCTGCTAAATCATAGACTATTCAAAGCCGAAGTTGTTCATTAACCTTTAGCAATTTACATGACGATCATTTTTAAACAATACGAAAAATATAGCTCGGTAAACATAAATGGACTAAACTGCGATTGCTTTTGCACATTCTGGACTAACGAATAAATTACACTTGGAATTATTTGTTCTACTGTATCGCAATTCACCATGATACGCGAGCATGTTCAAGACACATGTGTATCTGAAAAACAATGATAATATGCTTTGCTATTTCAGTGTGGGACAGCCGCCTCTACGCCTGAGTTCCGCAGCGTTCATTCTGAGTCTTCTATGTATGACGCAGATTGTCTACGGGCTTATTGCGACGGTTATAGAATTTCCTCAAATTTTACCGATTCAAAATCGTTATATAGTTTACAGTTTTAGTCTGGTTCAAGGCTATATCTACGGAGTCGTCTCCACTGCTCCCGTAATCATCTTCATATTTATGGCGTTAGTTTACGGCTCGCTCGTCGATTGCTTCGACGTTCTCCTGCTTGAGCTTCCATTGTCAAGTCTGCCTGTGTCATTTGTAATGGTACGTTTCTGAGTCCTTGGCTGGCAGATATGCTTGGGTATGCATCGTATGTGTCTCGTAAATCTCAGGCAGAGGGAGGGCAGAAATCTATAATTTACTGTACTATAGAGTATGGAAGAGGAACACACGTATGAAGTCAAGCAGAGTGAAAACATTCTTAACAATTCAACCTAATTGAAGTATCCTCTGTCAAGTCATTTGGTGAAGATCAAGACAATACTGGTAGGTATTATCTAAATAATTAACGCAGTATTAATTATTTAATTAACCCGAATTGAATAATGACTCACCCGTGCGGAGACTAGTTACCTGGCGCTCGTGTTTTTCCACACTGACCACGAGCACCGCCTTCTATTATTCATAGCCCCACTGATCACTGAAAGGATATCTTCCTTTCACAGACGACTTTATTTATTATTTATTTAATTTCATTTAATAAGGCATCTTAAGTCATTTTTACAGGCATTTCTATTTAGGCACTAGTCGGGTCTATTTATAACGCGTCTCCACGACAAGTATCTAACCTCGCATACATCACGGGGTTGCATTTATACATTGTTAATATACGGATCCTATCTTATGTTGACCTTTCGACATCGCGCTTCTTAATTCACAGGACTTTTTCGAAGATGTGAGACGAATTTTAAGCCGTATCGCCTGTGTTGCTTCACCCGTTGGCCTGGCGGCAGTGATATCCACGGGTAGTGTGGCTCTAATGACAATTTTTTACGCCGTCATCCCATTCAGTCGTCGAGAATTTATAAATTGGAATTACACCGAACACACGTGCGCAGGACTCCAATTCGTTGCCCTCACGGCTGCGCTATATATTGGCTTTCTACTGGATACGAAGGTAATGTTAACAAAAGGCAAAAGGATCGCAGTGTATGTTTCTTAGATATATTTTACATTAGGTAGATGACCAAACAAATGCGTTGCTGTCGCCATTTTTTATAGACGAGATCTTTTTGGCGGGGGGGGGGGGTTCGGGAACGCATAATGCACATGCGTGAACACCGAACAGCCTCTTGCCACCACCTAGTGTGAGACTCATAAACTCACTAAACCCGTTTTCCGCCCCACCCCTAGCTGGTTTGGAACGACGTCTTCAAACCAACGGGTGTTGAAGCTCTAATCTCCCGTCATCGCACCCTCCAGGGGTGCGCCATCAGCCTTGGTGCTATCAGTGCTAAGACGAGATCTAGCATGGCTAAACCGAAGAGACTTAAACCTATCTTGCCGTCGAAAGAGAGCAGAATCTTTATTTAGGTTTATTAAGTAAAGCACGTCACCAAATCATCAGAAAAATAAAAGCTAAAACGAAACCACAATGACTGCACAGAGTATATATATATATATATATAATAGTACAAATACTTAGCTTGGATGTTTCATGACGAAACAAATAAGTGACGTGCGATGAATAGATAAATATCTAAATTGATTTATTGATCAACGATATGAATAAGGAACGAATTGCATTATGTAATAGATGTATGAACTGGTGGCTGACTTATGAATTATTTGTCGGTTCACCAGTTTGCTAATACGTGTGCGGGTCTGAACACCAACTTTGTTTATAGATGATGAAATAATTCATAGTCGAGGACGAGTGAGGTGATCTGCTCACGGTGCCGGCTAGAGGGCACCTGTGATGGCAAAAGATGTTTATTGCTAAACATGCTGGTGGTGTAATGGCGCGGCCGAGTATAATCTAATAATTAGATATTTTGTTTTTTGGAGAATGTAGCAAGTAGCGAATAACTAATCGTCGTCCACCCACAGTTACTCGAGACTAAAGATCTGTTCGAAGGCCCCGAAATGACCCACGTGTCGGAACGGCATTTGCGGCCTCTTGGGCGCGCCCTGCGACGAATTCGTCACCCTCCTAAAGCTGGCGGATTGTTTCAGCTCGATCTTACTATGGTGCTATCGGTGTGTGCTTTAAATGTGTAAATGTCGTGCACGAACTTTGCAATGTAACAAGTTTCGCACGATTTCATGTCAACCTCTTGCAGTCTAAGTTCACTAAAGCGGAACGGATGGGCGAAACACGATGTCTAAGGGGGTCTCTAACTATGTATAATCTCGCATGTAATGTGACGTATTTCGCGCATTAGCGTATTATTGTTGTTAATAAGCTAATTAATATTAAGCTGAATGGAAAGTTCTCGCCGTTTTTTGCACCAACCCTGTATCGTCGGTGAGTTTTCTTGCGCGCTTCTCCTATTAATTGAAATAGTCCCCACGGTTCGCGACGGTCTTCCTCCAGCGTTCCACCAGGTCGGTAATGCCTATTTTGTAAAAGTCCTCTTTTGGGAGAAGTAGGTTTATCTACCAGACTGACGTCACCAGAACGAAATTTTTTGAACCAATTACTGCAGGTTCTTTCAGGCACACAGCCCTGCCCGAGCAGCGCGATAGCGTTTCTGTACGCCTGCGCAGCAGTTTCGCCTTTTTCGAATTCAAAAAGAAGAAAATGGCGAATGCCTTTTATATTCATTTCCTATTTCAACCTATGTCGGCTACAGATAAACAGCACTACAATTAAATATATATATATATATATATATAGAGCACCTTCAGCATGCGTTCATGGTGTCGTCAAATTCGTCACACTCAAATGCGAGCTCAAACCCATTAATGTCAGCGGGCGTAGTTGTATCATCAACGTTAGGCGCGAGTAATACAAACATGACTTGGGCATTTGGTTATTATAATCACCCGATCGTGATCGACTGTGCTAGATATCGCATGGGTGTGTGTACACTCCAGACATTTTGTTTCTTTAATCAATCTGTTGATATTTGTTCGTCACATCTTGTATTCCAGCTGTGCGGATTCCTGTTGAGCAATACGATGGTGTTCATTCAATTCAAGGCGATCATGAAAACTGGGAACACGTCTGCTAGGTGTAATAACGCTAATTCATCATATGCGAAGTACTAACTTTGTTGAAAAGGGAAATGATATAGATAGAACGAGCGTATATTGAGATCAACCTGCTGATGGGACAATATACAATCGCGTAGAACACCCTGAACGATCCGTGTAGAATACAACTCCGTCGAAACGTTTGTACGACTCGTTGTAATAACGCTAGCGCAAAGCCAAAGCAAGATGTGAATAGTGATATTGTTTTGGAGCTATTTTTATTTAAAATTTATCTTTTACATTTTTTTATTTTTATTTTTTTTGTTAACTCTAAATCGTTCATCGTTTGGTTACGCTGACGCACTGCCGTCACGGTACTGGAAATAGTGAGGAGTGCGCCTGGTCGTCTTTTTCAAACCACTCTTGTAAAGCCATATCATTGATACTTGAAATAAAATTCTGTGTGTTGTTGTTCTTGTTGTTTTTTTTCGGTTTGGTGAAGCCCATAGATGTGGACGTTGTTAGACACACACGTTAGCTGCTGTAAATGACCTATTTATGTGATGTAGACCATGACGATAATGATTCACACGCCTTCATCCAAACGACAATGATACCCGCCTTTCTCTGAACACGAAGGACACAGATATCGATTTGTGTGCCGCCTGACCCACAACCAATGTGAATTGTCCGATCTTCGCTAAGTCACTGAGTAGGTTGCCTAGGATTTTCAGGTGCAGGCGATTTCGGCTGGAATATCTCTGCTGCCACATACCCAAAATTTACCCTTAGCGAAATAAGAACTCGAAGAAATGTCGTATGTTAAATGGCATATCATGCAGGTCATGTCGGTAATTTTTTTATTGGTTATAATAAATAGGCTCTGCTAACTATTTTTTTACTTGACCTCGACGGATACCGGCCTAACTGTCATATTTAGACAATTCATTTAGACATACGCAACGAATGTATACATTAAATTACTCAATCGTGAGTGATACCTTAACTTAAGCAGTGTAAAAACTGCAGTTCCTTTAATAAACAAATAAAGCTTTACCTTTACCTGAGCAAATTCTGTTTTAATCCGCTTAACGCTTCGTCGACATCAGCGATGGAACCAACATGCGTCTCGAGTTCGTTACTTTTTACTCATACACAAGGTACTGCAAGCTCAGCAGTACTTCAGATCTACATTAATCGATTGCATCCAATTTGAAATTACGGTCTTTATGGATCACTGAGAATTGTTGTGCCTCAGTTCTGTCTGGACAGCTCGCGAAGGCTGAAGCCATTGTGTTCTTCAAGTTTTGGTTCTCTTGCGAGTGCATCGATTAATGAATTAATTGAATTCCTTAGCTCAGCCTCATCATTTCCTCTCTTTGGATAGGATTCCCAATGAATCGGCGGTTGATATATCTACATTTTCGTGCTACAACCATAATAAACATGATCACGTTTGAAAGGGTTAGATACACGACAATCCTCACAGAGGGTATTCACTCGCGAATGCTTGCCACTCTTCCCTATAATAATATATTTCTTAGGAAGGATTAATGTCGAGACTATCGAGGGTGGACAGATACAATTGTAGGATTGTAGTATAGGAATTATATATCTTAGGATTGTAGGATCGTTTAGGTTTCACGAAGCGCTTTTTTCTGGACATAATTTGGATGATTTTCAAACAGCATCGGCGTTGAACAATGGGATATCCTATATCCAAGTAGAGAAGCCACTTCTATACATGAGTGGCTCACGGGCAGGTCGCAGAACATCGAATTAGTTTACTGTATCATGTAACAAGGTTACTGCAGCTTAGATTAGCGAAAATAGAAGGTTCGGCCTTGAAACACGTTTCCATTTACTTGATAGCGATACCCCTAAAGGCAACCAAGAACTCGCGTCCGTGAACTATTTTTTTCAATCAGAAAATCGACACTAACGCGGGGTGAAAGGTCAGCCAACCAGCAATAAATTACTGTGTAGCCGAGCATTTGTATAATATATCATCCGTCACAGATAAATAGAACCTCTTCTTCAGATGGGTAGATTTATACATTATTATTATTATTATACATAGAGATGAGAGTCGTTAGCTAGAGTAAGATCAATATGCAAATAAATAAAGTTCATAGTATGTTAGGAGCAGTCAGGGTTAAAAAAAGATGTCAAATTGAACATGTCGACTAAAAGCATACCAGCGTTACAGCTAAAAAAACAGTTGTATCGTGGACGTTAAATGTTGGCTGAGAGTCAGCCCGAGAACCTTGTGAGTCGGTGTTACAACTCAGTAACAGGGGTAGCAGCAGTTTAAGGGTTAAGTTATGGATGGAGGCGTACAAACAACAACGAGAGACGTCGCATTTGGCCTTACGCCAGGTTGGAACGCCATTTACCGGAGTGTCACGGTCTCCTCATCACTTCGAAGGTAATCGTTATTTTCCGCAAATCTTACTAACGTAACGGACAGATCACGGCAACCCCCTGGGCTGAGGGTATAGCCGAGACATTCAAGCATTGGTTCCTTCTCTCGCAGCGGTGCGAAATGTTGATATGAGTAGAACATACGGAGATAATTCGCCCATCTGGTTCGACGATCTCATCACCTCTGGATGAAGAGTATACTGACTCTTGTCAGCGTTTCGCAGCCATCGTGAAAGCGTTTTTGAATTCATCGAGTAGCTCTGCTCGGAAAAAATCCAATGCGAATACTTTTTCAATGGGCGTCCCATCCGCATTGTCAATAGCAGGCCATGTTAAAGATGGCTTGCTAACCCCAAAGCACTCCTCCAATTTCATGTCTGGACTGATAGCGTGGTTGCACACAGTTTCTTTTGTCTGTAAATTCACAATTCGAAAGTATGAATATATCAATGAGAATACGGTATATATATAGGAATTTCAGACGAAATAGCATTATGGCCAAAGTTGAGTGATGTATCAAATTGACATTACCAAGCAATTGGTAAACGTGTGGCAAGGCTGCTTGTTTACCATGCCGTACCTACAGGATTCAGAATGGTAGGTACGAAAAAAAAAAGTTTAAATATCTATGTTTGAATAAATGTGTTTTATTCTCCATCAACAATGTAGATATTACTATTATTGGTAAACATTTATGGTCTCACATTATGAGCAATAATTAGAAATATCCTTATGAATTTTAGCCACACTTATGCGAAAATAAGAATAACCAGCCCGCCTCTCGTTTATTTGCCTGCTCACCTCTGAATTTGTCATGACGATTCGTGCCTGACACCTGGCCGTCCGTATAATCATCACCTTACAAGCATGTTTCTCTTTGGTTCCAGTCGCTCTGTTTACAATGAGCGTGCCCGTCTGCGAAAAGAGCAAATCCACAAGGTCCCTGTGAGGCTTGTCGGTACCTTCAAGACGTGGTCACATATATGGAAATCGAACAGGACCGTAACACCGTAAGCGCCATTGAAGTGTTTGGCTCTACCAACTTGCTCATTCGTATACTAACAATGTTCAAATCACGGACACAAGGCGAGTTTGGACGTAGTCAATGCTTTAACAGTATCAGCACTTGCCTCAAAAAGCGGTTGGGTGCAAAACGCATGCATAATCCCGTTCCTTTGAACATGCGTTGTTAACAGGGTTGCTTCTAAGATTATTAGTATGAAGGTGAGCCTCTTCCAACATCGTATTTATATCAATTACCCAATCACTGTCATCAACGAATCGGAATTAGCGGCGGACTCTTTCAAATCTTGAATCTCTACCACAGCACAATGAGGATTTTGAAGCAACCTATCGCGAGAAAGCGAGCATTCATTTTGAAGATTCGAATGATCTTCTCACGTAACTGGCTAAGAGAAGAGTTTTGATTATTTTTAAGAGGTGCTGCTTTAGTCGACAGAACGCCGCAGTTAGCAACATGGTGTCATGATTCAAGCGAAGCAGAAAATGCAAGTAACAACCTTGATTATCTTGCAAGAGACGTTGTCGTCCTCTACCATACGCTTTTGGCAAACCTTACTAAACTAACAGCCCGCCTATTTTGGAATGGATGAAGAAGCAAACTGAAGAGCAGACGAGGAGGATTGCTGGTTAGCAATAATGTATAATAACTATAATAAATGTGTCCTTCTTTTGTACCATTCATATTAAGGAAATATACTACCTTGAGTGCATGCGTGAGCATCGGGGAGATGACCTTCAATAACCGAAGGTGCCTCCCGCGAGCGTTGAGCCCTCTGATCAGTCGAATGAGTTGTAGTTATGATCATCCGCTTCACTGACGTTTCGACCCCCAGTGCCTCCCAAGATTCATCTGGATTGACTTTCTCGACATCTGACAACCTGTCATATTAACGAACGTGAATGAGTTATAATGAATCTCCGCTTGAACACTTGCATGTCACAGTTGCATGGTGTAGTCATTTACTGCCATCTGCCTAGGGGTCATATGACGAACAGAACAAGGCTACCGTTTCCAAACGCTCTCCGTGGGCAAAACATAGCTCAACATATTTGAAACACCATCAGCAGCAAAAGTAGGCTGAGGGAAATCTTCGGTATTCTGCTACCTAGCGATCAGCGAACTAGTGGCGTGGGCCTGAATATTATCTCGCAAGGCGCTCTTATATTCAGATAGTCTCCGTTCATAATTTTAGTAGGATAACACCTATCACAACATACTGTATATTCCGACTAGACACACCAGTGATCTGAAGGCGGAGCTTATCAACGAATGGCGCGAAACATTCAGATAGACAGACAGACACACTGATAAGCCCACACAGCGATTTACCTTAATTTGCTTGAAACTCACTAATAACAATAATAACCGTTTTGATAAATCGGCTCGCAGGAACAGAACTCACTTCTCTTTCAGAAACCCTCATCGACTTCCACTTCACCGACTCTAGTATCCACATCGAGCATTATATTGTGTGGTAGGTACATATGTATCGTATACGGAGTTAGCAGGTAGGGCAAAATTTGCAGTGCTATCGAGCGGTTCGTTGCTTAGATTTGACATTTGTTCAGAAGGATTCCACCTATCTTATATTTGAACAACATAAATGGCTCCTTGATCAAAGAGAAGCAAGGATAAGAGTGAGGAGAGAGAGGAGGCGCTAGAAATTATCTCGAACCTGGTAGAGTTTCGTTGTGAGTCGCCTGACCAATCATTGTCTATAGCGTCGGCCAGTTGGCGTTCGATATCCGCTTGTCTCAACATCTCGTAGGACGTTGTGGGTATTTCCGCCTCCGTGACCATTCGCGGCTCGTTCAAACATGCATAGTTCGTGCGATGTTCTCCTCGGGACGAGCCTTCCACTGAACAACACGCATCGTGAAAAAGAGGCATCTTAATAATAATAATAATTGTAATAAGCGCAGAACTCATATTAGATATTGCTAATCAAACACCTAAATGATAAGCATTGAATTCATCCTCAAATACTTAAGGTTTCGTGCAAGCTGAGCACTTGGCAGAACGTTGAGGTTTAGGGAATGTCTCCCTCGAAGGTGTGGTACCCAACGACTCCATGGCCTACCGCCCACTGTTCCCACATTTTAGATTAGGGCGAGATATCAGTTCGAATGAACTACATGCGCAGAAATCCAAGATCCAAATCGAATGATGTAGGTACGGCTTTCGAAAGTTAAACTGCTCAAGCTGGGCTAGTAACTGTCGTAGTTCGAGCCAACGCTACAAACTTCAGCGATTGGGGTCAGAGCGAAATTTCTTCCTTCTGTTTCTGCTACTAACCAAGGTAGCGATTTCTGACACAGTTGTAGACTCGGACAACTTCGAAGCCCCTGTTGATCTCGTCTTTCGCCTTTGGTACAGGCGACCCTGAGGCTTTAGTATCCGCGGATGTTTCACGGTCCACTGCGCTATTGCTTGCTAGCCTCTACAGAAAATGACGTCAAATCATAAACGCGACAAAATCATCGTAAATATTGGCAAGTCGACACAGCGAACGCGTTGACAAATTATCATTATCCATCGGATGGGAAAATGTATCGAACATCTCGAGTAGGCCACAGCACGCCAATCAAATCGGTACGCCACGAAGTCCATTGAACCTAAGCAAATATTGATTTTAACAAAGGTCGATGATTGATTCCCGTAGCATTGTGCGAATAGAGTTCCGGACCTACAGGTACTCGCAGTAGTTGATCCGTCGATCGGGAGCAAATCTAGATCAATCATCCTAAAACTCCAAGACTCAAAGCGTTAGGGGAAGATGCGAATTTACTTCATCTCAGCGTTTGCCGTTCGCGAAAAGAAGACCGGTTGACTCTGTCCAATTATCGTCTCTATGTCTCGGGGCGGACGAACGCCTTATCATCACACGCTGTGTCAAACTATGTCGTTGGAGTTACTTGGGATATGTTGCACATGCCAACATATGTTAGCTGTTTGTTTGTTGATTGAATCACGCAGATGTTTTCCTATTGGGAACCATGGGTGACGATTCATCTCAACAAAATTGTGCATTGTGCACATTGCACAAGCAAGCTATGTATTCATTTCGTTGAGTTAGGTAGACAGACGGATGAGACATATTTGGCACAGTGATCAGATTATAAGATTTATATATGAGGAGAATCAGTCTACTGGTTATGTTAGAACGAATTAAACCACGACATGGTTACACAGACGCACACACTCACACACACTCGGCTGGACTAAGATAATGATTAGCTGGACGAGAATCTCTTACGGCAACTTGCCCCTGTTATAGGTATATTAAACGTTATTTTATCTAGGAGAAATTGCGCGTAAACTAAAAGCGGTCATTCTACTATCGGGCATCGTAAAACATTGCTCTGGCCCTCAGAGTTCACGACAACACGTATTGTCACCAAGATGCAGTGGCACATTTGTCAAAATTGTTCGTCGTCTTTCGGGATGAACTCGTTGATGAATGTGTGAATTGTACGTGAGAAGTGTACCCACCGCCACGTCTACCTGCTGGTACACACTCTGGTAGCTGGGCGACGTGTATCACATACTGCGTTGTGGCGTATTAGATTCGCCCTCCAAGGCTGCCTCTTTTCGACCAGTCGTGGCCAGCACACAGAGTGATGTACACGCGCAGTTTGACGAGTGGGACCTTCATCGTCCAACCGTTTCGAATGTCAACTATTTTCCTATCAACGAATCTGTTTGCTATTGTTGCTATTGTCAGATGGAGTACATTGTGTGTGTGCACGCGACCATATGGGTGGGCATTATAGCGATGCTAAGGGTGGCGCGCAGAAGCTGCCGCAAAAGTCGTGCAGGCTTCGTGCCTAGGCACGGGAGGCAACATCATCGAAAACTCTTCGACAATCGTTTCTCAATATCGTTACTGTGTGAGCACCTATCATAAAGGAAAAAAAAACACATTTTTGTTGAGCGCAGCTGCTGTTGCTATTTTTTGCCTTTTTTATTATAATATCGAAGCAGATCTTGTATTCATCCCATGCGTCGATCGACCCGAGTAACAATCGCTTGCTACTACAACGAATACGTTTTTGGACGAGTTATGCACGGAGCGACCAATGTAACTCTGCACCAAAAAGTAACAAGAGTTGCCGACCAAGGCAGTGGAGAAAAGGAATCATGGAACGGATGGACGCTGCATTGATTGTTGCGTAGGATCGCATGTTCTGTATAAAGTCCGCCAATGTAAGTGTCCGAGCATAGCTTGTCATCACCAGCTTGTTTGTTGCGCAAGCGGTTTGCAGTTGGGTTGGCAGCGATTTCGAATGAGGAGGGATCTGGGTTCGTTTCGAACTAGCAATGGATGTTTATCCTATGAATGTACGATTGTCGTCCAGGAAAGCTTTTCGATATACAAATTTCGCCTGAGCTTGTGCACCCATTTCATTCAGGGCTCCGCGCCCTACCCGTTTCAATCTTGCTAGGGAGCGCGAGAACGGAGTTCTCACGCTTTGTGTACTGAGCGTCAGACCCAACTGGCCTCAGGATGCGAGCGCAGACTTCGTTCTCTCCCATGTTCCTAGCAGCCGAACCCAGATATCCACACAAGACACAACCGCCGAGCAAGCGACCACCTGAGTGTTTCGAGTGAGTACCGCACTGGGTCGGAGTCTACCAGTGTTTGGGTTCTGCGAGAACTCCGTAGACACGAACCCCGACACCATCGAGCCGTTTTCTCGCTCTCTCTATCTCTCTCTCTCTCGCTCGCGCTACTCTCACTGTCATCTACTGGTACCACTGTTATTACCAATGCACTGGCAGAGTACACTGCGTGCCTGTATATGTATGTAGTACTTTTTCCCTATGTTGGGAATGCATTCGAATAAAGGAGTCGGTAAGCCGACAGAACGACTGCATAGCGAGCTTCCCATCCGCCATCCATACAACTCTCTGTCTATTGTAGCTCACCAACGCCTGTGTCAAGCCGAACAGGGAACCTAACTGCTGCTCCTGCTGTTACTGTTGCTGGCATCGAACAGCTGATACACTGCTAGTTCTACGGAACTATGACGGCGAAGTGTGAAACACGAAATGGTACTAACCACTGCCGTCCAGAGTACTTAGTCGCCCGCAGTCCACCTGACATCCCCACGGGCAGCGTTCCGTGCGACAGTTGACGGAGCTGTCGAGATGACCCCGGAGGTTCAGATGTGCTCCCAGTGAAGGATACATTCTCTCAGCATCACGATCATGAGGAGCGCGATACTCAGTACGGTGGTGTCTGTCCACAATCGAGTGGTCAGACGTACTTCGTTGTTGTGTGCTCTGCTGCTTCATGTGCGCGAAATATCGCGAATGTTATCCGCCTCTGGCAATAACTAAGAGTGTGTATACGTCGTGGAACTATTTCTGATGGTATAATATAATATATTGCATATATGTGTGCATATACAGGGAATCCGCCATGAGCGTGTCATAAATGCATACAGACCGCTCAACCCGGTGTTAGTCTGGTATGCTCAGGATTACTCTAGTTATTGTCCGTTGAGTGTTGTCTCGTTCCATCGATGCCCATCAATCAATTCATCAATCCAACAAGCCACTCAGATAACTGCAAGTTAGGCCCGCCAAGCCAAAAGGATAATGCAAGCTATCCCCCGCATGAGATGGTCTTCCGATTGATATCGTGGACCACAATCAAGCGACGACACTGACACAAATGATAGCTATAACGATCGAAGATTAAATGAACTCGTCGTTCTCGCTCTGTGGGCGCGTTTTCGTGCAGCCGCTATGCTGCGAAGTGCTGTAACAAAGTCTTCATCTATCCTCAATGCTGTGAGGTGGTAGTTTACATCTATGATGATTAAGAAATACAAATTGAGAAAATGCTGCCAGTCAGTGTCGTGCAACTTCAACAAAGAAAAATTGCATTGAAAACCTACGGTGCGATCTTGCAGGAAGTGCTCTGTGCATAAATCTCAGGATGACGTTAGTGCATGTGTGTATGTGTGTGCACGCAATAAGGCGCGACCGCTGGATCGAGGAAGAGGGGCTAGAATGCCGCAAAAAATGGATAAGTCACCATTGTATTATTATAACCATAAATACATGAAAAGAAATACTTTATTATAACGACTTATGACGATTATTATAGTACAGAATACAATTTGCTGGCATACGCATTTGATTGACGATGAGATCGAATATACTATTAGGGCCCTCACCTATATTGGGGCTATATAAATCGCCTTGGCGAACAATGCAAGGAGTTCTGGGCTTGACCGGACACAATTGCTTTTCCCAATGTATATATATATATATTTATATATTTATTTACATAACACGGTCACTAACGGTTACAACCTTTCACCTGTTGGATTCACACTAAGCGTGTTCACTTTCAGTGATTCGTTTTGGTTTGAACGTGGAATACATCTAAGAACAGCCTATATATATATACATATATATTTTTTAAGGTAATATTTAAAACAAGAAGATCCCATTTTCCCCTGCGCATGCCCAAAATCGAAACTGCGTCGCCTCTTTGGATATCTAAAGAACGTTTTTGCATAAACGTTCAGTTGCATGTGGTTCTAATGTAGCGTACGATAACCTCTCTCGTCATATGTAATTGATAGTTTAAGGATTACAACCGTGGTCGTCCCATTAATAAGGACATTCATTAATGAGGCGTCTTATTCAGCTGCATTGCCTGCGTGACCAGGCTGTGTTGCTCCACGCCTCCGTAGCATTTATACAATAATGGATACACCGGTTCTCCACAGTAAGAGGAATTTGATGAAACTAGGTTACTTCTCAAACGAAAACTTACTTCAAGATGGGTACATTGAGCATCAAGTATAGTTCCCATTTGAGAGAAAGGAAAGACAGCAACATGCTCCCGTCTAAGGCCTAGTGAGGACCTTCAATCTGGCTCCCACATCTCTCGAAGCCTGATCAAGGAGGCAGTCTTGAGCAGAGTCATGAAAAAGCTGCTTCTTTTTGGGTTGAATCCCCAAATCTTCTAACTGTAGCTTGTTAGATAGGTTAAGTTTCGCATTAAGTTCATCTCTCCAAGTATCTTCAGTTACAAGTTTCTTGACCAAATCAGAAATCGAATACACCGACGCGATAACACTGGGTCCAGCCAAAGAAGCTGCTTCTGTCAAAGCAAGTCCTCCCATACTAATAGGAAGGGATGCTTGTTTTTGCGCTATCGGAGAAAGTTAAATGTTTAATGAAGAGGGCAAAAACACATAACTTGGTCATTGAAAAAGTCCAGTAGATCACGTTCATCTGACATATCATAGCAGCCTCTAAGCAAGTGAAGATTGAAATATAAAAAATGTGTTCGAACGGTGCGGTCATGTTCGTGCGTGCCGACCTTGCGGCTGTGTGGTCCCTACCCCTTCGCCGCTTATGTCGTAGGAATCAATCGCCGCCCTGCGTGGACCTCGTCTTCGCATAGTAGCGAAGTGGGTCTTCTGAGTAGAAAAATAATACTGGCCTATTCTTGCAGATTTCTTCCATTTCGACGTGTGGCTGAAGGCTGTCAACCCCTGACAACTGTTCGAACTGCGTATTGGAATTGTCCTTTAAGAAGTCTAAAGTTCATTGCCACTTGTCTGTGTAACAATAAATTGAGTACGCTGCAAATAAACAATCTTTTATTGCGTCTTGAATACGGATATTTCATTCGGAGACATGAGTTTGCAGTAACATATTTTTTACAGAGTTGGTTGACAATATATCTTCGCATAGCGCAAATCCGCATGGGTTTATGTCCACGCGAAGTAATGACTCTGTCTGAGTATTCTGTTTAAGGGAAAATTTCCATATATGTTCGGAAGCGGTGCTTGAAGTTTTAAGTGGTTTATATGCTGCGACACGCAGTCAAATCGATCTGACCAACAAGAGCAATCGAATTTCCGTTATTCTGTAATATCAAGCGTCGCATAAAACATGACAGATTCATGAGCAGCTCTGATAAAGCAGCTAAGCGAACTAGATGAGCTAGCAAAACACACTAGCCATCTAAGTTTTGTCCTCAAAACGTATATAATCCGTGAAAGTTATATTACGTTATATGGAACAAGGAATCAAGTTCCGGTGAAATCAGTTGTCACTGCGAATCGAATCCTGCCTAAGTAAATTTTCCAGACTGACTCACAGCCTTAAACATTTAACGTCCACGTAACTGCTTTCGACATTGCTTCATAACACCGACCCCTTTAAATGCAAATGCGCAACGGTTTTTTTTTCGAAATGAGGGAATTTTCTTCCAACGCGCGGATTCCACCAGAACGGTTTATGTAACGGTTTGTGAGCTGGCAAGCCGCCGCGTTTCTTGATCGCGAATTCATCGAGACCAAAATGGCCACATCCAGTGCGTTCTCTTGACGTAGAGGGACCTTCCTCGCCTCGTATTTGACTGCTCTCTGTCATAGCTGAGAGGTTCATGTTTTATAAGTGCGAGTTCTTAGCACTCTGACGGAGTGTTGTTTTGACGTGTGCCTCGCATGTGTGTGGCTATGTTAGGTAGTGTCATACCTCTACTGGAACCCCTTTACTGGGCCAGCTAGCGGCGAAATCGCGCGCATTTATTAAAACTGTATTGTTTACCTTTCTGATAATACGCAGACAAAGTGCGATCCCCTTTATTTAACAAAAGCAATCACTGGTTATCATGTGGATTTTTGCCGACAGGAATCGCATACATGTATGTACAAAAAAAAAAAGCGATTATATTGTTGCTTGCTCCACACTCATTTCCACCACATATTGAACATGTGGTGGAATTGAATGCGGAATGACGAGTGGTTGACCGACAGCTGGCGTGTGCTGCACCTGAGTAAACTTGAAAACAGTGATAAATAGCTAGATAAGCAAACAACGTCTGGAGTAATGTTTTTTTTAATCATTTTCACGTATTCGTCACTGAAAGCCCTCAGTCCCTGCTAGCCTGGGCGAAAGTGAAATATCGTATGCGTTTAATAGTTGTTCATATTAAATAATAGCAATTTGACTCAAATTTATTTTGCTCCAATTAGTCGGGATTAAGATCATTATGTATGTGAATGAAATTGATATATTCACGTGTGTCTGAGGGACAATTATAAACGTGATCCTTTTATATACATATATATATATATCGGACTGATTTGATAGACGTAGCAAGCAGAAGAATACATTTATATAATATAATAATAATAAACTACTGTTGTAATTATTCTCCAACATAGATATATCATTTTCGACGTGTTTGAAAATGAGTTTAAACTCTCTAAAACAAACGCTCAAGTGCTATTTGTTCCTTTATGTGCATTGCATTGCATGCATTTATTTTGCTTTAATTAAACGGTCGATGGTGTTCTTAGTAAAAATGTGCCTCCATTTTATCCCGCCATTATGTAAAATACGGCTACAGGAAACCATGTGACCATATCTAAGTCTAACAATCCCATGTTCAAGTTCCACAACAAACAAACACTTTGGGATACACAACCCCACCTGTGTGTGGCCGCTATGTTATATATCTAGTAACATTGAAATTGTTTTTTTGCGAACATGTCCATCTGAATTTGAGCGTGCGTTAATTCTCACTTGACAAGTCATAATAGATCATTTAAGATCGCGAAAAAAATCGACTTTTTGATTTTCTATCAGGTGAATTGTTCTTCTTCGATAGACAAACACGAAGTACATTATTCATCTAACGTTTGACCATAACTGTTCCCGTTTGTTTCGTCTGTATATCTGTATCGTGCCGGCAAACATCAACCTGCCACCCCCCATCGCGCGAAATTCATTGACGACCGCCAACCAGAGGTCGAATCGAGCACCGTCTTCTGCTCGGGGGATGTAGATGCCCTCCTGGCCGGAACTATACCACCTCTGCCCAGCTTCCCGCCAACGACAAACGTTCGACGATACAATTGCTCCTACTGCGGCTACTCGTCGGTATTTCGCTCGAATCTCGACAAGCATATCCGTAAGCATACGGGCGATAAACCGTTCAAGTGTGTCATCAGTGGCTGTGTCTTCCGAACGGCAAATAAAAGCAATCTCAACCAACACCACAAAGCGGTACATGGCATCGTGGCACTACGAAGGTAGGGCAGGATCGAGGAAAGGAGCTGCTAGCTGGATGATGGATGGATCGATCCAGAAGTATGGATACTCAGGGACACCAGCGACAACGGCGGCGAAGGAGACGTGTCAATATGAAACGAGCGGATACGAGTCGCCGTAGCGTACGTCCAATACACTAGATAGAGACAGGCAGACGGGCACCTACATATACACACAGACACACACACACGAGGACACAGGGAACCCTCTCATTCGTTTAGTGATTCGTGCATTTCTGGGCACGATTGTGAATCATCAATGTATCATCTCGGTACACGGTATAGGAAAGTTGGCACGGAGGTAGAGGCGCACCGAGGAAGCCCTTTGGGAAAGGTTATGAATAGTCGACGGCCAAGGGCTGAAAGCGGTGGTAGAGTCTCGTCCAGAACAAGCACTGCTGTGGCAACGAATGATCTACAATTTTCAATAATACGTGAGAAGACACCGGGGTGATATATTATAGAATTCATTTTTGTATTGGGTTGCGTCTGTCGGGTCGAATGATTGACAAGGTCCGAAGTGGGGAATGGTATATCTCAGTGATGATCTCGTACGCGGGAAAGTATGAGACATTGGTGTGATAGCAGCTCCCTAATTTTACATTTGAATCGGGATTGGATCCGATTGTAGTGTATACTGCGAAAGCATTAATCATAATTTAAGAGTCTACTCTAACAATCTCGAGAAGCGGTTCACTATCACTTAATGAATTCCTTTGTGCGATGTGGCGCAATCATATGAGCTAGTCTTCATGAGGCGGTCAGATCAGAGCAAATGAAGCACTGAGACGTAAGAGGTATTATTTCATTTGATTTTTTTTGGTAAGGGCTGAAACATCTCAGCACCAATATCCTTGCTGAAGTCCAACTTACCTGGATACATAGGCTAGTCACAGTTAGTTTTGAGATGTCACTTGCTCTATGCTACTGATATTTGGATCAGATAAAGACAGAGTGACATAATTGCTAATGGTTGAGCGCCGTAGCTTCCTGTTAACGTTTATGGATGTTCCTTTATCATCGTATCTTCCGATGGGGGCAAAGCTCGGTGTCACTGACACGATTCAATTTTGGTTAATTCCACGAGGACTGTGTTATGCGCTCGGACAATTACTATAATTATTACTAACCCTGTATGCACACAAATATATATATATATATATATTTGTGTGCATACAGAGTTATGTATGCGGAAGCAGTTAGTTGTGCAATTATGCTGAAGCAGGCTTCGTGATCATTTTACAATCTGTTTGTCCTGAACGAGAAACTACACGCACGCCCTAATATCGATCTACAAGGTGCGAGGTGACGGTCGCTGCCGGCTCGGTTCATACTTTCTCAAAGAGCTCCCGTGAATGCCCTCGGTGTAGCAAAAATATACGGGAGGTTTAGAATATAACACATTCGAAGCTTAGCTGGTGGACCTCCCCAAAGATCAGCAAGGAGTTGTTCATAGGAAATTGCAGTAGGTTCAAGAAGACAATTTCCAGATTAGCTATTCAACGGTGGGGTTGCAGAGGTTTACTCGCGATGGAGCTCAATTCGTTGAGTTTTGCTTGAAAAATTTGTCGACAAAGCATTTCATCGGTATAAATTGGCAGTTTACGTTTGACGCCAATGAATAGATTAAGCTAGTGTTTTTGCAAATACAATATAGACATAGTTATGGACACAGATACAGGGCTACCGGGCTCCGGTCGTCACCACAATTACCCAAACATAATGTGCCATATATTTTCATATCTATTCGAAAAAGCCTAATTTAATTTCGATTGTATTTATTCACCTGTAGAAACGTTTATGTTTCATAATATATGTATGTATTATATGCGTTTATATATATATATATATATATATATATATGCAGTGGTTGTGCGGTTACTTGAATTATCGTGCAGGGGTTAACGACATCTCTATGCGGCCCCGCCCTTTGTGAATATTATCTTTAGAATCTAGTCAAACCTAACAACAGTAATCGCAGCCAGTATCTGCACCACACGCATCATTGAGCTTGTATAGAATGCACCAAACTATATATATATATATAGATTTTATTCAAGGGTCATTAGTTATATAATGCCATCACCCGGCAATGATGTACCTGCACTATACTGCATGTACAGAACATTCTGTTTGTGATTCGCGTAACGCGCGAGAGAAACTCTCCATGGGAATAGACCCTCACACCATGTTCCGTCGGCTATAAACTTTTTGAAATATTCCTTCCGAATTTAGTAGACGCCTTTATTGTGTCTATAGGTAGTTTGATTGTCAGTCATACGAATTAAATCTTGTCTATAACAGTAATAAAATTGAAAACCATGCCGGCGCAGTATATGTCGTGAGTGGTTCCACATATGTTGTAAATAGGATCGCATATATAGAGGTACATATACTCTTACGTACGCAAATATATCATAGAGACACTTACTCATATAAAAGTATTTCTGTATATAAGGTACATATATATATATATATATATACAATCACACATTTACACGTGCAAGGAACATCATTTCATGTAAATTCATAGCACAAATGGATATATGAACTATGTATTTACACAATGTGAAGTCGCAACAACATGCTATGTTCTAATACAAGAAATACAACTAAAATATGTAATAAGAGCAGTTAGTTAGCGCTAATGGGGTACACATTCAACCCTCTGTGAAGGGAAGACTCCGATCAAGGGTAGAGACAAGACAAGACGGGGTTTAGGCCTCTATGCAGAAAATTGAATGCAAAATATCGCGGCAGCACAATTGCCGGTGAGGTGACAAACACACTTGCCTACAATGCCCACGTTATATATGATATCAAAAAGTGCAAGAATTAGAGGAATTAATAGAGATGTCCAGTTTATGACGAAAGTCACAATAGTATCCTGTAAATGAAAAGTAGCCTAACAATGAACATTAATTAATAAGATTATGATGATGAATATATCGACTACGGAATGAAATGTTTGAGCTTGCTCGAGCAAGATGAATGCCATACAAAAAAAAGTGACATTATTATTATTATTGTAATCCTGTAACCGGAGCTAAATATATACACATGAATAAGTCTATATAGAATAAACGGTACAAATGAGGTCTAATTCGATGGATAACGGCTCTTTTTATTCCCGCTCATGTTATGATTATCTTGCACAATTGGGTGAATTCTATAAAATTCATATTTAGTTTGTATGTACCTATTCATACTTAGTTTGTATGTACCCAGCTGTTACGTACTCGTGGTTGATTATCTGAGTATTTCGTTGTTACTGTGTCAGCATCATAATGTCAACCAACAATACAGGGCCTCCCCAAGCTAGAGATTGGGAGTATCCATGTTACCTTCCTGATACCGTCTCGCTAAGTTCTGCAGACGAAGCGGTACAGCACTGTCGCTTTTTGTCAGAGGGAATTCCCTTCGTCAGAAGGGTTCACTTAACATCACAGGTGCACTCATAGTAACATTGCCCTGTCCCCAGTGCAACGATCCCTATAATCTCTATCATTTTTGAAGCCTTGACGTAAATGACTAACGGCAACAAACAGCAATACAACTGTATGAATAATTTACAAGTAGCGTATTTTATTGCAGGAGATCTATTTATGCCTGACGATGTGTGGACCCTGCTCAAGATGGATGATTCTTATCTACATGTGGTACTAGCCAATCGCTTAAATAAAGCTAACCGTAGAGGTGCTCGTCTATCTGCTAGCCATTGTTTCTATCTTATCGTTCTCGATATCGAAAAAAAATTCAAGGGTGACTCTATTCCATATATGTTGATAGGCGGGTCTGGATCGATTCTTTTTCCAATATTCTCCACGTACACCATCCGATGCTTGTATGCTGTTCGGAACCGGCCGTTTCCAGTCAACTCATTGTATTAATGTAATTTGTGATACTCCGACGATTTGTCCATTTCGGCTAATTGATGTCGGTTGATTAAGTCCAAAGGCATCACTGTCTCAGAAATTGCACACCCGCCCTGGATTACTAGCAATTGTAATTTTGTTGTTTGCTCATTTTTTTTTCGTGTTTATTCTGTGCTACTGTTAATTCAAGCTTCTGTGTCAACTCAACCTAATACACTACACCTATGTGGTGCTTACTCACCGAACACAAAACGTTTGACACTTATTGTAACCTGCCTTGTCTACGAGTTCGTAGAAGTTTTCATAGAATGTGAAATACTTTTTTCAGTTACACTTTTAACCTCAGCGGTGACATTTGGCAACGTTGTGGTCGGGAGCTTGACTGAGCAAACCGAAACCTATCCAATCGAGCCAGTGGACCCCGAACTCGACGGTGGCGGGTCTGCTGCAGACGGTGGTGTGTTTCGAAAGACCCGAGTTTTTCAGTGCGACTGCTGCGCGTACTGGACGGCTCACAACGGCAATTTCATGAAGCATATTCGAAGGCATCGTGGCATAAAGCCCTACAGGTTAGTTCACTCTTGCAAGCGGTCGCCTGCCCGAACGCTTCATCGACCTCAGGCATTCACGTATAAGCATTCACATAACGTTTCACCTCTTCTCTAAGTACGAACGTAGATTTTACGTAAATCTTGATGATTCTAAGCCCTCATCTGACCAGTGGTGGTTTGTTTGGTGATACCTACAAGGCAGCAATTTACGAAGACGATATTGTTGTTATTCTGTATTATTTATTAGTGCCAATCTAGACACTCGCATACGCTCGCGATCATATGGCCGACTTCTGCAATAGCATACATAGAACACCTAGATATACATATATATAGATATCGTACATTTTTCATTTCATGCCCGTGTACCGTATGCAGCTGTCCCTACTGTGCATACACTACCGCCGATCAAAGCCACATGAAGTTGCATCGAAGACGGAAACACCTTGAATCGCCGTCCGCAACCGGCAGATCTGAAAATACAACTGTGGCGGACGCGAGCATCGTGTAGACAAATCGGAAGAAGGTGTTCACGGAGAGATTATACGCTGTCAATGAGCCCATCTAGCTTCTACTGTAGTCGCTGTTGTTGTCAACCCGAACCATTATTAGTTGTAAATAGATATAATAATAATAATTAAAGTGAACCTACTTCTTGTAGTACCGCAGAGAGATATTGAGTGTTGCAATATTTGACATAATGTGGCAGGTGTGGTTAACAGAAGAAAGAAGAGGTCCGTTCGCCGCTGTTTTTTTTTTCTTTTCGAGCCTGGCACGAATATCTGCAAGAATATAATTCAGATAAGCGGGATAATAGTTCTTCATAATGAGACTTCTTTTATATTAATTGCTAATAGCTATTAGATAGCATCTACCTGGCATAATGAAGGTCATCCAGTATGATTTGCTTTAGCTGACCTAGTTAACGAAGTAGTTAACGGTCATCAGAACCTTGTGTAGGTGAACAAAATCCGTATGTGAAAAGGGTTTCACTGCATTTGGCACCAATTCAATGACACAGCCTCCCGTCAAGAATAATTTATGAAAAGCAATCTTGTGTAGACTGCAAGTTATTGCAACGTTCAATAACAATACTTTGCCTTGTAAATGCTGGTAACTTGTGGAACTCAACAAACGAATTCGGGCGTATTGTTTTCTTTAAGACTGATCTTATTTTTAAATTGCTCGAGTTAGGTGCAATGGACGATCTCGTCTAACTTAATAAGATGTAGGGAGAGAGAGAGAGAGAGAGAGAGAGAAAAAGAAGAGATTCAAGAGTAGATCACTGCAGGTTAATTGACCACTGAAGCACTAAGAAGTGAAGTCTGTACACAGTACCCGGGAGTATCCGTCTTCGAGTCTTGCCAGACCTCACACAAACCCAATTCTCGAGGTTATTTCCCCAACTTTTGGCGCCATCACCCCATGGATTGGTTTACTTAAACCAGCAATAATAATGCGCGTAGTCAATCGAAAATTTCAAATTTTTCATGGCCGGCGACGGAGGGATCAGCGCCCTGTTTGTATTCGTAACAAGATTACTTTTGAATGTTTCGACATTGGGCACGTTTAGTGGGCAAATTCTCGATTCTTATTTGTCATAAGTGTAAGCAGGTGGTGACGTTGTATCGCAGATCCTTCATTCTAGCCGACTACGATGGCATCCCTTGATGCGCAAGTTGTATACCAATGTTGTAACGATCGAACTCAATTGAAAATCAGATTTTTCTACTACTCTATATACAAGAGAAGTCCACGAAATGCATATGCCGCGTGATGATTTTGCGACTATATCAAGCAAACCCAGTGTAGTTTTTAGAAAATAATCTGAACATATATATATATATATTTATATATATATACGTCGATATTTCGGCTTGTTAATCGAAGCGAAGTTCGCAAGGTTGACCTGTATTAAGATTTCGATTATTATTGTTTAAAAGGGCACTACTAGCATTGCAAAAGCAAAGATACCCACTGCCAGCCTAGGCGGTTCTATTGGCTATTATTGTTCATGTCTAGTCATCAATATCTGTTGTTCAATATATATATATATATTGATCGTCGCCGTACAGCAAAACTTTGGTCTGAAGAAGTCTAATTGTACAATGCGGAGCTCAGCATTTCCGGGCTATCGAAAGCTGAATAAACACAGATTATTTCTCGAAATAAAAAAGTGTTGTTTCACCTTAGTTACATTATATCGTGATGCCAGAACACATAATAATAATAATAATAATAATAATAAGTGCAAGAGGGACGCTAGCTATCCACTTCAATTATGATTTCAATAAAATACTCATTCGAATCGAAGGGCGCTCGGAAAATATTGGGCGTCCATTGTAAAATATTCCCACTCCTCCTATGCTTTGAATAACAATATCGTGCTGCTCAATGTACCGTTACTCGTTTCCATCGTCTAATTGTTGATTCACAATTATTCTACCTTACACCCAAACACAACCCGTGCAGAGTCTACCTTGTTAACTCATTTAACCATTAGATTCCTGTTTCCTTCAAGCTCATCCACTCACTCATTTGTTTATTTGAGTTTGATTAGTGCTATCGGTGCGTCGAAGAAGCCTCCCGCCTCTGCTTACCGCCACGGACACGCATCCAAACAGCGTTTTAGCCGCGTTTCGATAGATGGCGCTGAGTGTAGTCACTCAAACGCCAGATCTGAAACAGCTGATCGCTAGAATCGGCGCATATATATATATATATATATATAGATGTATATACATCTGCGAGGGATGTTTTCGTTGTGCTGTCGTGCGCTGTGATGCGGGCTGAACGGCGTTATTGAATAGAGAGGATTGTTTCACTCAGATAGTGTTTTTCAAAACCATTGTGTGTTACGTGGGTGGGCCCGATGCACGAGTACGAACGAATCGGCGAGTGTGACGACAAGCGAGTTGTAACGTTCACGATACTCTTAGCGGTACATTCATATCTGCATGCTCCTGTAGAGGGGTGCGTCGATCCTAAAGAGCCATAATTCTCCACTCTCACTAGATTCATGTAGAAAATTGATAGTTGCTAATGGCGTAGGCTTTTCACTCTACAGCTTTAACGCAGTCAGTTTCTCCCGTAAAAGTATACCCATAGATGGAAGCGTTGAAAGGCACGAATCGCGCCGTTGTTGTGCGTATCGAGAGTTGCGTCTCAACCACTCCCCGGGTGGTACAGGTGTTTCGGGTACATGTGTTTCATGTACGTGCCATGCAGGAATATGCCGTGTCTCTATTACGTTTCATCGGTACCGTCCTGGCCACTGTGTCAACTTAAAGGCGACGTAAGTGTTTTAGTTGAAAACTATATATAGTATGTATCACAGACTCACATTATTATGTATCGCTCTCCGTATTTCCCAAACATGTACGCAATATTTGCACATAGGTGACGATCGTTGAGGTTCGAGAGACGTCGAGCTGCCCGGTTAGATGTGAAGGGAAATCGGGTTATATCGTATGATGTTGTTGGAAGATGGGCCTGGCTGACTTTTTTTCTAATCTGCGCACACCTTCATATGCCCTGGACGAGTCATTCAGTTTCGAATTGTTCAATTCGAGCTGAGGCCTGTCAGATAGGGGAACAGCTGAGGGTCAGCTCGAAAAAACAGTCAGAATTGTTCAATTCGAAAGAATTTTTTAGAACTAACATGTCAAGATTTCGCAACGGGCCGAACGGACCATGTCTACGCCTTATATTTGAATGAATTCAGTTGTTATACATTAATTTACTCACAGTAGTTTTTCCTCTACTAAGCGTCCTCTGGTTATGCTGCGTAATTCTCAGAGCAGCACTCAGATACTAGGTGTTCTTCGCCCCACAACCGGTTCAGACACATACAGAGACAGTTCCATGTTCGGATATGAACACTGGCCAAGCGCATCGCTGGTATTTCTAGCAGCAACAATAGCAGCATCGGTATTCGTTCGTATCCCGCCCGCGTTCGGGACACGGCGGTCTTTGCTCAGAACACGCAATATGTAAGTGCGCAAGTAAGTGTATTTAATTCGCAATTCGATCATTTCAATTATACCTAATGATATATATACACACACATATATATATATACCCAATAATAAATATTTTGCAGGTAACTAAATGAGGATCGTTTCGGGAATTCTGCGAGTTTTGGATGACCATTTTTATTAGTTGTTAATATATATATATATATATATATCTGTACCGCACAAGTCATAATACAAAATAGGGTACGAGCTGGATACAATCATTTTGCCTGATGGTATTTTACAGGTTCACCAAATGGACAAATTAGATCACTGTTATAATGGTGCACTTCCTTTGCACTTATTTACGTTCAGTTAGAGTGGATTTCCTAACGCAACTAAATTTCTCCTTAAACTAAACGTATTTTTCAAAAATACGTTTGTTCGCTACAAAATGCTGTTTTGTTTTTATCGTTGTAGTAACTCTGGTATTAACTGCTATGACTTGCTGCCTTGATTACTGGTTTCTATTTGATAAGCAAACAGTCCAAATCGGTGTGCGATATGATAGCCAGAGCTCATTCCCTAGGGAAAAATAATCACTTCAGAATGCGTTTTATCAATGTGCCTGCTGAGATCGAGCGCTCCTTAAGAACAGTTTTTGTAATGACTAATATCGGCTACAACTTCCTCTTCATGGTTGACCCTCTCCTGTTTTTCTTCAATGCCAACACGTGTCGACTGCCAGTGCCAGTGCTCGTATGCAGGAAAATACTCAATGTTGTATGCTGCACGTGCAGGCATCGTGGCTCCCATTACCTTGTGTTCAAATGTTTCGCCTCGTACATCACGCTAGTGCTAATGCCGGCTGTCATACTCGATTCTAACGATCTGTCGTTGTGTCGATACGAAATGTTCTCGAAATAGTTGATTGCTTGTTTTTTGTCTATAAATCTCATGCACAATATAATCGTGTCATTTTATTTCAGAAGCGCGATATTTCAGTACGGACTAGGAGAGGCGTCGTAAGCGAAAGAAATAATTAATCTTCAACATCGTTCATTTGCCAAACGGCGTGCCTTATAACTTTCAGATGTCACTTCCGATCTAGACGTCATCCACATAACGAGTGTTGCAAGGTGCCCCTCAGGTTGTTCCGCAAGCGTCATGAGCGAGCTGAATAGGATTCTCGTTGATTTTTGTGTCTCGAATGTTTGACACATCAATGGATATGTGTTTATCTGACTCATTCATGATATATGTTGGTAATACTGAATAAAAGTTACTTTAGAGACCACAATTAAAGGTCCGGTTCTTGTCATTCATTCAATTCCTTAGTTTCCATCCCATATTTACGTTGGTGACCGTACCAACCTAAAAATGGGTTCCTTCACTTCTGTGCTCAACTAAAGAAGATAATACGACGCTTATGAATTTATTTATACAATACATCATTAATGATTATCATGATAATAGCTGTTTGGCAACCTCTTAACTTTAAGCTTCTAACGAATGTCTCTGCTCGTTTCAAAACTGTTGCTTCTCCAGTTGTTCTCTCGATTCCGGCCATTGAAACAGATCATTCGGTCGGTGAGGACGCTGCGCACACCAAGCGATTCCATTGCGAGTTCTGCTCGTACACATCGCCATTCAAGTGCAACCTTGACAAACATGTTCGGCGACATCGTGGTGAAAAGCCATACGCGTGAGTTGTGCTAAGATATCTGTGAAATAAACAATGCAATTCTTGCTCCGTCCACAAATCATGTATTTTATAATAATACTAATAATTATAATAATCTATCATTATATCACAGCAGTTACGTATATATTATTATGATCAGTTATATATATATATATTATATACTATTAGGATCACACAATATGAGAGGCTCGACCTGGCCCCCGTCCCCACAGGAGAATAAGCCAAGGCTAAATACTAACATTATCTAATAAGAGATTTATTGGGCCGTAGATGTTCCCAGTGCGAATATGCAGCAGCGTGTCCGAGCAATCTGGCGGCACACTTCCGGCGAAAGCATGATAAAAGTAGCACTGTAGAGAGTGGACACCTGTCGTCGGTGACACTCTCTGGTGAAGGATTCTCATCCAGACACCTCGGGGGCTTAGAGCACCAGCAGCACGGACTCCCGTATTCGGAAACGCTACCACCACCGTCTTCGTAAATCAACCCCGTCGAAGTCGAACGACAGCACCTCATTGCAGCCGTGTAGATTTGGTATCATATTGGCCACAGACTTCACAAGAGTGGGTAGGGACCGGGAAGAGCCGGTTTTAAACATTATATGTAAAACTTTCGAGTACAGAAATTTGCTAGATGGACATCCAAGGCATGTGGTGTGGATATAGCTTGAAGTAGACATGGCCAATTTATCGTCCACTTGTTTTGTGTGTATACATCTATGACGGCTGTAACACTGTAGTGTGTCCATAGTCAATAGATATATATATATATATATATATATAAGAAATACTAGTCGGAAGTGTGTTCGTCTAAGATCTTGCTTCATCATATCATTATCACATTAATAGCGAACTCCCGATGTTATATCTTTAATCTCTGCCCACCTATTATTTTTCCATGACATTATGCTAGAAAAGTGCTTCTCAAGCTTTATTTTTTTCTTTATATCTTGATTTCTTCAGGATTTACGTGGAAAAACAGTTAGGTATTAAAAACATTATACATATATATATATATATATATATATCTATTTTGCGATTGCTGTTTTCCCCAATTATTATTACCGACTCTCGACTATCGCGAATCGTAGTAGAGGGCTAATTCCCGTATCGTTTTGGCTAAACAAAACAGCTCTAGTCCAGCGTCGGAGTTTTGTCCTCATTCAATTATTGTCCCCGGCAAATACCATATTTCGAAGACAGTCATCGGTCAGTTGCTGTGGCACGAAGTCGTCTTAGGGTTGTAACTGGCTTAATATTAATTTCAAACTGCTTGCAATGCTATTTCTGAATCTTCCTAATTGTATATTACCGACAATAGTTATTATAGGTCAGTTGAACGTGTAAATATTCAAGTCCATAAATCAATTGGCGCTTAAGGGAGCTGAGACGAATGATCGAGGGCGATACACTGAAAATGAACTTTGTTTTTATATATTTCCACATGCGGGGGCCTTCTTTGTGTCTAATACAGCTATCATCACCACCACCACCCGATATATCTATTATATTTATCAACTGAGCCCCTCGGAATCCAAATGACGTAGAACGGACACGGTGAACTGAAACTAAATATAAACATCGACGCTTGCATGGATACTGAATAGTAAGAAAAGCGGTCTGCATCAAAGAGCGATATTTGTGCATTTGTATTTTTCCCGAGACACCGAAAGATATATATATATATATATATATATAAATGTTTTATGAGAAAATAAATGCTGACAAGATTCACTTCTTTCACTGCGTATCATAAAACCATTTTCCTGCATTATTTTCATTTGTTTTACCTTAAGATCCACTGTCTGTCTTATTATATATATATATATATATATGTATATACTCATGCGCATACATCATGCCATGTGTATATCACTTATCACTAAATTAAATTTTTCTTTCAGATACGCTTAGCATGACTCTCCTTGGGTCTCTTATCGATGTCCTCGTTCTAGAACGTCATTCAAACAAGAGTTTGACCAGACCTTGAAGGAAGTCCGGGACGTCGTGCGTCAAGTTGTCTGAGAAATTTGTAATTTACGTTATTCAACCTAACTTGAATTTGCGGTGAAGAACTCTAATTTCCTGTCGATACAGAGGCAACCATAATAAAGCAACGTCCTTCATCGATTCAGGGAAAAAGATTCAAGATGTTAAAGCCCGAAGACGTCGATACGATACTTACTGATAAATAAGTATGCGTCCCACATATGTGTGATAGATACATCGCGCCTAACTTAATCGGCCGTCGACTGCTTGATGTTTCAGTTCTACTTTCAATCCCGCCGGTCGATTTTCAGCAACTCGAGGATCCGTCTCATGTGAAGCGGTTCCAATGCGAACTGTGTCCCTACACAACAGCTTTCAAATGCAACCTTGACAAACACATTCGACGTCATCGAGGCGAAAAACCCTATGGGTTAGTTCGACGGCCATGCTATACTATACTTTCACTTATGATACGTATATTCATCGAATTGATTGTAATAGCCCAGGTTCATGTTACGCTGTTGGTAGATCGTCAGTATTCATTGCAAACATTATTATTAATTATGTATTTTGTTATGTAAATATTATGTATTTAAATATATGCATTAAAATATGTGTATAAAAAATATGCAGTTAATTAATTGAACTGTCGCACGGCCTATATGCTGAAGATGACGTGGAAATCGTTTCCAGCTCGTCCCCTTTCTGAGAGTCTCATTATTGCCACCCATGAGGGCTAGTGTAGTCTAAAAGATTCGTTTTTCACATCATATTTTCGTTACATACACAAACAAAGCCCGTACATGAACTACACCTTTTCAATACGCTGCGAGACTATTACGCAATATATTGATAAGGTGTAGTTCAGTTCCGATTGGTCCTTAGATATTTTCGTAACCATGCGAAATTAAATATCATACTTTAAAAGCTATTTCTTTGTTCGATATTGCTATATCCAATAAACGTACACATTTACTGAGATCAGTGATTAATGATTCAACACGCGTTCCACCATTCTGTCTTCGTTGACTGTACTTTTCGCTCAGCGGACAACTATTACAGCTATGACAAAACTCAATTGGGCGCCAATTTAGGTATTCCATAGATTTCGTTAGCGATCGCTACAATTGTCGAGTTCGACGCAACCATTGTATACTGAAGTAAGCACAAAGGATTATTATTATTAATGTCACTCGTTCGTTTTTCACGTTGTCTATATTTGTCGTTTCTCGTTCGTCAGATGCACGATCTGCGATTACGCGACTGCCTGCCAGAGCCATCTCGCGGCTCACGTACGAAGCTGCCTACGGAGAAAGAGCTTTCTGTCGATGCCAATTCCGCCATAATGCCCCTGATGAAGCTACCAATTGGAGTACGAAAAACGATCAATCAATAGGCCGATGTGTTTAGAGACAAAGTTTGAAAGGAATTGGATAAAAGCTGGAGTTTGAGCGACCGATAGATCCGAGCTAATAAATGAGATCAGAAAATGGTTCTACCGCTGGGAGAGCATTTGCTCTGCTCTCGTTGTTGTTTTCGGGACAATTTGCATCTGTCACCGAAACACTTTTACAATATTGCAGCATCACTTGTTGTGTAGTGCTAAAATTATAAAATAAGCAGATCGCTAGGGCTAAACGATATCGGACACTGGAAGTTCTCGGCGAGAACAAAATACAACACTAACGTAGCAATGGGTACGTTCAATCGACTCGGCGTTGCGTTATTGTTAGCGATTGTTGCTGGCATAGATCGATTCTGTCCGTCAACTGACCCGCTAACAGCTGTACATATCATTATCATCTGCATATCCGCTAGAAACACCGATGTTAATCTCTATTCAATGCAGGCCCGGAGAGGATCTTAGCAATGTGAAAACGACAAGACTTGTTAGTTCTGCTGTTAATTATGCTTTTGTTTTTTGGCCCACATCAGAATTTGATTCACGTTCAGTGTTTCGTTTTGCTTCGAAATTTACCTTGCAAATGCGAGTTTCTTCCATACTATTGTATATACATATGTTGTACATACGCAAATACATACATAGAGACATGGAGAGGTTTCCAGAGGCATTTTTGTAATATCATTGTATGCTGGTGATGAAACATCATGTATCTAATCTAGGCAATGAGCGTATCTCATGGTCTCGTTAGGAGTTTGACACCGTGAGTATTTTTACTTGATCGTGCAACTGTACATATTAAGCGAAAATACCAAGACAAAGACAATGTAGATAACGGAAATTGCTGATTGCAATTGAACCATCATCACTCAGATGGACACAGGTGTAATGCTTCTGGGAATGCACGAGCGATTATCTTCATCAAGCCTGTTGTACTTCGCCAGCTTACAGTTGGTACGTGGAATAAAATGAGACACTGGTGTGTTATTCAAAACTAACATTTTCGAATTCTACTTTCGTTCATGTATCGAGCCCCCGGACGACGTGATGCATTCGTGTTTGCCTGTTTTGCAATCGGACGAGACGGACGTACGGGTTCAATCCCCTCCAGTGTACATTTGCATTTAAAGGGCTCCATCTTATGAAGTAACGCCGAAAGCAGTTCTACCGTGGACGTTAAACGTTGGCTGTGAGTCAGCCTGGAAGATTTGCTTTAGTTTCGTTCATATAGCACCCTGGGACCTGTGGCTAGAAAGACCAGGTGGGGAAATAACCTACTTCCTTACCTAGGTCATCACAGGGCACGAGGACTTCAAATCCTACCACCACAGGATTGGTAAGGCCCCGCCGGACATCTGCCTGCTGTGAGATGCAGGAGTCGAGGACGATCCTCTTCAAACACTGTCCCCAGAGGAGGAACTGAGGGATGGGACATGGTAAAGGTAAAATTTAGTCAGTAAGAGTCAGACACTACCAGGCAAATACCTAAGGTGTGAGGCCTGGCGTCCATGCAGGATTTACCTTTAACCTCTTAAAACAAAGCATGTGTCTGTGCCCTTCTTAGACGAGCTGATCCCCCTACACGTTTACCGGTTTTTAATGGCAGGGTCAATCGTCCAGGCAGACACGAGCCTGGGGGAAGTTCTTGTGGTTCCGATCAGAGCATTCAACGGGCGCCAAATGTACGGCAATTCATTCAGCGGAATGAATTGAAGCTTATCAGTCACAGTCTGATGAAGCTTACTGATGAAGCTCATCAGTAACAGTCTTTCGGTGGTGGTGGTGGAAGCGCGAGATATCACATTTCCATTTGAAGCGGCTGTTTGTCAGGGAAGGCATTTAAAAAACAAGAGACATACGACAGGTGTCACATTGGAGCAATCTGGATAGAGGTTAATATCATTATCAGCAGAGGAACAACCGTGTTTGACACCGCACATCCATATAATACGCCACCACGTGCACCTTGCACCTGCCAACGAGTTTAGACACATGATTTGAAAACTGCATTCGCAGGTCAATGTGGTCTACCTGACAAATGCGGTATCTGGCGTTTGTCAGGTTGTGCGGTATCTGGCGTTTGTATCTGCGTTGACCAGCAAATTGATCTCTACTTTGAGGTGCACATTGCAGCTCAAGCTATGCAGATACGCGTGGGGTACCACATCCTACATGGCGTGCCGATGCATGCACTGATTCAACCTACAAAGAGTATCAAATGTACCAACGAAACAACGGTTCCGTCACGTTGGCTGCCAGCGGTTTCGTGCTAAACAGAGCAGCATTGAATCCGTCGTCTGCATACGGAAACATCTTAAGCTCGTGTTCCGTCACGAAACGCAAGGTACCTCGTTATCTGGTTTTTACATAGGTATAACAGCATTTGACATTCTCAGTTCATAGTCGATAGGTGGCCAGATCGACATCAATATCTCAATTTGTGCGAATAGCAGTAATCGCAGCGAGTCATCGAACCACTTTTACTCTGCCACCGAAGATCTCAGTCGTAAGAGCGCATGTCACATTTTGCCTATAATGTTCAGTAAGAGCTGAGCTCAGTGCTTAGCAAGAAATCGTTTGAACGCCAACTGGCCCTAGAAATTGTGTGGTTGTCTGCATTTTTATCTGGGCAACTGGAACGAATCGCCGTCATCAGCCAAGTGTATTAAAAGCTTGAAGGCTCGCTGTTCACTTCTTACTGGTCACTCACCATTTTGTGCTCTGCATCTCCCTATGATAGCCGTGTCACCTAACGATTAGTGCATGCCGACTAGTTTTATTTCTCCAGCCAGAATTGCATCCGTGTGGAGATTATGAAAGGAATGAGTTGACACCTCTTACCACATTTTGCAGGATGTTAATGCTAAAAGAATTAAAAATGACTGGTTACTTTAACTGTTTCCTATAAGCAGAGCATACCTCTTACATAGACTAGACAACTACACAGAGTTCGTTTAACCAAATTGATGTGTGGGTCTCGAACTAGTTCGCCACGGATCAAAGACATTTCTATGTGGAGGGCCATACTCTGCGGATTTTTGCGCTTTTTGATCAGACACTAAATTTTTTGCATCGAATTACAGCTGAATCTCTCCCGAGGCGAAAATCTGACTATCGCCGATTCGCGACAAGGACAACACACTGAGTGGCAATGAATCCGGATGGTCTGTATAATTATGATAATTCTGTGTTCGTTTTGCATGTGATTGCACTATACTCGTCAATTCGTTTAGGGGAATGCTTCCTTGCCATCTTCGTTTAGCGGAGCATCTCCTTGACGCACAGTTCTATCGAGTAACGTGGTGACTTGATTATACGATTTTCTGACAATGTCCCCTTTGGACATTTTTTCATTTTTCGTTCGTTTGCAACAACTCAAGGACAACGAAATGCTGTAAACGGCGCTCAGGGTGGTCGTGGCCCACGGTATCCAGACTATGGAATTCTGCGACAATGGGAAAACACATTGGTTGTGGATTTTCCAATAAGAAAAACTCCCCCGAACTACGGCGAACATCGACGAGAGCAAAAATTGCCGACGTATACGGTATCTGTTAATGCATTAATTAATAACTATTGCTGATACACTATTGTACAACAAAAACATCAACGACAGGATGATACCAATATGTGTTATCTCATCCCCCGTTTTAATCGCGTGCAGATCCTATATATACATATGTCGATTTTCGCCTTGCTCGGTTCCCACTGTGAAGGCGACAAGTGGGGGAGGCTCACGCTAATTGAACTGAACACCTGAACTTGACCAATGACCATTTTTACACCCAACACGGATGACTATTGTTATTAGTATAAATATAATTGATTTATCTTAAATTTGCAGCCGCCCGCAGGCAGATGCATCAACGGCTGCACGATTTCGCTCGCGGACGACGATCTCGAACAGATTAAAGGCATCGATCCAGCCAAACAGATCGAGTTGAACTTATTGCAAAAAGTGTACGAGACGTTTGACAAAAATCTCACAAACTACAAATTCCCAAATACGCGAAGGAACCGCCGGGAGAACCATGTGATAAAGTGCGCGGACGCGGGCCCGAGGATCGACGCTGATCTCGGCGCAATATATCAGGTAGTTTCCGAACGAAACTGGGAAGAGTTGCACGCGACTGTTCTTACCGAGCATATGCACAACCTGCTCAACAACAACGAGGAGTTAACCAACTCTTGGGACAAAGCCAACGCGACAACTGAACGTCAAATTGACGAACTATGCGCGAAGTCTGGGGAGAAACATCGTGTGCTTCCATCGCCGGTATCGCTCTTTCTGCTGGATTACGTTCAGCAGAATGTTAGCAGCTTTCCAATTTTCACCGTTTTCAAAGTTGACAAAGCAAATAAGAAGGGACGCGGTAAGGAAGGCAATATCTGGTTCTCTTGCCCGATGTGTCTCGACAAAGGGATGGCTCCCGTACAACACTATAATAGCGTACGCAAGTACCTCCTCAAACATTACCATACCATCCACTCGGACCTGAAGGACATCGATGCGTGCAAGGAGAAGCTACCCACGAAAGACATGTTTCGTGAACTCGTTTGGCAGATCGTTTCGGCTCGTCGCAAAGTCATTCTAGCCGGGGAATACAATGTACGCTAATGAATTGAGTCAGGGGGCGAACCCTACAGCACTTTTATCAGGGTAACGACAGCTAGAACGATTCATAAAGAACACTAATTAGCTAAGGTAACTTATTTACAGTACAGCGAAAAAATCGTTTGTACCAGATTTGTGGCAAGTTTCTAGTTCAATCTGGCTTCTAAAGTATCCGAAACTGCATACGAATGTCTTCAAATGGAAAATTACTTATATGACTTAATTATATATATGTATATATATATATATATATATCCATCTTAAAGGAAATCATTTACCAACACCCGATTCTTTGTCAACTGTCGCGTACTTATAATGAGTTATGTGATGCGCACATTGCGCTATGCTTGTGGCCGAAGAATGGTACTCTTGAACAAATTTACGACTAGACGAGCTGTATGTAAATTATATCTTGTGTTAGACGACGTGAACAATAATCATTTGTAAAGATAAACAGCATGCATAGTATCTGTACTCTTTAGAGCGGAGAGTTTGAACGAAGCATTTCTGGAAATTGTGTAGGTGCGATATCCTTAGCGGTGTACTGTGCTAAGGTGAGCAGGGTCTCTTCAGCATTATGGCCTAAAAAGAACCTATTTTCTATACATGTATATATACTATTGTTTTATCCACAGTTGGAAACACGCTAGTGTTGACAGAAGACAATAAATTCTACGATTCAGTATGATATATTGCATTCAATTGTCTTTATTTACCATTGCCTGGCAGTTATGAATATTATATTTGGCTAATTTCTCTCAGAGCCGGGACAATCCGACAGGATTCTCGGTGAAGTTTTATATTATAGAATAGGCTATTGTAGATAAATTGACACGTTAGCGCGAGCAGGGTCCGTATGGCGATTAAGACCGATTACATATTTTTCCCATAATTTCATCCGCTCGACCGGGATACTCTTCATGCAATTAAGCTTCGATTAGACGAGTCGTTTCAATTTCGCTACGTCAGTTGTTTAACTTGGAGAACTTGCTCATCTTCAAAGTTTTGCGCCGCCTCGAAGACCGCCGGTCTCATCGGTCAACAGGACAAGCAGTCAATTTGAAAACGTCGTTCGATCACCCTGAGGGCTGAATCACAACATGAGTAATACCCCCACAAAAACAACTTCTGAGACTTGGGTCTTGCATTCGGAAAACAAACACGATATCGAAAACAGATTTCCCAAGAGATTCTTAGCTGTGAGCAGGCAGTGAAATTAACACATGAACCAGTGTGTGTTGGGACTATTTTCAAGCTGAATCATGCGCCGAGTCACGACGAAATCAGCCTGCTTTGACGAGATCGATGTGATCCTTGTCAACTCGAAGTTGGTACGCACGCAACATCGTGCGCTGGTACACATGTTGTCATTCGTTCGGAGTAATCGAATGTAGTATCGGGGAAACAGAACAACCACATGTACTTGATATCGATATCTATGCCACGAGGACAATGGCGATAATTCTGTATTCTTAGATAGATGCATCATGTTGCCGCAACCTCCCTCACCAACGTTAAAGCTCAGCGAGCTTAGGCACCGATAACCGGGAGGCGCAATCATTCATGAGTGAGTAGCCGGCATAATTCCGAAGCTTGGGCCAGCTGACTTCGCGATGCCCACTGCCAGCGTGTGGTCGTGTGCTATTTGGTTGGAGTTGGCTGGCGCGTTTATAGAATACCGAAAACACTAAGACTAATAATCTTAGCAATTGTTATTTCCGCACAATTGCATGCCTATGAGTGTAGATGAAGACGAATATTCCATTCTATGTGAGCAAACATTTACTATACAATTAAATTAAATACAGAACGCTCGCATCGATTACATTGTGTGTCCATAATTACTATATATATATATACATATATATTGCACTGACTATTAGCACTCAGTCGGAATCTTCCGAAGTGTCTTGTTCCCCCGAGTGGATTGTATCGGTTGACTCGATCTCTGTTTGAGTTACGCGCTTGATCTCATTTCGTCGCTTCAGGGTCCCGGTGAACTGCGGATGTCGCCTCTCGTGCCTGTTCAAATCGCCAATCCGAAGGAACGAGGTGTTGCAGAATCGACAGTGGTGAGGTTTTTCGTTCAGGTGGGCCATCTCGTGTACGCGCCGATGCGCCGGCTGCGTGAATCGATCTGAGCAATATTTGCACTCGTACGGCCGTTCACCAGTATGGATCCGCCGGTGCCGGGTTAGATCGCCGTGTTTGCTAAACATTGCGTTGCACTCGCCGCATTTATGGGGACGCTCGCCCGTATGTCCGCGTTCATGCACGATCAGATTGCTGCTTCCGATAAACTTGGCGTCGCAGTACCGGCAATGATGGGTTCGCTCGCCTGTGTGCGTCCGCGAATGTTTGACGTAATCCGACCGCTGGGTGAACTTTCGATCACACTCGTCGCAGGAGTACGGCTTGACGCCCTCGTGTAGCCGCTCATGGCAGATCTGGGCGTTGCGATCAGTGAACGCACGGTCGCAGTGCCGACACTTGAATGGCTTGATACCGCGATGGCCGTTCTCGTGAGTCTGAAGGTGGGCCCGACGCTTGAACGCCTTCGAACAGAAGCTGCATTCGAAAGGTCGCTCCCCATCCAATTGAGTGGTTGACCTTTGACTCTCACCAGCGGCTGGCTTTCTCGGTCGCCTTGTGACTTTCAGCCGCGCTTCGCCGGACGAAAACCGTTTGAGCTCGTCCTCCTCAATCTTGACTGTGATCATTTGATCAGTAGCCATCTCACACACTTCCGTTTTAAGTCGGCTGATCATGTCTGCTTGAGACGCGCCGGAGACCGCCGTCAACTCGGATGCTAATTGACTGACTTCTTCATTGTTGGCAATAGCGTCCGCAATAAGATCAGCGGTCAGTGTCACTAGTTCAGTTTCGACGCGCGCAAGCCTAATGCGTGGCAGGTGATCCTTGAAGCGTCTCATGAGGTTATCGCGCTCCTCATCAACATCAGGCTCGGCTTTGATCACTGGCTTGGCCAGAAGCTTCGTCTGAATAGGGTTGACCTGCAATTGTATTGTGTCATTGTTCAGTTTCTTGGTTGGCGCTCTCCGCGACGGCTGCCTCGTACGCTTGGTCATGTTGAAAGTTGACGACAAGACTGGTAGCAAGGTTGATTTCACGAGGTGTTGCACCTGTGAAGACACTCGTTAGTATTCACTGTCAACCTAATGCGACCTCTTTTAAGCAGTCAGAGACCAAGGTAGATTGAGGAAGTAAGAAGAGGCAGAGCGCCCTCTCCGAAAATGAGGCCGGCGAAATTAGAGAGAGCTTTCACGGTGGTCGTCGGGGTTATCGGTCACCACAGTATTGGAACCGCCTCACTCAAAAACTACATCGGGATCTAATTTGGTATAATACAATGGGATCGATTGTATGTAGCACCTCGACGAGGGATTAGCTTCGGACCAGAGTGCAATGATGACTAATCGCATGTCTGATACTAGTTTATTTCCTATCCCGTACAATGGACCGTATTACAGGCATTTGGTGACAATCCGATTTACGCTACTAACGAAAGCCACAAAATGTCGAATTGCCAAGTTTTTCATAATTAAGAACAAGAGAGATAAACAAGGTAACTGTTTAACTGTGGTGGCATATGATGGAGCACAGATCGCAGCTGTTATTTTGTACACCTCGTGCTGAGTCTCGGTCTCTCTCAACTCTGATGCCTGGCCGCTAAAGAACCGCCACACAGAGATCATGCCATTAACTAGCAATCTTGAAGAGATTGAATCTGAACTTTGGGATCGAACAACAATCGAACTCTGTAATGAGATTTGCAATTGTTCAGCCCTGATTAACCGATCGATACCTCAGCGGGCTCGTGGCGTGTTTTCTCATTTGCGTTATATTGTTAACCTTAGCGTTTTGTGCTCACCATGTACTTCGCCGTTCAGCAAGATGCACAAGTTTATTCATGCCATTATAATCTATAATGGCATGAATAAACTTGAAGTTTATTTTCTACATATGCAGTGAGAGAGAGAGAGAAACACATCGAAGCTTTAGTCATTCTACTCTTTAAGTCATACAGTACTTAATAAAACAGGCCTGCCATCACAATACCGAAATTCACTTTCTTCTTGTTGTATAAATCCTACTACTCTTGATACTCTTTCAGGTCCGGTGGTATCACAAGATCTAAGTCGGTAAAATCGTCAAGTTTTCTAGTGTTCCCAGAGATGTCGCTCTCGCAAGGCTACATTTACTATTGTATTTTTACGAGAACTTCAGCATTGACAGGCCCGCAGTTCCGCTAATAACCACAGTTTGTATTGTACTATAAGCAGCTAAATGTAGTAGCTGTTGAAGTCACTTTTAGCAGATCAATGTGAATAATAATGATAATAATGTGCTTTTATACTTAGGTTACGATGTCGGCACATCGTCGGAATTTGCACAAACTGCAAATTCGTCCAGCCACATACATGTGTCCATTGGCACACCGCGTGCCGATTTGTCCGCATTGAGTTTCAAGCGGATACCCGATGGACAACGAGCGTTATCCGTGAAATGTGCTTCCCATCCGACATTGAAGGGCCTTGAACGCTCACCAACGCGTCCGTCCATTGGGGAAGCATCATCAATGGATTCGACAATGAAACTGGCGCCGTCATCTTGGCCTAGACGCCTTCTAACAAGATCGTCATTGTCATAATGATAGTTATTGTTAAGCGCACACTCGTTTTGCCGAACATTTATCGAGACGCGCCAACTGTAACAGCACATTATCGAAGGGCCAATGCTTCATCGTCCATCCCAGTATGTGCACAGTCTGCGAGCGCCCCAGGATGTGCTAAAAACAAAGCCACGAGGCCCTGTAGGAGTCACCAAAGTATGAGGCATTTAGTGGGGACACAAAATGTTCGGTGAACTTTTGCTTTAACAAACATGTTGTTTTAATTGACAGGCATGCTTTAATCGAAACAAATGTTCACAGTACTAGCCGAAAAATGCGCCATTTTTTGAACAATCAATCGTAGGGTCCTGTGATTATTTAGCACTCTCTATGTTCTTGCATTGAAAGCTCCAGTAGATAATGGATACTCCCGGTGCTATTAATACTGCCAGTACCATTAGTATATATATATATATATATATATCTATATATAATGCCGCTGTAAAAGACAGATGGATCAGCAGCCACATCAAACGTTAAACCTCGTAAGGAAAGACGCAAGGAAGTGCGGAGTAAATGTGCACTTCGCACAGGGCGATCAGCTCAACTGGTCTTCATTTCAACAAGAACAACGACATTCCAACAGCACCAGCGGAAGGTTATGGTGCCGTGTGGCACGCACCCATTTTACCGATGGCGCCATCTGATCGTTAGCCAACATAAAAGCATTAAATACTCGCGTCGGCTTTGCCCTACTGTACAATGATGATAGCGATAATAATGATCAAAGTAATAATAATAATAATAATAGTAATACTATTGTACAAATGCATATATTCATATTATAAATATATATAATATAATGGACATATCCCGTCCGAGAGCTTCACCATTATGCAAATGGGAGCAATGAACACATACGTCGGGATGGGACACATCAACAGAGAAGACGGCGTTAACGTGTACGACGAAGCGGCGAGCTACGACTTGATACAGCAAGGCGTCCCATAGAATACAGAGTGCTCGCAAAATAATAGCAGCAGGCAGCAGTAATAAACGAAATGCATGTCTGCATAACGAATGATACTCAGGTGTATTTTGCGTTGTGACAGCGACATCTCTGGGAACACTAGAAAACTTGACGATTTTACCGACTTAGATCTTGTGATACCACCGGACCTGAAAGAGTATCAAGAGTAGTAGGATTTATAGAACAAGAAGAAAGTGAATTTCGGTATTGTGATGGCAGGCCTGTTTTATTAAGTACTGTATAACTTAAAGAGTAGAATGACTAAAGCTTCGATGTGTCTCTCTCTCTCTCTCTCACTGCATATGTAGAAAATGAACTTCAAGGACATAGATTATAATGGCATGAATAAACTTGTGCATCTTGCTGAACAGCGAAGTACATGGTGAGCACAAAACGCTAAGGTTAACAATATAACGCAAATGAGAAAACACGCCACGAGCCCGCTGAGGTATCGATCGGTTAATCAGGGCTGAACAATTGCAAATCTCATTACAGAGTTCGATTGTTGATCGATCCCAAAGTTCAGATTCAATCTCTTCAAGATTGCTAGTTAATGGCATGATCTCTGTGTGGCGGTTCCTTAGCGGCCAGGCATCAGAGTTGAGAGAGACCGAGACTCAGCACGAGGTGTACAAAATAACAGCTGCGATCTGTGCTCCATCATATGCCACCACAGTTAAACAGTTACCTTGTTTATCTCTCTTGTTCTTAATTATGAAAAACTTGGCAATTCGACATTTTGTGGCTTTCGTTAGTAGCGTAAATCGGATAGTCACCAAATGCCTGTAATACGGCCCATTGTACGGGATAGGAAATAAACTAGTATCAGACATGCGACTAGTCATCATTGCACTCTGGTCCGAAGCTAATCAATCGTCAAGGTGCTACATACAATCGATCCCATTGTATTATACCAAATTAGATCCCGATGTTGTTTTTGAGTGAGGCGGTCCAATACTGTGGTGACCGATAACCACCGTGAAAGCTCTCTCTAATTTCGCCGGCCTCATTTTCGGAGAGGGCGCTCTGCCTCTTCTTACTTCCTCAATCTACCTTGGTCTCTGACTGCTTAAAAGAGTTCGCTTAGATTGACAGTGAATTCTACCGAGTGTCTTCACAGGTGCAACACTTCGTGAAATCAAGCTTGCTACCAGTCTTGTCATCAACTTTCAACATGACCAAGCGTACGAGGCAGCAGTCGCGGAGAGCGCCAACAAAGAAACTGAACAAGGACACAATGCAATTGCAGGTCAACCCTATTCAGACGAAGCTTCTGGCCAAGCCAGTGATCAAAGCCGAGCCTGATGTTGATGAGGAGCGCGATAACCTCATGAGACGCTTCAAGGATCACCTGCCACGCATTAGGCTTGCGCGCGTCAAAACTGAACTAGTGACACTCACCGCTGATCTTATTGCGGACGCTATTGCCAACAATGAAGAAGTCAGTCAATTAGCATCCGAGTTGACGGCGGTCTCCGGCGAGTCTCAAGCAGACATGATCAGCCGACTTAAAACGGAAGTGTGTGAGATGGCTACTGATCAAATGATCACAGTCAAGATTGAGGAGGACGAGCTCAAACGGTTTTCGTCCGGCGAAGCGCGGCTGAAAGTCACAAGGCGACCGAGAAAGCCAGCCGCTGGTGAGAGTCAAAGGTCAACCACTCAATTGGATGGGGAGCGACCTTTCGAATGCAGCTTCTGTTCGAAGGCGTTCAAGCGTCGGGCCCACCTTCAGACTCACGAGAACGGCCATCGCGGTATCAAGCCATTCAAGTGTCGGCACTGCGACCGTGCGTTCACTGATCGCAACGCCCAGATCTGCCATGAGCGGCTACACGAGGGCGTCAAGCCGTACTCCTGCGACGAGTGTGATCGAAAGTTCACCCAGCGGTCGGATTACGTCAAGCATTCGAGGACGCACACAGGCGAGCGAACCCATCATTGCCGGTACTGCGACGCCAAGTTTATCGGAAGCAGCAATCTGATCGTGCATGAACGCGGACATACGGGCGAGCGGCCCCATAAATGCGGCGAGTGCAACGCAATGTTTAGCAAACACGGCGATCTAACCCGGCACCGGCGGATCCATACTGGTGAACGGCCGTACGCGTGCAAATATTGCTCAGATCGATTCACGCAGCCGGCGCATCGGCGCGTACACGAGATGGCCCACCTGAACGAAAAACCTCACCACTGTCGATTCTGCAACACCTCGTTCCTTCGGATTGGCGATTTGAACAGGCACGAGAGGCGACATCCGCAGTTCACCGGGACCCTGAAGCGACGAAATGAGATCAAGCGCGTAAATCAAACAGAGATCGAGTCAACCGATACAATCCACTCGGGGGAACAAGACACTTCGGAGGATTCCGACTGAGTGCTAATAGTCAGTGCAATATATATGTATATATATATTATATATAGTAATCATGGACACACATTGTAATCGATGCGAGCGTTCTGTATTTAATTTAATTGTATAATAAATGTTTGCTCACATAGAATGGAATATTCGTCTTCATCTACACTCATAGGTATGCAATTGTGCGGAAATAACAATTGCTAAGATTATTATTCTTAGCGTTGTCGGTATTCTATAAACGCGCCAGCCAACTCCAACCAAATAGCACACGACCACACGCTGGCAGTGGGCATCGCGATGTCCGCTGGCCCAAGCTTCTGAATTATGCCGGCTATTCACTCATCAGTGATTGCGCCTCCCGGTCATCGGCGCATTCTGACCAAGCCGGCTGATGACAAACGCGCTTTTCTCGAAGACTGCTTGATCGGATAGGGGCGGACGAAGACACTGGTTTGTCGTGGATAAGCGACGCGATGTTGGACGAGATAGAAGCAAAGAGTGGCCAGCTTCTCCCGGCAACCGTAAACGCCACCCGCCGCGACCGTCTACGTTGAATGATGACAAAATAAGACGTAACACATGAGGTAATATACGTTTCGTCTGAGGTTGAGAGACGAGGCCCGTCATACGCCGGGGAACAGCTGGGATTCAGCTCAACGAACGTTTATACATATAGAAGTAGCAGGCAGGAATTGTACTAGTGGTTCCAGTTACTTGCACGGCGTATCTGTCCGAAGTGGCAAACGAAATCCTCACTCCTCGGCAAAAGCCCTCGATAACAGCATGTTCAGACCAACATCGATTGTAGACACTGGAGGAGCGAGTGGATGCATTTAAGCCGAGCAAGGTAGATCGAGACGGTGTACAGACACATTCACGTAGACGCCCGTTGACACCTCCGTAGTGATGGAAATCGCCTATTTGTTTGTTTTGTCTGCTGTTTCTCTATAAGTTTCACATTTTTATCTGACTTTATTCTCAAGGCCGGTCCAGCACAAACATAAGAGAATCTTCGCTTACCTCGACATACCTAACGTTATCCCAGGTTATCGCAACAGCAGCTGAAACGACAACGATACGTGCAACGAATCCACGGATCCATCTAGCATCCGGCGAGCAAAATGCGGGCGAACGATTCAACAGCAGATGCAGTAGCAGCCCCGCGTTTGTTAATAATAACTGTTTATTGTTATGACACCAAGCGTCGGTTTCTGCTGCTGCTGCGCTGTTCTCATTCGTATGTATTTCCGTCCATTGGTGCGCCTCCTGCTGATGACTGCCGCTTTTGATCACTGGCTTTGTCCTCACTCGTCCACATTGTATATATATATATATATATATATATATATATACATCCGTGTGTTTTTAGAAATACAAGCAAACTTTAGATGCGGGCATTATTGGTCCTGCCGTGATGGTACAGAACGACGGAGGGGCAGGCCGATGCTGATGGCATATTGTGGTTGTTGTTGTTGTTGTTGTTGCTGTTGTTATTGTAGTGGATACTATTACGGTTGCTGGTGGTATCGATTTGTTGAACCGCTGTGGACCGTGGCCTGGATACGGCTGCACCTGCTTCGGCGTAGCGATGTTTTGTCGACGCCAGTTGACGTTGGTGTTGTACTTGTTGCTGTTGGTCGTTGTTGTTGTTGTTGTTTAAAGGCGACAGACGGTGGTGGTGGTGGCAAGCGGTACACTATATAATCTGTATACAGTGGGAGGACGGGAGAGAGATAACGAGAACGCTGGTGGACGCTGCCCTGACGCCGATGGCAGTTAGATAGATAGACACAACCGCCAAAAATTATATTGGGGGATCTTTTTGGCGTTGATTTTGTAGCAGCAACATCAGCAGTTTTTCTTCTCGGCAAGTGTCGGCAATTCGTCGAGGAGGCAGCTGCTTGGATCAGCCGTTGCTGTTGTTGCTGCTGCTGCTGCTGCTGCTGGTGTGCAACAGTAGCAGCTGCCATTGAGAGGGGGATGTGTGTGTATATGTGTGTTTGTTATGGGGATGTGGGAGGGTGAGTGCAGGCAGAGGGAAATGCTTTTGATAGTTGTGATGTGGGAACGCAGGACTCCTGTCGCAGACAACACAAGCAATAGTCACCGTGATAACGTCTTGCTATACGCTATTTATACAATATATATATATATATATATATTATACGCGGGCTTCCTTGCTGACGGACTTCGGAGAAATGGAATGGAGGCAAACGCCAGCAGCCAACAGGGTCCCATTCCGTTATGCGACGTCATCCCAACGTCGATGATGCTAACCACACACACACACACCCACAGCTGCACACCTCCACGCATCGACAGGGTACGCGCGCGGACACCAGGAGAGCCGGCGGCGGCGGCGACGGTGGTGGTTTTGTCAGCAGCTGCAGCAGTAGCCCCCACAGGACAAGATCAGACCGATGTACAAACCCACAAACACAGAGAGTGAAATGGGCGGTTGTTGTCTTGGTGGCCATTTTCCTTTTCGGGCATTCACTCGTCGATAAGAAGCGACCTGAACCGGGCGTTCACGCAGCCGCTGTCGCGGTTTCAGTGTTCCGTTTCGTCCCGTCGTTGTTATCGTCGTTGTGGTTGTCGTTGTTGTTGTTGTTGTTTAGTTTTCATGTGCGCGTAATCGTTCGATCTTTTATTTGTTGTTGTTGGTATTTATTTGTTCCCTCTTTTCGAAGTGTTGTACGCCTCCTGTGAGGCTCTCCAGAGTGACTAAGTTCAAGTGTTGGTGCTGATCTGTGCTAAGTTGACGTTTTATGGGACTATTCGACGTTCAGCAACCTCCCGCCTCACACAAGCCGTGGGATAAGCTTCGTTGGATTTTACTGAAACAATTGTCGTTGTGCAGATTTCGTCCATGTGTTCTGTGGCTGCTGCTGCTGCTGCCGCAGTCGCGTCTAAAGGTTGTTCCTCGTATATCGTTGCTTGAAAGATTTGATTATCAATAGCTACCCTCGGGAGCACTGAGCGCCACTGAGTTCCCAGCCATAGAACGCCAGAGCTGGCAGGTTAGCAATAACGTTTGTCAACACACAACGTCTAAAGGTTAGCCATTTGGAGATCGGCAGCATAGGCGTCGGGACAATCTCCCCTCAAAATATAGCACATAACAAGTTTTGCCGCGTTATGCGTCCTTTACCGCGCGCCCTAAGCTACTCGATACCATCGATTTTCTGCTACATCTACGTAGTGTCACTGCTTCTCGGGCCATCTCATCAGCACGGCCTGTTTAAGTTTTACCTACTGACGAAACTCGTGCTAAAAAAAGGACCGAGGATTCTGCCAATCCCGATACCGATCAAGATTCCACAAGAAGCGAAAATTGTCAAGGTACCAATAATGCACACGTCACAACATGTCCACATTCACTATCATGGGCCACCGCCGCATGAAGCGTCGCCGAATCATCACGTGCCTGGTAGGACCATACATGATGAACTCGTAAGAGAAGGCTTCTCCGCGCTGAACCGTATTGACCATGGACACATGGTGAAAACCACCGTGGCTAACCATCATGGCCACCAGAGACAGTCGACGCCGGACTACTTCAGCTTCGAAGAGATACAGCGGAACGCGCAAGCATCAGTTTGGCCTCTCTCAGGTTACCTCCCTTCGGGACCTCGTCAAGTACTCGCCTGGCCACAGCTCTGACAACACAAAGCTCCCTCACGTATCGTGATAGCTTAACAACGAAATGAGACCAGTACTCAGAGGAATGGTATTGTAGATTTCCGCAGGTCGGAAAATAAGAAATGATTTCAATTTCGATTATAATGACGTCGACCCACTTTCGGCCAGACCGGCGATATTGGTCGGCATAATAGCTTCCCCTATTTTCCTGAAGACGAAGGCATTAATTATCAGCAGGACATTGACATTTGAAAGGCTGCTGTGTGACAATGTGTCTTGGCTAACTGCTCACATGAAGTTGCTTGATTGATAGATTTGCTATATAAGTATTGTCGAATTTCTCACTTCCACTCATCCACTGCTGTCTGTTCTATTATTCTATACAGTGATGCAAATCCGCACAACCCTATTTCAAGTTAAGCTTCTAAGCAAGAGTAACTGATCCCCTTGGTCAATTCGCAGTCGATTTTGGTCACAAAACAATCGACCCTCTATTGTGTAAATGCGCACAAGTACCCTGATAACACAACGTTGATACGCATATAGCCGTCCACCGAGTGAAACACTGCATGAATTGCAAGCTGTAAAATGGAAGTATACACGCTGAAAGAACAAGGCAGAGGAGAACCTCGAGCAGTCGTTCTGCAGGAAAAGGCAAAGTTACCCGGGCGTCTGCGACGCGCATCCAGCTCTTCAAAGTAGCAAGGAAACACTGATTGATGTTGAATAAGGACTGTGGCAAAATTTATTAGTTACGAAATTACGCATACACCTTTCTCACCGTTGAAGAAAATGGATTCAAGTAGTAGTAGTAGTAATTGAAAAAAGATATCAGACAAGGGTAAGACTTCCAAGAATCACCTACCCGCCCCCCTTGATAATTTGTCATTGTTAATAATTCGTGGTAAGCACGTATGTGACGATCTGAATAGTATCCACATGCCGCAATAGAGACCGATTTCAAATCGCGGCATCGGTACGTGCCTCCTATTGCTTCTGTTGTTTTGCGTGTCAGCGCCTACTGCCGTGAGAGTAATTGTGCTCTAACATTTTTTTCACAAGCCGACTCATGTGAACATTTCTATTAATACTTGATAGTAAGATAGCATAGCTTAATATATACTCACGATTTATCCAACAAGTGGGCTGGACCCAACATTTCAAGGTGTCTATGATAATCTACCGCAATCATATATATATATATAGACAATTATTTACTATATCGAACATGTGCGCAGAATTCGTTGCTCACAAACGTAGCAGCTGCAGCAGCAGCAGCAGTAAGGTACACCAGTGTGGCATCAGCTGTAGTGTAGGATTCATTCATTGTAGGATTCGTCCCGAAAAATATAAATTTACCAGATCCATCATGAAGCAGCATCACGATGACGCCTGGAGAAGATGATGGATTTCACTACCGACACGCCGTCTACAGCCGTTTCGCGTTGTCAATGTCAGATATCCTGGATGGAACGATACACTGGATGTTAACACACATACCCCAATTCAGCGCGTATCAATCCGGGCCGTCCTCCACTTGACAGCTGCTTCGTCGAAAAGAATTCCAGCATTTTTGCTGACCGTTTTTAACGGGCCGACGCAAGCGGTCCGCGGCCGGATTTCTCGTCGGAATTACCCACAACATCACTTTTCCCACTGTAGCCCATATTTGTTCCGTGAGCGAAGACGCCGGTATGGCTTATGGACGACGTAACAGGTGCGTCACAGCCGAAGGTCAAGACAATTAAATAAACATGAAATAGATTGTTACAACTAATGATGTGATGCAGCAGTTGCTATGATATCGTGCGTGCTTATTTCATGGTAAGACTATCTGGGAGAGTCCTCTCTACAGTATTATTATAATTAGTATCACTAATTGTCTTGATCATTGTTGCATTATTATTATTATAATTATTATTTCAATCAGCAGAGTTGGCAATTGTAATCTAGTTTGAGCTATGTAGATCGGAGACGAATTGTTGGCTGTGAGTTAGCCCGTAAAATTTAAATTTAGATCGAAGACTAATACTTAAAAAAAAGAAAATCCTTATGTCAACCGAGAACAGGCTTGTGCCCATGTGTTTTTCAGTAAGGCGGCATACCGCAATGCAAAACTATTGTCTTCGTTGGCATAACCAGTGAGTAATATACTTAAACATTTTTCAAGTACTAGCAAGTTAATTCGAAAACTGAATTCCGATTAAAATATTTGTATCCAAGGAGAACATCGAATCCTCTGTCTAGTTATTATTATTATTATTTTAAAATTGCAATTATTAGGTAAGACGCATGTTCTAGCTTTCTCCATATTTGCTATCCATGTCCGCCAATTGTTGGCCAACCCATGACACTATTTTATTCAACTTTGTTGCCCTAGATGATAATGATGGTGGTGGTGGTTCTTTGTATTATTTTATTTTGTCATCAACAAAAATGCAAACAATTATTTGATAGGACTCACGACTGCCACCTGCCTCAATCAATTGCACACTCACCAACAGATAGATGACCCTTCTATTCATAAGTAGATTTGTACATGATAATTATCAACGGCGATTCCAAAGCTATAATATATCGCTATTGATAAGCTATCACTACACCTGGGTTACCTTTATGTCTAAGTAATAATATAATGACGTGTCGGCTGCTTATTTGAAACTCGCTCGGTGAATCTATGACATCTGTCGTTGTGAGCTGAACCGCTACGCTTGGAATGAATAGGAGTTTTATATTTAACAAAACACCGTCCCATGACATAACAGCTGTCTGTGGGTGCCTGTCTGGCCAGACCTATAGGGGGCAGCTTCATGGAACATAATAATAATAATAATTACAGTATGCTACAGTCAAATTCCTAGTGAAAGGCGTTATCGATTGGCATGTGTCCCTGTCCAACTAGAACCGGAGATACTGTGGCCCCAGCTTCCGCGGTTGTCCCTATTCCACCCCAGAACTGGACTTTTAATTATCGAAGTGGTTGCCAGAGATGTTGTCTTAGTAAGAAGTGTTTTGTAGATTCAAGAAAAAGTTCATGAAGATAATAAATCACAATTTAGATGTGAAAGCGCTAACGCAAACTCAATCTGAGTTACATGAATTATTACTAGATGAGATTTTCACTAATTTCATATATGTTTTTTTTTGCATGAGATCATGATCGGACATCGTAATAATTTACGTTTCTGTTGTCCACGAATAATATATATGTGTGTTTATATGTATTATAGTTAACTCACATATGTGTCATTGGATGCGGTAATGGATGAAGTTTGTGGAGGCGGGTCGTCTCTCACCCGAAAAAAATGCAGTTTAGAAGGGTGTTGTGGAAGGGTACGGAATGCCAACCTTGCTGTCGGTTGACTTACAAGGGGCGGATATTTCTCTGTAAAGGATGAACTATTATAAACGGAATATCACGTAAAGAACATGCTAGACTATTTTATTCAGTGATTACTGCAAAGCATAAATTGCTATCAACTATGGGGTGCTGTGATGAATTGCAGTGACAATTTGACCACATCGAATGTATCGCACAGGATTGTATTAGTATAACTCAAGTGAAACAAGATCGTTGCAAAACTGAAGTCTATTGCATTGAATTAGACAGATCATTTCAACTGTTCATCCTGTATTTCCTTTCAGCTACTATTTGAAGCAGAGTAAGCCTCACCACTCACTGCAGGTGTACCAAGCTTGCTTGAAAATAAATACGGATATATTTACAGTGCAATAAGTCTAAGTATTCAGGCGCATTTTATTCTAATAAAGAATAATATGTCCATAGTGGTAAATTTAGCAGATATTAGAAGATAATTCACCCTTACACATGATAAACGTCGGATTGGTTTTTGTTTCTAGTATATTTATGTTTTGAAAAATGTACATTTTTTTCAAGTGCCTGCTTTATTGCGTGTGACAATTTGGAAATAGAGATAATTTCAGAACATTAGCCAACCAAGGTTTCATCAATCTATAATCACCTACCATCTATTAGTTGACCCTTGTCAATCAACTTCTTTCACATAAACCTTTTCTTTCTTGCTTAGCTAACGAATGAGTGCATTAAAGAACTGCGCATACGTGTCGTTTCATGCATCTTATTTCATACGTATTGTGTGAAATAAAGAAGATTTATTTATTTCACATTTATCGTCCATCGCCAGGGTGTATTTTCTTCAAGATACCCCCTCTGTCAACGGACAATACCGCGAAATACTTCGATATATTGAACTACTTTTATTAGCACATTAACTAAAAAAACAATACGGTCATTGAAGTGCAGTCAAATGTGATTATCATGCGTCAAGCGGCATCGCTCAAGCTAAAGTCAACAGCGGAGCGAAGCTTCTATACGCTGCCGCAAGACACCATTCTCGGAGAGGGAAATTTCTGGATGTTTTTATCGAGAAGCGAACCTTAGCACATGGCATTACAGCACACCCGGGCCGATCTCACTGTTCGAAAACGCAGCTTTTAGCACAATCTGTTCCATTCCTACGGCTCATAATTTGTGAAGATAATAATCTGCAAAGGTGATACCGTTTACCGAAATATTTCCGATTCGAGCTCTGACATTGTTAGCCTCTGTTATACATTTGGCCAATTCGGGATAGTGTGTCTTGGAAGCAAACGTGCATCCGTGTTCGAAATTTCTTGCGACAGAGTCTCGTCGTTCGATCTAGAAGTTCATTCTGTGCTGATTTAATGTCGTGATAAACTAAGCATGTCATCAAGCATCTTGAGCCAATTATGTATGGGTGTTTCGTTGAAACGGAAACGATCAGATTCGGGAAGCCACCCAAAGAAGCCTGTTGAAGTCTGTACTAACACCAAGGAATTAGATCCGGGCAAGTTAAAAGGAAAACCGGAGAAAGTTCAGAACAGGTGAGTTGGTATAATATGATATGTTGCATTACGATCGAACTTGTGATGAAAGCTATGCTTACGAGAAGCTTATAATCGGTAATACGTCATGGTATGGGAATCGGTTAATATTTATGTATAGCTGCTAACCTATGTGAGGTCAGACAATCGATGATTATACAAGCACCAAGATATTAGAGATATTAGCATCTTCGAACATAATAACGGTATTTTATCACATTTACACATGGATTTTTTTGCCTTTGAAAGACATGACTTAGGACTGTGGATTTCGCCTAAAGGATTTCGCCTAATCCAAACCAAATTGGACGTCGTCGTTCTTCTTATTAATACACCTGTCTCTATCAACTCTTACAATTGCAGGTTACGCACACATTATGGCATTGGTGCTTGGGGTGACGATATACCGGCTTTACTAACAGATTTCAGTACATTACAAACGCGCTATGGCTGTTCCGAGCAGCTGATAAATAACGTGGCAGCGTGTGGATACGTACGTCCCACCCCGGTACAAATGGCAATCATACCCGCAATGTTCGAGCGAAGGGAGGTGAGACTCCCGATAGAGTGGCAATTTCAAAATCATTATCAAAATGTGTTCGCTTTCTTTCTGAATCAGATTTCTATTGTTCGCACTGTACTAGAGACTTCGAATAACAAGTATATCCAGATCCCATATTGCCTCGTTAATTCGATCTGATCATTCGATGCTGGTCCACTTTAATTGAGTCAAATGTATATCGATATGCCGTCTTGTCTATCGGAAGTTAATTAATGTGTTTGTACCGTGGGCTAATGACTGGTCTATTAATTGCACCTTATTTTCTGAGTACAGGTTCTCGCTTGTGCCCCGACCGGATCGGGAAAAACCGCCTCCTTTCTAATACCACTCGTTCATTTACTACGGGCACCATCGACTGAAGGTTTTCGCGCCATTGTCGTTTGTCCGACAAGAGAGCTGGCTAAACAGACTTACCGCGAAGCCATGAAGTTAGTCGATGGTTCTGGCCTTCGCGTCTATGTACTCACGAAAACATCGAATGCTCAACGAAGGTATAATAGCTAAACTATTGACGCTACTGATTTCTAATTATGGTTCCTAATCATTATGGCAATCATCAGGTATCATCAAATTAATATGGAATGTTCCAATGACTTCAATGGGGTATTTCTGATGTATAAGGTGAAGAGTGGCTCTTTTGCTGTCGACATAGGACAATGGATACCACATAACGAAATACTGTTTCATTTTCAAGGTTCTCTAGAGAGATGTCTGCAAGCCTGGATATAATGGTGACAACCCCCAATCGACTGGTGTGGCTTTTGCATGAAACCGGTCTATCACTTGCCCGAATACAATACCTTATTATCGATGAGAGCGATCGACTCTTTGAGGCCGGCAAGACAGGTTTTCGAGATCAGCTTGAGAAAATCTATGCGGCCTGCGTCGGTGGACAACTTCGAAGGGCATTTTTCTCCGCTACGACCAGCAAAGAGCTTGACAGGCTAGTAGAAATCGATTTCGAACAGTTGCATGAGGAGTCTGTTTAGTTGTGTCACGTTCACAACTGAAAAAAGATTTAAAAACATGTTAATTATAGAGGTATGAGGCAGCAACTAGTTAGTTCGCGATCACAGTGACCCGCACCATTCAGTAGTAGCGTATCGGTTACACTGTGTCAATTCTTGTTCTCAACATTTCCGCGCATGGCCCTGATCATCCTGATCGTTTTGTCGCATTCTCCCTGTTATAATGCTTCTGAACAATGCATTTTTGCAGATGGTGCCGTCTTCATCTGGATTCGCCTGTCGCTGTGGCTGTCGGTGCAAAGAACTCTGCTACGAAACAGGTTGATCAGAAGCTTGTTTTCGTTGGTAACGACAATGGAAAACTGTTTGAATTGAGGTATTTATACTGGCATTCATGAGCAATATTTGGTATAATCAAGAATATCCTGGATCGCTTGATTCGAATTTTTTTAGCTTTTTTTATTAGGAATGCATTAGGTGCAAAATGATAGTATCCAGGTGTGTTAAACCCACTTTGAATTACTTATGAAATATGCCGCTTCCATAAAATCTTAAAAGTTTTTGAAATTGTATTATATCTTCTCTCTTTCTGTATGTGTTCATCGCCAATCAAGCTTGTATCCATACAGTAAACTCCTCATGTTGTGATCATGAATGACTTTCTTTAACTAACACAATAGGTATATTCCTGCTTTTCGTATCTACTTGCATACACGGTAGTTTTCCTCTGCGGTCCGATTCTTCTAGCAAACTGAGAAAAAGTGAATTCTGTAATATGTATTTACCTACAATTCCTTCGTGTAATTGGTCGGATATTGTATGTGTGCACATTACAGACAAACAATTCGCAGCGGTGTGAAACCTCCTGTCCTTGTGTTTGTCGAAACGAAGACAGCTGCCCAACATCTGTACGAGCACTTGGCGTTGGATGGTTTAAGTGTTGATGTACTGCACGCAGGAAGAACTTCTAGTGATCGAGACCGCATTATCGACAATTTCCGACTTGGCAAAATCTGGGTGCTCATTTGCAGGTGGGTGCCATATGATTGTGATCTGTGAGTCGAAATTCCCGTCCCCGAAAAGCAAACATTTATGCCCGGTAGGATTGCGATTATATTATTGCAATTTTACACTGTTTCAGTGAACTCGCCGGTCGCGGCATCGATTTCAAAGGTGTGGAACTGGTTGTTAACTACGACTTCCCGCAAAGTGCAGCAGCGTATATTCATCGCATTGGCCGAACCGGTCGCGCGGATTGCACTGGGCTTGCACTCACATTTTTCACCGAAGACGACGCGCCCAAACTTCGTGAAATTGTCCAGGCAAGGCGCATATAGTAGGCTTACCTTCATATAAATGCATGCGTGTAGAAATATATTCCACATGTATCTCATATCATAAATGTATAGTGTTTGTGATGTTGTTATTGAATGGACAAATTCCTACTTAATTCGACTACATTTAGGGGCACGACATGTTCCAAGTTCGGGCAACTATCACCACTCGCTTGTTATGATAATTGCTTTGAGAGCTATCATCGAGTTGAGGTTTCTTTTGAACCAAATCGAACGGGCCTGTCTATGGGATATGACTATTCCAGCGAGGAGCTGCATCCCCCTACTCTAAACAATGGCGTCCGTTGGGAAGACCCATAATGTCGTTATCACTAGATATTTGTTCAAGATTATCAATAGGTCGAACTCCCGACACGGTATATAAATGGTATAGAGGTGACATTTCAATGAAACATCAAATACGGAAAGCTACATTTTAACCATTAATGAATCCATCTACCGTCTTCACTTCTCTAGGTCGTGCGTAAAGCCGGCTGTGAAGTACCCGACTACATGCTCAAACTCAACACAAAGCGACTGACGAGCATGGTGAAGGCTCGACGCGAGAGACTGCTTAAAAATAAAAAGATGACTAAGGGAACACGACTCGACGGCAAGTGTAGTCGGAAGAAGGGAGAAAATCTCAAACTAAAGCGACTACAAGCAAGCCCGGGGAAGCTGCGGACTGTAGGGATACTCGCTGACGACGCGACCAATACACAGGGTCGACAGCGGGTCAAGACAGCGAAGACGCATCTAGCAAAGAATGGTAACTTAGGGAAAAAACGACTCAAACAGGACCCAAGCGATACGAGCCTCCGTAAACGCGCTCTGGTCAAGGGCGAAAACAAAGCGAGGAAAACAACTGTCGCCAATACGAGCGTCCAATGTAAACAATGATAGCGTCATTGTACGATGGATATATCATCAACGTACACATTTTGTACATAAATTCATAAATCATGACTAGTGTCTAATAAATCATAGAAACGTTTGTCATATTAAAATGAAACGTGGTTTGTCGTTCATCTCATTGAGGCGATTACGATATGTAATATTCCATTTTCAGTTCTTGGTGTTTCAATGCCTCCCGTGAATTATGTCGACAAGAAATCGTGCGTTTTTGAAGTTGTTTCTATTCTGATCACTTGAATTTGGGATCACCCACTATCGGCAGGTTTGTATCACGACTTGGGTTTGAACCTGGCCAAGTTGAAGGTTTTAGGCGATATCTTGGGTTATCTCTTCATGGTTGTCCCTATTAAAGGCACAATTAGTCATTTCATTCATTTGAGGTTTATTTCCAGAATTACAATTTCACAATGCTCACAAATTCTCGTAATAAAGAGGTAGTTATAAGTAAAGGCATACAATGTCATCGGTGCAAAAGCCGTATATATACATGATAACTGTATGAAACTGAAAGTATAAAATAATTTTATACGAACTACAATCCATTCTATATTGCACTCCTCGCCTCTCTGGCAACGCTCCATGCATTACCAGCAAGTATAAGCACACAATAGTGACAGTAAATTCTGTGTCAATTGCTTCACATATGGCTGAAAGCGATTAACTTCCAAACTACGTTTCTCCATCAGAAAAATGCTACCCCACCCCTCTGAAGTTTACTTTCTATTTTCCTTTTTGCATTTGGGTCGTTCGGAGCTATTTTACACATTGAAGAACTTTGATAATCATTTTTGAGCAAAAATAACGAGAACTATGATTCCTCAGTCTATGTATCAGGGGTATTGTCCTACGCACCGGAGCCAGCTCTATGGGGTTACTTCACTAGTACTAACTCTAAAATGCATTCGTTTGAGGCTTTTTTAAGGTCATTAAGAAATCCTCTACGGACTCTTAACTTCCTCTCGGTAGAGTTGAAAACTCGTCTGGCTGTTCCGGGTCAACGCATTGCCTGTGCCCAATGGGACCACGCTCTCGAATTTCCCACAAAATGTGGCTGTTTGGTTAGAAAATGGCTAAGACAGAAATGACCAATGAGTCAGCTACGAATCTTTAAAACCCCTGAGTAAGGTTGAAAAAATACTACACAGTAGAAGAAATTGTCTCTCAACAAATTCAAAGATTTTATTTGCAGAAACAGAGTTCTTTGTTAAGCTGGTCATCAGAGCAAGATACCGTTCGGACACATTATATTCTTTCTATATGATGTGCTTCTACGTGCTGGCAACGGTGGCAGTGGTGGTGGTGGTTGGGCGAGGTATTTCCGCGTAGGGATCAGGGAAGATTTCGTCCTTGATCTTGATGCACTCGTCCAATGCGGTCTTATTCAGGCTGAAGTTGTAAAAGTCCTCCATCTCTTGGATCTCAGTAGCGTCGAAGTCAGATGTTTCAAATACGATGTACAGCTGTCCAGGCTCAGGGTTCTCTGAGCCGGGTTCTAGGCAGTCCATAACACCAATGTATTTTCTATCGGCAGGGTCCGGACAAGGAGTTGGACCGCTTTCACACGCCTGAAAGATGTATTTGTGTCTGCTGTCAGTCAATTATACAACGAAATATGAACTGAATTCAAAATGATTGTCGCATAAATCAATACGCTGTCCTAAAACATGTGAAGATCAGGTATCTGAGTGGTGTTTGGTGTACATACCGCTTGCTCACTGTCAAATGTGGGATTTGAGTAGTACTGGATAGCGCCATCCATCTGCGGATACGGATGATTGATAATCGTCATGCACTTGCTGGCATCGTGAGGGACAGGGCATGCCTTGATTTCACCGTCAAACCAGCCGAGATCCTTAACAGTGCCCTTAATAAGTGGGTCTTGAACCTGAATGACAAACGGCTTCTGTCCATCTGAAGTCTCGACGAACAGAGCGCAGGCAACTCGAGTGCCGGGTGCAGTTAGAAGTAGTGGATGGGCCAAATTCAGCTCCTTATTACGACAGCGCTGCCTTAGAACTTCGCCAGGTTTGACCGGTGGTAAAGTGGTCGTAGAAACCGCACCCAGAACACATACAACCACTAGGACTACACAGCTTCCTGTAAAGGGACCAATGTAACAACGAGGGAAACACCAAGGTGAGAATTCGGCTGCTAATGACAGGACACCGAGTGATGGCGGACAATATGAGCAGATGGGCGAGAAACAATGCCCTTCAATTACTTACCAGTTATGGTCTTCATGTTGATGGCTTCTGTTCACCAGACAGAGCGAACGGGCAAGTAAGTTTAGCTGAGCCAATTGATGCACGTTGATACCGATTGTCATTTGGCCATTTCATTTATATTCACACTCTGGGCTAGATTCCTAATGTGCCACTCTCCACCACAGGTGGTAGTGTGTCAAATTAGTATGATACGTCTACACTAGTAAAAAAAAAGCCCTGGTATCAGAAGGAATAGCGGCATTTATTAAATAGAGTGTGGACAACGACCAATAAATAAATTATAAATAAATAGAATAGGCACGATTGAAACAAGGCAAGAAGGAAACCATTTAGATTACCTAGGCGACTCTCGCAGCCACATGGTGTCTAACTATGGAAGCTATTATCAAAATCGCACAGATGGACGACCCTAAGAGGGTGAGCTACCATTTACAATAACAAACATGTTGTATAAGGTAAATCCAACGTCTGCAGATTTGTTTTGGGCCGATCTCGAGAGTCGGTCTCGCTAAACGTCAACAAATAAAAACAAAATACGCCCTTCGGAACTTCTGTAGCATCTCTGCGACGACGATGACGGTAATAGTGATAATCGTTGCTCTGTTGGCAATCATTTCTTACAACTTCTCCTTGAAAATCCGTAGTCAGTTATTGGTTTCACATATTTAATTTCACAAATGGGCATGCAGATGCAGAAGGTAAAGCTTTATTGATTTATTAAAGGAACTGCATACAATGCTTAAGTTCTCTTATATGTAAGTTCTCTCCTCTGGCTTTTTGAAGATTTCGAGAAGCATGAGGAGGAGTGTCAACCCTTTTCGGCGAGTACATGGTAGAAAATTTCTCTTCGCCGTACTTAAGGTTCGTGCGCAGGAACGGATGCCTTGTATTTATACGAAGGTGGATCTCAGAAACCTTTCTAGACGGTGAACAGGGTGCGTGACCCCATGTAGATGACGTATGCACTCCTCATATCGAGTCGAGGCAATATGCTAAGCAACATGTGATGAAAAAAAAACAATTATACTGCCAATAATTTCACAGCAACGGACTTTTCTATGTTCTGTCCTCGAACGATCAAAATGAGCCTTGAAGGTTCTTACGACGCCGGATCGAACGGAAACCTCTTAAAAGTTCCGAGAGTTAATTTCGATCTTGGTAAACGTATATGAAATTAAAACGCCTGAATAATGCAGATAAAAACCAAATAACAATTTGAAAAGCAAGCGGAATTATTGAAAAAGATATATAGTTATTAATAGTTTAAAAAAAATGAAACATACAAAATCAATGGAATGCATAAAAATGAGTTTAGTAGGCAGTAAAATTGGACAAACAAAAACTCCGAAATAAAACTAAGCAATAATAATAATAATAATAACCCGTGAAATGTTTAACAACAAGTACAAGAAATAAATAAACAATGAAATTAGGTCGTAAGTCATGCCAGTCTAGCGTGAAGAAAGTCAAATTGCAACAAAGCTATATTAAGAACGTGGTTGTATTTATTATCAGGGTAATAGTTGACATTGGAACGTGGTATTGTCATTCATCCATTGTCTGACAACTACAGACCAAGGGAGTGGATCTAAGGGCCATCTCGAGACGTGGTACAATATGGTGTGTTATGATCGATTGGGTCTATAAGAGGTGGAAGGGTACTAGGAACGTAGGAGTGGATTATGTGTAAGGTGTATTGTCCACTGTAGAGCTTGTATACGATGGAAGCGCTTGCAGACATCTGAAAATTCTAAGTGTTTAAATTTGGATCCCTTTCTGGCCATACGACCCTTTATGGATGCATGAGAACAGGCATTAGAACACAAGTTACATTGTCTTTTATTGTTGTAAATATATTGCCGTAACATTAAGACCGTCAAATGTACCAACTGGAACAGTCCATTGCTGCCGGGAACACCCTGCCAGATTATTCGGTTATGGCTCCTATAAGGCGAGGCTAAAGGAGGATCTGTCAGTTCTAGTTGCTGAAAATGGCCAAAAGATTACTGATGACCGCGAGAAGTCCCGTGTGTTGTACTGCCTTTTCGAAGGTACTCAAAAGTCCGGATCAGACCACCACGCTAACACCGTCTTCGACCACAACCCTACGGCCGACAGGAGTCAAATTGGTGGATGGCATCAATCTCTTGTAGTACAACGTGTTCACTAAGATCTTTTAAGCTCAGGGCGAAGCGGAGTGACAACCCGCTAGCGGTTTCCAGCGGTGTTGTACACGGACTGTCCCATTTGTTGGGATCGTCCATTGAGCCCAGTCTTTCACCGTTCACGATCTGAAGGACGGCTTCTTGAGTCTGCAAGAAGGCCTGAATTTCCCCTATCCACACATGTCGTTACAGGTTAAACTTAAAATACGAGACCTCCGATAACCGCGGTCACTTGTAAACTGATCGAACCAGTTGTTAATAACACAATCCTTCAGGACGCCGAGGCCCCAGGCCTAATCTTGCAAGTCCTAACGACTCTTACACGGATTTCAAGGGTGTCTTCAAAGCGATGCCTCTATGACTCCTGCCTGCTAAAGGGTTCCTTCCAAAGCTTGTGAACTGGATGTTAGATTTCCTGTGCGACAGAATACTCAAGTCGAAGACGCGCAGCAGCCTTTCAACGATGGAGCGTGGGTCAACTGGATGTCTTCAGGATACAGTTATCAGCAACCTGATCTTCATCCTGTTCCTTGATTAGGTCAAGCGGGTGGTAAGACTCCTAACAGATCTGTACGTGTATGCGCATGATATCAAATTGATGGCCAATGTTGTGAGGAACCCTCGGAGAGTCGTAAAGAATTGAGAAAAAAATTGGAGTAGATTCACAAGACGTGTTGAGAACAGAAGTTATCTGCCAAGCCACAGTCTTGAAACTATAAAAATTAGTAATAAACCAAGGAAAATGGACAGATCTCGAACCAGAGGTGATTTCCTCGAGAACGAAATTTGTGTCCCGCCCATAAAGGTATCGCGAAAACTGAACAGATGAACCACTTGTCTGAGTAGGGGCCGCCGAGTTTCCTAAATGGAAATAATAAATTAATAGAAATCATTGTGATCAATATAAATAATTGTAAACAAATATATCTTTCTTTATTCAAGTTCCATGAGAATAATGAGTGTTTTCATTAAAAAGTGAACTCAGGAGCAGCTCATGTAACACAAACGAAGTAAGGCCGACTACATTATATCTTGTGATTTGTGTTCTGGGTCGGTTGTCTGGCGCACCATAGCCAGCAGGGGGGTCGGATGTGGATGAATCTATGGTTGCACGTTTGGAGCGGGCTGCTATAGTATTTGCTGCGAAGATCCGCAATTTTTGCTGGATTTAGTGACTCCGAAGGACCATCTTGTGCTCTTTGTTACTTCGAACTCTAGCCACTGATTGCTTTTGGGTGACACGAGTCCTCGTGGGGTGCCGAATAACCAGTGTTATGGTGTAAATTGGATTTTTTTTTGCCATGTACGCATGGCAACAAACTCCCGCCAGCTCTATGGGGTTGCTTCACTAGTACTAACTCTAAAATGCATTCGTTTGAGGCTTTTTTAAGGTCATTAAGAAATCCTCTGCGGACTCTTAACTTCCTCTCGGTAGAGTTGAAAACTCTTCTGGCTATTCCGGGTCAACGCATTGCCTGCGCCCGATGGGACCACGCTCTCGAATTTCCCACCAAATGTGGCTGTTTGGTTAGAAAATGGCTAAGACAGAAATGACAAATGAGTCAGCTACGAATCTTAAAAAACCCCTGAGTAAGGTTGAAAAAATACTGCACAGTAGAAGAAATTGTTTATCAACAAATTCAAAGATTTTATTTGCAGAAACAGAGTTCTTTGTTAAGCTGGTCATCAGAGCAAGATACCAAGAACTTAAGCATTCTATGCAGTTCCTTTAATAAATCAATAAAGCCTAACCTAACCTTAACCGTTCGGACACATTATATTCTTTCTATATGATGTGCTTCTACGTGCTGGCAACGGTGGTAGTGGTGGTGGTGGTTGGGCGAGGTATTTCCGCGTAGGGATCAGGGAAGATTTCGTCCTTGATCTTGATGCACTCGTCCAATGCGGTCTTATTCAGGCTGAAGTTGTAAAAGTCCTCCATCTCTTGGATCTCAGTAGCGTCGAAGTCAGATGTTTCAAATACGATGTACAGCTGTCCAGGCTCAGGGTTCTCTGAGCCGGGTTCTAGGCAGTCCATAACACCAATGTATTTTCTATCGGCAGGGTCCGGACAAGGAGTTGGACCGCTTTCACACGCCTGAAAGATGTATTTGTGTCTGCTGTCAGTCAATTATACAACGAAATATGAACTGAATTCAAAATGATTGTCGCATAAATCCATACGCTGTCCTAAAACATGTGAAGATCAGGTATCTGAGTGGTGTTTGGTGTACATACCGCTTGCTCACTGTCAAATGTGGGATTTGAGTAGTACTGGATAGCGCCATCCATCTGCGGATACGGATGATTGATAATCGTCATGCACTTGCTGGCATCGTGAGGGACAGGGCATGCCTTGATTTCACCGTCAAACCAGCCGAGATCCTTAACAGTGCCCTTAATAAGTGGGTCTTGAACCTGAATGACAAACGGCTTCTGTCCATCTGAAGTCTCGACGAACAGAGCGCAGGCAACTCGAGTGCCGGGTGCAGTTAGAAGTAGTGGATGGGCCAAATTCAGCTCCTTATTACGACAGCGCTGCCTTAGAACTTCGCCAGGTTTGACCGGTGGTAAAGTGGTCGTAGAAACCGCACCCAGAACACATACAACCACTAGGACTACACAGCTTCCTGTAAAGGGACCAATGTAACAACGAGGGAAACACCAAGGTGAGAATTCGGCTGCTAATGACAGGACACCGAGTGATGGCGGACAATATGAGCAGATGGGCGAGAAACAATGCCCTTCAATTACTTACCAGTTATGGTCTTCATGTTGATGGCTTCTGTTCACCAGACAGAGCGAACGGGCAAGTAAGTTTAGCTGAGCCAATTGATGCACGTTGATACCGATTGTCATTTGGCCATTTCATTTATATTCACACTCTGGGCTAGATTCCTAATGTGCCACTCTCCACCACAGGTGGTAGTGTGTCAAATTAGTATGATACGTCTACACTAGTAAAAAAAAAGCCCTGGTATCAGAAGGAATAGCGGCATTTATTAAATAGAGTGTGGACAACGACCAATAAATAAATTATAAATAAATAGAATAGGCACGATTGAAACAAGGCAAGAAGGAAACCATTTAGATTACCTAGGCGACTCTCGCAGCCACATGGTGTCTAACTATGGAAGCTATTATCAAAATCGCACAGATGGACGACCCTAAGAGGGTGAGCTACCATTTACAATAACAAACATGTTGTATAAGGTAAATCCAACGTCTGCAGATTTGTTTTGGGCCGATCTCGAGAGTCGGTCTCGCTAAACGTCAACAAATAAAAACAAAATACGCCCTTCGGAACTTCTGTAGCATCTCTGCGACGACGATGACGGTAATAGTGATAATCGTTGCTCTGTTGGCAATCATTTCTTACAACTTCTCCTTGAAAATCCGTAGTCAGTTATTGGTTTCACATATTTAATTTCACAAATGGGCATGCAGATGCAGAAGGTAAAGCTTTATTGATTTATTAAAGGAACTGCATACAATGCTTAAGTTCTCTTATATGTAAGTTCTCTCCTCTGGCTTTTTGAAGATTTCGAGAAGCATGAGGAGGAGTGTCAACCCTTTTCGGCGAGTACATGGTAGAAAATTTCTCTTCGCCGTACTTAAGGTTCGTGCGCAGGAACGGATGCCTTGTATTTATACGAAGGTGGATCTCAGAAACCTTTCTAGACGGTGAACAGGGTGCGTGACCCCATGTAGATGACGTATGCACTCCTCATATCGAGTCGAGGCAATATGCTAAGCAACATGTGATGAAAAAAAAACAATTATACTGCCAATAATTTCACAGCAACGGACTTTTCTATGTTCTGTCCTCGAACGATCAAAATGAGCCTTGAAGGTTCTTACGACGCCGGATCGAACGGAAACCTCTTAAAAGTTCCGAGAGTTAATTTCGATCTTGGTAAACGTATATGAAATTAAAACGCCTGAATAATGCAGATAAAAACCAAATAACAATTTGAAAAGCAAGCGGAATTATTGAAAAAGATATATAGTTATTAATAGTTTAAAAAAAATGAAACATACAAAATCAATGGAATGCATAAAAATGAGTTTAGTAGGCAGTAAAATTGGACAAACAAAAACTCCGAAATAAAACTAAGCAATAATAATAATAATAATAACCCGTGAAATGTTTAACAACAAGTACAAGAAATAAATAAACAATGAAATTAGGTCGTAAGTCATGCCAGTCTAGCGTGAAGAAAGTCAAATTGCAACAAAGCTATATTAAGAACGTGGTTGTATTTATTATCAGGGTAATAGTTGACATTGGAACGTGGTATTGTCATTCATCCATTGTCTGACAACTACAGACCAAGGGAGTGGATCTAAGGGCCATCTCGAGACGTGGTACAATATGGTGTGTTATGATCGATTGGGTCTATAAGAGGTGGAAGGGTACTAGGAACGTAGGAGTGGATTATGTGTAAGGTGTATTGTCCACTGTAGAGCTTGTATACGATGGAAGCGCTTGCAGACATCTGAAAATTCTAAGTGTTTAAATTTGGATCCCTTTCTGGCCATACGACCCTTTATGGATGCATGAGAACAGGCATTAGAACACAAGTTACATTGTCTTTTATTGTTGTAAATATATTGCCGTAACATTAAGACCGTCAAATGTACCAACTGGAACAGTCCATTGCTGCCGGGAACACCCTGCCAGATTATTCGGTTATGGCTCCTATAAGGCGAGGCTAAAGGAGGATCTGTCAGTTCTAGTTGCTGAAAATGGCCAAAAGATTACTGATGACCGCGAGAAGTCCCGTGTGTTGTACTGCCTTTTCGAAGGTACTCAAAAGTCCGGATCAGACCACCACGCTAACACCGTCTTCGACCACAACCCTACGGCCGACAGGAGTCAAATTGGTGGATGGCATCAATCTCTTGTAGTACAACGTGTTCACTAAGATCTTTTAAGCTCAGGGCGAAGCGGAGTGACAACCCGCTAGCGGTTTCCAGCGGTGTTGTACACGGACTGTCCCATTTGTTGGGATCGTCCATTGAGCCCAGTCTTTCACCGTTCACGATCTGAAGGACGGCTTCTTGAGTCTGCAAGAAGGCCTGAATTTCCCCTATCCACACATGTCGTTACAGGTTAAACTTAAAATACGAGACCTCCGATAACCGCGGTCACTTGTAAACTGATCGAACCAGTTGTTAATAACACAATCCTTCAGGACGCCGAGGCCCCAGGCCTAATCTTGCAAGTCCTAACGACTCTTACACGGATTTCAAGGGTGTCTTCAAAGCGATGCCTCTATGACTCCTGCCTGCTAAAGGGTTCCTTCCAAAGCTTGTGAACTGGATGTTAGATTTCCTGTGCGACAGAATACTCAAGTCGAAGACGCGCAGCAGCCTTTCAACGATGGAGCGTGGGTCAACTGGATGTCTTCAGGATACAGTTATCAGCAACCTGATCTTCATCCTGTTCCTTGATTAGGTCAAGCGGGTGGTAAGACTCCTAACAGATCTGTACGTGTATGCGCATGATATCAAATTGATGGCCAATGTTGTGAGGAACCCTCGGAGAGTCGTAAAGAATTGAGAAAAAAATTGGAGTAGATTCACAAGACGTGTTGAGAACAGAAGTTATCTGCCAAGCCACAGTCTTGAAACTATAAAAATTAGTAATAAACCAAGGAAAATGGACAGATCTCGAACCAGAGGTGATTTCCTCGAGAACGAAATTTGTGTCCCGCCCATAAAGGTATCGCGAAAACTGAACAGATGAACCACTTGTCTGAGTAGGGGCCGCCGAGTTTCCTAAATGGAAATAATAAATTAATAGAAATCATTGTGATCAATATAAATAATTGTAAACAAATATATCTTTCTTTATTCAAGTTCCATGAGAATAATGAGTGTTTTCATTAAAAAGTGAACTCAGGAGCAGCTCATGTAACACAAACGAAGTAAGGCCGACTACATTATATCTTGTGATTTGTGTTCTGGGTCGGTTGTCTGGCGCACCATAGCCAGCAGGGGGGTCGGATGTGGATGAATCTATGGTTGCACGTTTGGAGCGGGCTGCTATAGTATTTGCTGCGAAGATCCGCAATTTTTGCTGGATTTAGTGACTCCGAAGGACCATCTTGTGCTCTTTGTTACTTCGAACTCTAGCCACTGATTGCTTTTGGGTGACACGAGTCCTCGTGGGGTGCCGAATAACCAGTGTTATGGTGTAAATTGGATTTTTTTTTGCCATGTACGCATGGCAACAAACTCCCGCCAGCTCTATGGGGTTGCTTCACTAGTACTAACTCTAAAATGCATTCGTTTGAGGCTTTTTTAAGGTCATTAAGAAATCCTCTGCGGACTCTTAACTTCCTCTCGGTAGAGTTGAAAACTCTTCTGGCTATTCCGGGTCAACGCATTGCCTGCGCCCGATGGGACCACGCTCTCGAATTTCCCACCAAATGTGGCTGTTTGGTTAGAAAATGGCTAAGACAGAAATGACAAATGAGTCAGCTACGAATCTTAAAAAACCCCTGAGTAAGGTTGAAAAAATACTGCACAGTAGAAGAAATTGTTTATCAACAAATTCAAAGATTTTATTTGCAGAAACAGAGTTCTTTGTTAAGCTGGTCATCAGAGCAAGATACCAAGAACTTAAGCATTCTATGCAGTTCCTTTAATAAATCAATAAAGCCTAACCTAACCTTAACCGTTCGGACACATTATATTCTTTCTATATGATGTGCTTCTACGTGCTGGCAACGGTGGTAGTGGTGGTGGTGGTTGGGCGAGGTATTTCCGCGTAGGGATCAGGGAAGATTTCGTCCTTGATCTTGATGCACTCGTCCAATGCGGTCTTATTCAGGCTGAAGTTGTAAAAGTCCTCCATCTCTTGGATCTCAGTAGCGTCGAAGTCAGATGTTTCAAATACGATGTACAGCTGTCCAGGCTCAGGGTTCTCTGAGCCGGGTTCTAGGCAGTCCATAACACCAATGTATTTTCTATCGGCAGGGTCCGGACAAGGAGTTGGACCGCTTTCACACGCCTGAAAGATGTATTTGTGTCTGCTGTCAGTCAATTATACAACGAAATATGAACTGAATTCAAAATGATTGTCGCATAAATCCATACGCTGTCCTAAAACATGTGAAGATCAGGTATCTGAGTGGTGTTTGGTGTACATACCGCTTGCTCACTGTCAAATGTGGGATTTGAGTAGTACTGGATAGCGCCATCCATCTGCGGATACGGATGATTGATAATCGTCATGCACTTGCTGGCATCGTGAGGGACAGGGCATGCCTTGATTTCACCGTCAAACCAGCCGAGATCCTTAACAGTGCCCTTAATAAGTGGGTCTTGAACCTGAATGACAAACGGCTTCTGTCCATCTGAAGTCTCGACGAACAGAGCGCAGGCAACTCGAGTGCCGGGTGCAGTTAGAAGTAGTGGATGGGCCAAATTCAGCTCCTTATTACGACAGCGCTGCCTTAGAACTTCGCCAGGTTTGACCGGTGGTAAAGTGGTCGTAGAAACCGCACCCAGAACACATACAACCACTAGGACTACACAGCTTCCTGTAAAGGGACCAATGTAACAACGAGGGAAACACCAAGGTGAGAATTCGGCTGCTAATGACAGGACACCGAGTGATGGCGGACAATATGAGCAGATGGGCGAGAAACAATGCCCTTCAATTACTTACCAGTTATGGTCTTCATGTTGATGGCTTCTGTTCACCAGACAGAGCGAACGGGCAAGTAAGTTTAGCTGAGCCAATTGATGCACGTTGATACCGATTGTCATTTGGCCATTTCATTTATATTCACACTCTGGGCTAGATTCCTAATGTGCCACTCTCCACCACAGGTGGTAGTGTGTCAAATTAGTATGATACGTCTACACTAGTAAAAAAAAAGCCCTGGTATCAGAAGGAATAGCGGCATTTATTAAATAGAGTGTGGACAACGACCAATAAATAAATTATAAATAAATAGAATAGGCACGATTGAAACAAGGCAAGAAGGAAACCATTTAGATTACCTAGGCGACTCTCGCAGCCACATGGTGTCTAACTATGGAAGCTATTATCAAAATCGCACAGATGGACGACCCTAAGAGGGTGAGCTACCATTTACAATAACAAACATGTTGTATAAGGTAAATCCAACGTCTGCAGATTTGTTTTGGGCCGATCTCGAGAGTCGGTCTCGCTAAACGTCAACAAATAAAAACAAAATACGCCCTTCGGAACTTCTGTAGCATCTCTGCGACGACGATGACGGTAATAGTGATAATCGTTGCTCTGTTGGCAATCATTTCTTACAACTTCTCCTTGAAAATCCGTAGTCAGTTATTGGTTTCACATATTTAATTTCACAAATGGGCATGCAGATGCAGAAGGTAAAGCTTTATTGATTTATTAAAGGAACTGCATACAATGCTTAAGTTCTCTTATATGTAAGTTCTCTCCTCTGGCTTTTTGAAGATTTCGAGAAGCATGAGGAGGAGTGTCAACCCTTTTCGGCGAGTACATGGTAGAAAATTTCTCTTCGCCGTACTTAAGGTTCGTGCGCAGGAACGGATGCCTTGTATTTATACGAAGGTGGATCTCAGAAACCTTTCTAGACGGTGAACAGGGTGCGTGACCCCATGTAGATGACGTATGCACTCCTCATATCGAGTCGAGGCAATATGCTAAGCAACATGTGATGAAAAAAAAACAATTATACTGCCAATAATTTCACAGCAACGGACTTTTCTATGTTCTGTCCTCGAACGATCAAAATGAGCCTTGAAGGTTCTTACGACGCCGGATCGAACGGAAACCTCTTAAAAGTTCCGAGAGTTAATTTCGATCTTGGTAAACGTATATGAAATTAAAACGCCTGAATAATGCAGATAAAAACCAAATAACAATTTGAAAAGCAAGCGGAATTATTGAAAAAGATATATAGTTATTAATAGTTTAAAAAAAATGAAACATACAAAATCAATGGAATGCATAAAAATGAGTTTAGTAGGCAGTAAAATTGGACAAACAAAAACTCCGAAATAAAACTAAGCAATAATAATAATAATAATAACCCGTGAAATGTTTAACAACAAGTACAAGAAATAAATAAACAATGAAATTAGGTCGTAAGTCATGCCAGTCTAGCGTGAAGAAAGTCAAATTGCAACAAAGCTATATTAAGAACGTGGTTGTATTTATTATCAGGGTAATAGTTGACATTGGAACGTGGTATTGTCATTCATCCATTGTCTGACAACTACAGACCAAGGGAGTGGATCTAAGGGCCATCTCGAGACGTGGTACAATATGGTGTGTTATGATCGATTGGGTCTATAAGAGGTGGAAGGGTACTAGGAACGTAGGAGTGGATTATGTGTAAGGTGTATTGTCCACTGTAGAGCTTGTATACGATGGAAGCGCTTGCAGACATCTGAAAATTCTAAGTGTTTAAATTTGGATCCCTTTCTGGCCATACGACCCTTTATGGATGCATGAGAACAGGCATTAGAACACAAGTTACATTGTCTTTTATTGTTGTAAATATATTGCCGTAACATTAAGACCGTCAAATGTACCAACTGGAACAGTCCATTGCTGCCGGGAACACCCTGCCAGATTATTCGGTTATGGCTCCTATAAGGCGAGGCTAAAGGAGGATCTGTCAGTTCTAGTTGCTGAAAATGGCCAAAAGATTACTGATGACCGCGAGAAGTCCCGTGTGTTGTACTGCCTTTTCGAAGGTACTCAAAAGTCCGGATCAGACCACCACGCTAACACCGTCTTCGACCACAACCCTACGGCCGACAGGAGTCAAATTGGTGGATGGCATCAATCTCTTGTAGTACAACGTGTTCACTAAGATCTTTTAAGCTCAGGGCGAAGCGGAGTGACAACCCGCTAGCGGTTTCCAGCGGTGTTGTACACGGACTGTCCCATTTGTTGGGATCGTCCATTGAGCCCAGTCTTTCACCGTTCACGATCTGAAGGACGGCTTCTTGAGTCTGCAAGAAGGCCTGAATTTCCCCTATCCACACATGTCGTTACAGGTTAAACTTAAAATACGAGACCTCCGATAACCGCGGTCACTTGTAAACTGATCGAACCAGTTGTTAATAACACAATCCTTCAGGACGCCGAGGCCCCAGGCCTAATCTTGCAAGTCCTAACGACTCTTACACGGATTTCAAGGGTGTCTTCAAAGCGATGCCTCTATGACTCCTGCCTGCTAAAGGGTTCCTTCCAAAGCTTGTGAACTGGATGTTAGATTTCCTGTGCGACAGAATACTCAAGTCGAAGACGCGCAGCAGCCTTTCAACGATGGAGCGTGGGTCAACTGGATGTCTTCAGGATACAGTTATCAGCAACCTGATCTTCATCCTGTTCCTTGATTAGGTCAAGCGGGTGGTAAGACTCCTAACAGATCTGTACGTGTATGCGCATGATATCAAATTGATGGCCAATGTTGTGAGGAACCCTCGGAGAGTCGTAAAGAATTGAGAAAAAAATTGGAGTAGATTCACAAGACGTGTTGAGAACAGAAGTTATCTGCCAAGCCACAGTCTTGAAACTATAAAAATTAGTAATAAACCAAGGAAAATGGACAGATCTCGAACCAGAGGTGATTTCCTCGAGAACGAAATTTGTGTCCCGCCCATAAAGGTATCGCGAAAACTGAACAGATGAACCACTTGTCTGAGTAGGGGCCGCCGAGTTTCCTAAATGGAAATAATAAATTAATAGAAATCATTGTGATCAATATAAATAATTGTAAACAAATATATCTTTCTTTATTCAAGTTCCATGAGAATAATGAGTGTTTTCATTAAAAAGTGAACTCAGGAGCAGCTCATGTAACACAAACGAAGTAAGGCCGACTACATTATATCTTGTGATTTGTGTTCTGGGTCGGTTGTCTGGCGCACCATAGCCAGCAGGGGGGTCGGATGTGGATGAATCTATGGTTGCACGTTTGGAGCGGGCTGCTATAGTATTTGCTGCGAAGATCCGCAATTTTTGCTGGATTTAGTGACTCCGAAGGACCATCTTGTGCTCTTTGTTACTTCGAACTCTAGCCACTGATTGCTTTTGGGTGACACGAGTCCTCGTGGGGTGCCGAATAACCAGTGTTATGGTGTAAATTGGATTTTTTTTTGCCATGTACGCATGGCAACAAACTCCCGCCAGCTCTATGGGGTTGCTTCACTAGTACTAACTCTAAAATGCATTCGTTTGAGGCTTTTTTAAGGTCATTAAGAAATCCTCTGCGGACTCTTAACTTCCTCTCGGTAGAGTTGAAAACTCTTCTGGCTATTCCGGGTCAACGCATTGCCTGCGCCCGATGGGACCACGCTCTCGAATTTCCCACCAAATGTGGCTGTTTGGTTAGAAAATGGCTAAGACAGAAATGACAAATGAGTCAGCTACGAATCTTAAAAAACCCCTGAGTAAGGTTGAAAAAATACTGCACAGTAGAAGAAATTGTTTATCAACAAATTCAAAGATTTTATTTGCAGAAACAGAGTTCTTTGTTAAGCTGGTCATCAGAGCAAGATACCAAGAACTTAAGCATTCTATGCAGTTCCTTTAATAAATCAATAAAGCCTAACCTAACCTTAACCGTTCGGACACATTATATTCTTTCTATATGATGTGCTTCTACGTGCTGGCAACGGTGGTAGTGGTGGTGGTGGTTGGGCGAGGTATTTCCGCGTAGGGATCAGGGAAGATTTCGTCCTTGATCTTGATGCACTCGTCCAATGCGGTCTTATTCAGGCTGAAGTTGTAAAAGTCCTCCATCTCTTGGATCTCAGTAGCGTCGAAGTCAGATGTTTCAAATACGATGTACAGCTGTCCAGGCTCAGGGTTCTCTGAGCCGGGTTCTAGGCAGTCCATAACACCAATGTATTTTCTATCGGCAGGGTCCGGACAAGGAGTTGGACCGCTTTCACACGCCTGAAAGATGTATTTGTGTCTGCTGTCAGTCAATTATACAACGAAATATGAACTGAATTCAAAATGATTGTCGCATAAATCCATACGCTGTCCTAAAACATGTGAAGATCAGGTATCTGAGTGGTGTTTGGTGTACATACCGCTTGCTCACTGTCAAATGTGGGATTTGAGTAGTACTGGATAGCGCCATCCATCTGCGGATACGGATGATTGATAATCGTCATGCACTTGCTGGCATCGTGAGGGACAGGGCATGCCTTGATTTCACCGTCAAACCAGCCGAGATCCTTAACAGTGCCCTTAATAAGTGGGTCTTGAACCTGAATGACAAACGGCTTCTGTCCATCTGAAGTCTCGACGAACAGAGCGCAGGCAACTCGAGTGCCGGGTGCAGTTAGAAGTAGTGGATGGGCCAAATTCAGCTCCTTATTACGACAGCGCTGCCTTAGAACTTCGCCAGGTTTGACCGGTGGTAAAGTGGTCGTAGAAACCGCACCCAGAACACATACAACCACTAGGACTACACAGCTTCCTGTAAAGGGACCAATGTAACAACGAGGGAAACACCAAGGTGAGAATTCGGCTGCTAATGACAGGACACCGAGTGATGGCGGACAATATGAGCAGATGGGCGAGAAACAATGCCCTTCAATTACTTACCAGTTATGGTCTTCATGTTGATGGCTTCTGTTCACCAGACAGAGCGAACGGGCAAGTAAGTTTAGCTGAGCCAATTGATGCACGTTGATACCGATTGTCATTTGGCCATTTCATTTATATTCACACTCTGGGCTAGATTCCTAATGTGCCACTCTCCACCACAGGTGGTAGTGTGTCAAATTAGTATGATACGTCTACACTAGTAAAAAAAAAGCCCTGGTATCAGAAGGAATAGCGGCATTTATTAAATAGAGTGTGGACAACGACCAATAAATAAATTATAAATAAATAGAATAGGCACGATTGAAACAAGGCAAGAAGGAAACCATTTAGATTACCTAGGCGACTCTCGCAGCCACATGGTGTCTAACTATGGAAGCTATTATCAAAATCGCACAGATGGACGACCCTAAGAGGGTGAGCTACCATTTACAATAACAAACATGTTGTATAAGGTAAATCCAACGTCTGCAGATTTGTTTTGGGCCGATCTCGAGAGTCGGTCTCGCTAAACGTCAACAAATAAAAACAAAATACGCCCTTCGGAACTTCTGTAGCATCTCTGCGACGACGATGACGGTAATAGTGATAATCGTTGCTCTGTTGGCAATCATTTCTTACAACTTCTCCTTGAAAATCCGTAGTCAGTTATTGGTTTCACATATTTAATTTCACAAATGGGCATGCAGATGCAGAAGGTAAAGCTTTATTGATTTATTAAAGGAACTGCATACAATGCTTAAGTTCTCTTATATGTAAGTTCTCTCCTCTGGCTTTTTGAAGATTTCGAGAAGCATGAGGAGGAGTGTCAACCCTTTTCGGCGAGTACATGGTAGAAAATTTCTCTTCGCCGTACTTAAGGTTCGTGCGCAGGAACGGATGCCTTGTATTTATACGAAGGTGGATCTCAGAAACCTTTCTAGACGGTGAACAGGGTGCGTGACCCCATGTAGATGACGTATGCACTCCTCATATCGAGTCGAGGCAATATGCTAAGCAACATGTGATGAAAAAAAAACAATTATACTGCCAATAATTTCACAGCAACGGACTTTTCTATGTTCTGTCCTCGAACGATCAAAATGAGCCTTGAAGGTTCTTACGACGCCGGATCGAACGGAAACCTCTTAAAAGTTCCGAGAGTTAATTTCGATCTTGGTAAACGTATATGAAATTAAAACGCCTGAATAATGCAGATAAAAACCAAATAACAATTTGAAAAGCAAGCGGAATTATTGAAAAAGATATATAGTTATTAATAGTTTAAAAAAAATGAAACATACAAAATCAATGGAATGCATAAAAATGAGTTTAGTAGGCAGTAAAATTGGACAAACAAAAACTCCGAAATAAAACTAAGCAATAATAATAATAATAATAACCCGTGAAATGTTTAACAACAAGTACAAGAAATAAATAAACAATGAAATTAGGTCGTAAGTCATGCCAGTCTAGCGTGAAGAAAGTCAAATTGCAACAAAGCTATATTAAGAACGTGGTTGTATTTATTATCAGGGTAATAGTTGACATTGGAACGTGGTATTGTCATTCATCCATTGTCTGACAACTACAGACCAAGGGAGTGGATCTAAGGGCCATCTCGAGACGTGGTACAATATGGTGTGTTATGATCGATTGGGTCTATAAGAGGTGGAAGGGTACTAGGAACGTAGGAGTGGATTATGTGTAAGGTGTATTGTCCACTGTAGAGCTTGTATACGATGGAAGCGCTTGCAGACATCTGAAAATTCTAAGTGTTTAAATTTGGATCCCTTTCTGGCCATACGACCCTTTATGGATGCATGAGAACAGGCATTAGAACACAAGTTACATTGTCTTTTATTGTTGTAAATATATTGCCGTAACATTAAGACCGTCAAATGTACCAACTGGAACAGTCCATTGCTGCCGGGAACACCCTGCCAGATTATTCGGTTATGGCTCCTATAAGGCGAGGCTAAAGGAGGATCTGTCAGTTCTAGTTGCTGAAAATGGCCAAAAGATTACTGATGACCGCGAGAAGTCCCGTGTGTTGTACTGCCTTTTCGAAGGTACTCAAAAGTCCGGATCAGACCACCACGCTAACACCGTCTTCGACCACAACCCTACGGCCGACAGGAGTCAAATTGGTGGATGGCATCAATCTCTTGTAGTACAACGTGTTCACTAAGATCTTTTAAGCTCAGGGCGAAGCGGAGTGACAACCCGCTAGCGGTTTCCAGCGGTGTTGTACACGGACTGTCCCATTTGTTGGGATCGTCCATTGAGCCCAGTCTTTCACCGTTCACGATCTGAAGGACGGCTTCTTGAGTCTGCAAGAAGGCCTGAATTTCCCCTATCCACACATGTCGTTACAGGTTAAACTTAAAATACGAGACCTCCGATAACCGCGGTCACTTGTAAACTGATCGAACCAGTTGTTAATAACACAATCCTTCAGGACGCCGAGGCCCCAGGCCTAATCTTGCAAGTCCTAACGACTCTTACACGGATTTCAAGGGTGTCTTCAAAGCGATGCCTCTATGACTCCTGCCTGCTAAAGGGTTCCTTCCAAAGCTTGTGAACTGGATGTTAGATTTCCTGTGCGACAGAATACTCAAGTCGAAGACGCGCAGCAGCCTTTCAACGATGGAGCGTGGGTCAACTGGATGTCTTCAGGATACAGTTATCAGCAACCTGATCTTCATCCTGTTCCTTGATTAGGTCAAGCGGGTGGTAAGACTCCTAACAGATCTGTACGTGTATGCGCATGATATCAAATTGATGGCCAATGTTGTGAGGAACCCTCGGAGAGTCGTAAAGAATTGAGAAAAAAATTGGAGTAGATTCACAAGACGTGTTGAGAACAGAAGTTATCTGCCAAGCCACAGTCTTGAAACTATAAAAATTAGTAATAAACCAAGGAAAATGGACAGATCTCGAACCAGAGGTGATTTCCTCGAGAACGAAATTTGTGTCCCGCCCATAAAGGTATCGCGAAAACTGAACAGATGAACCACTTGTCTGAGTAGGGGCCGCCGAGTTTCCTAAATGGAAATAATAAATTAATAGAAATCATTGTGATCAATATAAATAATTGTAAACAAATATATCTTTCTTTATTCAAGTTCCATGAGAATAATGAGTGTTTTCATTAAAAAGTGAACTCAGGAGCAGCTCATGTAACACAAACGAAGTAAGGCCGACTACATTATATCTTGTGATTTGTGTTCTGGGTCGGTTGTCTGGCGCACCATAGCCAGCAGGGGGGTCGGATGTGGATGAATCTATGGTTGCACGTTTGGAGCGGGCTGCTATAGTATTTGCTGCGAAGATCCGCAATTTTTGCTGGATTTAGTGACTCCGAAGGACCATCTTGTGCTCTTTGTTACTTCGAACTCTAGCCACTGATTGCTTTTGGGTGACACGAGTCCTCGTGGGGTGCCGAATAACCAGTGTTATGGTGTAAATTGGATTTTTTTTTGCCATGTACGCATGGCAACAAACTCCCGCCAGCTCTATGGGGTTGCTTCACTAGTACTAACTCTAAAATGCATTCGTTTGAGGCTTTTTTAAGGTCATTAAGAAATCCTCTGCGGACTCTTAACTTCCTCTCGGTAGAGTTGAAAACTCTTCTGGCTATTCCGGGTCAACGCATTGCCTGCGCCCGATGGGACCACGCTCTCGAATTTCCCACCAAATGTGGCTGTTTGGTTAGAAAATGGCTAAGACAGAAATGACAAATGAGTCAGCTACGAATCTTAAAAAACCCCTGAGTAAGGTTGAAAAAATACTGCACAGTAGAAGAAATTGTTTATCAACAAATTCAAAGATTTTATTTGCAGAAACAGAGTTCTTTGTTAAGCTGGTCATCAGAGCAAGATACCAAGAACTTAAGCATTCTATGCAGTTCCTTTAATAAATCAATAAAGCCTAACCTAACCTTAACCGTTCGGACACATTATATTCTTTCTATATGATGTGCTTCTACGTGCTGGCAACGGTGGTAGTGGTGGTGGTGGTTGGGCGAGGTATTTCCGCGTAGGGATCAGGGAAGATTTCGTCCTTGATCTTGATGCACTCGTCCAATGCGGTCTTATTCAGGCTGAAGTTGTAAAAGTCCTCCATCTCTTGGATCTCAGTAGCGTCGAAGTCAGATGTTTCAAATACGATGTACAGCTGTCCAGGCTCAGGGTTCTCTGAGCCGGGTTCTAGGCAGTCCATAACACCAATGTATTTTCTATCGGCAGGGTCCGGACAAGGAGTTGGACCGCTTTCACACGCCTGAAAGATGTATTTGTGTCTGCTGTCAGTCAATTATACAACGAAATATGAACTGAATTCAAAATGATTGTCGCATAAATCCATACGCTGTCCTAAAACATGTGAAGATCAGGTATCTGAGTGGTGTTTGGTGTACATACCGCTTGCTCACTGTCAAATGTGGGATTTGAGTAGTACTGGATAGCGCCATCCATCTGCGGATACGGATGATTGATAATCGTCATGCACTTGCTGGCATCGTGAGGGACAGGGCATGCCTTGATTTCACCGTCAAACCAGCCGAGATCCTTAACAGTGCCCTTAATAAGTGGGTCTTGAACCTGAATGACAAACGGCTTCTGTCCATCTGAAGTCTCGACGAACAGAGCGCAGGCAACTCGAGTGCCGGGTGCAGTTAGAAGTAGTGGATGGGCCAAATTCAGCTCCTTATTACGACAGCGCTGCCTTAGAACTTCGCCAGGTTTGACCGGTGGTAAAGTGGTCGTAGAAACCGCACCCAGAACACATACAACCACTAGGACTACACAGCTTCCTGTAAAGGGACCAATGTAACAACGAGGGAAACACCAAGGTGAGAATTCGGCTGCTAATGACAGGACACCGAGTGATGGCGGACAATATGAGCAGATGGGCGAGAAACAATGCCCTTCAATTACTTACCAGTTATGGTCTTCATGTTGATGGCTTCTGTTCACCAGACAGAGCGAACGGGCAAGTAAGTTTAGCTGAGCCAATTGATGCACGTTGATACCGATTGTCATTTGGCCATTTCATTTATATTCACACTCTGGGCTAGATTCCTAATGTGCCACTCTCCACCACAGGTGGTAGTGTGTCAAATTAGTATGATACGTCTACACTAGTAAAAAAAAAGCCCTGGTATCAGAAGGAATAGCGGCATTTATTAAATAGAGTGTGGACAACGACCAATAAATAAATTATAAATAAATAGAATAGGCACGATTGAAACAAGGCAAGAAGGAAACCATTTAGATTACCTAGGCGACTCTCGCAGCCACATGGTGTCTAACTATGGAAGCTATTATCAAAATCGCACAGATGGACGACCCTAAGAGGGTGAGCTACCATTTACAATAACAAACATGTTGTATAAGGTAAATCCAACGTCTGCAGATTTGTTTTGGGCCGATCTCGAGAGTCGGTCTCGCTAAACGTCAACAAATAAAAACAAAATACGCCCTTCGGAACTTCTGTAGCATCTCTGCGACGACGATGACGGTAATAGTGATAATCGTTGCTCTGTTGGCAATCATTTCTTACAACTTCTCCTTGAAAATCCGTAGTCAGTTATTGGTTTCACATATTTAATTTCACAAATGGGCATGCAGATGCAGAAGGTAAAGCTTTATTGATTTATTAAAGGAACTGCATACAATGCTTAAGTTCTCTTATATGTAAGTTCTCTCCTCTGGCTTTTTGAAGATTTCGAGAAGCATGAGGAGGAGTGTCAACCCTTTTCGGCGAGTACATGGTAGAAAATTTCTCTTCGCCGTACTTAAGGTTCGTGCGCAGGAACGGATGCCTTGTATTTATACGAAGGTGGATCTCAGAAACCTTTCTAGACGGTGAACAGGGTGCGTGACCCCATGTAGATGACGTATGCACTCCTCATATCGAGTCGAGGCAATATGCTAAGCAACATGTGATGAAAAAAAAACAATTATACTGCCAATAATTTCACAGCAACGGACTTTTCTATGTTCTGTCCTCGAACGATCAAAATGAGCCTTGAAGGTTCTTACGACGCCGGATCGAACGGAAACCTCTTAAAAGTTCCGAGAGTTAATTTCGATCTTGGTAAACGTATATGAAATTAAAACGCCTGAATAATGCAGATAAAAACCAAATAACAATTTGAAAAGCAAGCGGAATTATTGAAAAAGATATATAGTTATTAATAGTTTAAAAAAAATGAAACATACAAAATCAATGGAATGCATAAAAATGAGTTTAGTAGGCAGTAAAATTGGACAAACAAAAACTCCGAAATAAAACTAAGCAATAATAATAATAATAATAACCCGTGAAATGTTTAACAACAAGTACAAGAAATAAATAAACAATGAAATTAGGTCGTAAGTCATGCCAGTCTAGCGTGAAGAAAGTCAAATTGCAACAAAGCTATATTAAGAACGTGGTTGTATTTATTATCAGGGTAATAGTTGACATTGGAACGTGGTATTGTCATTCATCCATTGTCTGACAACTACAGACCAAGGGAGTGGATCTAAGGGCCATCTCGAGACGTGGTACAATATGGTGTGTTATGATCGATTGGGTCTATAAGAGGTGGAAGGGTACTAGGAACGTAGGAGTGGATTATGTGTAAGGTGTATTGTCCACTGTAGAGCTTGTATACGATGGAAGCGCTTGCAGACATCTGAAAATTCTAAGTGTTTAAATTTGGATCCCTTTCTGGCCATACGACCCTTTATGGATGCATGAGAACAGGCATTAGAACACAAGTTACATTGTCTTTTATTGTTGTAAATATATTGCCGTAACATTAAGACCGTCAAATGTACCAACTGGAACAGTCCATTGCTGCCGGGAACACCCTGCCAGATTATTCGGTTATGGCTCCTATAAGGCGAGGCTAAAGGAGGATCTGTCAGTTCTAGTTGCTGAAAATGGCCAAAAGATTACTGATGACCGCGAGAAGTCCCGTGTGTTGTACTGCCTTTTCGAAGGTACTCAAAAGTCCGGATCAGACCACCACGCTAACACCGTCTTCGACCACAACCCTACGGCCGACAGGAGTCAAATTGGTGGATGGCATCAATCTCTTGTAGTACAACGTGTTCACTAAGATCTTTTAAGCTCAGGGCGAAGCGGAGTGACAACCCGCTAGCGGTTTCCAGCGGTGTTGTACACGGACTGTCCCATTTGTTGGGATCGTCCATTGAGCCCAGTCTTTCACCGTTCACGATCTGAAGGACGGCTTCTTGAGTCTGCAAGAAGGCCTGAATTTCCCCTATCCACACATGTCGTTACAGGTTAAACTTAAAATACGAGACCTCCGATAACCGCGGTCACTTGTAAACTGATCGAACCAGTTGTTAATAACACAATCCTTCAGGACGCCGAGGCCCCAGGCCTAATCTTGCAAGTCCTAACGACTCTTACACGGATTTCAAGGGTGTCTTCAAAGCGATGCCTCTATGACTCCTGCCTGCTAAAGGGTTCCTTCCAAAGCTTGTGAACTGGATGTTAGATTTCCTGTGCGACAGAATACTCAAGTCGAAGACGCGCAGCAGCCTTTCAACGATGGAGCGTGGGTCAACTGGATGTCTTCAGGATACAGTTATCAGCAACCTGATCTTCATCCTGTTCCTTGATTAGGTCAAGCGGGTGGTAAGACTCCTAACAGATCTGTACGTGTATGCGCATGATATCAAATTGATGGCCAATGTTGTGAGGAACCCTCGGAGAGTCGTAAAGAATTGAGAAAAAAATTGGAGTAGATTCACAAGACGTGTTGAGAACAGAAGTTATCTGCCAAGCCACAGTCTTGAAACTATAAAAATTAGTAATAAACCAAGGAAAATGGACAGATCTCGAACCAGAGGTGATTTCCTCGAGAACGAAATTTGTGTCCCGCCCATAAAGGTATCGCGAAAACTGAACAGATGAACCACTTGTCTGAGTAGGGGCCGCCGAGTTTCCTAAATGGAAATAATAAATTAATAGAAATCATTGTGATCAATATAAATAATTGTAAACAAATATATCTTTCTTTATTCAAGTTCCATGAGAATAATGAGTGTTTTCATTAAAAAGTGAACTCAGGAGCAGCTCATGTAACACAAACGAAGTAAGGCCGACTACATTATATCTTGTGATTTGTGTTCTGGGTCGGTTGTCTGGCGCACCATAGCCAGCAGGGGGGTCGGATGTGGATGAATCTATGGTTGCACGTTTGGAGCGGGCTGCTATAGTATTTGCTGCGAAGATCCGCAATTTTTGCTGGATTTAGTGACTCCGAAGGACCATCTTGTGCTCTTTGTTACTTCGAACTCTAGCCACTGATTGCTTTTGGGTGACACGAGTCCTCGTGGGGTGCCGAATAACCAGTGTTATGGTGTAAATTGGATTTTTTTTTGCCATGTACGCATGGCAACAAACTCCCGCCAGCTCTATGGGGTTGCTTCACTAGTACTAACTCTAAAATGCATTCGTTTGAGGCTTTTTTAAGGTCATTAAGAAATCCTCTGCGGACTCTTAACTTCCTCTCGGTAGAGTTGAAAACTCTTCTGGCTATTCCGGGTCAACGCATTGCCTGCGCCCGATGGGACCACGCTCTCGAATTTCCCACCAAATGTGGCTGTTTGGTTAGAAAATGGCTAAGACAGAAATGACAAATGAGTCAGCTACGAATCTTAAAAAACCCCTGAGTAAGGTTGAAAAAATACTGCACAGTAGAAGAAATTGTTTATCAACAAATTCAAAGATTTTATTTGCAGAAACAGAGTTCTTTGTTAAGCTGGTCATCAGAGCAAGATACCAAGAACTTAAGCATTCTATGCAGTTCCTTTAATAAATCAATAAAGCCTAACCTAACCTTAACCGTTCGGACACATTATATTCTTTCTATATGATGTGCTTCTACGTGCTGGCAACGGTGGTAGTGGTGGTGGTGGTTGGGCGAGGTATTTCCGCGTAGGGATCAGGGAAGATTTCGTCCTTGATCTTGATGCACTCGTCCAATGCGGTCTTATTCAGGCTGAAGTTGTAAAAGTCCTCCATCTCTTGGATCTCAGTAGCGTCGAAGTCAGATGTTTCAAATACGATGTACAGCTGTCCAGGCTCAGGGTTCTCTGAGCCGGGTTCTAGGCAGTCCATAACACCAATGTATTTTCTATCGGCAGGGTCCGGACAAGGAGTTGGACCGCTTTCACACGCCTGAAAGATGTATTTGTGTCTGCTGTCAGTCAATTATACAACGAAATATGAACTGAATTCAAAATGATTGTCGCATAAATCCATACGCTGTCCTAAAACATGTGAAGATCAGGTATCTGAGTGGTGTTTGGTGTACATACCGCTTGCTCACTGTCAAATGTGGGATTTGAGTAGTACTGGATAGCGCCATCCATCTGCGGATACGGATGATTGATAATCGTCATGCACTTGCTGGCATCGTGAGGGACAGGGCATGCCTTGATTTCACCGTCAAACCAGCCGAGATCCTTAACAGTGCCCTTAATAAGTGGGTCTTGAACCTGAATGACAAACGGCTTCTGTCCATCTGAAGTCTCGACGAACAGAGCGCAGGCAACTCGAGTGCCGGGTGCAGTTAGAAGTAGTGGATGGGCCAAATTCAGCTCCTTATTACGACAGCGCTGCCTTAGAACTTCGCCAGGTTTGACCGGTGGTAAAGTGGTCGTAGAAACCGCACCCAGAACACATACAACCACTAGGACTACACAGCTTCCTGTAAAGGGACCAATGTAACAACGAGGGAAACACCAAGGTGAGAATTCGGCTGCTAATGACAGGACACCGAGTGATGGCGGACAATATGAGCAGATGGGCGAGAAACAATGCCCTTCAATTACTTACCAGTTATGGTCTTCATGTTGATGGCTTCTGTTCACCAGACAGAGCGAACGGGCAAGTAAGTTTAGCTGAGCCAATTGATGCACGTTGATACCGATTGTCATTTGGCCATTTCATTTATATTCACACTCTGGGCTAGATTCCTAATGTGCCACTCTCCACCACAGGTGGTAGTGTGTCAAATTAGTATGATACGTCTACACTAGTAAAAAAAAAGCCCTGGTATCAGAAGGAATAGCGGCATTTATTAAATAGAG